>JAWDJE010000005.1:176617500-177865000 GCA_035047345.1 Bradypodion ventrale
TTCATGCTGTTGCTAGAACAAATGTCAGACTCAAAATTGGCAATCCTTGGGTGTTAAGGATTGATGCTCTTTTTTAAAGAAAAGAAACAGGATTCTTCTCTCATGTAACAACTGGAAGTCAATCAGTTCTGGAAATGTTTAAGCACTGAAATATGCTTTTAAACCTTTTAAAATTGAGGTATATTTTATTGTTAGTCACCATAGAACTATACTATTATAACAAATTACAAATAACATCTTAGCAACCATTTGAACCCTCTTCTTAATTACCAACGCTTCCAGGGTGATCTATACCATGCTTACTTAAAATTAAGTCTAGTTGAGATGAGATGTCTGGGTGGTGGTGAGAGAAAACATGTTTCTTCAAGTTTTTTTTTAAATGGATGTAATGGGAATACATAAAACTTTGGTATATGTGTTAACAAATGCCTTCTTTCTGAAAGAGCAAAATATATCAATTTTAGAATATTGTAAAGCTTTTAATTCAAAATACAAAGTTAGTAACTTTGAGCAGCAGTGTTATAGTATCTGTTAGGTAGCAGTTTTGATAGGGCCTCATAGCAGTGATGGGCACCAAAAATTTTTACTACCACACTGTGGGGTGTGGCCTAACTGGTGGGTGTGGCCTAATCAGTGGGCATGGCCTAATCAGTGGGCATGGCCTAATTGATCTTTAAGGTGCCACAACATTTTTTTGTTTACTCTCTGATACTGCAGTGGCTCAAGTCGCTAAGACGCTGACTGGGAAGCGGAAGGTCAGCAGTTCGATTCCCGAGTACTGCAGGACGGAAATGAGCTCCCGTCTTCATCCCAGCTCCTGCCAACCTAGCAGTTCGAAAGCAAGAAATTGCAAGTAGATAAATAGGGGCCACTTCGGTGGGAAGGTAACAGCATTCCGTGCGCTCCGGTGTCTAGTCATGCCTGCCACATGACCACGGAAACGTCTGCAGAAGCAGACAGCACTGGCTCTTCGGCTTAGAAACAGAGATGAGCACTGCACCCTAGAGTCGGATATGACTGGCTTTCGAGCAAGGGAAAACTTACTCTGATATGCTTGCACAGAATAAAATTGCATCAATTCTAAAGTTTAATTCTGTGCAAGCAGATCAGGAGGTAAACAAAACAAAAACACAAAAATGTTGTGGCACCTTAAAGACTCACTGCCACCCCACCCCCACCCCCGCCCTGGAAAATCCCTTTAGCCTCTGCTCCCTTCTACACACACACACACTCACACACACACACACACACACACACACACACACACACACACACACACACACACACACACGCGGGGGGGGGACAATATATTTTTAAAAGATGGAACATTTATTAAAATAATATGTCTATAATTTAAATCAATACAATGACCTTGTATCTTCAATACTGTGTACAATACATATTTTGGCTTTTATTTCTTCCAGCAGTTGTTAAATATGCTAATGGAAAAGTAAGCCTGTATAAATTCATAATTAAATCCATTGCTCTAAGACAGGGGTGGGCAAACGTTTTGACTCAAGGGCCATGTAATAGATGAAGTTGAAGAATGGAAGTGCTGGAGGCATGTGTGTGTGTGTGTGTCACACACACACACACACACACACACCTCCAGCACTTCCATTCTTCAACTAGTACCCATTTCCCCATGATTTCTGTGCAAACAAGCATCTCTTAGTATTCTTTAATAGTGGTATTTTTAAGTCCAATTTTGGGGACATAAACATGTCTAAAAAATAAAGAAGCAAGGAAATAAAAAAGACTATACCTTCAAGCATTCTTCTTAAAGTTTTAGTAAATGTATGTGAGTATTTATTAATGTTTCCAATCTACACACACACACACACACACACACACACACACACACACACACACACACACACACACACACACACACACACACACACACACACACACACACCATACCTGTCAACCTTCCCGATTTGGCCGGGATTACCCCGTAAATTGACGTCGATTGACGTCATAACCCGTCCCCCGCTGCCAAAACCCCGTAATTTGGCAGCGGGGGAAATGCTTTCCGCGCATGCGCGGAAGGGTTTTACCCCTTCCATGCATGCGCGGAAGTGCTACGTTGCTTGTGTAAGGGCTGCGCAAGTGTCGTAGTGCTTCCGCGCATGCGTGGAAGGGGTAAAACCTTTCCACGCATGCGTGGAACGCGACCTGCGCACAAGCGATGTGTGCAGGTCCCGTTTTTCCAGAGCTGCGGGTTGACAGGTATCACACACACACACACACACACACACACACACACACACACCGGGGGGGGGGGAGGAAACCAAAAGACACACTTACCCAGAAAGCGACACGTCGGGGTGTTCCTTCCTCCCATGGGGGGGCGGGGGGGGCACTTCCCTCCTCCTTTAGTCCTCCAGGACCAGCGAGTCCAGCCGTGCTGCTGCTTGCAGAGCAGCTGCTCCTGGTGGAGGTGAGTGCGTCCCTGGCCCTGAGGGAAGAGGAGGGGGAGCTGACGTCACGCACCACCCAGGAGAGCTCGCTTGCGCGCCCCAATGCCCCCGCCACCACTCTTTACTGCCTCCTTCTAGCAGCAGCAGCAGCAACTTTCGCAATGCCTGGATGTATTCCTGCAGGGAAGAGAACTTCCTGCAAGATGTTTGTCTGGGCATTGCGAGAGGTGTCCAGGCAGGGCAACTCTCGCAATGCCCAGAGTCAGACAGACATCCTGCAGGAAGTTCTCTTCCTGCAGGAATAAGTCCAGGCATTGCGAAAGCTGCTGCTGCTGCTGCTGCTGCTAGAAGGAGGCAGCAAAGAGTGGCGGCGGGGGTGCTGGGCACGCACGTGAGCTCTCCTGGGTGGCACATGATGTCAGCTCCCCCTCCTCTTCCCCCAGGGCCAGGCGCACACATGCCACTACCTCCACCACCACCCGAGCGGCACCCGCAGCCGCTCCGGAGAAGAACGAAGCACTGCCTAAAGCAGTTGGGTCGCCCGCTCTCCCGGAAGAGGTGGGTGGGCTGGGGAGGGGAGGGGCGTGGTCAGCCAGGTTTCTTACCGGTCCGCCCGGACCGGGGCAGACCGGGTGATGCCCGACACTGCCTCATAGGGTCTGTTTAGATTACCAAATAAGCAGTTGCTGTGGTGGATCAGTGGTTAAGGAGCTTGCCTTGTTAGCTGGAAGGCTGGCAAGTTGGCAGTTTGAGACCCAGGTACTGCATGACGGATTGAGCATCCGTTGTCGGTCCCAGCTCCTGCCAACCTTGTAGTTTGTAAGCAAAAAATTGCAAGTAGCTAAATAGGGACCACTTCAGTGGGAAAAGATCTTGGGGACATGAAAGGAGCCTCATTCGGGCGTCCCCTGAGCAGCATTTCTCCAGCAAAAATCCCTTCCACCCAGAATAATTTCTGATACTAAATTATTATAGCAGAACTTGGGGTATGACTACACTGGGAAGCTGAAGCAGAGTGTTCAAGTGGAAAATGTCCCACTGCATTTAATGGTGTAGTGTAGTCAATCACTAAGTGTCAGAATAGTAATCTTTAAAAGTCCAATACAGTATACATTTTTGGGAAGTCAGCCAAGCATCTTGGCCCTACCTCCACCTTGTGGAGAGATTGGAAATAAGTTGTTGTTGGTCTCGCCTGTTGACAACAATTGTTGTGAGCTGCTTGGAATGTTATTAGAAAAATAAAGGTTTAATAAATAAAATGAGACTAACTGGCTCTTCTTTTCAAGGTCAGATAAAGGTGTAGAAACTCAGGAATGTTGCATGTCAGTAATGTAGAGGCTGGAGGCCAATCAATTCACAATCAATTCATATAAGCCTAAGGTATGGTTTCCACTGGTGACTATTGACAAGAATAAGGGATTTCAACTTGCCTGAGAGAAGATTGCACTCCCACTCTGGGTTCTGCAGGTCCACAGCTTCTGTTCCTCCCAGGGATATGATCCTTGGCCTATTTCCAGTGCCTGTTTGATTCCATGAGATTCCTCCCTTGACTCAGTTTCTGACTCTTCGTTACCTATGGCCCAGCCCTGATAAAGTTATCCTACCATAAAACCTAAAGGTTCTGTTCAGCTATCATGGCTCACACCTACTGACAGATCTATATTGCCAAAAAACCAAAGCTTGGGAAACACTACTCTAAATCTTGCTGAATGTTACAATCATGTTTGAATGCAATACATAATGCATCTCACTTCCATGTATCTTTTGGCAGCTTCTACTCAGACATCAGCCTAATAGGAGTGTGTAAGCAAAGGCGTGATGAAAGTTTATATGGCAATGGGAAATTGGTTGGATCCCTTACATAAATGCAAGTTTCCAAAGGTCCTGGGCCAGATTTACTCCCCCAACTTGGCCCCAGCTGGCTCCTAGCTTTGTTCCCTTGGCAGAGATGAGCTGTCAGTTTGCTTGGGATAAAGCTCACAGTACTTGGCTCCTGAGAGACAAGGCAGGAAAAACAGTGGGGGAGTGTGGCTGAAACACAGCTGTGTTCTGGCACTGGGTTGGTGGTTTATGGGGGATCCTTGCCAGTTAGCCCCCATGGTATGGGCTATGCCTGGAGCCATATAAGTAGAAGAGATAAGGAGCCCAAGTCTTCTTTGGTCATAGTAGAAGTGAGATTCATTTTCTCGTACTTTCTGATGGGCAGGGAATTAACTTGTAAGATCTCCCCTGAAATCTTCTACTCCATTTTCTCCACTAGACTTTGGTATCCTACTGAAGACAAATGTGTAGGCATGTGAGTGAGTGACAAAGTGGTACAGCTGTTGACATTAAATCATGCAAAGTGCTTTAATATGTTTTCTTAAATTAGTAAAATATCTGTCCTGCTGTGCAGCAGAGTGGGTTAATGTTTAAATCTATACATCCCCTTCAGACATCAACTGATTTTTGTGTGTGTGTGTGTGTGTGTGTGTGTGTGTGTGTGTGAGAGAGAGCACACGCGCATAGGGTGCTTCAAGCAAGCAACTTTCCCTTCTGTATCAAACCCTTCCTTCCATGTACACTAGGCTGATAATAACAGTCTCCCTGGCCTGTCTGTCAGGCCTGCCTTACAGATTACAGTGAGGTAAAATATGTGAAATATTTTGAATATGCACCATGTAAGAGGAGTGGGTTCATTATTGTGAGAGAGCCAACCTGGCAGAGATAACTGACACCTGAGATGGTAAACTGGGTGGGCCTATTCTCATTGTAATTTATACAGTGATGCACTGTAAAAAAAAATTACTGCCCACTCGGTGGGCGTGGCTATCTGTGAAGGTGGCTTCAACCCCCCCCCCCCCAAAAAGAAACCTATCTTGCTATCTTGCTTCGCAGAGACGAAGAGGAGGAGTCCCAGAGCAGCGGCGCTGCTGGGACGTGAGCGGAGCAGGTTGGTGGGCTGGCGCTGGCTGGCTTCCCCCTCCCAGCACCGCTGGAAACACGTCCCTGCTGGCTGCACTACTGGGAGGTGAGTGGGGCGAGTTGGTGGGCTGGCACTGGCTGGTATCCCCTTCCCAGCACCACTGGAAACGCATCCCATTTGCCTCGCCCAGGGCCAAAGGTGCAAGGGTAGTGAGGAAATGAAAGCGTGCCTTTGGCCCTGGGCAAGGCAAATGGGATGCAGCGTTTCCGGCGGCACTGGGAGGGGGAGGCCAAGAGGTGGATGTGGCCGGCCAAGTGGGGATGGCCAGAACCGGTAAGAACCTGCCACAGTACAACACTGAATCTATATGGCAGTGTGCCTGCCTGGTAATGAGTGCTGCATCAGTCTATTCTGGATTGAAGGGAGTATTATCATATTTCATTGGGTTTTGTTCTCACCAGGAAGTTTCTCATTCTAAGGTGAACTAGAGGATCAGAAACTGGTTCAAAAGAATGGGATTGATACTGCCCTTCTCCTTAGTGGCCTCCTTAACTGATTTGGTGGAGACAGTCTCAAATGCTCTGGTAATAAAGGAGAAAAAAAAGCAATGGTCTTGAGTAATGCCTGATCTATAGCAACCACTAAGCAGTCTGAGGATATCATGCTATCCATGACCACCATGAGGCAGTCACACATTGTCTTCAACTCAACTGGCTGAGCAGGACTTACTTTCAATTTATTCCTTGGGCCAAGCTGCAAACAATGTTTCAAGAGTGTGTATGTGTGGTGACAGAAGTCTATCAAATCACATTGTCATTGTTAGACAATTTTTTGGTGAATTATGGACTATCAACAACAATTTAAGAATGTAGGAAGAGACATGCTTGATCAGATCAAAACATTTTATGTTTTTCTGTGCCAATTATAGAGACTTATGTGGATGGCTAAAGTGGGTTCAGAGAAAGAAAAAACAGGGACCAAAAAGAGTGTGTAAGGTTGTTAAGGGTAGTGATATAGGGTATAGCACTAGTATGTGCAATCCACTTCATAATGCATGGAGGTTAGCTTATGGATAGTGTAGGATGTTACTGTATCTGTTTATTACTATGTTCACTGGTTTCTTTGTTTTCATCAGATCCAATTTTAGAACTGGAATTTTCATTGTTGACAAATAGCCACCATAGAGGTATGTTGAGACAGACATGTTTGTTAAACGGGTTTGCTTCACCTTGATCTGGAATCAGAAAAATGAATAAATTTGGATGTTATAGATCAGTGGTGGCAAACCTTGACACTCTAGGTATTCTTGGACTTCAATTCCCAGAAGCCCAACTCATCACTCCTGCTCATCAGAGCTTCTGGGAATTGAAGCTCAAGAACAGCTGGAGTGCCAAGGTTCACCATCACTGGCATCGATATAGATATAGGTGTTCAGATATACTTTATATATATGACAGCTATATCTATGATCTATATCAGCAGTGGCCACAGGATTGGAAAAGGTTAGTCTATGTTCTAATTCCAAAGAAGGGCAATGGCAAATAATGTTCAAATTATTGTACAATTGTGCTCATCTCATGCCAGAAAGGCCATGCTCAAGATTTTACAAGCTAGGTTTCAGCAGTGTGTGGATCAAGAACTCCCAGAAGTACAGGCTGGGTTGCGAAGAGGCAGGGGAACTACAGACATCTGCTGGATCATGGAAAAAGCAAGAGAATACCAGAAAAACATCTACTTCTGTTTCATTGACTACACCAAAGCCTTTGATTGTGTGGATCACAATAAACTGTGGCAAGTCCTCAAAGAGATGGGAGTACCTGACCACCTCATCTGTCTTCTGAGACATCTGTATGTGAGCCAAGAAGCAACAGTTAGGACATGATACAGAACTACTGATTGATTTAGAATAGGAAAAGGAGTACGGCAAGGCTGTATATTGTCTCCCTGCTTATTTAATTTATATGCAGAATACATCATGTGTAACACAGGGCTGGATGAAGCACAAGCTGGAATTAAGATTGCTGGGAGAAACATCAACATCCTGAGATATGCAAATGATACTACTCTAATGGCAGAAATTGAGGAAGACCTAAAGAGACTCTTGATGAGGGTGAAAGAGGAGAGTGCAAAAGCTGGCCTGAAACTCAGCATAAAAAAGCCAAGATCATGGCATCTGGACCCATCATAGAAGGGGTAGAAATGGAAACAGTGGCAGACTTTACCTTCTTGGGATCTAAGATCACTGCAGATGGTGACTGCAGCCATGAAATAAAAAATTGCTTTCTTCTTGGGAGGCAAGCTATGAGAAACCTAGACAGCATAATAAAAAGTAGAGACATCACCCTGCCAACAAAAGTCCGCATAGTTAAAGCAATAGTCTTCCCAGTAGTAATGTATGGCTGCGAGAGATGGACCATAAGGAAGGCTAAATTGTGGTGCTGGAGGAGACTCTTGAGAGTCCCCTGGACTGCAAGGAGATCAAATCAGTCAATTTTTAAGGATATCAACCCTGACTGCTCCTTGGAAGGACAAATACTGAAGCTGAAGTTCAAGTACTTTGGCCACCAAATGAGAGGAGAGGACTCACTTGAGAAGGTCTTGATGCTAGGAAAGATTGAAGGCAAAAGGAGAAGGGGCAGCAGAGGATGAGGTGGCTAGATAGCATCATTGACACAGTGGGCGTAGATCTGGCCGGGCTGCGGAGGATGACAGAGGACAGAGGAGCCTGCCGTGCAGTGGTCCATGGGGTTGCAAAGGGTTGGACTCGACAGTGCAACTGAACAACAATAACAAATATCCAGACAGCTATATTTATGATACTCAGAAAGTATCTCCTCTACAATTGTGTGTGTGTCTTCTGATTTGTGTTGATATTTTGTAGACTCTTCCAAGTATTTTATTTATTTATTTTTCAGATTTATATGGCTGCCTTTTTCACCTCAGCGACTCAAGGCGGCTCACAACAATTAGTTAAAACCCATTCCTCATGCTAATTAAAACCAAATACTAAAACTATCTGAAACATCCATAAAATATCCACAAAACATCCCCGGTCCCTATAAAAGGTGTGTGTGTGTGTGGGGGGGGGGGGGCACCCAGGCAGGAGGAATAAAAGCCCTGGGCAGGGTTAAACAAGCCAGCAGGGTTGGGTTGTGGCACTAGATGCACCCCATGCCTGCTGGCAAAGCCATGTTTTTAAGGTCTTCCTAAACGGGGGCAGCTCCGTCTGAAGTATACATCACTTAGAAGTGGTTGAGGAGGAATAGTTGTGGGGGAGGAGTTTTTTTGTCATTGCCAGTCTTAGAGGGTAAATGAGCTAAGCATTTATCCTGGACACCAAGCTGGAGGAGTTCCAATGGTGAGCATGATGGTTTGGTATTTGTGTAGCAAAGCTCTCTGCAATGACCGCGAGTGAAAAAAGCACTTCTCTGTTTTTAACAAGTTAAAGTGTTTAAGAGTTTAACCTCCCCGCTTCACATCCTAGTGATTGTTTCAGCATTAGATATAAAAATGATCTGCTATAAAGCTTTAAGTTTTTGGGTTTGTTTTTTTCAAAATCCAGTGTGATGTCATTCATTCGGGTCAGCAAACTTGGCTCTCCAGGTGTTCTTGGCCTTCAATTCCCAGAAGCTCAAGTCAGCACACCTGCTGATCAGGGCTTCTGGGAATTGAAGTCCAAGAAAACCTGGAGAGCCACATTTACTGACCCCTGGTCTAGATCATTCAGCATCAGTCAAACCTCACCTGGACTACTGTGTCTGAGCACTGCTGTGTCCAGAGGAGGATGGCCATCTAGTTAGCCTGGATATCAAGCCCTGCAAGGAACAGTTGAGAGAGGGAGGTTTGTTTAGCCTGGGGAAAAAATTGAAAGGATGTCACATGGAGCAAGCTTGTTTTCTATAGCTCACGATAGGACCTAAGCTAATGGGTTCAATGGATACAAATTATGAGAAAGGAGATTTCACCTAAACATTAAGAAGAACTTATTGACAGTAGCAGTTTTCTGATGAGGAAATAACTGTCTCATAGTTGTTAACCTCTCTTTCACCAAATGTTTCCAAACAAACATTAGATGGCCACTTCTTAAAGATGTCTTAGCTGTGGATTTGCTGCTTTGGCAAGGGGTTAGATTTGATTACCCTTGCATCCCTACTACTTTATTAGAGAGACAGGTAGGCAGGCACACACACACACACATGCACATGCACAAGCACACACACACACACAGAACTGGAGCTTGCTTGCAGGAGAGGGAGGGATCATCCAATCTGTTGGAGGTCTAATAGCATGATCCTATGGAAGTACATCATTAAATCATAAATTGACTTGATTTGCATGTGTTTGCTATAGGCACTTCCTTGTCCAGGACAATATTTTTCATAGGGCTAGCTAGTCCAGGCTTCTCCACTCTCCACACCACCATATGTAATAAATAAAGTTGCTGCATTCAACTGCTCAATGAGAGTCACCCGAAATTGCTGCTCCCTTCTCTCTTCTTTTAATTGTCACTAAACTACTTTTTTTCAGACTGTCCCTTGTAGAATGCTGGTTTAGGAATTCTGGGAGCTATAGTCTGAAAAAGTAATTCTTTCAATCTTTGTATTCACCTTACACTACATGGGCTGTTGGTATCCCTGTATTATGAATCATAGCTGTAAGTATAGTGCAGGGATTCTCAATCTGCAACCTGTGGGCTGGATGCGGCCATAGCACCATTTCATGTGGCCCCTCCACCACATCAGGAAGTTCCATGTAGTGGAAGAAGGGCAAAATGGCCGTCTGGACCCCAAAGCTGTCTGAGGGAGCATGACGCAGCCCCCGGCTTAAAAAGGTTGAGAACTTCTGCTGTAGTGCATAGTTGAGCACAGAAATGCTAGGCCAAAGAACTGTCTCTTGTGTGTGTAAACAGGTGGGGTAGGAGGGTTCATGGAAAAGTAGTAATATATATTGCTCTGTTTTTGTTTGCTTTGGACTTCAACACATTCTACTGGGAGTCATTTGAATTGCTTTTTTAACTCTGCCTCTCCTGTGGATCAGTTTCTATTTTTTGGAGCCCACTTCCCCCTGAGACCTGAGGTTTGGCTCTTCTTGTCTGGGACTGCAGGCTCAGTTATAAGGATGAGATTGGAGGCAATTTCTTTGAAAACATAGCAAAACAGGACTCAAAGTCAGACAAGAATTTTCACTTTTTTTTCCAAATGCCACTATGCTGCAGGTAAAGAATTTAACACCTTGTGCAAAGCACATCTTGAGCCAATAATAATTTGACTGACAGGGTTTGGCACCAAAGTGTCTCTTTAAGCTTGCTTACAAGACAGACCTTTAAAAAAAATCCACCCCCCCAAAAAACACACAAAAAACACACACACACACACACACAAAACAAAAACAACTTAGAGGCAGTGTCTGGTATTTTTGTATGTTTGTTCTTGCAAAGATTAATGTGCATTTAGACAGAGCTTGAGTTTAAAAAAACAACAACAAAAAAACTTGCTGCAACAGGTAACTAGCATAGCTCACTTCTCCAGGAATAACCACTAATAGTGTTCCTATAAAATTAGTAATAGCTAGGGTACCTCAAGATGGTTTCATTATCATGTTGTGCTCACGCTCTCAGGATGCTTGCTCCCTACCACATCTCCTCCCCGTCCCCCAAGCATGTTCTGAATTACAGGCCTGCAACTGCAGCTCTTACGTTTAACATCTTCCGGTAGGCAATAGGTTTATTAGCTTCTTCATTCTTTCACAAGAATGCACAGAAGATTCAATAACCGCCTCAATCCATCTTTATTTAGCTCTTTAGCCTAGCTCTGCACCTCAAATTTAATTTCATAGCATCACAGAATCATAGAATAATGGAGATGGACGGGCCTATAAGGCCATTAACTCCAACCCCATGCAATGCAGAAATACAAGTCACCTTATATCTGACAGAAGATTGTCTAACTTATTTTTGAATGTCTCCATGGTTGGACATTCACGACCAGTTCTATTGTTGTGCTGCTCTAATAGGTACTGAATTATTCCTTGTATTCAACTGAAATCTGGCTTCTTGTGACTTGTTGTTGTTCAGTCGCACAGTCGATTCCGACCCTTTGCGACCCTATGGACCATTGTTCTCCAGGTGCCTCTGTCCTCCACCATCCCCCTCAACACTCCCAGTTCTGTGCCCACTGTGTCTACAATAACATCCAGCCATCTCATCCTTGGCCTCCCCCTTCTTCTTTTGCCCTCCACCTTTCCCAACATCAAGGCCTTCTCAAGGGAATCCTCCCTTCTCATTTGATGTCCAAAGTACTTTAGCTTCGTCTTTACTATTTGACCTTCCAATGAGCAGTCAGGGTTGATTTCTTCTAAGATTGACCTATTTGTTCTCCTCGCTGTCCAGGGTACTCTCAAAACTCTCCTCCAACACCACATTTCAAAGGCATCTATTCTTCTACATTTAGCTTTCCTAATTGTCCAGCTCTCGCATCCGTACATTACCACTGGGAATACCATTGCTTTGACTATTCTAATTTTTGTTTGCAATGTGGTCTCTGCTTTTCACTATGTTCCCCAGGTTTCTCATGGCTTGTCTCCCAAGAATCAGTCGCCTTTTTATTTCATGGCTACAATCCCCATCTGCAGTGATCTTTGATCCTAAGAATGTAAAATCTGTCACTGCTTCTACTTCTTCCCCATCTATTTTCCATGGTGATCGGACCTGTTGCCATTATCTTGGTTTTCTTGATATTGAGTCTCAAGCCAGCTTTTGCACTTGTGACTACACTCCATTATTACATGCCCTGCACTCTGAGAGGTCTGAGAACAGCTCCAGCTGTGCAAGAGCAGTAGTTTTGTTGCATGGAACCATTGGATTTTGCTCACAGCTAATGTAGATGCATATTGGTATTGTCTTTGTTTACAGAAAGCAGTGGCTCTGCCAAAGGTCATGTAGTATGTCATAACTCTTGGACTCGCACAACTTCATTTTCTAACCTCAGATTTTATTACGCTGCAGTTCATCATGGGCGAAGGGGAGCACAGAAGAAGCCTCTCTGGAGAATGTGCAAACTGTAAACATATTTGAGCATCTGATGGGTAAAGACAATTCCCTATCAATTGGTCCTTCCACTCCAGAAGCACCAGTGGTTTGCTTCTGACGATGACAAGGATGAAGACTACCCTACTGTAATACTCTTGACCATGCATTTGGGTTTCCATGCCTTCTCCCTCTCCATTTCTTCCTAGCGTGGTAAAGAGTTTTATAGAGCTTGACAGCTTGCATAATTTTACGTACTGAGGATGACCCTGAGAAAATCATAGTCCATCTGTGGAGTTTTGATCATTACAACATCAGTCTTTGCCAAATTAGCAATGACTGACTTGTCTTTGCCTATGTTAAATTCTGATGAGTCCCATTTTTATCCCCGTGTTCTCTCTTTTCTCTGTAAACTTCCTTCTTTCTTTTGCACTGTTTTTTTTTCTCTCTCTCCTCCATCTTTGTACACAGTCATCTTATCCAAAGGATAAAAATCCCAGAATTATCCACTTAGCACAGTTCTTGATTAATCAAATTTGAAGACCCTTCCATTAATCCAAAATATGTAAAATATCTGAATTCAGTTTGTGTAGAAAATAAAATAATAACTGGGATACTCCACAAAGGCTCTCAGAGTGAGAAATACGCTATGTAACCACTACCTTGTTACTGCATTACCAAAATATCCTCCAAATTTGGTCAAATTTTACCCACCAATTTAAGATATAATAATTGAGGTGGTTCAAAGTATCCTCAAAACGATTTTGTTCATGCCATGTAGCCTTTACTTCAAGCCAGGCCCACCCTCAAAATCCCTTCTAAATTTGGTGAAAACCCACCCATTAGGTTGTGAGAAATTAAGTGGGGTGCACTTGAGGCCCCCAAACATGATTTTCATGTATACCATATAGTTCTTTTTAAAGGCAGGCCACCCCAAATCTACTCTCTTTATGTGCTGAGAACCCATCAAGTTATGTTTGCATGATACAGTAACAAACAGAGAAGTCAAACAGAAACTAATTGTTATTCATATATATGCAGGTTAACTGAATCACATTCTCCTCTTATATTTAGAAAATGGGAAGTGGAGTAGATTCTTTTTTGATATATGCAGGACATGGTTTAACAGATTGATCAGTAACATAATATTTATAATCATAATCTATACTTATAAGGAAGGAAAATAGATGTACGTGTGCCTCAATCGTGGCCAAACCCCTGGAGACGATCCCATGTTGCTTCGCACACACCTTCCTTTCCTAACAGTGATGGTCTGTACAAAGGTCTGGAGGTCGAAGGTGGGCCCTGTGCCCCACAAAATGGGAAAAGGAATGGGAACCAGAACTCCCATGGTGCCATGGGAGGAAAAATGGCAGTTTAACAGCCAGGCCTGGAAACAGAATGTTGGAGAGAGCTGATTTGCATGTTGGACTGTGTTTGTTTGAGACTGAAAGATTGATGGGGAAAGGTCCTGGAATTCCTGAGAGAATCTAGCCAGGCCTGGAAACAGAATGTTGGAGAGAGCTGATTTGCATGTTGCACTGTGATTGGTTGAGAGTGAATGACTGATGGGGAAAGGTCCTGATGCTGATGGAATAAACCCATTTCACGTAAGCATCAACAGCCCTGGAATGAGACACTTTCAATGTACATCAATGCTGTGTGAGTGAGAGACAGAGAGAGACAGAAGGTGTGTGTCTGAGGCGACTGGCCCTTCTCCGGGAGGCAGGGGCCGAACGGAGTGCTCTGATCCACCCCAGCCTGCCGGAGAAAGTGAGGCAGCCAGGCCTTCTCCAGGATGGGGGGGGGGGCAAATGGAGCGCTCCGATCCGCCCTGGGCCTCCTGGAGTGTCCCATTCGGCCCATGCCTGTCAGAGAAGGGCCATCCTTTGGCAGAAATGCCGGCCAGCCAGTGGAGGATAATCTAGAGGATACCCACCGAATGGAGCGCTCCAAATGGGGCACTTCGGTCAGCAATACACACCGGCACCCAAGTCGAGGCCACCACAGGTGCGGGAAACCATGGTGGCAAGGCTGCCACAGCCGACCGCAGCTCCCGCCATGGCACCACCATTTGAGGCAAGGCCACCGCATGCGGTTGCCGCCCAGAGCACAGGTAAGGATCCACTACCCAGCAAAGCAGGTACCCCCTGCTAGTAGACTAATAGAACAAAAGAGATTCGTAGATGTTTGTTGTACTTATACCGAAATGTTGTACTAAAATATCTCAACGTATTGCAGAAAGAGCCTCCTTGAAGATTGTGGTATTTTTGAACCACAATCAGGCGTACCCTGGTAATGGTAACTTTGTGTTACTGGCTAATCTTTCAAACACTAGGTCACCCGAAGGGAACTGCAGAATGAACCCACCAAAAGGTGGGTTCATTTTGGCAATTTCAGGAGGAGGAGGAGGAGGAGCAGATATATGACAATATTTTACTTCCAGATTTCACTGCAATGTTCATTTGTTTGTGATACAGTAAAACCCCGGATAACGACTGCATCGGATAACATTAAAATCGGATAATGACATAAAGTTTTGAAAAAAATTGTTGCATCGGATAACACCATTTTAGTATTATCCGATGCATCATGTTTGATCTCCTACTTTTTCATGCTGTTTGGGGGGGGGGGAATCACCTTAGTCGGGTGCATGTTTCCAGTTCTCCGCCTCCCCTGCAGCCTCTGGGAGGGTGGGAGAACCTTTTCTGTGCTATTCCCGCCTTTCTAGGACATGCCTGGGCTGCACAACAGCTGAAAAAAGTTGTGGCCACCATTTTGATTAATTTACAGGTGCTTGCGCTTCTGGAGTGCCAAGGTTCACCATCACAGGGTTATACCCAAAGCCGTTATTAAGATTTATCTCCCTTGTTCCCTGATGAATAACACCATGGATAGTCCCTTTTGTTTGTACGCTCACCACTTTTCTCTTCTACACAAAAGGTCACAACTTCTAAAACTGCCACTTCCATATAATTCCAGAAGGAGCATTGAGTCTTAATGTTGGAGGAGCCTTATCTAGTGTACCTCACTGCCATTTGCAAAGAAAAGGCTTGTCTACCATTTAAACTGCCAATACTACTTTTATCAGTTATACTATCATTAGTGAAATAACAATAGTGCAGGTGTGTTTTCTGTGCTGGTGGGACTTGTTTGAAGTATCAAGGGACTTAAATATTTCCTGATGAGGCAAAATAATTGTTGTGTCCAAGTATTATTTATTAATAATATTTTTTGCTTAGTGTTTAAGCCTAAGTCACGCCAAGTGGCAAAACCAGAAGCGTGCCTTTTTTGTGTAGCGCCAAATTCAAATGACTGTCTGTAACAAAGCTGATTCGTCACTTCACATTTTGCTGCCTCTCTGGAGGCCCGCCAAAATGTATCCATTTGTGTAACTGCCATTCTCACTGTACATAAGCAAGCCACCTTGTGCATGTTCCCCAGTCCGATTTCCTGAGCTGATAATAAATCACTTGTGTTTGACCCGGACTCAACATTGGTGATGAAGGTGGGATTGCTGCCTCTGTTCCTGCTCCGATCGGGCCATTCGACTTCTCCAAGCTGGAGTCATGGCTGATGTACGAAATCCAGTTCGAGAACTACTTCATCTCCCAGAAGATTTCAGAGGCAGGGTTGCAGAAGGCTACGTTCCTGGCCCATTGCGGTCCGACTTCGCTTGAACATCTAGTGAATCTACTACTACCAAGGCTGCTGAAAGACACTCCTCTGAAAGACATTTTAGTCATCCTCCGGGACCATTTCTGGCCAAAGACTTCAATCTTCCCAGCAAGAGTGGCCTTCTACAGGCGAGACCAGAGGGTGGGTGAATTGGTCACAGACTACGTTGCTGCTCTTTGCCATGACGCAGTTCCCTGCCAGTGGGAAAACCTTGATTTGGCTCTTTGCAACCGTCTTCTTGTAGGCCTCAGAGACAAGGCCACGTAGCATCACCTCATGAAGAGGAATGCCTTGACTGTCGCTCAAGTCTTCGAGAAAGCTCAGGTGGCCGAAATCACCTACGCTGGCATACAGTACTTCCAGGCCAAGTCCACTGCATCAGTCCTGAGGGGATCAAGAGTCCAGAAGTAACACTTGTCCAGCCCGTCATTGTCTTCAGACAGCACCGATGAGGGGGACGACGTCCATAAGGTCCATCACAAACATTACACTTCTTCCAAGGGTGCCGTTGTGCAGTGCCAGGGCTACGGGAGCAGACACCTCTGCACCAACTGCCCATTCAAGTTTGCTGAGTGCCACAAGTGTGGCAAGAAAGGGCACATTGCCAGAGTGTGCTGCCAGTGCTCCGAGGGGCCTCCCGGGGCAAAGGTCATTGCGGGAGGGAACACCTGATTTCTAAGGTCTTCGCCAGTCAAGGCATCGCTTCTAGTGTCAACATGGTTTCCGAGAGGTTCTTCCTCGACATCCATCTGCAAGGTTATCCGTTTTGCATGGAAATTGATTCGGGAACAACGTTCTCAATCACCATGCAGAAAGAGTTTCTTCGAATTTCTCCAGCCGACCGCTCCAAGATAAGGGCTCTCAAGGTCAAGTTGAGTGATGTGCAGGGTCGTCACATCCCTGTACTCGGCATTGGAACTTTTGATGTGCACTTCAAAGCTGTTTCGGCTAGGTTACTACTTGTCGTGGTAAAGGCTGATAAGAATAACCTCTTGGATACACAGTGGTTTGGGACCCTAGGTATTGCCTTTTCAGGCATAAACAAGGTAGAGGCTGACCCCATTCAGTCTGCATGTGACTATTACCAAGATGTATTTCTTCCGGGATTGGGTATGTTCAAGGGGCCCCCTGTTCATTTTGACCTAGACCCATCTGTCCAGCCTATCAGGCTGAAGCCCTGCCAGGTGCCTTTTTGCTCAAGGACCACATCGAAGCTGAACTTGATAAACTGGTTGCTCAGGGCATTTTGGAACCGGTGGACTCTGCACAGTGGGAAACCCCCATTGTCACCGCCATCAAGTCCAACAGGGATATCCGCATCTCTGTAGATTACAAATGTACTATCAATAAAGCAATCCACCCAAATTCTTACCCGGTGCCAGTGGTCAGTCACTTGCTGGCATCTCTTCATGGGGGACATCATTTGGCCAAACTGGACTTGGTGCAGGCATATCAGCAACTGCCTGACACTCCTGACTCTGCCTTATGTCAGACTATTACTACACACAAGGGTGTGTTTAAGGTTAAGCACCTTCAGTTCGGTGTCAGTGCAGCACCAGCTATTTTCCAAGGGTTGGTGGAAAAACTTCTTAAAGGTCTTCCGGGTGTTTTACCTTATTTTGATGATGTATTAATTGCTGGGAAAGATAGGGAGGACCTTGCTGTCATATTGGGTATAGTGTTGGAATGTTTTCCGAGTGCTGGGCTCTGGGTTAAAAGGAAAAATGCTACTGAGGTTGAGTTCTTGGGTTTCAAGGTTACCCCAGAAGGTGTTAGGCCATCTCACTCAAAAGTAAAAGCTGTTTGGGATGTGCCGTGTTTGACTTCAAAGAATGAGCTGCAAGCCTTTTTAGGGCTCCTGAATGTCTCATTCCTACCTCGTAAGGCCACTGTGCCCACCCCATTGCACCAGTTACTAAAGAAACAAACTGTGTGGCGATGGGGTTCTACACAAGACAAGGCTTTCTGGGAAGTTAAGAAACTTCTCACATTGGATGCTGTCCTCACACACTTTGATCCCAGTAAACCTGTCATCCTAGTTTGTGATGGTTCCACAGTGGGGGTGGGGGCAGTGCTCTGTCATGACCTGGGGGAGGGGAAAGAGGCGCCAATCGCCTACTACTCAATGTCTTTGACTGCTAGAGAAAGGAAGTATGTGCAGATAGACAGAGAGGCTCTGGCGATTATCGCGGGCACCAAAAAGTTTCATGACTTCATTTACAGAAGAGCTTTTACGATTATTACCGATCACATGCCCCTACTGGGCATGTCTGATAAGCCTACCCCCCAGATCTTGTCTCCACGAATGCTGCGCTGGGCAATGTTTCTTCAGGCTTACCAGTATGACCTCCAGAATCGCCCGGGTGCCAGCATCAGTAATGTGGATGCACTCTCCAGGTCTCCTATTGAGACAGCTGGTAGAATTGAGTCAGACCACCAGGTCCTCATGTTATAGGTTTTGGATTCCCCGCCAGTGTGCGTTGGGGACATCGCTACTGCTACTAAAAAAAGATCCCCTCCTGTCAAAGGTTTTATGTGGGTTCAGAAAGGGTGGCCGTTGCCACAAGTCTCTAAAGATTTCAAGGTTTATTGTGTTAAGTGTAATGGATTGTCATTGGAAAGGGGATGCTTGGTGTGGGGGGACAGAGTGATAATTCCGTCTACACTATGGAATAGGGTTCTCCGCACATTACACGTGAGTCACCCAGGCATCATCTGCTCAAAGGCTCTAGCCAGGAGCCGTATGGGCACGTTTTACTTCTGCTTCTGGGAGTGACAAAGGCAGCGTGGGCTGGATGAGTTGCATTAAACCCATTTGTGTGGATTCACAGGGTGCTTGGGCTTCTGGGAATTGAAGTCCAAGAACATCTGGAGTGCCAAGGTTCGCCATCATGGGTATAAGCTAACTCAAATGCTTTTGTTATTTATGAAGTTTATACTCCTCATGTTACCCTTCCATGGCATGAGGTTAAAAATATCACAGTCCTTTTATATACCTGCCTTTTTAGTGTACAAGAAGCAAAGCTACACCTGTTAAATTTCTTTCCTGTGCACAGTTCTTTAAGGCAGGAATATGCAACTTTTCAAGTCTTCAGAACTGACACCATCTGACACACAAATTGTCCAAATTTTAATCTCATACAAATTTATTAAAGTCATTTTAATGAATTGGACAGCCATCTGTCATATCTGCTTTCATTCAGATTCCTGCATTGAGCAGGGGGCTGGACTCAATGGCCTAAAAGGCCCCTTCTGACTCAGTTTTCCTATGATGAAACAGCCAAAATTGCCTTTTGCCAAATATAGTTGGTGTGCCAACTATATCTATTCTTGGAGAACACACATCTGGCCCGGTTGACACATGCTTTAGTTACATCATGTCTAGATTATTCTCTACATAGCACTCCCTTCGAACAGCAGTCAGAATTTTCAGTTGTTCCAGGACACAGCATTGTACCGCTCTCCAGGTTTTCATGAGACTGATTTTTAAATGAATATTGCAAATATAATTAGCAATATGGCAATGTGAAGGATGGGGAAGAACTCACTTTTACCATGTGAAGATCCAGTCCTGGCTCTAACTGGGGGAGTCGCTCTGCAGCCCCACCAGGGCCGTAGCCAGGATTGTAGATTTGGGGGCACAAAAAAATTTTCAGGAGGGGCAACAAATTTCCAGGAAGGGCAACAATGTCACACTCACATGTATAACATCGACATCATGGGGTGGGGTGGGGGGGCGGGCTGTTAGCTCAGGAGGGTTTTTGCCCCACCCAGCCTTCTTTCTGACTACGCCTCTGAGCCCCACGCTGTGCACTTCTCAGCTCCAGCTAAGCTCCTCTCAAGGCACAAGTGGCAAGACCAAAATAGTGGTGGTGGTGAGAAAATAAGGCAAGGAAAGTTCCTCTTGCCTAT
Organism: Bradypodion ventrale; assembly: GCA_035047345.1. NCBI lineage: Eukaryota > Metazoa > Chordata > Lepidosauria > Squamata > Chamaeleonidae > Bradypodion > Bradypodion ventrale. The sequence continues at coordinate 176,637,443 of JAWDJE010000005.1, forward strand.
TGCTGCATCTTTGGTAGCTGTCAAGAAAATGAGAGGCAATGGTTCTGAGATCTCTGAGGCCAATTCTTTTAAACAATATGACACCTAATTCCTACCTTAATTTCATTTAAAATTATTTATTTATTTATTTATTATTTATTTATTTATTGTTATTTATCTTCCCATTAAATAACAGTAATACAACTGAATTAATAGCAAGCGTTATAACGAAGCAGCTTCACTCCAATCCTCCACAGCATTTCAACCTACTTATTTGAACATATCTTCCCTTTTCCAGGATTGGCAATGACTGGAAGGTGAGCAGTTCGAGAACCCGAATGCTGCATGACAGACTGAGCTCCAGTCTCTTTCACAGCTCCTGCCAACCTACAAGTTTGAAAGCAAGAAATTGCAAGTAGATAAATAGGTACCACTTCAGTGGGAAGGTAAACAGTGTTATGTGCACTTTGGCATATAGTCATACCTGCCACATGACCATGAAAAGTCTGTAAATGCAGACATCACTGGCTCTTTGGCTATAAACGAAGATAAGCACCAAACCCTAGAGTCAGATATGACTGGCTTTCAAGCAAGGGCAACCTTTATCTTAGACATGCCTACGACTGCAGTACTATGCATGATTTTGCACACTTTTATTTGCTGTTTCTTAGTATGCAGTGTAAACCCAAGCACATCTTTTCACTGTCTCTTTAGGGAGAGAAAACTGGTAATAAGGCAGGGATAAACTCCCACAACCCTGAACCTTCTGATTTCCACACCAAAAGGTCTTTGTCCCAAACCACACATGTAGATTTCTTGAACAGAAAATAATATTAAAGCACAGTGCTTCCTTTATAGCAGACCGTATGTGCCTTATGCAGCTTTTTGAGTTCCTGTGTCCCTGGATTTATGATGTGCTCTACACTTTCCACATTCTCAGTGCTCTTTCCCCCTATTTGAAGGAGGGAATGATCAAGAGATTTGTGCTGAAGTAAAATTTATTCTGTCTTGGCTGTGTAGAGGTTCCAAATTCACCGCAGCATGGAAAATGTAAATTTTATAAAACATTTTGGGCCCTTCCCAGTCATGGGAAGAAACATGGCTTATGTGCAGAAATTCAATGTTGCATTCCCTCAGCTGCTGCTATAGTTAGGGCCACTTCTTTTTCTTTCTTTCTTATCAGGTGGTTGCAGATTAATGAGAATATATAGCTTCAGCCGCAAAGTGATGATATGTTACATCCTCTGTCCCACACAAAATTTGTGGTGATCAGTGAGTTCTCTGGCAGTAATTCCTCACAAATGCCCAGCGTGTTCACATTGAACAGTAGCCTTATGAGCTATCATGTAGACTAGCTAATTACCCGGCCTTGCCCGGGTTGTTTTTGTCCTTTAAAGCAAGGATGATGCAGCTTGACTACAGTTTTACTTTTCCACCCGGCAGCGTCCCTGGCCCGTAAACGTTAAGTTCTGTGAAGCTGTGGCCTCCTTTGGTCAGCAAAAGAAGGCCGTGGCTTGACAAAACGGCACACTGACGGGCAGGAGACCCTGCCACTGAAAAAAGCTGTGGCCACTAACCACGGCCACAGATTTCTTTAGCAGCAGCATCTCCCAGCAGAAAATTCAAGCCACTGGCTTGGCTGTGCTGCGCTGGCTTGGCTGTGCATGCGCAGTACTGCTGTTTCATTGCTGCTTCTCCAGCTGGTGGGGGTGTCCCCTTTGCATCCCACTTTGGGGGGCATAAACCCCCAAATGGGTTTTGAGACCTCCACAGTGCTGATCTCGCAAGCCCAAGGTATGTATGTGCAAACTTTCAGCAAGATTGGTCCAGGGGTTTGGGTTCCTTTGGAGCACATACAAACCCACACTTCTGTTTTATAGATATAGATTAGGGGTTCCCAACCTATGGCCCGTGAGCCTGATCTGGCCCATGGCACTAATTAATCCAACCCATGGTGAGAACCAAGAGACCTCCAGAAGTTCCCCTACCACTGGAAGTGCCAAAATGGCACATTTTCCATGTGAAAACACGGTAAAAAATATATTAAAAATAGAGTGAAAATGCTCTGTACACCTCCCACAGCCATGGGAAGAGGAACCACACCTGTGGCCTGCACAGCTGTGAGTCGGGGGTGGGTCTGGCCCTTGGTGGGAAAAGGCTGGGAAGCCCTGGTGTAGATGAAGCACAACTAAAGAATGCAGGCTAATTGTTTTTTTTCCTTATGGAACTTGCTGAACTAAATAATAAGAGAATAATATATTTGGACGACTTTTTGGGGCACAAACTAATGTCATTACTTCACAAGGAAACCCTATGTTATTAAAGCTTGATATGCTAAACCCAACTTAACAGAGTTCTTGATCATATGGAGGGAGCTTATCTATGCTCAGCTTCTGGGTCATCAGCTTCCCATTTGTTGACAACATGCTCAATGTCTGGATGTCCTCTAGTAATGTCCCCAGAATCATGTCACATCAGGAGCAGTCACACCTGAAGTCATGAGGAGCAGAGCTGCCATGTTACTAGCATATGTTTCTTTGAGTTTTCAGGGCCAAAGCCTAGGTACTGGTTATAGGTGCAATGGCAGAGCCTTCAGCAAGCATGGCAAAATTGTGAGTGTATGCAATTGTCTGTCTTCCTGACCAGAAAAAGCTTTAAAGGACAAAACTAAACTCTATATTGGATCTTTAAGATCAATTTGTCTGAAAGGCAGCAAAGAAATAATGTAATATGACCAAATAATCCCATCTGTGTTAACAGATGTAGGAATCCCTAGCTGTCTTCCAAAAGGTGGAAGTGACTTACGAAGACAAGGCCATGAAAACTTGGCCGAAGATCAGCCCTATGACTCATCTCCTCTAAAACAGAGGGTCACCTAACTTCCTGTTATTGCAAGTTGTGTTCACAAGCACACCTCATGATGTCATTCCTCATGACTTGTATCACTGCCCAGCCAATATGTAATGTCACATGACTGCTTGTACCAATCAGCACCTTCCCCAACCCATTGCCTGCCTTGTTATTGTGCAGTTAATAAAACAAGCTGGGAGGGCTTTGTTTTCAGAGATCTCTCTCCAACCCTAGGAAAAGTTGACTCTGGGGCTGTCTGTTTGTTTGTGCATGCACGACTGTGATCTTTCTGTGAGTGAATCCATCAGGGAGGCTGGTGTGAAGGCCTCCCCCATTACAACATTCTGGCAGCCCAAATGAGGGACAAAAAAAACTCCTTCCACATGAGTGGACACCTTTCATCCATGGCTTTTCCATTCGGCAGAGACTAAAAGTGCACTTATCTCATTCCTGTCTCAGGAACTCCTCAGGTAAGTCACAAGGTTGCAGAAGGCTCAGGGGAAGAGCTTTCTTTCTTTCATTTCCCTTTCATCCTTCATAGAAGTGGCTGGCTCCCTTCTATTCTGGAATTCAGAGAAACAGATACAGGTGTTCATTCACTCTCGGGGGAAAGAATTCCACCATGAGAGCATTGGAATGGCTTCACATTCTGGCTGGAGGGCAAGAATGGAGTGGACATCGCTGCATGTTCCCCTATTGTCTCAGATGCATTCCTCCCTTGTCCTGACCCTTCCTCTTCACTTCCTTCCTGTCATTTGTCCAACTAAGTGTAGCCCCCCCTGAAGAGGGAAGATAGCAACTGTCTGAAACAAAGAGAGAGAATCCCAGGACAAAGCAAACAGGCAGGGGGGAGGGAGGAAGCTGTGTGAGTGTGCTGGAGAGAGAGGAAGATTGCTCACAGCAGAAGGCCCCTCCCCTGATGAGAGAGCCTTCTGCAATTCCCCTTCTCCCGGCCTTCATCAGTCCTAGCATTGAAGTCAGGGGAGAGGGTGAGAGGAGGGGGGCTAGAGAAGCCAGGAAGAATCGAGTGAAGCAGTGAACAGAGGGGAAAGTCCTGGTCCTGGGCATGGCCTCTGCTCTTTCAGAGGCAAATCAGTGTATGTTGCTGCCTCAAGAAAGCCTTCTTGAAATCCTTTCTCTGTCAGCCTTTGGCCAATCAGTTGAAATCTCTGAGCAGGCAGCAGCAGACTCCATTGAGAATTGCTTCCCAAAGAAGCAGTCTGCATTCAAGGCAATTCCCTTTGTTGGGCTTATCAGTGATCTTATTTTTTGTTTTGATGGGAGTGAAGAAAGGGGGGGGGAGTTGCTTCCAGCCGCATGAGGTAGTCAGTGATCAGATGTTTAACCACGCAGCACCTCCTGGCGGCTTGCCATTAGTGACTTCATTTATGAAGTTCCTGCTTTAAAACAGGCACCTGGGGGTTTGCCCAGAGTTCATCATTCAACTTCTAATGGCTTTTGTTTACGGTATTTCTTCCAGCTAAGAAGTTTCATTTTTCAAGATGCATTTGTTTTAAATTCTTACCAGCATCAAGGCTTCCTCCAGTTAATCTTCCTTTCTCATTTGATATTGATAGCCATGGCTAATGATTTCTACAGCATCTAAGCTTTCTCAAGTGCATCCTCTCTCAAAGGCACTCTTAATTTCAGCCATAGGCTTAATTAATTCACACCTTTTCACATACAATAATTTGGAGCAACTCCTATTTTCACTGGTTAGCTATTGTTTATAAGTTTCTCTCTTTCATCAACCGATGCTGTTTCTCTTTGTAACCAGCTTTGACTTGTGATACTTCTCATTATGGGTTCCTCAGATTTCTTATAGCTTGTCTCTCAAATTAATCACCTTTTCATTTCATGACTACAGAGATTAGATCTCAAGAAAATCTGTCACTGTACTGCTTCCTCCACATCCCTTTACTAGGACTGATATGGTCTACTGCCCTTAGATTATTTTCCAGGGCCTGACTAGGCCTGCTGCCATTATTTTGATTTTCTTGTTTTTGAATTTCCAGCCAGCTTTTGCACTCAATCAAGAGATTTTTTGGGGTCTTTTCCACTTTCTGCCATCAGGGAAATGTTGTGCATTAATGCAGCCTTGTCTGGCTTCTTTTCCTATTCCAAACCACTCTGGGATTTATCATGAGGCATACAAGGTGTTCTGTTATGCCCATCCCTTTATAAGGGCCTTGGTTTCTGACATTTTTCTGTTTTTTCCATGATCCAATGTGTGTTCATGTTCTCTAGTCCACCTGCCTCCTTACCCCCAGACAGGATTTCATTCTCAATATGCAGTTAGCTTTGAATATACCACTTCTTCTTTGCAGGAATAGATCACATTCCATCTCTGGATTCTTTGCACTTCATGGAGAATCCTCCATAGTTCCACAGGGCAGTCAGTTGTGCCCTTTCTCACATGACAATTAAAAAGAAGGGGTATAGATGCCCACCCAGGCTCAGTCCATTGTGCATTTTTCAGCATGGCATCAAGCCTACATCTTCCAGCCAAAGTGCCATGGCCACATAGGCTATCTCCCGGCTGGGGGTGGGGCACCAGGCCAAGATCCTCTGGGCAGGGCCTCCCCTCACCCTGCAGGGGGGGGGGGAGAGAGAAGGACTTTTTGTGCTTTGTCCACAGATCTGCAGCTGTGATTTCTGGATCCTGCCCACTGATCTCCTCGGAGCATGCCAGGACTGCCACAGGCTGAGCAGTTACCCAGATGCAAGCACCAAGGCCTTTGCAGCCCGGTCCAGCAAGCCCACTGGATGCAGTATAGCAACGTGGTTCATTTTCACATATAGCCCAACCTTTTCACATATTCACCTTTGTTTTATGCACTCTTCCACTTGCAATTTCACTAGCCATGTGATCGTGGCCAGTGGCCAACTGATAGCCTGGCCACACTTTGACATTGTCATACCAGCCCTACCTGCCCAGGACTTTGGTGTGGGGGCTAACCTATTAACTGTACCAATGCCTATGGACATTCCATACCAGCCACTATTGCCTTCAGCAAGACAAGGACATTGCCATATCCCAGATGTCTTGGTCCTCATCTCTACAAGCCCAGTTTCATCTAAGTTTGCCACAACATAGTAATTTTGCAAAAGTTATTCCCATGAATTTTGCTAGGTTATACTCATGTTGCTTGCAATTGTTTTTGCTTCCCTATTGTATGGTACAATTCTTCCATTGAAGACTCACTTTGCACCAAGTGTTATGATATTTTCTTTGTGTATTACTCATATTCATTGTAATCAATTTTTTGTTTTCTATGTTATTTTATTTGTACACACCATTTTCCCATTGGGAACCTGCCATGCATGTGATGCCATTTTCTGTGTATACTATTCATATTGCTTTTATGTTATATAGCACCATTTTTCCCATTGGGAAGTTTCATATAATGCTATTTTATCATAAATATGTAGGTTATGTTTGCATAATTAATTGTTTTAGCTTTCACAGAGGTCATCACCATGAACAGGCCTGAGGTGGAATTGTTCTACCCTCATCATCTTAATGCCATTGGGCTTATATTCAGTTATAATCTGGTTATCTTTGCTTTTGCTTTTGACCCGTGGGAAGGTACATGGAATTACATTCCAGCCAACTGCAATGCTGCCTTGGCAGCCAGTCATATGGTCACTGACCCTCACCATGCAACCAACCAAGCCAGCCCTAGCTCTTGGCAAAGGGCCATACTCTGCAATGAGACATGCATGCATGATCTCTCTTCTGCCAGAGGCGGAGCTCATAGCCGCCTCCCTTGTGGACATACATGGGATATTGATTCCCAAACCTGTGCCTGAGTCAAGGCGATACATCATACTCCGCAGTCATAAAAGCCCTCATTGAAGTTCGGCAAGCAGCTCAGGACAATGGGGTGCCACTGGTTATCTTCTGTTGTTGCATCACCATGATTGTGAAAAAGTCACAAATATGTATTGTTCTGATTTGCTTGACTATAGCACGATTGTATTGAATAGGTTCATGCTTTACATGATATAACTGACTCCAGTTAACCAGATGTCTTTTCCGCTTGAAACCCTTGCTTGATATTGACCTCCCGGGTTGGGATGGTTCAGACCATATCAAAATATGCAATTGTTTTGCTATCCTAGGTATTTTTGGATGCTGCATTGATTACAGCTTTTGCCCCTCATTTCGATTACCCTGGTGTAAGCCCATTTAGCATCGGGCGCTTGCCCACACCCGCTAGTGCAGGTTTGTTATTTAATAAGGAAATATGGGATGTAGGAATCCCTGGCTGTCTTCCAAAAGGTGGAAGTGACTTACAAACACAAGGCCATGAAAACTTGGCCGAATATCAGCCCTATTACTCATCTCCCCTAAAACAGAGGGTCACCTAACTTCCTGTTATTGCAAGTTGTGTTCACAAGCACACCTCATGATGTCATTCCTCATGACTTGTATCACTGACCAGCCAATATGTAATGTCACATGACTGCTTGCACCAATCAGCACCTTCCCTAACCGATTTCCTGCCTTGTTATTGTGCAGTTAATAAAACAAGCTGGGAGGGCTTTGTTTTCAGAGATCTCTCTCTAGCCCCAGGAAAAGTTGACTCTGGGGCTGTCTGTGTTGGTCTGTTTGTTTGTGCATGCATGGCTGTGATCTTTCTGTGTGTGAATCCATCAGGGAGGCTGGTGTGAAGGCCTCCCCCATTACAACAAACAGTTTTACATAACCTTCTTCTGTCTGTAGACCAGACATGAAACTGCCAAAATGAAGCCACCTTTTGGTGAGTTCATTCTGTAGTTTCTTTTGCCTGACCTAGAGTGAAAAAGATTAGCTAGTACAAAGTTGACATTGCCAGGTTACACCCGATTTTGGTTCAAAAATAATACACTATTCGAGGTGGCTCTTTCTCTGTACCCCACAGAACTTTCTGAATTTTCTGAAGACTGCTAGAACATTTTCAAAGGCATCTCCCTACATAACAAATAGCAAGAAGCTAAACAGAAAATTACCACAGGAAAAGGCAGTTGATGGCATCCAGATTTTGACACCAACATTTCAAACTGATACCCAGATTTATGTTTTATCACATCAGTGTGAAATATAGTGCATTATGACTGTTAACATCTCTTGAGTTGTTTCAGTTTTAGCCAATATCTATACCTATAAAATTGTGCGTTAACCGTTGTAATTTGACAAAGGATCTTTAGCCAGGCCCTACTAGCCCGTACTGAGCATTCATGCACTCACCCGAACTGGGTACGGAGGTAACTGGGGTTGAGAAATGCGCCAGTGGGGCAGGAGCCCCCCGAACCTAAGCAAAGGAAAAGGACTGCAATTCCCAATGTTCCTTGCGCCGTGCCACACCAGAGCCAATCAGGCTGAGAGGTACAAGCAAAAGGAATGTTCGGAAATGCACCGCAGCCAATCAAAATGGAGCTGCAGAAAAAACAACAACGCACAAACGGAACGCACAAACCCAAAACTACAAGCCCTGGCATCCTGCGTGCCATGAGCACGCAGAATGCTGAGGAAGCCTGCGCGCAAAAAATAAAAATAAAAAACACACTGGGAGCGCAAGTCCTCTGCAGGCGGATGCAACGCCTCAAAGCCACACAAACACCTGCTGGCCTTCTTGCACAGAGCAACGGGGAGGAGAGGGACTCCCTCTCCTCCACGCTACCCTGCCGAAGACATGGCAAGACCACCACCGGCCTCAACAAAAGCTGAGCCGGGGTGGGAAAAAACCACAACAACAGAGGGAGTTCAAGGGGGGAAGGCATGGATGCCTTCGTGCGCGCCCTTGAAAGCAAAACAATTCCTCCGGAAAGCAAAGGAACCGGACGGTGCTCTGCCCGGTGCCTTTACTTTCCGAGTAAGTGTTTCGCTTTCAAGGGAGGGTGAAGGCATAATTGCCTTCCCCTCCTTGAAAGCAAAACAATTCCTCCGCAAAGCAAAGGCACCGGACAGGCGCTCCGCCCGGTGCCTTTACTTTCTGAGTAAGTGTTTTGCTTTCAAGGGAGGGCGAAGGCATCATTGCCTTTGCCAACCCTTGAAAGTAAACCCATTCCCAGGTAAGCAAAGCCAGCGGATGGTGCTCTGCCTGCTGACTTTACTTACCTCAAAAGTTTTTTGCTTTCAAGCAGGGGCAAAGGCAATGGTGCCTTTCCCCCCCCCCTTGAAAGTGAACCCATTCCCAGGTAAGCAAAGCCAGCGGATGGCACTATGCCCACTGACTTTACTTAACCCAAAAATAAACCAGTAATTATAAAAAAACACAAATATCACAAACAAAAACATCCAAAAATAACCAAAATCAAACCCAAAAATAACACCAAGAAGAAACACACAGACCCCCCCAAAAAACAACAACCCACACTACAAACCCCCAAAAGAAATTAAACCAGAGAACTCACCCAAACAACCTTCCTCCATGACATCCGGAACTGAAATGAGGAAAGAAAGAGACTACTTACCAGAAGAAGCGACACCCAGAGGCCAGCAGAGAAAAAACAGTCAAAGTAAAAGGAAACCTCAACAGCACCACCCAGAGGCCACATGAGAAAAAACAGTCAAAAATATTCACAAAAAAATCTAAAATTTCTAAAACATTTCTTAAATCCTGTGTAGTTTTCACTCAAAAAAAAAAAACCAAACATCTAAACAGTTTAAAAACATTGAATTAAAAAAAAACACATACTTACACATTTTTAAAATTATTATCCAAGGTACAACTATTAAAAAAACTCACATAGTAAAACATTATTTGGTTTAAAAAAATTGTAAAAAATTATATCATCCTTTCCTTTTTTTAATCCAACCCCCCCCCCCCAAAAGCTGATCACAGTTTATAACAGCCCGTGCGTATAAATAAACATTTTAAAAATCACAAAAACTTTCAACACCATTTAAAACAGCCCGGCTCCATTTGTTCAAGAAAAAAAAAACCAAACCCTTTACTATCCAACACAATTTAACGTCTTTTTGTATAACAATACACATTTTTTTTAAAAAAAACCTTCCAAAACAATTTAAAACAGCCCAGCACCGCCAGGCAAAATCTGCTAGTCATTTATATATATCTTCAAGTTAAAGAGATAGAGATTGGTTGGAAATGGGTTCCTAATTTTGTGAGTCAATGGCAAATTTCCCACTTTATGATGACTTAAGATCTCTTTTTGGAAGTCCTTTTCCAATAGAGACTAGTTCAGTAAGAGTGTGTGCAGGAACTTCAGACTATAGATAACAACACAGATGCAAATTGTGTGAGTCAACAATTACTGATGCTCAGTTTGGAAGGGAAGCCTTGGCCAGAACATGGAAAATTTACATTTTGAATTACCGTACAACTCCTTGAATTTCCCAAAGAGTTTTCGGAATGGTATCCCACAAAATAAACTTTTCTAGCTCTGACCATGACCACAAGAGGAAGTATGTGAGGAAGAAGGTAGCACATGAGTGCATCATTCACTCACAATTGTCTAATGTAGTTTGGAGGCAAAATATGAAATAAATCCTTATCTGCAGAGTTTAGTACTTAGGTATACCACTGTGCAGCTGCAAACTGGCTAGTTAATGGAGAGCAAGGAAATGTCTGCTAAGAAGATTTCAGTCCCTCTAAAATATTCCTGACCAGATCCTTTTGGTTATTGCCTAGCCACATGGCTGCACTCTTGCTCATAATGCTCTATTCTCCCTGTTGTTCAGTTTTGGCAGCACAAAAGGTTCTGAGTGATATTTGTTCTGCCTTAGAACTGTCATATCTGGCAGACTACATGGGTAAATCCCCAAATGTCAGAGGTGACGGATTCTTGTGGAAATTCAGAATCCTTTCCTCTTGTATCCAAACTGCTGCAGCCCTGTGGCTACAGACTCTGGAAACAAGGTTCCTGCAAGGTCCCTATAAAATCAAGCTGAAAAGAACTGTATATTGATGATTCTGGGTCATTTAAGAGTTTTCTCGCACTAACTTTTACAATTATCTTCCTTATGCGTCACATAGGGCAAAGTGCTTATTTCTAATTCTAAGTTGGTGATCCATTATGTTGTTGTTGGACTACTAATGAGTGATACATCTTTTTGTCACAAAATAAACAGTTGGGGTGTGTACATTTGTGCATGCGTGTGTTTTCATCTCCCCTGACCTCTATTAAACCATACCATGGGACAGGACTCATTATTGAATCCTTTTCTGGGAATTTGTCTGGAAGTTCTGGCTAAGACGCTGACTGGAAGGCAGGAGGTCAGCAGTTTGATTCCTGAGTACTGTACAACAGAGTGAGCTCCCGCCTTTGTCCCAGCTCCTGCCAACCTAGCAGTTCAAAAGCAAGAAACTGTAAGTAGATAAATAGGGACCACTTCGGTGGGAAGGTAAACAGCGTTCCGTGCACTCCGGTGTCTAGTCATGCCTGCCACATGGGTCAGAAACGACTGGCTTTCGAGCAAGGGAAACCTTTACCTTTACCTTACCCCAGTGAAAAACTGGGTTTGGCCTGCTGTTTGCTTAACTTAGAGGTCTTTTTTTAAAATAAAATAATAATAATATAAATTCACTCAATTAAATGAGTTTGATAATCCCTTTAATCACCTAGTTCCATTCTTCAGAATCCTAAAATATGTAACTTTGTGCAGGATTGGAGGTCAAGGGAGCTCCTGAAATCTCTCTGTCAAAGAATTCTGTGTACCTTACAAAATGAAAACTCCTGGGATTCATAGGATGGATGGAGCCATGGCAATCAAAGTGACATCAGGTTGGTAAAACTGTGGCGTACATACATTCTAAAAGACATGACAAAAGCTTCTCAACAAATGAATGCATCTGCTGTTCCTTGGCTAGGGAGAACATTATGTGAGGAGGGTGCAGGAGAATTCTCTTCAACAACAAGGCATAAATGGAATGGATCATAGGCAGCTTTTGCAGTCTTTTGTTCCTTGTTTTTAAAAGCTATGCTTGCAGAGCATATGCTACATATTTTATATCCAGATATTTTGTGACTGGTGGTACTGTAGTAGTGGTAGTAGAGTGTTTTGCTCAACATAGACTTTGCCCAGGATATGAGTGTGAAAGGTAATACCAGAACACATACACACAGCTGTGATATCAGGAATGTAGAAAGGACTTTTCCTTGGTGACACATGAAGCATTACAGAAAGCTATATCCAGTTAGCAGAGCACTGTTGTTATATGCCAGAACCAACTTGTAGTGATCCTAGCGGGGCTGTCAATGTAAGTGAGATATTTAAGGCATACTTTTACCAGATCCACAGTTTCAGTGAGCTTCCACGGTGTTGTAATGGGCTGGCAATGAGATGCGTGAGGCGGCTGTGTGGCGAAGTCCAGCCCCGACAGAAGTCAGGAGCAAGTATTTATTTCCTGCCTAGGGGCAACAATGCGTATGTAAGATAATCGCGTCACCCCTGTACAGAAGGCTTGCGTACGTGGCATTTTCTGGTGCCTCAGCTACAATGCCAGCTCTGGAAGTTACCCTGTGGTTAATGGACACTTAATTGCCTTGGGCTGGCGAAACCCATTGTTCCTTCCTTAATCTTGGAGCCTATGTGGATTGACCCCGGGCATCTAGCTTTGTCCCTTGTTTGCCTCTGTCTGCTTGCCTAACTCTATTGCCCCCAGCCTCAACCATGGTTTATGCCTAACCTGCCCGCTTATCTCCCAATTTCCTCTACAGCAGAGCATGGCCCCAACTAATTTGGGGACTCACATACGGGTCTGTGGACACCGGGCGCACCCCTCGGGAGAGGTTTAATATCCAATTAATGCGAGCAACCCACACACAGCTGAGCGGAGATTCAATTCCAAGTCTTCTGAGCTCTAGTACATCACTCTATCATCTACACTAGAGCACTAATGTGGGAGTTTTCAAAGTGGTGGCCATGTAAGTTTGTGCATGCATATCAGACAAGAAACAAAACAAGGCAAAAGTAAAAACAAAGACAGAAATGTTGTGACACCTTAAAGACTAACTGCTATATTTTAATGTGAGTTTTCATGGATGGAGTTGTGTGAGGAAATGGATTTGATCCACAACAGCTCACATTGAAATATAGCAGTTAGTCTATAAAGTGCCACAACATATTTGTCTTCTTTTTGTTTGCTTTTTCCTTTGTTTGGTTTGGTTTCTTTTTTAATGTAGAAGAAACAACATACAAATGACAACATATCTTTCATTTTCATTATCTTCTATACCCACATTTTTAACTTCACGTTCCTTCCATCCCATTTATGAAGAAATTGGTGAATTTTAGAATGTTTTTTTAAATGTATTAAGCAAAATTGTGACCCATCTTCTTGTCTGTCTCCTACTAGAAACTGGACATCATCTTAGCTATTCCGCCTTTGTATATACTGTAGTAGCTCTAAACATCATCTCAGAAATTCTTCGGGCAATAAATCAGTCTTCTTGCTGAACATCTTCTCCAATTTATTTTATTCTACAAGATCAATTGTAGTAATTTCTACTTTTTATTTCTTATTATATAACCAAAGTAGTCTAGCTATTTGCATTGCATGTGCTTCATTATATTTTTTTGTTGTTCATTCTCTTTAATTCTTGTTATCCATCACCTTCTCTAACCAATAAATTATAATATCTTGAGTTGAATCTACATTTCAAATTTGCTTCTTTTTCATGGTTTTCTGTGTTACAGTCCATGATTCAATTCCATACAGTAGAATGAGAAAATACGCTATTGTACAATATGCTCTCTACAAATGCCACTTTTAAATCTTTGTTGCATATTAAATTCTTCATCTTACACAAGCTGCTTTAGGACATATCTACAGTATTCTTAATTTTATTGTGTGGTTATGATGATATTACTCATTCAATCATATTCAAAGGCATTTCTATTTTCCAGTATGCTCCATATTTTCATTTTGTATCTTTAATTACATTTTTTAAGCTGGTTATTTTTTTCTGATAACATGAACCTGATTTTTTTAACATTCATTCTTAGATGACAGACTGTCTAAATCGGGGCTTCTCAACCTGCAGCCCATGGGCCAGCTGCGGCTCACAGCACCATTTCATGTGACCCCACCACCACCACCACCACCACACCAGGAAGTGCCATGTGGTGGAGGAAGGGCAAAATGGCCATCCAGCCTCCGAAGCTATTTGAGGGAGCATGACCCAGCCCCTGGCTTAAAAAGGTTGAGAACTCTTGGTCTAAATTGTGAGGAACTAATACTGTGCCCTCAGCATATCTGTGTTTGCTAGTAACCTCTTGTTTGAGAATGAAATCATCATTGGAATTAACAAGTGCTTCTCTGAAGATGTTCACAGCACCCTCATTGAAAACAAAGGTATATACTTGAGGGTGTAGTCTTCTTTGTACCCTATTCCCCTGCATCGACTAATTCCAATAAGTACTCCTATGGAGTATGGATAGTCCATTGATGTGACATGAGGTTATTAAGGATGAGGAGTTTGGCCAAGAAAAAAAGGAGAGAGAAAAAGGGATAGCAAATGTAAAAGTTGAACACTCCAGAAAGCTGACTTACTTGGTTTTTATCTTCCCTAGTGGAGACCCAAGTCAATGTACAAAAATATTCAAAATCACAACTAATGTGAAACATATCCATTAATACAATTAATTCATGCAGTTTTAAAACTTTAATATATAAATATTATTTTTTAAATAATACTTTTTATTAAAATTTTTAACAAATAAAATACAAAACACAATACAAGGAAAAAACATACTAAAGAAACAAAAAAAATCAATATACACAAACAATGAAAAAAAGAGAAAAAATATACACACCTATCCTAATACATTTTTATACCTATCTTTTTAAAATCAAAATCTTAACACCATCCTAAAAAAATAATAATACAAAATCTCTTAAATTTTGACTTAATGGTTATTCTCTAACATTAACTAATGTTCCAATACTCATTTCCCCATAAAGTCATAATATGCAATTATGGATAGGATGGGAAAAACAAAAGAAAAAATACAATAATACAATTATACATAATCATCACCTAGTGTCTATTTACATTGCCCTGGAAAGTTCAGAATATCTCATTATTTTATTTCCAAAATTCACTTTGTTCAGGTACAGGTCAGTTTCTATCCTCCCCCATAAGGGAGTGATCCACAAAAGGTTTCCAAATATTCAAAAATCTATTCACTTTTAAATTATCCCTTTTTTTCTTAATCTCCCAAGTCAATTTATCGTTCAATGCTAAATTCCATATTTCTTTATACCATTCTTCAGTTTGTATAGTTACATCATTTCTCCAGTTTCTAGCAATACATTGTCTAGCCGTCGTAAGCATTATTTCTAATAATTCTTTCTCATCCTTATTTAAATTAATACCATCCACATTTGTTAACAGAGTGGTACCCGAATCCAGTTTAATTGTCTTACCCAGTAATTCTCCAATCTCTTTTTCAATTCTTTTCCAAAAATCTTTTACCACGTTACAACCCCACCACATGTGCTCATAGGTTCCAATTGTATCCTTACATCTCCAACACATTTTATCTTTTTTATTATCCATTTGGTACAACTTCACTGGAGTCAGATACCATCTCCATAACATTTTATAATTGTGTTCTTTTATTCTAACCGACATAGTTCTCATAATCCTCTTTTTCCATTTATTTCTCCATGTATCCTTTTCTATCTTTATATTCAACTCTTGCTCCCACCTTAATTTCAAATCCTCTTGTGGATCACCTTCCCTATTTAATATTGTATACAATTTCCTGACTAATCCCTTAGTATTTTTATCTTCCTTTCTAATTTTTAGTATCAGATCTTCAAATTCCGTCTTTTCTCTTTCCAAATCATATTCTCTCAAATATTTGCTATTCCATTTATTAATCCTCAATCTCTGAAACCAATTCATTTTAATTGCTCAAACAAATTTATCCTACTAATCTCATCACTACAGATCCGTAACCAGTCTTTCAATAGGAAAACCTCATTCTTGTCCAATACTTCCTTTACCTCATCATCTATATTAATTGGAAAGCTTGCCATACCCAAAATTTCCAATATTGGAGAGACATTTGGGGCCAGATCTTTCTTTACTCTCTTCCATACGTTCATTAATCCTATCATCATAGTATTTTTAGTTACTGTCTTTCCCAAATTACTTCCTAAAAAAAAACATTTTACCTATATGTCTGTAGTCCCTCATCTCAATTTCCTCCCACATTACCTTTTCCCTTGCCAAGATCTTCACAACATTCTTAATTTGAAATGCTCGATAATATGCCATCAAATTCGGCATTCCCAATCCACCTTCTTTCTGTGATAAATACCAAAGCTTTTTTGGTAACCTGGATTTCTTCCCACCATTACAAAAATTATTAAACAAATTTTGAAACTCCTTAACTTCCTTATCCTTCAATTGAATCGCTAATGCCTCAAATAAAAAAATTTATTCTAGGTAACAACATCATTTTTGTGAGCGCAATTCTTCCAAACCATGACAGTTTCAACTTTTGAAAACTTTGTATCTTATTTTTAAGTTCAATTTTCAAACTATCATAGTTCAGTTTTTTAAGCTCTTCCAATCTATTTGATATAATTATTCCCAAATATTTCAACTTATTTTTAATCTGAATATTAACTATTTGCTTTATCTTCTTCTGGTCTTCATCACCCATGTTACAAAGCATCATTTCCGATTTGTCCCAATTTATCCTCAGCCCAGTAATATGTTCAAAGTCCTTTAATTGTACTCTAATTCTGTCCATTACTTTCTCAGGTTGTTTTACAATTATCAAAGTGTCATCGGCATACATACTTATCTTATTTTCCATAATCCCCACTATTTTTCCATCATCTCTTACAGCTTTTGCTAAAAGCTCCATTGCCATAATGAACAAGATTGGAGATAAAGGACAGCCCTGTCTAGTGTCAGCCTCTAACTTTACCTCATCCGTAACCTCACCATTCACTCTGACAGTAGCTATTCCTTGCTGATATAGTTGACCTATTACCCTTCTAAATTTTACTCCGAATCCATAGCGTTTAATTATCTCCTTAATTGGAATCCATTGTAGAGAGTCAAAAGCCTTAAATATATCCAAAGATATTAAACCCACTTTTTCTTTTGTTTGACTCACAGTATCAATTAAGTCTACTACTCTTCTAATCAGATCTGCCATGTGTCTCCCTTTCAAAAAAACCCCTTGATCTACATTTATATATTCCCCCATAAAATTATTAAGGCGATTAGCTAATATTGCTGTGAAGATCTTGGCATCTTGGTTTATCAATGAGATTGGTCTACAAGATTCTACTTTTTCTAAATTCTTTCCAGGTTTTGGCAACAGTACAATTGAGGTCCTATACCATGAAGTCGGAATTTGTCCTCCATCTAATATGTAATTATATAATTTTACCAACTTTGGTACCACAATGTCTCTAAATTCTTTGTAAAAATCAACAGGTAAACCATCTTCCCCAGGAGCTTTTCCCAACTTCAGACCAGCAATTACCTCTTTCACTTCTTTGTCAGTCACTAATTCTTCCATTCTGTCCCTATGCTCCTGTTTTATTCCACTAATTATTTGCTTCTCTAGTTGCTTCTTAAGTTTCTCCTCATCTATTTCTTTTCTTGCATAAAGGGCTTGATAAAATTCTTTCACAATTTTACATTTATCCTTTATCTTATTACATCTTATCCCTTGTACATTAATCAAAACACCAATTTCCCTTTTTTCCCTTTTATCTTTTGCTGCTTTATAAATATGAATAACACTATTTAAAACTTTTTAAAAAAGATTTTAAAAGACCTCTTCATTTTAGTTCTCTAGTCTGCACCCCATTCATTTCATCATTGCCAGTTTTCTAGTAAATTAGGGAGCCAACATCCCTCCACTCTGTGGGAGGGATCTCTTATTTCTCCATTCCAGAGATCAACCACAGCTTCAAGTAGGAGGCAGAAGTGAAAGGAAACTTCCCAAGAGCTATCAGGAAACTCCCTTTGGGAGTTTGGTCTTTCACAAATCACGTCAAGTTTGAATCCTGTAGTATTTTGGTATTTCCTCTTCATACGTTTCTCACTATTCCATATCTTGCCTGATCACAAACTCTTCCAATCTTTTATCCCCTCCACCCATGGCACATTTTGCAAATGAGTGGAATTAAAGCAATTTAATGAGTTCTGGTGCACATCTGTTGAGCTTTAATGGATTCCAGTGTCTCCCTTTTTTATCTGTTTTCCACACAGATTATTGCTTCCACTGGAAAAAGAAATGGCTATAGCTGGCACTAGAATTATTGGTGAGAGATGCAGTAAACAAGCCGGGGAATTTAAAAAGGGAAATACAATGTCCAGCTGTACTGATGCATTTAACATAAATGCTTAGAAAGTATCCTCCATGTGAGGCCTCCTACACATGGCTAGATCATGCATCAGTTTTGCCATGAAGGTCAAGCAGCTGATGGGCCCCTGTTTTGCTAACAGCATTCATGTTTGTAAGGACTCTGTGGTCTTAGGAAAAGTTAGTTGTTTTGCAAATGCTGCATTTGATAGAACATTAACACTTTAATCTACCTTCTTAAAGGAGTGTTAAGTGTTCCCCTTCCACTTCCACCCCCAAAATACAGCTAAAATATGATTGTATCTTTCCTCAGCACTGGTATCACTCTTTTCCCCACCTCAGCTTGCAGTTCTATTTTGAAGCACAGTAATACCTTGGATAACGTTTGCACTGCTGTTATGTCCAGCCCTTATAAGCACCAGTCCAGACAACGATGAACAAAACAGCAACAAGTCTTTATTCAACAGTCATTTAGAGATGAGCTTACAAGGTGCTCCGGACACAGAGATGGCTACACAATCTCAGTGGAATCAGTCCCTCCAGACTCTTGCCGTGTGGGAGGCAAAGACTAGCTACCATAGAAGCGTAGCATAATGGAGGAGACCCAGGCTTAGCATGTTACTGGCTGCCTGTACAGAGTGGGAAGTGTAGATCCAGCCCGGCCCCACCCTTGTTTACTCGTGGGGCTTATATTGTGTCTCCCCGGTGGTGGCTCCTTGATACAAAGTAGCAACCCACCAGAGAAATAACTAACCCATCATAATGGGGTATATATGTAACTAACCAATGGGAAACAGGATCCAAAATTGTAACCAATCACAGGGCTTGGATTAGCATAATCAACGTGCCCTGGAACGGGGGATTTCACGCCACTTTAGGCTCTTACATTGGATGGCGGGAAACCACCATTTTCCTCTTGCAAGGCGCTGCCCATGCTACTTGTAAATGTGCCTTAATACACAACATTCCTCCCTCCTATGTTTTCAGTAGGGACCCCCAAGTCAGTTAAGATAATGAACCCTCATCTGAAGGATAAACTAACTTGTGGTCACTAAGTTGCTCTGCACCATCCCAGCTTGTGTTCTGTGACCCATGTATTTTACTGGCGCTCTGTGGCACTAACAAATAACCTTGCAACCGAGGGGGTCTTGTATGTGTGTAGCCCAAGGCAAACCAGTCCAATGAGTGGCACAACTCTTGGCCTTTGTGAGCTGAACTAGCTTGCAATGACTCCAAGTGTGGTGTGTGCAAAGAACGCTCTTGCTCCAAGTCTCTGGCCCATTTCTCCCTGAGTAACTCTGGACCTTTAGCTTTGGACCAGAGCTGACTAACCACCACAGCTGAGGCTTCTTTAGAGAGAACTGCTCTTTAATTTACTTCCTGAGCAACCTGCAAAGAAGGGCTTGATGCACACTCCCCGAATAGCCCAAGGAAAGCTCCCTTTGCCTTGCCATTCGGAGATCCTGCATTCCTTTCCATTTTCCCCCCAACCCTGGGGACTGAGAGTGTTCCTGCAACCCCTCCTTTTCCTCCTGGGGAAGCAAGCCTGCACCCAGATGGTCTTTCTTGCACCAGTCTATGTTTGGGGGTGATTGTGACACCTGCAGTCCCCCTCCATTCCCAGGGGACGATGAGCCCTTACCCGCCGCTGAGGGAACTGAAAACCTTCCAGAATTGCGTGTGTCCACAGTATTATGTTGTAGCCCCAAATCTCAATGGCGTGTTCGATTCCTGGCCACCAGAAATAGCTACATAACTATTAATCCTGGGACCCTCTTAATATGTGCTGTAGCAGTTTGGCCCGTAACCCACATGGAACAACTGTTTTGCAAAGCCTATAAAAGCACCCTCCCAACACCGAGAGTTTTTTGCGGTCCCGGTAATACACTTGCCTCTGCATTGTATGGAGGTGGCGGCCACACAATGTCCACCCACACAATAACATCAGACAGCAAGGGGTCAGTCTTAGAAGCTACGGAAAAGTTCAGGGACAGTTTGAGCGAAGTAATAGCCAAATCGTCCCAAGAGTCAGGATTTTCAAAGTTCAACATATCCGGGGGCAAAAGTTCTTGCAACTCAAACAGTTCAGGAGAATTAGTCTTTTGGGCAAAGTCACTGTCTTTGTGCGCAACATGTGTGTGTTGGGAAAACAATGCACTTAACTCTTCAGCAGAGGAATCGCTTCCTGGGGGCCCACGGGACAAACCCTCCCCAGATGGTAACATCACTTGGGGCTTGTCCTCGATACGAAGGACTGGTTCTTCCCCCCAATTGGATTCCCATAAAGCAAATGCCTAGGGCCCCGAACCACTGTGACCTCATAATGTTAATCTTACCCGTTTTTGTAACAATGGGAAGACTCACGTAGACACAGTTATAATGGACTTCAAAGTTCCCTATTCCCATACTGGAACGTTGCAACCCCACAAGTCCACTATCTTGCCCGGAAGGCCCTTGAGCTTGGGCCTGAGGTCAAGCAGAATGCGACAGAGAGAAAGGAACCAGAGTCCACCACAAGACGGAAAGGTACCCCTTCGATGAGGAAGTCCACGCTGAACCCATCCTTCAGGTCTCATCTCTTGTCATCAGCCCCGTAGATTGTGAAGACCTTGCCTATGCAGAATTGGAGTTTTGGTGAACTTTAGACTTGTTGCCTACAGACCTTGGAGATGTGGCCTGTCTTTCCGCAATGGTGGCACTGTTTGCTCTTGAAAGAGCAACTTCGGCACGACACAACTGACCGTGGCATTGGTGTTGGCGCCTGTGTTCCCTGTGGTGAGCTGTCGAGGCCTGTGTAGTCATGGCTGGAGCCACGGTCGTAGCTGGACCAGGCGATTCTTTATCATCAAGGGCCAGTCTGCACTGGAAGTGCTCATGCAGCATGTGCAGCAATGCCAGCAGAGAAGCGTGTTGGAGCACGTTGGGCAGCAGAAGCTTCGAGACAACGTTGAGAGTCTCTATCCCATAGTGGGCCAAGAACGTTGCCTTCCACAATGCTGGATTAAGTTTTCTTACTGTGAAGTAGCTCTCAAGCTGGACTTTGTAGTACGGCCACAGGCAAGGCTTGCTGGTGTCAAACGGTCACAGCCAAAGGGGAATTTAGTCAGCCATCTCGTCGTTCTTCAATCCCATCCTCATTGCCAATGTTATGTCCAGCCCTTATAAGCACCAGTCCAGACAATGATGAACAAAGCAGCAACAAGTCTTTATTCAACAGTCTTTTAGATAGGAGCTTACAAGGTGCTCCAGACACAGAGATGGCTATACAATCCCAGTGGAATCAGTCCCTCCGAACTCTTGCCATGTAGGAGGCAAAGACTAACTACCATAGAAGCGTAGCATAATGGAGGAGACCCAGGCTGAGCACATTGCTGGCTACCTGTACGGAGTGGGAAGTGTAGATCCAGTCTGGCCCCACCCTTGTTTACTCATGGGACTTATATTGTGTCTTCCCGGTGGTGGCTCCTTGATACAAAGTAGTGATCTGCCGGACAAATAACTAAACAATCATAATGGGGTATATATGTAATTAATTAATGGGAAACAGGATCCAAAACTGTAACCAATCACAGGGCTTGGATTAGCATAATCAACGCTCCCTGGAATGGAGGATTTCGTGCCACTTTAGCTCCTACTTTGGATGATGGGAAACTGCCATTTTCCTCTTGCAAGGCGCTGCCTGCACTACTTGCAAATGTGCCTTAATACACAACAACCGCACAATGTTAAAACCAGTGGTGGCCATCAGCGGGTTCGCACCAGTTCGCCAGAACTGGTAGCAGAAATTCTGGCTGGCCCCGCCCATCCAAGTTTTGAAATAAAGTAGTCCTAATTTGGGTGCAACACAAGGCTTGCCCCTGTCCACGCCCACTATACCACAGCCACAGTGTGGTAGTAAAAATTTTTGAGCCCTCCACACTGGTTAAAACTGCATAACATTAAGGAATCTGAAAAAAATATTTCACCGCATAACGTTAAAATCGTATGGGATGTATCGCATAACGTTCGATGAAGTCTGTGCCAGTTACAATGTATTTCTATGGAGTTTAACATTATGCAATTCATCTCATAGAATAACCTTGTGCATGTATCACACAAAGTTAAAAATTGCATAATGTTAAGACTTGTGGAACCAAGTTTTAATGTTATCCGGGATATTACTGTACTATAGTATAGATATAGGCTGAAGTAACAGAATTTTTTTCTCCTCAAAAATCCCATTATGATGTGCTAATATCTGTGGCTATACATATCATAAATGATTTCTTACTTGTGTGCTTGCTGTGCTTCAGAGTTTATCCTTATGCTCTAATTCTTCATGAACTGATTCACTTTGATAATTATGGAGATTTTTTGAGTTCGTCTTTTGTGTATGGGACCAAAGACACCAGGACAGCCGAAGAGCTGGCTTAACACAACTTTATTACATGCTGGTCAGAGGGAACATGTGGTAATGGCGGACAAACAGCTCAATATATACAGTGGCTATACATTTGAATGTGGCTCCTTGACAGTCTATTGGCTACTGTCCGCGTGACGTCATTTCAGGTCACGCCCTTCTTGTCCAGGTGAAGGTGGTGGCGGGAATCTTCCCGCGCTGTTGCTCTTAGGTGAGTCTTGGGCCAATGAGCTTGGACGCTCGCTATTGCCATCTAGTGGTCACTAGCTCGCGTCCTATTAGGGTTACAGTGATGCAGCTGAGGTTACAATGTTACACATGGAAAAGGTTACATTGGATACACGTGGATAGATACATTGTTTAAAGGCACATGCTTTAGAACACAACATCGTCTTGGTAGTAGATTAGGTGTCCCAGTTTTAGATTCCACCTGAAAATTTGTTCACCTAGAAATTTAGAGAAGGGCAGACAATAAATAAATAAATACTAGGCTAACTCAAAAAGTCTTTGAGCCCATTTCTCTCTCTTCCAAAATACAAATTGAATAAGTTAATATAGTGACTATGAAAAGATAACAGTCCCATTGTATGTATTATTGTCTATTAAAGCAATGTGTTGCTCATATTTTGAAGAACAAAATATTAACCAAGAATTTTCAATATTTCCTTGTGCTGTACTGTGTTTTTCTTAAAACTTCCTTGAGATCATTCTTTATAGCCTTCTTTCTGACCTTTAGATATTATTTTCTGTTAGGAAATCAAAGCAAAACTTTGTAACAGGTTGCCATATAAAGGGCCAAATGAGTGATTGAAAACTAGTTTTGGAAAGCAGTTCTTTTTTATTGGTCAGGGGTTGAATTTTGCCAGCCAAAAACTACACTTCACGCATAAGAAGAATCAGAAATTAGGCACAAGTAGTTAGTAGTAGAGCCTGGTGTACTGCAGTGGCTCAAGTAGCTAAGATGCTGACTGGGAGGCGGAAGGTCAGCAGTTAGATTCCCGAGTACTGCAGGACGGAATGAGCTCCTGTCTTTGTCCCAGCTCCTGCCACTCCTAGCAGTTTGAAAGCAAGAAATTGCAAGTAGATAAATAGGGACTACTTTGGTGCGAAGTTACAGCGTTCCGTGCACTCCAGTGTCTAGTCGTGCTTGCCACATGACCAGAGCCACAATCAGGGGGGAACAAGTAGGACTCCCATCCCAGGCCCAGAGATGACGGGGCCCGTCGGCACCGGGAACCCACCGATGTGCACATGCGCAAACAGACCACGCATGCGCAGAAACCACGGGGGCGTGGGCAAAATGGGGGGGGCATATTGGGCCCGCAAATTTCTGATGTCGGCCCTGCACATGACCACGGAAACATCTGCAAAAGCAGACAGCACTGGCTCTTCGGCTTAGAAACAGAGATGAGCACTGAACCCTAGAGTCAGATATGACTGGCTTTCGAGCAAGGGAAACCTTTACCTTTACCTAGTTAGAGCCCTTGGTTGCCATTTAGCTAACTGCTGTGCACATAATAGTATTTCTATTCCTTCATGCTTGTGTTCATCTTTTACCAGCAAGTATTCAAGAAAACAAAGACAAAACACCCACCGATTGTGATTACTGGCTATATGGCTCAGTGAGCCAGAGCACCGGGCTGTGAAATCAGAGGTTGAGGGTTCATTCTCCACAGTATCTTGTCATTGAAGAACTAGCTTGTGTGGTCCCGGGCAAGCTGCATTATTCCAGAGTAGAAATGTGCAGCTTACCTTTAGGATGAAGGAATGGTAAACTACCTCTGCATACTTTGTATCTAGAAAAGGATTGTTCAAAATTAGGAATTGATGTGACAGCCCATTATAGGGGCTCCAGTGGCTCAAGTGGCTAAGATGCTGACTGGAAGGTGGCAGGTCAACAGTTCGATTCCCGAGTACTGCAGGATGTTATGAGCTCCTGTCTTTGTCCCAGCTCCTGCCAAACTAGCAGTTCGAAAGCAAGAAATTGCAAGTAGATAAACAGGGTCCACTTTGGTGGGAAGGTAAACAGTGATCCATGTGTTCTAGTGTCTAGTCATGCCTGCCACATGACCACAGAAACGTCTGCAGAAGCAGACAGCGCTGGCTCTTTGGCTATGAAACAGAGATTAGTACTGAACCCTACAGTCAGATACGACTGGCTTTCGAGCAAGGGTGACCTTTACCTTTATAGCTGTTATTAGTGTCAACATCTTCATCAAGATTGTGAGTATAGTGAGAGATCTGTAAAAGTAAAGAGTAAGTTAAGTTAAATGTGTTTTCACATCACTTTAAGCTGACTCATCATTTCACTCTTTATCAATAAGCATCATGTCCCATTCATCATAACTATGGAGTAAGCATATTCTTATTTCTTACTGCCAGAAAAAACCTGCATCATTCTTGCTAACTAAGTTGAATAACTTAAACTGGAAATCAGAGCAAATGAGCATTGTATAGTTTTAGCTCAAGTTTAAGCCCTTGGGAAGAAAGGCAGCAAACCAAAAAGAAGTAGAGTCTAATCCTAGCCCATGATACTACATTCTAATAAGTCTTCCAGGGTCATGTTACTTACTAGGAAGGCCTTTATTTTTCAGCATCATTTAAGTAATTAGAAAGGTTGTGATCATGAAAAATCCATGTCCATAAGAACATAAGAACATCCTTGCTGGAACAGGCCACAGCCCATCCAGTCCAGCATTCTGTCTCACACAGTGGCTCACCATTTCCTTCAGGGTATTCCCAAGCAGATGCCTTCACCTGCTTAGGATTCCCTAGAAATGGCATTGAGAGATATCCTGCATATCTCTCCAACCCGGAGGTTGTCCTTAAGTATCCATAATTATAGCCATTGATACTCTTGTCCTCCATGAACTTGTCTAATCCTTTCTTAAAGCTGTCAAGACTGACAGCTGTCACCACTTCTTCTGGCAGGGAGTTCCATAGACCAGTAATCCTCTGGGTGAAAAAGTACTTTCTCTTATTTGTTTGAGAACTAGTACCCAAAAGTTTCATCGAGTGTCCCCTAGTTCTAGTGTTATGCGATAGGGGAAACAGTTTTTCCTTATCTACTTTGTCCACACCGTGCATGATTTTATAAACTTCAATCAGGTCACCTCTTAGACGTCGTCGTTCAAGAGTGAGAGGCCCAACCGTTGCAGCCTCAGATGGTAAGGAAAGTGTTCCAGTCCCCTAATCATTCTGGTTGCCCTCCTCTGCACTTTTTCCAGCTCCATAATATCCTTCTGGAGGTATGGCGACCAGAACTGTACACAGTATTCCAGATGGGGCCTCACCATAGATTTATAAAGAGGCAAAATGACACTTGCTGACTTATTTTCTATACCCTTCCTAATGATCCCTAGCATTGAGTTTGCTTTTTTCACTGCTGAGGCACACTGGGTTGACACCTTCATTGAGCTGTCCACCAGGACACCAAGGTCCCTTTCCTGGTTTGTCGCAGAGAGTTCAGACCCCATCAGTTTATAAATGTAATTGGGGTTCTTTGCCACAACATGCATCACTCTGCACTTACTAATGTTGAAACTCATTTGCCACTGTTTTGCCCACTCCCCCAGTGTCAAGAGATCCCTCTGGAACTCCTCACAATCTCTCACAGTTTTCACTACCCTGTATAATTTAGTGTCTTCAGCAAATTTGGCTACCTTGCTTTTTACTCCTACCTCTAGATCATTTATGAAGAGGTTGAAAAGCAGGGGTCCCAGTACTGAACCTTGGGGGACCCCACTCTTTACTTCCCTCCACTTGGAGAAGTGTCCATTTAGTGCTACCCTCTGTTTCCTGTCCCTTAGCCAGTTGCTGATCCAGGACAAGACCTGTCCCTTTATTCCATGACTGGTAAGTTTATTCAAGAGCCTTTGGTGTGGGACCTTGTCAAAAGCCTTCTGAAAGTCCAGATAAACAATGTCAACTGGATCCCCCTTATCCACATGCTTGTTGACACTCTCAAAAAATTCCAACAGATTAGTGAGGCATGATTTGCCCTTGTAAAAGCCATGTTGGCTCTCCTTTAGCAGCACCTTCTCTTCTATGTGCCTATTAATTCTATCTTTTAGGATGGTTTCCATCACTTTACCTGGGACACATGTCAAACTGACCGGTCGGTAATTTCCTGGATCACCCCTGGATCCTTTTTTGAAAATTGGTGTTACATTCGCTACCTTCCAGTCATCAGGCACAAAGCCTGATTTGAGGGAAAGATTATATATTTTGGCTAGGAGATCAGCAATTTCATCTTTAAGTTCCGTGAGAACTTGTGGATAGATGCCATCTGGTCCTGGTGATTTGTTAGTGTTTAGTTTAACAAGACATGCAAGGACCTCCTCCCTGGTTATTTCTATCTTGCTTAATTCTTCGGTTTCCCTCCCTACGAAGATAGGCTCTGTTTTGGGCATGTGGTCTCTGTCTTCTTCAGTGAATACTGAAGCAAAGAATTCATTGAGTCTCTCTGCAATCTCTGTTTCCTCTTTAATAACCCCTTGTCTTCCATTGTCATCTAATGGTGCAATGGCCTTCCTAGACAGGGAAAGTCTTAAGGGCACTCTTGAGTGAGCAGGAAGATCCCCCAAGCCAGGCTATTTTCAAAACACCCTTTTCTTAAATTGCTCCTATTCTTAGAAATAAGTTACAATTCTTAAAATATAGGTTTTCATTGTCTAAGCGTTTTCCAATTTTTGGTTTTTGGACTTCAATTCCCAGAAGCTTGAGTAAATTCCCCGAAACACTGATCAGGCCTCTGGGAGTCCACCAGTATTCCATGGAACATGGTTTGAGAAATGCACAAGTTTAAATAAGCATTTCTCAACCCAATTAAAAAAAACATTTTTGGGGAGCAAATTACAGGTCTAGTGTGTGGTGTGTGCGTATATCCATTTGCCTCTGACTGTATAGCTGCCATGCAGCCAGAATAGTAAGAGGCATAAGATAAGGGGTGCAGGAGACCTTGATGGACAAAAATAAATCCAGTTTTTCAGAATGAAGATGGGAAACTATATAAAAATGTGTACTGTGCTCACTGAGAGTGATTTACCCTGTGAGAAACTGGAAAATACAGCAGGCAGCACTTCAGACAACAGATGCCAGTCTAAGTGTAGCAGATATGAAATACTGGATGTAATTGTGCTTCACAGCATTCTCTGTGGGTTACACAGAAAGAACCTCCTCGAAGATTGTGGTAGTTTTGAACCACACTCATGTGTGCCCTGGTAACTGCAACCCTGTGTTGCTGGCTAATCTTTCTCACACTAGGTCGGGTGAAAGGAACTGTAGAATAAAATCACCAAAAGGTGCCTTCATTTTGGCAGTTTCATGTCTGACCTAGACACAGAAGAAGAATCATTCTCTTCACTCCACAAACTAGCCTGTGTGTCAAGATACCACCAGGCCAAAGGAGGCCAACACTAACTACTTAGCCCCACTAGCCTGATTTTTTTCCCTGGGACAGGTAACCCAAAAGAGTCAATGTGGTGATGGCTCCACGAATCTTCCTGTCCCAACAACCTCCCAACACAGTACCCTGACTAAGTGGTGCTTTCAGGGAGTTTCCAAAATATACATGGTTGAGTGCTTTTAACTCTCACATCCACCCTGAAAATTAGTGCTGCCAAGGCACTCACAAAAGAAGCAGGTTGCTGGTGGAGAGTCAAAGTAAGGACTAGATTTAGATGCCATGAACCCTCTTGAGCCACAAAGAGTGGAAATTTTTAAATATAATTTATTAAAGATGGTTTCTTGACTCAACTGTCAAGAAACTGTCTTTGACAGAAAGGACCACACAAGCCACTCATCTACGCTAGCCAAAACTTCCCTGGTTGGGTAATTTCAAGGAGTGCTAACATGCTGTGGCTGGGGAAAATCTCCCTGTCAGGCCCTTCTTCTACACCCTGAGTTCTCTGACTTCTTAGTGTTTCTGGGAGACTCAATTAAACCACAAGGTTGAACACTTTTGACTTGCATGCCAACCTTGGAAAATAGTACAGACTAAACACCCCAAAAATAAAGGACTTTCTGTGTGGCAAAGTCTAGGACTGGAAATGGTATCACCAAAAAAAAAAGCCAACCCTCCACTTGCCACAAGAAACCAAACTAGGTTGAGCTTTTATTTATTTATTTTTTACTTAAAGGCATTGCAAAAAAAATCAAAAAATACTTTAAGGATAAACACAAAAATATATTTAAAACTTCCAGCAACAGCAAAAGGGAGTGAAACAAATCCATATTTCTAGAAGAAGTTAGCAGTTTGTGAACAAATCCCCAATAAAATAAGAAAGGCTAATTAATCCTAAACTAGTATTTACATTACAAAATAGTTCCAGCGCCTGCACAAAGTATAAGCATGACAGCATAAAAATGTAACACTCTAGAGATAAACTAAGCTCAAATAATGCACATTCCAGTTTAAATTTATACTCATCATCCAATTTCTAGATGTTTCCACCAATCAGACCCTGAAGCTCCCTGAAGCAGCTTCCTCTTCCTCTGCTTCTGCTTCCACTTCTTCTTGTGCAGTATCCGGTTCCAAATATTGACAATCAACATGGCAATCAACTATGAAGATATCCTGGGAACAGTATAATGCAGTGTCCTTCTATTAATAAATAAAATTTGTGTCAGAAATTATTCTGGGTTGAAAGGATTTTTGCTAGAGAAACTCCACTCAGGGGACCCCCGAATGAGGCTCCTTTCATGCAGCATTTGGGTATCGAACCCCAACCTTCCAGTCTCCAAGCTCAGCTTCTTAACCACTAAGCCACCACAGTGCTGTGCCCTTCCATTTGCCTTCTGCATCACAGCATGACTCCCCTATACCACTGATCCAGTTCCAAATGTCAGTTTCTGGTCCTGATCCCTTTGGGCACACAAAGTCCTCATCAACCCCATGCCAGTATTGATGAAAGTGCTGCCCTCCATCAACGTAAAGAAGAAAAAGAAGAAGATCTTGTGTGCACCTACACTTCTGATCAGTAGTTGACCTGAGGAGTTCTTGTTCTCTTCTTGCTTCTGCTGAGTCTGAGAGCCAAGATCAATCAACCCAGTTACCAAAATTGGCTTTTAAAAGATATTTTTACTGAAAAAAAGAGGGTAGAACAGTATAGAAAAACTAGAATATAAAGCAAAACTGCTGACTTCCACAAACACAAGAATGCTGGGTGGAAAATACAAAACTCCAATGTGGGAAGGCATCTCGTTTCTGTCTCCTGTCTGCCTTCACATTGTGTAAACAAAGGCCTCTTTGCTTACTGAGAGACAACGCTGGTTTTTGGGCATGCGTAGAATAGTGAAAAAGTATTCTCCTTATTTGGAGTCTGACTTTCTGATTGGCTCTGTGCCTTAAGTTTTGTTTCTGTTAAGTTTCGTTTCTGAGATACTCTGCTTGAATAAAGAGAAGCCATTATTATCCTTTGTTCAGCCAAGACTGTGTCTGCTTTCTCTCTATCTCTTTTCCCTTCTTACTCCGTCTAATGAAGCTGGACTTCGCTAGGTTTTCACTCTTCCTCTGTTTATCTGGGGCAATAAACTGCTGCTTCATGAGACTGATTGAAGAGATCTTTACATGAATCGAACTCCGACAAGTGGTGCTCCGTGGGAGGCTTTGAACTACAATGAGAGCCTTCTTTGAACTCTGCTTCAGCAATTAACACCTCATAATTGGCGACCGGGGAGGTCTATGTCACTCACACACGACCAGAGGGAAGGTCATAAATCGAGCGCTCGAAATTCATCCAATTCTACATTGGGTCCCAAAAGGTGAGTGAAAAACAATTTAATTATGGGATGTGTGCTGGCGTCGCAACAGCAGGAACTTTGTAAAGATATCTCAGATCTTTTGAATAACAATGGGAAACGAGCGGATGAGAAGGAGATACAAAAGCTAGTCAAAGCTATAGAAAAAAACTGTCATTGGTTTAAATATGAATGTTTGGACTTAAAACAGTGGAAACAGATTGGGAGAGAAATGCAGAAGCATAATGGAATTTCTGTATCAGTGCTATTTACATGGGAGGAAGTCAGAGACTGCCTTCAAAGACTCACTCCAAAGAATATTCTGTTGTCTCAGGGGCTTGCTGGCCCCCTCCCAAAGCTTCTGCCCCCAGCCAAAGGAGGGACTATAGCAACTGCCCCTCCATCATATGAGCAACAACAGCATAAGCCCCCTGATGGGGGTGGAGATGGAAAAGAAGATGGGACATTATATCCTGCCTTGCAGCAATCAAGCACTTTTAGCCCTACAAAAGACCTGTTCACTGCTGCAATACTGCCTGCCGAGTCTAAAAAACAACTAGTGCCAGCTGATGGGGAACAAATGGTGGGGACCTCATCACAGATTGAAGCTGTTAATGCATGCAGAGTGGCAGGAAGCAAGGAGTGTGTTTCAAAGAGCAGCATAGGAGATCTCAGCCCCCCCGTGAAGCAACCCTCTTCACAAAAGCCGGAGAAGCTGAGTAGTAAACTTGATACCTCACGTTTGGGCAGGAAGATCCTACAGAAGTGGAAGGATGGCCCAGAGGAGGAATGCACAAAACCCAAGACCAGAAAGGGGTGCAAGTACAAACTAACAGATGCAGTTTGTCATAAAGTTCAGATGCTGCAGATGAAAGAAATCCAGAGGACAAGGGGGGTGAATCCTGCCTGTATGGACAGCAGGCTGGTGCAAAAATACAAGGAGTTTTTGGCTGATTTTGAACTGCCCAACCCTCAAACAAAGAGATCAGAGTGGGCTGTCTCAAGTTTCCAGCATCAGGATGGCAGGGAAAGCAACGGGAAATTCCCTGTACTATTCTTCTGTGTGAAAGCTGCTTGCAAATTCTGGAGAAGTTCTTTGTGCTTTCACACCTCATCGGCCTGCCTTAATACAGATGGGTGTGACTGGAGCAAGAAGGAATGTGTGTTTGCCTGAAAAGCAGAAAAGGGGGGTCTGGGTGTCCTGCGAATTCAGTGAGAGTTAATTTATGGCTTAGTTTCAGCTTGCCATGCCAAGAACTGTGCTGGAGAGAAGATAGGGTTTAAGAAGAAACATTTGGACTTTTAATTTGGACATTTTAATTGGACTAAAAAGTTTGTGTGGACTCTAAGCAAAGAATTGGCTTTGTTTGCATTTTAAAACCTGAAAACCTTTTTTAAGCAACCTGCTCATGCTATGAGTGTGAAATGCTCTAATGATATTTGTACTGTATTGATTTACCATGCTATGCTGGTTTTAAGTTATTGAATGCAATGGAGACCTACTTCATGTAAGGAAGAAGAGAAATGTTCATGTTTTGTTCATGCTTAAATGTTTTGCTTATTCTCTTGCAGGGGAAAGACCTGTCTTTGCTTATGTTATGTTTTACCTTATGAAACTGCATTTCTCAAGGTACCTCCAGAAGCACATGGTAGAGTTTTCAGTACCCTACACATGTAAATGGGTTTGTGACATTGCATTTGTGTTAAATGTCAGGCATGTTTCATGTTTAGTTACATGGTACTAGTAATAACAGGGCATGCTCCTGTTTCTTAGGGGAGTGTCTGCCTAAGTCATTGGTCGTTTATTGGCAACAAGGGGATCCTGAGTGGAAGTATTCCTGCTCGAGCGATCCGCCCATGGAGAGAGAAGAAGGTTACTCAGCTCCAGGATGGTGGTTCACCAGTAAACTAAATGCGCTGACATTTGTTCTTTTCTTTCTTACTGTGCTTCCAGCTGTAAGAACAATGCCTCATGGGGGCAACCCCAACTTTTGGATTCATCATGCTAACTATATGTTTGAGGTTCATGGTAAGAATGCAACGTTATACTATGAGCATCCACTGGCAGTGTCTCAAATGGCCTTTCTTCCGGCATTGTTCAACACGCCAGAGTTGGTTATTGGACATTTGCAACATATTGATAGGTCTACACTCTTCTCTAATCCTCCAGAACAATTTAACAACACCCGCTGGCGAAGCATGACATTCAAGAAATACACTAAAGGACTTTGTTTCTGCTGTCATAGTTCTGGAGTCTGGAATAGTAAATGGAAGCACTGGACTCAAGCAAAAAGGGTTTTGCGGAATGTAGGCAATTATACGGGTTGTGACGATTATTTTTGGTTATGGGGTAGTTATAACAGTTCTTATAAGCTTAAATATACCTTGTTTAACACTACTATTGAAGATATATATGATGTGTTTCCTATGTTTACTCCTGATTATTCTGCTATAGATAGTGGTTCAATTTGCAATGGATGGCAAATCAAGGATCCTAACATGTGGTTCTTTTTTAATGGAGTTGCCACGAATTTCCATCCAGGACAATATCAATGTGCAGCATTGGGTTATTTTACCTTACCCGTACAAGTGCAAATGCCGCTTCAGGCAGATGCACGGCACCGGAGAGCTGCTGCCGGCCCGATGGGTTCTGGTTGCAATGATGAAGTGATAATTGATGTTCAGCTTTCTGATGGTAGCTCCTGGGGGAGAGCTATAGGGGGTGCTATCACTGGAGCACTCACATTGGGATCATACCCAGGTGTCATTTCCCAGGAGAATAGAAGGTCCATTTTGGGACTCACCTGTAGGCTGGAGAAATCAATCAATGCCACAGGGAGAGTCATACGGGATCTTCAAATGGAAATCACTGAGCTTCACCAAGACCAAATGCAGGACAGACTGGCCATAGATTACCTGTTAGCAAAATCCGGAGGATTTTGTAAACTGGTCGGGAACCAGGGATGTCGGGTAAAATTCCAGGATCTGAATAATACTATTGAGAAAGAACTTCAGAATTTACAGGAGAGCATTACTAACAATGTACGCACTGATGTTAATCTCTTTGATTGGGTGACTTCTTGGTTGCCTGATTTATCTGTCCTTAGACAAGTTTTCTTTTATGGGTTCATTATTATTATCTGCCTTATACCTTTGTGTTTTTGCATTAATTGTATTCCTAATCTTATTTCTATGTGTAACACATGTCCACTGCGTAGAAGGGAGACATCGAGTTTTGCACGACGGCAATTGTACTCAATGAGGTATCATCCTCCGGAACAAGGTACCATGAGTCAGGAGGGGTACGATGTCCAGGAGGACAGTGATGATGTATATGGAGAGTAGTTATGGAGTATGATGACATGCAGGGGTATGATTAGCCGTCCCTCTCTCAAATTTAAATGAAAAAGGAGGACATGTGGGAAGGCATCTGGTTTCTGTCTCCTGTCTGCCTTCACATTGTGTAAACAAAGGCCTCTTTGCTTACTGAGAGACAACGCTGGTTTTTGGGCATGCGTAGAATAGTGAAAAAGTATTCTCCTTATTTGGGGTCTGACTTTCTGATTGGCTCTGTGCCTTAAGTTTTGTTTCTGTTAAGTTTCGTTTCTGAGATACTCTGCTTGAATAAAGAGAAGCCATTATTATCCTTTGTTCAGCCAAGACTGTGTCTGCTTTCTCTCTATCTCTTTTCCCTTCTTACTCCGTCTAATGAAGCTGGACTTCGCTAGGTTTTCACTCTTCCTCTGTTTATCTGGGGCAATAAACTGCTGCTTCATGAGACTGATTGAAGAGATCTTTACATGAATCGAACTCCGACACTCCAATAAAGCCAAAACTTTAAAACACAGGATAACCTTCTGGGCTCCTTGACCCCCCCCCCCCTGGAAAAAATCCAATAAAGCATATGGGTGAATCTATCCAGCCTTAGGGGCTAATTGTCTGCAGATCAAAAGCAGAAGACCTCCCTAACTATATGATCTAAGATGGTGAAACTTTTAGAGACCAAGTGCCCGAGGAGGAGGTGTGCAAGCTGGCACTGCGTATGCCCATGCAACCATGTGATGTTGCTGGCACACCTCCAGTTGCACTCCATCCTCCTGCACATGTGCCACCTCTTCACCCTGAAAAGATCATGATTGCATTCCAAGGTCATTATTGAATTGATCCTGGATTCCAGAAATTGAAATTCCAGAAATCAAATAGTCGTGATTCCATTTTACCAAAAAGCTATTTTAGCTCCTTAGTGGTAATTCATCCATTGTCATGCATTCTAAACTGTGCTGCTAATTTTTTTTCTCTCTTTAAAAGATGAGCAAGAAATATCAGCTAGAGGTCATATATTCTGGAAGCTGTGGACCTTACCAGAATTGCCTTTCAAAGACTGTCCTTAATTATTACCATCCTTGTTTGCTGACATCACATTGGCTCATCTTGATGGTACAATAGATCATTGTGTAAGGAGTCCTCTCTCAAACAAATACTTCCATGTGTACACAAACTAAAAAATAACATTGAAAAACCTTTAATTTCCGTAAAAATGCAGTCTATAGCTCATTGACTGCTGTAATGTGTTTATAAAGCACTCACAGAATAATGCTCTAAGGATAATTCTCCTTTCTCAACCATTATGTGAACTTTGATTTAAATGTCATTTAGATTAATATCAAATATGGAAAAATATTCATTTTGCAGACCACAGTTCCCAGATCATTGCAACCAGTACAGACACTATGTTTGGTGGCTTAGATCAGGGGTTCCCAACCTATCGCCCATGGGCCAGCCCTGACCTACGGCACCATTTCATGTGGCCCGCTGCTGCCCTCGCGTCTCCCAGAAGTGGAAGTGGATGCATTTACATCAGCCATAAAACATGCCTGTGCATTCATAAACACGCCCAGGGCTGTCGTAAATGCAGAACTGGGTGCATTTACGGCTGTTGTAAACTTGATGCTTCTGCTTCTGGGGTGTGTGGTCAGGCCTGCTCAGCTGTCTTGTTGGTGTGGTCAGGCTTGAGGCATAAAAAGTTTGGGGACCCTTGGCTTAGATTATCTGGGGATTCCATTGAAAAAGGAATTGTCCCACCTTTGATCTGCTTCCAATGTCCTCTTTATTACTGCCAATTACACTAATTAATACTTCATGACTGCTAGCTGGTCATCCTGATACTTGTTTGTCCTAATGTGCAACTTCAAACCGAGCTGATTATCTGATCAACACATTAGTCAAAGCATCAGTTTTTGAGGAATGACTACCACCTGCCTTCCTCTTCAGGCCGTTTCTGAAGAAATCACACCTTGACTTAATGGGCAAGATTTAGTCAAGCTAAGTGAGCACATTGTTGCTGGACAATTCCAGATAATGTGCAACAATGCCGATTCTCCCACAAATTAGGCCTTCAAATATGTTGTAAATGGCATTCCATCAGAACAGCTCAGAGCATTCCATTATTGCACATTCATCCTCACCCCAAACATTTCATCTCCACTTGGTCTCCTATGAACCAGAATAATCTTTTACATTAATTCAGCAGAGGGGGTACCTAGAAAGAAGCAACCATGACCATTGCCTCAGCCAATTCTGTTTTCCAGAGATCAGCTTAGGCTTGGTCTGCTTCAGGAAATCTCTGGAGAAGGTGGGGTGTTCAATGCAAAGCCCTGAGGAGATGGAACTTCTAACAAATCCCAAAAAGAGTTGCCATATGTCCCGGTTTTCCAAGCTTTTCCCAGATTCAAGCTGTCCCGGCCGGTTCAAGAAAAAACATGTAAAAGTCCCGGATTTTTAAATTTGAACAAAAGAAGCAAGTTCACCCCCCACCCTGGGATTTTTGCAAAGAGTTAATTCACTGCCTCCCTGCCTTTCTTTCAATGATCCTGCTTGAAAGCGGTGAAGGCAAAACAGCACCCTGAGAAGCCTGCTGGGGAGGAGAGACACTTGCATTTTTTCACACGAGAAAAAACCTCTTGACTACAGTTTATTTTAAACTGATGGACGCTGTCTGCCCCGGACAGGGATTCTGCAGGGTCTTAGAGCCACAATCTCCTTGACAGCCCCATCCAACACATGTACAGTTTGAAGAATGTAATGACATCACGTGGCTACCCCAATTTGGCGGGAGAGATTTGTGGCAACCCTAGTCCCAAATATGAAGAGATAATGAGGAGTAGTAAGTTATACCCTCAGTAGTTCATTAGCTGTCCATGAAAAAGGAATCATCTGAGACTCCCCTTTCCTATCCATCTCTATCGCCATCTCCTCATCCGCTTGACCATTGCTCAGAGGAGTCTTCTTGGCATCTGCAGTCATCTGAGCAATCTTGGATCAAGAGATGGGAGTAGACAAATCTCACTCTTGGTGATTTCCATGATCTCATAAGACAAAGCATACACAAGAAGTCATGTCAGATGCCTCAACTAAGGTCAGATAGTTTCAGTGTCATTTGTTACCAGCTTCCTGTAAATCCAGATGTGTAGAAGAAAGAGGAAGGGCTCTACAACAATAGCAGGATCTCCCTTCCCCTTTGTTTTCCCTTCTGTCCTTTCCAAAACTCTGTCCCAAAGCAAATGAGCTATCGCCCAGCCTCAGGGCTTACACTGCCAAGCATGAAGCAAGTGTACTGCCACCACCCACTCACTGCCTTTTCTTTAAATGCAAGGGGCACACCAAGAGATCCACCCTCCCCCTCTCTTCTTCACCCTCCCAGCCACCTAGATATGGATGTGGGCGAAGAGGGCCCATTCTAGGGAAGATGCCTTCCCAGTTTCACAAGGCAGGACCACCCAAAAGTTGAAGGGAAGTCCTCACACACATTCCTCACAGGCTCCTTAATCTGCTGAGTAGCACTCCAGCAATTTCTGTTCCAAGAGTCACCCTGCCTCTCTGCTCTCCCGCTCCCACAAGTATACGTATTTTCTATGGGATCCTTTTGGCAATGCTCAGAACAGATTTACTCACTCATTTAATAGCTTCAAATAAAAGTTTCATTACCACAGTTAATTATTTCACCAGTTCAGAGATGCCTGCTCTCTCTGCACATTCATTTAGGAGGGGTTCAACTTGGAAAGGGAAAAAAACACACACACAAACTGACATCTCATTTCTGCCTTGTGGTGGGCTTGTTCCTTTGGTCATGGAAAGCATTTAACCCATTTACTTTGCCAACTGTGTGTCTATGCGCAAGCATGTGCCTAAATTGAAGCTAATGAATGGAGACATGTATTGGTCACATTTACCATATGTGTGGGCACATTTTCCACCATAAAATACCATAAACAGGTCACACCTGTTTCACATCACACCTTTGCTACAAGTCAATGTGCAAAGTTTTTTAACAGTCTCAGTACAAATGTTTCCTATTCAAGCGCATTAGCCTGGGATTTTGCATATTGTCTAGACAACAGCTTTATGCATGTTGCGATCTCGCCAATGATAAGGAAGTCTGGAAGTTACACTCCAAGAACATCAAGTTTTCTGACTAGGCTACAAAAGGCCAACTCTGTCAGATTCGTTTTCTTCACTTATCTAAAATGGGTAAAATCAACCGGTACAGACATTCCCAGCATGGGGAATGGGAACATGGTGTACCTGCTTATTATATATGTCTTAAGGCTGATGATTCAATATGCAGAAAACATAATTGAATATGCAGAAATTTGAACCCAGACTTATAAGAGTTAAACACAGAAAGTCCTAGCCTGGATAATAGCATGGCCATTCTCTTTTTCTCAGTTTCATACCTTAATAAATAAATAAATATCAATTTATTTTGCATTCTGAATAGAACTCTGTGGCTTTGGAGAAATTCTTATAAAATGAACTGAAACAAAACAACCCCAAATCTCTGGATTTGAATTCATTAGTTAATATTAATAATATTTATATCCTCTAGTACAGGGGTTCCCAGCCCCCAGTGCCATTTCATGTGCCCCCCTCTCTCCAAGGGTATTCAAGAAACAAAATGTCCAACCCTTTCAAGCTGTTGGGATAAAATGGCCTCCCCCATCATGCAGGCAGGGCCAAATGGCCGTCCGGCCCTTGAAGCTGGCTGAGAGAGTGTGACCCAGCCCCCGGCTTGAAAAGGTTGGGAACAGTTGGGATCATTCACAGAGATTGTAAATGTACAAAATTATTGCTTGGTGTAGCTGATATATACATATTTTCACCAATAGCTGGCAGCTTTGCCCTGTGAGCAGTTATCTATGCAACTACTCTGTTCCACTGTGTTCACTGAAATAGCTGATCTAACCCTTAAAGATCATCATTTATTTGACGGTTGTGGAACAAATGAAACCAGATCTTGCATGCAGTCAATCATTGCTTGATGACTAGAGCAAAGAATAAAATGCAAGTCCGCTCAGATACTTTTAGAACTTTTGAAGGGCTAACTTGCAGAATCAAGATATTTTAGCTTACCTACTGGCCACATCAAAAGCTTGAGCCTGAACAGGCTTCCTTCCATGGAATCTGAGATATACTCTGTATGCTATTTAAGAATGCATGCTTAATCTTACACTGAACAGTTCTCTCCCAACTCCATGAATCTTTTAGTCTAATTCTATGCCAAAGTGTATCAAAGCTTATTTCAAGTTACTGTACATATGAAATTTTAGGTTCAGTTTAAAACTAGTGTGCTTTGATGTGTAAAACAAAGACAAATCACTACTCACACATTAGGACAGACTTGGGCTGATTTTCAAAATCATTGCCATATAACATATGTGTGAAAGGTAGTGTAGGATCTTTTTGCTGTTGCTCCGATATCAGGAAGCCCAGGGCTGTAAGGACACACTTCTTGCTGAAGGTTTGCTTATTGAGACTGTTTTGAAAAAGTGACTTTGCATTATCAGAGACAAATCATTCTAGGAAAGGCAAACAAATCTAGTACTTTTGACCTTGTGATAGTCTCTGTGAGCATTTTGCTCTCTTTTCTCCACCACAACCCAGTACCTTTCCCATGCTCTCACTTAGCAGTCTCTCCCTCCCTCACTTTTTCAACTCCACAAGTTTGGTAATCACTGTACTTTACTTTCCCTCTTTATTCTGTGTTCTGAACATATTCATTAGCACCTAT
The DNA here is from genome assembly GCA_035047345.1 of Bradypodion ventrale. NCBI lineage: Eukaryota > Metazoa > Chordata > Lepidosauria > Squamata > Chamaeleonidae > Bradypodion > Bradypodion ventrale. Next base: position 176,676,773 of record JAWDJE010000005.1, read on the forward strand.
TTAGGGGTAAACTGAATGAGCCTCCTCAAAGATTGTGGTGTTTTTTTTTAAAGCACAATCGGGCATACCTGGGTAATGGCAAACTTGTGTTGCCAGCTAATCTTTCTCACACTAGGTCAGCCAAAAGGAACTGCAGAATGAGCTCACCAAAATGTGCCTTCCTTTTTGGCAGTTTCATGTCTGGCCCATAGCTGTCAAGTATCCCTTATTGGCCGGGAAAACCCCTTATTTTATCCTCTTTCCTGCCGTCATCCCTTATTTATTAGACTGCAATGCCCTATTGCCGCCATTGGAGGGTAGCACAGGTTAAGCATAGCTGTCAAGTATCCCTTATTTGTCAGGAAATTTCCCTTATTTCAAAATCCAAAACTTGACAGGTATGGTCTGGCCTAGATATGGAAGAAAAAGAAGCACATATTTACACCTGGGCATACACATCCCATATAAGCCCAGAGAGTTACCAGATTTCTGTGGAAATGAATGCCAGTGTAATAGAAGAACATCAGGGATATGGAGGTTAGAAAACACTCCACAGACTCCTTGCTGTGAAGTTAATGGGAAGATCTTGGCACCTTACTGAATGTCAATATGAAACAGATTAGCTATTATTTGAGTATGGAGTTCCAGGAGGTTGCAGAAATGAGTAAGACAATTCAACAAGTTCAAGAACTGGAAGACAGCAGTTTAAAAAACTGAGAGGGGCTAAAATGCATCTTAACCAGATGCTCACATGAATCTTATGCAGAGATTACACTAAAGATGGTTAAAGAAAATGATTTGAATCCATCCAAGTTATTAAGCCAATGTTAGATAAAGCTCACCAGTCTCCCAGGTTCTTCAGCCATGTAGTCCATCTATGTCCAGTGCGTACCCGTCAATTAGCGGTTTTGCTAACCCGGGAGCCAGCCATGCATGCACAGTAAGTTTCCAGGAAATGGGTTACTGCGCATGCGTGGCGGTCAGAGGCAGTGGCACGCATGCGCAGAAACCCCTTCAGCCAGGAAAGGGGTTACTGCACATGTGTGGCCTTCAGACGCAGCGGCTCGCATGTGCAGTAACCCCTTCCCTGCCGTCCAAAATTACGGGATGGCAGCGGGAATGAGGGGGATGGAGCACTGAAATACAGGAAATCCTGGCCAATCCAGGATACTTGACAGGTATGGTCCGGGGCCTCTCTTCCCAGAGATCTCCCCTTGCATAGCAAGTTGGAGTATTCTATACTTCATGTCATTCCTCATGAAAAGTAAAGGTAAAGGTCACCCTTGCTTGAAAGCCAATTGTGTCTACTCTAAGGTTCAGTGCTCATCTCTGTTTATAGCCAAAGAGCCAGCACTGTCTGTATTTTTGCAGACATTTCTGTGGACATGTGGCAGGCATGCCTAGACACCTGAGTGCAAGGAACACTGTTTAGCTTCCCACTGAAGTGGTTCTTATTTATCTAGTTGCAATTTCTTGCTTTTGAACTGTTAGGTTGGCAGGAGATGAGACAGAGATGGGACCTCACTCTGTCGTGCATCTTAACCACTTGAGCCACTGCAGTTCCTCATGATATGCCCGAGGTATTGGCCTTAAACAGTTCTTGTTCTTTATCCATCCGGGACTTGTATACTGTATGCTACTTGCAAAGACATTAAGGATGCATACCTGTCAAGTTTTGGATTTGAAAATAAGGGAAATTTTGGCCACACCTGTCTGTGGGTGTGGCCAAATCTGTGGGCATGGCCAAATATAGCCATGTGACTTGCTGGGCTCTAGTCATGCCTTCCACATGGCCATGAAAATGTCTGCAAACACAGACAGCACTGGCTTTTTGGCTGTAAATGGAGATGAGCACTGAACCTTAGAGTAGACATGAAATAAATGCTTGGGAAACAAGCTATGAGAAACCTGGGGAACATAGTTAAAAGTAGAGGCATCACCTTGCAAACAAAAAATTGCATAGTCAAAGCAATGGTATTCCCGGTGGTAATGTATGGGTGTGAGAGCTGGACCATTAGGAAAGCTGAGCACAGAAAAATAGATGCCTTTGAAATGTGGTGTTAGAAATAGGTCGATCCTAGAAGAAATCAACCATGACTGCTCATTAAAGGTCAAATAGTAAAGATTACGCTAAAGTACTTTGGACATCAAATGAGAAGAGAGGATTCACTTGAGAAAGCCTTGATACTGAGAAAGGTGGAGGACAAAAGAAGGGGTGGCCAAAAATAAGATGGCTAGATGGTATTGTAGATGCAATGGGCACAAAGCTGTGTGGGCCAAAGAACCCTTTCCCCATTTTCTTGGAGGACTTTTGTTTTGTTTTCTTTCTTGTTTACTCAGTGGCTTAAGTGACTAAGATGCTGACTGGGAGGCAGAAGGTCAGCAGTTCAATTCCCAAGTACTGCAGGATGGAATGAGCTCCCGTCTTTGTCCCAGCTCCTGCCATCCTAGCAGTTTGAAAGCAAGAAATTAGAAGTAGATAAATAGGGACCACTTTGGTGGGAAGGTAACAGCGTTCCGTGCGCTCTGGTGTCTAGTCATGCCTGCCACATGACCACGGAAATGTCTGCAGATGCAGACAATGCTGGCTCTTTGGCTTTGAAACAGAGATAAGCACTGAACCCTAGAGTCGGATACAACTGGCTTTTGAGCAAGGGAAACCTTTACCTTACTCATTTTTAATTATTATTTTTTTCCTGGGAAGCAAAGAAAGTGCAGAATAGTAAACCAGCCCCCTAGGGTTACCAACTGCTTGTAAGCAGCTTGGCTTTAATGAACTAGCCCTGTACATGGCTAGACACATACACACACACCCCATTAGGGTGGAGGAGCAAGGGATTAATTCCTCCAAATTAACCAGTCCAATCTATTTGTTCCTCACTGCAACCAAATGAAGCACTAACACCTGAGAATGTCGGATCCAGCTTAAGGAAGGGAATTAGTAAAGTAAAAAGCAACGTCTGTAGTTTCCAAGCCTCCCAGCAGCTGAGGAGTTAATCTCCATCCAGTTGGTTTGTTAGAAGGTGGGGTGCTCTCTCTCTCTCTTTCTCATATAGTGATCAAGCAACAACCCCCACGCCCCCTCCCAAGTTAACTCTAGAACAGAAACGGAAGCCTCAAGCCAGGGCAGAAACAGCTCAATAAAGCATGAGAGTGAGAAAGAAGTCTCTCACTGATTTGCCCCTGCATATATGAAATATCGCTCACCTCTAGAGTAGACTCCTGTCCCATGGTGGCTCCGAACAGCAGCAAAAATGAAGCAAAAACGAAGCCTCCATGACCATGTGGCAGGGAAGGGAAATGAAAGAGAAACTACAGAACTCCCCCATCACCTTCTCTCTCTCCCCTTCCACAAGCGAAAAGTCACACAGCGACCTCTGGTGGCTGGAAAAACATACTGCAGCTTCGCCTGTGAGGGCTCCGGTCAGGATTTTTTTTAAAAAATAAGGGATATTACGGGGAAATTAATAAAATGGGAGGGGGCGTGAAGAGGGGTAAAATAAGGGGTTTTCCTGGGGGAAACGGGATACTTGACAGGTATGTAAGGATATCTTTTAAAACATGAAAGGTGGTACCTTGAATGAAAAGGATATTGATAAAAGTGATGTTGAGTTGCAGTCTGAAAATGTCTCAATGCTGTATTTGTTTAGTGTTCATGAAGAAAGTAGACCCTCTGAATGATTAAACAATGTTTAAGTGCCTACATCAGTGGCTCTACCTTATATAGGACTACCAAGTGCAGTCAGGTCAATGTATATGAGAACAAATTAAAGTTCTTACAATTTAGAGTCCAGCTATTGTGTCATTAAATTAATTTCTCATTACAAATCACCATAAAGTAAGACCTAGAAAGCTTTATCGCATAGGACTGTTTCAAGGTTAGCAAACTTTAGCACATAATGAAAAGATCTTTCCTAGATATTGGGAGTCCCCTTTCTGTAAGCTGCTCCTCTGCTCATCCACAAATCTGTGACCCCAGTAAACATTTCCAAACCCTCCTTAACCACTGTAGACTTTACACATTTCTGTAAATCTCAAAGTTTGCTAGCAGATATGCTCACATTTCAATGGTAATAAGCATAGGTAGGATGTAACGGGAAGGGAAACTGCATGGTGAGCCCTACCTGAAATTGGCAACATTCATTCCAATCCTGGAATTATTTACAGCCACTATAACACACTTAACCCTCCTACTCAGTTATATGCAGGGACTGCAGTGGCTCAAGTGGCTAAGACACTGACTGGGAGGCAGAAGATCAGCAGTTCGATTCCCGAGTACTGCAGGACAGAATGAGCTCCCGTCTTTGTCCCAGCTCCTGCCAACCTAGCAGTTCGAAAGCAAGAAATTGCAAGTAGATAAATAGGGACCACTTCAGTGGGACAATAACTGTGTTCCGTGCACTCCGGTGTCTAGTCATGCCTGCCACATGACCACAGAAACATCTGCAGAAGTAGACAGTGCTGGCTCTTTGGCTTTGAAACAGAGATGAGCAGTGAACCCTAGAGTCGGATATGACTGGCGCTTTTCTTCTGCCTAGAGTTTGATGTTCTGTTTTTTGTTGCCAACTGAAGAATTCAGAGAAGCAGAGGCATGACTATCACATGCCAACAAGGGTACTGACCGTCCCTTACCGTGAGGCCACTGGAGGCAATTTCGGGCAGAGTCAAAGTCGCTGGGGTGGTAAACCTTTACCTTTACCTCAGTTATATGCAATTGTTCTTCAGTCCACCCAGGGGTGTGCTGGCTCTGCTAAAAGGGTGCTGGACAGGGAGTGATGAGAGCGTTTAACCCTAACAAAATATATAAGTTCCCACTAGCCTTCTAATTTCAACTCTCCTCTGGGGATTCGAACTGACAACCTCTTGCTTACAAGGCAAAATTGCAATCTCCAAGCCACAGCAAATACACTATAAATAGGAACAGGGCTGTTTTTATAACTTTATCTTTGGAGGCAAAGGAGGAGAAGGCAGGCAGAGGAACACGGAGCCCTGTTCATTTGCTCGATCATTCTGAGCATCGCAGTTCAGCTTGTTTAGTGTATGAAAACCAAGACAATAGAAACAGCCGAAAGGTTGGCTTAACACATCTTTATTGCATGATGGTCCGGGGGAACATGTGGTAATGGCGGATGAACAGCTCAATATATACTGTGGCTATATATTTGATTGTGGCTCCTCGATAGACCATTGGCTACTGTCTGCGTGACGTCATTCCCCGTCACGCCCTTCTTGTCCAGGTGAGGTGGTGGCGGGAATCTTCCCGCGCTGTAGGTATTTGGGGAATTGGAACCATGTGAGCTGGGCGCTCGCTATTGCCCCTAGTGGTCACTAGCTCCCGTCCTGATACAGAAGGTTACAGTGTTACAGCTGGTGGTTATTATATCCACTCATTCGAGTGTTACATTACTTAAAGGCACAATATTCCAAACACAACATCCCTCCCCCCTAGGATGAGATGAAGTCTCTCATCCAATATGGTTTATTGCAAGCGCGTTTTGGGTGCAAGGCTGGCTGGCTTGTCCCGGGGGCGCTATCACTTCTGCATTCCCTGGTCTCTTGTCCTGCAATGGGAGAGGGAGACTCGTTAACGACTTGCCGCGGATCCGCAGCTTTTGGGGTAGGGGTAAACTCCATTGTGGGAAAACCGGGGGCACTGGGGGCTAACGAAAAACCCCGCTTCTCACCTGGATGGGTGGGGGACCACTCCGAACCCCCCCCCCGGTTTTGTAACTCAAACTCAAAATCATCTTCTGGGGTATCTGTGGGGGTATCCCTCAGGATATCTATGGGGACAAACTTATTCCCTTCCCCCCTTGGTGGGGACCACTGGCCCCCCTCTCCTCCCCCTTGGGCTGAACGGGTGGGGGAGAACCCTAACGTTGAATCCTGTTCCGTGCTGTCCGCGCTCTGGTTTCCGGAGACCCGGCGCCGGAATTGGTCCGCATGCCGCCTCCAGAGTAGACCTGTGCTGGTCTCTACGCAATACGACACGGGACCCGTTTGCCCAATGACTACGCCCGGAACCCAGGCTGGCCCTGCGCTAGCGTAGTTTCTGCAATGGACCGGGGCACCTATTTTGAAACTCTTCGTGCCCGCTAACCCGATGTTCCTCCCAGTGTCTTCCACCCTCGTAGGGTCTAGCCTGGTCAGTACCGTAGTCAGCTTTCTGCGCATTAGGAGCTCTGCGGGCGAGTATCCTGACGCTAGGGGGGTCACCCTATATCCCAGCAAAAACTGGCACAACTGCAGGTTTAAGTCCCCGGGGCCCATGCGCCTCAGCGCGTCTTTGGTGGTACGCACGAGGCGTTCTACCTGGCCATTCGTCGCCGGGTAGAAGGGCGTGGAGGTGATGTGCCGGATGGCGTTGATGTCTGTGAATGCCCTGAATTCGTCGGACGTGAAGCAACTAGCGTTATCGCTAACAAGTGTGTCGGGTATACTGAACAAACTGAACACCCTGCGCAATTATTTAATTGTTGCGGCTGAGGAGGTGTTCGCAACTGGGATAACCTCTAACCACTTGGAGTAAGCATCCACTATGAGGAGGAAAAGCGATCCTCTGAAAGGGTCCGCAAAATCAATGTGCACGCGGGACCACGGCCCCTTTGCCGCATCCCATTCCCTGTGCGGAAGTCGAGCCTCTTCGGGCCGGGAGCTTTGCAATTCTCGCAAGTGCCCACCATGTGCTCGATATCGGCGTCCAACTGGGGCCACCAGAAGTAGCTCCTGGCCAGTGCCTTGGAGCGGACAATTCCAGGGTGGCTGACGTGCAGCAGCTTAAACACCCTAGCTCTCAGGGATTCAGGGACGATTACCCACTGGCCCCACAGGAGGCACCCCCTCTCCATGGACAGTTCTAGCTTTTTCCTAAAAAATGGGGCGAACTCCGCCTCCGGGGAGGACGTTGGCCACCCTTTCTGCACCCAAGAACTGACCAGGGCCAACGTCTTGTCCTTGCCCGTCGCCTTGGCAATCTCTGCGGGCACTATGGGGGGTGAATCTAGGACCTCTATCATGAGCACTTGGTGGTCTTGTTCCACCTCACACACATGGCTGCTTGTGTGGGGGAGGGGTGACCTCGACAGGGCGTCTGCGTGGCTTATGTCCTTTCCAGGGCGATACACCAGTGCGTTCTGGTACGCGTTTAAAAAAATGGCCCACCTGAGCATCCTAGGGGACAGAATCTGTGGCGTGGGCTTGTCTGCGGTAAAAATGCCTAGCAGGGGCTTGTGGTCAGTCACGATGGTGAAGGGGCAGCCATAGAGGAAGTCGTGGAACTTCTTCGTCCCAGCAATTATCGCTAATGCCTCCCTGTCCGTCTGTGCGTAGTTGCGCTCTGCCTTAGACAGGGACCTAGAGTAGAACGCCACCGGGGCCTCCCGCCCGTTTTCCAACACGTGGCACAGAACCGCCCCCACCCCCACTGGGGATGCATCACATATCAGAACCACTGGTTTCTTGGGGTCAAAATGGGTTAATATGGCGTCTGAGGATAAGAGTTGTTTCAGCTCATTGAATGCCCTCTCCTGGCTCTGGCCCCATTTCCACGCCTCGTCCTTTTTTAGTAACTTATGAAGCGGCTCTGCTACCGACGCCTTCCTCGGCAGGAAGGAATGGTAGAAGTTTAAGAGCCCCAGGAACGACTGCAATTCGGGCTTGGAGGTGGGGCGAGGAGCATTCTGAACGGCGGCCACCTTTGATTCGGAGGGTTTGATGCCTGCAGGGGTTACCCGAAAACCCAGGAACTCAACCTCTTTTGCGAAGAAGACGCATTTGTCTTTCCGCAACCTCAACCCCGCCTTTTCAAATACCGTCAGTACTTTGTCTAGCCTCTCAGCCAATTCTGACTCACTCCCCCCCATTATCAATACGTCATCAAAGTATGGCAAGACCCCCTCCAGACCCTTTAAGAGGCGTTCCACGAGCGATTGGAAGATGCCTGGCGCCGAGTTCACGCCAAACTGTAGGCGCGTCACCTGGAACGCCCCCTTATGAGTGACTATCGTCTGCGCAGCAGCTGCAGCTGGGGTTACCGAGAGCTGCTGGTATGCCTGCGCCAGGTCAAGCTTTGCGAAACACTTTTCCCCATGTAACCTGGCCAACAGGTGGCTGACTACCGGCACCGGATACGCATTTGGGCGTATCGCCTTATTAATGGTACATTTGTAATCAGCGCATATTCGAACCTCCCCATTGGCCTTCAGCGCTGTTACAATCGGAGTTTCCCACTCCGCGGAATCAACAGGAACAAGAATCCCCTGGCCCACCAATTTATCCAGTTCCGCCTCTATCTTGTCCTTAAGTGCAAAAGGCACTCTGCGTGGTTTGAGTCTTATTGGGCGGACCTCCGGGTCCAGGTCGAACGCAACAGGGGGCCCCTTGAATTTTCCGAGTCCCTTCTTGAACACTTCGGGATGCGCGTTACATACCTCCTGTATTGGGTTAGTCCCAACTGCATGCACCCCCCCAATGAACAAACCCAGGGGCTTAAACCATTGAGTCCCGAGGAGGCAACAACTCCCCCCTTGAGAACAACCAGGGGAAGCTCCACGGCGTGTTGTTTGTATTGGATCTTGAATTTTCCAACCCCCAACACCGGAATGCTATTTCCCTGCACGTCCCGCAGCGTAGACCTCAGTGCTTTGAGCTTGGGCCGCACGTTGGGGGAAATTCCCAAAAACTCCCTCTGGGAAATGATTGAATATGAGGACCCCGAGTCTATCTCCATCTTAACGGGGACCCCTTGCACCAGTACCTCAACAAAATATCGTGGGTGTCCTAAGGACACGCTGTGGACTGCCGTGTCGTCATCGCTGTCGTCGGAGATACAGCCCACGCCGTCCTGCTTCCTCAAGGGCCGGACGCCTTCCTGGTTTCGGTGAGCGGTCTGTTGAGCCTTTCTGGTCTCTGCGCCGCCGTCTGCAAACCTTGGCTATGTGGCCTCGGCTCCTGCAGTTGTGGCACTCGGCCTTCCTGAACGGGCACTTGATGCGGTCATGGGCCACCCCGCAGCCATCGCAACGCCAGCCATCCTTCTGCACCTTCCGGATGTCCTCGTCCTCGCTGCTCTCCGTGGAGGAGTCTGGTGCCCGCCTGGCCGCTTGCACCGAGCCCGCCGCCTTGTCGGGTTGTGGGGGCCTTGCTTTGAACCCCTTAACCCCGGCCCTCGTGGCTTCCGCCGCCTGCGCCTCCTTCACGACCTCTTGCAGCGTCGGGGGCGGCTCCTTGTTCATCAGCTTTCGCTGAACCTCCTCGTCCCACAGGCCGCACAGCATGTGGTCCCTGAGGGCGATTTCCAGGTACTCCCACTTGCATGGGCCGGTGGCCAACCGGAGGGCCGCTGCAAAGGCAGCCACGGACTCACCAGGCACCTGGACTCTCTTCCAGAACGCGTCCCGAGCCGAAAACATCGAAACCAAGGGCTGGAAATGGTCGCGCATCGCTTTCAGGAGCTGCTTGACCGGCACTTCGTTCACCTTCTTCGGAGACACCAGGTCCACCAATACCTTCATGGCGGGGAACCCGAGCATCCTGATGAGAATGGCTCTCTTCTTCCCCTCGTCTGAGATGTCGGACACCATCAGTGCGCTTTGGAAGTCCATTTCGAAGAGCTCCCATTCTTCCGGTTTGTTGATGTTGAAACCGGCCTGCGTTGTCTTGATTCCGTGGGGATCCATCATCCCACCTTCGTCGCCAATTTAGTGTATGAGAACCAAGACAATAGAAACAGCCGAAAGGTTGGCTTAACACATCTTTATTGCATGATGGTCCGGGGGAACATGTGGGAACAGCTCAATATATACTGTGGCTATACATTTGAATGTGGCTCCTCGATAGCCCATTGGCTACTGTCTGCATGACGTCATTCCCCGTCACGCCCTTCTTGTCCAGGTGAGGTGGTGGCGGGAATCTTCCCGCGCTGAAGGTATTTGGGGAATTGGAACCATGTGAGCTGGGTGCTCGCTATTGCCCCTAGTGGTCACTAGCTCGCGTCCTGATACAGAAGGTTACAGTGTTACAGCTGGTGGTTATTATATCCACTCATTCGAGTGTTACATTACTTAAAGGCACAATATTCCAAACACAACAGCTTGTCTCGGCTTTTTGGATTGGCACCCAAGGGGGGCGTCCCGGGCTGAGTCCTGGTAGCCCGATGGGACTGAGTCTACCTTGGCATTTGGCTATGAGCAGTTAACTGTATTGAGGGCCATTTTGTTCTTTGCAAACTGCCTATTTTCCTTTCATATTGTCTTGACAGAAGACAAAGCTTCTGAAGTAAAGTGGAGCTCTGTGGCCATGATCTACTAGAGCTGCATTTGTGCATAAGGGAGGGCACAAATGAAAAGTTGATGGAAGTTTCCTCTGTTTTCACTTGTTTTCACTTCCCCAACAGACAATGCAACTAAAGTCTTACTCCCATTTTGCAAAAATGGATAGCAGCTTGGGGCAGTGTCCAGCAGAGGGCAAGCAAGAGAGAGGTACCGCTGTGTGGGCCATGTATGTATGTACCCACACACCCAAATCAGATCCTGCTGTTTGTAAAGCAAACACAGCCTGGCACTTCAAGGCTGGTGTGCCTTGAGGGGCACCTGCCTATCAGAGGACAGGAATCGTACCTTTTAGACTGGGGGTGTCCAAACTTTTCAGGCCACAGGCCAGTCATGTGGTTCAGGGAGCTGGTCACTATGGCCCAGGGGCGAGATCCAGCCCCAGATGCCAATTCATCCAGCCCGCAAAGCCCTCACCGCTCCTGGAAGCAGAAGTAAAACGCAGGCGTAAAATGCACCCGTACCTCTGCTTCCAGGAGCGATGAGGGCTTCGCAGGCCAGATGAATTGGCATCAGGGGCCAGATCCGGCCCCCAGACCATAGTTTGAGCACCCCTGTTTTAGACTGTCCATGTACAACAAAATGTCTCAGTTATCTTGGGTGGGTATAAGTTGTTTTTGGAAGGGCAGGGCACAAAAAACATTAGTATATGAATACTTTCCACAGTAAATTAGCTAACAATGACTGAGGAAAAGATTAGTTGAATTGTGGGAGAGTGGAGTCCAGGAAACAGATCAAACAAGGCTCTGAGGGGTGTGTATAGTTTCCAAAGCATTGTGTGGGATGTTTGCTGCATAACTTCCATTAAACTACATCGACAGACAGGGGTGGGTTTTTTCTTTTTTCTCTTGGTCAATTTTTCCAGGCTATGAATGAGGAAGAGCCACCACATTATAGATAGCTGAATATATATAGCCTCAGGAGAAAGGTTTAGGGGCAGATTTAGAGTTCACCTATATTTTTTAAAAGTGATTTGCATAAAACCTAAGATGCTTTCTTATAGTACTCAGCTGCATATGGTAGTTTCTGGTTAAACAGAAGGAGCAAAAGCTATTTCTGTTGATTTCTGGTCTATGCTCTAGGGCATTGATGGTGAACCTTGGCACTCCAGGTGTTCTTGGACTTCAATTACCAAAAACCCAAGTCAGCACTCCTGCTAATCAGGGCTTCTGGGAAATGAAGTTGAAGAACAGCTAGAGTGCCAAGATTCGCCTTCACTGCTTTAGGGCATTGGTGACAAACCTATGACACATGTGCCAGAAGTGGCACTCAGAGCCCTCTCTGTGAGCATCCATGCAGTCACCTCAGCACAGAGTTTGCCCCACCCCTTTGCCCAGCAGCCCAATGGGAGTGCTCCTTCCCTCCCCCCAGCACAGAGTTCACCCCGACCCTCTACCCAGCAGCCCAATGGGAGCACTTCCTTACTCCCCTGTTGCTGGATTGGCACTTTGTGATGAATTAGTGGGTTTTGGGTTGCAGTTTGGGCACTCAGTCTCTAAAAGGTTCGCCATCACTGCTCTAGGGTCTGGCTGAGGCTGCTCTAATCCAAAGGATTCAGTAAGCAAAACAAACAAACCACATATATTCAACATCATGCCTGGAACTCGTTTGCTTGCTTTGGTTCATTATTGTTCTGGAGTTCCAGCCACCCAGTGCTGGACATTATGCACAATTTAACTAAGCTAGAGCTCATTGCTTTAGGATTTTTGAAGGGTCTCTAGATACAACAACAATAACATGAGGTATTTTCTGTCAGAGTTATACACTATTTTTAAACCGTATTGAGGGACTTCATACACTTGATAAAGCTTCAGAAAGTCTCAGTCAGGCCTTGAAGCCATCCCACAAGCCTTGTTTCTCCATAATGGGAATTTAATGGTTAGCCCAGAAATGGTCTCAGAGAAGACAACAAGCCTTGCTGGTCTCCCTTTCAATCTCGTTGTTCTGTGTAGGACAATGACAATAAAGATTTATCTATCTATCTGTCCCTGGATCCTGCAATTTGATTCACTTAAAGGAAGCTACTTATATCCTGTCCAGGAGATAGATTCCATGAGCACGTGGTCCCTACTTCCATCTGTTGTTCTGGTTGCCTGTTTTATTTACTGTACCCAGGGGGGAAACTTGAGGGGGGGGGTAGTTTTGCTTTTGAGTTATAGCTTTCAGAACCTGAAGCCAGCATGACATTTTTTGTCCCTGTATGTACATAGTGCAGAAACCATAGTGAAGTGAAGCAGGCCTGGGTCTGTTTAGTGTTTTAATGTGAGATTGTCAGGGAATCCTATGTACAACCCTTTGAATTCCATGATTTTAAAGAGGCAAGGTGTAAATGCTATCCAGTAGAATGTGTAATACTGTAGCTGGCTACAGAAGGGCCATATCATATTTCTACTAAAATTACTGCTTATGTTGTATTTGGCTTGATTTATGTTTGTATATTGTTAATGCCACCTAGAATAATATTTTATACTAATTGGGGAGGGGGAGTAAAATCTAATAAATAAATAAATACAGACAGACTAAGCTGAAGGCAGCCAATTGGCCCTAGATGATGGTCTCATTGGTAGACCAGTGGTGTTGTGTATTTAAGGAAACGTGTCCGCCATTTTGTCTTTGTTGTGATAGAGTTTAATATGTATTTGCTTTACTATGGTCCGAAGTCTCGCGAGACTTTGGGAAGGTTCTGAACGAGAAGTGCATGAGACAGAGCTGTCAACGGTTCTAACTTTTTTCCCAACTGTCAGTTCTGATCAGAGATAAATAAGGAATGTGAGGGTGTGTTGTTAGCTCCTGTCACCTATTCTTATTCCAAATAAAGTTGTGTGTTGGCCCATATTGCTGGCTGCTGCCTATTATTTCCAGAACACCAAAACTGGCTTTTGCTATCTGCCTGGTATTTAAAGAAAAGGGGAAGTGTCAGTGCATCTAACAGATCACAAAGGGGGGGGGGGCAGTAAAAATTGAGGCATATTTCACTTTGTCACTAGAGAGGGAATTGTACAACTTTTGATACATTACTTGTTCCAAGAATGATACCTGCTCTTCAAAGAAGAACAGGATTCTCCATTCATTGAAGTGTTGATAAGGAAATATTTTCTTGGCAAGAGGCAAAGATGCAAGGCAGACTTGGCAGGTATTAGGCATACCTGGTATGAGTAGAACAGAAAATGAAAGCACTGTGGTGGTCAATGCATTGGTTACTGTTTAGGAGGACATAACTATTTATAGCCCAATTTCCCAGCACTCTCTGCCTTCTGCACCACCACCACCCCCAAACTGAGGAGTTCATCCCACTTTAAGCACTAGACCAAATAAAAGCAAACCTCATGGGTAGGCTTGCCTCATGGCATGGAATACTGCCAGGATTCAGATCAGCTCAAACCGAGAAGATCTATTCATGAAGCTGGGCTACATGGTGCCAGCCTATGCCAAAGAAGAGGAGATTATTGGAGGGCCACCCACAGAGTGAGACTGCTTTCAAGTCTGTTAGGGAAAAAAAATCCAGTGGCTAAGCAACCCATGAGAGAGAAAATTAGCTGGATTGTGAAGGTCAAGGAAGATCAACAGCATCCATAGCTGACTTCAGATAGGGAAGAAACTATCTGCTTGCCTATGGATTACTAATTGAGAAGATGAAGACCTGGATCAGGTTGGTGTCTTACATAAACATATCTCAAGGGGAAAAAACAACACCATGCTATTCCAGTAAATTGGCATTTTCTGAGCTCAGACTTCAGATAATATTGTATTTTGAATATGCCTTGGAGTGAATTGGTGTTGAAATTACAGCTGTTGTGATTCTTCTACAATGCTTTGAATATGGAGGTTGCATTGTAGAAAACTGAGAAATAGATTAGCCGGTGTTAAGGACTGTAGAATGTCCTGTGCTACCTTATTTGCAGAACATCTTTCCTCCTTTCTTAAAGGTGGTCCTTTCCCCCATTTATTCAAGTTTATATTTAAGCCACTTGGGCATGGCAAGACAGGACAGGAAGGTTGCTCTGCTTGTGCCAGCACAGCATCCATGCTGTAGTTCAAACAAGTCTACGTTATCCAGAGACCCTGTTCCAGCACCTTTCACCAGCACTGAGTTTTATGTTTGAATAACAAGATATTTTAAACTCTCAAATACCATAACTAGAGTATTCCTCCTGCTTATTGGGTTGCAGTAACACCACCAAGCTTATCCCCAGCCTCAAGCTCCCCACCCCACCCTACCCTATGTAGTTGGCTAGGAGATCAAGGCATTGCAGTGACTGAAGAGTGTTGTGTGCTGGGAGGGCAAAGGAAAGAGCTTGCTTTTCAAGTGCCAACTGAGCTCCTTTCCAGCTGTAGCTGGATACAGGTGTAATGTGAAGAAGTTACTTTTTTTTGGACTACAGCTTCCAGAAATCTCCAAGTGTCCTGGTCGCTGTGAAGAAAAAAGAGCTTTTCCAGGCTCTGCACGTAGGTCTATTGGTTGCTTGAGGGCTACAATTAAAAACAGACCCAATGGATGGATTCCAAACCAGGGACAGGAATGACACTTTTCAGATAACCCACATGGTTCAGTAACAATTGCATTTATATACCGTCCCCCATAGCGCTTAGTGCACTCTCTGGGCAGTCCACATTAGCACTCTACCCTCAACATGCTGGGTACTCATTTTACCAACCTTGGAAGGATGGAATGCTGAGCCAACCTCGATGTCCGACAGGATCAAACTCACAACATTTTGGGCAGTTTAACCACAGCACCACCAGGGCTCTTGTCATGGTCACTGTGAAGAAATCCTCTAGTGAGGATAAAGAAAGAGAAGCCATGGTAAGCTTTCTCCTTTGGGTTATTTTGAAACAGGTGCAAAGCCGCCACTTTCTCACATCCTGCTTTAATCCAAATTCTTTCCTTAAAGAAGGATGTGGAGAAGCCCCAGCTTGCAGGCCTACTGGTGCTGGAGGCTTCCTACTACAGTACTGCTAGTTGTGGCATAATCTTTGCAGGATGGTGAAGCTAGAATGTAGCCAAGGATAAGAACTGAATACTTTGAAACATTTAGCCTTGTAGAAAAGGAGACTGAGAGAGGATATGATAGCACTTTTCAAATACTTGAAAGAGAGTCATAAAGAGGAGGGGCAGGATCTGTTCTTGATCATCCCAGAGTTCAGGACATATGATAACTGGCGGAAGCTACAGGAAGCCAAATATAGGCTGAATATCTGGAAAAACCTCTTAACTGTTAGAGCGATATGACCATGGAATCAATTACCCTGAGAAGTGGTGAGGGCGCCAAGTTTGGAGGCTTTCAAGAGAAAGTTAGACAACCTATCTGTCAGTTCTGCTTTGATTTGGCTTCCTGGATTGATCAGGGGATTGGGATCGATGGCCTCATTCAAAGCAAATCTAGCAGATGGTTGTCCATTTTTCTCTGGAATGCCTCGAGTGTTGTCTGTTTCGTGGCCTATGTCTGACTATCAAGAGAGATGAGTAGGTGGAGCACCTTTTCTGTGGCAGGATTCCAGTAGTGGAACTCTTTCCCAAGGAAGGCATGACAACCTTGGTGAGTTTCAGGCAAGCTATTGCAACATTTTTGTTCTTCCTGGGGCGTTTCAGGGATTTTACCGTCATGTCTGCAGTATGCTTTTTAAAATGCTTCTATTTTAATCAGGCTCTTAAATGTATTTTTATTTGTTTGCATCTACAGAAATAAATCAGTGTCTGCTTCTCCTGCAACAAAAAACAAAATAAAATTCTGGCTCTAATCTTCAAAACACACACACACACACACACACACACACACACACACACCCTGTTGAACATTTCTCTAAATCATTGTTGTTGTTGTTCAGTCACATAGTCTAGTCTGACCCTTTGCGACTCCATGGACCACTGCATGCCAGGCACCCCCTATCCTCCACAGCCCGCTCAGCAATATGCCCTTTGCATCAACAATTGAGCAGTCATAATTGTAAAGGTGTGGCTACACCATAGTTAGGGTCATTACGTACTTGCTCTTTTATTTTTAAACCTTTTTCCTGGGATTGACATTTTTCATTGACTTCTGCATATATTATGGTCACTTGATGCTGATTCAGACCAAAGTCACTCAGGAAGTTGCTTTCCTGTATGCGACTTGCTTTTAACAAAAAGGGCATCACACAAAGGAATTCAAAGCCGTGAGCAAACTGGTCACATCACATTCTGGACAGGAATTTTGAATCAGCCCTAGCTGGGAATATTACATATATATTTCCAAACTGATGATTCAAAAAAAAAAAGAAAGAAAATGTTTGGTTTTGTATATAATCTGAAATTAAGATTGGGTGTTGGCTTTTTAAAACCACTAGCATAGTTTGCCCGGCGATGGCAGGTTGTTATAAACTGTGATCAGCTTTTTTTGGGTTTTTTTGTGGATTAAAAAAAGAATGATATAATTTTTTCAAATTGTTTTATTTAACCAAATAATGTTTTAGTTTGGGGGTGGTGGTTAATAGTTGTACCGTAGGTAATATTTTTTTAAATGTGAAAGTACATGTTTTTTACATTCAATGTTTTTAAACTGTGTTTAGATGTTTTGGGTTTTTATTTGAGTTAAAACTCAACACAAGATGTTATAAATCTTTTTATTTTATTTTTTTGACATATGTTTGTGATTTGTGTAAAATTGTGATTTATTGTTATGTTTTTGACTTGTTTTTACTCTTGTGGCCTCTAGGTGGGGCTGTTGTGTCTTTTTGAGTTGTTTTTTACTATTATGCCCTGCAGGTGGGGCTGCTAGTGGTTTTGTTTTAGTTTCACTGTTTTTTCTCTCCTGGCCTCTGGGTGGGGCTCATTCCAGTAAGTAGTCTCTTTGTTTCTTCATTTCTGTTCCGGTCGTCGTAGAGGGAGGACGTGCTGGTGAGTTGTCTGGTTTTCCTTCTTCTGGGTTTTTTCTTTGTTTTGTTTTTGTGGTGGTGGGCTGGGAGGTGTTTCTGTTTGTTCTTTTTTGTTTTTGTTGAGTTTTAGGTTTGTTCAATTGGTTTGGTTATTTCTGATTTTGGTTTATTTTTCCTATTTTGTTGTTGTTTATTTGTGTAATTAGTTGTTTGTTTGTGTAATTTGTGGTTTTTTTATGTTGTAGTTAGGTGTTTTATATGTGGTTTTGTGTCATTGTGGATGCTTTTGTTTGTGTATTTTGTGGTTTATTTTTTTGTTTATTAATGGTTTTTTTAATTATTGATTTCTTTTTGGTTTATTATTTTTTAATAATTTTGGTGTTTGTTTTTGGTGGTTACTTTAGCTTGAAGAACGGGCTGCCTGTGGGTTTCTCTTTTCCCCATTGCTGCTTTGAATTTTGGTTTAGATGCAGCAATGGGGGAAAGAAGGAGGAGGTAGTCAGCCCGTTCTTCTCCCAGGAAGGTTCATTAGGTAGGTCGGGGGAGAAGGAGGAGGCAGAGAAGAGCTTTCTTGCCTAACAATGGTTCTCTCCTCTCTGTCTCCTTTTTCTCCCAGCTTACCTAACCGGAGATCGGCAGGCAGCGATCTGTAAGGGGTGGTGCTCTTCCTTCCAGATTGCTGGCTGCTGCTTTTGTATTCGGAAGTACAAAGGCATCAGCCAGTCATCCGCCAGGGAGGATGCTTCCCCTGATGAACTGCTGCCTGTTTTTGGGTGTTTTTTTCCACCCAGGCTCAACTTTACTTGAGGCTGGTGGTAGTCTCGCCGTGTCTTCTGCGGGGTAGCGTGGAGGAGAGGGAGTCCCTCTTCTCCCCATTGCTCCAGGAAAGAAGGACGGCGGGTGTTTCGCGGTGGTGTTTTGTGGCTTTTTGCTTTGAGTGGCTGTGAGGCGCTGAGTCTGCCAGCTGGGAACTTGCGCTCCCATTGCGTTTTGTAAGTTTATTTTTCGTGTGCAGGCTTTCTCAGCATTCTGCGCGCTCACGGCGCACAGGACGCTGGGACTTGTAGTTTTGCGTTTGTGGTTTGCTTTCATGCGGTGGTTTTTTTTCTGTGGCTCGATTTGAATTGGCTGCGCCGTGTTTCCCAATGTTCTTTTGGCTCACGCCTCTCAGCCTGATTGGCTGTGGCGTGGCACGGCGCAGAGAACATTGGGAATTGAAGTTGTTTCCCTTTGTTCGCGTTCGTGTGGCTCTTGCCCCACTGGCCCAATTCTCAACCCTACAGTTACCTCCGTACCGGGTTCAGGCGAGTGCAGGAGGCTCGGTACGGGATAGTGTGGACGGGTGCGGGAGCCTTTGTCACATTTCAACAGGTTGGCCACTACAAAGTGGAGTCAAGGGATTAAAAACAAAAATTCGCAATCCATGGCCAGATGTGCACACTAGGGTCTTAGTCAAAAGCAAATTCTAAAGCAGGGGTTCCCAACCAGATGTGGCCCACAGCATCATTTCATGTGGCCTCCCACCCCTCCAAGGTCATTCGAGAAACAAAATGGCCACCCCTTTGAAACTGGACAAAATGGCCACACACACACCCATTGTGCAGGCAGGACAAAATGGCCATCCAGTCCTTGAAGTTGACTGAGAGAGCATGACCTGGCCCCTGGCTTGAAAAGGTTGGGAACCCCTGTTCTAAAGTGTGGGTTGCACAATCTGCTCACAGATGGTAAGTCATTTTATTTTAAACTAGTTGATTACCTGGTCTTGCTCAGGTTTTTCCCCCATACATGTGTCTGGACACCTGTGTCAGGCCCCTGCCCAGCTCATGGTGATGTCACAATCAGGTGACCTACCTGGGGCTATGACATTAGCATCACTATGTGTCCAGCCACCTGTGTCAGGCCCCTGCCCAGCTCAATTACATCACAATGATGTCACAATTGGGTGACCTACCTGGGGCTATCACTATGGATACTACCACTGGGACACACACACAACCTCCTGTCAAGTATTCTTCCCTTTGCAGATCACACACCCCCCCCCCCCGGGGCTCGTGACTCCTGCAGTGACCATCGAGCACGCCCAAGGTCCGTGTGTGCCAGATTACAGCATGATCGGTGCAGGGGTGTAGATTTGTATTCATCACATACAAGAGGACACCTCTGCTTTATATAGAGACACAAGGGGACTAGTCCACATATGGAGCCATGGATTTTGGACATTCTAGTTTTTTTTCCTTCCACTATCCTCAATCCTGTAATGCGCAGCCTGATGAAGATTCATACAGAGCTGAAAGATAGGTTATATCTGTGACTTTTTAGTGGTCTAATAAAATATCACCAATGGTTACCTTCAAGCTCACAATGCATGGGGAAGAGAAGGGACAGCCCAAACATGTTTGTTAGTATTCAAGTTCATTAATCTAAGGTCCTTGACAACCCATTCTCACCATGCTACCGCTGCACTTGAAGAGGATTTTTCCACCCAATTAAAGGCTGTCCTCACTTCACTCTTCATGTCAAATTTCTGTACACTTCTAAGCCTTTCCCACACCACAGAGTATCAAGCCAGCAAGTTAATTTTGGAGCAAAAACTGCCCTTCTGCAAAGTTTTTGCCTTTTTCTGCACAGATGGTGGGTGTGAATAGGAAGACATTTGACTGAAAAGCCATGTTTGAAATAAACTTGGACACCAATGAGTGTGCTCCATGGATTTTCAATAACTTAATCTTATTCAGCCATTGTTTGTTTAAGACAACACCCATCATGTTTAAACATCTGCCACTTTTCTTTTGTCTGAAGAGAAAAAATTAATTCTAAGTGAAAGGAAGTGTTTGAAGCTTCCCAAATATCTCAAGTGACTCAAGTATCCTGTTTGGACAGTGATCAAAAACTAATGGATCAAAAGTCCAAAAGATGAACAAAGTGGATCATGTAGTCAGGAATAAGGCGATGATACAAGCTTGATCTTTAACATTTGACACTGGTTATAATACAACAGGAGATCATATGCCTCTACCTACATCAAAGCAATTTCTTTCCAAGAAATCCTTAGGGGCATTAGTATGAGCCACTTAAAATTTCTTCAAACCCATTACGTCAATAATTTGAAAAGTGCATGCTGTGAGAGCGTGGCTTGTCTGCTAGAAGGAATCAAATTAAAACTATGGTCCCAAAGAGGAGTTTTATTTGCCCTTATGTCTGTGTGGCCCTCTGTTCTGGTCTTGCCTCCTCCCAATCAGCCTCTGTTGGAAACTTTCTCTTTGCACTGGGCATGCCTCAGGCCATTCTGTTACTCCTGCTGTGGCAGAAATTCTTTCCCAGAGAGGAAGCTGCTCATTCCTGTCTTTGCCCAACTAATTGCTATGGAGCAGTTTCATCATAATTAGAAGTGTTCTCATGTACAAATTCTCTAAAGGTAAGTCCCAGTCTCTTCAAGTGAAAAAAGAAAACATGTACCTATAGATTATATCTTCCCTGAAGGAAAAAAAGGGAACTTTTTGTGTTTGAAAGCAAGAAATTGCTTACTGTCACTCATGCTCTGGTCACCTCCAGACTGGATTATTGTAATGCGCTCTACATGGGGCTGCCCTTGACGACCACCCAGAAGCTACAGCTGGTACAGAATGCAGCTGCCCGGCGGGTGATGCGGCATGGGCATTATGCCCATGCCTTGCCACTGCTACGGGAGCTGCATTGGTTGCCAGTTTGCTTCTGGGTGCAATTCAAGGTGCTGGTTTTGACCTTTAAAGCCCTTCATGGTAATGGACCAGGATACTTAAGAGACCACATCGCCCCGAGATTGTCAACCCATCCTACGAGGACGGACCGTAGGGGCTCCCTGGTGGTCCCATCAGCAAGAGAGGCACGCCTCACTGGGACCAGGAAGACAGCCTTCTCAGTATCCGCCCCAGCTCTATGGGACCTCCTGCCATCAGAACTATGCCTCCAGGCAGAGTTGACCCCCTTCAGGAAGGCACTAAAAACATGGCTTTGCTAGCAGGTCTGGGGTACATCTAGCACCACAACCCAGCCCTGCTGGCTCATCTAGCCCTGTCTGTGGTTTTTAAATGAAGGGTTAGGGTTTTTTTAATGGACATTTAAAACATTTTAGCACTGGTTTTATGGTATGGAATGTTTTAACCAATGATTTAGACTGCAGTGGCTCAAGTGGCAAAGATGCTGACTGGGAGGCAGAAGGTCAGCAGTTCGATTCCCGAGTACTGCAGGATGGAATGAGCTCCCGTCTTTGTCCCAGCTCCTGCCAGCCTAGCAGTTCGAAAGCAAGAAATTGCAAGTAGATAAATAGGGACCACTTTGGTGGGAAGGAAACAGCGCTCCGTGCGCTCCGGTGTCTAGTCATGAACCTTAGAGTCGGATAGGACTGGCTTTCGAGCAAAGGCGACCTTTACCTTTACCTTTATATTGTTGTGTTTCTGGATTATTTTATTATATAAACCTACCACTTCTGCAAGTGGCTTTCTAATTACCTCACAGTGGATTTTTGGATGATCTGTGGTTTTGACCAAGATGTACAAGATTGAAATCTAGCCCAGCTCAATGACTATTCTGTATTTCTGTAAGGTGAACACCTTTGTTTAAAGTATTGAATATCATTTCATGGTCTTTCTTTCCAGGATAAAAAAAAAACTTCTTAAGGTCATTTAAAACTCTACAACCAGGTAACAGCTTTCTTAGGACCAACCAAAAATATCACAAGGTACTGCACATTAATCTGAATGGTAAGAAAAATTGGGATGCTAAGGGAAAACATTGGCTTGGCCTTGAAGCCAAAAAAGCTGCATTTAATCAGACTCTTTAGAAGAGGGAATGTAGGGAGAGATTTAAAGACCTAATTGGATTAGTGTTGGATTGGGGCCGTGAAGCGGCCCTTAGGGTCCCGGAGGAGACTGGTCAAAGGAACGACACGAGACAAGATGGAGCGAAGACCAGTGGTTTATTGAGGGAAAAGCATCAGCATATATAGGAATAGAAGGCAACGTGTGATAGAATCGTCATCTGACAGAAAATCACATCACCCATTTACCCGGGTTAATGGGGAATCTCTCTTGGGGAAGTTAATTAACTAGGGCAAACACTGACAGGGGAAATCCATTGTTCGTGGCTTACACCAGGGTAAACATGGCCACTATTTGCACTAGAGCTTGGGCTCTTCTGTGAGTGAGTAATTGCCTAATCGCTAACAGGAGTTAGCGATCTCGCTTCCCTCAGCAGAACTGTCGGTCAGGTCAGATGTGGGTGAATCAACCCTATGATTATTAATCCGCTCCCCAATTTCCATACTGGCAAGGGCCAGTGACCAGGGGTCTTCCTCATCCGGTGTAACCTCTGCCAGGGGCCGCTTTATGCCAATTGTGCTCACGGAACCCGCATCCCCCCTTTCTCTGTTATTTTTGGACCTGACAGATGGCCCTGCGCAAGAGGGGCATCAGCTGGTGTGTGGGAATGACGTTTCGGGGCTCCCCCCATGGGGGACATCTCGATAGCAGTGAGGGAATACATTGCATGAAACAACATCCTGCTATGCTCAGTATAATCACTCCCACAATCACTTTGAGCATTGTCTGGAGCCACCCCCATGGGAGCCATGACCACAATGAATCCCACCACCCCCATGAAGAATCCTCCTTGATGTTCTTGACTAGGGTGTGGAGGTCCGTGAGCTGGCTCTGTACTTTACGGGTGTTGTCTGTGAGATTAAAGCAACACATGCTGTGGACAGATTTGCAACCCAAATGATGTAACAACAGAAGGTAGTCTATAGCTGCCCGATTGTCTAGGATGGCATGGCGAAGTTCTGCCTGCTCCTGATTGAGCAGCGCTATCGCTGAGGAGGTATGGTTAATGGCTTTTGCTAATCCGCAAGCCAATTGACCAATTCTCTGAGCGTTGCTGACGGCTAAGCCTGGCACGCCGAGTATGCTGACTGCCAACGAGACGTACTCAGCTGGACTCAGAACTCTAATGTTGCTATCACATGAGCTGTCTAACTGGGTGGCACGGGTGCGCCGTATGGGTGCAGAAACATTTGTGCTTGGAACAATCATATCCATAGTGGGGAGTAACAATGTCAAGCGACTGATACAACATATGGAATCTGATACATTTGCGGGGATGTAATTCCAAGTGTACTGATTGCATGTAAAGAACCAACCTGAAGGTAGGGTAACATGAGCATACATAGAACCGAGTGTCTCTGGGTTATTACAAGTCCAGTTGCCGCTGCCAGTGTCAAGGCAGCGGCGCCGAATCCGGCCGACTGCGGAGCAGCCGGTCATTCGAGCACAGGTAGAGTTTGGGCTGACCGCCACTCGAGGGGTGTGGAGAGTGGCTGCATCAGCCGGCAAAGTCATAGTCAGCTGCATTCCCCAGCGAGCGTATGCTGTGAAACTTGTAGGGAGAAACGGGCCGAAAATCCGCCTCACCAGCCAGTCGCCATCCCTGGTGTGCGCGTCTGGAGTGTGGCACACTGGGATGAGACAGGTGCTCAGAATCGAGGCAGAACCGATGTCCTGCTTCAGGCAAAAATCGGACTGGTTGACGAGACCCGCCAACCTTTCCCATAGGTTGTAGTGCATCCGGGCAGAGAGGTCTCCGCCTGGCATCAGATCGCTGGCCTTTAGTGATGCTGCCTGAACGCCTCCCCCCGCAAGTAGGGAGAGGGTCAGGATGATGATGACTGCCACAGAGTTGGCGGTGATCAGGGCAAAGACGGCAGACACGATGTTCTCCGGTGTGGGTTCCCCGCCCTCGCGTTGGACGAGGTCCTTGGCCACACTGCAAAGGGTCTTGACCATCCCCCAGGTGACCCTCGGCGCTGCCAGCTGCTGTCGCCGCTTCCTCCGCCGGGTCTCCTCGGTCAGGGTGAGGTCCTCCATCTCCGGGATCGGACTCGGGTCGGCCTGGGGCCACGCCATGTGGTTCCAAGTGAGGCGCAACGCACCGGGCTGGAATCCAGATAACACCTGTAGGAGACATAACTGCAGCATACCCTCTTCCCCAGGTTACGTGTGGTGCCGGGCCCCTCCAGGAAGGGTCCGGTGGCACCCGGTAACGGACCAGCGGCCGCGGGAGAGCTTCCGAGCGGTGGAAGTGTTTCTCCTGCGGCGTGCAATCGGAAAAAACATTAAGGTGATTGTACGTGAACAACACCTTGTTCAGACAATGCTGTGCCTGACCCTGTGACTTGGGGAGGGCTGGTGGCTCCCCCCTTTCTGTTTGTTTGTCAATGTAGGACTTGAGCATCCGATTGACTCGTTCCAGAATCGCTTGCCCCTGCGGATTGTAAGGAACGCCAAAGGTATGCTTAATATCCCAGGTGGCCATGAAGTTGGCTAACTGCCTGGAGCTGTAGGACGGGGCGTTATCGGTTTTCACATGCCGTGGTTTGCCCATTGCCGCGAAGCAGGCTAGGAGATGCTGCTCCACGTGGGAAGCTGTCTCCCCCTTTTGTGCCGTTGCCCAAACGAATTGTGAAAAGGTATCAATGCAAACGTGCATGTACTGCCATCTGCCAAACTGCGGAACATGGGTGACATCCATTTGCCACACCTGGTTAGCCTCTGTCCCTCGTGGGTTGACCCCCCACGAGGGCCCACCCGGTGCCCCTGCACAATGCTGACAAGAGCGAACTATGCCTCGGGCTTGGGAAAGCGGCAGATTAAACTGTCTGGCGAGTGCTTTGCCATTCTGATGAAAGAATGCATGACTCTGAATTGGAGTAGTGAAAACTCCTAACACTGATCATTGCTGAATTTCCTTTGCGGCCGCATCCGCTCTGCTATTGCCCACGGAAATCGGACCCGGTAGGTCCTGGTGACTTCGGATGTGGGCAATATAGAGCGCTTCCGTGCGGTTTCACAAGTGAAATTGAGCTGTGAGGAACAAACTCAGCAAATTTTTGTCTATCGCGGGAGTGATGTATGCTCTCGGTAGACTGTGAAGCAAATTCCTAACATACTGACTGTCAGTAATGATGTTGAGGTGCTCTTTGGCGAAGGTGCACAAAGCAAGGTTCACCGCTGCCAACTTTGCCCGCTGTGCGGACTTCTGTGGAAGAGTTAACAGCGTGTGCCAAGCCTGGCCCTCCTGCCAAGTTAAGACACCATATGTGCGACTCCCATCAGTAAAAACTGTTCTGGCCCCCTGAAGTGGAACCAGCGAGATCAATTCATACAAGGTGATTGTCTGCGTTTGAAGCGAGACAAGTCTGGGGTCCTTTGGCAAGTGGTATGCCAGGCATCCGGTGAATCCCTCCAAGGCAATTGGAAGCCAGTCACCGAGCTGCATCAGCTGCTGAACCTGCTCTTTGGTGAATGGGATCACGATTTTTGCTAAGTCGTGCCCTGAAATGTCCCTTGCTCTCAGCCTTCCGCGGTAGACCACCGTGGAGACCAACTCTTGGGGAGGAACGATGTTTCGGGAAGAGGTGTTCGGCAAATACACCCATTCCACGATACTCGCCCCTTTCTCGGAGTCCACTCCTAGGGCTCCGGTGAACATGGATCCGGCCCAAACGATGTACAAGTTCAGGATCGGGGCATATGGCCCCTGAGTAATCCTGTCCACCCACCTTTGGCTGAGAATTTGGTTGACTTTCTCGAGAGCCAAGCATGCCTCTCGAGGAATTTGTATCCGGTCTGCCGGCTGCTTGCCTAACGTTAGCAGCGAGAAGAGCGGCTTTAGAAGATCCATATCCAATCGGAAATACGGTCTGGCCCAATTAATGTTACCTAAAACCTGCTGCAATTCTACCAAGGTGACTGAGTCTTTTAAGTTGATCTGGGGCAAAACTGGTGCTGCGAAAGAGCGGAGAAGCCGATGACCCAAGTATGAGAAGGGCTCGGTTCTCTGCACTTTCTCCGGGGCAATGAGTAACCCTTTCTCCCCCAGGCTGGCCTGGAGGTCTTTAAACATTTTGCTGCCGAGTTGCGGCGCTGCGACCAAGATATCATCCATGAAATGGCATACTAAAGCTGTGGGATGAAGGCTTCGAAACTTTGCCAGTGCGTTGTGAACATAAATTTGGCACAGGGTGGGCGAATTGAGCATCCCCTGTGGCAAATATTTCCACGCGTAACGCTGCGTGGGCTCACTGTGGTTCACAACCGGCACCGTAAAGGCGAACCTTTCCCGGTCCCTGGGGTCTAAGGGAATGGTATAAAAACAATCCTTAAGGTCTACGACCAGGATCTCCCAACCCTCGGGGATCATATTCGGATTCGGAATGCCGCATTGAAGCGGACCCATTGGCTGTATGCACTTATTGATCTCTCTGAGATCGTGGAGGAGTCGCCACTTCCCTGACTTTTTCTTGATGACAAAAATGGGTGAATTCCAAGGACTAGTGGACTGCTCTATGTGTCCTGCGTCTAGCTGTTCTTTAACCAGTTGCTTCAGGGCAACTAACTTCTCCTCCACTACCGGCCATTGTTCTACCCAGACTGGCGTGTTGGTAAGCCATTTAAGTGGTAGAGCCATTACCCGAAGGTAAGAGTGGCTCGGTATTGCTGTAAAATGTCTCGCCCCCAAAGGTTGATGTGCACGTCCAGAATGTGCGGCTGAATGACCGCCGTGCTGTCAGCCTTAGGGATCGTGACTTCCACCCAATCCCGGCTTCTAAACGCTTCTTGGATGCCGCCTACCCCCCACACATCGGAGACCGGCTCAATAGCCCATTCCTTCGGCCACTGACTTCGGCTGATAACGCTGACGTCAGCTCCGGTATCCAGCAACCCTGAGAATGATTTTTTATTCAAAAATACCTCAATAACTGGTTGCTGTTTCCATTCTATGTTGGTCTCCACTGTCGCTAAGACCTGGTATCCTTGCACTGCCTCACTTGCGCTCGAGCGGTCTTCTGACCCGAACTCGGAGCTGCCCCTGAGCCTTCCCTGGCTATCTGCTGGCGAGTTACAAGGAACCATAATCAGTTGCGCTAACGTGTCTCCCTTGTGAATGGTCTGGGGTAGGTGCGTCCAGAGTTGAACTTGGAGAACGCCCGAAAAATTGGAGTCAATGACTCCCGGAATTACAAGAATTCCACGTGCTCCTGAGACACTACGAGGCAAAACTAAGCCTATGAAGCCTTTGGGTATGGGTCCCATGTACTGGGAATCCACCAGATAGACTGTGCCTGGCAAGTCGCATGTGACATCTGCCTGGCAAGTCAATTCTAGTCCTGTACTACATTTGGGGCTGGCCTGCGCCTTCGCAATGCCTGGAATGTGATTGGAATCTAATCCAGCTCTGGCGCGCCCAGAGCGAGGGAAGCCTCTGTTTGGACCGGGGCCAGAGACGTGCCCGCGTTCTGGTTTCCCAAATTCGGACAATTCCTGGCCCAGTGAAGGCCCTTATTGCATTTTGGACATGGGGTGGTTGGAGCCTTGGGACGGCCGGTGCGCTGGCTGCCGCCTCTTGATCGGCATTCCTTAGCGAAGTGACCGATCTTGCCACAATTGTGGCATGCTCCCTTGGGCCGGGGTTTCCTGCCTCCTTGCACCGCCGCTGCCAACAGACCCATTTTGTAGGAATCTGTGCCAACATCGGCGCATGCCCTAATCATATCTGTGAGAGTCAGGTCAGGACGATTTCCCAGGGACTGCAAGATCTTACGGCAGTTGAGATTGGCGTTGTCTTTGGCCAATTTCATCATGAGCTCTTGCTGGGCTTGCTCATTATCGATCTGTCTGCTGATCGCTTCCTCTAACTGATTGATAAAGTCCATGTAGGACTCCTGGGATCCCTGTTTGACCGCTGTGTAATTTTTGGCTGCTTTGCTAGCTGCCGGGACCTTGAGATAAGCCTTGAAGGCTGTCTCCGCTGCCATGTGGAGTGTGGCGAGCGGCAGGGCGACTTGCGCATCAACGGATTCAAACGGACCTGAACCATATAGCTGGTCAGGGATTACCGCTCCGCCCATCCTGGCGGCCCTTGCCTGTACTTCGAGACGATACTCGCTGTCCCATAGCAGATACTGGCTGGGGTTGAGCATCATTCGCATGACGGCTTTCCAGTCGTACGGAATGAGCATCATGGTCTCACACACTTGCTGAAGCGTGCCCCTAGTGAATCGGCTCTGGAGTCCTGTCTCTGTGATGGCTTTCCGTATGGCCATGAGTAGCTTATACGGAACTGGTGAATGAATTGCTTGCTGCTGGCCCGTGAGGGCATCTACCTCTATGCGAACTGGGCATAGCTGCCTAAGCTCAGCTAGATCTTCTGCTGGCAATTCCCCCTTGCTGATTTCTGCCTCAGCCATGCGCTGAACCGCGCTCTTGGTAGCTAGGGAACCCGTATCTGTCAGTGAAGCGCCAGCGCTTCCCATCTTACGCATTCCGTCGGTGACGTCTGCAGCTGTCACCGAGGGAAAGCTCCCTACACTACTCTGCTTGAGCTGGAGTGACGGATAGAGAGCCGTTGGGGCTGATGGCTCTGCCTGCGCTGGGGGTTTCTGGGCTTCTATCCGGACTGGATCGTCCTCTGCTAAGAGCTTCCTACATTTGCTCCATGTGCTAATTATGCTGTGTGGAGCTTTTGGTGCTTGCCGAATGCAGGCTCCTATCCGATCCCAAAGTGTGAGGTCAAGTACGGCCGCTTCTGGATAAAGCGGACAATTGGCCTCCAGGTACGCTAAGAGTTCCGCTAACTTCCCGCTGTGAAGACGTAATTTAAAAACCCTGGCCAGGGCCATGAATTCCATTATATGAATTCTCTGGTTAGCGGATGGACATTGCCGCTGAGGACAAGTCCCCATATTACCTGCCGGGTCCTTTGAAGGGCTTCTTTTCGGGACGAATTCGACACGTCCTTTTAGGCAATAGGTCTCAGCATGACGAATCTCTGGGATGGCGCTCGGAGCGTGGACTACTGCCACGGGCCCTCGGTGGCCTCTGCGCTGGTATCAGGGTTCACAGCCTGCCCCTGGGCGGAACGCGTTTCCGCGATGCAAGCCATAGGAGGAATCTCTGGAATGCCTCGCCGCGTAGCTGTCACCCCGGCCGGATGGCTTTCCGACCAGAGCCGTCGCGCTGCCCTCCGGGACGAGTCGGACACGGTTCTAGCGTAGAACCGGACCGCGTAGATCGCTTACTCTCGGGTAGGATCACGTCGGGGTCACCAGATGTTGGATTGGGGCCGTGAAGCGGCCCTTAGGGTCCCGGAGGAGACTGGTCAAAGGAACGACACGAGACAAGATGGAGCGAAGACCAGTGGTTTATTGAGGGAAAAGCATCAGCATATATAGGAATAGAAGGCAACGTGTGATAGAATCGTCATCTGACAGAAAATCACATCACCCATTTACCCGGGTTAATGGGGAATCTCTCTTGGGGAAGTTAATTAACTAGGGCAAACACTGACAGGGGAAATCCATTGTTCGTGGCTTACACCAGGGTAAACATGGCCACTATTTGCACTAGAGCTTGGGCTCTTCTGTGAGTGAGTAATTGCCTAATCGCTAACAGGAGTTAGCGATCTCGCTTCCCTCAGCAGAACTGTCGGTCAGGTCAGATGTGGGTGAATCAACCCTATGATTATTAATCCGCTCCCCAATTTCCATACTGGCAAGGGCCAGTGACCAGGGGTCTTCCTCATCCGGTGTAACCTCTGCCAGGGGCCGCTTTATGCCAATTGTGCTCGCGGAACCCGCAATTAGGCCAAGGATGAGGGACTTCTAGCCTCTAGGCCAGAGGTGGCCAACCTTACTGCTCCAGCTGTTCTTGCACTTCAATTCCCAGAAGCCCAAGTCAGCACACCTGCTGATCAGGGCTTCTGGGAATTGAAGTCCAAGAACAGCTGGAGGGCCAAGAATGGCCACCCCTGCATAGGCCATATGCAACCTTCCAAAGCTTTCTATCCTACCTCTAAGGTTCTATTATTTCCAGTCAGTAATTGAAATAAGAGGCTATTTAAACCCAAGGGACTGAGCTCTAATTGTGGGAACCTATTGCATGCAGATGAGTTCTGATTTGCAGCCTCAGAAGCTATTTACTTATTTGTTTATTTATTACTCACTGTGCATTTATTTATTTGTTTTATATGTTTTATACATAGGACAGGCAAGTTGCAATGTGAGGCAATGTAAGTCATGGGGAGCACAAGAGGAGAAAGGCAAGATCCTTTTGGTGGGGGATTCTTTTCTCCTGGATGCTCTTCCGGTGGAAGCACTCACTTAGCTCTGCTTACTGAGCAGTGTATCTCTGTTCTGAATAAGTATTTAGATTCAGGTTGGGCATGACAGAATTCCTGAAATCAACTTTCGACTTGCTTTTCAAATAAGACACAATGCGAGCTATACCACCATCCTACAAAATCTAACTCTTCAGCCGCAAACCAACAATGTTGGTGTGTCGATGTAAACTTCAGTGCTGAACTGCCAATAGTTCAGACATTTTTGTAGGCTATTATTGTCATGAATCTAGTCACCTGACTGTTGTATGAAAACAAAAGCAAATTCTGACTTCCTCACTAGTGGCAATTTGCTACTGAGATTTGCACCTAAGGTCTAGAGTAGATATAAGTTGCTATAGGTAATAAGATTGTTGCCCTTTTTGCTTTGTTTTTCAGAAATAAAGTGTGGGGGGCCCCAACTCCCCCACCCATCTTCCAGGGGTCCCAGCAGCAGCAACAGAGTCCTCTGGCAATAGGTCCAGAGGCTCCAACTTGGTTTGTCAAATGAAGTTGCTTTTATTAAAGGCACAGCAGGACCCCAGAATAGTTTTTCCAATTGGGGTCCTAGTAAATCCCATTGGGGTCCTTGGGAAACTATGTCTACAACAGCAAGAAGGAGGTATGAGTGCCTGTCCAGGATATAGTCTTTCAGGGAAGGTTGATAAAGGCAGGAAACTGGAACTATGATCCATGGTGTTCTTCTTCTTAGAGTCTTCTTTGTGCACCTCTAATGCCTTATCTGGGGATGGTAGTTAGGTGTCATGGTTCCAATCAGGTGGTATGGATATCCTGGTAGGGGTAGTACTGAGTCATCTGGGGCAGATGGTGGCAGGTCCTCAGGTCTCCAATGTCTTTCATGGCCAATTGGGCTAGATCAGGGCTCTCCAGGTGTTCTTAGACTTCAATTCCCAGAAGCCCAAGTCAGTACACCTGCAAATCAGGGCTTCTGTGAATTGAAGTTGAAGAACATCTGGAGAGCCACATTTGCTGACCCCTGGGCTAGATGGAAGGAGGTGGCTTGGCTTGTCCTCTTTCATTTTTTTGCAGCTCCACACATGCAGAAGATGGATTCCCAGTCCTACACTACATTGCCCCATGTCTCTTCCTTGTCTGAGGTAATTGATGACCCACCCAGGGTTCTGAATACTCGATTTCTTGTCCCCACCATCACACCCTCCTCCAGATGTCTTGCATCAGCCAGGCTCCCTTCCCCTAGCAACAGTAGCACCTTCCAACTTACCAGGGACTTGGGAGGCTCAACATTTCCCAGGTTCCCTTGGGCTTGTAGGATAAGGCCAAATGGCCTTCTGAAGGTACATGGTGTGACACACACCTTCACATAGGAACCTGGGTATGAGAGGTCTGTGCATTTCTCAGTTTATTCTATCTGAAGTTCTTCTGCCTCTTCCAGACCTTGGTGCTCAAATGGCATGTTATGCTGTTCCTCAGAAATCAGTGTTTTTCAATGCATTTTGGTAATAAATAACTCCCTTGTGAAAGCTCCTGAGTTTCTTGTGTATTGCCTAGTGAGCACTTGCTTAATCCTCTGTTCCAAACTGGACTTGGACTAAATGATCTTCTCAAATGAGACCTCTGAACGGGCAGAAATGTCTCACTTCACCTGTGCATTTAGACAAGTGATTCTCAACCTGCGGCCCACTGCACCATTTCATGTGCCCCCCACCGCCTCCACCACACGAGGAAGTGCCATGTAGTGGAGGAAGGGCAAATGGCCCTGTGGACCCCAAAGCTCTCTGAGAGAGCATGACCCGGCCCCTGGCTTTAAAAGGTTGAGAACTCCTGATTTAGATACTAGGGTTGTTGTATCTCAGTTTGGCACTTACTAAGTTTCTCTGGGTCTCCAGATATAGAGACAAACCACAGGATAAGAGCTGACAGAGATGAAGGTTTTAGTCCCTGGGTGCTTATCTTTTCCTCGCTCACTGCTAACACCAGAGAGCACTGGCTCAACAAGATGGTGTTTGCATGTTTGTTGAACATATAATGTTTGGGTTGTAGAAAAAGGTGATCCTTTTCATCACAAGAGTGCTGCTTGGTCCCGAGGACTGTGAAGCTGTTGATTTGACAATCCCACGCAATATATGGCATGATGTTAGAAGAGCATGTAGCCCCAAAATTCAGATACAGTTCCATTTTGCACAAAAGACTGAGATCTCAAACATGCATTCAAGTTCCATACACATGACAAAGCAACCAGAAGAAGAACAAACTGAGAAGCAGGGCTTCCTTCCAAGGTTCCCCACATGTCAGAGCCCTGAAAACCTATTTTCAGTGATTAAAAATTATCTTCTCAACAGCTTTCAGAAAACGTGCTCCAAAATATGTTTGAAACTTCTTAAGCATACACTTCTCAGGGGTGCTATTTTAGCATGTCTATAATCTAAGAACAATAGTATAGATCTGTTCATCCCCCTAATTTCCACTAACGCCTGTAAGGGACAGGGAATTGTTTCTGAATTCCAGTTTATCCCTGAGTAATAGAAGTAGCAGCATCTGGAAATAACCTTGAAATGAGGCAGGAAACATTCTGTCTAATGAGAGATCTCTAAAAGTCTCTCTTCACAGGATTTGAAGCAGCAGTAGATTCGTGGCTTACAGTACATGAAACCCCATGTGCCTCATTTCGATGTCTTTAGCCAGTTTTGTTGCTCGTTGAAGGCTGGGGAGCAGTAATTTCCTTCCCTCCAAGCTGACCTCCTTAGTTTGTTGTTCATCTCTTGTACTCTCTCTTGGGAAACTTAGGACTAACACTCATTGAGTTGGGTTTGTGCTCCCATTTAAGACTGGCTGGAGCATTTCCTGCTGGTGCAGAGAACTCTGTTCCACAACAAACAGACATCAACTTCAGGTTCTCTACTGAATTAGTGCCAGATACTGGAGCCTAACATACTGTAAGTGATTTTTAACTAAAAGCTAATGTGAAAATGGAACGGAAACCAATGTAAACATATTAAGTTTTTAAGACTATTTTCAGATGTTGTAAAAGGGGAAATGATTGTGCCTTGTCCTTAAAATCCTAGAGGACACATTTCTCTCTCTGAGTCATGATATATAACTTTAATTAGATTATATTTTATTTGACTTTTTTTTTTACAAATTGTAAAAATACTACCTTTTTAATACATGCATGGAAGAACATATGTTTTGGAACAATTGTATTTGGGCAACTCATTAAAAACAGAATAAAAACAGGAATAGTTTATTTATGTCTTATCAATGTAAGACATAATGTATATCTAAAGTGCATTATGTTACAAAAATATATAGAAAGTCAGCAGCACCAAGATAAAAGATCATGGAAATAAATACATCATTCAACAAAATAAATTATGGCAAATGTGTCAACAAGAATTGTCTTAGTACAGAAAATTCCCTCAATATTCACAATGTTCAGATGTGCAGTTTTGTATAGCATCTGGGGCCAAGGTTTTATTTTGATACATTTACAGTATTTACAGATAATAAATATTTGTAACACTTTCCATATGTTCACTATTACAGAATACTGCAATGTGTTTTCCAAAGATCTCAATTGAAAATGTCAACGCCTCCTGCAAAGAAAAGCAAGAAAAAAAGGAGAAATTATTTTTTCCCCATACAAAATAACTGGACACAACATTACTTGCCACACAAACAGGGTGTGCCTGCTGGAAGAGATGATGAACACTGGATATACTCATGCATTTTTCCCCTTGCTCAGTTTCTACTGTACATGGCTTTCAATACAATGAAATTAGCAATGTGAAATATTGCAGATTGATTCCAAGTAGCTGATTCTTTGCAGATGGATCCTCCCTGCCAGTTATTAGCCAAGCATCACACTTTAATTACCATTTAATATTATTCCATTGAAACAAATCTCAAAACTAAGTGTGGACTGAAGAATCTCCACTCTGATTGGAAAACAAAAAGGTTTCCTTGAAAATATACTGTACTGTTAAGTCTACCAGCTGGCAAACGCAGTGGTAGAACTTCAAAGCTGCAAACATCCATCTTCCAAATCAATATCAAGCAACCAAGTTCCATGTATGCCTGTTGAGATTTCTTTCCTATATTCAAACCCATATATGATGGCTTTACATACCTGTCAACCCGCAGCTCCGGAAAAAATGGGACCTGCGCAGATCGCTTGTGCGCAGGTCGCTTTCCATGCATGCGTGGAAGCGCTACGCCGCTTGCGCAGCCCCTACGCAAGCAGCGTAGCGCTTCCACACATGCATGGAAGGGTTTTACACTTGTGTAGAACCCTTCCACGCATGCGTAGAAGCGCTCTGCTGCTTGAGTAGGGGCGCGCAAGCGGCGGAGCGCTTCCACGCATGCATGGAAAGTGTTTCCCCCGCTGCCAAATTACGGTGTTTTGGCAGCGCGGGGCGGGTTATGACGTCAATCGGCGTCAAATTCCATGGTAATCCTGGCCAAATCCTGACCAAATCGGGATGGTTGACAAGTATGTGCCTTCACACATTCGTCCATTTTTGCCATTTTCTGCTATGGCAAATGGTCACTGGGCATACCTGTCAAGTATCCCGGATTGGCCAGGATTTCCCGTATTTCGGCGCCGATTTTTGTCCTTTCCCGCCCGGAGCTGGCAGTGGGGGAAAATGAGTTACTGTGCACCCCTTCTGCGCAGATCCTTTCTACGCATGCATAGAACTTTTCTAAGCATGCGTAGAAGGGTTCTATGCAGAAGGGGATGCGTAGAACTCTTCTACGCATGCGTAGAACCGACCAGCGCAGAACGTTTTGTGCATGTCCGTTGTACGCATGCGTAAACGGCTTTTATGCATGTGTGAAATAGACCTGCGCAGAACTGTTCTGCGCAGGTCCCGTATTGTCTGGAGCCGCGCTTGACAGGTATGTCACTGGGCTTTCATTTATTTTGGCCTGAGCCATATTCTTCTAAATCTGCCTGCCACCCCATGACCTCTTTTCAAGTATATCGCGCTTCCACTTCTGGAAATATGCTCCCTTATATAACTTCCCAATTCTTTTGCTGGCTGATCCATCTATGACTAGGTTTGAAAAACAGGAAGGCAGCTGCAGACAAGAACCCAAGGAACCAGTGTAAGAACTGGTATGGGATATCCAGAGGGGAAGAGAAACAATCAAATGGCTGCAAATTTTCAAATGACTTGGCTTCTTTTTGTACAATGAGTGAGGATTGCTCCACTGATCTGAATGGAGAGAGGATTGCACCTAGTACAGTATATGACACCAGGAATTCTACATCAAATGTATGGAAACATATGGTGTAGATTCCTTACTGTAAAGGTAAGTGTCTCCCTTGCTCTAAAGCCAGCCATGTCTGACTCTAGGAGGTGGTGCTCATCTAGGAGGAGGTGCTACAGCCAAAGAGCTACTCATTTAGGATGAGGTGCTACAGCCACTATTTGCATCTGTAGACATTTTCATGATCATGTGGCAGGCATGACAGGGGATGGTAACTAGTGTTCACAGAACACTGTTACCATCCCCACTAAACTGGTACTTATTTATCTACTTGCAATTTCTTGCTTTCGAACTGCTAAGCTGGCAGGAGCTGGGAAAGATGACAGGTGCTCACTCCATTGTGCAGCACTCGGGTCTTGAACTGCTGACCTGCCAAACTTCCAGTCATCAACCTCAGCATCCTTAACCATTAAGCCACCACAGCCCCTATGTCTTTACTGTAACAGATGACAATTACATAAGTATACAATACCAGTACAGTATGTTTATTTGGCCTATGTAGCAACAGGATATAACCCATCATTCTAGGTAGCTCTTGTACTGTATTACACTTACTTTCTGTAGGAGCCTTAACAGCCACTCTCACAGATATCACAAACCCAGTGGTGGGCTCCAATTTTTTTTTTACTACTACACTGTGGGCGTGGCCTGGTGGGCGTGGCCTGGGGGAAAGCCGAATTATTAAAAGCTTCCCTAACCCTCCCTCCACCCACAGTAAAACAGGCTTATCATAGAACGAGAGGGGGGGGGCTCAATCCCACAACAGGCAGGCTAAATAAGCCAATGGGCTTGAGATGTGGAGCCAAATATGCCCCACACCTGTTGGCAGAGCCTGGTTTTCAACATCTTCCTGAAGGGGAGTAACTCCAACTGGAGGCGCAATTCTGATGGAAGGAGGTTCCAAAGGGCTGGGGCAGACACGGAGAAGGCTCTCCTTCTGGTCCCCATAAGAGAGGCTTCTTTTATTGATGGGACCACCAAAGCGCCCCTCCTGTCTACCCTTGTCAGACGGGCTGATAACCTTGGAGTGCTGTGGTTTCTTAAGTACCCAGGTCCAATAGGTAAAGATTTAGGACAACTTTATTTCAAAACTTGGATAGGTTGGGGCCAGCCAGAATTTCTGCTACCGGTTCTAGCAAACTGGTGCAAACCTGCTGATGCCCACCACTGCAAAAACCCCTCCTGTTATGTTGGCACTGACTGTTCATTGTTTATATTAAACAAAGACATGTTGTAGCCATATTGGGACATTTACACCTAGCACATGGCAGCTTCTTATCTCAGTCATTCTGTTTGCACAGAGAGCTTCTGTGCCACCACTCTACATTTTAGAAGTAGAGTTAGGAAGTGCCACCTTATAGAAATATAGGTAAAGAAAAGCTCTTTCAGGCCCCTAAGACAGTCAAGCCAAGGTCACCACTGAAGAGTGTTCAACTAGCATTATGGGAATCAGTGGTTTTATTTGAATAAGTTTTCTACTCTTCGGTGAATACCATACTGCCCTCACTTGTTTTACATGTACTCAAGTACATTTCTCTTAACAGTAGATTTTCTCCCTTTAGCTTCTTTGTGGTTCTCTGCAGATGGGGAAGGGAGAATTAGATTAGTTGAAAAAGTCTGGATGGCTGAATTACACAGCTGGTAGCATTTCATGGAACATGCAGTAGAATGTACAACAAATTCTGTTTCTTTTTTATGAAAGAAAGGTGTCCCTTTCCAGTGGCATTATGATATTACACTTTTATTTAATTTTTTACTAAGGTAAGACTATCATTAATGAAGCTGCCACACAGCAATATGTGTGCCTGTAATGAGATTTAGATTTAGTAATGCAGTCATACAGCAATTTGGTTTGTACAAAATTAGCTGGATATTTAAGGTTTAAACTGTTCATCCATTTGGCTTTCATATTCAAGAATAGCTCATCAGTGCACAGGAAGCAACTTATTAATCACTCTCCCTGCATTTGGATGCTCGTAACAGAGGGTAGATTATGGACCAAAAAAGCCACACTATCCTGCTAGGAGGAAAAAAACATCTCCTTCCTGGGAGGAAACCCAAAATTGGCTCTGTATGTGCCAAAGCATGCAAGTGGCCACCTCCCAGATCTATAGAAGGAGAGCAACATATTTTTTTTTTTGCAGACATGTTGTTTCTATTGAGTACAACAGTGTCAGATTCAAAGAGGTTCATTCTTAATCTGGATTTGAATCCAAAATCAAAGGCGGCAATGGCTGGAAATAACTTGGATCCTTAAGGGCGCAGGTCAGGATGATGCTAATTTGCCACAGCAAAAAATGAGTGTGTAAAAGAGTAACTTAAAAGTTCTGTTTGAGCCCCTTGTTTTAGCAGTGTTTCCAACATGACTCCAGTCTTACAAATACATGGGACCTGGGTGTTTTTAACAGAAAGCTTTTTGTCTGAATAGAACCAGAAAGAGCTGCTTCCATCACTAGTATAATACATGACATATGGCCTGAATATCACTAAGCTCTCATCTGCCTACAAACTCTCATCTGCCTATCTACTTTCCAAGGCTTTGTTTTTGTTATAGTACTTCACAGTTGTTTGAGGGATGCATGTTGCCACATGC
This sequence comes from Bradypodion ventrale, assembly GCA_035047345.1. Taxonomy (NCBI): domain Eukaryota; kingdom Metazoa; phylum Chordata; class Lepidosauria; order Squamata; family Chamaeleonidae; genus Bradypodion; species Bradypodion ventrale. Next base: position 176,714,963 of record JAWDJE010000005.1, read on the forward strand.
TGGTTATGTTTTAAAAATGGGGAAAAGTGCCTATGAACCAATAACATTAACCACTACTAAAAAAAGTAATAATGTTTTTTAACTATAATTTTCAGTATTCCCTTGCTCAGTACAGCCAGTGACCATAAGAACCGTAGCTCACAAAAGTAACTTTTCTCAGCTCTGGGCCTAACACCTCTCAAGTGGCATGACTTCTGCAAAGCAGCAACTGAATTTGGAAAGGCAACAAAAACATTTCTGTGTGTGAGATAAAGAGACGGCATACAGGCTTGGTTCTAGGTGCCTTGAGCATTTGTACCTGGAGAAAGGAAATCTAGATGGGGACATCGCACATGGTTTCAGTTTCAGCAACTTTTTAAGGCTTCCCTTTGGGAAGGGTTACAGTTAATCTGAATTAGTTAATTAATTATTAAAGGCTAACCTTGTTCAGTTAAAAAAACTTTGCAAAAATAAAGAACCTTTTTGAATCCTGCCTGTTCCTTGGACTACTCTACAGCAGGCAGACATGTCAATTTTTCTGCTAGTGTGCATTCAACTGTATTTTAAAACGAGTATTTTAAGCAGGAAAATAGATACTTATGATGAAAAGGTAATTGAAGATAGCAGCTGAATGATGAAAACACAGTGCCTGGCCTTACACAGTACACCGTGCCTTCTTGGAAACCTTTCCTCAGTCTTTAAGATTGCTATTTGATTAATGATGGAAATACTACTTTCTGCCAACTCATTAGCATAGTATCAGGTAAAGATTCTCTGAAAGCTCAGGAGCCAAAACGCTGGATTCCATTTGGCAGAGAAATTATTTTGCTTTTGTTCTAAATGACTTCCTTTTCTCAAAAATCTCTCTTAAATATCTTAAATGTACAAGCCCTTCAGGGCCCTATTATGCTTATGAAACAAAAAAAAACCTCCTTTGAGACAAACCCTCCTCTATAAGTACGCACAGTGTTTTAGATGTCTGTTTGGACATAATATACCAGGTATTCCATTGGTTCAAAATCCAAACCACAGCATCTTTAGCCCAGTTAAAGAAACTGCCTAGATAGAAATGCCGTAGTAACACGAGTCATTTAAAAAAAAAACACCTTATAAAATCTCTGGAAATAAATTAGTTTGCACAGCAGCTCACTTCCATGCAAATTTATTTAACCTCTTTTGTCAGATACATAACCACTTGCCACATAGTTTGAATATATCAGACACTCTACCTACAACCACCCAAGACTTTCTGCCTGTTTCGTAGGCTTTGGCCACACAGGAATCACACCCCCAATTCCATCTGGTTTCCAAACACAAGACATGAAAAAAATAATTTTTGACCTTTTGTGTGGTGAGGTCATTTATAAAAATTGTGCTCATAGAGTTAAGAGGTGCCTATTATTGTGCACGTAACGCTGTCTACAATTTTATTGATTTGCATCCTACTCAGCAGTGTTCGGTGCACAAAATGGTAAAGAGTGTTCCATGCACTCCAGTGTTGAGGCATGCCTGCCACATGTCCATGGAAACGTCTGCAGAGGCAGACAGTGCTGGCTCTTTGGCTGTAAACAGAGATGAGCACTGAACCTAGAGTTGGATACGACTGGCTTTCAAGCAAGGGCGACCTTTACCTATTCTTGGTGGATTTATCAAAAACATTAAAATCACCAAGCAAGTGAATTATGATGGAAAGTGGGAGGAAGAAGCAACCTGTTTCCTCCACATGTTCACACCAAATACAGCATCGATTCATCAGGGTTCCTATGTGCCCTTACAGGTACTTCAGACAAAGTGATTAGTCTTACAAATACTTCAGTGAAAGTATAAGCTCACTATTGCATGCAACTGGCAAAACTCTCACAAAAGGGACATTTGATTTAATGTCGATGTTCATCTTTCCATCAAATTGTGCCTTCCCCACTGAAATTTATGGCTTTGTGCCCACTGAAATCCAAAATGGTCTTAAGTTACTTCCTTGGTCTGGTCAAAGACAGATACTGAGCATCCCATGGCCTGATTATCCATTGGAGAATATACAAGTGAAACTCGGAAAATTAGAATATCATGCAAAATGTTCATTCATTTCACTTAAAAGGTGAAACAAATATATGAGATAGACTCACTACATGCAAAGCGAGATATGTCATGCCTTAATTTGTTATAATAGTGATGATCATGGCATACAGCATACATGAGATTATGTGATGATTATGGGGTACATGAGATTGGGGGTTGGGTTTTTCATAAACTGTAAGCCATAAGCATCAATATTATAACAAAGTAAGGGTTGAACTATCTCGCTTTGCATGTAATGAGTCTATCTCATATATTTGTTTCACCTTTTAAGTTGCATTACTGAACTGAATGAACATTTGCACAATATTCTAATTTTCCGAGTTTCACCTGTATATATGTATGAAAGGAAGCAAGCCTTGGCTACAACCTCTACTCAGCAGTGAAGTTTGTAAAGTGACCTTAGTAGGTCACCATCTCCCACTGCAACCTCCTTTTCAGGATTATTGTGAGGACTTAGTGGGACAGACCCATGTTGTCTTCTCTAAGCACCTTGGAGAAACAGTAGGATGCAAATCAACAAAATGGTAGACACACGTTTACTAAACCGGTTGCACTGAAATTGTGGTAATCTGTGTAAATATCCTGAAGTTTTTTGTGTTAGAATATTTACTCTAAGAATCAAATATGACTTATTTAATGCAGTGGCTCAGTGGTTAAAAAGCTTGCCTTGTTAGCTGGAAGTCGGCAGTTCAAGACCTGAGTACTGCATGATGGAATGAGTGCCCATCTCTGTCCCAGCTCCTGCCAACCTAGCAGTTTGAAAGCAAGAAATTGCAAGTAGATAAATAGGGACCACTTTGGTGGGGGGAAATCTTGGGGACATGAAAGGAGCCTCATTTGGGCGTCCCCTGAGCAGAGTTCCTCTAGCAAAAATCCTTTCAACCCAGAAAGTGCCTTTGTGTGCTTCTGACACAATAAAAGTAGTTTTTATATTTTCTTTTTAGACAATGGTAAATGAAAGCCTGAAAAACTTTCACAATAATTTCAGAAAGTGATCTTATGGAATGTGTGCAAAGTTGGAGCTCTTAAGCAGTCTCTCTCTCTCTCTTTTAAACCTGAAAGACCTTCCTTGACATACATGAAAGAAACATGTCGCTCTGGCCCAAGGGTAATGCTCAACATTTTTCAGCAGCAATGTAATTGTTTGACAAGCTGGCAACAAAATTGGAACTGAACTAACAAGTCCTATGGCAGGGAAAATATTATGGCAGAATACTGGCTGGTCTTAGCAGATATTACTAAGAGAAACATTCCATGTTCTCCCAGCAAGGATTTTTTCCCCAAGGGTGTAAATTGTTCAACACAAAGGAGGAAACATGGCCTACTTCTCGTATATATGAAAATTTTAGTACAACTTAAATCTAACATCCAAATGTTTTTCACATAAAAATGTTGACAAATGTTTAACAAATACATGAACTCTAATAGATTTGAAATGTATTTTTAAGGTGGAAATATATACACTCTGTGATTAATTTCCAACTCACTGGATGAGCAACCATAATAGCAAGTCAACTGCTATCTAATAAAAAAACCATCAGAATCTGGAATTTTATTCAGCATTTTTTTCCTAAGTAATTCACTGTGTCTCAAATGGCAGCAATGTTCATTGTCCTATCTCCCAACCTTCAGAAGGGTGAATTCCCAAGGTGCCTTGGGAAAATACTTTGAAAACCTAAGGGCATTACTGTATTTTAAAAAAATCTACTTTAATTTTTCTCTTTCACACTCACTCCCTGTGTGTGCGTAATATAGAGGAAAATGTGAGCTGGAAATATCCTTACTGTAAGGCACAATGACATTGCAAATGTTAGATGTCATGGATTCTTCTTCTCATAAATAAGTCCTATGCCTCCAACAGCCAGATTGTTCTTGAACAGCACTTTATTTATTATTTTTGCTTTTACTGGGGCTTGCAGTCAATTCTGCCCCATCTAGATTTTCCATTTGGGCATCTAGTTGGGTTTGGGCCTGCGAAATAGAAAACCTGGCTTTTGGCCTTCAGGTGGCTGTAATTACCTTGCATTCAGATGTGTAGTACCAAAGGTGTCCAAGAGGGGGATCCTTGCCATTCCACTGCCAGATCCTCTTGAGCCTGGCCAGGCTGAGCGAACTCTCCTCTTTCTTTTCTCCTGCTCTTTACGCTTCCCAGGCTTCCCTTTCTTTTTCTTTCCTGGGGTCTTAAGGGGCTGCTCCTTGTATATCTGTGTTTTGTTGGTCTCCTGAGTCAGGTATTTGCCTTCGTCATCACTGCCAAAACGGACAGCATAGTTCTTTGCAATGGTGGCAGGTTTAGGATTTGGGGATACCTCTGACATTGCCCGGATCTCAGCTGTGTTCACACCATCAATTAAATTTTGCAGGAAACTTCGTCTTCGTGTATCTTGCAAAGACTTTCCTTTGTCATGCAGGAGCTGATATTCTGATACAGTCCTTTTGCTGCTTAAGAAAACAACAAGAAAAAGAAAAAAACTCCATGCATTATTAAATAATTAATGAAATATTGCTGATGAACCACATTAACAAAATCTACCTCTTTGCTTTAAACCACTCAAGAAGAGCCCCATACCACCTTCCATCTCTTCTACGTGGGACTAATTTTGTTGTCGCACAGTCGAGTCTGACCCTTTGCAACCCCATGGACCACAGCACGCCAGACTCCTCTGTCATCCACCATTCTCTGGCGTCTGCCCAGATCTACGCCCACTGCATCAATTATGCTGTCTAACCAGAAACTAATTTATATCCTTAAATAACAACTACGTTTGCTCCCACAGAATACAAAAATTTAAACTTGAAATAAGTTGCTAATCATTTTACAGGTCACATGCTGACCTTTCTTAACCAACAAAGATAGCCATTACTAGTCTCCAAATAAATGGTTGCTAAATGACAGCTAATAACATAGGGGGAAATGATACTGCAGTAGATGCTTTCTTCCAGTTGATGTAACCATTTCACAAACCCATTATCCCACAATCTAGGAGCACTTTTTTTAACATAACTGACTAGTTAGCTAAGTGAACCGAGGTTGGGAGCTTGACTCCTTACTGTGTCTCCAGCCTTGTAGCACATGCCCAGGGCACCCCCAGAAAAAAGGAGTGGTAAACTACTTCTTTGTGCTCTGTACCTAGAAAATTTTAGAAGGGGGGCAGCATAAGTTGGATCTTACTTGATAGCATGGAAGTATTATTTTCTTCTAACATTAACTTTGTGCATAGCTTTGAAAAGCTGCTTTATTAAGTTAAAATTCCCAGAATCCCTCATACAGTGAAACTTTGGCTGTGATGACTGGGAATTCTGGGGTTTCCAAATAGTGCTCTGGATTTCAAAGTACAGTGGTGCCTCGCTTAAAGAGCATAATGCGTTCCACGGGATTGCTCTTTAAGCAAGTTGGCTCTTTAAGTGAAACACCATTGTAAGTGACCAATTTGACTTCTGGCGTGGGGTGTGTGTGTGTTGTGACTCCTGATATACTTGTTAAACAAGTTTTTGGCTGGTTTTTAGTGACCATTCAGATAAAATTCTGCTCTTTAAGCAAGTTAGTCTTTAAGTGAGGCGCTCTTTACTGTATATTTTCCCAAAGATTTTGGTCTTATCAGGCCCCAAATTATGGAATCCCAGGAAGTGATGTTACAATTTTTTTTAAAAAAAATAAGGCAATAGTAACTGTCACATGATAGTGATGGTTCACCTGTGATTTCTCAATTTTAGGACAGTTACACAACAGCTTAATCATACATTTTGCAAGCAGCTCATAATGGAAGAACCAGGAAATAGGGAAACATGATCCAAAGAAACCATATTGTTCCTGAAGAAACAATCCCTCGACCCAGCAGTTCCAGCTAACTATAGACCGGTCTCCAACCTCCCCTTTTTGGGGAAGGTATTGGAGAAGGTGGTGGTGTGACAGCTGCAGGGGGTCCTGGATGAAGCTGATTATTTGGATCCCTTTCAATCAGGTTTCAGGCCTGGATATGGTACAGAGACGGCATTGGTCGCACTGGTAGATGATCTCTGGTGGGAGCGGGATGGTGGCCATCCATCCATCCTTGCCCTTCTTGACCTCTCAGTGGCCTTCAATACTGTCGACCACGGTATCCTTCTGGAACGGCTCAAAGGATTGGGGATCCAGGGTACTGTGTTATCCTGGTTTTCCTCATTTCTGGAGGGCCGGACCCAGTCAGTGTGGTTGGAGAGTGAGAGGTCCAGCCCTAGGCCCCTACATTATGGGGTGCCTCAGGGCTCGGTGCTCTCTCCTCTCCTATTCAACATCTACATGAAGCCGCTGGGTGAGATTATCCGTTCCCATGGGGTGAGGTATCATCAGTATGCTGATGATACCCAGCTGTACATCTCAGCCTGTGGGGACCCCAGTGATGTGGTCAATGTTCTATCCAGATGTCTGGAAGCTGTTGGGGTCTGGATCGGGGACAACAGGCTACAATTGAATCCCCCCAAGACTGAGTGGCTATGGATAGGGCCCCCCGCGTAATCCAGGGAGCTGCCAACTTTGGTCTTGGATGGGGCTGCTTTGCCCCAGACAGACCCGGTACGCAACTTTGGGGTCCTCCTGGATTCGGGACTGCTACTTATAGATCAGTTGCATTCACTCCTGGACCGGGACTCCCTGCTCATGGTCACACATGCTCTGGTGACCTCGAGGCTAGATTATTGCAATGTGCTCTACATGGGGCTGCCCTTGATGACCATTCGGAGGCTACAGCTGGTGCAGAATGCAGCAGCCCTGGTGGTGATGGGGTGCGGGTGTTATGCTCGCACCTCATCATTGCTTCGGGAGCTGCACTGGTTACCAGTTTGTCTCCGGGTGCAATTCAAGGTGCTGGTTTTGACCTTTAAAGCCCTACATGGTAGTGGGCCAGGATACCTAAGAGACCACATCGTCCTAAGAGTGTCTGTCTGTCCAACCAGAGCGGACCGGAGGGGCTCTCTAATTGTTCCATCTGCCAGAGGGGCTCGCCTCTCTGGCACACGAAGAAGGGCCTTTTCTGTGTCTGCACCAGCCTTGCGGAACCTCCTGCCAGTAGAGTTGCAGGAGCAGACGGATCTGCTGCCTTTCAGAAGAGAATTAAAAACCTGGTTGGCGGGGCAGGTGTGGGGATCAGATGGAAGAATGGCCCCCGCCTGTTGGCTTATAAAATGAAGCCTCCCCATCTTTTTAATGCAGGCAGTTTTAATGTGCTTAGTTTTAATAGGTGGGTGGGTATGTTGGGGTTTTAATTGTTTTTAATATGTATGTTTTAATCCTGTTGTGAGCCGCCCTGAGTCGGGTTCGCCTGACTGGGCAGCATAGAAATTTGAGCTATAAAATAAATAAAATATTGTGGTCCAGCAAGTGATCCAAGGGCTCTAAGGGCTCCCCGGGAAATAATTAACTATGGGAAATGCATGCTTTCCCTCAAGGTGAATATACTGTGAATTATCTGGGTGGGTGGGGGTAGTATTGTAGGTTGGTTCTAGCAGATGCCACTAGAATGCCAGGGTACACACAGGGTACATTTTCGAACCACAATTGGGCGTACCCTGGGCAACAGCCACCTTGTGCCAGCTAATCTTTCTCACACTAGGTCAGGTGAAAGGAACTGCAAAAGGTGGCTTCATTTTGGCAGTTTCATGTCTGGCCTAGACACTGAAGAAGAAGTGGATGCCACGTGCAGCTGAGCTACCAGTTTACTTGCAGTAGGATGCCGTGATATACAAATATAACCTTATTTATTGCATGAACATGTTACAAATGATGGGACACCTTCTGACCAAGGAAAACAAAGTCTCCACTTGGTTTTGCTTACACCTAACCTAGTAGTTCGAAAGCAAGAAATTGTAAGTAGATAAATAGGTACCACTTTGGTGGGAAGGTAAACAGTGTTCCATGCATGTTGAGGCATGCCTGCCACATGTCCATGAAAATGTCTGTAGATGCAGACAGCGCTGGCTCTTTGGCTATAAACAGAGATGAGCACTGAACCCTAGAGTTGGATACAACTGGCTTTCAAGCAAGGGTGACCTTTACCTAGTGAGCAACTGTTTTGTAAGTTAAGGTCATCAACTTTTTACATTAAAGAACATGAAGACAGATCAATGATAACAAGATAAGTTACTGTTTTGATATACATTCACATACAGGAAGAAAGCTGCTTGGCAACTGTTTTGAGAAGTTATTTATTTATTCAATTTATTCAAGTTACTTCTTAGATGGCAACTCTCAGAATATCCATGCAAATGTAAAAAGTGCCCACCTCTTATTAGAAATTACAAAGCCTGGCAATTGGCTGTGTAACTCTAAAGTTAAGATGGTCCTAAATAATAAGATGAAAGTCAAGATATTACCCTTCCCATCTCATGGTATAAACAGAAGTTCACACATATTTCATTGCTTGTTTACTCAGTGCCTGCTGACTCACATTTAAGAAGGATGATGTGTTTTGAAACTATTGTGTCTGGAGTTGTATCAGAGATTATAAAGCTCTGTCTGTGGGGTATTGTATGATTTGCATAGCTTGAGGCAGGGGAGAAATTGAACCACAAAGTGGGAAGCCTCCACTGTGAGTCTCACCTCCACTTTTGCATCTCACCTCAGCCTTAAGCAAACTTCCCTCTTGGCTTGCTTCCGCTGTAGTATGAGCATAACAATACTGACCTGCTTTTCAGAATTGTAAACTTTTTTGACATTATGTTCATGGACTGTTTTAAATGACTGAAGCTGCTGCCCAAGTGTTGTTATAATTCAGCATTTCCGAAACTATGTTCCGCAGAACACTGGTGGGCTTCAATTCCCAGAAGCCTAAGTTAGTACATTGGCTGATCAGTGCTTTGGGGAATTGACGTCCAAAAATCAAAGTTTTAGAAATGCTGTTATAATTAATGGTTTCTTTCCATGGAGGTTACTATTATAGAATGTGTATATAAATCATTGGGATCAACACAGTGCCTGTGGATCTGACCGATATGATCATTTTAACATGCTGGTGAATATTATGTAATTTATATTGACTGAGGTTATCCTCAATGAAACTGTTATCGGTATGTGTTTTCCAGCTTAGAAATGGTAAGAGTAGCAGTTATGTGTTGGGAAAGATTTAACTTAAGCCTTATATGCTCATATGCACCATTAACATTAGATGTACATGTGTACCCTTTTTAAATGTTCATGTACATCAGGGATTCTCAACCTGTGGGCTGGATGTGGCCCATGGCACTATTTCATGTGACCCTCCACCACCTCCACCACACCAGGAAGTGCTTGTGGTGGAGGAAGGGCAAAATGGCCATCCGGCCCCCAAAGCTGTCTGAGGGAGCATGGCCCAGCCCCCAGCTTGAAAAGGTTGAGAACTCCTGATGTGCACCATAGAGAAATAAAGAGGTTGAAGGAAAAGCAAGTTCAAAACAAGTTATATTATTTCAACCAGCACATTGTGTATGTTTTTACCATATATATGCCATAAATTTGCATTATTCAAGTGATAAATAAGGGAGCAGTTCTTGTGGCAGGCAGAGACATTCTGTTCCCTATTTCTCTATCACAACTGCAGATTGTGTTCTCAGAAAGACCCAGAGTTTTGACGAATCTAGTCCCTTGAACATAGCCTACCTTTTATCATCTTCATCAACCTGTCCATGGTGACTCAGATTGCCTTTAGATTCAATTTCCCCCCCACCCCATTGACTCTGATCTCCCTCACAGAAGCTGAACTTGTATTTGCAGAGTCAGAGGGGGAGAGTTTGATTCCCTAATGTGTGAGGTTATGGGCAAGTTGGCCAGTCATAGGGTACCCACACAAGAGAAGGGAATGGTAAACTACTTCTGAGTACTCGCTACCTAGAAAACCCTAAAATGGGTTTTCATATGTCAGAATTGACTTGACACAAAATTTATTGTCTACAGAAAATTTTATTGTCTACAGAAAAATACTTAAGATTATATCCTGATGAAGAAAAATTCTTTTGAAAAACTGGCAATACCGGAACAGTTTTGATGATATGTTATTTCTTCACTCCTTCACATTCTTTCAGTAAAAGACTTGAAAGATACTCCTGCCTCAAATGGTTTTTTCTCTCATTTGCATCTGCACCATTTGGCCCTATTTTTGTGTTTATCAGAATTGACTTGATGGCACATTTTTTATTTTTTTAAATACTGGACATTATTTCTTCAAAAATCGGTTTTTGATCCTTCCTTCATAGCAAATAAGCTAATGGTTGTGTGGTGGGGGAGGGACTTTTTGGCTTTAATTGGGTATATTCCTAGTTAGACTTTCTTGCTTTCCTCTTGATTGAGGGATATTGCCACAAAAGACACTTTACTTTCTCTTTATTGACACTTTATTCTCAAAAAAATTCTTTTAAATATATATTTTTCCTAAAAATCAAGTGTAAAAATTCTTATGTTATAAATACCATCTTGATATTTCTTCCCCACTGCACTGAATACAGTCAGGATGTAGTCAATATTTACAATCTTATCAATTATATTCAATATTCTAAAACTTATTCTAGAAAACATCTTGAATTACATTAAACTTTAATGTACTAACATGGAATAGATTTCAAGTAAAGTATCTATCAGGAATCCAGCAGGCTGATTTCATGAGACTGTGTTAGTTGAAGTTTTTTGACAGAAGTAAAGCCTGTATGAAAAATCTGGAACATAGAAAATGTTATAATCTAACAAAGCTAGGCCAAAAAACTATGTAAAAGATGAAATCAGCCACCCACGACTCTAGATGAAGTCGCTGGGGACTAGAGATGCCCTTAAAGAGCAGATGTGTGGCAAGCTGCCCTATGTGACATAATCAACAGGGAACTTCTCCTGTGCCACCTTCATCAAGCACAATCTTGCCCAGTCCCTTTATGAAACATTCTCACACCGAACACTGCCGCCTTACTAAGAAGAGCATGGCATTTGGATATTCTGCCTCACCATTCTAGACCTGAGGAGGGAAAGATATAGCTCTCAGCAAGGTTGGGTAACTCTTCAACTGACTGAATATTAAGTTGCAAAAGCCAAACCCCAAAACAATACGCTTTTAGACGACTTACTGTAATTTTTATACTTCACAATCCTAGCAACCAACAAACATCAAAAAGCCACACACATGTGTGTGTATATTACCACCATACCAAATGGCATCCTACCTCATTCCAGGAGCTAAGCAGGATTAAAGTTAGTACTTTAATGGGAGACCACCGGGGGAATATCAAAGACTTCCAGGCTGGATAAGGAAACAATCCTGTCTGCAACCTTGGATTGCTGCAGCCTGTTAGAGCTACCAATACTAAGATGCGTCAATCAACTGACTCAATATAAGGTAGTGTCGTATTCTATCAATCCTAGGCATGCATGCACACTTTTTTTTTGAGTGAAAATCCTGGTTTTTTGGCATGTGTAGCTTGGTTAATTACACAACACAGTGATATCTATGTCAATTTACAGAATTCATATCCTCAGTTAAGTTTTTCGAAAACTTCACTGCCTTGAACTTTCAAAAAAAAAAAGTCATTATCTTGAACCAGTGAGTTGGCTGTGAACATACAGTACATGCTTCTGAGGTGCAATCACCTCTGAATATCTTGGCCTTTGTACATCAGGAACAAAAACATATGATGCTGGTAAAACAATTTTTGAAAAACAGGGAGAGGGGAGAGAGACTAGAACAGTAACTCAGACTGTAAACAACTTGGTTTAAAAAATTCACCTCAACCACTATTTTTCTCATCACATATTATTATACAGAGTGAGATGGGATTATATTTTTGTGTGTGTGTACCTAAACACTAGTTTGGATTACCTGAGGAAGAAATTCTTTAGAAACAGAAACAATTAAAGTAAAGCTTTTGGAATTGTTAGGATAACCCACTAGAGGTCCTTTCCAGCCTGCTAGCAAACTTGCTAGAGGAAAAGCAACCTGACCCCAAACCAAGCTGCAGTTAATGCAATGCTAACATGTGGTAAGTAATTTTGAGAGAAGGGTTGAGAGCTTTTGGTTTCTTGCTGCCCAAAAGTACCCAAACAAATTACTGTATACATTGAATACCACATTCATAGAGCTATCATTCAATCTCATGTATGTGGCCCTGCCTGGTATGAGTTCAGCATTGTAAATACAGCGGTTGGGTTATAGATAATCCCCAAAGGAAAAATGGTTAACCAGTCATCATTAGGAAAGTGACCACTCTTGATGTCTTGATCGCTATAGCTTCACGCAGTCATCCAATCCTTTGCTCTTTGACTTCCAAAAGAAACTATGTTCAGTTGTTGCAGCTTGTCTCCCGTCTTCAATTCTTAAGGATATGTATTCCAAGAAATGACCTGTCTCCAGAAGGATGACAGACCTATAAGGTGCTTTGTGGGTTTGATAGCATTTCCATGCTTATTAACTCATGTCATGCCTTCTTCTACAATTTCACACTGGAGGATGTTACAGAATTAGCACTTTGACAGAACCTATAGGTCCAGTTCTTGTTGAGCAGTCCTTCTACCAAACTGTGCAATCAATTCTCAAACCACAACAGTTCTTTTTAATACTGCAAGGATTGAATTATTATTGTTTTATTTAGGAATACCCCTTCACACAAAAACAATGACTTATTATGGGATTTATATGAGTGTGATTCTTGCCAGTAATTTTAAGAGGAGTTGAAATACTGCCTCTGAAGAAAGACAGCATTGATTCATACTGTCATTTATCATATTGGTCCTAATCCAGGATGTTTTAGTGAAGGGAGGGATGCAACACAAATCTAAACATAGATTTTCTACATTCATCTAATGAGAAGCATGAATTCCAAATGAAGTGCTGATCAAAGGTGAGACAGCTGGGGTTAATTGGCAGGGAACATCCTGTAGCCTTATCTTCAGTGTACGTTTTCGACCCCAGGTGCCTAAAAAGCTTCAGAGATGATCCTTTAGAGCCATGGTTCCCAACATGGGGTACACACCCCACGGGGGGCAATTTGATTTTTAAGGGGAGCAATTTGAGAATGAGTTATTAACAGTGATTTGTTTTGCTTGTCTTGTTTAGACCAAGTTAATGGCCTTTAGGTTTTCTCCATGTGAACAGGAGTTTACTTTTTAAATGATAATATGTCACCAGGGAGGGAGCAGGATTTTAGAGATGCGTAGGTGGGGCATGGCCAAAAAAAAGTTGGGAATCACTGCTTTAGAGCAAAGTTCATGTTATCTCACTTCCAACCTAGACTAAGTGGACCTCTTTGTTATCTGTCCTCTACTATTAAAATACTGTATCATCACATTATTCCCCCTCCCCTGTAATTGTGATCCATATACATAAACTAGCACATTTCCGTTTATGATATATACTTTCTCCCATGACTGTCACTTCACATCAGGCTTCTGAACATGGGGGCACATATACACAGGCACAAACACACTCCTACCTGTGTAGGGTTTAACTACGTTAAGGCAAAGAGGCATCAGGATCTCACATAACTGCAGCTCTACACAACATCAATATTTAATCACAGTGTGGGATTATTGACCTGGGTGGTTTGTCTGGATGTTGTTTACAGTCCAATGATTCATATTAATAAATATGGTACTAGTTAGAGTGTGCAGTTATGTGTGCATGGATATTTTGAATCCTTTCTCAGATTCACTTATCTTAAATCCTTCCTGTCTCTCCAGATCACATATTTAACTCAAAATGGCAGAACTAATAGTAACTGGCACAAGTCCCCAGTGGGTGAAAGCAATGTCTATTATTTAAGTGCCATGCATATTGCCCCACAGGGTTACCCACACTGCTGGGACCCAAGCCAACATAACTACCATGTTTACAGCCCCCTTTTAGCATCTGAAGTCCAGAGTTTGCCTGATATTGTAGGATTCCTGTGTGTGTAATATGAATACAGTCTTCTGTGTACATTTGTAACCACACACACTTGAGGCTCTCCTCTCCCCACCCGACCTCACAACCCATGTCTTTTAAGGACAGTGATTGTCTCTCATACGCTCTGCCAACAATCACTAAATAAGATTCATTTCCTCTCCATTATTTCCAGTTCCTCCAAACAGTAGGATGTGTTTCCAGATATTCTCCCTGTTTTGAAAAGGAACATTTCTTAGGAAGGCAGAGACACTGAAGTTTTTAAAAATGGAAACCAATGATAAAAGGTTACCACTGTCTGACATAATAATAATTTTGTGTCAGAAAGTATTCAGGGTTGAAAGGATTTTTGCTGGAGACACCTGAATGAGGCTCCTTTCATGTCCTCAAAATCTTTTCCCACAGAAGTGGTCCCTATTTATCTACTTGCAATTTCTTGCTTTCGATCTGCTAAGTTAGCAGGAGCTGGGACAGAGATGGTCACTCATTTGATCACGCAGTACCCCGGGGTTTCCAACTGTCTGACATGATTTTACAGGATACAGCTCTTGTTCTTTTCAAGCTCAGTGGTTAAGAAGCTCGCCTTGTTAGCTGGAAGGTTGGCAAGTGGGCAGTTCAAGACCTGGGTCGTGCATAACAGATTGAGCACCCGTCTCTGTCCCAGCTCTTGGGGACATGAAAGGAGCCTCATTTGGGCATTCACTCAGTGGAGTTTCTTGGGCAAAAATCCTTTCGATCCAGAATAATTTGTGACACAACAGTATTATTACCAAAGCTTACCTAAACTAAGCTCATTCGTTGCAGAGGTCTGCATCTTAATCCAAGCTTCCATAAAGTACACATTCGCCTGATAGTAGGACTTATGCATGAGTGTTCGTGAGTTAACATGGCACTGTGTGACTGAATTAAAAAGTTGGGTGTGTGGAAGGGGAAACTCACCCCACACCCCACACCCCAATCCCTCCATGGAAACACCGAGGAAAGAAGCATTACTTACAGTCTGCGCCCATTCCCTTCCAGTGATTTACCCGAGGCGGGCGCGCAATAGCTCAGGAGGAAGACCACGCAGCTCCACTGCTGGAGGAGTCTCGGGAACATGGTGGTCGCGGCGCGGCTCTCCTCGGAACCTGCGAAAGGGGAGAAGCGCAGATGAGCGCGCGCGTGCGGACTGGAAGATTGTGTGTGTGCGCCCGCCCGTGCGGGCGTGGATATGTGGATGGATGTGTGAAACAGAATAAGAAAGGGCGGGGGGGGGGACTTTGAAGCTGGGAGGGATGGGATGGGATGGGACTCCCTCCGCCGCCCGTCGCCCCACCCCCACCCCAAAACAAGCCAATCACGAAGTCTCTCAGAAGTCTTTATTTTAGGTGCACTGAGGCGGGGCGAGGCAGCCCAGCGGTATTTTGAGGTTCCCGGGCGGGTTGGCAACACACTGGCCCAGCCGGAAAGTTGGTCCGTGAGGGAGTCCGTAAGGGCAAACCTGAGCCACCACCTCCACCACAACACACATCTCTGTTGGGTGCGTTTCGCACCTTCTAGAATAATACCTTACGACCCCAGGTTCCAGCCAGAGGTTTCCCACAAGTTGTCTTCGCTCGGTCTCTCCCTGCCTCCTTCTCTCTCTCTGTGTGTGTGTCTCTGTGTGTGTGTGTGTGTGTGTGTCTGTCTCTCTCTCTGTGTGTTTGTGTGCCTCTGTCTCTCTCTCTCTCTGTGTGTGTGTGTGTGTGTGTTTGTGTGCCTCTCTCTCTGTGTGTGTCTCTGTCTGTGTGTTTGCTTGTGTGTCTGTCTCTCTCTGTGTGTGTCTGTCTCTCTGTGTTTGTTTGTGTGCCTCTGTCTCTCTGTGTGTGTGTGTGTCTGTCTTCTCTCTGTGTGTTTGTTTGTGTCTCTCTGTGTCTCTCTCTCTTTCTGTGTTTGTGTGCCTCTGTCTCTCTCTCTTTCTGTGTGTGTGTGTGTCTGTCTCTCTGTTTGTTTGTGTGCCTCTCTGTGTGTGTGTCTGTCTCTGTCTCTCCCTCTGTGTGTGTGTTTGTTTTTTCTCTCTCTCTCTCTCTCTCTCTCACTCGCACACACACACACATACAAAGTGGTAGGGGAGGAAGAAGAGGAGGCAGCAGCAGCCTCTCTGGGAAACCTGCCGAAGGAGGAGGAAGGGCAAGACTGAGGCAGCGGCGGCATTTTGGCAAAGAGATGGAGCCCTCGGAACATGTGCCTAGAAGTCCCCGGGCGGGTTGGAGTCAGAGAGTCCAGCCCAGGGCAGAGAGACCACAGGCCTCCCACGCCTGGCGGAGCTGCCAACAGAACCCTCGCCTTGCCTTATCCTCCCCTCCCGGCCCGGCCCCTCCAGTCGAATGGCAACCCGCTCCGTCCTAGGAGGCGCCTCGGAGAGGACACGGCGGCCCGTGTCGCTCCCACGCTGGCTCGGGCGGGCGGGAAAAGGCCTCGGCTCGGCCGCCTCAGGCGGCGAGGCACTCGACAGCCACGCTTCTTCTCCTTGGTCTAGTCCAGACGTGAAACTTGCCAAAAATGAAGCCACCTTTTGAGTGAGCTCATTCTACAGTTCCTTTCGCCTGACCTAGTGTGAGAAAGAAGAGCCGGCGAGCCCTGGGGGGGGGGGAACCCCTCCTGAGCTAACAGCCCCCACAACCAAGGATGCCAATGTTATATATGTGAATGTGACATTGTTGCCCCTCCTGAAAATCCCCCCTCCCAATCCTGGCTACGGCCCTGCACACAGACGTCGTCAGGCATGAAAACCCACGGGGTGTGTGTGACGCTGCCAGTGTGTCTGTGTTTTCGTGTCAGAGATCACTCTGGGTTGAAAGGATTTTTGCAGGGGACGCCCGAGTGAGGCTCCTTTCATGTCCCCTATCGTGCAGCTCTGGGGGAATCGAACCCCGCTCTTTCGGTCTCCAAGCACAGTGCTTTTACCCACGGAGCCACCGAGAGTGAGGCAGGGCCGCCGGTTAATGAAACTGGCTCCCTCCCTCAGGGCCAACTGACCTTCCCACCCCGTCCCGTCTGCACCACCACCCCCCCCCCCCCCCCAAATCTCGCAACCTTGCTTGATAAACTGAGGCGCGCTTTTCCTCAGACGTGAGGAGACGAGCCCTGCTCTCCCGAGACCCTCGAAAGGGGCCCTTAAGAGGCGCACTGAGGCCCACCGCTCAGACCCTTCTCTCTCTCCCCCCCCCGCCTTGTGTGGGAATCCTGCAGCGCGACTAGCGAGTTTGAAACGTTAGTGGAAAGTTTCTCTTTCTCCTGCCCTTTCTCCAGACGCTTTTGAGGGAAAAGGCGACCCAGCTCCGACTCCGCGAAGGCGTTGCAAAATAATCTGTGTCAATTTTCACGGAGCGGGGAGGCAGTGAAGGCGGTTTCGGGGGGAGGTGGGGAGAGGGAGGGAAGGAGAGAGAGAAAACTCCAACCCCTCGGTTTAATCTTTGGACGTGAGAAAATGCTCCGGGTTTGGGGTAGTATTTCGCAAACGCCAGAGTCCCAAAGAACAGCTGGGAACAGCTGGAGGCCGGCCAGCTTTGTTAACCCTTTCAGGCAGGCTGGCTCGAACTCCACTTTCCCCGCCTGAGGTCTCGCGCCCAAATGAAAACAAGAGTCGGCGGGCGACCCCAAGGAGTCTTCTTAGCCCTCAGAATTTATGGCAGACATTTACCCCCCCCCCCACACACACACACACACACACAGTCTCTCCTCAAGAAACTGCTCGCTCTCTCTCTCTCTCACACACACACACACACAAATAAACAAATAACAAGTCTCTCCTCTCAAGAAACTGTGTCTCGCACACACACAAATACACACACAAATAAATAAAAAGACTCTCCTCTCAAGAAACTGCCTTCGAGCTTTGACAGCAAAATTGATATCAAGGGTTGGGGGGGGATATTAAAGTTTTGAGTTTACTTTACTAAAATATGGCGCGTGTTCCTGGGATAACAACTGCCTGAGATCCTTGGCAGGCTAATTGTCCTCCCTCAAGGTTTGCCTTACAGCCTCATGGCTTGTTCGGATAAGATACTCTGTGGATTATGTTGCTACTACTGGCTCATGACAAGAGCCACGAACAGGAAGGCCAAGCTGCAGGGACGGCATATTCAGCAAAATTCCGCCTGAACTTCTCAAAACAAAAGTCAAAAGAGACTCTGGAACAGGGGTGGCCAACCTTGGGGCTCCAGATGTTCTTGGACTTCAATGCCCAGAAGCCCAAGTCAGCGCACCTGCTGTTCAGGGCTTCTGGGAATTGAAGTTCCAACACACCTGGAGCGCCAAGATTGGCCACCCGTGATGGAAATGCAGCCCCACGGTTTTCCTTTCTGCTTTGGCCTCTGATTTCAGAAGGAGCGCGACCTGTTTGCAACGCCTACTCGGAAGTAAGCCCGACGGGCGTCCAAAATGGCAAATTTCCAAATGAATTCAGAACCTTGGATCGCAGCCATGGCGGGAAGTGCTCTTTATGGGAGTCTCCCTGAAATAAATGGGCTATGACCACCCTCCACTTTCACTGATCTCGCTAGGGTTGAAACTACATATAAGTTATCGCTTGAGCGACATAACCTCCTTTTCTATGAAATGTAAAAAAATGAAACTTCCCGGAGCACTCAACACACATGACGGCGTCCGTTTGACAGACGCTGTCGTTGCTTTCACAAAGAATCACAAGCCTTCCCCTAATTCAGTATTTTCTACTTAGAGATGTTTACAGTGCGCAAAGTCCTAGTCATTTCACTGCGAGAGATCTGAACAGGTGCTTTCCCTTCCCACGAAGACTGGCAGGATCTTTTGAGGCAGAATCGGCCCAAGCCAGGTGTTCGGAAAGAAAATCCCACGGCTGTCAGGGGGATTCTCCTCCCGGAGAGAGACAGAGGGGATTAGTGTCCTGTGAGTGAACCCGATTAGAGGTATAGTTACCAGGAGATAAGGCCCGTGGCGCTCAAGCTAGCTCCCTCCCAAATAAAGGTACATAGGGCTGCGACCTCAACCATTTCATTAGGACCCGATTGCAATGATTGTTCACACTTTTTTTTTCCGAAGCCGAACCACGAGCCCAAAAGACTCATCCCTTCCAGACAACTTGAATAAGTGAGGCTTACTATATACATCCAGAAGGGACTGCAGTGGCTCAAGTGGCTAAGACGCTGACTGGGAGGCAGAAAGTCAGCAGTTCGATTCCCGAGTACTGCAGGACGGAATGAGCTCCCGTCTTTGTCCCAGCTCCTGCCCACCTAGCAGTTTCGAAAGCAAGACATTGCAAGTAGATAAATAGGGACCACTTCGGTGGGAAGGTAAACAACGTTCCGTGCCCTCCGGTGTCTAGTCATGCCTGCCAATGACCACGGAAACGTCTGCAGAACCAGACAGCGCTGGCTCTTCGACTTTGAAACAGAGATGAGAACTGAACCCTAGAGTCGGATAGGACTGGCTTTCGAGCAAGGGAAACCTTTACCTTTACCTATATACATCCAAGCGTTAGGCTATATATCAACCAGTTCTGTTGATTTCTCCCAGCATAACGCCCTTGATTTTTAACAAACAATGCGTCCCTAATTATGAGAGCTTCTCTATACGACACGCCTCCTTTCCCATTTCACTTGTTAGATACCGTATATAAAATTTACTCCCCCCACAAAAAAATCGCTTATAAATCTGGGGGGGGGGATAAGCATACACGTTAGAGTATGTAGTCCCCCCAATAATAATAATAATAATAATAATAATAATAATAATAATAATAATAATAATAATAATAATAATAATAATAATAATAATAATAATAATAATAATAATTTCACCTTTTCCTCGAGTGGTACTCTTGTGTCTTTTCAGAGACCAGCCTGATAACGTTGATTTTTCTCAGGGATCGTTTCAAAAAGTTATTTTGCTTTGGGGTTTTTCTCTTTCCTTTCCAAGTTCAGCACAGCAGGGATGCGCTTTGACACACACACCCTCCAGCAATCCAACTTCACGAGCTCTTATGAAATGTAAAAACAATGCTGCTGCTGCTGCTAATAAAATTACAAGCAGGTGCTTCCTTTTCTCTTACTTTGGGAATCAATGTAGGGACAGCAAGGGATTTCTTTAATATATACGGAAGCCGGGGTGGGGCCGGTGAGCCCCTTCGTTGATTCCACTTTAAAGGGAGCACGTGAAGTTAGACATTCCCAGCCGCCTTGAACGGGCCTTTGGGATCAGGTGACTTTTACGGCGTGAAGGGGGGGGGGGCGTTTGGATGAGTCCAGCTGATTGGATGGCGGTGGTCACGTCGCCTCTCCGCCTCTTATAAATAGAGGGTGCAGGCGAGGTCCCGCTTCTTTCTCGCAGTCGTCGGCGTTGCTTGCATCTGTTGGGATGGCAGAGCTGTGAGCCGTTCCCTTCGGAACGCCATCCTGGGGAGCCTGTCTTCTTTTTCCATTTCTCTTTAAAAATAAAATAAAGGGGGGGGGGGGAGAGGTCGTTTTGGGGGCAAAGATGGAACTGAGCCGGGTTTCCCCAGATCCACCTTTGGTTATGTTTCAATATAGTTAGGCATACCATTTAAACTTATATACCACCCCATAGCACTTAATGCACTCTCTGGACGGTTTACAATGCAATTAGCATTGCATTGCTAATGCTAATGCAAATGCAAAATAAAATAAAGGGGGGGGAGAGGTCGTCTTGGGGGCAAAAATGGAACTGAGCCGGGTTTCCCCAGATCCATCTTTGGTTATGTCTCAATATAGTTAGGAATATCATGTACACTTATATACCACCCCATAGCACTTAATGCACTCTCTGGGCGGTTTACAATGCAATTAGCATTTTGCCCCCCCCCCCCCTACCAAGTCCTCATTTTGCCGACCTCAGAAGACTAGGAGGCTGAGTCAGCCTTGGAGTCCCGTCGGGATCGAACTTGCAGCGGTTTGGGCTACAGTACAGCACTTTTAACCACTGCGCCGCCAGGGCTCTTGGTTCTCTGTCCTCGTCCTCTGTTCGAAGTGATCCCATCAGCGGAAGCCTCTGTCCTTGGCAAGCTGCTGCCTGACTTCACGCCCTAAGAATGCTCTTATCTTGATTCAACTCCATGAGTTGTTAAATCCTCCAGTTCGGAGCATTTTCTGTTCGAACCTGGCATCCTGGAGAGCCCGGCTCGAGTTCATAACGTTGGGAAAGTGCCCACCAGGAAACTCAGCTGGGTCTTTCTTCCACAAGGAAATGGGTACAAGAACCCTTGTGTAAAGGGAAGCTGACCTGGCGAGGGATCCGAAGGAATGCCATGGGTAAACTTAGCGAAGGGTGGGAGACATGGGAAGCACTTTGCTCAAGCAAAGCAACAAAAGGCATTTCTGGCCACCTGAGCCGTCCTCTCCCTTTCAAACACCTCCTGGATACCTTTTCTATCTGTAGTTGAACAAGCTGATTTGTTTGGCACATTCGAATCACAGGAAAACGTTGCCAGCTGATCCTCTACATCAGGGGTGCCCAAACTACAGCCCGGGGGCCAGATCCAGCCCCCCAAGCCATAGTGACCAACCCGTGCCCGAAAAGTTTGGGCACCCCTGCTCTACATGTCTGCTCAAGGGGAAGCTATTCCTAAGTTTGGTGGAAGTATTTTCCCAAATAAGCCCCATAATTTTAGGGGACAGCAGCCTGGGAAAAGGAAGTCTCTCACACCCCATGTGGGTAAAACTTTAGTGAATGTGTTTATGTTTCTACATCTGTGATTCTCTCTGTGTTTATTCCTAAGTTCAGCGGGCAAAGTGTCTTACA
This sequence comes from Bradypodion ventrale, assembly GCA_035047345.1. Taxonomy (NCBI): domain Eukaryota; kingdom Metazoa; phylum Chordata; class Lepidosauria; order Squamata; family Chamaeleonidae; genus Bradypodion; species Bradypodion ventrale. The sequence goes on from JAWDJE010000005.1 coordinate 176,736,637, forward strand.
AATCTTCCTTTCCTCTTTTTCAACTCTCTGCTCCAGCGCAATTCCCTCTGGATGATCTATCATGCCTGCTAGGAAGTGGCCCTCCCACATAGATGGTCTGGTATAATCAGCAGTTTGTTTCCTCTCTTCCAGTAACCAGGAGCAGAAGCAGCCCCTTTCTTCCCTAGTATGGAGATACTTCCTGCTCTTCCTAATGGGAGAACTAGTGGGTTGAACACACAGGTCTTACTTTACTTGCTGGAGCCGCTCCCACTTTACTAACTGTAACTGTTTTTATACAACATATTTTCTCTCTCTCTCTCTTGCTGTATGTCTATAAATATTTAAGTTGTTTTAAAAAAAGAAAAAAGTAAGTGTGTTTTGCCAAACCCTGATGTCTGGTTCTTAGAATCTAGTAGACTTTCCCTGTGTCTACCAGTAGATTGACTTTCAATTTTGAAGAGGGCAAGGATTCAGTTATTTAATTCATAAAGTCTGTTCCTTCTATATATAGCCGCATGGTGAATGCTTTTTGGCATTTGCTCTGGAGCATGGCAAAACTCCAGAGGGATAAAAAGAAAAAAATCAGGTTGTGTGGCTCCAGTGGAGTTTATGCATGCCTTGGGCCGGCTGGTTAAACCCAGTGAGCTGTCCATGGTGGTTGCAGCCGGGGACTACATGATAGACAGTTCTCTTCCGTTGTGACAACTTGCCCGCAGCCCTCCGCTGTTCTTTCTTATGAGATGCCTTTTGTGTTAGCTCCATCACAACAGTGACTACTGAAACAATATCCTTCCAGAGTGCAAAAATCTGTTCCATGAATCATTTGGGATACACCTGAGTCCCTCTGCATTCTTATTTGCTGCCAATATATTTTCCTGGGAAGAGCAACTACTAGATCTAAGAGAAAAAGAAATAAAATATTGTGTGAATTGAAAAAAACAAATCAAGGGAAGTTTTCCAAAAGACTTGGACCCCCCGCATAGAATGTTTGGAAAATATATATGGGGATAATATAATGTTATGATAATCATCGGATGAGGGTTGGTTTAAAAATTTGAAGTTCAATCAAGAAATAAAATACTATAGTGTATATAGTGTATATAATGTATATAATGTATATAATGTATGTATGTATATAAGGCCCCTGTATCTTCTATTTATTTCCTAAATATTTATTTATTTATCTATCCAATTTGTATAGCTCCCCAACTCGAAATGACTCTGGGTGGCTCACAACATTAAAATCAACATAACAGTCTAAAATATTAAAAACCCATAAAAACCCAATTAAAAATACTACAAGAATTAAAAGAGCGAAGGAGTGATATTGTTATATTAACCAGAAGGCAGAGGTCACAACATCACTGGTGCCCCACACCTGCCAAAATGTTCATAAAATAAGATATAAGATGTAAGTTAAAATTCATGGAAGGTGGAGGAAGTCTGTTTCATTTTTTCATTCCCCCCCCTGTTTTTGTTTTTCTCTCCTTGTAGTAAGTCCAAAGGGGAAATACAAAATGCAACAATATATAAAAGATGTTATGAAATTACTTTATTATTGAGGGTTGCAAATTGCAATCAAATAAGTTTGAAAAGGTGTAATGTATGAATATCCTGCTGTAGTGGCTTCTGTTTTACAATCTGTTCTATGTTTGTTTGTGTTGTTTATTTGTAAGAAATAAAAAATAATAATTTAAAATAAAAAATAAAAAATAAATCTACACTCTCATATACTGCCAATGTGTTTTCCTGGTAAGAGATTTTGCTAAAGGGAGCAAGTCTGGAGAACCAAGGCCCCTGTATCTTCTATTTATTTCCTAAATATTTATTTATTTATCTATCCAATTTGTATAGCTCCCCAACTCGAAATGACTCTGGGTGGCTCACAACATTAAAATCAACATAACAGTCTAAAATATTAAAAACCCATAAAAACCCAATTAAAAATACTACAAGAATTAAAAGAGTGAAGGAGTGATATTGTTATATTAACCAGAAGGCAGGGGTCACAACATCACTGGTGCTCCACACCTGCCTTGCCTGGCAGGTTTTAACATCTTTCCTAAAGGGCAGCAATTCCATCGGAGTCATAACTTGATTGGCAGGAGGTTCCATAAGGCTGGAGTAGACACAGAAAAGGCCCTCCTTCTAGTGCTAGAGAGGCGAGCCTCTCTAGCAGATGGCACAATAAGAGAGCCAATAAGAGGTACTAATCTATCTGCCATTGCTCATTCATTATTAGGTATGCAAGAGCTCCCCTCCCTCTGTTCAGTGACTCTGGCCATACTGATTTGATATTTCTTGTGCCTGTAGTTATTGCTCCCAGATTTTTTGCACATTCTTGCCTTTTTGATAAATTGTAACTTTGTGGAATCACAACTGCCTAAATCTGTTTCATCTTATCCTTGCCTGTTTCCCTCACCCCACCCGTCTTCCTCTGGAAAGAAACAGCAGCACACCTGCATGAGATCACAGTTAGCCGGTTGGGAAGCTAATTGTCTCTCTGAAATTTCCAGTATTAAGAAATAACAGATGAGAGCAGGAGGAAGCTATGCAGAATCTTGGGTCTCTGTCAACCAAAGTCAGGTTCTTACAAGTAGAACGTGTATGGCAGTTAACTGCATATTTCTATATACTGTATTACATGTAGGATGTGACTGTTTGTGGAGTGATAGAATGGAGCCAGGGCTCAAGGTATTGCAGTAGAGTAGAGCTTCAATACAATCATTTGTAAGCTGCATAGTTGTAACAAAGTAGGGATACTATTGAACAGTAGGAGGGAGTTTTCCCAGTCTGTTTCATTGGCCTGAAACTATATACAGTGGAACCTCATACAACAATCACCCCATATAGCAACGAAATCATATAACAATTAGGTTTTGGGGGGAAATGGTGTCCCGCATAACAATTTCCCTATGGAAAAAATTGTACAACAATTTTTCAATGTGAAAAACCACTTAGCAAAAACAAACAAACATTGTATGATGCATCCCATAGGGAAAATCGCTATACGATGCATGCATCATATAGCAATTGTTTCATACAACCACGAGCCCTATGGAACGGATTCATAGCTGTCAAGTGTCCTGTACTGGCCGGGAACCTCCCGTATTTTATCCTTTTCCCCGGTGACATCCTGTACCAGTCAGACTGCAATGCCCTAATACCGCCACTGGAGGACTGCACAGGATAAGCATAGCTGTCAAGATTCCCGTTTTGTCCAGGAAATTTCCCTTATTTTCAAATCCAAAACTGGACAGCTATGAACGGATTAAAATTGTTGTATGAGGTACTACAGTACTGTATAGCCTTTCCTAGCCTAGAGAGGTTTTCTGGTGAGCAGTATGATGTTCATAAAGATAACACTGAATTCATTATTTCCAAAAACTGCAAAAATTTAGCACTCTTCTCAGTTTTTCAATTATATCTTCTAAACCATGCATTTTTGTGTACTACATGTAATTAAAAAGTTGTAGAGAATTAAATTTCCTTCTATTATCACTGGTCAAACTTATTTTTAACCCCATAGGTTAAAACCCCACAGGGCTTTGAAAAAGTGCTAAATTTCTCAATTTTGTAAAAAAAAACTGCTAAAAAGGCTGGTTTTTGCTCAGGTCAAAAATTACATAATCCATTTGTCAGGTCAAAAATTACATAATCCATTTGGAGCTGTTGTGATTTCGAAACATGGCACTTTTTTAGGTTTAAAAATGATCTCTGGGAATTTTGATCCAATTTGAGATTATTGAATCCTCACCAATACGTTCTGCATTAGGCACCAATAGTGAAAAGCTCTAAAAATTGGAGTTTTGATACAAAAGCTCTGTACCATGTAATTTTAAAGGTGGGGGAGGGGTTTGAAGTGAAAATTATGGTCGGATTACATGGGGGAGGGGTCAATTTTCCCCCCAAAACAGATCACGTAATTATTGAATAGCCCCGAATCCATCTCTATTCAACACTAGTTAGACCACATCTAGAGTACTGTGTCCAATTTTGGGCACCACACTTTAAGAAAGATGCAAATAAATTAGAACAGGTACAGAGAAGGGCAAGAAGGATGATCAGAGGAATGAAAACTAAGCCATATCTGTATGAGAATAGACTGCAGGGGCTGGGCATGTTTAGCCTTGAGAAAAGGAAACTGAGTGAGGATATGATAGCACTCTTCAAACCCCTGAAAGATAATCATAAAGAGGAAGGGAAGGAACTGTTCTCCATCATCCCAGAGTGCAGGATGCGTAATAGTGGGCTGAAACTACAGGAAACTAGATATAGGCTGAATATTAAGAAAAACTTCTTAATGGTTAGAGCAGAACAACAGTGGAACAAACTGCCTCAAGAGGTGGTGAGCGCTCCAACACTGGAAGCATTCAAGAGAAAATTGGACAGCCATCTGTCATATCTGCTTTGATTTGGATTTCTGCATTGAGCAGGCGCTTAGACTCAATGGCCTAAAATACCCCTTCCAACTCAGTAATTCTATGATACTTTGAAAAGAGAATAAGAAAGAAAGAAAATAGGATGGTGAGTCTTCAGTGTTTTGTTGTGATAGGCTGCATTAACAGTAGTCTCCAAACCCTGTAAGGTACTGGTCCACCTCTATTCAACACTAGTTAGATGATATCTAGAGTACTGTGTCCAATTCTGGGCACTGCACTTTAAGAAAGATACAAACAAATTAGAGTAGATCAAGAGAAGGGCAACAAGGATGATCAGAGGAATGGAAACCAAGCCACATGAGGAAAGACTGAAGGAAATGGGCATGCTTAGCCTTGAGAAAAGGAAACTGAGAGGGTATAGGATAGCACTCTTCAAATACCTGAAAGATGGTCATAAAGAGGAGGGACAGGAGCTGTTCTTAGTCATCCCAGGGTGCAGGGCATGTAATAACGATCTCAAACTAAAAGAAGCCAGATATAGGCTCAATATCAGGAAAAACCTCTTAGCAGTTAGAGCAGTATGACAGTGGAACCAACTGCCTCAAGAAGTGGTGAGCATTCCAACACTGAAAGCATTAAAGAGAGAATTGGACAACCATCTGTCATGTCTGCATTGATTCAGATTCCTGCATTGAACAGGGGTTTGGTCTCATTGCATACCTGTCAACCATGGCTCCAGATAATCTGGGACCTGCGCACACCTTCTATGCAAGAGTAAAAGGGTTCTACGCAAGCGTAAAAGCCTTCTACGCATGTGTAGAATGCGACTTGCGCAGAAGGGATGCACAGTACCTCTTCCCCCCTGCTGCCAATTCCGGGGTTTTGGCAGCTGCGGGTGGGAAATGGAGCAAATCTGTGCTGAAAATCGGGAAATCCCGGCCAATCCAGGAAGATTGACAGGTGTGTCTCATTGGCCTAAAAGGCCCCTTCCAACTCAGTTATTCTATGATCTCTGATGTGCAAGGGTGCTTCTGTTTTTCTTTCAGCCATCATTTCCATCCAGAAACATTCCAATCCTACAACACAATTCACTCATCCCAGATGACTCATTAACATACTCTGAAGCACCCACCTTCTTCCAATGCATTCAAAACTGCACAGGGCATAGGGCCAACCTAAGTCGGTAACATCCTACAGTAAGAGTAATCAATAATCATACACATTCCTGTCTACCTGCCAAAGTTATAAGACATATTTCAGCTACTGTCACCTGTAAAAAGAAAGGAAAAAAGCTGTATGGTCTTTGTACACAGTCCAAATATAAAGAAAGGTGGTACCTTTATTAGACTACTAAGAAATCACACGGAGAGACTAGCTTTCAGTTTTGCATGAGCTATTGTCAGGCTGAGCTTTACAGATTGGCGTAGAAGAAGGCATTAAAGTTCCAGAATCTATGGAAAAATATGAGTGCCATGTTCCCTTATTTAAACCAAGCTCCAAAATGAGGCCTCAGAGAAGATAGATTTCAGATTTCCCCTCTGGCCATGCGGTTCAGTATGTCCCAAGCTTGTTAGACAAATACCTGCCATTTACCAAGTGCCTTATGCCTCTTCCCCACAAAGCTTTATATTAAAACACATTGTTTTATTTTTGGCTGAAGAGACAGAAGCACACACAAATATGACAAACAACCTATCAGACAAATTGGGATAAAATATAATTTACACACTGGGTAAACCAATTGCAGCCACATTGTAATTATCTAGTAGCCAGAAGAAGAGAAAAATGTCTACATCTGTTTCATTGACTACACTAGGAGTTCTCAACCTTTTAAAGCCGGAGCCAGGTCACGCTCCCTCAGACAGCTTCGGGGGTCGGATGGCCATTTTGCCCTTCCTCCACCACATAGCACTTCATGGTGTGGTGGAGGTGGTGGTGGGCCACGTGAAAAGGTGCCATGGGCCACATCTGGACTATACCAAAGCCTTTGATTGTGTGGATTACAACAAACTGTGGCAAGTCTTTAAAGAGATGGGCATAGCAGACCACCTGGGGTACACAGGAAGAGCCTTCTTGAAGATTGTAGTATTTTTGAACCACAATCAGGCATACCCTGGGCAATGGCTACCTTGTGCCAGCTAATCTTTTCTACACTAGGTCAGGCAAAAAGAACTGCAGAATGAACTCACCTAAAGGTGGCTTTATGTTGGCAGTTTCATGTCTGGTCTAGACATGAAAGAAGAAAAAAAAGACCAGACCACCTCACCTGTCTTCTGAGAAACCTGCATGTGGGTCAAGAGGTGATAGGATCAGATATGGAACAACTGATTGGTTTAGAATAGAAAAAGGAGTACAACAAAGCTGTATATTATCACCCTGTTTATTTAACTTATATGCAGAGTACATCACGCATAATGCAGGACTGGATGAAGCACAAACTGGAATTAAGATTGCCAGGAGAAATATCAACAACCTGAGATATGCAGATGACACTACTTTAGTGGCAGAAAATGAAGATCTAAAGAGCCCCTTGATGAGGATGAAAGGTAAAGGTTGCCCTTGCTCAAAAGCCAGTCACATCCAACTCTAGAGTTCAGTGCTCATCTCAGTTTACAGCCAAAGAACCAGCGCTGTCTTCATCTGCAGACATTTCCGTGGACACGTGGCAGGCATGCCTCAACACTAGAGTGCACAGAATGCTGTTTACCTTCCCACTGAAGTGGTCCCTATTTATCTACTTGAAATTTCTTGCTTTTGAACTGCTAGGTTGGCAGGAACTGGGACAGAGACAGGAGCTCACTCTCTCATGCAGTACTTGGGAATCGAACCCTGACCTTCCAGTTGTTGAGTTCAGTGTCTTAACCACTTGAGCCACCACAGTCCCTTGTGAGGGTGAAAGAGGAGAATGCAAAAGCTGCCCTGAAACTCAACATGAAAAAGCACGAGATCATGGTGCCGGCCCCATCACTCCTTGGTAAATAGAAGGGGAAGTAATGGAAGCAGTGACAGACTTTACTTACTCCTTGGGAGGCAAGCTACAGCAAATCTAGGCAGCTTAATAAAAAGTAGAGACATCACCCTGCCAACAAAAGACCACATAGTTAAAGTGATGGTCTTCCAAGTAGTAATGTATGGCTTTGAGAGCTGGACCATAAGGAAGGCTGAGTGTAGAAAAATAAACGCCTTCCAAGTATGGTGCTGGAGAAGACTTTTGAGAGTCCCCTGGACTGCAAGGAGATCAAATCAGTCAATCCTGAAGGAAATCAACCCTGACTGCTCTTTGGAAGGACAAATACTTAAGCTGAATCTCAAGTATTTTGGCCACCAAATGAGAAGAGAGGACTCACTGGAGAAAGCCCTGATGCTAAGAAAGATCAAAGGCATTAAGAGAAGAGGGTGGCAGAGAATGAAATGGTTTGACAGTGTTGCTGACCCAGTGGGCATGGATTTGGGCAGACTCCAAAGGATGGCTGGTGACAGAGGAGCCTGTTGTGCTGTGCCCATGGGGTCACAAAGATTCAGACTCAACCATGTGACTGAACAACAACAACAGTTAGAAGAAGATGTCATCCTCAGCTTTCATACCCATCGAGTCCCTATTAATGGATGTGTGTCAAACTGGAAAGATGGCTTTGGTGGAATTCTACAGTGTTCAATCCAAAGGTCTGTACTATGGACTATGTTGCGGAAATAAGATGCTTAGCAAACTTGTGGATAACATGAACAGGATCATGTTTTTAAAAGTATCTTCATAGGCTTCAACTGACAAAATGAAATTTGGGAGAGATCCATGCGAAGCCTTGCCTTTTTGAATTTTTGAAGAAATAATCATATTAGTCTGTGCAAACATATCAGAAAAGAAAGCAAATAAAAATAAACAAAATCTCACCTGATACAAAACCATAGTGGCAGTTTAAAGACTAATGACTATACAGTATTTCATAGTGAGATTTTGTGGAAGTCCAGTAAGATAGCAGCCTTTAAAGTGTCACAATGTTTCCGTCTCATTTCCGTTGTTGTTTTTCTTGGTCTGATGTGCTTGCCTTTTTCAAAAGATAAAATTCAGGTGAGAAACATATAAAGACAGACACAAGTAGAGATTTGGCTTAGGAGCAGTAACTACGAAATGGAGCTAAGAGACACAGTAGTTCACTAGTAGAATATGAGCCAGCATTACTGATGCAGCTGGTTAAAAAGCAAGTGCGCTCTTGAGCTGATTTAACAGAAACACAGCAGCCACAACATAAGGCATAATAGTTCTGCTTCAGTAATGAACTCCCTGCATTCTCTATGGGAGTTGCTACAGTTGCAGATCTAATAGATTTTTACATATACTCTGCTATTCACACAGATTAAATGGGACTAGTTAGGATTTAATTAATTACCCCACAATGACCTTCACTGGATATTCAGTTCCTTTGGTTTGATCTGATGTTAGATTAGCCGGTAAAGTTGCCACCTAGGATATGTCCGATTGTATTCACAGGCTCTTTCTGTGTGCCCCAGTCTGTGTGAATGTGGAGAGATACAGAATCCGTCTCATTTGCTGGCTTGCCGATTACTGCCAGAAACATACATCCATGAGGACTTAAGTTTGGCCAATGACAAAGCCAAGAAAGTGGCTTCATTTTGGCAGTCCAGGGTTTGATCGGGACACGAAAGAAGAAGACTGGATATTCAGAACAGTAATAGTTTATAAGTTATTTCTCCACATTTTTACATTTTCAATGTTACCTCTGTTTGTCTCGAAGTAACCTCTATCAAACAGTTCATTTTTGTTCAAACTTCTATGTTATAATCAAAGAATCAATCTGTATAACGATCCAAGACCAGAATGTTATAATCACATTTCACATTTGCAGGGCTCATTTAATAGTATATATGAAATTTCACATTTTGGCAACCTCCTATGAGTATTGGGACATGTTGCTCAAATCCAATTTCAAAATCTTCACAGTCCTAGAGGACATGAGAGGTCACTTCAAAACAAAGGATATATTTTAGTGTTCCTTTAAAATGCATAGGTATTTCATGATTAGAGCAGCTGTCCTCAAAATTTGGAATCCACCCACCTTGTACAGTCCACAAGCTCCGTTTAATAAACATATGACGCAGCCTGATTTTGGACACTGATAAACACTAGGGATATGACAATTGTTTGGAAAAAGGTTCATTCTTACCAATATTTGGATTTACTCCATATTGAAAAGTTCCAATGAGGCTTTTCCTACACTTGGACAATTTCTTGACATCGCCTAAGAATGATCTCAGCCCTCAGTTTCCCCCCAGTTTTTTTAAAAAATCTCATCATATATACTGTGCAAGAATGCCCAAATCCTGCACAATATTCATGACAACAACCACTATCATCACCATCAAAACAGCAACCCCTTTTCAGTTTGTTTTTCTAGTTTGGGTGTATGGAAACGTTTCCTGTTAGAAGAACCACTACATAGCAGGAAGGGACACTACAGAAAGGGTTTTTGCTTGGTTGTGGATGGTGGTGTGTTTTCTCTGGTGTATGAAGCCATCCCATCCTGCGCAGTACAGTGTCCCATTTTGTAGCACAAAAATATAATCTATGGCTCATCCTGCGTAGGATGGGGTCCCCAGAGAATAGTGTGTTTTCATGCAAGAAATTGTTCTGTATAAGATACCATCTTGCATAGGAATTCTGAGTTTTTCTTTTTGCATGGGAAATGCTATGAGACAGAGGGGGAATCTTCTAAGATTCCTATCCAAGGAGATTTCAGAGGAGGAAATCTCAATGTAAGGCAATTCTCTCTCTCTCTCTCTCACACACACACACACACACTCATTCACTCACTCATATCTTTAGTGAAGAATCTAAAAGAAACCATGTTTTGCAAGGAACAGTCAAAGAAGGCAGATATGTTTAGGTGACAAAAAATAAACTGGAATAGACAGGTCTGACTTGTACTGAGCTTATGAAAAAGTGATCTCCATATCATCCTATCCTAAAATGCCCTGTTTAGTACCTGTAAACTCAAGGCTGTGGCTTCTTTTAGGGAGTCAATCCATCTTGTGTTTCTTCTTTTCCTGATGCCTTTCAGCTTTCCCAGCATTTTTGTCTTTTCGAAAAAATCTTGGCTGTAATGAACTTGGAAAACATTACCTTGATTTAAATCAATTGCCGCTTCTCATTTGGAGAAACGGAACTTTTCCGTGCTGTTTGCATGGAAGCTTTCCCAGTGAAGCATTACATCACTGGGATTAGCACCAATAGAGGCCTTCATGGTCATCGAAGGGAGATTTCCCATAACCCAACACACCTGTTCACACTTGGAACTTCAAGTTCACACACTTGGAACTTGTAAGGTCACTCACCCACACGAGAGGGTGTGTGTGACGTTCAACCTTGGGCACTTTGCCAGGTAATCTTGACCCTGAAAGATCTTTGAAAGATAATGAAAATTTTATATCTCAGATCTATCTTCAAGAGCATCTACAAATTCCTTAGGAGGGAGAAAGAGGGACTTTTTCAGGTTAAAAGGACCAGCTTTTGCTTAGTTAGAGGGAGTTCTTTACTGAAGTCAGCGGGAGCTTTTGAAGTTCGGAGTTGGGACCAACGTCAGAGGAAAGTCGGAGATTGAACTTTTAAATGGGGCCAAAGCCAGGCTGCTCCTTTGGGAGATAGAATGAGACCAGGTCTCCAAACTTAATTATTTTACCATCGGAGTGACACTTAGCCGAATTTCCAGCATCTTCAGACTTAGAAATTTCTAGGATAGTTTAAGGTCTAGTCCTAAATGTTACGCTTTTCTTATTTTACAGTTAAGTTATGTGGACTTAGGTTAAGAGAGTTAAGGACCCAGGAATGGGATCTTTTTCTTTGAAGTCATTTAGACATACCTGTATTAGTATTTTAGAAACTGCTTTGCTTTTTATCGCAATAAAAAGGAGGGAGGCCAGACCAGGTCTCTTTTCCCCAAAAGACAGTTGGAAATATTGTGTTCATGGAGTTGTCTGATTCTTGTAATGTCTATGTTATCACGCTACCCTGCAAAACTCCCATTGCATGTCCTTGGAGGATCACCCAGGAGGACGAGAGATAAGGAACTAACTCAGGCTGGAGATACATTTCTCAGGGCTGGATATGGAGAGGTATCTGTGGGATTTAATTGTTGCCTGGGAGTCCGAGGAAGGGAACTGGGTTGCAAAGGCCTAGAAGTCCCAACTGGGCGCACCTGGCTGCCCGCCACCTCTGCCTGTCAAATTCTGTTTTGCCCCAACATGGAAGGAAGTTGGCGACATTGACTTCCTGGTGATATGCTCAAAATAGGATAGCCTCGGTTACATCATTTTTTGCCTCCAGAGATAATTTAGGTTTGATTTGCTCTTGGACCCTCTAAAACAGTGTTCCCCAACCTTTGGATTTTGGACTTCAATTCCCAGAGGCCTACGTCAGTACAGTGCTTTGGGGAATTGACTTAGGCTTCTAGGAATTCAACCCCCAAACCAAAAGGTTGGAGACCATTGCTCTTGAAGATGAGGTTACAGGCTTCAAATATCTGTAAGCCTGTCATATGGAAAAAAGAGTAGAAGTGTTTCCTGTTGCTCTAAAAAACAGCAGAACAAACAGGTGGAAATTGTGGGGAAATATGTTATCAGTAAAACATTAGGAGAAACCATTTCTGTTCCTAAGAGTGTAGATTGTTTGACAGTTAAACAATTTATTTCAAGCATGGGCTCTGTTGCTATTTTTTCTCTGAAAAAGTCGGTTCCATCATATTCGGCTCACCTGAGGCTGTATGGTAAATAATGCTGTTTGCATTATTGCCTCAGTTTTGCCACAGTGGAAATTATGACCCACAGTAGGGTTTCATTACATTATTTTTCTTCCTGTTTTGTTGAGAGGATGCCCATTGTGTGCAGAGCATTTAAAATGCACTGTTTTGGGCTACAGCTCCCAGAATCTTCCCAACCTGGGGGATGTTGTGAATTGCCCCCAAAGCAACATTTCCAAGTTGCAGTTGTGAATCAGTGCATTGTCCAAAATGTGCTTCCGTATCGATCAGCCCCGATGCTGATATTTTCATTTTCATTCTTTTTCTTTCATCAGAAATATTTCCGGTGTATTGCCTTTCATTGATGTGAAAGAAGAAGATGAAGATGATTGATGGAAAGTGAGATGTATAATGGAGAAATAAGTTTTACACAGAACATTTCGCAACTGATACTATTGAAGCACTGTAAATTAATGGGGAGAAATGAGCACAGGTTAGCAGAGGAGCTTTGTATATTTAACTTTTCTCAATTTTTCATTATCACTGAAAATACAGCTGGCTCGTTCCCCGCATTAACTGGAAACATTCCTTCCTTGAATTCCTCCCCACCCTCCCGTCCCAGCTTAAGCCCAGATACTAGCCTATACATATAGAGGCAAATCTTTTTTTAGCAAAGACTCCAAGAAAGTAAACATGTGTGAATGTTTATATCAAGAAAAATGGTGCTGGAAGGTGCTAAGAACTAGTTTTAAATATTGGAAAGGAGCTCAGAGTAAATTTTTCAACAAAAATGAAAGCAAGCTATTGAAAGAAGAGTCTCCTGAATATGATGTGTGGTATATTTTCAGGTCCAATAAGTGAGCCTCGATTGCATCATGGCACCATTACAGCATGCAAGAAGCCTGTCCGCTTTCTCTGTTGGAACACCAGCCGAGTTCTTTCATGAAAAAGGCATGGCAAGGAGACGGTTGAATAAAAATCTATGGAACTACACAATTATTTGAGGCTGGGGCATATCCATGTAAGGAGTCCCTTTCTCAATCTGCCCCAAGATACCCTGAGCCACTCTGTTGTTTAAGCAGTCTGAAGTGTTTGAAGATCTATCATTAAAGTTGCTGACATAATTAATGATTTCATGAAGACTCTGAAAGGAACCACTTGTATTCCTTTTGGCATGGACAAGTCTAGTTCATGTCTTAAACCATGTTGGCTTTACCGATCTAGAAGGCAGGGCCTGTAACTGCCAAAATTAAAAGCCAAATATTATACTGGGCTGTGATATCCTTCACCATGTCAAAAGCCTGACACCTAAACATAAACAGCTACTATGGATTATATGTTGGCAGAAAATTGCCCAAATCTTTCTAGCAATAATGCAAATGTAAGGTGTCTGTCTCCAAAAGCCAGTTTCTGTATCCTCCCAGTTCTATTTAAACAAATTACTTATTTGTCGCTCAAGATGTACATGTAAGATTAACTTGGTTGTCCTTCCCTTTCAAGGTGATATAGATCCTTGCAGAGCTATAGAGAAAGCTGGTACAGTGGAACCTCATACAACAGTCGCCCCGAATAGCAATGAAATCGCATAACAATTAGTTTTTTTGGGGGCAGGAAATGGCATCCTGCATAACAATTTTCCCTATGGAAAAAATCGTGCAACAATTTTTCAATGGGAGAAACCACTTAGCAAAAAAAAGCTTTGTACAATGCATCCCATAGGGAAAATTGCTATACAATGCATGCATCATATAGCAATTGTTTTGTACAACAATGAGCCACGTGGAATGGATTAAAATCATTGTATGAGGTACTACTGTATGTTGCAGCACAACATACATGTGAAATATGATTATGAAACTAAGGTGGTTCATTTGGTTTAATACAGTTGAGAATTCATCCCTGGGATTAGGTAATTTAAATCAGTTACTGTACATTGCCTTCTAATTATAAAGTGTTCCATAACATCTCCATGGTTCTTTAAAGAGTTTTGACTCTTGTTGTTAACACAAGTACCACAAGGATAAGCTAATTTAAGGAGTGGAAAAGTAACTGCAGCTTCACACAGGGATTAAACTCCAAGAAAAACACAGGATACATCAGTAAGATTGTATCTACTGCATGTGTTGTTGTTGTTGTTTACTAACAAAGTCTATCAGTTCCAGACAGCACAACTATGACTAAGGTTGATGGGATGTGTGGTCTAAAATGTCTGAAGAATACCTGGATGGGATCATTTGAATACTGGATGAGAAATATACATTTCTAATATACTATATGCCGACTGGTTGCCCACCTCAGTTGCAAAGTTCTTATTTAGCCATCTTTCAGTGCCTATCCATCCAATTTTCCCTTTCTGCAAGATGCTCTGTGCAATGAATGAAGGTTTGACCCCGCTCTGCTTGGGAGGCCAGATCCTCACAATTCCTTACACACTGCACCTTTTTGCCCATTTAACCAACAGCAGCCTGTACCTTCTCTCGAATGGGGCAGTACTCCCCTGTACCCCCTGTGTACTCTGCCTGGCTTCTGGGTCAGCATGTGTGTGCAGGTCTCCTTTAAAGTTACTTCACTGGTAGCAATGGCTTTGGCCTGGGCTCCAGTACAGCTCTATGTTCCAATCAACAAACACAAAGGTTCTATATTATACATGCTTAATTGTAAATTTCAATGGTTATAGCATAGGATCAAGAATTTGCAATCTAGTCATTTCACACTTTAAAATAATAACTCTAGCTTACTTCAGGCTCTGGCTTGATCAAATCTGCATACTACATTTCTGCTAAGGTTTATTTACATTCACTCATGCAGTGAGGCTCCCATCATCCAGAAAAAGAGAGCGATTTCTCTCCAACCTTTCCTTACATGCCCTTGTCTATCTCTCACCTCTGATCTTTCATGAGCAAGACTCCAGCCAATCATACATCACTAATTTTAAGATTCACATTCCTCTAAAGCACGGGACCTGGTTGTTTTGTCTAGCATAGGAGTTCTCAACCTTTTTAAGCCAGGGGCCTGGTCATGCTCCCTCAGACAGCTTCAGGGACCCGGCAGCCATTTTGCCCTTACTCCAACACATGACACTTCCTGGTGTGGTGGAGGTTGTGGTGAGCCACATGAAATGGTGCTGTGGGCTGCAGGTTGAGAATCCCAGGTCTAGCAGATGAAGACTGCATGATAACAGGACCACAATGCACTGCAATCATTCCTCTTTCAGTGAACAGCACACTAAAACCTAAAGCCTGCATTTCCCCCCTATAATAATGATGATGATGATGATGATGATGATGATGATGAGAAGCAATTCAGCACACAAAGGCCTAGATTTAGTGGCAAGGCATTTAATCATTTTTCTGGTTGTGAGATCTTCTCATAGGTGGTCTGACAGGACCCCAGAATTTTGAGATTAAGCAACCCACCCTGCTGAACCCATGAACTGTTTCTTGAGCTCCATTTTAAAATAGCTCAGAGGGATGGAGCAGATTTTTTTTTATTTAGGAGCCCAGGAGGTAGATCTTTGTGACATTACAGAGACAGGACAGGCAAGATTTGGGAAGGAAGTAAACACATCACACGGAATATCATTGGGTTGAGGCGTTGAGTCAGGGTGACAGCTAAAAATGACTGAAGCTTGTTAATCACATTTACAGAATCTCCACACACACAAATAAAAAATTTCTCCTCCCCTAGAAATTTGTTTCATCACCTAAAACAGGGAGTTCTCAGGTATGGCAACTGTACTTGTGAATAAGAAAGGGATTCTCAATAAGTTTATTTTAACTATGGCACCCAAAAGGTTGATGGAATTGCTTTCCCTGCTGCCGCCGCCGCCCCCCCACCTTCTTTGGTGTTTAATATAACCTAAAGCTGCAGCAAAGAATAAGGGGAAAATATCTTCCCAGTTCTGAGTTCCAACAAAGGAGGAACTAGCTAAGTGGAGTTATACTGAGGTACCTCTGTAAGGTGCCTCTCCGGAAACTGAACTGCCTTTAATGCTTAGTACTGCCACAGATGTTAATCATATGCAGTCAGTTCCTCCTTCCTGAGAAAGCTTTTTTTGGGGGGAGGGAGAGGGAGGGGGGAGGGAGTTAAGCCCAAGTATTCTGCCCCTGGTTTCTTCTGTATCTTTTGAAGGAACAATCTGAATTAGAAGTGTATGGGTTATATTTTTGGACTACAAACTCCAGGATTGTAACTCTGTTAATAATAACTATCTGCCATCATGTTGATTCCTTGGTATGGAATACACTGAAGTGGTTTGCCATTCCCTTTTTCTTCTGGTACTCTGGGTCTATGCTGCTCACCCATGGTCACACAAGCTGGCTCATCTCCCACAAGACACAGTAGAGAATCAGACTCCTGACTCCTGGGTCTGTAGTCAAGTACTCTGACTCACTGAACTATCCATCCAGCTGTATTTCTCCTAGTCTACTGTTTTCCTTAACACACTATGCTAACAGTGTTATTTCTGTGGGTTGATTGACCTCGGTTGTTTTTGTAATCTTTTTGTTTCCTATTCTTCAGTATACCTTCTCCATGAAAACTGACATAAAAGCAAGGCTATCTTCGTTCTATATTGTATGCCTTTTTATTTTTATCCTTGCGTTTTGTATAACTAAGGTACAGTGGCACCTCATACAAAGATTTTAATCCATTCCACAGGGCTCGTTGTTGTATGGAAAAATTGTTATACGATACATGCATCGTATAGCGATTTTCCCTATGGGATGCATCATACAACTTCTACTTCTTCTTCTGCTAAGTGGTTTTTCCCATTGAAAAATTGTTGTACGATTTTTTTCCATAAGGAAAATTGTTATGCGGGATACCATCCCCACCCCCTAAAACCTAACTGTTATGCGATTTCGTTGCTATGAGGTTCCACTGCACTGTGATGGCTTAGTGGTTAGTGGTATTAATCATCAAGTGGAACTTGATGACTGGAAAGTCGGCAGTTTGAGACCCAAGTACTGCATGACAGAGTGAGCTCCTGACTCTGTCCCAGCTCATGCCACACTAGCAGTTGAGAAGAAATTGCAAGAAGATAAATAGGTACTTCTCCGGTGGGAAGGTAAATAGCATTCCATTCACTCCGGTGTCGAATCATGCCTGCCACATGTCCACAGAAACATCTGCAGACACAGACAGCACTGGTTCTTTGGCTATAAAGAGAAATGAGCATGGAACCCTAGAGTCAGATACGACTGGCTTTCAAGCAAGGGAAACCTTGACTTTGACCTCTACCTTTGTATAACTGCGGAAACAAAGAAAATTCTCAGAATAAGATACTAAGATTCTCCTTCAGACTCAATTTATCTGCGTTGTGTGGACTAGGAAAAAATGTTTTTCAGGGTTGTTGTTAATGCTAATGTCATTCTCCTCCTTCTCATTTTGCTTCTTGATATTATTATAATAAAAATATACAGTACTGTATGTTTAATGTATAACTCAGTAAAACAGATTGTGACAGATGAAAGCAGCAAGAGTAACCACATGAATTCTTTCCATTGGAGACCAAAGTTGCATAGTGGTATGCTATTATTATTTGTGTTCATAGCACACACCACTACAACTCAGCAGAGTTGCTTGTGTAGATAAAAGTAATAAGTATAGAATTCAGGAATGCAAGCACTCCCATTTGAAACACTTTTGGGGCACCCATGGAAGACAATAAACTTAACCATAAAGTTAAATGAAAAATAAAAGTTTGAATATTTGTGGATTTCAGAGTTTAGTTAATGTGCAGCCAATTGTCTAACTTTTATATATGCAGCAATTAATTGCCTAAGGCTATGCAAGGGATATAAGAAGGACTTCCTTTTTTCCAGATCTGGAGGGGTGTTAGACAGTTGTATATGAAATCTTATTAAAAATGCTGTGCTTGGAGTCAAAACCTCTTATGTAAAGACATTCTCCTGAGAGGCTTTCATCACAGGCATCCCCTGTCTACACATTACACCAAGTCTGTATTTGTTCAAGGGCCTTCTGTTTTGCTTACCTATTACTGAACTGACATGTTTGACCAGATATGCATCTAGATCTCAGACTCCCCCCATGCCTTGGCTTCTAATGTTTGTACTGTAAAGGAAATGTGAACTTCAATATTTTCCTGACTTGGTCATTGGGTCAGTTCCCATTGGTAATGCACATTATTCATGTTGTTAGGTTGAAAAGAATATGAGTGAACTGGCTCCATCAATCTAACTTTTAAACTTGCCATCCAAGCCGTGCTGTAAGAGCCTGCCTTGGGCTGGCTGGGAAGAGGCAGGGGGAAGGTTGGAGCTTCGCATGTAAATTGTGGTATTTTTTCAACTGCCAAGTGGAAAAAGAAAAAATTGTTTCCAAGTAGTGATTGAGCATGGAAAGCTCTCTGTCTCAAAACAAATTCCTGACAAAATTATAGCCACCAAAACACAGTGGTTAGAAGAACACATGAACCTTAGTGTTTCTCACCGCAAATACTAGAGTTCACATCTGTTTCTAGGAAGTTGCCATCCTGGTGGCTTTCAGGTCCATCCCAGCCTGTCACCAGCATCCGATTAATACCTTTGGAGGCTCGGAGCCTAGCTGAATGCTAGGCACACACTTGCCCATCGTTAAACCTCTTACGTTGTCTGGAAAACCCCCACATAAAAGGTTTGGCCAAATACAACTGTATTTGCAACAAACTTCTCAAATAATTTTTTTAAAAGTCAGCCATCTGGAGATTTTAGGTGGATAACAACACTGGAAGCAGTGCAAATAAGGGAACTCTGGTTTTGCACCATGGCCATGTGAGGGGAGGTGGTACACACCAGCTACAGGTTAATAAGATGAAGCCCCTAGTTGGCCATCAGTGGGGTCCCACTGCCCATACCTTGCAGGCTGAGTCCCATAAAGACAGGGGATGGGGTCTGGATGATAGCCCTATTCAGTAATTCACAATAGTATGTAGTGTTAAACAAATGGTAGGAACATAGACATGCATACAAATCACATCCCAGAATGCAGGGGTGTATGCACCAGCATACAATGATACTAGATACATGAAGGCAATTAATATATAATGCATCATCAGCAGGGGCTGCGGTGGCTCAGTGGTTAAGAAGCTCAACTTGTTAGCTGGAAGGCTGGCAAGTCAAGCAGTTCAAGACCCAGGTAATGCATGATGGATTAAGTGCCCGTCTCTGTCCCAGCTCTTGGGGACACGAAAGGAGCCTCATTTGGGTGTTCCCTGAGTGGAGTTTCTTCCACAAAAATCCTTTCGACCAAGAATAATTTCTGATTATTATTATTATTATTATTATTATTATTATTATTATTATTATTATTATTATTATTATTATTATTATTATTATTATTATTATTATCATCATCATCATCATCATCATCATCATCATCATCATCATCATCATCAAGTAAATGCCTAATTAGACTCAATATTCCAATATGTATAGCTCTAGTATACTTTTGTACATATAAATTAACATATGTAGATATATGTAAACTACTACCATCTTTTGCCCCCTTTTTGAGTGGTATTTAGGTAGCCATTCTAGAAAAGGCATTTACCGCTTGTTCTCCCATAGAAACAGGATAGGAATTGGGGACAAATTCTGTAGTTTCCATTTTAATGAGAAGTGGCTTGATTAATACTTCTTTGGCTCATATGTAAACTGCTCTCCAAAAGTAGAAGGGTTTGGTTGGCATATTTACTGGGTTAATTTAGGAAGAATACTGAATCCTTAAGTCCCTTAATTTGGAAAAAAGTCAAGTGTTGATGTATTTCATTCCTTCTGACATTGCTGAGCATAAAGCTCTCAAGTAATTTTTAAAAATATAATTAGTTCTTTCTGGTGGTAAAAGGTCACCCTTGCTCGAAAGCCAGTCATATCTGACTCTAGGTTGCAATGCTCTTCTCCGTTTACATCCAAAGAGCCAGCGCTGTCTGCATCTGCAGATGTTTCCAAGTTCATGTGGCAGGCATGACTAGATGCTGGAGCACATGGAACATTGTTACCTTTCTCACTGAAACAGTACCTAATTATCTACTTGCAAATTCTTGCTTTCAAATCGCTAGGTTGGCAGGAGTAATGACTATAAAACTACATTACTTTTTCAGTTTGTATAACGAAGACTTGTCCATTCCCTTTCTTTGGTGTCTCACACGGAAGACAAAGAACGAGTCGCACTAAGGACTAACACAGGTTTATTCTTGGATGGCCAGGGTGAACATGTGGTAATGGCGGAGGTACATCACATTATATACAGTAACGAAACACATTTGAATCTGGTTGCACGGTGGCTCATTGGCTGCCACCGTTGGGGGCGTCGACTAGAGGCACGCCCCCCTCTTCTGTAGTTCTTCATGCGGAGAAGTTCCCGCGGCTGTCCGTGATTTGGGGATTGAGCCATGTGAGTATGAACGCTCGCATCCGCCCTCAATGGGCGGTCCGCTCGCGTTCCTTTAGCAGCTGTGATACATTGTGATATGGGGCTGGTTACATTCATTTACTTAAAGCAACAGTGTCCTTGCATACACAACATCCCTCCCCCCTAGGATGGGACGAAGTCCCTTAACCATTGTGGCTTCCCGCACGTGCGCCTGGGGCGCGTGTCAGCTTGCCCTAGCACAGGGGAGCCCGCGGCTCCTGGTCCCGCGCGGTCTTGTCCTGCAATGTAAGGTGGGGACTCGTTAGTGGTTCTGTGATGAGGCTGCGGTGACCTTGCCTGTGGGGACGGGAATGGAATGAACAGTTGGGAAGTGAACCCTTGCTTACCGCCTGCAGGGCCCGGGGACCCCCCTAGCACGAACTTCGGGACTGACGATGAGACCCTCGTGGACCCGCTGTCTCCCGCTGCCTGTTCGGGGGTCTGGGGACTTGCGGCTGGCGAGATTCCGCTGGCTGCCTGTCTTTTCGGCGCTTGTCTCTTGGGGGCCGGGACTATGGTGTACTCTAGCATGCCTGCGTTTCGGGGACTGGAGGTACCAGGGGCTGAACTGAAACCCCTCTTCTCGCTAGGACGGGTGGGAGACCACTCCGCTAACTCCCCCTGGTACGAAAAATCATAGTCAAACTCGTGCTCCTGGTCGTAGTCGGGGACAAACTGATTCCTCTCTTTAATTTCGCCCTCGTGCACCTCCGTGTCTCCCCCTTGGGTAGTGCGGGTGGGGGAGGACCCTAACGCTGATTTCCCCTCACTGGTGACCCTTCTTCGGAGCTGGTCGGCGTGCCGTCTCCACAGTAGCCCTGAGCTAGTCTCTACCCTGTAGGACACTGGTCCTGTCTGCTCGATGACCGACCCCGGTACCCACGCCGGCCCCGAGGCCGCGTAGTTCCTACAGTAAACCGGGTCCCCTGTGGCAAAGTTCTTGGAGTTCCTCCCCCCCTAAATTTATATTTCTCCCCTCATCCTCCACCCTGGACGGATCCATCCGGTCAAACAGCGTTGCCGGGCGTCTCTTCATCAGCAGCTCGGCTGGGGAGAATCCTGAAGCTAAGGGGGTGGTCCTGTAGCTGATTAGGAACTGGCACAGGTGTAGGTTCAGGTCGCCGGGGCCCATGCGCCGCAGTGCGTCTTTCGTAGTGCGCACTTGGCGCTCTACCTGACCGTTTGTGGCGGGGTGGAATGGGGCAGCCGTGATGTGCCTGATTGCGTTCCTCTCCATGAAGGTTTGGAACTCGGTCGACGTGAAGCAACTCGCGTTGTCGCTCACGAGGACGTCTGGCAGGTCGAAACACGCAAAGAGTTTACGCAACTGCTTTATGGTTGTCGCGGAGGAGGTGCTGCTCACGGGGATTACCTCCAACCACTTGGAGTAGGAGTCGACAACCAGTAGGAACGTTGCCCCACGGAAGGGCCCCGCGAAGTCGACATGGATACGGGACCACGGTCCGCGGGCCGTGTCCCACTCTCTATGGGGTAGCCGGGGCTCCTCGGGCTGGGAGCTCTGGCAGCTCTCGCACGTGCCCACTAGGCGCTCTATGTCCGCGTCTATCTGTGGCCACCAAAAGAAACTTCTAGCTAGGGCCTTGGACCGCACGATCCCTGGGTGGCTGGTGTGCAGTAGCTTCAGCACCCTTGCCCTTAACTTTTCTGGGATAACCACCCGCTGCCCCCAGAGTAGACAGCCCCTTTCCAGGGAAAGTTCTACCCTGCGCCTACAGAACGGCTTGAACGGTTCCTCTGGGGGAGTAGTGGGCCACCCTTTCCTCACCCATGAGCTAACTTGGGCTAGGATCTTGTCGGCCGCCGTGGCTTTGGCGAGGTCGGCCGGAACAATGGGGGGTGAGTCGAGGGACTCGATTAACATAACCTGGTGGTCCTGCTCTACCTCGCATGCCGGGTCCCCCATGCTAGGGAGGGGAGACCGGGACAGTGCATCCGCGTGGGAGATCTCCTTCCCTGGTCGGTAAACTAACTCGTACTGATAGGCGTTGAGGAATATGGCCCAACGCAACATCCTGGGGGACAGTATTTGGGGAGTGGGTTTGCCGGTAGTGAAGATCCCCAGAAGCGGCTTATGATCCGTCACTACCGTAAACTCGCGGCCGTATAGAAAATCATGGAATTTTTTGGTCCCTGCAATTATGGCCAGTGCTTCCCTATCCGTTTGCGCGTAGTTGCGCTCAGCCTTTGAAAGGGACCTAGAGTAATATGCCACCGGGGCCTCCCGCCCGCTCTCTAGCACGTGGCACAGGACCGCCCCCACCCCCACCGGGGACGCATCACATACTAGTACTACTGGCTTCCTTGGGTCAAAATGTGTTAGGACCGCGTCTGAGGAGAGGAGCGATTTCAGTTCTCGGAAAGCTTTCTCTTGTTTATCCCCCCACTGCCAAACCGCGTCCTTTTTAAGTAAGGTGTGCAGTGGCTCCGCAACCGATGCTTTCCTCGGCAGGAATGAATGATAAAAGTTAAGGAGCCCCAGGAACGACTGCAGTTCCGGCTTTGCGGTGGGGCGAGGGGCGTTTTGTACGGCCGCAACCTTGGACTCTGAGGGTCTGATCCCTTCTGGGGTTACCTTAAAACCTAGGAATTCAACCTCCCTCGCAAAAAACACACACTTGTCCTTCCTTAGGCGAAGCCCCGCTTTCTCGAAAACCGAGAGAACCCCATCTAGTCTTTTCGCTAGTTCTACCTCGCTCCCCGCTGTTATCAGCACATCGTCGAAGTATGGTAGAACTCCTGGAAGCCCCTTTAGCAGGCGTTCCACGAGGGACTGAAAGATCCCGGGGGCCGAGTTCACGCCGAACTGAAGGCGCGTTACCTTAAATGCCCCCTTGTGCGTCACGATGGTCTGCGCAGCGGCAGCGGCTGGGGTAACTGAGAGTTGCTGGTAGGCTTGGGCCAGGTCTAACTTGGCAAAACACCTCCCCCCATGAAGTGTGGCCAGCAGGTGGCTGACCACGGGTACCGGGTATGCATTTGGCCGAATGGCCTTATTAATCGTACATTTATAGTCTGCACAAATCCTGACCTCCCCGTTTGATTTAAGGGCCGTTACAATCGGCGTCTCCCACTCGGCCGAATCAACTGGAACCAAAATCCCTTGCCCCACCAATTTGTCCAGTTCCGCCTCGATTTTGTCCTTGAGTGCGAAAGGCACCCTCCTTGGCTTAAGGCGGATGGGCCGGATTTCTGGGTCCAACTCGAATGAAACTGGGGGCCCCCTGTAAGTACCGAGCCCCTTTTTGAAAACGTCCGGGTGTGCATTGCAAACGTCCTGCATTGGGTCAGTCTCAGTGGCGTGGATGCCGGACAGTTCTATTCCCAGGGGAGCAAACCACTGCGTTCCTAGGAGGCAACACTTCCCCCCCTTGAGGACTACTAGGGGCAGTCTTTCGGAGAAATTCTTGAACTTCACCTTGAACTTCCCCACCCCCAACACCGGGATCCCGTTTCCCTGAACGTCCCGCAAATGGGACCGCATGGCCCGCAGCTTGGGCCGAGCCTCTGGGGGAATGCGCATGTACTCCCTCTGGGACAGTATAGAGTAGGACGACCCTGAGTCTATTTCCATTTTTACGGGGCGCCCCTGCAACTGTACCTCCACGTAGAATCGCCGGTGCTCCAGGGCCACGCGGCGTACGCCGTCCTCGCCGTGAACGGTGGAAACCTTCCTGGAACCGGCCGCCTTCCGCTGGTGGTGCTGGGGATGACTGGAGCTGCCTTTGTCCTCGGTTCGCCCGCGCCTGCATACTCGGGCGATGTGTCCCTTTCGACCGCAGTTGTGGCACTCGGCCTTGCGGAAAGGACACCTCGTGCGGTCGTGGGCCGCGCCACAGCCGTCGCAGCGGCGGTCTTGCCGCTCTCGGTGTTGCCGCCGCTCCCCACGCTTCCGTACCTTCTGGACGCCGTCGTCGTCGCTGGTGTAGGAATCTGCCGTTGCGGAGGAGTCGTCGGAGGTTTCTGGAGTGCCGGCGGGTGACTTCGGTGCCCGCCAGGCTGCCTTTGCTGGAGTCCGCCGGGCCGCTTGGACAGGGGACTTGCCCCGCTCGGATGTTGTGCCGCGGGCCTTGAACACCTTGACCCCGCTCCTGGCCGCCTCAGCCGCCTGCGCCTCTCGCAACACCTCATTGAACGAGAGGTGCTCGTCGCGGGTCATGAGCTTCCGTTGTAGCTCCTCGTCCCGCAGGCCGCACAGCAGGCGGTCTCGCAGGGCCTGGTTCAGATCGTCCCACTTGCAGTGCACGGCCGCCAGCCTGAGGGCCGCTGCATAGTCGGACACGGACTCGCCTGGGCGCTGGTCCCGCTGGTGGAACGCGACCCGGGCCGGAAAAATCGAGACTGGGGGCTGGAAGTGTGCCCTCAGCAGCTCCAGGAGTTGGTCGATCGGCACGGCTTCAACCTTCTTTGGCGCCACCAAGTTCATTAGGATGCGCAGCGTGGCCGGTCCCACCTGGGCCAGGAAATGGGAGCGTATCAACGCGTCGTCGTCGACGCCGGCTGCTTCCATTGCGTGCCGAAACTGGCACTCGTAGAGCTCCCACTGCTCAGGCTCGCTGACGTCGAACTGGTACGTCTTGACTCTGGGATTCGCCATTATCCCACCTTCGTCGCCAATTTGGTGTCTCACACGGAAGACAAAGAACGAGTCGCACTAAGGACTAACACAGGTTTATTCTTGGATGGCCAGGGTGAACATGTGGTAATGGCGGAGGTACATCACATTATATACAGTAACGAAACACATTTGAATCTGGTTGCACGGTGGCTCATTGGCTGCCACCGTTGGGGGCGTCGACTAGAGGCACGCCCCCCTCTTCTGTAGTTCTTCATGCGGAGAAGTTCCCGCGGCTGTCCGTGATTTGGGGATTGAGCCATGTGAGTATGAACGCTCGCATCCGCCCTCAATGGGCGGTCCGCTCGCGTTCCTTTAGCAGCTGTGATACATTGTGATATGGGGCTGGTTACATTCATTTACTTAAAGCAACAGTGTCCTTGCATACACAACACTTTCCCTGCTATGAGAAGGGGGAGTGTTCTGCCATTACTCACTGAGGGGGCAGGGCACAGAAGTGGCTGAACCTGCATTAAATATTGACCTTTTTTTTGCTCTTTCTTCAAATTAAAATCAAAGCCACATCAAATGCTTACTGGAAGTGCTTGGGGAGCTATTTCTAGGAGCATGCTGTTGTGATCTAATGCTTAATGGTAGCATGGGGGTGGCCAGCTCTATCCTCTATTGAGTGTAGGAAGGGCTATTTGATGGAGAGAGTACTTTCTAAGATCTGCAAAAGATAAGGTTAACATATTGATAAGAGTTATAATAATAGACTCAGACCTGAAATACTGTAGATGCTATAAACTGTCTGCAATTAGAGATAACACATGAATGTTGCAGAGGGATGATTGAGGCTTTCTCTTCAAGTGCAGTCAGATTTGAAAGGAATCTTGAAGACCAATCACCAAACAAAGGAAGGTAACCTGCAAAATCCCAGAAGTGAGAGAAGTTCTTGTTGTGACACTCTGATGCTCACATCAGTTATTAAATCTCCCTCTCCAAGTAGTAGCTACACTGGCTGGATAGGTCAGTGGTTTAGATATCTGATTGTGGAGCCAGAGATTGGAAGTTCTGTACCCCACTATGCCTCCAGGGAGAAGAGCTAGCCTGTGTATTATCAGCAATCTGTACAGTGGTATATCCAACTACTTCTGTGTGGAGATGTAAAATTTCCAAAAATTTTGACGCTCAGAAAAAAACCCGGTTTTCCCCCCGGGGGGAAATGGAAAAAAATGATTTTTTTTGGAAAAATTGAAAAAAATGATTTATAAAATATTTGAACCCCTTATCATAAAATATTTTATTCATCATGTTAAAATAAAACATTCCATAATATATTTTTTATTTTTTCAATTTTTCGGGGGAAAACAAAAAAGGCTTCAGGAAAAAAATGAAAAAAAAAAACCACCCAGTTTTTTTCCAATTTTTTCTGGGTTTTTTTCTGGGCCTTCACATCTCTACTTCTGTGTATCCTCTACCTAGATAACAACTCTGGAAAAGGTTGCCACCATCTAAATTGACTTGATGGCACCCAATTGCTATTAGCCATAGCTATCCTGATCTCCATTTCTAGCTTCAGTAAAACAAAAAGCAATTAAGGTACCAAGTTCCTCTTCTCACCCCAAACAGTGTCCCAAGGTCTGGGAGACCCAGAAATGTAAGTGTGATTTTGCACATGCTGTCACTTGCTGGACCAGTAACAGTGACCATCAGTTAGTTTCACATTCAAATTCACATTCAGACTCACAAAGGCATTGCACAGCATCATCCTGAGTAGTCTATGCAGCTCAACATGCACTTGAACACACATGCAGACCTAGTCATGTCCCGAGAACGCTAACTGAGGCATTTTTTTTAAAAAAAAAATATTTTGTGTAGGAATGCATTTGTCTGTCATTTCTGATTGGTGAGGTTAACACTTAGGAAAGGGAATAAATTATAATGCAGATTTCATTTTCACTGTGTTGATGGAACCAGAGAAGAGCGCATTGTTTTACCACACCCTGAACAAGTATTGCTGTGTTAATGGGTAACGGTGACTGTTGCCCCTTTGGGTATTAATCATAGCGGAGGTGTTACGTTAATCATCCAAGCTTTCAGTGATACATGAAAGAATCCTTCTATTCTTCAGACTTGAATAATTTTTTCTCTATATATGACTTAGATGAAATAATGGAAATTATGAAAATTACTTCTTTTTTTAAAGGGAATATTGATTTTTTCTGTTGCCATAGTGATGTGATAACAGCCAAACAGTTTCTTTTAGCACTTTCATGAAACAGATGTCTGTCATGTTATTGTTCATTGATCAAACCATTTTTTCAAAAGATATTAATGACACTTGTAGGTTGATCTTGTGTTGGAGGATTGTCCTTAAGCAAGACTTGCTCATTCTTGGGGACTGGAATTATTAGAATGCAGGTTCTTATTTCCAACCATGCCTTTTGGGACTGCAGGCTACATTACATCTGGCATGTCACCCTGGAGAGGTGTATTTGTCAGAAAATTCCAACTACTCATTAATTTTCTAGAAATATGTCAGTTCAGTATGGAAAAAAGAAGAAACAATCAGATAGGAGCAAAACTTATCGGTTCTGATCATTACCACTGGCATAGTTTTGAGATTACTGGGATGTGTTCCTTGGCAGGAGGGTGTCCTTTCTATTTGCCTCCATTAAGGGAGTGGGATGTCAACACATGAAGCCACTTTTTTCAGGGAGGGGATGACTACAGACATAGGCCTCCTTACTGTGCTGGGAAAACAACCTCCTCTGGAGAGCTGTACAAATATTGGGGGGGGGGGGGCTTCCAGAGAAGCAAAAGTAGGAAGAGGCAGAAAATTTGCCACCCTGACTTCTAGAATTCAGCCTAATGTTAAGTCAGTCCTTGCAGCTTCTACCCTTCTGACGTCCAGTTCTCCTTCATTAATCATGGATCTGCTAAGTGTAGGCCTCCACAGGAGCTAGGACCCAGTATCAGGGTTGCCAACCTGTAGGGAAAACTCCCTACTGTAGAGAACTGTAGCCCCTCCGTAAAGAGCAAATAATCTTTACGTTAAAAAGGGGACATTTCATTCACACCAGATTAATACCTGCTGGCCACTGAGGGGCGGAGTAAAACCACTCTGGCCTTAACTCTGACCTTGACTCTGCCCACTCTGACCTTGACTCTGCCCACTCTGGCCTTGACTCCACCCACTTTATCCTTGACTCCACCCACTTCCGGCCTTGACTCTGCCCATTTACAGCCTATAGGGAAAGTAGGGAACTTTGACTACAGTGGTAAAGAACTCCGTGGTCCCCTGGTTGGTAACACTGCCCAATATAGTTATGGAAGCTCACCTGCATGGAGATCTGCATGCATTTCAAATGATTAGGTTCAAGGCATGGCTACATGGTAGGGGGGGGGGCATCTTACCCTGGGAACTGCTGATCTTCTGCCTCCCAGATGTGGTCCAGCCCACTTGTATCTTTCAATGAGATTACCTTCAAGCACTCAATGAAGTTTCTTGTATCTCTGTGATTGTCACAGCCACCATTTTGTTTCTGTGTACCCCCTCAGGAATGCAATGTATGAGAAACACCATAAAACTTAGAGTAGCTTACAAAACTTGAAATATGGTATGATTTAATTACTTTACTTTATTGTTATTACAGTCTTTGACCAGCCTTTACAATAGAAAAAGGTTTCACACTTTGTTAACAATAGAAAAGATTTCACACTTTGTTAGTAAAGGTAAAGGTTTCCCTTGCTTGAAAGCCAGTCGTATCCGACTCAAGGGTTCAGTGCTCATCTCTGTTTCAAAGCCGAAGAGCCAGCACTGTCTGTTTCTGCAGACGTTTCCGTGGTCATGTGGCAAGCATGACTAGACACCGGAGGGCACGGAACGCTGTTTATTTCCCACTGGAGTGGTCCCCATTTATCTACTTGCAATTTCTTGCTTTCAAACTGCTAGGTTGGCAGGAGCTGGGACAAAGACGAGAGCTCATTCCATCCTGCAGTACTCGGGTATCGAACTGCTGGTCTTCTGCCTCCCAGGCAGCATTTTAGCCACTTGAGCCACTGCAGTCCTTTTAGTAAAAGGTACCATAAAGTGTGCATCACTTTAGATTTTTAGAGATCAAAATTGTTCAGAGTTGTTTTGGTGACTGGGAGATGTACAATGAAGACTATACAAACAATTTTTATCACATCAATTGATGACAAACAGTGCTACCTTTGGGTCCCTCAGGGCAGCCCAGGGCAGCTTTTCCACCCTCAGTATAATTTATTGAATCTGACTCAGCAGCATATTTTTATTATACTGGCTTTTCATTAGTATTGCAGTGGTGAATGACAGTAGAGATACCGAGTACACTCAAGCAGGGCAGAACATGTGTCTTTTGATCTGACCATATTTTCAGCCAAAAGGGAAACTCTGGAGAGGATGGTTGTGGAGTACATTTGGATGACAGGAATGTTGGAGTTGGCAGAATATGGGTGGGTGGGGGGCACAGAGTCATTTGGCACATTTGATGATTTTGAACGGCACGCCATGACATGGTGTGTGGCAAAAGAGTTTAATTAACGGGGAGTTCAACACTATTGGGATCGGTGCCAATAAAATAGAGTGCCCATGAAAAGCTTGGGTGGAAATGGCAGCTGTAGACAAAAGGAACACAGGGATTCCATATAACGAGAGGGTATTTTTTAAAAAGAGATTAACTTCTGGTGCTTCATCAGAAATGGCAAATTCTTGTTAAAAGTCTTTGGGAGTGTCTGCTGGAGAAAATTTTTGGCCCTCTGACCAATTTTGAACTTGACACTCCTATAATAAGGCAGCCTTTTTTCTTTGTATTGCTCAGAGACTTAGTTAAATGTAATTGCAATCATGTTTTCATGTTTTTGCTATTGTTACCTGCTTTGGGTTTGATGTTTTGGAAGAAATACAGATATACATTTTCAAAAGTGAAATGCCCTTGGCCTTTCTAAAATG
The DNA here is from genome assembly GCA_035047345.1 of Bradypodion ventrale. Lineage (NCBI taxonomy): Eukaryota > Metazoa > Chordata > Lepidosauria > Squamata > Chamaeleonidae > Bradypodion > Bradypodion ventrale. Next base: position 176,766,709 of record JAWDJE010000005.1, read on the forward strand.
AAACTTACTTAGAAATGTATAACTAAAACTCTTAGCTCACTTGCACCTCCCTGGCCCTTGGAATATTGCCTTGAAATATATATTACATGAGCATTGCTTGGAAGCAAGTACTCACGGATTTGACTATCCTCAGCTGAGACATTAAATTGCTGTTTTCTCAAATTGCTTCTCTGACAATTACTCACTACAGTTGGGCGGGTTATTTAGAAGGACAAAAGATAAGTCAGATCAGCAGGTGAACGCTCTATATTTCAGTATTGACTCAGTGCTGATTCATGCAACTTTGGCCTATGTGACATTCTGAGTCAAAATGACAAATTTAAAATCAAAATAAATAGATGGATATCAATATAAATCAGTGATGGTGAATCTTGGCACTCCAGATGATCTTGAACTCAATTCCCAGAAGCCCTGATTGAGTGCTGACTCCGGCTTCTAGTCATTGAAGTCCAAGAACACCTGGAGTGCCAAGGTTAGCCTTCACTGATATAGATAAATATCAGAGCCTGACCAATTGCTGAGCATTTCTCAGTTGCTACTTCTGGGGTATAAACCAGGAAAACCGTTTGAGGCACAATGTAAAGTCTCCAAACATGCTCTTGTATCAGCAAATTGTTTTATTGAGAAATCAAAATATTTGAAGCCATTCCGGTATGAATTTTTGGCTTTTCAGAATTTTCTTTTATCAGGAATCTAAAATATCAAACAATACATCATTTATACTATTTTTGCACATCATAGCTGCAGATTACCAAACAGGATTCACATACATCTTAACATTTTAGACTGGGGTATACAGAAAGCGCCCCTTTGAAGATGGTGGTATTTTGGAACCACAGTTGGGCATATCTCAGCCAATGGCAATCTTGTTGTGCCAGCTAATCTTTCTCACACTAACTCAGGCAAAAGGAACTATGAAAATGAATTCACCAAAAGGTGGGTTCATTTTGGCAGTTTAAAGACTCACCTAGACACAAAAGAAAAAGTAGAAAAAGTTCCTGCTTCTTCTTCTTTCTTGTCTAGGCCAGACATGGAACTGCCAAAATGAAAGCCACCTTTTGGTAAATTCATTTTCATAGTTCCTTTTGCCTGAACTAGTGTGAGAAAGATTAGCTGGCACAACAAGATTGCCATTGGCTGAGGTGAGTTCATTCTGCAGTTCTGACCAAGTGAGAGAAAGATTAGCCGGCAGCACAAGGTGGCTTTTACCAGGGTATGCCTGACTGTGGTTCAAAAAGGCCACAATCTTTGAGGAGGCTCTTTCTGTGTACCCCAGAAGAAGTTATGCTCCTGTTTTTACTGCTGATGGATCACACATTTCACCTGCTGCAGATATTTGTTTATCTAGCTCAGTATTTTTACATTGACTGGTAGTGACTCCCTGGAGTTTCACATGGAATTTTTTCAGAGACCTACCTCATAACTTCAGGGATTGAGCCTGTGATGATCTACAAAGCAGGTGCTCTAACACTGAGGTATAGTCCCTTTCTTGCCTTTTGCCTCCTAAACTTGGATCCTTTGGAGTTTTTTTAAAAAAAAGAGATGAGAGTATTCAAAAGATAAACTGTGATCTGACCATCTGAAATGAATGCTGCCCTGTGGACTAGAATTGGGAGCGAAGGCTAGTGAGTCCAAGATGTCAGATATTATACAACCAGGGGATAGCACTTGGTTAAAGCAGGCCAAGGAAGGATAAGAACAAACCGGATTGTATTGAATCCCTCAAATGTTCAGACCCTCAAAAGATTGTTGTTCAGCAAGAAATCTCTGTTTAAGGCATGAAGTGCCTTGTCAAAAGCATAGTATTGTAAGAGTGGTTTCTATTTTCCTCTGGCTGTTTGGAAGATGCTATCAGCTGGATAACTCACCAGGATTAATCTGGATAATCTGGACACTACTTCAATAACTCCTATTGACAGTTCTGAAGGAAAGGATCCGCTACAGTAACTGTGGGCAAATAAGGATGAGAGGACTGACCTGGAGGTGGCCTTGTGTTGGATGTGTGTGTTCATGTGCAAGCTGAATTTGCTTCTTGAACTTTAGTTCTGCTCGAGTTTCCTCCTCATTTGTTGAAGTGGATCTAGCAAAGGAGAAAGTGTTGAGTGGCCTGCACTTGTTTTAGGACATTGTCACAACTGAGTCTTCACAATCAACCAGATGTCTTTGGATCAGTCATTCTGTCTATGAAAGGGAGAAAAAGAAGCGTGTACATTTCCATGCCATGTGATACAGTTTTCAGATCTACTCAGAAATAAACACATAGAAAGAACAGCAACATGTCCATACCGGGAGTTCAAGGCAATGTTTACCAGTAAGAACATGTCTGCTTCCTTGAGATGGATAATCAAGAAATGTCTAAACACATACTGGGAAAGAGAAGGGAGAGAAACACCCCAGAGGATAAATAGGAGCCTGTGGTTTTAGGTGGAATGGGCAGCCTGTGGAATGGAAATTGGATCAGCATTACGGCAAGGAAATTTCCTTTGCAGTGGGGATGTAACTTTGTTTCAGTTTTCCAAACGTATTTCCTTCAATTATTCAGCACATGTGTAGAGTAGAAATGAAAACCACCTACATGAGGCCTGTCAGCTGCTGTATCACAATGACATTTTGCTCACCTGGGCTTGGCCAAGTAGAATTAATAAAGTGTTTCATATAAACACCACTGTCCCCTTCAGTATTCCCAATCTGAATTGGTACTCCCTATTTGTTTTTATTGTTAGCAAGTTTAGGAACCACACACACACACACACACACACACACACACACACACACACACACGGAAACATATGAGATTTGAGAGAGGAAATCCGGGCTTGAGGAATTGAAATGCATTTCTGTCCTTCCACTTTACCAGGACTATGAAAAACATTCACGTAGATGGGCATGAATCTTATTTTTTGTCATGCAACAGTTCCATGTGACTGCAAAATCTGGCTTGTCTGACCCCCTTCTAGTGTTGTGAGGTAGTTTTCTGGCTGCTTTCCTGCCCATCAGCCTGCCAGACTATCAGTTGCCATTCTGTTTTCCACAGCATTGTGAAGCAAGGAAATAAAGTCCACCATTGATGGTTTGTTAGTTTATACAGAATGACTGGCATCAGGCAAGTTAAGCTCTCCATTCAATACTTTTGTCAAAGGCTTTTCCTCTTTAAGACCATTCATAGAAAGAGATGGCAGAAACAAAGTTCACATTTGCTCTAAGCCACCTGGGACACCAAGCATTGTTCATTGGGACATGCCTTTTTGTGTCAAAGCAGTTCTTCAACATAAAGGCTGCCCGCACAGCCATAACCACTCCAGCAGCACTTTTGAGGGGCTGTCATGACTAGAGGGATCCAAAAATTTCCACGTCTATGTATGGATTGAGTTGTGGCTTTGGAATGTTTGCTGGTATTCATTAATGAACATTCCCCTCTTTTCTTGTATCTCTCTTCTTGGAAGAAATTTCAAACACATAAAAGCAATAAACACAGAGCTGTATATGATTCCTATTATATAGTTCCAATATAAAACAAAAGAAGATTAATTCTGGATTTTAAAAATCCTCTATGTAACCTTAGTATGTCAAACTTTCCTTAGCCATTCATCCACTGGGAATGGTGTGAGTTTCTTCTAGTGTAAAGTTCATAGAACTCTAACAGCAACTATTAACTTTCTTATGAGATTTTTTTCCTCTTTAGTACTAAGCTTTTCATTATACAGTATCCAGTAAAAACAATGGGAGGAAAACCTGTGTGACATTTCCATTATTTCTGAAATAATTATTGCAAAATTTCTAAATTCCTTTGAGCCAAAGAATATACAGAATCCATATGAAAAAAGAAAGATGTGCCATAAGTACATTGATTAAATTATAAATACAATATTGTTATGTACAATAAAATTATATTGTTCTATTTAAGCTAATATAGTCTGAACATGTATTAGGTTACAATCTGGTTTAAATGGAATATAATTTTGAAACAATTCTTTTTCAATATGTAAGCAACAAATGTCTTCTCCTAATTGCTAAATATTTAGCCACATGTTGGCTAGAATCCTATTGGTGTTTTATGTAAGGTTGGCCAATTGGTGTGAGATACAGTAGAAACCCTGACTTACAAATGCCCCGAGTTACATAAAATTTGACTTACATAATGATTTTGTGGTAAAACCATGTCCTGGTTTACATAAATGTCCCGATTTACATAAATTTACATAACATGATTTCCTATGGGTTTGCTTCGAGTTATGTAAAAATTCATTTCCCTATGGGTTTGCTTCGATTTATATAAAAATAATTTTTCCTAAGGGTCTGTTTCAAGTTACATACAAAAAAAATTTTTCCTATGGGTTTGCTTCGAGTTAAATACAAAAAAAAATTTTCCTATGGGTTTGCTTCGAGTTACAGAAAACCCCGATTTAAGCAAAAGCCTACGGAATGTACTTTTTGCATAAGTAGGGGTTTTACTGTACTAGGATACATCTTGATAACATACCTGATCTCATTCATGATTGTGTAGCCAAGATACACTTTAGCACCTTGTCATTTGGCTATAATTAGTTAAACAAGTTACAAAATCATTATACAACCATCAAGAGGATTCTGACCATTAACTAGTATAAAAGTTCCTAAATCAACATGATATAGTTAAGAGAGAGCCTGTTCAGACTGTCTGTTCTTCAGCACTCTGGGCTCACTCATTTTCAAGTCACTTTCAGAAGTGGGAAGAGCTAAATATTTCCAATAATAAATCAAAATATCCCAAATCACTCTTTGCCCAAATGGTGAAGTGGCTGATGAGTCACTTCACCATACGGACAAATAAAACATTTCCCCTTCTCTTCTGCAGAGGGATGGGAAATTATTTTTCCTCTCTCCTAGCTGATCATTGTAGCACTATATTGTAGAGAAGAATATAAAAATCTCCCCCCCCCCTCTGTTTTTCCTTTTTATTGCTAACTGAACAAAAATGCTTACAGATGTGGTTTTGCTTTATCATGGAGATAAAAGGGGAAAATGGAGGAGGAAATTATTTCTTTTTAGTCCTCTTAACCAATGCTGTGTTACAACAATTGATTGGCTGGGAGAAGTTTCATCTTGCTACTTCTTTGCAGGGGAACTTGACAACTGGAAGGCTCACAGGTCAGCAATTCAAGACCTGAGTGCTGAATGATGGAGTGAGCTCCCATATCTATCCCAGCTCCTGCCAACCTAGCAGTTGGAAAGCAAGAATTTGCAAGTAGATAAATAGGTACTGCTTTCGTGAGAGGGTAACAGAATTCCATGCACTTTGGTGTTTAGTCATGCCTGCCACATGACCACAGAAATATCTGCAGATGCAGACAACCAGGGCCACCATCACAAATTTCTGGGCCTCATACTGAGCCTTACCCCCCCCCCCCACACACACACACACACAATAATGTCTCACAGTAATGTCACAGTTATGGCTGGCGACGGCAGGGCCCCTGTCAGCTCCAGGCCCTATACGGCAATACTGGCAGTACTGCCCTGATAGCAGCCCTGCAGACAATACTGGCTCTTTGGCTGCAAACGGAGAAGAGCACCGCACCCTAGAATTGGCTACAACTGTCTTTCAAGCAAGGGCAACCTTTACCTGTACCTTTAGTTTTTTGCAAAGGAGTGGGAGAAGTGTTTAATTCAAAGGCTGCAAGCCTCCTTAATATGTTGTTCGCTGTGTCTACAGTTGCTGGGAATGGTGTATATCTGAGCACTATAAAAAAGTAGAACCCCTTAATGAGGATTTTTAAAACCCCCACAAAAATGCTGAGAAGGAGGTTGTGTTGCCTCAGCATTCAAAAAATCTGGACGCTTGGAGCCTAGAGCTGCGATGGTGAACATTGGCAATCCAGCAGTAAACCCATTCGTGTGGATTCATGTGGACTTGGGCATCTGGGAATTGAAATCCAAGAACCGTTGGAGTGCCAAGGTTCACCATCACTGGCCTAGAGCAACCCGTGAAAGTACAAAAGAGTACTAAGCACCTGTCTGGACATGTCATAACATAACATAAACAGTGACTTGTATTCATTTCCTTTTTATCACTTAATAACTTAAGAGTATACTTAATAGTCCTCATTGCTGCGGTGGCTCAGTGGCTAAGAAGCTTGCCTTGTTAGCTGGAAGGCTGGCAAGTTGGCCGGGAGCAGTACTGCATGATGTTTTGAGTGCCTGCTTCTGTCCCATCTCCTGCCAACCTAGCAGTTTGAAAGCAAGAAATTGCAAGTAGATAAATAGGGATCACTTCGGTGGGAAAAGATCTTGGGGACATGAAAGGAGCCTCATTCTGGCATCCCCTGAGTGGAGTTTCTCCAGGAAAAAATCCTTTCAACCCAGAATAATTTCTGACATGAAATTATTATTATTGCAGATATCTTTGTGGCCGAATGATTTTGCAACCACCATTACATGTAAACACCTTATTAAAAAAAGAAAAGAAAGTGAAAGATCTTTCATTTGCACATGAAAAAGTTGTAATGTGTTTTTTATACCATTCTGCAGAAAAACATGACCCTAATTTTAAAACTGAGAATGTGCAGGACATCATGTAACAATTTAATCATGTAACAATTCCTTCATAAGATTTTACACCATTCTGCAATTTTTTGATCTTAGATATAATGAATCAAAATAAGCCATTAAGTGATAATTTGCTGGACTAGAACGTTTGCAATTAGGGCTGGATGCACTACAGCACTTTGTGATTCTGATATAGCCAGAGCATAGTAGATATATTTACGGCATAAAAATAATTAGTTTTCTCTCTCTCACACACACTAGTTATTACTTCATTCAGTTGCAAATGACTGATATGTTAAGGGCCTGAGAGATTTAAATCTGTAAAACCTATCAGTCTCTAGCGGGAAACACATCTAGACCTGGCTCTGACATGTAAATACAGGTGAAACTCGGAAAATTAGTATATCGTGCAAATGTTCATTCAGTTCAGTAATGCAACTTAAAAGGTGAAACAAATATATGAGATAGACTCATTGCATGCAAAGCGAGATAGTTCAAACCTTACTTTGTTATAATATTGATGCTTATGGCTTACAGCTTATGAAAACCCCAACCCCCCTGTTGTGTTTGAATACTTTTATTGCTGTAATGTTTTGTGAAATAATTGGGATCAGTAAGATCCTCCATTGTGTCTCCTTCTTCTTGGTCTTGAAATATCGCAAGGCTGAACTATGTAGTCTGTACATTCTTCACTCCGGTCCACAGAAATGTATCCATTTCTGAGTGTATACCGTATTTATTCGTGTATAACGCGCAAAATTTTATACCAAAAAAAGAAATCAAAGTTTGGGTGCGCGCTATACACGAGGACTGGGTGCGCGTTATAAACGAGCCTCTTTTACTCACCCGCACGCACCCGCCGGGACGAGAAGGAAACCCTCCGGGGGAGGCGCTACCGCCAGCCACCCGAGCTCCCGGGCCGCGCGACTCAAGAGCCGGCGCCGGGTAGGCACGGAGCACGCCACGGCCCTCCTCCCAGGCGGCGGCAGGCGCCCAGGTCCCGCTGCCGCCGCCGCTCACCTGCACGCACCCGCAGGGACGAGACGGGAACCTTCCGGGGGAGGCGCTACCGCCAGCCACCCGCGCTCCCGGGCCGCGCGACTCAAGAGCCGGCGCCGGGTAGGCACGGAGCACGCCACGGCCCTCCTCCCAGGCGGCGGCAGGCACCCAGGTCCCGCTGCCGCCGCCGCTCACCTGCACGCACCCACAGGGACGAGACGGGAACCTTCCGGGGGAGGCGCTACCGCCAGCCACCCGCGCTCCCGGGCCGCGCGACTCAAGAGCCGGCGCCGGGTAGGCACGGAGCACGCCACGGCCCTCCTCCCCGGGCGGCGGCAGGTGCCCAGGTCCCGCTGCCGCCACTCACCCGCACGCACCCACCGGAACGGTAAGGGGGAGGCACTAACGCTAAATTATATACCGAGGTTTCATGGAAAATTAGGGGTGCGCGTTATATACGAGTGCGCGTTATACTCGAATAAATACGGTATATTTAGCAGTGCTGCGCCATTGCTCCCCATGTTCTGACTGCCTAATAAAGTTGTTTGGCCCTGTTATGCTGGCTGCTTCGCATTTCTACCAGAACATCAAACCCCCAAACTCATGTACCCCATAATCACCACATAATCTCAAGTATGCTGTATGCCATGATCATCACAATTACAATGAATTAAGGCATAACCTCTCGCTTTGCATGTAGTGAGATGAACATTTGCATGATATTCTAATTTTCTGAGTTTCACTGTAGGTCCAGCAGGTTTTCCTAAAGGAGCTTTTCTAAGTCATTTCAATAAATGGCTGAACTCTTTTCAGAGCCAATTCAGAAGATGTGACACAGAGGTATACCTTCTTCTTTCATGTCCCAATCAAACCCTGGACTGTCAAGATGAAGCCACTTTCTTGGCTTTGGCCAAACTTAAGTCCTCATTGGTGTATGTTTCTGGTAATAATCGGCAGACTACCCAATGTGTCAGATTCTGTATTTCTCAACATTCACAGCACATGTTGTTGGCTGCCAGCATATCCTCTTTTCAGTGGTGGGTTCCAAGACATACCCAACATTCATATGATACCCAAGACCACCTGACTTACAGCTATCTTGCTGGCCAGGACTTGATATTTACTTGGTTGTTCTGTGTTTCACATGTCAGGTTGACATGGCGGATCGAAGCATCGTCTTCCATTGTTTCATGCCAGTCTCATCCAGAGCCTCAGGAACTTTGCTCTGAACTGGTCTCCCCATCTGGTTGCTGGCCTTCCTAGTGGTCGGTTTATGCCAAGTGGTATCCATTCTATGATAGTTTTCATCCACCTGCCATCTTTGAAGTGGCACACATGCCCTGCCCAGGATTTGCTAATATAAATTGATACTCCCATTCTTGTGTTATTGAAGCATTGTCATTTTGTCTATTTTCTGTACCCTTACATGATGATGGGAATATATATAAATATACAAGGCATTTATTTTTATTCTACTACCCAAAGAAGTGGACTTTGATCCATGGAAGCTCACTCTGAAATAAAATTCTTACTCTTTTAAGTGCTACAACATGTTGTGATTTTTTCTTTTCTTTTCTCAACATGCTGAGACAGAGTAAAACAGCCACTTCTTTAGAAATGTTCTTATAGCAAGCCATGCCATTGGTCCATAAAGACTGTTGAGCCAATGAAAAGTCATTTTCAATTTCTTTACCTAAAATGCTTTCCACTGCACAAACTAGGAACTAAACCCAGAGTTTTTGCCTATAAAAGATTTTCTCCGACACTGTAGCGCCAGATCTCAGATTTTAAACCATAGAATAGATAAGTCTAAATATAAACTCCTGTTTAAAGTCTATAGTGAAAAAAAAGTTGTCACCATATTCACCATGCGATTTTTTGTTCAAACAGCAGGAGTGAGATTTTGACTAATGGAAAGACCATTTAAATTTCGAAAGTGTTGCTTGGAGGTATTTTCAGCTGCAGCACAAGACTGAGGAAGGAACTTTACCTGATATGATGTAATAAAATAAATAGAATAAATATATGAATGGATGGCTTCTCAGTCTGGTTCTCAGTGGGTGGCAAATGTCTACACTATGAACACAAGCATAACTTCACCCACTTTGGCAGCTTCACCAAAGTCTATGGACTAATTTGGCACAAAGATTACTCTAGCCTTAAAGGTGGTCCCCCACTGTTGAAGAAAGTTTAATGAAGTGGTCTGCAAGAAGGAAAATAACGGGGTGCTTCCATTGGTAGTGCCAGCCTATTTCATGCTCTTTGGATGATTAGCAGTGCAATAATTTCCCTGGAGCTATTGCCTTGGCTGTTCTTCTGCTTCGGCTCAGGGTACAGGTACCTGTAGGAGCTGAAATGGACAGATGTGTTTTATATGCACTATCACCATCTTTTTGTGGGGGAAACATCAATCTGAATATAGTGCTCTTTCCCTTTGGATAGTTACCTTCATCCAAAGAAGCATTTCACATTCCCATGTCAGCTGTCATCCATTCGGAGGCTGCAGCTGGTCCAGAATGCAGCGGCCTTGGTAGTGATGGGGTGCGGGTATTATGTCCGTGCCTCGCCGCTGCTCCAGGAGCTGCACTGGTTACCAGTTTGCCTCCGAGTGCAATTCAAGGTGCCGGTTATGACCTTTAAAGTCCTATATGGTAGTGGGCCAGGATACCTAAGAGACCGCATCGCCCTAAAGACGTCTGTCCGTACAACCAGAGCAGACCGGAGGGGCTCCCTAATTGTTCCATTAGCCAGTGGGCCTCGCCTCTCTGGCACAAGAAAAAGGGACTTCTCCATGTTCGCACCGGCCCTCTGGAACCTCCTGCCAGTAGAGCTACGGTTGCAGATAGAGTTGCTGCCCTTCAAGAAAGGTCTTAAACCCTGGCTGGCAGGGCAGGTGTGGGGCCCTGAGGGCAATGTGGCTCCTGTTCGCTGACTTTTACCATAAGATGCACCATCTTTCTGCTTCTTGGGGTGGGTGGGATTTTAATGTGGGTGGGGGTTTAAACCGGTGTTTATTGTGTAGGTTTTTTAGATTATGTAAGCCACCCTGAGTTGGCAAACAAGTTGAAAAATTAAATTAAATTGAAATTAGGTACAAAAATGCTGTCTATAAATGCAGAAAGAGAGAGAGAGAGATAATGGCAGCTCTTTTTCTTTTCTCTTTTTGTGGAACTCCAGTACCCTAGGTGGTGCTCACGCATTCACACCTGAAAGGGATAAACTGACCCGCTGTATTGTCATCTGGGATATCTTATACCAGGATATAAAATCTATCAGAAGTGTCATGAAGTGAAAAATAAATAAAAACTTAAATTAAATTAAATTAAATTCCAGAAATATCCCCATAACATAGCATCAAACAAAACAGGAAATAGGTTAAACACCTACTATTTTAGTAGTGAATTCATGTTAAATAATAGTTACTGGGTAGATGAAAATTACTTGTGATTAAAAGGTTGAACTACAATTGAAATGTAGGTAAATGTGGTGTGGCTTTACTGTATGATCTCAAAACCTGAAAGAACAGGGTTTTGTCAACAGCAGAACTTAAACCCTGTTTTCCAGCAGAATGAAGGCAACTCTAACTAATGCAGATGTTTTAAAAGGCAAGTACAATTAAAGCAACAGGTATTTACCATGTGGTATGTTTGTACCAAAGTTCTAAATCCATCTGTATAAGGAACAGTTCTGCACTGGGCTTCTTTTCCTTCTGTTTTCCCCCCAGAAAGGAAAGTACCACAACTGATGGTGGGATTTGACTGAAGAGGATAAATTCTTTCCAGTGGTAATTTTCTCATCCAGATATGTGGGCAAATTGCAGTGTTGCAACATCAGATGCCAAAGAAGAGGAAAAAATATATTTATAACTAGCACACGGTGTCCTAATGTCAGAAAGCCTACAAATCTTTTTATAGTATCAACTAGCTGATTTCCAGGCCTTGCGCTGGGTTTTGTTCTGTGCTTACCCGGGCCGGTAGGGTCTGGCTCCTCCACCGCGCCACCCCCAGGCTCCCACCGAGGCATTTCAGGCTTGGCCAGGGGGCCGCACTGCTGCTACCACATCATTTGTGGCTGTTCCGTGGGGGGTGTGTGTGTGTTACTGGGCAGGCCAGGCATGCAGCAGCCACCCCTCATCGCTGCCTCCTCCAGGCTGGCACCGGCCCAGTGCACATGGTGGCATCGGGACACCCAGTGGCAGTGCTGGCGTCGGCTGTGCAGCCGGGCCAGGGCCGCGATAGAGCTATCGCTCCTCACCACCCTGGGCCATTTTGCTGGCCGAGGTGGTGCAGTGGTGGAATCCCATCTGGGTGGTGGGTGGCCCTGCCTGACCGTGCCGCAGCCCAGCCCCGCTGTTGCCTCTTCCGACACTGCCACCACCAGCTCGCGTTCTTTGGCCTTCGCCACCTCTTCTGCCGCCTCTGGCCCCACATGCACACCACTGCCTGAAATGATGGTTAGGCCGTGTCATGCAGGCAGACGTTTGCGCGTGCACACTCCCGCCTTCCCTGGTGGATTTTCCCATGGGAGGTGGCTTTGCGACCCTTTTGGGGGGCATACACCACCAAATGGTGGACAAGACCCCCCCAGCACTAATTTTCAAAGGCCAAGGTTGTTGTGTGGCAAGTCTCACCAGGACTCGTGCAGGGGTGTGGATTTCTATAGTGGACATACAACACAACACCTCTTATACTGTACACTATAGTAAATACCTGTTGCTTTAATTGTGCCTGCTTTTATAAAGAGTGCTTTCGGGTCATTAGAACATTATCATATGGGTTTAATTCATACAGATGTCACATATTCCTAGTCTTCAAGGAGGTAAGAAGCCTCTATCTGGGTTGCACTGGCAGGTTAAAGATAGTAGAGGTGTCATTCATATGACTGCATACTCCTTTTTGTGTCTACATGAAAATTCTGTACTCCTGAAACATGATTAGGCTACATCTCATCTTTTTAAATGTGTTTTTTTTTTTGCAGATCAAAATCCTTTTCTCTCCCCCCCCCCTTTTTTTGTCTTGTCATGGGGAAATCATTGAATACATCATTTGCTTGAGCTAGTAAAGTTCAAACATAGGGTTTACTCCAAAAATAAGTACTGAGCCTATGGAAATGAGGATTCAGAAATACAATGGACAACTGCATCTTTTTGGTGATGGTATAAGCATAGGGAAACCGTGAGGCACAGGAGGGGTCTGTCTTACTGGCATGCTTCCCTATCCTCCCCTCTCTTTGCTTCTAAAAGCTTGGATGAGGCAAGGACATCTTCACAGCATAACGAAAGAGGTCCACACAGTCCGCTATTCTCTTTGATGCATAAGACATAGGACAAGCTGGCAGAGGGAACCCATTCCTTGATAAATGGTTGGAGATGTAAAGACAAGCAGTAGTACGATCTGACAGTGGGGCTCTTTTAACTCCCCAAAAAGGAATACTTTGCTGGCAAACACCTTTCCCAACCACAGCTGCTGCTGCCATGTTTAACACACTGGCAATATGACTTTTGTCCAATTGGCTGTCTAATGGAAGATTGTCAACACAAGTCTCACTTGTCCCGCCATACAGTAGATGCATGACACCATCGTCTCCAGATGAATTTCTAACTAATCTGTTGGGATTCCCCCACTCCCCCAGTCAAGTGTGGGCATGAGTGTGACTGATTGCAATGTTCTTTTGACATAGTCACCTGTTTAAACTACTCCTCCATTCAAAGTTCCTCACTGCTCATTATTTGCCACTGTAATCTTTTTTTTGCTCCATTGATCCAATAGAACAAATAGAAAGATTGAAGAGGAAGGTAAGATTTTAACACTCTACAATCACTCCACCTTGCTCAGTTGACTATCAAGTTGCAGCTGAGAAAATGGGAAGATAGCATAGAGACTCCACCCCCATGTTCTAGCTACTCAGTTGATTCTCACTGGTCAGATGAGCAGAAAGATGACAGGGGAGGGGATATTTAAATCAGAAGTACACAAAGCATAACAAAGGAAGTACTTGTAACTTGGGACAATTCATACCAATGTCAATTTTTCCCCAGCAAGTGGCTAAATTCTAAATGCTTGCTCTGAAAGGTAAACTCATTACCAACTGTGTAATGCCACAATGATTATTTTCTATCTGTCTACTAACCATGAAACAGAGATGAGCACTGAACCCTAGAGTCAGATACAACTGGCTTTCAAGCAAGGGTGACCTTTACCTTTACCTTACTAACCATTTTGTAGGAATCGGGGCCGCTGAACGGCCGTTAGGTCCCAGAGGAGACTGATCAAGGAACGATACGAGGCAATATGGAGCGAGATCAGATCAGTGGTTTATTGAGGAAAACACATCATCATTTATAGATCAGAAGGCAAGGCAGGAAAAAACCGTCATCCGACAGAAAATCACATCACCTATTTACTCGGGTTAATTAGGAATCTCTCTTGGGGAAGTTAATTAACGTGGGCAAACATTGACAGGGGAAACACCATTGTCTAAAGCTTAGACCAGGGTAAACATGGCTTCTATTTGCGCCAGGGATAAGGCTTGACTCGGAGATGAGTGATTACCTTAATGGATAACAGAGTCTGGAGAAATGCCCTCTCAGCGGAACCGTCGGTCAGGTCATTAATTGGGTGAATCAAACCCTATCATTAATCCACCCCCCTTAATTTCCGTACTGGCAAGGGCCAGCAGCCAGGAGTGTGCTCAACTGGTTTAACCTCTGCCAAGGTCCCGTGCCAATTGGGCATGGGGAATCCACATCTCCCCTTTCTGTTTTATTTAAGAGCCGGACCGGCGACTCTGCGCAAGAGGGGCATCAGCTGATGATCGGGAATGACGCTTCGGGGTTTCCTCTTGGGGCGGCACTTGGATATCAGTGAGGGAATACATTGCGCGAAGCAGCACACCACTATGCCTAGTATAATCACCCCCACAACCACTTTGAGTACCGTCTGGAGCCATCCCCACGGGATCCACGACCACATCCAGTTCCACAACGAACTCCACCAAGTTCCCCATGCAGAACCCTCTCTGATGCCCTCGACTATGGTGTGGAGGTCCGTGAGCTGACTCTGTACCTTGCGGGAATTGTCAGTAAGATTAAAACAACACATACCATGAAAGGATTCGCAACCCAAATGATGTAGCAATAAGAGGTAGTCTATAGCCGCTCGATTGTCAAGTATGGCATGGCGAAGCTCCGCCTGCTCCTGGTTGAGCAGCGCTATCGCAGAGGAGGTATGGTTAATGGCTTTGGCTAGTCCGCAAGCCAGTCGACCAATCCTTCGAGCGTTGCCGACGGCTAGGCCTGGCACACCAAAAATGCTGACTGCCAACAAGAGATATTCGGCTGAACTCATCACTCTAAAGCTGCTCTCACATGAGCTGTCTAACTGGGTGGTGCGAGTGTGTCGTATGGGTGCTGAAACATTTGTAACATTTGTGCTTGGGGTGACCATATCCTTAGTAGGGAGTAACAGTGTCAAACGACTGATACAACAAGTAGCATCTGATACATTTGCGGGAATGTAGTTCCAAGTGTACTGATTACATGTAAAGAACCAACCAGATGGTAGGGTAACATGAGCATACATAGAGCCAAGTTTCACTGGGTTATCACAAGTCCAATTGCCACTGCCAACGTTGAGGCAGCGGCGCCGGGTTCGACCGACTGCGGAGCAGCCGGTCATTCGACCACAAGTAGAGTTCAGGCTGACCGCCACTCGAGGAGTGTGGCGAGTGGCTGCATCAGCCGGCAAGGTCATGGTGAGCCGCATCTCCCAACGGGCGTATTCTGAAGAAGCCGCTGGGATGTATGGGCTGAAAATCCGTTTCACAAGCCAGTCCCCATCCCTGTGGTGCGCGCCTGGAGAGTGGCACACTGGGATGAGGCAGGTGCTCAAGATTGAGGCAGAACCAATGTCCTGTCTCAGGCAAAAATCGGACTGGTTGACGAGACCCGCCAACCTTTCCCATATGTTGTACTGCATCCTGGCAGAGAGGTCTCCACCGGGCATCAAATCGCTGGCCTTCAATGAGGCAGCCTGAACGCCTCCCCCCGCAAGTAGGGAGAGGATCAGGATGATGGTGAATGCCACGGAGTTGGCATCGATCTGGGCAAAGACTGCAGCTACAAAATTCTCCGGTGTCGGCTCCTTCTCCTCGCGTTGGAGGGCATCCTGGGCCTCACTGCAAAGGGTCTTGACCATTCCCCAGGTGATCCTCGGTGCTGGCGTCCGCAGCCGTCGCCTCTCCCACCGGGTCCCCTCGGTCAGGGTGAGGTCCTCCATCTCCGGGATCGGACTCGGGTCGGACAGGGTCCACGCCATGTGGTTCCAAGTGAGGTCTGACACACCGGGCTGGAATCCAAATGACACCTGTAGGAGACATAACTGCAGCATACCCTCTTCCCCAGGTTACGAGTGGCGCCGGGCCCCTGCATGAAGGGTCCGGTGGCACCCGGTATCGGACCATCGGTCGCGGGAGAGCTTCCGAACGGCGGAAGTGCTTCTCCTGCAGCGTGCAATCCGAAAAAAACATTAAGGTGATTGTATGTGAACAATACCTTATTCAGACAATGCTGTGCCTGAGCCTGTGACTTGGGGAGGGCTGGTGGCTCCCCCCTTTCTGTTTGTTTGTCAATATAGGACTTGAGCGTCCGATTGACTCGTTCCACAATCGCTTGCCCCTGCGGATTGTAAGGAACACCAAAAGTATGCTTAATGTCCCAGGTGGCCATGAAGGCGGCCAACTGCCTAGAGCAGTAGGCCGGGCCGTTATCGGTTTTCACGTGCCGCGGTTTGCCCATGGCCGCAATGCAGGAAAGGAGGTGCTGCTTCACGTGGGAAGCAGTCTCCCCTTTCTGCACCATTGCCCAAACAAATTGAGAAAAAGTATCTATGCAAACATGCATGTACCGCCATCTGCCAAACTGCGGAACATGCGTGACATCCATCTGCCACACCTGGTTAGCCTCTGTCCCTCGTGGGTTGACCCCCCACGAGGGCCCCCCTGGTGCCCCTGCACAATGCTGGCAAGAGCGAACTATGCCTTGGGCTTGAGAAAGTGGCAGATTTAACTGTCTGGCAAGCGCTTTGGCATTTTGGTGAAAGAATGCATGACTCTGAATTGGCGTAGTGAAAACACCCAAAACTGAACGTTGCTGAATTTCCTTTGCCGCCGCGTCCGCTCTGCTATTGCCCGCGGAAATCGGACCCGGTAGGTCTTGGTGACTTCGGATGTGGGCAATATAGAGCGGCTCCGTGCGGTTTCGCAAATGAAATTGAGCGGTGAGAAACAGACTAAGCAAATTCTTGTCTATCGCAGGAGTGATGTATGCTCCCGGTAGACTGTGAAGCAAATTCCTGACATACTGACTGTCAGTAATGATGTTTAGGCGCTCTTTGGCGAAGGTGCGCAAGGCAAGGTTCACCGCTGCCAACTCTGCCCGCTGCGCGGACTTCTGTGGAAGAGTTAACAGCGTGCGCCAAGCCTGGCCCTCCTGCCAAGTTAAGACACCATATGTGCGACCCCCATCCGTGAAAACTGTCCTGGCTCCCTGAAGCGGAACCAGCGAGAGCAATTCGAACAGGCTGACTGTCTGCGTTTGAAGTGAGACAAGTCTGGGGTCCTTTGGCAAGTGGTATGCCAAGCATCCGGTGAATCCCTCCAACGCAATTGGAAGCGAGTCACTGAGCTGCATCAACTGCTGAATCTGTTCTTTGGTGAACGGGACTACAATCTTGGCTAAGTCGTGCCCTGAAATGTCCCTAGCCCTCAGCCTTCCGCGGTAGACCACCGCGGAGACCAATTCTTGGGGAGGAACGATGTTTCGGGAAGAGGTATTTGGCAAGTACACCCATTCCACGATACTCGCCCTTTCTCGGAGTCCACTCCTAGGGCTCCGGTGAACATGGATCCTGCTCGAACGATGTACAAATTCAGGAACGGAGCATATGGCCCCTGAGCAATCCTGTCCACCCACCTTTGGCTGAGAACTTGGTTGACCTTTTCGAGAGCCAAGCGCGCTTCTCGAGAAATTTGTATCCGGTCTACTGGCTGCTTACCTAATGTGAGCAGCGAGAAGAGCGGTTTCAAAAGATCCGTATCCAATCGGAAATACGGTCTGGCCCAATTAATGTTCCCTAAAACCTGCTGCAATTCTACTAAGGCGACTGAATCCTTCAAGTTGATTTGGGGCAAAACTGGTGCTGCGAAAGAGCGGAGAAGCCGATGACCCAAGTATGAGAAGGGCTCGGTTCTCTGCACTTTCTCCGGGGCAATGAGTAAACCTTTCTCCCCCAGGCTGGCCTGGAGGTCTGAAAACATTTCGCTGCCGAGTTGCGGCACCGCGACCAAGATGTCGTCCATGAAGTGACAAACTAACGCTTTAGGGTGAAGGTTTTGAAACTTTGCCAGTGCGTTGTGAACATAAATTTGGCACAGGGTGGGCGAATTGAGCATGCCCTGTGGCAAAAATTTCCACGCGTAACGCTGCGTGGTCTCACTGTGGTTCACAACCGGCACCATAAAGGCAAACCTTTCCCGGTCCCTGGGGTCTAAGGGAATCATGTAAAAACAATCCTTGAGATCTACAACTAAGATCTCCCACCCTTCGGGAATCATATTAGGATTTGGGATGCCGCATTGAAGCGGACCCATTGGCTGTATGCATTTATTGATCTCTCTGAGATCGTGGAGGAGTCACCACTTCCCCGACTTCTTTTTGATGACAAAAATTGGCAAATTCCAGGGACTGGTGGACTGTTCTATATGTCCTGCGTCTAGCTGTTCTCTAACCAGCTGCTTGAGGGCGACTAATTTCTCTCCCACTACCGGCCATTTCTCTCCCAGACCGGCGTATCGGTGAGCCATTTAAGTGGCAACGCCATTACCCGAAGGTAAGGGTAGCACCGTACTGCTGTAAAATATCTCGCCCCCAAAGGTTGATGTGCACATCAAGAATGTGCGGCCGAATTACCGCCATGCCGTCAGCCCTTGGAATTGTGACTGTCACCCACTCCCGGCTCCTAAACGCTTCCTGAATGCCGCCTACCCCCCACACATCAGAGACCGGCTCAATGGCCCACTCCCGCAGCCACTGGCCTCTGCTTATCACGGACACATCCGCTCCAGTATCGAGCAGCCCTGAGAACGATCTTTTATTCAAAAATACCTCAATAACCGGGCGCTGTTTCCACTCAATGTTGGTCTCCACTGTCGCTAAGACCTGGTATCCTTGTACTGCCTCACTGGCGCTCAAGCGGTCCTCTGACTGGGACTCTGAGCTGTCCCTGAGCCTTCCCTGGCTATCTGCTGGCGAGTGACAAGGAACCATAATCAGTTGCGCTAATGTGTCTCCTTTGTGAATTGTCTGGGGTAGGTGCGTCCAAAGCTGAACTTGAAGAACGCCTGAAAATTTGGAGTCAACGACTCCTGGAATTACAAGAATTCCGCGTGCTCCTGCTACACTGCGGGGCAAAACTAAACCTATAAAGCCCTTGGGCAGTGGACCCATGTACTGGGAGTCCACCAGATAGACTGTGCCTGGCAGGTCGCATGTAACGTCGGCCTGACAAGTCAAATCTAGCCCTGTACTACCCTTGGGGCTGGCCTGCGCCCTCGCAATGCCTGGAATGTGACTGGAATCTAATCTAGCTATGTCGAGCTTTGAGCGAAGGAAGCCTCTGTTTGGACCGGGGCCAGAGACATGCCCGTGTTCTGGTTTCCCGAACTCGGACAGTTCCTGGCCCAATGGTAGCCTTTCTTGCACTTCGGACACAAGGTGTTTGGAGCCTTGGAACGGCCAGAATTTTGTCCGCCCCCCTTGGATCGGCACTCCCTAGCGAAGTGACTGACCTTGCCACAATTGTGACATGCTCCTTGGTTTTTACCTTTGGGTCTTTTACCCCCTTGCACCGCTGCCGCTAGCAAACCCATTTTATAGGATTCTGTGCCAACGTCGGCGCAAGCTCTAATCATGTCCGTGAGAGTCAAGTCGGGACGATTGCCCAGTGACTGCAAGATTTTACGGCAGTCTAAATTGGCATTGTCCTTGGCTAACTTCATCATGAGCTCTTGTTGGGCTTGCTCATTATCGATCTGCCTACTGATCACTTCCTCCAAGCGATTGATGAAGTCCATGTAGGGCTCCTGGGCTCCCTGCTTAATTGCGGTATAATTCTTAGCCGCTTTGCCGGTCGCAGGGACTTTGAAAAAAGCCCTAAAGGCAGCCTCGGCTGACATCTGAAGAGTGGCTAGTGGCAAGTTGATCTGCGCATCGATGGCTTCGAAGGCACCTGAACCATATAACTGGTCAGGAAGTACTGCGCCTCCCATCCTGGCAGCCCTAGTCTGAGCCTCAAGGCGAAACTCGCTGTCCCAAATCAAATACTGGCTAGGGTTGAGCATCATCCGCATGACGGCTTTCCAGTCATGTGGAATGAGCATGGTGTTCTCGCACACTTGCTGAAGCGTGCCCCTAGTGAAGTGACTTTGGAGCCCTGTCTCTGAGATGGCCTTCCGTATAGCCATGAGAAGCTTATACGGGACTGGTGAATGAACTATCTGCTGGGCCCCCGTAAGGGCATCCATCTCCATGCGAATTGGACAAATCTGACTAAGCTCAGCTAGTTCTTCTGCTGGCAAATCCCCCTTCCTAAGTTCTTCCTCAACTGTGCGCTGAAGGGCACTCTTGGCAGCTTGGGAACCTAGAGCTGTCAGAGAAGCACCTGCGCTCCTCATTCCTTGCATTCCGTCAGTGACGTCTGCAGCTGTCACCGAGGGAAAGCTCCCTACGCTACTCTGCTTGAACTGTAATGACGGATAGAGCGCCGTGGGCGCCGATGGTTCAGCTGGCGCTGGGGGTTCTTTGGCCTCTACCCGGACTGGTTCTATCTCTGCTAAGAGTTTCCTACATTTACCCCATGTGCGAATTACGCCTCCTGGAGCTTTCGGGGGTTGCTGAATGCAGTCTCCTATCTGATCCCAAAGCTTAAGGGTTAACGTACCTACTTCTGGGTAAAGCAGGCAGTGTTCCCTTAGGTACGCCAAAAGTCTCGGTAGCTCTCGGCTGTGAAACCTTAACTGAAACACCCTGGCCAGGATTCTGAACTCTTCCTCACGAGTTCTTTGGCTAGCGGACGGACCTTGCCGCTGAGGGCAAGTCCCCATATTACCTGCGTGGGTCCTCCAAAGTTTTCTCCTCGGGACGAGTCGACGCGTCTTTGGGCAAGGTAATAGGCTCTGGCAACGATTCTTTGGGTAGAGCTCGGAGCGTGGTCCCCTACCACGGGCCCTCGGTGGCCTCTGCGCTGTCAGGGGTTCACAGCTGACCCTGAGTGGAACGCGTTTTTCCGTAACCTGCAAGCCGCCGCGAAAGTTGGGAGCAAGCTGTAGGAAACCTCTCGGTATTGCCTCGCCGCTTAGGCCGTTCTCCCGACTGGCTGGTTTACCGGCCGGGCTGCCGCGCTGTCCTCCGGGATGATCGGACGCGGTTCAAGCGCAGAACCGGACCGTGTGATCGCTTACTCTCGGGTAAGATCACGTCGGGGTCACCAGATGTAGGAATCGGGGCCGCTGGATGGCCGTTAGGTCCCGGAGGAGACTGATCAAGGAACGATACGAGGCAGTATGGAGCGAGATCAGATCAGTGGTTTATTGAGGAAAAGACATCATCATTTATAGATCAGAAGGCAAGGCAGGAAAAAACCGTCATCCGACAGAAAATCACATCACCTATTTACTTGGGTTAATTAGGAATCTCTCTTGGGGAAGTTAATTAACGTGGGGAAACACCATTGTCTAAAGCTTAGACCGGGGTAAACATGGCTTCTATTTGCGCCAGGGATAAGGCTTGACTCGGAGATGAGTGATTACCTTAATGGATAACAGAGTCTGGAGAAATGCCCTCTCAGCGGAACCATCGGTCAGGTCATTAATTGGATGAATCAAACCCTATCATTAATCCACCCCCCTTAATTTCCGTACTGGCAAGGGCCAGCGGCCAGGAGTGTGCTCAACTGGTTTAACCTCTGCCAAGGTCCCGTGCCAATTGGGCATGGGGAATCCACACCATTTACCACTTCACAGAACCAAACTTTGCAGAAATAAATCTAAATATCAATCAGGGATCTTTGGTCATTAGGTAAAGGTAAAGATCTCCCTTGCTTGAAAGCCAGTCATGTCGGACTTTGGGGGGCAGTGCTCATCTGTTTATAGTCAAAGAGCCAGCACTGTCTGCATATGCAGGCATTTCCATGGTCATGCAGCAGGCATGAATGCTGGAGTGCACAGAACACTATTAGTGGTACCTATTTATCTACTTGTAATTTCTTGCTTTCATACTGCTAGGAGTTCCGACAGACGACGGGTGCTCAACACAAAGTGGTGCAAAAACCCCTGCACAGGGCGTGCTTATTATGCTAATCAAAGTCCTATGATTGGCTACAGTTTTGGATCCTGTTCTCCATTGGTTAAATACATATATTCCCTGTTATGATTGGTTAGTTATGGTTATCTGGCGGGTCGCTACTTTGTAACAAGGAGCCACCACCAGGGAGACACTATATAATCCCCATGAGTAAACAAGAGTGGGGCCGGACCAGATCTATACTTCCCTCTCCATACAAGTAACCAGGAATGTGCTAGCCTGGGTCTCCTTCATTATGTTATGCTCCTATGCTAGCTAGTTTATTGCCTCACTACAGCAAGAGTCAGGAAGGACTGATTCCATGGGACTGTATAGCCATCTCTGTGTCTGGAATGCCTTGTAAGCTCATCTTGAATATACTGTTAATTAAAGACTTGTTGCTGTTCTGTTAATCGTTGTTTGGACTACTGCTTGCAAGCGCCGGACATAACATCTGCACAATGTGTTCTAGGTAGTTTGGAGATGACTGATTGCAGCAGAATACTATTTTTCATTTTATAAGCCAACAGTAAGTATAGGTTTCTTTTCCCTCCCTTTATTTGAGGACCATCTGATCAAAGAGATTGTTAGGGAGATTCCTCAAGCTTACTCACTCTAGACTAGAAACTAAGACATATGAGGAAAGACTGAAGGAAATGGACATGTACAGCCTTGAGAAAAGGAAACTGAGAGAGGGTATAATGTCACTCTACAGATACCTGAAAGGTAATCATAAAGAAGAAGGAAAGTTTCTGTTCTCAATCATTATGTGCAGGACACATACAGCGGGCTCAAAATAAAGGAAGCCAGATATAGGCTGAAAATTAGGAAAAACCTCAATGGTTAGAGCAGTATGACAGTGGAACCGGCTGCCACGAGAGGTGGTGAGCGCTCAAACACTGGAAGATTTCAAGGGAGAATGGGACAACCGTCTGTCATGTCTGCTTTGATTTGGATTCCTGCATTGAGCAGGGGGTTGGGCTTGGTGGCCTAAAAGGCCCCTTACAACTCAGTGTTTCTATGATTCTATTCCTGAACTCTCAAGTCTCTGTCAGTAATGTTACACAGCAGGAGTCACATCAACATTTCTGCCAGTTGGCTTTATAGAGCTGCTTTCACTACAGCTTTACTTTTGAAGCAGAGGACATGGCATGGGGTAACAAGGGTTGTACCTGAGATTAGAATGGGAAATAAACAGTTCAGAGGCAGCAGAAAATTTAACAGTTTTCATCTAAACCACAACATTACTTCCTGTAGTGATTCCTTCTCTTTTAATCCATGGTGTTAAAATCTTAATCAGTTCTTGCCCTCAAGACATTGCCCCAATATCTCTAGCATTTTAATAACATCCGGCTTTGTTCAACAATCAGTTACACCATAATTTTGCAGAAACCCTTTGTCTGGGTCAGTGTACACATGCCTAAGCTTGACTTTTACCAAGGTATTTATTTGCTTTCAGAAGGGATTATTATTTCCCCTTCAGAGGAGGCAGCGGAAATAAGGTGCCTCTGGCCATGATCCACCCACGTAAAAATCTGAGAGATTTATTTGTCTTTTCTTTGTTCCCAGCATCATCCTAATTCTCTCCACATGATTTTGAAATGTATGTTTACTTTAATGTTGTCTTGCTTGAGATTCTTAAGGGAAATTCGTTCTAACCGTCAGTTACTCATTCATTAAGAAGCTGCCTGGATTTAGAAATGCAGACCCACTGGTACTAGAAAGTATTCTTGATGTTTCATTGTGGAAATGACAGGAATTTGATACCTCTAGCTCTTTGGAGCTGTGTGAGTTTCTCCTGATAAGATAGGACAAGGTGATCTACTATCACTCAGTGAGCTGGCAGCAGAGCAGCAGAGCCACGATTTGGGAGTTCAATCCCTTTCTGTGCCTCCCAAGAAAATAGCCAACCAGTTTGGGCAAGCTACACAATCACAATATCTCTAGCAGTTTAATAACATCCTGAGTACTTGATACCTAGAAATCTCTGGAAAGAGTTGCTATAACTTGGAATTGACTTGATGGCATGTAATTCATTAATCCTAAAGTAATCCAGAAACTACTGCAATGAAAGAACGTCCAACCTGTGAATCCAGGCCAGATGTGATTGTTTTCAAATCTGGAATCCCTCAAACGAGGAGCTGAAGCTAATGAGTGGAATGAAAGTAATGAGGCAGAAGGCTAGACTTCAAGAAGCCTTAAATTGACAGCAAATCAATGTGCTAATGTTGAACAGCCTCACTTCAGTCTGTGCCTGATTTAGCACTGATGCCTCTGAACATCATACAAACAAATGGTGAGGAATTGAATATAGTAGGCTTGTAATGCTCACCTTAGTGCAACATAGCTGTAATGAATACTACTTCCTCCCACCTTTGGCTTTCTTTCAGCTCAAGGAAAATGGAAGGATGCAGAGTCTGGAATTAATGGCTGAAATTTGTTGTTCGGCTCATTAAATTACAACTAGAGTCAGCCCAGTGAATCAGTGGGGATTTGGTGAGCCAATTCTCTGTACACTTCATTGATTCAGCGGGCCTACTCTAGTTGCAAACTACTATGCTAAGCAAGAAAATTTTGGCTGTTAAATTGTACTTAAATGTAACAAATTACCTTGGTGGCTCTGTAGAGGTAATGAAATTACTGTTCAAAACCTAGAAATAACAAGAGCATAGAAGTAACAAGTTTAAAGTAACTTCACCACGCATTCATTATTTATTACTTTTTGGAGTAACAAGGATCAGTGTCACTATTTTAAGATTTTTTAATGAAAGCAGGACAAATATTTGGTATTTTGCATAAAAATAACATTTACTTATTATTGCAGAAATATTACTTTGATAGGTTAGCCATTTTTATATTTTAGCTTTGAAAGATCTCTTTCTGTATGTATGTCCTCATCAAACTCTGGACTGAAGCCACTTTCTTCATTTGTTGTTGTCCAAATGCAAGTCCTCATCGGTGCATGTTTCTGGCAGCAATCGGCAGACCAACAAAAGGGCCGGAATCTGTGTCTCTCCACATTCACACCATGTGTTGTTGTCCACCAGCAGTCCACACTTTTCGTGTTCAGGGAATGAAGAAGCAGTGAAGTAGTGAAATAGTGAAGTAGTGAAATTCAGCTCTTTATTAGTGGGGTTTGAACACAGTTTGGATGGGGCAAAACTCGGACTTATATACGCTATAAACAGTAACAGTAACAATAATACATCAAGCCCATTGGCTAACAGAGTATGCACATTTTTGATACACTTATTTGCATAAGAATAGATACATGAGAAAAGATACATCCCACTCCTATAAACAGTAACAATAATACAACAAGCCCATTGGCTAACAGAGTGTGCACATTTTTGATCCACTTGTTTGCATAATAATAGATACATGAGAAAAGATACATTCTGCTCCTGTCAGAAAACACAGTTAACATACATAACATTCTTCCCCCCTAGGTAAAAAGAAAATCCTTTAACCAGGATGGTGGTCTAGTTTCCCTTCTGGGTGGGACGCTTGGCTGAGTCGGCTCAGGGGCTCGGAGGGTGGGCGACCCAACTGGAATGAGGGATTGACTAGAGGGGGAGGATTGTAAACCCAAATTTAAGCCCTGTTTGTCAGATGGAGGAGCAGGGGATCACTCAAAACCAAAATCTAATTCTGTGGATGAATAAGACAACTCAGGGTCCCTCCTGTGCGTACTAAGAGTGGAGGGCGACTCCAAGCAAAATTGGTCATCATCAATAAAGGAATCCAGAGTGGTAGGCTGGGACAGTGTAGGGGTACACCTGGATGGAATAGGGGAGCATTCCACAAATTCCCCTTGAAATTGGTTCCTAGAAGACACTTTTGGGTCAATGTTGGCTGGCTGCTGACTATTACCTCTGCCCCCTGGGTTTAAATGGGTGGGGGCCAACCCTAGCATTGAGGGTCTGTATTCGACTTGTGGGTCCAGTACTCTGGGTCTCAATTGATCTGCGTGCCTCCTCCAGATCAGACCAGTGGCTGTTTTGATTCTGTAAGAAACAGGACCATTTGATCAATCACAAACCCAGGCACCCACATAGGGCCACCAGCTGCATAATTGCGGCAATGTACAGGGTCTCCGGATGAGAAACCCTTTGGTGTTGGATTGCTATATTTGTGCCTTTGTCCTCTACCCTAGCGGGATCCAATCTGTCCAGCAAGGATGACAGTTTCCTTTGTTGGAGCAATTCAGCTGGGGACAGCCCTGAGGCAAGGGGGGTGAGCCTGTATGTGAAAAGAAACTGGCATAACTGGAGCTCCAAATCCCTTTCACCCATATGCTGAAGCGTGTCTTTAGTTGTGCGCACCTGCCACTCTACCTGGCCATTGGTGGCTGGGTGGAATGGGGCAGCAGTGATGTGCCTAATTGCATTCCTTTCCATGAAGGATTGGAATTCTGCAGGTGTGAACATGGACGCGTTGTCGGACACCAGCACATCTGGAATTCCAAATGCTGCAAACAGCCTTCTTAGGTGCATTACTGTGGTGGCTGAAGTGGTAATAGGCATACCTGTCAACCTTTGCGGATTGGCCGGGATTTCCTGTTTTTCTATGCCGATTTGCACCACTTCCCGCCTGGCGCTGCCAAAACCCCGGAATTTGGCAGTGGGGGGAAAGAAGTACTGCACATCCCTTCTGCACAAGTCACCTTCTACGCATGGGTTCTACGCAAGTGTAAAAGGGTTCTACACAAGCGTAAAAACCTTCTACGCATGTGTAGAAGGTGACTTGCGCAGAACCTTTCTGTGCAGGTCCCGGATTGTCCGGAGCCGTGGTTGACAGGTATGGGTAATAGGCACCCTAATCACTTCCAGCCACTTAGAGAATTAATCCACAACCAACAAAAATAGGGCACCCCTAAATGAACCTGCAAAATCTATGTGCAACCTGGACCACGGGCCCCGAGCAGAACCCCATTCCTGAGAGGGAAGGTGGGATTGCTCTGGGCAAGAAGATTGACAACCGGCACAAGTGCCGACCATTTGTTCTATGTCTTGGTCCAGTTGAGGCCACTAAAAGTAACTACGGGCATGGGCTTTAGAACGGAAATTCCAGGGGAACTTGTGTGAAGTAGATGTAAAACCTTTTTCCTGAGAGTAACAGGAATGACCACCCACTGGCCCCAAAGAAGGCAAACTCATTCCACTGACAGTTCCAAACGCTTGCAGGGGAATGTTCTGAATTCCTCGGCTAGAGAAGAGACAGGTCATCCTTTTTGTACCCAAGACATTACTTTAGTCAATGTTACATCCTTGGCTGTAGCCTTGGCTATATCTGAGGGGACGACTGGGGGCGAGTAGAAAGCCTCAATCATAACGATCTAGTGGTTGCTTTCGATCTCGCAATCGGCTTCCCCGACCCCTGATAGTGGAGAACGTGACAGGGCATCAGCGTGGCTGATGTTCTTGCCGGGCCTGTGCACCAAAGTAAAATTGTATGTATTTAGGAAAATTGCCCAACACAACATCCTTGGGGACAGAATTCGAGGCGTGGGCTTCCCATTCACAAAGATTCCAAGGAGGGGTTTGTGGTCAGTTACGATAGTAAAAGGTCTTCCGTAAAGGTAATCGTAGAATTTCTTAGTGCTAGCCACGATTGCCAATGCCTCCCTATCTGTCTGAGTGTAATTTTTCTCAGACTTTGAGAGTGAATGTGAATAGAATGCTACGGGGGCTTCCCTCTGCTCATTTAATACATGGCATAACACAGCTCCCACCCCCACAGGGGATGCATCACACACAAGTACAACTTCCTTGTTAGGATCAAAATGAGTTAATACAACATCCGAAGATAGCAGCCTTTTGAGTTCTAGGAACGCTTTCTCCTGGCAATGGCCCCAGTGCCATACAGTATCTTTCTTAAAAAGCCGATGTAATCGTTTGGCAACTGAGGCTTTGCGATGGAGAAAAGTGTGATAGAAGTTTAACAATCCTAGAAATGATTGCAATTCAGCTTTACATTTTGGCCTGGGTGCATTTCAAATGGCCGCCACCTTGGAGTCAGAGGGCATGATACCTTGGGGTGTAATTCGGTACGCCAGGAACTCCACTTCCTGTGCCAAAAACACACATTTGTCTCTTCTGAGACGTAGACCGGCCCTCTTGAAATGTGAGAAGACTCGATCGAGCCTGGCCACTAGTTCGACGGTGTCCTTAGCAGTGATCAGGACATCATCAAAATATGGCAGGACACCGGGCAAACCTTTTAAACTACGTTCTACAAGAGATTGAAATATTCCGGGGGCTACATTCACCCTGAATTGTAGTCGAGTTACCTTAAATGCCCCCCTATACATTACTATGGTCTGGGCTATGGAAGCAGCAGGAGACACAGTCAATTGTTGATAAGCCTGAGCAAGGTCAAGTTTTGCGAAGCAATTTCCTCCATGCAAGGAGGCAAGAAGGTGACTTACCATGGCCACAGGTTATACGTTCGGGCAAATAGCTTTGTTGCTGGTACACTTGTAGTCAGCGCATATCCCTACCTCCCCGTTACTTTTCAAAGCAGTCACTATTGGTGTCTCCCACTCTGCGGAGTCCACTGGTACAAGGATGCCCTAGCCCACCAGTTTGTCCAGCTTGGCTTCTATCTTCTCCTTTAAAGCAAAGCGTACCCGGCGTGGCTTCATCTGGATGGGCCGGATGGTTGGGTCAAGCTCAAGGTCCACAGGGGTTCCTTTGTATAACCCTAAACCCTTTTTGAACACCTCAGGATGTGCAGCACAAACATCCCATATTGGGTCAGCATCTATTGCGTGAATGCCAGAAAGCCAGATTCTCAGGGGCCTAAACCATTGGGTCCCAATAAGACAGTTAGTGCCCTACTTAACTACAAGCAATGGCAAGGAGGTGCGAATATTTTTGAATTTGACCAAGAAATTTCCCACCCCCAGGACTGGAATCAGGCAACCTTGCACATACCGGAGAGAAGTTTTAAAAGATTTGAGCTTGGGCCGAGAGGCAGGGCGAATTCTCAAAAACTCCCGCTGTGGGATTATGGAAAAGGTAGTACCTGAATCCACCTCCATCTTTAAGGGGACATTCTGCAGGCTCAGGTCTGCAAAGAAATGCTCACTGACGATGCCCACTTGGCATGGCTCAGGCTCTGGTGACAGTTTGGCGGTGGATATTTTGTGGTGATGATTCTTCTTGGACTCAGTTGCTGGAGTTCTTTGCTTGCGCTGTTGGCATACTTTAGCGATGTGCCCTCGTCGCCCGCAGTTGTGACATTCTGTGGTGTGGAAGGGGCACTTCCTGCGGTCATGCCGGGCTCCGCAGCCATCACACTTGCAAAGGAATTTCTTCTCCCAATGGTCATGGTGCTCTCGGTGTTTCATCAGACCTCTCGGACTTCTCCCTCTGCATCGCTGGACTCCGAAGAAGAGGTGGAACCAGGCAATGCTGAGGAGAATGAAGATGAATTTTGCTGAGCTAGCACAGCTGAGTCGGTGGCACTGGTGGTGGTGTGGCGATGCCGGAAAAGCTTGATGCCGGACCGTGCGGCCTCAGACACTACCGCCTCTTTTAGGACAGCATTGAAAGCATCTTCGTCCCTCATGCCGGCCAGCAGATGGTCCCGGAGTGTTTCTTCGATGTTGTCCCACTTGCACGGGGCGGCAGCAATGCACAGAGCGGCGGCGTATTCTGCAATGGTCTCCCCAGGTCGCTGCTCCCTTCTGTGGAAGGCCACCCTGGCCAGGAAGATTGAGACCTCTGACTGCAGGTGTTTCCTCAGTGTGGACATGATTTCTACGAGCAGCACCACATCCACGTCCCTTGGGAGAACAAGGTGGGTTGCCAGCTCAAGCGTCTCAGAACTGCACTGAGCGAGGAAACAGGAGCGCTTCGGATCTTTGGTGATCTTCTGCGACGCCATTGTGTGGCGGAATCAGCGTTCATATGTTGCCCATTTCTCTGGACGCATTGGATCAAATGGGCCGATGTTGCTGCCATGTGGGGACGCCATCCCATCCTCGTTGCCAGTTTCGTGTTCAGGGAATTAAGAAGCAGACGAGTGAAGTAGTGAAATTCAGCTCTTTATTAGTGGTGTTTGAACAGTTTGGATGGGGCAAAACTCGGACTTATATACACTATAAACAGTAATAGTAACAATAATACAACAAGCCCATTGGCTAGCAGAGTGTGCACATTTTCGATCCACTTATTTGCATAAGAATAGATACATGAGAAAAGATACATTCTGCTCCTGTCAGAAAACACAGTTAACATACATAACACAAATTGAGCATATTGGTCTTACATTTAGGGACTCCAACCCTCAGCCTATTCAGGGTTCTCCAGATGATGTAGGGGAGATTGAGATATTCAGCTGTATTCACCTTTAATGACATTCCTTTCCCAGTGAACTCCTCCTTCCTCCATCTTCTAATTTGGTTTTGCTCTTGTGTACCCTCCAGAATGTTTGTTTTTGCCATAAACCTCTTCCTGGATCTGAGCCTGTGAACTTGAGGCTCATATCCATTCAGAGGGTATGAAGAGTCATTCTCTCGCTTGGTTCTCTCAGCATCTGCTGATCCTTCTCTCCTGATCTTAGATGGAGCAATGCCAACAAGGGGTATAACTTCTATATAACAGCAATCATTCATCTTTCAAAACTATCACTAGCTTTGAAAGATGAATAAGTGCTATTATATTATTATTTCTTACTTTTGAAGATCAGTAATGCAACACGTGTCTTGTGAAAAGTAATAAACAAAAATGATTGTGGGGACAAACGTAGTATTGTATAAAGCTCTGGAACCGTTTGTCGAATAGATTTATTATAGAAATCTTCTCAAAGTAACACAAAAGATCCGAAACCCTTTCGATACAGGATTTTTC
Source organism: Bradypodion ventrale (assembly GCA_035047345.1). NCBI lineage: Eukaryota > Metazoa > Chordata > Lepidosauria > Squamata > Chamaeleonidae > Bradypodion > Bradypodion ventrale. The sequence continues at coordinate 176,797,486 of JAWDJE010000005.1, forward strand.
AAAAGTTTTCCTCAGGGATCTAAATGATAATTTGATACCATTACTAATCGTCATATAAAATACAATATACATACAATACATATATACAAATATATACACGATCTTGGATGAACAAGGTATACATACCTATAGTGTTGTATTAATTTGTAAGGTTTTAAAGTATTCTACCGCGTCCTAAACCTCCCCAGTTAATTATTTTGGTGTCGATGGACGTTACTCAATCTAACTCAAAGAACATTTTTAAAGAGATTTTTCGCACAGCTGATTAATCATAGGAAACAAGTATAATCAATCTCTTGATTTAGCCCATATGGGTGCAATGTGTTGAAGCGATGAATGAAAAAACTCTCCCTCTGTCTTAAAGCAATATCCATGTTAATGTGATAATAAGGTGGCTCTTTGATACATTCCAAAACCACAAATTTGAAATCTTGGTCACTATGGTTTGCTTCAATAAAGTGGTTGACTAATGGTGCAGACAGATTCTGTTTCCGAATTTTGGACCTGTGTTCCCCCACCCTAGTTTTAATTTTCCGGGAAGTTACCCCCACATAACCCAATCCACAAGGACAGGTTAGTAGGTAGATACAACCCGAACTGTTGCAATTCGAAAAATGGTTTAGATGTAAAGTGTAGTTGCTACTGTGGATCGAGACCACTCTAGTTTGCCAAGCTAAAGAACAATGTGTACATTGACCACATTTAAAATGTCCTGTTACTAATGGTTGCTTGGGTAAAGAACGAACTGTATGATCTGTTCTACTCACTATCTGCTGTATAGATTTCGATTTCCTCAAGCCTATCCGAGGTGGAGAGGAGCAACCTGGTATGTGGTTAACTATGTGCCAATGTTTGTAGATAATGTTCTGGATTTGTTTTGACAATGGAGAAAAAACAAAAGAACAGTGGAGTCTATTCTCTGGTATCCTAACACAGTTTCGAAGCAATCTGTCCCTTGGAATAGCCCTAGCTCTCATTAAGTTGTCTTTGATTATCTTATCCGGATAACCTTTCTGTTGCAAAAAGGTGGTGATATTGTTACTAGCTCTTTCAAAGTCATACTCCAGGGAGGAGTTCCTTTTTGCTCTTAGAAATAATCCATAGGGCAAATTATATTTCAAGTGATATGGATGGAAAGATTTAAAATCCAAGTATGCATTTCTGTCCGTTTTCTTTCTATATAATCTGACCCTCACTTGCCGCTCTGTTGAGATGTAGGCGTTAACATCTAAAAATGGTATTGAAACTGCCCCGAAGTTGTAAGTAAATTTAAGGTTCATATTAAGAGTGTTAACCCAATCCACAAATAAAGGTGCGACATCCAGATCATTAACAATAAAAAAAAGATCATCTAAAAACCGTTTATAAAAGATAATATGCCGAAAAAATGGGTTATTCTCTCCTTTTAAAAGAAATTCTTCTTCAAATTTAATCATATAAAGGTTGGCCAGAGAGGGCGCTACTGAGCTCCCCATGGCCACTCCTTTAATCTGTAAGTAAATTGTTTTACCATATCTGAAAAAATTGTGGTCTAAAACTAAATCTAGAAGCCCCAGTAAAAAGTGTGTGGGGGGGTGTAGCTCATTGCGTGTTTCCAAAACCTCATATACTATTTCTTTAATATCGTCCAAAGGCACGTTGGTATAAAGTGCCTGGACGTCCATAGTAATGAAGCAAAGTAATGACAAATAAATAAACCACTGAGTTTTAAAAAAATTATTCCTGGCATTTTGCATCTCATCAGTTATTAACAATTTTTAAAATTCCATCAATCACTTGTTGAGGCTTTTATTTTGTTGATTATCAGAATAGGCTTTTTGCAGTCTTTTCTGGTAATCTCTCTGCCTGAAGTCTTCAGTTCTTTTGGTTCCTGGTCTTTGTAGAGCTAGTGAATGTTAATGATAATGAATGGTCAGGGAAGGTAATCTTCTATGCTCTGGAGAGAAGTCTCTTTGCCGCTTCTCCTCCATTGTGCTTGGTGTAGTGCTATGACATTCTCTGGGATGTTTCTTACAGTGAAAATTACTTTAACCAAATTTCCCATAGGAATGCATTGAAAACAAAAATACATTAACTGAAATGCAGTTTTTCATAGGAATGCATTAAAAACTAATTTATCCATTCGGGGGGAAATTCTGTAAACCAAACCACTATTTTCTATGGTACACGTGGGTACACGTGTGTTGAAGGTGAGAATGGAGACATTCTTAAGGCCAGTCTTCCATGGCAGAAGGAAGAGAAAGAACAAAGCTTTCCCTCAAAAAATCAAGGAGTCTTCTACATACCACTATTGGGAGAAACATGAAGCAGGGATTCACAGGATGTGGTACCTCTGGTCTGAAATTCACTCTCCTTTGAGGCTCGATTGCCATCAATGTTGTGGGTTTTTTTTCCTAGCACCATATTAACACATGGTCATTCATGAAAGTCTTTGGAGTTTAAGGATCGTGGCTTTAGCAGGTTGTGAAGTTCTTTGTAATACAGGTATGTGTGCCTTTAATGGGTTTAAATTGCTTGCAATTTTTTAACTAATCTTATACATTTTAAACTGTTTAAATGGTTTTGAATTGTTCTTGGTGTGCTCTACCCTGAGATTTCTATACCTATAAAAAGGTGTGTGGGCCGTTTGTGTCTGGCATGCATGGCACACCTGGCCCAACCATTGTGTCTGGCACACCTGGCCCAACCATCCTGTACCAAGCCACCCACACTTACCTAATGAACATACCTGTCAACCCGCGGCTCTGCAAAAATGGGACCTGCGCACATCGCTTGTGCGCAGGTTGCTTTCCACACATGCGTGGAAGGGTTTTACCCCTTCCACGCATGCGCGGAAGCGCTATGCCGCTTGCGCAGCCCCTACGCAAGTGGCGTAGCACTTTCCGCGCATGCATGGAAGGTAAAACCCTTCCACGCATGTGCGGAAAGCACTATGCCACTTGCGTAGGGGCTGCACAAACGGCGTAGTGCTTCCGCGCATGCGCAGAAAGCATTTCCCCCGCTGTCAAATTACGGGGTTTTGGCAGCGGGGGGCAGGTTATGACATCAATAGACACCAAATTACGGGGTTTTCCCAGCCAAATCGGGGTGGTTGACAGGTATGCTAATGACCCTGCGAGCATCACCACAAGGGTCCAACTGCTGAGAGTGGGGCAACCGCCCCACGAATTTGAACAAAAAAAACCTACGCTTCCCAGCGTCCTCTGTGCCATGCAACCCCTCAGCCAATCAGTTTGAAGGGTGCAAGTGCAGAGGAGGCGTGGCAAGTGTCGTGTGCATAAAAAAAATGGCCGACGCACATGATCCACTTCCCCAAATATGGTGGGGTTGTGGAGAGAAGGGGGAGCCCCTCTTCTCTCCACGTCCCCAGAGATGAAGGCCGGCACCAGCCTTGCTGTGGCTTCGGTGTGGTTGTGGAGAGGATGGGGAGCCCCTCTTCTCCCCACATCCCCAAAGATGAAGGCCAGCACTGGTCTCACCGCGGCTTTGGCTTCGCCTTCCATGGGGGGTTCACTTCTCTCTTGGTTGGTGGAGGATGAAGCTTTCATTCCCCGCCAACCAAGAGAGAAGCAAACCACTTCCCTCCGGGAGACAAAGGCTGCACCTTCGCCTCCCGGAGGGAAGGAATCACCTTTCACTGGGGGGAGGGGGTAGCTTCTCTCTTGGTTGGTGAGGGACGAAGCCTTGGCCCCCGCCAAACAAGAGAGAAGCAAACCACTTCTCTCCATGCCCTGGTGATGAAGGAATGGGACGAATGCAGAGCTTCCCCCATCTCTCTCTCTCTCTCTCCACTCTCTCTCTCTTCCCCCTCTCCCTCTCTTCCCCCTCTCTCTTTCCCCCCTCTCCCCCCTCTCTTCCCCCTCTCTCTTTCCCCCTCTCTCTTTCCCCTCCCTATATCTCCCTCCCTCTCTCTCTCTCTGTGCGCGCAGGTGCACCCCAAAACCACCCCAACCACCAAAACAATTTATAACTGCTTGGCAGGGCCGGGCAAAAAAGTTCTAGTTATAATATAAAGCAAGATATGAACATTCCAAATAAACAGGGGGGGGGGGGGGGAGAAACTTTTGATGAGTGTAGTGCTGCAGGAGCTTGAGTGATAAAAATATGTCTCTGGATGGGAAATCGCCTTCACTTTCTTAACAAAGTATGTATAGCCTGGATCTTTGCATTTAGCAAGCCAATGCTGGTAATTCGTTCTTTAAACAATTTCTGGATTTTGGGTGGCACGCAGTATTCTTTGTACAGGATGTAAAATTATATGTGTTTAAATTGTATATGAAGAACATTTTGTATGAAGCCCCTGAACAAAAACTTAGCCTCACCCAGTTCTTGCAAACACTGTTACTCCTGGACACTTCCATAAATTTAAATGTAGCTGCATGTTTAGCCTTGAGAAAAGGAGGATGAGGAGGTACAGGTATATGATAGCTCTTTTCAAATACTTGAAAGAATGTCATCTAGAGGAGAGGCAGGATCTGTTCTTCATCATCCCAAAGTGCAAGACACATGATAATGAGTTGAAAGTACATGAAGCCAGATATAGGCTGAATATTAGGAGAAGGGCTCTTAACTGTTAAAGTAGTATGAGAATGGAACAAATTAACTTGAGAAGGAAGAGAATTCCAATGCTGGAAGCATTCAAGAGAGAATTGGACATCCATCTGTCAGATCTGTTTTGATCTGGATTCCTACAGTGAGCAGAGAGTTGGACTCAATGGCCTCATAGGCCCCTACCAACTCAATTATTCTATGATTCTATGATAGACAAAAAGAGCAATGTCTTATGGAAACAAGCAAAGAGATGGTGAAATTGTGTCAGAGGACAGATAGGCTGCTATGAGTGCTTTGGGAACCAAATTTGCATCTCTAGCACCCAGCACTGGTTGTCTAAGGCTGGGAATGGCCAGGGAGGGCCAAAATGAAATAAGTAATGCCTGGACTATCATTTATGGTGCTTATTTGGGGTGAGGGTGTTTGTGAGGGCTTGGAGGACAGAAATAGATATATTTCCCTACAGAAATAGATATATTTTTAATGAGATGTCTATACATGTATGCAGGTACAGTATACTTGATAGGCATGGGAGAGCTGGGGGAACACTTCCAGGCCTTGGATCATTCTTTACCCAGTGAGGGGAAAGAGCTATATGTTGGACTTTTATGGGACAGAGATGGTTCAGAAAGAATTTGACCCCTGCCCTGTTCCCACTAATGTCTTTATGGATGTTGGCATATCAAAGACCTCTATGTCCAGAATGCTCTAAAGGTCATTTAACTTTTAAAGAGTTAATCCCATAGTTTTCTTCCTCACTTGAAGCTAGTGCTAAATATGTAGCCATTTTTTTTCTCCTCTCACATTCATGCCTTATTTATCTTTGGCTCTTTTTCTCCATCATTGTCTTTCTCACTATGTATATAAATCTTCGTTTTCATTGGCCTTCCAGAAGCATCAGATTCCATTTTTTCTTGTACATGTTTCTGGAAGCATAGCTAGGAATCTAGTTAGGTGCTCTCTTGAGGAACAGTAAAGGTTACCCTTGCTCGACAGCCAGCTATATCCGACTCTAGGGTTCAGCACTCATTTCTGTTTATAGCCAAAGAGGCAGCTCTGTCTGTGTTTGCAGATGTTCTGTGGATATGTGGCACTCAGGCATCACTATATATTGAAGTGCACAGAACACTGTTTACCTTCTCACCGAAGTGGTCCTTATTTATCTACTTGCAATTTCTTGCTTTCAAACTGCTAGGTTGGCAGGAGCTGGGACAGAGGCAGGCACTCATTCTGTCGTGCAGTACATGGGTCTTGAACTGCTGACCTTCCATCTCCCATTCAGTGTCTTAACCACTTGAGCCACTGCAGTAACAGTAGAGTTAACAAATACAGGACCAAACAAGGTACAACAAAAGCATAAAATTTTAGAAGCTTTTGCTTCCTAGTCTTATGCTTATTAAATTATGGTGTCACTTCAGAAAACAATAAGGAAATTATAATGCCCTTTTGAAATAATTAATTTTACAGATATATGACCTACCAAGATAAATGAGTCCTTCACCTCAGTAAACTTACTCATTGAAAGGCAGTCAGATCTCTCTGGATTCTTAAATTTAATTCCATTTGTGTCATGTCAATTAGAATGTAAAATAGTATGGAACGTCTTTTATTCTCTTTACAGTGTTACAGTTTTTAAGGACTCCATCATTTTCATTGTCACACTGTCATGATAACCCATGTTAATGCAAAATAAATATCAATAGTTTCTAAAAAGTATCTTTAGGTCAAATTCCTTTATTTCACAGTATCATAAGTACCACCTTGACCTTATGGTTTTAGAAAACTATTTTGTCTGTAACTTTAAGTGTTATTTAGTAACCAACCCATCTCTTTAGATGCACAGCTAATTCATGCTAATTATCCATGATGCTAATTATAATGAGCAACAAAATGAGGCTGCCACTAAATCTAGTGATTTAGCTTTGTTGTGGCTTGATTCGCTGCCAATTTTACACATATGTTTGGACTAGGTGATCACATGGAGAATATGGATTGTTTTGGTGCTAGTGTCTAATCTGGACCCACAAACCAATGTCCCTTGGTCCACACCACAACCCCCTTTCTTTAATCTTACCTTCAGCTCTCCTTTTATGGTTCATAGTAAAGCTGGTGGACTGTTTAAAGTGTTGTGAAAAGAAAACAGAAACAGTTTCCAAAGTTCTGCATAATGTCCAAACACATACCACAGAAACATTGTAGTATGCTGTAGTTTATTGGAATTGTTTCTATTCCATATCAATTTATTCTTTTTTTTTTGTCCAGGCAGAGGTGATCTAGTGCTAAACTTGGTAGTTTATTTTTTAAAAAAACATACTTTGGTGGACTAGGGAGAAAGATTACTGGAGTGGGTGTTCTTCCTATCCAGAACATCACACCCAGTTAGTGCATCACCAGAACACTACTCACAGTCATATCCCTGCATCCTTTTGTAGAATGATAAAGTTGATTTCATGAGGAAAATAACATATGGATTGTTCTGGCTTGGGGGAAAATAGAAGCTCTCAGTGGCTGGCAAGGAAGAAAACTCTACTTCAGAAGCATAAAGGGTCAAGCTGATCCACATTGTTTTTCTGCATCATGTGATCAGTTTTTTAAAAACCAAATTTTACTACCTTAGCAAGTCCCAATGCAATTTATCTTTGTAGTCACAGCCTAAGAGTCCAAATCTTCAGGAAGCCATCTGGCAGAAAACTAAAAAGGCCAAATAGATACAGAAGATCACAAACAGAGAATCAATGGATTGCCTTTTCTGAGAGCCATGTAAGTTCCAAAATATTTAAATATGTCTGGAATTAAACATTCTCTGTTCACCTGTGGACATATGATATCTGGTAGGAAAGAAATGAGTAGTTAATCAGTTTGGATTATATCCAAAGTAAATTACAGTGGGTTACTCAAGGTTTGTAACTAAATTGTCAGTGTTACCACAAAACTGAGAGAACAGGTAATTTTGTCTAAACTCAAATTCAACCTGTTGTCCATCCAGCCTCTTCTGTAGTCACATCACACCAAGATCAAGGCAAGTTCCAATGTAATTCAACTTTCTTAGGGAGGTTAAATATTGAAGTGAGAAAGTTTCACCCATTATGCTTCTAATGTCCATTCTGTGGATGGCTAGTTCTAGCACTGCCACCCTTTCAAAACTTATTCTGATCACTTCATCTTTTTCTGGACCTATGAGAACTAGTGGGTCTGTGTTGGTGGCAAGTGGGACACTTGGAGGAACACCAGCTATTAGTGGAGCTCCTGAGGGGTATTAGAGAGCATGCACTGTCCCCTGATGGTGCATCTCATGGCATTCCCTCTTGCCCCAATAGGATGGTTTTGGGGCTTTTGCTTGCAGGACTGCTTTTCATTAACCTTATGGGGAACCTTGAAACAAACCGATTCTTCAGTCCAGGACTTTTTTTTCCACAACCTAGGCCAGTGATGGTGAATCTTGGCACACCAGGTGTTCTGGAAATTCAATTCCCAGGAGCCCTGATCAGCAGGAGTGCTGACTTGGGCTTCTGGTAATTGAAGTCCAAGAACACCTGGAGTGCCAAGGTTGGCCATCACTGACCTAGGCTAACCCTGAAAGGAACTTTTTTCAGCACCCTTCCTGGATTTACCAGGTATCTTGCCCTTGCCCTGGTGCCTTCTTCTCTTCTCCTGTCCCATCCAGCTCTTTTCTCTACATACCAGTCTCTCATTAGCCTTGCTACACATCATCCACTAGCCCCCACAGCTGCAACCTATTTCCCAGCAGCTCCTCCCCCTACCCAACCTTCTGGAAGGTTCTCTACCAAGGCTTCAAAATCCTAGGAACTTCAGCGTCCTCACAACTGCAGTTTAGGATCCCTGAGTTGGGGGCTCCAGGGGTCGGTGAGTTGTCATAAACCCACAGTGCCACATCGTACAGAATAAAGGGTTTGACACACTGTTGGCTTGTTATTCTTTCTTACTAGCAGAATTGTCTGCTTTTTATTTATTTATTTTCTAATTTGTATTGCTACCCAACTCTGAAGACTCTGGGCGGCTCACAGAAAATAAAACCAATGGCAGTTTTAAAAAAGCAAGAAATACTCATTAAAAAAACTACTGACCAAAATTTTAAAAAGAAAAAAAAACCTTAAAGTTTGCATGTGTTATAAACCCTGAGTTTCCACTTTCTTTCTCTGTGTTTTTAGGCTTCCCTAGTCCAAATCCATTCTTTTTGAATCAGACTTCCGTCTGTAAAAAGTCTACCAGTTTCAGTTCTGTTGTAGTACATGATCAACCATTTTTTTTATAAAAAAAATACCCATCAATATTTTTATTATAAAATTTATAGCTTACCATTCCACTAAAAATAGTGCTCAAGGTGGATAACAATAAGAAATATAAAATGAAATAATACTGAAGAACACATACATTTTGAAAAATCTTGATTTCTGTTTTATTTATTAAGTCTGGACTGAAGAAGATAACTGAAGCAAGTAAAGGTAGATGTACTTATATTTCTAATTGTGTGGTTCCCTTGTAAAAGCATGGGTGCCAGAAGTGACACAGAAGATGGAGCTATTGACATACTTAGAACAATGCTCAAGAGATTACGGACCTGGCTATGGTACAATCTGTGCTGTATTCCCTCTGACATTCAATGTTTACTTTGAGCTTCATTCTTTGGCCATCATTGCTGTGGAGTGTTTATGGTCATCAGGCACATTAATTATATAAAGCTGAATGGAATGGCATTCATTCCAAAGGCATGAATTCAAAGGATTAAGAAAGGTCTCACGTACAATGATGGATTTCTAAACAACTTTATCCCTTACGGGATCATGTTGTAGTCATGTGCTATCAAGTCACATCAAACTTATAGCAACCCAAACTGGCTCTTCTAGGTATTTGGGATATTTATCACTGCCAGGGGGACTGCAGTGGCTCAAGTGGTTAAGATGCTGAACTTGACAATTGGAAGGTTGGCAGGTCAGCAGCTCGAGACGTGAGTACTGCATGATGGAATGAGCTCCCATCTCTGTCCTAACTCCTGCCAACCTAGCAGTTCGAAAGCATGAAATTGCAAAGTAGATAAATAGGTACCACTTTGGTGGGAAGGTAAACAGTGTTCCGTGCACATCGGTGTCAAGGCATACCTGCCACATGTTTACAGAAATGTTTTTATATGAAGACAGCACTGGCTCTTTGGCTATAAACAGAGATGGGCAGTGAACCCTAAAGTCAGATACAACTGGCTTTTGAGCAAGGACGATCTTTACCTTTATCACTGCCACCTCTCTATGAATTTTCATGGTTGAGCAAGGATTTGAAACTTTGTCTTCTGAGTTCTGGTCCAAAATGCTATCCACTACATCAAACTGGCTCACATAATGGATTATGGATTTTGATATTTTTAGTATCGTGCAACATATATCTGCTGCTGCTTGAAGATCAGGTGGCGGCTGTGGCCAGGAGGGCCTTTGCCCAACTGCGGGTGATTCACCAGTTGTGTCCGCTCCTGGACATGGACTCCTTACTCTTGGTCACTCATGCGCTGGTCACCTCTAGACTAGATTACTGTAATGCGCTCTACATGGGGCTGCCCTTGACGACCATTTGGAGGCTGCAATTGGTCCAGAATGCGGCTGCCCAGGTGGTGTTTGGGTGTGGGCATTATGCTCGGGCCTTGCCACTGCTTTGGGAGCTGCACTGGTTGCCAATTTGCCTCCAGGTGCAATTCAAGGTGCTGGCCATTACCTTTAAAGCCCTACATGGTAGTGGGCTGGGATACCTGAGAGACCGCAACGGCCCGAGATTGTCTGCCTGACCAACCAGGGTGGACCGGAGGGGCTCTCTAATTGTGCCATCAGCAAAGGGGCCTGCCTCTCTAGCACAAGAAGGAGGGCCTTCTCTGTGTCCGCCCCGGCTCTTTAGAATCTCCTGCCATTGAAACTGAGGCAACAGACAGAACTGCTGCCCTTCAGGAAAGAACTGAAAATCTGGCTGGCGGAGAAATAGCCCCTGCCTGCTGGCTGGTTAAATGAGAGCCATCCTTCCTTCCTTAACATGTGCGGGTGGGTCTTTTAACAGGGTTTTAAGGGAGTTACTGTTTTAAATGGGGGTCTATTTATTAAGGGGGGTCGTAGTGTAAGCCGCTCAGAGTCTTCGTGATTGGGGCAGCTTTAGAAATTCAAACAAACAAATAAATAAATAAATATGTCTGGCATGGTAATGATTACTACAAGTCTACAGGGTTTCTCAGCCTTGGGGCCCCAGATGTTCTTGGACTTCGGTTACTAGAAGCCTCAATCAGCAGTGTATTGACTTGGACTTCTAGGGACTGAAGTCCAAGAACACCTGGGGGCCCAAGGTTGAGAAACCCTGGATTACTATATTGTATTACTCAATAAATTACTGTAGTGGTTTTTTCAATTATATTTTGCTACTGTAGTTAAATATGATTCACTTATTTACTGATAACTACATCTCTTCACCTAATAACCAAGAAAACAGTGTTGGTGGTCTTTGGGTTCTCTAGTTTTGTTACTGTGTTGGTTAACAAAAAACAAAAACAAACCATAGATATAAGGAACTGCCTCTGGAATCCCAGCAGGAGTATGTCAATCACAGCCTAAGCTGAAAATTACTAGCCCGGGGACATAACTGTTGGATGCATTAAGAAACTGGAAGTTAGGGTGTACAAATGCAGAAAGATCTGAAGACATGTTGATGGCTGATCCAATTATACATTGCAGTGTGGTGAAAATATACATATAAAATTTAACAATGAATCAAACATTTGACAGCTGTCTGTCAGATGGCAGTGCCCCTAGAGGACTAGATTTTCATGAACCATTCTGCTTAATCCTACCAAATGGTAGGACCAGTTTAGGGTTAAACTGTGTACAGGTATCTATGTCAAGGGCATAAGTATGTAAGAGGCCAGCTAGATTAGACCGAATGTCATTTCAGCATTCTATTTATGTAGTGGCCAATGAGTTGGTAAAAGTAAAGGTCACCCTTGCTCAAAAGCCAGTTGTATCCGACTCTAGGGTTCAGTGCTCATCTCTGTTTCATAGCCTAAGAGCCATCGCTGCCTGCTTCTGCAGATGTTTCCATGGTCATATGGCAGGCATGACTAGACACTGGAGCTCACGGAATGCTGTTTACCTTCCCACCAAAGTGGTCCCTATTTATCTACTTACAATTTCTTGCTTTTGAACTGCTAGGTTGGCAGGATCTGGGACAAAGAGGGAGCTGTTTCCGTCCTACAGTATTTGGGTATTGAACTGCTGACCTGCCACCTTCCAGTCAGTGTCTTAGCCACTTGAGCCACTGCAGTCCCAGGCCAATGAGTTGACTTCAGTGCAAAAATGCCCTCTGATTTGTGCTTTCCAACAATAGAGAAGCTGACACATCCTACTTCTGGTGCTGTGGACAACACATACCAGTAGCAACTGATAGATTTATCTTCCATGAATTCATCTATGGATGTGACTAGACAATGAATTTATTGCATGTTGGATTGGGTTAAACAGGGTCACTTGAAAGTGTGATCTGAGATTTATAATGATCTAAATCTCAGGCCAAAACCAGAACTAAAATGGTGCCTTTGCTCCAATATCCTGTCCATGCTAAAAAAAGTGAGTAGCTACTGACAGGAACCCAAAAAGATGTGGATAGGCATGAATAAGAGTTGGACTGCTTCACAATATGATTGTACATCAAATGGAGCAAACTAAACTGTCAACAAACTAGATCAAATCACAAAATTAATCCTTACTTACTCTGATTTATGCCTTGGTAATCTCCAGAATTGACTATTGCAGTGGTCTCTATGTCCGGCTGCCCTTGAGACTGGTATGAGGACTCAAATAGGTACAAAATGTGGCAGCTAGATTGATTGCAGGTATTGGTTCTTATGATCATATCACCCCGGTCCTGGCCAGACTCCATTGGCTACCCATTGAATATTGTGCCATTTCTTATTTCATTTCCTCTTATTGTGTAAAATGTTTCAAATTATAATTTTGTTACCAGGAAATAATATTGTTACTCATTAATATAGGATTTGGGGAGGGGAGAGGAGGAATGGTAAACCAGAATAGTTCAATAAAGTGTTAAGGTTTATTATAGTAAAAGTAAAGGTCTCCCTTGCTCGAAAGCCAGCCGTGTCAACTCTGGGGGGCAACGCCAATCTCCATTTACAGCCAAAGAGCCAACAGTATCTAAATCTGCAGACCATGGTCATGTGGCAAGCATGACAGACACCGGAGCACATGGAATACTGTTACCTTTCTCACTGAAGTGCTACTTGCTATTTCTTGCTCTTGAACTGCTAGGTTGGCAGGACCTGGGAGAGATGACAGGAACTCATTCTGTCTCTCAGCACTCAGGTATCAAACTTTTGACCTGCCAATCTTCTGGTCATCAAGCTCAGCATCTTAACCACTAAGTCAAATAAGTCCCATTAAGGTTTATTATACTTGTGTAAAAAAATGTACATCATTCAACTTGATTTAATACTTTTGCATCAATTACTTCAGACCTTGCTCAGTTAAAAAAATATGATTCCAGCCTTCATACTCTTGGTTCCCAACATGGGGCACACACACCACAGAGAGGCAATTTGATTTTAAGGGTGGCAATTCAAGCTTGTTTAGACCAAGTCAATGAGATGGTTAGATGGTATTATGGATGCAATGGGCACAGAGTTGGGTGGATTCAGGAAGATGGTGGAGGATAGGGGTGCCTGGCATGCGATAGTCCATAGGGTCGCAGGGGGCGGAATCAATGGTGCGACTGAACAACAACAAAAATGGCCTTTTAGGCTCCCGCCACATGAAGAGGAGTTCATTTTTTGAATAATAAAAATTATATGTCAGGGGTGGCATCATAATTTAAGAGATCCTTAGATGGGACATTGCCAAAAAAAAGTTTGGGAACCACTGCTTTAGACTGTTGGGCGTGAATTATACCCAGGCACCAATTCTTTGCTGACTTTGTTCAGTTTGCTTGTTTGAAACAAACATGTTTGGTACAGCAAAATATAGAAAGAGTCTTGTAACCCTTTAAAAGAGTCTTCAGTGTTGTTTGGTTGAAGCTTTTGTAGACTGCAACCCCCTTCTTCAGATGCAATCTATGCCAAATAAAACTGGCTGGTTTTTAAGATGCCATGAGGCTTCATGCCGACTTTTCAGCTAAGAGCCTCATCTCTCTGGGTGGCTCAAGTGACTTCATTTTTCCACTCTCTTACCTGTCTATGATGAGGAAAGCAAGCAAGAACAAAGAGTGGCTCTTGAACAGTAAAGCTACTTTGACTCTGAAACATGTTCACTTCTTTACACAAATGTGTTGGTGGCAAGTTCTGCTTACACAATAGTTTAACTAACTATCCTTGTAAAAGTGATATTATTTGAATTTAGTTATAAGTGCCTTTATTCAGTGCTCAGCACTCTAAACCCCTTTATTACATATAAAGAGCTGATTTACTTAACAATTGCTGACAGACTAATAGTATGCAGCTGGAACAGCATGATTCACACTGCATTTGCTGCTCGACTTCTTTTGTAGATTTAACAAGAAACAGAAACAAAGTGGTTCTAAAGGCTTTTACAATTAGAGAAGTTATAATGCTGATGTCTTAAGTACTGTCCTGATTAAGGGCTGCTGACATGGGTTTGATGCTGGGCCCTTTCAGAAAAAGGGTTGGTGTCTTTAAGTGTGAAGAATCTGGAGATTATTTATCTGACCAGAACAGTTATTCTAATAACCATTTAATCATTCAATGGTTCAAAGCTTCAAAAACAGAGTATTTTGTGACTCTGAAGAGTTGAAAATTAGAGGTGGTTGATGCCACATTCAGTCACAACAAAATGACACTGCATCTCTAAACATTGTCTTATGGCCTACATAACTTGTTTCAGTGATGGCCACACTTGGCATTCAGGTGTTCTTGGACTTCAATTCCCAGAAGCCCTGATCAGCAGGAGAGCTGACTTGGGCTTCTGGGAATTGAAGTCCAAGAACACCTGGAATGCCAAGGTTGGTAATCACTACCTTATTTTATGGCTAAAGACATGCACATGCGTGTTTTTGCACACAAGAACCCACAAACACATGTCTCTAATAAAGGCACATTCCTTGCCATGATGTATGTGTGACACTCATGTGGGGTACCCATTTGTGCTGCAGATCCCATTCCTGGTGTGCATAAACTGGGTTGCAAATAGGCAAGGTTTATCATCTGACATCTGAACTCAGCCCTTGTACCAGCAGGTGGAATGAACTTAGCCCTCATCCACATGAAAGTGTGGCACTCTCAAGTCACCTCCCCTGGTTGTTTCTGATGGCTGATGGGGGCCTTTGCGGCCTGTTTGGGGGAGAAAAAGCAAGGGGAAAAAGCCTACCAGGGGTGATTGTGATGTCATCACCAGAGCTCAACCAATCCCTTGTCTCCATGACATCATCATAATCATCATCATCATCATCATCATTATTATTATTATTATTATTATTATTCCCCCATCCAGTTGCCATGGCAAACCAGTCAATAATAGTAAAGGTAAAGGTTTCCCTTGCTCGAAAGCCAGTTGTATCCGACTCTAGGGTTCAGTGCTCATCTCTGTTTCAAAGACGAAGAGCCAGCGTTGTCTACTTCTACAGACATTTCCATGATCATGTGGCAGGCATGACTAGACACCAGAGCACATGGAATGCTGTTACCTTCCCACCGAAGTGGTCCCTATTTATCTACTTGCAATTTCTTGCTTTCAAATAATTATGATGATGATGATGATCATGATGTTGTTGTTGTTGTTGTCATGGAGCCCGAGATCTGATCAGCTGGGGATTGGTTGAGCTCTGACAATGACATCACAATCACCCCTGGTTGGCTTTTTTCCCTTGCTTTTTCTCCTGTCAGTGGTGGCATCCCCTTTGGCCAAGGGGTGGAGCCCTGTGATGTCATGGAGCCCCAGACCTGGTCAGCTGGGGATTTGTTGAGCTCTGAAGATGACATCACAATCCCCCCGGTTGACTTTTTCACTTGCATTTTCTCCTGTTAGTGGTGGTGTCCCCTTTGCGGATCAATTTCGGGGGCATACCCCTCCCCATGTGGCTTGTGACCCCCACAGTGACTGTCTCTCCAGCCCAAGGTATGTATATGCCGAGTTTCAGCATGTTCGGTGCAGGGGTGTGGATTTGTAAAAGCAACTCACACCAGGAAACCTTGGTTTTATATATATAGATCTGGATGACCTCACCAAGTTCTGTGGATTCAGTTCAATCTGCTCTAACCTGCAATCTAGAATTTCCCCCTTCTCTTCAGTCCTACAATCTGCAAGTGCCTCTTGGATAGCTGGGATCAGAATGCTTTAAAATTAGTACGTACAGTAATCTTAAATCAATGCAATGTGTTCATACTTGAACTTTTAATCTTTTATAAACATTTAAAGATTAAATTCTACAATGCTGTATTTCAAAACGTGCAGTATGAATGTTAGGTAGTTAGTGAAATAGGTTATGCATGAGCAGTTGCTAATGGGATTAAGCCTAAGGCTGAATATCTAAATCATTTAACCATTCAACAGCAGTGCCCTCAAGATGATGTAGTTCTTGCAGGATGCCAGGGAACCTTCTAAGGGGACATTCCATTGCAATGTGATTTAAAGTTTGCAGGGCATACCCACAGTCACAATTAGAATTATTGATCAGCCTCCATTTATGTTTCCAATATTGCCATCTGATAATGTGCCCTCTTCAGCTGCCTTACTGCCATCCAGCACTCTGGTGGATTTCTCTCATAGCTAGAGTGGTCTAACTCAACTACCCCAGTCTGCTCTTTGGCTTCCTGTTTGATTTCAGATACTATGCAAACTTTCCTCCTTATCTTTAGATAGATAGCTAGATAAATCTTTATTGTCATTGTCCTGCACAGAACAACGAGGTGGGGGAGGGGGGACACTTAACAACCCAACAAAACCTAAACAAAATACAACTATACAAAATTATCAACATACTCCCACCCCACATATACACATTTAACCCCTAAAAGCTCTAAAACTCTAAAAACTCTAAAACTCTAAAAACTCTAAAACCCTAAAAACTCTAAAAACTATATACAGAAGCTCCTTCATAGACTGCATTGCACTGTATTCAAAGCCAGAACCGCTTTTGGGTAGAAAGTATTTCTCAAGCGGCTGGTCCTGGTCTTTATTACCCTATACCTTCTTCTTAAGACATCATGTATCACTTAACATCCTTGGCTGTGACTGTTGCTCATTCACTGTCACCATCTTCAGTGCTCTGAAAGGCTCCTGCTTTTTCAAATGACTCAATTTCTCTTCCTGATGCTGCTTTTTCATGGAATTCCTTTGTAGAACAACTATAAGTCTCCCACTTTTACTTCTTTGAAATCCCATCAGATCCTTCAGGTCCTTGGCCCAGATACCTAGCTCCCATACCCTAGTACAGTGATGGATAACCTTGGCATTCCAGATGTTCCAGGACTTCAATTCCCAGAAGCCTTGATCCACAGGAGGGCTACTTGGGCTTCTGGTAATTGAAATCCAAAAACACCTGGAGTGCCGAGGTTAGCCATCACTGCCCAAGTCCCTGCTGTGACACAAAGCTCACTGACTGACCTTGGACCAATCATTTTCTCTCAGCCTGGCCTACTTCACAAGTTGATTAGGCATGATGAAGTAGGAGCAATAGGAATGTGGGATAGAAATGTGACTAGCAAATAAATAAACACATTATTCTTAGAGAGGACACGTGTGTGTGTGTGTGTGTGTGTGTGTGTGTGTGTGTGTGTGTGTGTGTGTGTGTGAAAATATCTGATAAATGTGCATTTGCAAACACATCATGTTTGGTGTTCATGCTGAGAAATTTTAGTTTAATTTGTAAAAATCCCCACCTGAAGTAACGTAAGGTTGCTCCTTGTATAATTATGCTAGAGGTGACTACTGGGAAGGCTTCCTATTTAGTCAGAATAATCCAAAGAATAGACCCATCCAAATGTTTTACCTCCCACAGGTGGAGATCCCACCCACTACATGAAAGAAATGGGGGAGCAGAGTGTACGGAGAAACAAGAAGACAGCGTACCTTGTGTCTGCAGAATTGGACAGAAGACAAGAGACTTGGTTGAACTTGCATGTCTGTGGCACATCCTTCATTCCCATGAGAGTAGTTTAAAAGGAAATCCTTTCTGTGAATGCCAGGGCAGGATTAAATGTTAAATCTTACATCTAAGGATGTGGAGAGGGAGGTGACTTTCATCAGGAATTAAGTGATCCTGAGATGGCTCATGGACTGTTTGAGATGGATGGAATATAAGCCTGTTATCAATTATTCACCATGGTGTATATCATTGTTGAAAGCAACTCGGTCCAAAATGACATAAAGGGCTTGCTTGAAGGCAAAGCAAGCTAGAAGTGCAAGTTGGAACAAACAAGTCAGGACTTCCAACAATTCAGTGCCATCATTTTGATAGAACCCATTGCCTCTTCATTGCTTGACAAAAAGTACTTGCTCTGTTCCAAAGATTTCCTAAGAAATTTAAATTATCACCTCATATGTGGCATGCAAGCGGAGGTTAATAGGGGCCTTGAACATTTGAGGTAGAATTATGCTGTGACAGGAGAAATCTTGCTTCATATCCACCTTTGGACATAGAAAGTCACTGGGGTGGGTGACACTTATGGTTAAGAAGCTTGCCTTGTTAGCTGGTAGACTGGCAAGTCGGCAGTTCGAGACCTGGCTACTGCGCCCATCTGTGTCCCAGCTCCTGCCAACCTAGCATTTTGAAAGCAAGTAGAGAAATAGGGACCACTTTGGTGGAGGGAAAAGATATGGGGGACATGAAAGGAGCCTCATGCAAGCATCCTTTGAGTGGAGTTTCTCCAGCAAAAATCCTTTCAACCCAGAATAATTTCTGACATGAAATTATTATTATTAATAATAATAATACACACATATACACAGGGTCTTCTGCTACAGGTAAAATGAATTACTAAGCACTGCGAGAGTTTAATAATTTAATGATTCACCTTTTTGCTGATTTAAATTTAAAGGCATTTGCACAAGCCACCTAGATTCCACACCATATTCTGAAACTACATTTCATTTTCTTTAGTCTTCCCTTACAGGGTAGATGCTCTAATTCTGTGATTATTTCCCTTTCACCTTCTGTTGCTTGGACTCCTCTTAGATGCAACAGCATAATGATATGAAGGCATATAAGTGTACTGAGAAAGCTGACAGACTTTTTTTTAAGAAAAATCATTTTGTGAAGAACCTGCAATTTAAAAAAGTGACATAAAAGCCAATCTTTTTTTAAAATGGGAAGAAATAAATCACCAGAAGTAGATGAGATACCAACACAATTCTTTCATGCTACAGAGACTGCATCTATTAAAATCCTAACAGGAATATGTCATCATATATGGAAAATAAAACAAAGGCCCAGAGGCTGATAATATTCATTATACAAAATGAGATGCCAAATAGTGCAATAAGGATAGGATATTTATTTATGTGTATGTTTGTTTATAATACATACTTGTATACCACCTGATTTAGTGTCAAGGCACTACTCATGGAGGTGAAAAGCAGGTATCCATCAAATTAAAAATAAACATTGCAATAACATTGTCCTGTCAGTGGTGGCATCCCTTTTGGCCAAGGGGTGGAGCCCTGTGATGTCACAGAGCCACAGACCTGGTCAGCCTTTGTTGAGCTCTGACGATGACATCACAATCCCCCCGGTTGGCTTTTTTCCATTGTATTTTCTCCTGTTGGTGGGGGTGTCCCCTTTGTGGATCAATTTTGGGGGCATACCCCTCCCCATGGGGCTTGTGACCCCCACAGTGACCGTCACTCTGGCCCAAGGTATGTATGTGCCAAGTTTCAGCATGATTGGTGCAGGGGTGTGGATTTGTATAAGCAACTCACGCCAGGATACCTTTGTTTTATATATATAGCTATAGATAGATATCTGCCCATCTAACAAAAAAAAGATCAAAATAAAGGTGTTTTTTGTATCTTAGTTCAAATGTTGATAAAAATGGAGACTGCATTCAAGAAATTAGAAAAACACTGCTCTTTGGAAAGGCAGCTATGAAGGAACTAGAAAATATCCTTAAGAGTAAGGAAGTGCCACTGTTGATCAAAGCAAAGATCATCATGCCATGGTATCCTTGATTATTATATACAGATGTAAAAGCTGGGCAGTAAAAAAAGCTGACACAAAAAAAATATTTGAAATGGAGTGCTTTATGGATAAATCTGACCTGCTGAAAATGTAGATGTGTGAGAGAAAGATCAAATTAAGCCTGAACTCTTTTTCGAAGAAGAAGAAAGACTAAGCTTAACACATTATGAGAGGACAAGACCCACTGGGAAATACAATAATACTTGGAAACTTTGAAGGCAACAGGTAAAGAAAGGATGACCAAATAAGAGATGGGTTAACTTATCCAGAACTGTTGATGACAGGACATTTTAGAGGTTAGTAATTCATAGAGTCACCATTATTGGCAGTGACTAGATGACACATAATAGCATTCTAGCTCAAAAATAATTTTTGATAGTTAGTGACAGAACTATATACAATATTCTAAAAGTGGCTGGAGAATGGATTTTTATAACAAATATAGTATTTGATTTGGCCTTTGGGAAAATTAGTTTTGTTCTAGTATAGATTTTGCCATTGTCAGAATGTTTGTAGCCAACAGCTTACATCACTTACTCTGAGGAATAAGAGATGTAGGCACTATCTATCTATCATTGTAAACCTCACAAAATGTTATATACACACATATACTTCTATAACAAACTAACAACAATAGTGATATGACAAAACTGGATGTTGCAACTTTTACACACACAGTTGTTTTCACCAGCAATAGAGTGCATGTTGTTTGAAGAATCAAACAACAGTTTGAATTTCTCTTTGAAGCCATTTGAGAAGTTGAAGATATATTTAACTGAAATAGGACATTCACAACAGACAAGAATTGGCTCCACGTATACAATCTCCAAAAACCTGAAATAAAATTTAAATGCAAATGTAAATACTTATGGTTAATGCATTGATTCACACTTCCAGTGGCTCTCCTATGCAAACTTACCCTATATACTCGAGTATAAGTCGAGGTTTTTAGCCCCCAAAATGAGTCCAAAAATGGGACTCAACTTACACTCGTGTCAACGTAAACACTCAAAAACATACCCACACAAATGTCTAAATTAATTAATTTTACCGTATTTTAATTATTGAAACTCACTAGCAGCTGCTGCATTTTCTACCCCCACCTTATATGTCGTTCAATCTATTTCCCTAGTTTTAGAGGTCCATATTAAGTACCTTGACTTATATTTGGGATGATTTATAGTCGAGTATATATGGGTATATAAATTCTGCTCCCTAATCAAGGTGGTAAGAGCTTTATCATACGCCATGGGAAGAGCAGCTCCTGCCTATCCAGTTTGCCCATTTTTTCTAACCCAAATCTTGGCTCTTAGCCCTATCCTAGAATTTCCCCCACTCATAGGGTGAACCAATTAGTCCATAGGGGTTATGCTTACACTGAAGAAGATATATGTCTTTGCATGCATTTGTGTTCTAGATTGTCTTTTACTTGTTCTGACCCTTGTTGACATCTCTTTGACCTTAAATTGTTATTCTTAGTCTTGCTTATGTCACTTCATTTTCACACCTTTATCTTGTCTCTCTATGGAGAACAAACCTTGTTTTCTAGAGATTAAAGGAGCATCCATGGCTCATGATAACTGTGACTTAGGGTATGACCATTTGGAGAGCTGAATTGGAGCCAGTTTGACTTGCAGTTTCAACTATGATTGAAATTGTAATGAGTGCTTACATGGGGAATGCAATTTGAAACAGAAGTTCAATGCCCACACTGGCCACGATTGCCAACACCTCCATGTCTGTCTGAGTGTAATTTTTCTCAGATATTGAGAGTGAACAGGAATAGAATGCTACGGGGGCTTCCCTCCCGTCATTTAGTACATGGCATAACACAGCTCCCACCCCCACATGGGATGCATCACACACAAGTACAACTTCATTGTTAGGATCAAAATGAGTTAATACAGCATCCGAAGATAGCAGCCTTTTGAGTTCTAGGAACGTTTTCTCCTGGCAATGGCCCAGTGCCAAATAGTATCTTTCTTAAGAAGCCGATCTAATGGTTCAGAAACTGAAGCTTTGCAATGGAAAAAAGCGTGATAGAAGTTTAACAATCCTAGAAATAATTGCAATTCGGCTTTACATTTTGGCCTGGGTGCATTTCACACAGCTGCCACCTTGGAGTCAGAGGGCATGATACCTTGGGATGTAATTTGGTACCCCAGAAACTCCACTTCCTGTGCCAAAAACACACATTTGTCTCTTCTGAGACGTAGACCGGCCCTCTCGAAACGTGAGAGGACTCGATTGAGCCTGGCCGCTAGTTCGACAGTGTCCTTAGCGGTGATCAGGACATCGTCAAAATATGGCAAGTCACAGGGCAAACCTTTTAAAATACATTCTACAAGAGATTGAAATATTCCGGGGGCCGCATTCACCCTGAATTGTAGTCTAGATACCTTAAATGCCCCCCTATGCGTTACTATGGTCGGGGTTATGGCAGCAGCAGGAGACACAGTCAATTATTGGTAAGTCTGGGCAAGGTCAAGTTTTACAAAGCAATTTCCTCCATGCAAGGAGGCAAGAAGGTGGCTTACCATGGGCACAGGATATGGTTTGGGCGAATAGCTTTATTGATGGTACACTTGTAGTCAGCGCATATCCTGACCTCCCCGTTACTTTTCAAAGCAGTCACTATTGGTATCTCCCACTCTGCAGAGTCCACCG
Source organism: Bradypodion ventrale (assembly GCA_035047345.1). NCBI lineage: Eukaryota > Metazoa > Chordata > Lepidosauria > Squamata > Chamaeleonidae > Bradypodion > Bradypodion ventrale. Next base: position 176,819,881 of record JAWDJE010000005.1, read on the forward strand.
GCACTAGGATGCCCTGCCCCACCAGTTTGTCCAGCTCGGCTTCTATCTTTTCCTTTAAAGCAAAGGGTACCCGGCGTGGCTTCATCCGGATGGGCCGGATAGTTGGGTCAAGGTCAAAGTCCACAGGGGGTCCTTTGTATAACCCTAAACCCTTTTTGAACACCTCAGGATGTGCAGCACAAACATCCTGGATTGGGTCAGTATCTATTGCGTGAATGCCAGAAAGCCGGATTCCCAGGGGCCTAAACCATTGGGTCCCAATAAGACAGTTAGTGCCCTGCTTAACTACAAACAATGGCAAGGAGGTGCGAATGTTTTTGAATTTGACCAAGAAATTTCCCACCCCCAGGACCAGAATCTGGCAACCTTGCACGTCCCGGAGGGAAGTTTTAAAAGATTTGAGCTCGGGCCGAGAGGCAGGGGGAATTCTCAAAAACTCCCACTGTGGGATTATAGAAAATGTAGTACCTGAATCCACCTCCATCTTGAAGCGGATGTCCTGCAGGCTCAGTTCTGCAAAAAAACGCTTGCTGACGATGCCCACTTGGCATGGCTCAGGCTCTGGTGACAGTTTGGCGATGGATGTTTTGCAGTGATGACTCTTCTTGGACTCAGTTGCTGGAGTTCTTTGCTTTTGCTGTTGGCATACTTTAGCAATGTGCCCTCGTTGCCCACAGTTGTAGCATTCTGCAGTGTGGAAGGGCCACTAACTGTGGTCATGCTGGCTCCACAGCCATCACACTTGCAAATCTCCCAATCGTCATGGTGCTCTCGGTGCTTTTGTTGGACCGCTCAGATTTTTCCCTCTGCGTCGCTGGACTCCGATGAAGAGGTGGAACCAGGCGATGCTGAGGAGGATGAAGATGAATTTTGCTGAGCTTGCACAGCTGAGTCGATGGCACTGGTGGTGGAGTGGCGATGCCAGGAAAGCTTGATGCCGGACCGTGCAGCCTCAGATGCTACCGCCTCTTCAAGGACAGCCTTGAAAGTTAGTGTCTTCCTGATCATGAGGCCACATTGAGCATCTTTGTCCCTCATGCCGGCCAGCAGATGGTCCCGTAGTGCTTCTTCCATGTTGTCTCACTTGCACGGGGTGGCAGCAATGCGCAGAGTGGTGGCGTAGTTGGCAATGGTCTCCCCAGGTTGCTGCTCCCTTCTGTGGAAGGCCACCCTGGTTGCGAAGATCGAGACCTCTGGCTGCAAGTGTTTCCTCAGTGTGGACATGATTTCTGCGAGCAGCACCACATCCACGTCCCTTGGGAGAACGAGGTGGGTTGCCAGCTCAAGCGTCTCAGAACCGCACTGACCAAGGAAACAGGAGCGCTTCTGGTCTTCATCGGTGATCTTCTGCGAGGCCATTGCATGGCGGAATCGGCGTTCGTATGTTGCCCATTTCTCTGGATGTGCTGAGTCAAATGGGCTGAAGTTGCTGTTGTGTGGGGACGCCATCCCATCCTTGTCACCAGTTTTGTGTTCAGGGAATGAAGAAGCAGACAATTGAAGTAGTGAAATTCAGCTCTTTATTAGTGGGGTTTGAACATAGTTTGGATGGGACAAAACTCGGACTTATATACACTAAGAAATTCCACAATTACCTTTACGGAAGACCATTTACAATCATAACTGACCACAAGCCCCTCCTTGGAATCGTTGTGAACGGGAAGCTCACGCCTGAAATTCTGTCCCCAAGCATGTTGCGTTGGGCAATTTTCCTAAATGCATACGATTTTACTTTGGTGCACAGGCCCAGCAAGAACATCAGGCATGTTGATGTCCTGTCATATTCTCCACTGCCAGGGGTCGGGGAAGCTGATTGCGAGATCGAAAGCGATCACCAGGTCCTTATGATTGAGGCTTTCAACTCGCCCCCAGTCGTCCCCTCAGATATAGCCAAGGCTACGGCCAAGGATGTAACATTGACTAAAGTACAAAACATTGACTTGGGTACAAAAAGGCTAGCCTGTCTCTCCTCTAGCCGAAGAATTTAGAACATTCCACCGCAAGCGTTTGGAACTGTCAGTAGAATGAGGTTGCCTTCTATGGGGCCAGTGGGTGGTCATTCCTGCCACTCTCAGAAAAAAGGTTTTACATCTACTTCACACAAGTCACCCGGGAATTGTCCGTTCCAAAGCCCTTGCCCGTAGCTACGTTTGGTGGCCTCAACTGGACCAAGACATAGAACAAATGGTCGGCACTTGTGCCAGTTGTCAATCCTTTCGCCCAGAGCAATCCCACCTTCCCTCTCGGGAATGGGATTCTGCTCGGGGCCTGTGGTCCAGGTTGCACATAGATTTTGCAGGTCCATTTAGGGGTGCCCTATTTTTGTTGGTTGTGGATTCATTCTCTAAGTGGCTGGAAGTGATTAGGGTGCCTAATACCACTTCAGCCACCATGATAATGCACCTAAGAAGGCTGTTTGCAGCATTTGGACTTCCAGATGTGCTGGTGTCCAACAATGCGTCCACGTTCACATCTGCAGAATTCCAATCCTTCATGGAAAGGAATGCAATTAGGCACATCACTGCCGCCCCATTCCACCCAGCAACCAATGGCCAGGTAGAGTGGCAGGTGCACACAACTAAAGACGCGCTTTGGCATATGGGTGAAGGGGATTTGGAGCTCCAGTTATGCCAGTTTCTTTTCACACCCCTTGCCTCAGGGCTGTCCCCTGCTGAATTGCTCCAGCGAAGGAAACTGTCATCCTTGCTGGACAGATTGGATCCCTCTAGGGTAGAGGACAAAGGCACAAATATAGCAATCCAACACCAGAAGGGTTTCTCATCCGGAGACCCTGTACATTGCCGCAATTATGCAGCTGGTGGCCCTATGTGGGTGCCTGGGTTTGTGATCGATTAAAATGGTCCTGTTTCTTACAGAATCAAATCATCCACTGGTCTGATCTGGAGGAGCACGCAGATCAGTTGAGACCCAGAGTACTGGACCCACAAGACGAATACAGACACCCAATGCTAGGGTTGGCCCCCACCCATTTAAACCTAGGGGCCAGAGGTAATAGTCAGCAGCCAGCCAACATTGACTCAGAAGTTTCTTCTAGGAACCGATTTCAAGTACACATAGGAGGGACCCTGAGTTGTCTTATTCATCCACAGAATTAGATTTTGGTTTTGAGTGGTCCCCTGCTCCTCCATCTGATAAACGGGGCTTAAATTTGGGTTTACAATCCTTCCCCTCTAGTCAATCCCTCACTCCAGTCAGTTTGCCCATCCTACAAGCCCCTGAGCCGGCTCAACCAAGCGTCCGACCCAGAAGGGAAACTAGACTGCCATCCTGGTTAAAGGATTTTGTTTTTACCTGGGTGGGGGGTGGGGGTGGAATGTTATGTATGTTAACTGTGTTTTCAAACAGGAGCAGAATGTATCTTTTCTCATGTATCTATTCTTATGCAAATAAGTGGATCGAAAATGTGCACACTCTGTTAGCCAATGGGCTTGTTGTATTATTGTTACTGTTACTGTTTATAGTGTATATAAGTCCGAGTTTTGCCCCATCCAAACTGTGTTCAAACCCCACTAATAAAGAGCTGAATTTCACTACTTCACTCGTCTGCTTCTTCATTCCCTGAACACGAAACCCATTATATCTAGGTCTCTGTTCTTCCGATCAATTCCAGTATTTATAATTCCTTCCATTCCCCAAACAACATCTAGAGAAGAAACACTTGAGATGAAATGAAATGTGTTGCCCCTTAATTTCCAAAATGTTGCACAGTGTTTGGAAAAGAGAGGAGCATTCCAAACACATCACAGGAACATTTCTTATTAGAATGAAGGCCAAGTGATAAGTTGATAGGGGGATTTAGTGCTACTTGGATATATTTAATAAATAACTAAAAAGGATGATTCAGACAAACAACAACAAGGAGGCATGTTACCATGGTTCTGAACAACATGCCTGTTGAGTCCAAACCTAAAGAGTAAGTTACTCAGACATAGTTGGATCAAACAGAAACATGGTTTATTTGCAAAGAGCAAACCAGACTGGGGAAATGGTGCAGGGATGCTAGCTTATGTACAGAACAAAATGGTTACAGGACAGATGTTGGATCGGGGCCGCGGGGCGGCCGTGAGGTCCCGGAGGAGACTGGTCGAGTAACGACACGAGACAAGATGGAGCGAAGACCAGTGGTTTATTGAGGGAAAATCATCATCATATATAGGAATTCAAGGCAGCGTGTGATAGAATCGTCATCTGACAGAAAATCACGTCACCTGTTTACCTGGGTTAATTGGGAATCTCTCTTGGGGAAGTTAATTAACTAAGGCAAATACTGACAGGGGAAATCCATTGTTCATGGCTTGCACAAGAGTAAACATGGCCACTATTTGCGCTAGGGTTTGGGCTGATCTGCAAGTGCGGAATTACCTAATTCCTAACCGAGAGTTAGATATTCAACTTCCTCCTGCCAAACTGCCTGCCAGGTCAGATCTGGGTGAATCAATCTTATGACTATTAATCCGCTCCCCAATTTCTGTCCCCGCAGAACCCAGTGACCAGGAGCCTTCTCGACTGGTGTAGCCTCTGTCAGGGACAGTTATGCCAATTGTGCTCGCGGATACCACACTCCCCCTTTACTTGTTGTGGACCTGACAGACGGCCCTGCGTAGGAGGGGCATCAGCTGGTGTGGGGGGGATGATGTTTCGGGGTTCCTTCCATGGGTGACATCTCGATAGCAGTGAGGGAATACATTGCACAAAACAACACACTGTTGTGCCCAGTATTACCACCCCCACAATCACCTTGAGTGTCGTCTGAAGCCAACCCCATGGGAACCACGACCACAACGAATCCCACCACCCCCATGAAGCATCCTCCTTGATGTTCTTGACCAGGGTGTGGAGGTTCGTGAGCTGGCTTTGTACCTTGTGTGTGTTGTCTGTGAGATTAAAGCAACACATGCCGTGGACAGACTCGCAACCCAAATGATGTAACAACAGAAGGTAATCGATAGCTGCTCGATTGTCTAGTATGGCATGGCGAAGCTCTGCCTGCTCCTGGTTGAGCAGCGCTATCGCCGAGGAGGTGTGGTTGATGGCTTTTGCTAGCCTGCAAGCCAATTGACCAATTCTACAAGCGTTGCCAACGGCTAAGCCTGGCACGCCAAGTATGCTGACTGCCAACGAGATGTACTCAGCTTGACTCAGAACCCTAATGTTGCTATCATACGAGCTGTCTAGCTGGGTGGCGCGAGCGCACCGTATGGGTGAGGAAACATTCGTGCTTGGAACAATCATATCCCTAGTGGGGAGCAACAATGTTAAGCGACTGATACAACATGTGGAATCTGATACATTGGCGGGAATGTAATTCCAAGTGTACTGATTGCATGTAAAGAACCAACCTGAAGGCAGGGTAACATGAGCATACATTGAACCAATTGTCTCTGGGTTATCACAAGTCCAATTGCCGCTGCCGGTGTCGAGGCAGCGACGCTGAGTCCAGCCGACCACGGAGCAGCCGGTCATTCGGGCACAAGTAGCGTTCGGGCTGACCGCCACTCGAGGAGTGTAGAGAGTGACTGCATCAGCCGGCAAGGTCATGGTTAACTGGGCTCACCAGCGAGCGTACATTGAGAAACCCATTGGGTAAAGCGGGCCGAAGATCTGCTTCACCAGCCAGTCGCCGTTCCTGGTGTGCGCCTCTGGAGTATGGCACATCGGGATGAGACAGGTGCTCAAGATTGAGGCAGAACCGGTGTTCTGCTTTAGGCAAAAATCAGACTGGTTGACGAGAGTCGCCAACCTTTCCCATAGGTTGTAGTGCATCCGGGCAGAGAGGTCTCCACCTGGCATCAGGTCGCTGGCCTTCAGCGAGGCTGCCTGAACGCCTCCCCCCGCAAGTAGGGAGAGAGTCAGGATGATGGTGACCGCGACAGTGTTGGCGGTAATCAGGGCAAAGACTGCAGACAAGATGTTCTCCGGTGTCGGTTCCCAGTCCTCGCGTTGGACGATGTCCTTGGCCTCATGGCAAAGGGCCTTGACAATCCCCCAGGTGACCTTCAGCGCTGTCATCTGCTGTCACCGCTTCCTCCGCCGGGTCCCCTCGGTCAGGGTGAGGTCCTCCATCTCCGGGATCGGACTCGGGTCGGTCTGGGTCCACGCCATGTGGCTCCAAGTGGGGCTTGACGCACCGGGCTGGAATCCAGATGACACCTGTAGGAGACATAACTGCAGCATACCCTCTTCCCCAGGTTACGAGTGGCGCCGGGCCCCTCCAAGAAGGATCCGGTGGCACTCGGTAACGCACCATCGGCCGCGGGAGAGCTTCCGAGCGGCGGAAGTGCTTCTCCTGTGGCGTGCAATCCGAAAAAACATTAAGGTGATTGTACGTGAACAACACCTTGTTCAGACAATGCTGTGCCTGACCCTGAGACTTGGGGAGGGCTGGTGGCTCCCCCCTTTATGTTTGTTTGTCAATGTAGGACTTGAGTGTCCGATTGACTCGTTCCACAATCGCTTGCCCCTGCGGATTGTATGGAACGCCAAAGGTATGCTTGATATCCCAGGTGGCCATGAAGTTGGCCAGCTGCCTGGAGCTGTAGGCCGGGCCGTTATCAGTTTTCACGTGCCGTGGTTTGCCCATCGCCGCAAAGCAGGAAAGGAGATGCTGCTCCACGTGGGAAGCTGTCTCCCCTTTTTGTGCCGTTGCCCAAACGAATTGTGAAAAAGTATCAATGCAAACGTGCATGTACTGCCATCTGCCAAATTGCGGGACATGTGTGACGTCCATTTGCCACACCTGGTTAGCCTCTGTCCCTCATGGGTTGACTCCCCCACGAGGGCCCCCCCCCCCGGTGCCCCTGCACAATGCTGACAAGAGCGAACTATGCCTTGGGCTTGAGAGAGTGGCAGGTTAAACTGTCTGGTGAGCGCTTTGGCATTCTGATGAAAGAATGCATGGCTCTGAATCGGAGTTGTAAATACACCCAAAACTGACCGCTGCTGAATTTCCTTTGCAACCGCATCCGCTCTGCTATTGCCTGTGGAAATCGGACCATGTAGGTCCTGGTGACTTCGGATGTGGGCGATATAGAGCGCTTCTGTGCGGTTCCGCAAGTGAAATTGAGCTGTGAGGAACAAACTCAGCAAATTTTTGTCTATTGCGGGAGCGATGTACGCTCCCGGTAGACTGTGAAGCAAATTCCTAACGTATTGACTGTCAGTAATAATGTTGAGGCGTTCCTTGGCGAAGGTGCGCAAAGCGAGGTTCACCGCTGCCAACTCTGCCCGCTGTGCGGACTTCTGTGGAAGAGTTAGAAGCATGCACCAAGCCTGGCCCTCCTGCCAAGTTAAGACACCATATGTGCGACCCCCATCCGTGAAGACTGTTCTGGCCCCCTGAAGTGGAACCAGCGATATCAATTCGCACAAGCTGACTCTGCGTTTGAAGCGAGACGAGTCTGGGGTCCTTTGGCAAGTGGTATGCCAAGCATCCAGTGAATCCTTCCAAGGCAATTGGAAGCGAGTCACCGAGCTGCATCAGCTGCTGAACTTGCTCTTTGGTGAATGGGATCACAATTTTCGCTAAATCGTGCCCTGAAATGTCCCTAGCTCTCAGCCTTCCGCGGTAAACCACCGCGGAGACCAATTCTTGGGGGGGAACGATGTTTTGGGAAGAGGTGTTCGGTAAATACACCCATTCCACGATACTCGCTCCTCGCTCAGAGTCCACTCCTAGGGCTCCGGTGAACATGGATCCGGCCCGAACGATGTACAAGTTCAGGATCGGGGCATATGGCCCCTGAGCAATCCTGTCCACCCATTTTTGGCTGAGAATTTGGTTGACCTTCTCGAGAGTCAAGCGTACCTCTCGAGGAATTTGTATCCCTTCTGCCGGCTGCTTACCTAATGTTAGCAGTGAGAAGAGCGGCTTTAGAAGATCCGTATCCAATCTGAAATATGGTCTGGCCCAATTGATGTTACCTAAGACCTGCTGCTACTCTACCAAGGTGACTGAGTCTTTTAAATTGATCTGGGGCAAAACTGGTGCTGCAAAAGAACGGAGAAGCCGATGACCCAAGTATGAGAATGGCTCGGTTCTCTGTACTTTCTCTGGGGCAATGAGTAACCCTTTTTCCCCCAGGGTGGCCTGGAGGTCTTTGAACATTTCGCTGCCGAGTTGCGGCGCTGCGACCAAGATGTCGTCCATGAAATGACACACTAAAGCTGTAGGGTGAAGGTTTTGAAACTTTGCCAGTGCGTTGTGAACATAAATTTGGCACAGGGTGGGCGAATTGAGCATCCCCTGTGACAAATACTTCCACACGTAACGCTGCGTGGGCTCGCTGTGGTTCACAACCGGCACCGTAAAGGCGAACCTTTCCCGATCCCTAGGATCTAGGGGAATGGTATAAAAACAATCCTTAAGGTCTACGACCAGGATCTCCCAACCCTCGGGGATCATATTTGGATTCGGAATGCCGCATTGAAGCGGACCCATTGACTGAATACATTTATTGATCTCTCTGAGATCGTGGAGGAGTCGCCACTTCCCCGACTTTTTCTTTATGACAAAAATGGGCGAATTCCAAGGACTGGTGGACTGCTCTATATGTCCTGCGTCTAGCTGTTCCTTAACCAGTTGCTTTAGGGCGACTAATTTCTCCCCCACTACCGGCCATTGCTCCACCCAGACTGGCGTGTTGGTAAGCCATTTAAGTGGCAGAGCCATTACCCAAAGGTAAGAGTGGCACAGTACTGCTGCAAAATGTCTCGCCCCCAAAGGTTGATGTGCACGTCCAGAATGTGCGGCTGAATGACCGCTGTGCCGTCAGCCTTAGGGATCGTGACTTCCACCCACTCCCGGCTTCTAAACGCTTCTTGGATGCCGCCTACCCCCCACACATTGGAGACCGGCTCAATGGCCCACTCCTTCGGCCACTGACTTCGGCTGACCACGCTGACGTCAGCTCCGGTATCTAGCAGCCCTGTGAACGATTTTTTATTCAAAAATACCTCAATAACTGGCCGCCGTTTCCATTCTATGTTGGTCTCCACTGTCGCTAAGACCTGGTATCCTTGCACTGCCTCACTTGCGCTCGAGCGGTCTTCCGACCCGGACTCTGAGCTGTCCCTGAGCCTTCCCTGGCTATCTGCTGGCGAGTTACAAGGAACCATAATCATTTGCGCTAGCGTGTCTCACTTGTGAATGGTCTGGGGTAGGTGCATCCAGAGTTGAACTTGGAGAACACCCGAAAAATTGGAGTCAATGACTCCCGGAATTACAAGAATTCCGCGTGCTCCTGCGACACTACGAGGCAAAACTAAGCCTACGAAGCCTTTGGGCAGGGGTCCCATGTACTGGGAATCCACCAGATAGACTGTGCCTGGCAAGTCGCATGTAACGTCTGCCTGGCAATTCTAGCCCTGTACTACCCTTGGGGTTGGCCTGCGCCTTTGCAATGTCTGGAATGTGATTGGAATCTAATCCAGCTCTGGCTCGCCCAGAGCGAGGGAAGCCTCTGTTTGGACCGGGGCCAGAGACGTGCCCGCGTTCCGGTTTCCCGAATTCGGACAGTTCCTGGCCCAGTGGAGACCCTTATTGCACCTTGGACACGGGGTGGTTGGAGCCTTGGGACGGCCGGTGCGTTGGCCGCTACCTCTGGATCGGCATTCCCTAGCGAACTGACCGATCTTGCCACAAGTGTGGCACGCTCCTTTGTTCTTGGGTTTCCTGCCTCCTTGCACCGCCGCTGCCAACAGACCCATTTTGTAGGAGTCTGTGCCAACGTCGGCGCATGCCCTGATCATGTCTGTGAGGGTCACTGGACGATTGCCCAGTGACTGCAAGATCTTACAGCAGTCGAGATTGGCGTTGTCTTTAGCCAATTTCATCATGAGCTCTTGTTGGGCTTGCTCATTATCAATCTGTCTACTGATCGCTTCCTCTAATCGATTGATAAAGTCCATGTAGGACTCCTGGGCGCCCTGTTTGACTGCTGTGTAGTTTTTGGCTGCTTTGCCAGCTGCCGGGACCTTGAGGTAAGCCTTGAAGGCTGTCTCAGCTGCGATGTGGAGAGTGGCGAGTGGCAGGGCGACTTGCGCATCAACGGATTCGAATGGACCTAAACCATATAGCTGATCAGGAATTACTGCTCCGCCCATCCTGGCGGCCCTTGCCTGCACTTCGAGACGATACTCGCTGTCCTATAGCAGATACTGGCTGGGGTTGAGCATCATTCGCATGACGGCTTTTCAGTCGTACGGAATGAGCATCATGGTTTCGCACACTTGCTGAAGCATGCCCCTAGTAAATCGGCTCTGGAGTCCCGTCTCTGTGATGGCTTTCCGTATGGCCATGAGCATCTTATACGGAACTGGCGAGTGGACTGCTTGCTGCTGGCCTGTGAGGGCATCTACCTCTATGCAAACTGGGCATAGCTGCCTAAGCTCAGCTAGATCTTCTGCTGGCAATTCCCCCTTGCTGATTTCTGCCTCAGCCATGCGCTGAACCGCGCTCTTGGTAGCTAGGGGACCCGTAACTGTCAGTGAAGCGCCAGCGCTTCCCATCTCACGCATTCCGTCAGTGACGTCTGCAGCTGTCACCAAGGGAAAGCTCCCTACACTACCCTGCTTGAGCTGGAATGACGGATAGAGAGCCGTTGGGGCTGATGGCTCTGACTGCACTGGGGGTTTCTGGGTCTCTATCCGGACTGGGTCGTCCTCTGCTAAGAGCTTCCTACATTTGCTCCATGTGCCAATTATGCTGTCTGGAGCTTTCGGTGCTTGCTGAATACAGGCTCCTATCCGATCCCAAAGTGTGAGGTCAAGCACACCCGCTTCTGAATAAAGCGGACAATTGGCTCCCAGGTACGCTAAGAGTTCTGCTAACTTATCGCTGTGAAGGCGTATTTGGTATACCCTGGCCAGGGCCTTGAATTCCATTATGTGAATTCTCTGGTTAGCGGTCGGACGTTGCCGCTGAGGACAAGTCCCCATATTACCTGCCTGGTCCTTTGAAGTTTCCTCCTTGGGACGATTTCGACGCGTCCTTTTAGGCAATAGGTCTCAGCGTGACGAATCTCTGGGATGGAGCTCGGAGCGTGGACTGCTGACACGGGCCCTCGGCGGCCTCTGCGCTGGAATCAGGGTTTCACAGCCTGCCCCTGAGCGGAACGCGTTTCCGCGATGCAAGCCATAGGATGCCTCTCTGGAGTGCCTTGCCGCATAGCTGTCACCCCAGCTGGATGGCTTTCCGACCAGAGCTGCCGCGCTGTCCTCCGGGATGAATCGGACATGGTTCTAGCGTAGAACCGGACCGCGTAGATCGCTTACTCACAAGTAGGATCACGTCTCGGGGTCACCAGATGTTGGATCGGGGCCGCGGGGTGGCCGTGAGGTCCCGGAGGAGACTGGTCGAGTAACGACACGAGACAAGATGGAGCGAAGACCAGTGGTTTATTGAGGGGAAATCATCATCATATATAGGAATTCAAGGCAGCGTGTGATAGAATCGTCATCTGACAGAAAATCACATCACCTGTTTACCCGGGTTAATTGGGAATCTCTCTTGGGGAAGTTAATTAACTAAGGCAAATACTGACAGGGGAAATCCATTGTTCATGGCTTGCACAAGAGTAAACATGGCCACTATTTGCGCTAGGCCTTGGGCTGATCTGCAAGTGCGGAATTACCTAATTCCTAACCGAGAGTTAGATATTCAACTTCCTCCTGCCGAACTGCCTGCCAGGTCAGATCTGGGTTAATCAATCTTATGACTATTAATCCGCTCCCCAATTTCTGTCCCCACAGAACCCAGTGACCAGGAGCCTTCTCGACCGGTGTAGCCTCTGTCAGGGGCAGTTATGCCAATTGTGCTCGCGGATACCACAGACAGATACATTTACCCAGGCTTCCAAAGAAGCGGGGAACATTGATGAATCAGCTTTAAGCAATAATCTTACGGATGGCACCTTTTTTTGCAAGGCGCACTATACACAACAATGCCCAGCTGCTTACATCACTGAAACCCCATCTACAGTCACTTACAGGCACACACTCCATCTTTACTTGTATCCATATGCATTTTTTTAAATTGCTCCAACATAAAAAAGGAGAAGCCCTCAATTGGCACAGAAGAAAGCCGCTTTTGATTTTTTTTAAATAAAAAAAAGTCGTGAGTGGGCAATTTGGGATTTTAAAATCTGTTTTTATACATTTTTATCTGTTGTACGCCACCCTGAGTCAGGTTCTCCTGATTGGGCAGCATATAAATTTAAATAAATAAATAAATTATAAGACAGCAAAAATAAGTTGAAATTACCCATTCTAGAAGAGAAGCAAATCCTGACATGTATGATGGTGTAGTCATCCACTTACTTAGCCGGAACTAGGACTTCTATCACCTTTCCTATCCCAGGTACATTTCTTTAATACAAACAAGCTTTCTTATTTTTTTAGAAAGAAGCATTTCAAAGGAGGAAGTGTGGTCAGCTAATCATTCTAAATCTGAACGGGCTGAATCCACAAGTTTATGTTGCCTCAGTACCACTGTGTGTGTACTCTCCAGCATAAGCAAACCCTAATTTAATCTTAAATATGAGCAAGTCGCTTTTGAAAACTATATATTATATGTCCTTATCTTATTAAACTGAGACCTGGAAAGTGGGAGATGAAGACAGTGATTTGCTTACACAAAACAATCCTCTGTGTTTACCCTGTGGTTTCCCTATTCTCTAGTACCAAGAAATAGTGCGAGCATAAAGGACATTTGGTTAGTAGGTTCGTCTGTGGTCCTGACCAGCCAGATATTGATGATGTAGAAATCTATGAGAGTTACAAAAAAAAATTAAGTTGAATCATCCTGAAACAGCCGAGGGAATGTACAGTGTAAGCTTTTTGGCATGTATTGAGACATATGTATTGGTAAATGCAATTTTCTGCTCTCTCATTCATTGCTTGTTTGGTGATGACATACATAGTTTAAATCGCTTTTTCCTAGAAAATACCATGTTCTGCAGGTTTCAGTTTTGGGTCACAATTCCCCAAAAGGAACAATTATCATTTGATTGTGCAGAACTCTTTTTCAAAGAAAGTCTCCTTGCTGTGATCAAGAATCTTAGTAATTATGATATGCCTCCTTGTGTGTGCCTGTGTGTGTGCCTGTGCTTATTCAGGGCTCAGAGAAGCTACTTTTTCAGCCTTCACATCCCAGAATCCCCAGCACTGTGGCCTTAGGAACAAGAGAAATGCAAGTTCTTTTGCAACCTAAGACAGGAGGACAAATGCCACTTTGCACAAAGTGCAAAGCTGTCACCGTGCTATATTGCTCCTCCCACAGAGAAACATACCAGTAGTGAAAGAATCAACAGCAACAATGTTAGCAACAACATATGGCCCCTCCTGCACACACATCACAGATGGTAAGATGCACAATCAATGAAAACGCTGACCACAGCTGCAGCATCTGCTACAAGGCATTTCAAGTAACGTATGGTTCTGAAGACAGGACTGTTTTGGTCACCTGTTCCAAATATCTTATGAAATGTCCTTGCATGTGATGTGGAGCAATAAGGATCCTCCAGGGGTTTCCGTTGCTGCTTGCCATTGCCACGGTCAACTGCTTCTGCAGCAGGTGGAAAGAGGCATTTCCCACTTACCACTGCCATAAGCCCTTCCTGCCACAGCCATCTGGAAGTTAATAGGATGTCTAGTCAGTGCAGGTTTCTGTGTTTCCTCCATACCTGGTGTTAGTTGTGTTTTTGATAAATTGGAGAAACATTATACAAATACCTACTACCACCAAATTTGGCTTTCCAAATTTCCGTATGGCCTTCAAGGACTTTTAACTAATTGAGACCAAATATTCTGCAGTTGATGCTATATTGCTCAGGCTAAGAAAAGCTGACGTTGTCCTGCTGGTTGCCAGAAGGGAGATAGTCTTTCTTCTTTTGCTTTTAAAGAATGCTCTTTATGGAACCTTGTACTGGAGATAATATTTTCTCAGATAAATCTGCCTTTATACTGGCAAAAGTAGACTATGACGTGCCAATCGGGGTTGCTAAATATGTTTATTTTGCAAGTATTTGTTACATCTTCACACTTCTGCTTGTTAAAGAAAGCACAAAACTGTGGACAGTTGCTCTGCCTTGCCTTGGATTATGAAATGTTTGTTGCTATCATGGATAACAAATGTGATACAGCAGATTTTATTTTTATTTTATTTATTTAAATTCAAATTTTTATACCACACCAATCAGGTGAACCCAACTCTGGGTGGCTCACAACAAGTTAAAATATACATAAAAAGCAGTTGAGCCATTAAAACCCAACATACCCACCCACCTATCCCATTTATCATTAAAAGATAGCGTGATGAATTTGGAGCATGTACAAACTGCCTCTTATGGGATGGGATGGGTTACTAGATTAAGGGGAGGAGCTAAATCACATTTGGCAATGAGCCACTTCATATTGTGGACAAATGAAACACTTTCTTTGCTCCTCTATAGAAAGGCAGAGAAAGTATAATTGTGTTCCTCCTCCCTTGCTAATTGTTATAGTGCTGGATTAAAAATGCCCCCCTTCATTTTTCTTTTTTGTTCACCAATTGAAGCCATGATTGAGAGTGGACAGCTGCAGCTGCAATTGGTGATCAAAGGGGAAAATACTTTCCCAGTTCTTTTCAATCCAGCACTATAAGGATTGACAAGGTCAGGATAAACACAATTAAACTTTCCCTGCCCCTGTGTAGAAGCACAGGGAAAGTATAAAATGAAAACATCTGGAATGCTGATAGAGATTGTTAGCCCTATCAGCATATTGGATGTTTACAAAGGAAGCAGCTGCCTCTTGTATATGGAGTCCCAAGCCTCCAGGGACTCTTGGGATGCCATAGTTTTTGAACTTTAAAAAGCACTCAGGGGGAGGTTGGGACACTCCAGCATCTGCAAAATGCACATGTATGGTACCCCAACCAACCCCTGAGAACTTGAAAGAGCATAATAAGACATGTTCTAGGACATAGACAATTCTATGGTCTTGCTTAGCCATAGAAACTCATTAGGGTGTGTGCCTGGGAACTGATAAAACCACTCCTGAAATATCTCATTTACCACGAAAGCCCTAATCAGGTTGCTATTAGTTCTGGCTTGACAGTGTATCACACACATTCAGTTGCCTTCACAAGGAACTGGCAGTTCAGTGAAAAAGCTGTGCAGGGCTTGCAGAAAATAATGCCATCTTTTGAGCACCTGAGTGATGAAAGGATGTGGCTATTAATGGAAGAGAAGTTCTAGCACAGATAAGCCAAATCAGTAAGCCATTCCTCTTGACGGGAGCACAACAGTATTTCTTTGCATGCCTATCAGAACAACCTGTCACCACTCTGCAATTTACTGCTGGGGGGCAGGGGGAGGGAATTCTCTGTCAAGTAATGTAATATCAGCTTACAACACATGGGTCTCATTGTCCTTCATCAAGGATGAGAGAGTGGCAAAGAACATGTCCCATTTTTCACATAAGGTCCTTTGTGTTTTCCACCAGAGAAAGTCTTTGAAGTTTAATTAGCCTGCATTTGTAGTGTAGCTAGAAAGATAGGAATGTGATAGCCACATCCGAAAGCACGAACCCATACACATGTCTTTCTTATTCTTATCACTTATCAGAAGGCAGTGTGCCAATTTCCTCTGTGTATTGGGCTTCGACAGAACATCATGATGCCTTCATCTCATATGGGGGTCCTAAATTGAAGGAATGAGACTAGATAGCCTTGCCTTTTAGTTCCATTACAGAAAAAGGCAGATGAGGCTTTTTGATGTTGACTGGTAACA
Organism: Bradypodion ventrale; assembly: GCA_035047345.1. NCBI lineage: Eukaryota > Metazoa > Chordata > Lepidosauria > Squamata > Chamaeleonidae > Bradypodion > Bradypodion ventrale. The sequence goes on from JAWDJE010000005.1 coordinate 176,835,669, forward strand.
GCAGAAGGTAATTTGAGTGACACCTTGCCACCCCGACAAATACTTTTCTAATGGACATTTCTTCACAATAGCTTTTAGGAATCCAGGTCCATATTTCATGGGTAAAGATCTTCAAGAGCTCCAAAGTAGCTTCATCTGAAATCTCACCCGGTCCAGGGCCAGCTAGAAAAGTAAAGCTGAGGAATCTGAATGCATGCATGAGATGGCAGTGAAGAGAGAAGGCTTTAGGTACTACCCTACTGTAGTATTAAAAAAACCATTTTATGCAAAGGCTTGATTATTCACAGTTCTTGAGTCTGTCTTAAATTTGATGATAAATAAATGTTTGCAGTTTCTGCTGAGTTAGCATGAAGGATATAACATCTGGTGTCCCTGAAGCTTCATGCTACTTGAATAGGTAAAATACGATTTGACAGCCAAATTAGATGATGCCAAATTTGAATACATGTAAATTTTTTGAGATTATTTATTTATTGTTTAGACTTTTATACCGCTTTCCTCCCCATAAAGGGAACTCGAAGCGGTTTACAACAAGAATGCCAAACAATACAAAATATGATACAAATAATACAACAAAATACAGTTACAGTATGAATTATCAAAAACATATTCAATACAATATCAAAATTACCCTAACAATCATAAGAGTCAAACAAGTTCAATAATACAAAACAAAATAACAAACCACAAACTCAAAGTCAAAGAGGGAATCCCCCCCCCTCACACCCAACCCTTCTGCCACCAAACCGCACCTCCCTACAGTCTCGGTCCCAGTGGCGGGGAGCAAAAGCCCGGGGGTGTGGTGGCTCCACCAACACTGAAGCTGGCAGCGTCCCTTCCAGCCGCGCCACACTCCCCAGCCTTTGTAGCCCCGATGGTGTGGGGGCGGGGGCTCGGGGGTGTGGCCGCTCACACACAGCTGCTGCTGGAGCCGGCCAAGCTCTCCTTCACCGTGCAGCTCCTCCCTGCATTCTCAGTCCAGGTGGTGTGGAGACAGAAGCCCGGGGGTGTGGTGGCTCCACCAATGCTGAAGCTGGCAGCATCCCTTCCAGCGTCCCTTCCAGCCGCACCACACTCCCCAGCCTTTGTAGCCCCGATGGCGTGGGGGCAGGGGCTCGGGTGTGTGGCCGCTCACACACAGCTGCTGCTGGAGCCGGCCAAGCTCTCCTTCGCCACGCAGCTCCTTCCTGCATTCTCAGTCCAGGTGGTGTGGAGACAGAAGCCCGGGGGTGTGGTGGCTCCACCAACGCCGAAGCTGGAAGCGTCCCTTCCAGCGTCCCTCAGCGTTGCAGAGCCAGAGGTTGGAAGTTCAATTCCCCACTGCGCCTCCCAGAAGAGCCAACTGTGACCAAGCTACACAGCCCCAGGGTGCCCCACAAAAAAGGGAATGGTAAACCACTTCCGAGTAGTCTCCACCCAAAATACTCTGAAAAGGGCCACCAGGTCAGAATTGACTTGATGGCTTACAAATATTTATTATTAGGTGCTGGAAAGCCAAAATCGGAGAACCTTGGACCTGAGAACCTTCCATGCAATTCTCATGGAATAAAGCAGCAAACCAGTATGTAATGGAAGAAATATCTGCTGAATATCCGAGTCTCTGCAACTTTTAAAAACACAAGAGCTGCCTTTGAAAGCTACAGAAGAAACAAATGTTCAACAGGTCTAGTTTTTCCAGAAATCTGGATTGCATTATGGTTATGACTCTGCCTGGGACATCAAAGCTTACATTTCATAAATTACAAGAGAAGTCAGCCAAAAAGGAGTTGCAAGCAACCATTTCAGAGCAGGGAAAATGTCTCCGAAGCTCTTCAGAGCATATATACTCTCTCGCTCGCTCTGTGTGTGTTGCAAGCACCCATTTCAGAGCTTGAATAGTTAGGAGATTTGGAACATGCCCATAGCACATACACGCCATGTACTTGTTTGAGCAAGTGAACAAAAATGAACAGTAACAAATGCTGAAAGCATTTCAGAACAGACCAAGTTTCCAGAGTCAGAAAGGCAGCATGCTGGTGTGTGTGTGTGTGTGTGTGTGTGTGTGTGTGTGTGTGTGTGTGTGTGTGTGTGTGTGTGTGTGTGTGTGTGTGTGTGTGTGTGTGTGTGTGTGTGTGTTGTGTTGTGTTGTGTTGTGTTGTGAAAACATTCAAAAATATATTCAACATTATTTAAATTAATGAACAAAATTAAGAAACATTAGGAAAAATAGACTTTCTACATGCACTTAATCACTGTAATCAGAAATTTCTGAAATTGCCAAACCTGTCCATGTCCTATCTGCAAAAGAGTAGTGTTCCTACTGACCTGACTCAGAGTCAGGTGTACTAGAAAGATTACTGAACTAATGTATCAAATGAAAGCGCAGCGCCAAAATGGCCGCTGCGCTCTTTGCGGGCCCCCCCCCACCCGGACTCAGACATCTGGGTAGTTAGGGGGGCGTGGCCATCCCTCTTTAAAAGGGGTGGCCACGAGGCAGCCGAGCTGCCATTTTCCGAAAGCGACGGAGAGGAGAAGTTTTTCCCTCCACCCCCTCCCTAGTGAACAGTGTGACATTTTGGTCGCTTCGGGGCCGGGTGGGAATTTTTGGCTGGAACCTACAATTGGCTCTTGGGTTCTGGCTTTTTTGCCCATCCCACACTGTTGCTATGGTTTGATATAGGGGTTCTTGTCTGCTATTGACTTTGGTCACATGGGCGGGTAGCACTGGTAAGGTAAATATTTATGACCCACAGGTATCCGGCAGGTTCGCAATTGACTGGCCAACACTAGATAGGCACAAGTTGGTTAACGTTGTCCGGTCAACGACGAACCAGGCAATGGGGTGATGGCACGAGCTATTCAGCATGCATCACCCCGTTATTTTACGGATACGCGTCAGAGGGTGGGGTCAGTAGTTAGTTTATTGACTACGGTCAACAATTTGTTTGTTGTAAACAAACAAATGGATACAAATGGATACATTGTAGCCAATTGCCATTGGCAATTTTGGGAGGAACCTTACCAGTGTTACTGCGGCCTGCTTGCCTTAAGAATTATAATTGGCTGAGTACCAATTGAAATTTATAATTCGGACTAGGGCATGAATCAATAAATGTGGCCCAATGCCGTTATCCACTTATACCGGTGTCTGAGTCCTTTTTTGGGGGGTGCGCCTGCAAAGGGCTTTGTAAGTGACAAGGCGGAAGATTATTGTAAGTACAGTAAAACCCCTACTTATGAAAAAAAGTCTGTCCCATAGGCTTTTGCTTAAATTGAATTTTTATGTAACTCGAAGCAAACCCATAGGAAAAAATAATCTTTATGTAACTCAAAGCAAACCCATAAGAAATCGTGTAAATCGGGACATGGATTTAGCACAAAATCATTATGTAAGTCAAATTTTATGTAACTCAAGGCATATGTAAGTCAGAGTTTTACTGTAGCAATATTCAGTCATAATAGCAGGAACAGCAGGATTAAAGAATGTCTCTCTCCAGAGCGCCTTTGTCCCTAAAAAAGGAACTGATGATATTTTCAAAGGAAACAGAACTTGAGGAAAAGCTGTCACTCAATATAAACAGAACCCATTTTCTGTTTGACACATTTTCTTTCTTTTTAGAAAGATGGTCCTGTGCATGTGTACTTAGGATCATCATGTTCAATAGTGCTTACTCCCAGATAACAGAGACGAGCAGCTTGAAAGGCAAATGAAAGAGAGGTTTAATCTCTCCCCCCCTCCCCCGCAAGCACACATGCATGAATGCACATATGATTGCTTTCTCTCTTCTCCACACACCATTTAATCTTCCTGCTCCCAATAAGTCAAAATATACAATTCCGTTCTAAAATATTCTATAATGTTAAAAACTGTCACCTACATGGCTGGGTGAGAACATATCCACCATAAGTAAAAGGGCAATCAGATGGGCATATAACTCATTATTTGTTTCATTTTTTAAAAATGCAGTTTGTTCCACCCTATTACCTATTAAAAATATTGAAGCTGAAGCTAAAGTACTTTGGACAGCAAATGAAAAGACAAGATTCACTTGAGAAAGTCTTGATGCTGGGAAAGGTCAAGGGCAAAAGAAGAAGGGGGCGACAGAAAGTGAGATGGATAGATGGTATTGTAGACACAATGGGCACAGAACTGAGTGGGTTGAGGAGGATGGTGGAGGATAGGGGAGCCTGGCGTGCAATGACCCATGGGGTCACAATGGGTCAGACTCGACTATGCAACTGAACAACAACAACAACATTACCTGGCAACCCCATGTGTTTCATGTATGAGAGATCTATCCCAGCCTTTTTGGGGAGCTGCTCCACTTCTTTCTGGCATGGTGCTAGGGCTGCAGTTTATTTGGTGCAATTGGGAGTGGTTGGTTAACCTGTTATCAAATAGCATTGCGGGTGGCTTTCTCTGCGGTGATATCCCTGTGATGTATGCAGTGGGTTTTTGATACTGAAAGGGACAATGGAGAAAACCCCTCCTCCATATTCATCTCTAACTTAAAAGAAATACATATTTCCAAAGGGACCTCCAATGTGTCTAGAACAGGGGTCTGCAAACTTAGCTCTCCAGAGGTTCTTGGACTTCAATTAGCAGAAGCCCAAGTCATCACTCCTGTTGATCAGGGCATCTGGGAATTGAAGATAAAAAAACATCAGGAGAGCCCTGATCTAGAATACCGTTGTGTCAGGTAGGGAAATATGATGCTCCATCCCCAAAAGAAAAAGAAGAACTGGAAACCAACAGGTTTTGGATCTAGATCAATGGTGGTGAACCTATGGCATATGTGCCAGAGGTGGCACTCAGACCCCTCTCTGTAGGCCCCCATGCGGTTACCCCAGCACAGAGTTCCCTTCACCCCATGTCCAGCAGCCTAATGGGAGCTCTTCTTCCCTCCGCCAGCACAGAGTTTGCCCCACCCCTCTGCCCAGCAATGGGAGAGTTTCTTCCCTCCCCTGTGCCATGTTGGCACTTTGCGATAAATAAGTGGGGTTTGGGTTGCAGTTTTTCGCACGCGGTCTCTAAAAGGTTTGCCATCATTGAACTAGATGTAAGACTTTTTCAGGCTGCATCCCATTTCCTTGCTCCCTGCCATTGCTGCACAACTCTAGGTCAAAAGCAAGTCCTGTTACATACAAACACATTGTATGATGCAATCTGTAAATTGGAGCCCTGGCAGTTTGCTTTGGACAATCTGATATTTCTGGACAGCTTTCTGAACCAGAGCTAATGTATGTGTATAAGTAACACACATTTGGATGCTCAATTCAGTGCCAGCATAAGTCCTACAACAAGAAGCTCTCTTATGTTTTTCAAAAGAATGCCTTAACTGCTGTTAACAGGTAAATCGCAAGTAACTTTAACAGCTTAACTACAGACAGTTAATACTTCAGAGTGCCAATTCAGCAGGTAATGCTGGAGAATGCATCCTTATAACTGGAGTTGTCATCATGATGATCAGTTGTTTTAATCACATTTAAAAGTAATTGAATAGAAATGTAAAATAGTTTTAACAGAGATGGATATGCTAGCTAAGGGACTGGGGCTCTCATGGTTCAGATAGATAGATAGATAGATAGATAGATAGATAGATCTTTATTGTCATTGTCCTGCACAGAACAATGAGATGCTCTAGGCCAGTGATGGCCAACCTTGGTACTCCAGCTGTTCTTGAACTTCAATTCCCAGAAGCCCTGATCAGCAGGAGTGCTGACTTGGACTTCTTGTAACTAACGTCAAAGAACACCTGGAGGGCCAAGGTTAGCTATCACTGCTCTAGGCATCAGCAAATTTTGTAAGTAAAATCTCCTTCCTGTCCAGTTCACACAGTTCTAAAAAACAGTGTTGCAATTTTGTTCTCGCAACAAAATCATGTGAAAATGCATGTCCTGAATTCTTGTGGTTCTTTTAAAGATTTGCCTCATAAGTCCAGGCTCACTTGGGTGGCTGGTTTATGGATAGGTGAGGTTCTCCACATGAAAACTTGGCTACTGTTTTAACCTTTGTCCTTTTGAACTCTGGTGGTTAGTAGCCTGAATTGGAGCTCTTTTCTCTCCAGCCTAAGTAATGAAGATGACCTAGGCCTTGTTTCCTTTAATCTTGAATGCACTTTAAATCCTCCCTTCACCAGAAGGGTTTATACTAGCTTATGTTTCTCTCAGGAGTTAAAAGTCAGTAAAACGTTAATGTCACCTCTATGAATTTAGAGAACTTTAAAGATTATACCTCCTCCAGGAGATGAGGTGAGTCAGCCCTTTCTCCTTGTTGTGAGATTTTTTTTCCTCCCTATATCTTTCACACAGTGAACTGGGGAGTGGAAGGGATCAGTAATTACAATTTCAGTGAAATTAGAGAAAGGAAAAGTGCAGGTAATAACAACAAATCTGAATCATTATTGAATTACCCATATCTGGAGCTTCCTTAGATCTTCAGAGTAAGGATCACTTTTTTGTAGCACCTTAGAGTTTGGTAGAGCTACACAAGGAGTAGATGTCCATAGCTTTCTATTTCCTGACCTATATTAGACTTTCTTTGGATGATTTGCTCTCCCAGAGGCATTGCCCAAAAGCCTTATTTCTACTAGTGGGGTTGTAGCTAATAATAGCTCTGTTACAACCTTTCACTGTCCTTTGACTGCTGATTTTAAAGGGTCCCGAGAAGCAAGGATTGAGGAGAAAGATAGCATTGGAGGATTGTTATCACTTGTGCTCTAAAACAAGCAGTCAAAGTAGAGCCAAGAAGAGCAAGGTATGCTGCTGGATGACTGAGCATGGTTCAGCTGTGGGTGGCGATGCCACAAAGCACTTTGCTTTCCATACTGGAGGGAGGTTTACTTTAGCTTCATGGCTGCCTGCCTTTAGCTCAACACTCCTGAATCCAAAGAGGACAAGGCAATAGATTTCACTGTACTCTCTAAATATGGTGCCTGGAGATTTAACCCTGTTTGCCCCACCCTGGTTACAAACCCTTCTAGCAGGCTATGGTAGCTATCATTTTTGAAGTGCTATCAGCCTTAAACATAAACATAAGCATCCTGGTAGTTGGGCAGGTTATGTGCAGAGCCATCCCTATCTGGAGGCTGGATTGGCATGGGCTCCATGACTAGAACAAGATGCAGAACTCCAGTTTAGTTCATGAATGGAACTGTTGTACAAACCCTTTGGTTTCTGGATGCCATGTTGCTAAATATCAGTCTAAATCCTAGCTATTAACTGAAAACAGGGATGGGCAACTTTGATAAATCTGCACATGGGTTCTTTCAAGCAAGGTAAGAAAACTGTCAAAAAGTGAAAGAAACTCAGAAGTCCTCTTACTGTTTCAAAAAGATGAAGGGTTTCATTAATCCAAACTGGGCTGGGGCTGCATACTCTTTAAAAGGTATGGAAAATTGTCAGGAGTAGCAATTCCCCATTTTCTTTTCTAGAAAAAGGAGATGTCCAGAGGAGTCTGGTAGAGACAGGAAGCTTAAAAACTCACTAAAGTTGTCCACTGTCCTGCACATTGTCCTCCTTAACTAAAAGTTCATGATTTAAAAGTTCTTAAAATACTGTACTTTGTTCACCTCTGGCTTAAAGTCCTTAAGCTACATCGCTAAAAAAAACCCGCAGTCCAACAACCTGAGGGCTGGGATGGTTTTATTGTTGGCTTTTAGGAATCAGTCAGGTGGATTGTTTTTCTGCTTGGTTAGGAAACTGGATTTTGAGCTGGGCTTACCTTTGTAGGAGGGGTACTTTTAGTAGCTGCCAAGAGCAAATGCCTCTGCTTGTGGAATGCTATGTAGGGAATGCAGCAGACAGCATAAATGCCTTGTAATCTGCTCAATGAAATGCTAGTAACGTGTAGCATTCAAGATGGAACCACTGAAGACTTACATTGCATACTTAATGTTTGGCTCACATCCGTGTTGTATTGTCTCCTGCAGAATCAGTAATGCTTAAGGCTTCTGAACACCATACTTAGGAAAAATATATTGAAAAAACATATATTGGCAGTATTCTTCTGGCCAGAAAATGTGTGTAGAAATGTGCTCTTTTACCAAAGTTTTGCTCATGACATATGCTTCAATTTACAAGTCTGCACTTGTGCTGTGTAAGCAAAGCTTTACCATATTAATGTATCTGTGAGGAAACCAAGTTACAACTCGACAGAAAGAATGCAGGAGTGCGATGAAAGGCCTGTCTCTGATATCTAATTTATGCTTTTTAACATCAAAGTGGGAAACAAATTACTGGGTAATTTTTTGAACTTTAATGCTTTATTTTCTTTAGTATAGAAATTGTAATAAAGCTCCTGTTCAATTATATCATTTCATGTAAAGAAAAACTCAGGGTATGTTCAACTAATTATTATTGAGGAGTATGTTCTCTGACAGGTATAATTTCCATTTCTGAATTTTCATGTGAATAGCTGATGATAAGTTACATGATAGTTGCCTGTGTTTTCCCAACATTCAGTGTAATTGATTTTTAAATGAGATAATGCAACTATACAGGGGTTAATAAAACCAGGATGAATTTTAATTGTTTCCCATTGTGTAATTGAAGGCAATGTGCTAGGTCAGTGGTGGCGAACCTTTTAGAGACTGAGAACCCAAACTGCAACCCAAAACCCACTTATTTATCGCAAAATGCCAACACAGCAACAGGAGAGGAAGGAAACGCTCCCATTGGTCTGCTGGGTAGAGGGGTGGAGCGAACTCTGTGCTGGGGTGGAGGAAGCACTCCCATTGGGCTGCTGGGCAGAGAGACAGGGCAAACTCTGTGCTGGAGTGACTGCACGGGTGCCCACAGAGAGGGCTCTGAGTGCCACCTCTGGAACATGTACCATAGGTTCGCCACCACAGTGCTAGGTGATAGACTCCCAAGTTGCAGAAATAATTTGTGCCTCAATAATGTAATTACATATGTGTATATGTTGGAAAGGGAAAACATTAACCTGGAAACATACAGGTTTAGCATGAATTATAGCCATTTGTTTTCTATAGTGTGGTTCAAATTACACATTAAGAATGACATGGAACTGAGAGTTAGAGATGTTTTCAACAGGGGCAACCCAATTAATATAGAAGATTTGAATAACATGCAAGGAGGTAGGAACCATACTTAGGAAATTGATTAATAAATGCAAAGGATTAATAAAATGCACACATGATAATTTGCTAAAATGATAATGGCATAGTGACATGGCCCACCACAATCAGTGACAAACTTTGGAAATTTGTTATCAGACTCAGCTACAAGAACAAGAAGATAAGTATATCAAATAGATTTGTGTTTAACAGAACAGTGATATGGAAATAAAAATAGATCAAGTTTAGAAAAGAACTAAAAACCTGGCTGGCGGGCCAAGTTTGGGGTGCAGGTGGAGGGGTGGCTTCCGTTGGGTGGTTAATATAGGGGAGGATGCCTGCCCCACGGTTTCTTCAGTTCCTGCACCCCTCTCTTTTTAGGGGTGGGTTCTTATTGCTGGTTTTTATCTGTTTTATTTGTTTTTATCTGTTTTTACCCATTGTTGTGAACCGCCTGGAGTCGGCTTTGGCTGAGTGGGCGGTATAGAAATTTGACAATAAATAAATAAAAATAAATAAAAATCAAAAATAGCCTACAAAGCAGATTCAGGACTAGCAGTATCAGAAACTCACCTGTCCAAATTAGTATCACTAAAAGTTAAGGAAATGATTAAAATCATATGCACCTGACACTTGAGCACTAACACCGTACCTCACCAATGTGCTGGAGGGAATGCGAAAGGGATACATTAATATATGTGTGGCTAGATTGCCTGAAATTTCATCAGTTCTGGGAAAAGGTTGTAACAATAATAGGGAAAAATAACAAGGGAAAATAGCAACTACTGTGGTAAACTATTATTATTTACAGTATGAATGTCAAAGAAATATTAATTCATAAACAATTTCATTTATGGTGGTAGTTGTTGTTCAGTCACACAGTCGAGTTCAACCCTTTGCAACCCCATGGGCCACAGCACACCAGGATCCTCTGTCATCTGCCATCCTCTGTAGCCCACCAGATCTACACCAGTTGTACCAATGATGCCATCTAGCAATCTCATCCTCTGCCACCCCCTTCTCCTTTTGCCTTCAATCTTTCCTAGCATCACTGCCTTCTCAAGTGAGTCCTGTCTTCTTATTTGGTGGCCAAAGTACTTGAGCTTCAGCTTCAGTACCTTTCCTTCCAAAGAACAGTCAGGGTTGATATCCTTCAGGATTGACTGATTTGATCTCCTTGCAGCCCAGGGGACTCTCAAGAGTCTTCTCCAGCACCACAGTTCAAAAGTGTCTATTCTTCTGTGCTCAGCCTTCCTTATGGTCCCACTCTCAGTGCCATACGTTACTACTGGGAAGACCATTGCTTTGACTATGCAGACCTTTTTTGGCAGGGTGATTTCTCTACTTTTTATTATGCTGCCTAGGTTTGTCATAGCTTGCCTCCCAAGAAGTAAGTGTCTTTTTATTTCATGGCTGCAGTCACCATGTGATACGTGATACTACTATGGTGGTAGTATCACGTATAATAATAGTGGGACATTGGAAAGACCTTACTAAACTTTAAATTTATATATATTATATGTTTATATATAATCTATATATTATATATTTATATATATTTACATATTAAAATGTAGTTGAACCTCGTATGGGAAATAGCATTGTCTGAAAAACTAACACACAGATTAAGGATTGTGAGAGGAAGTGGGTAAAAAGCGCATTGCAACATGTTGTTACTTCATTATATCTACAAATTCAGATAAGATGTTATATCAGCCATGAAGCAAACATTTAAAACATTGGGGAAATGACTTGAAAATGAACCTTTTAAAGATATGAGCTTTGCATCGTAGAACTGCTGGACTCTTTAATCAACTCGACTTTCATAATGATTTTGTGCTACAACCATGTCCCGATTTACACGAATTCCTATGGGTTTGCTTGGAGTTACACAAATATTCTTTTTCCTATGAGTTTGCTTTGAGTTACGTAAAAATTCATTTCCCGACGGGTTTGCTTCAAGTTACGTAAAAATTATTTTTTCCTATGGGTTTGCTTCAAGTTACATTAAAAAACCGATTTAAGCAAAAGCCTATGGAACGGACTTTTTCGTACGTAGGGGTTTTACTGTATAAGATAATGGCCAGTGTTATATACTTTAAAGTTTATAGAGTTTTGTAATTGTTCATAAACCTATATATTATTGAGCATGCAAGGATATACAAAAATATGCAACTTATATGCATATGCAAGCATAAAGAAACTATAGCAAAAAATGTAAAACAATACAGTGGCACCTCGCTTAAAGAGCATAATGCATTCCACAGGATTGCTTTTTAAGCGAGTTTGCTCTTAAAGCAAAACACCATTGTAAGTGAGCAATTGTGAGTTCTGGCGTGGAAGATTGTCAACCCCGATTTAGTTGTTAAGCGAGTTTTTGGTTGGTTTTAGTTGTTAAGCGAGGTGACCATTCTGAGAAAATTCTGCTCTTTAAGCGAGTTAGTCTCTAAGCAAGGCACTCTTTATGTGAGGTTTTACTGTACCGTACATCTCTTTTTGGAGGGGAAATATATGCACAAAGAAACCATGGAACATTATATGTAACAGTACAATTGTGCTTGAATGAGAAAACCATAGAGGGCAGGATGGGGAAGGGTGAAATGGAACTGTTGCTGAAAATGACTGTCAAGTACCCCTATTGTCTCCATGACATGTGGTCCAATAAGTCCCATGTCAGCATAACATCAGCTTTCCCACATTTTTACTGGAGCCATCTAGATGGAATGAGAGCAGAATAAATAACTTAGCCATAGCAACTACACTTATATTACCCCATAGCACCTACTGCACTCTCTAGATGGTTCACAAAGAAATTAGCATTTTGCCCCCAACATGCTGGGTGCTCATATTACCAACCTGCAGTTTGTCTGCAGTACAGCAGTTTAACCACTGCGGCACCAAGGCTCTTTTCATGTAAACAATATTCATTTGCAAATCAGCATCATCAGTATATGAAATAGATTGTTGTTTTCTCCAAAATGGAGTCTGAAACTGAATTTCTAAAGGGAACAGTCTCTTAGAGCTGGATAAATCCCCCCATGTTCAGTAGTCATGAATCCCATGACACATACCGCACTGAAAGTGGAAAATATAGAAGTGAACTTTTGTGCGCCTCTGTTTTGTGGATGAACCAGCTCTGGGGTCATAAGAATTTTCTGGTGAGTTCTACAATAACATTGGATATAGTTAAGGTGTCCAGTTGCAGAACAAAAACATCTGCTCAAAGAATGCAAGCGCGGCGCCAAAATGGCCGCCGCGCCCTTTGCGGGCCCCCCCCCCACAGGACAGAGAATCCGGGTAGTTAGGGGCGTGGCCACCGCCTTGATAAAAGGGGTGGCCACGAGGCAGCCGTGCTGCCATTTTGCCTCAGCGACGGAGCGGAGAAGTTTTTCCCCCTGCGTCTCCGTCGCTCGTTGGTGCTACCGGGAAGCCTTTTAGTTCCTTTTACTAGCTAGCTTCCTTTCTGCTGCGGTGAGATGCCTTCCAAAAGGAAGGCTGCTGCGAATGCAGCTCGGGTGGTTCGGAGGCGTAATCCGGGTCGGAGGACCGCGGTGCCGCCTCCCCAGCAGCCACCTTTGCCATCCCCGGCCGGGGCTAGTGGCATGGGGGCTATCGCCCCTTGGCCCGATCAAAGTGCGGGCGCGGAGGGAGCTCCGGCCCGCGGCCCGCGAGCGGTGGGCACCGCTCATCCTCCTGCTCAATCGGTTGGGCCTATTCCTGTCGGGCCGCAGCCTCTCCCGGGGCCCTCTAGCCTTGGGGGGTGGCCCGGCTCCCTGCCTTGGCAGGCTAATCCACCAGCCCTCCCGGGCTTTGGCGTTAGTCAATGGCAATATACGGCCCCTGGGGTGCAGGGACCTGTCCCCATGCAAGGATCAGGTGGGCCGGCCGGCTCTTTACCCATGGTTAATGTGGACTCCTTACTGGCCCGTATTGCGGCCCTCGAGGCGTCTTTGGCCCGGGCCAGTCAGGCAGGTGCCCCTTTTGGGGTACCTTTTGAGGCGCTAACGGCAGCAGGACAACAGCCGGCGGGGAGGGTTGAGCTGCTGCAGGCGGGTGGCGCGGCTACGGCCACTGCCTCGCAGCTCCCCAGCCAGCAACCTGGTGCGGGTCAAGCCCCGGTGATGAGCTCTACATCGGTCGTGAGCTCCGACGCCCCCAGTGGGCCAGAACCCCCGGTGGGGGCGGCCCGCGGGGGTGCAGCATGTGAGTATACGGTGCAAACGAGTACATCTACACATATTCCCAATATAGGGGGGGCCTTTCAGTGGCCTTGGCCTCGCTCGGGTGGTGCGGGGACTACCCCTCTGGTGCCCCACCCGGCGACAACGACTGCCACCATGCCCACGGGGGTGGGCCTAGGCTCTTACACTGCTGGTAATGTCTTGGGGGTGGCAGGGTTAGCTCAGGCTCCCTTTATGTTGTGTTCTAAGGGTTTTTACCTTCCACATGGATCACAATGTATCTGAACCAAGGTAACCTTGCCTATAGCAACAATGTAACCTTCAGCTGTATCATATGAACCCTGAATGAGGACGCGAGCTAATGTCCACCAGCTGGCAGCAGCGAGCGTCCAAGCTCTATTGGTCCGATCTCATCAAAGGCAGCAGCGCGGGAAGCTTTCCCGCCACTACCTACACCTGGACAAGAAGGGCGTGACTCGCAATGACGTCACGCAGGCAGTAGCCAATGGGCTACAATGGCACCACGTTCAAATGTATTACCACTGTATATAAAGAGCTATCGATCCGCCATTACCTCATGTTCCCTCTGTCCACGATGCAATAAACCTGAGTTAACCCAGCCCGAGGCTGTGTCCTGTGTCTTGGTTTTCATATACTAAATTGGCGACGAAGGTGGGATCATGGATTCCCAAAGTGCCAGGACACAGAGCGGGTTCAATATTACCAAGCCGCAAGACTGGACCATCTTTAACATGGATTTCAAGGCGGCATTGGTGGAACTCAAAGTCAAAGACGACGAGGAAAGGAAGAGGGCCATCCTCACCCGAATGCTGGGTGTAGAGACCAAGCGGACGCTGGTGGGCATGATCGAACCGAAGACGTTGGACGACTTCAAAACCGACGACATACTGAAGTTGCTGCGTGAGCGTTTCCAACCCGCGAAGGCAATGTTTCCGGCTAGGAGTGCGTTTTGGAGGCGAGTCCAAGCGCCGGATGAGTCGGTAGAGGCGTTCGTGGAGGCCCTGAGGGTAGCCGCCGTTCCCTGCAAGTGGGACAACCTGGAGATGATCATGAGGGACGTCGTGCTGTGTGGCCTGAAGGACAAGGAAGTGCAGCGCCGCCTGATGAACAGGGAGCCGCCACCCACGTTGGCCGAGGTCGTAGAGACCGCGGAATCCGCGGAGTCCACGAATGCGGGAGTGGACGAAATACACGAGTGGCGTGAGTGGCGTCCTAGGGCCAGCAAAGCGGAAAGCTCGGTGCGTGGCAAGTCAGGACAACCGGTGCACGCGACTCGACGAACCTCGAGGTCCTCTACAGATGGCAGCGACGGCGAAGAGGTACAGAAGGTCCGGAAAGGGGGGCGCCGCTGCGATGGTTGCGGGGCGGCCCACGAGCGTGCGAAGTGCCCTTTCAGGAAAGCCGAATGTTACAGCTGCGGCCGGCGCGGGCACATCGCCAGGGCATGCAGAAATCGGAAAGAGGGCCGGAGGCAGTCGAAAGACCGTTCGGCCAGACCGGACCGTCCAGCGAGACCCCAAGATGGCGCCCGACCCACGAGGAAGCAGGACGGCGTGGGCCGCGTCTCGGACGGCAGTGAAGACGACACTGTGTTCAGCGTGTCCGCGGGGCAAAACCATTACTTCATTGAGGTAATAGTACAAGGGGCCCCCGTTAGGATGGAGATTGACTCGGGGTCCTATTATTCCATAATTCCCCAGAAAGAGTTCTTGAAGATCGACCCCCAAGCGCGGCCCAAGCTTAAGACTCTGAGGTCCACGCTACGGGACGTACAAGGGAACAGCATTCCAGTGCTGGGGGTCGGGAAATTTCGGGTTCACTATAAAAGACATTCCGCAGAACTCCCGTTAGTCGTTCTCAAAGGGGGGAATTGTAGCCTCCTAGGGACGCAGTGGTTTCAGCCCTTGGGTTTGTTCATAGGGGGGGTGCATGCCGTGGGCGCGGATCCGATACAAGCGGTGTGTGACGCGCACCCCACCGTGTTTGAAAAAGGACTTGGAAAGTTCAAGGGACCCCCTGTAGCCTTCGACCTAGACCCGGAGGTCCGCCCGATAAGACTCAAACCGCGCAGGGTGCCTTTCGCACTAAAGGACAAAATAGAGGCGGAACTGGACAAATTGGTGGGCCAGGGGATTCTTATTCCTGTTGATTCCGCGGAGTGGGAAACTCCAATCGTAACAGCACTGAAGGCTAACGGGGAGGTGCGCATTTGCGCTGATTATAAGTGTACAATTAACAAGGCGATTCGCCCTAATGCATATCCGGTGCCAGTGGTCAGCCACCTTTTGGCCAGGCTAAATGGGGGAAAGTGTTTCGCTAAGCTCGATCTGGCACAAGCCTATCAGCAACTCCCCGTAACTCCCGCCACGGCCGCGGCACAAACGATAGTCACACATAAAGGAGCGTTCCAGGTGTCGCGGTTGCAGTTCGGCGTGAACTCGGCACCCGGCCTTTTTCAGTCGCTTGTGGAACGCCTCCTGAAGGGGCTGGAGGGGGTGTTGCCTTATTTTGATGACGTATTGATAACAGGGGGGAGTGAGGCCGAACTGGCAAAGAGATTGGATAAAGTGCTAACTGTGTTCGAGAAAGCGGGGCTGAGACTGAGGAAGGACAAATGTGTTTTCTTCGAAACCGAGGTCGAATTTTTAGGGTTTCGGATCACACCTGAGGGTATTAAGCCGTCCAAATCCAAGGTAGCAGCCATTAAGAAGGCCCCTCGCCCCACATCCAAAACCGAACTTCAGTCATTCCTGGGGCTCCTCAATTTCTACCATACATTCCTTCCGCGGAAAGCCTCCGTGGCGGAACCGCTTCATCGGTTACTTAAGAAGGAGGAGGCATGGATGTGGGGTGACGAGCACGAGAAGGCGTTCAACGAACTTAAGCAACTTTTAACATCGGACGCAATCCTTACACACTTCGACCCCAAACGGCCGGTGGTCTTAGTCTGTGATGCATCACCGGTGGGGGTGGGGGCGGTGCTTTGCCACGTGTTGGATGACGGTCGGGAGGCCCCAGTGGCGTTTTACTCAAGGTCCCTGTCCCAAGCAGAGCGAAATTACGCGCAAACCGACAGGGAGGCATTGGCAATAGTAGCGGGGACCAAAAAGTTTCACGATTTTCTGTATGGCCGCCCATTCAAAATCGTGACGGATCACAAGCCCCTGTTAGGAATTTTCACGGCAGGCAAGCCAACGCCGCAGATACTGTCCCCGAGAATGTTGCGATGGGCCATTTTTCTTAACGCGTACCAACACGAGTTGGAGTACCGGCCTGGAAAGGAGATCAGCCATGCTGATGCGCTGTCGAGATCCCCTTTGCCCTTGACGGACGACCAAAAAGCCAGAATAGGAAGAGACCGCCAGGTGTTGCTAATCGAGGTTTTAGACGAACCCCCAATAGTACCAGCCGATATAGCCAGGGCGACAGGCAAGGACAGAACGCTGGCGAAAGTCAGCTCATGGGTGCAGAAAGGGTGGCCAGCATCGTCCCCAAGCAAGGAATTCGACCCATTCTTTCGGAAGAAGCTAGAGTTGTCCCTAGAAAGGGGGTGCCTGTTGTGGGGCCAACGGGTGGTGGTCCCAACACCCATGCGGCCGAGGGTTCTCAAACTGCTGCACGTCAGCCACCCGGGCATCGTTCGCTCAAAAGCGCTGGCCCGCAGTTACTTTTGGTGGCCACAGCTGGACGAGGACATTGAGCACATGGTCGGCACTTGTGAGGCGTGCCAGGGGTCCCGACCAGAGGCGGCCCGGCTTCCGCATAGGGAATGGGACACAGCAAGGGGGCCATGGTCCAGAGTGCACGTAGATTTCGCTGGCCCTTTCCGAGGAACCATGTTTCTCCTGGTAGTGGATGCATTCTCAAAGTGGCTGGAGGTCATTCCGGTAAAGAGCACATCCTCCACCACTACAATTAACCAACTACGGAGGGTCTTTTCAACGTTCGGGTTACCCGACACTTTAGTCAGCGATAACGCGAGTTGTTTCACCTCCTCAGAGTTCGGGGCATTCATGGAGGCGAATGCCATTCGGCATGTCACGTCCGCGCCGTTTCACCCGGCCACGAATGGCCAAGTGGAACGGTTGGTGCGTACAACGAAGGAAGCGCTTCGGCGCATGGGCCCCGGGGACCTGAACCACCAAGTATGTCAGTTCTTACTAGCGTATAGGGTGACCCCCTTAGCGTCAGGTTACTCGCCGGCAGAGCTATTGATGCGGCGGAAACTGACTACACTCCTGTCCAGGCTGGACCCCACAAGAATTGAGGATAAGGGAAAAAACGTGGGGCTGGCAGTCTCGAAAGGGTTCGCCGCCGGCGACCCTGTCCATTGCAGGAACTATGCCAGCGCGGGGCCAGCCTGGGTGCCGGGGACGGTTGTAGAACAGACGGGGCCAGTGTCGTACCGAGTCGAAACCCACACCGGTCTCCTCTGGAGGAGACACGCAGACCAGCTGAGGCACCGAGTCAGTGGGCCAGTCAGTGAGGATCCCCAACAAGATTCAGCGTTAGGGTTCTCCCCCACCCGCGTAACCCAAGGGGGAGACAGCAGCGGACAACAGTCCCAAGCAAGGGGGGAAGGAAGAAGCAGCGGCCCCGACTCATATCCTTTTGATAGACCAGTTCCGTCAGAGGCCCGGGAAGGGGGAGAGGAGTTCGCGACCGCTGCCCCCGAATGGACTTTAGATTTTGATTTAGCGAGCCGGGGGGGTTTTCAGGAGTGTTCCCCCACCCATCCAAGCGAGAAGAGGGGGTTTTCGTTAGCCCCCAGTGCCCCCGGTTCCTCCCTAAATAAGAGCACACCTCCCAACAACGCCGCAGAGCCGCGGCAAGTCACTAACGAGTCTCCCTCTCAAATTACAGGACAGGAAACCAGGGGACAAAGAGAAGGTAGCAAACCCGGGGAGAGGCAGCCCGCATCGAGACCCCAGCGTGTTCGAAACAAGCCATCTTGGCTGAGAGATTTTGTCTCCTAGGAGGGGGAGTGTCTGGAAGCATGGGCTCGAGACGTTGTCTCGTCCTAGGGGGGAGGGATGTTGTGTTCTAAGGGTTTTTACCTTCCACATGGATCACAATGTATCTGAACCAAGGTAACCTTGCCTATAGCAACAATGTAACCTTCAGCTGTATCATATGAACCCTGAATGAGGACGCGAGCTAATGTCCACCAGCTGGCAGCAGCGAGCGTCCAAGCTCTATTGGTCCGATCTCATCAAAGGCAGCAGCGCGGGAAGCTTTCCCGCCACTACCTACACCTGGACAAGAAGGGCGTGACTCGCAATGACGTCACGCAGGCAGTAGCCAATGGGCTACAATGGCACCACGTTCAAATGTATTACCACTGTATATAAAGAGCTATCGATCCGCCATTACCTCATGTTCCCTCTGTCCACGATGCAATAAACCTGAGTTAACCCAGCCCGAGGCTGTGTCCTGTGTCTTGGTTTTCATATACTAAACTTTACCAGGCCTGTTGTTCCCTTTTCGGCTTTGCCGACGGCAGGGTATTCCTTGCCACTGGGTGATCACTTGGCACAGGCTACCAGAGAAAAGATTTGGAGGGGGGAGTATGTAGATATCTTCTCACTCCTGAACAGAGAGCCCACCAAGGAAGAAAGGGAGGGTCAGGACGAGAAGGACAAGGAGCAGGCGCGCCGCCGTAAGCCGCCGCGTACCTGGGCCAATTGGCTCCCCGCTTATTTGATATACATGGCGGTATATTTGAGGGCGCGGCCGGATCTAGCTATCCCCATGGTCCAATATTTGGACAACATATATAGGGCGATGGTAGATTTCCCGGGCCCCTCATGGCTAGCATATGATGAGGAATTCCGTATGAGGATTCCCCTCCACCCTGAGATGAGATGGGATGAGCCCTGCCAGAGGCTGTGGCTCTTGTATATGACACCCACACGCCCTGCCCCGGGGGATAGATACCATTGTGGACATGCGGTCCAGCGAGCAGCTCCAGCGCAGGTTACCCGCCAATCGGCGGGGCAGGGGGTTCCAGCCCGCCTGCTGTGCTGGACTTTCTCGTCAAATGGTTCCTGCAGTCGAAAGAACTGCAGATACAAGCATGAGTGTCCCACATGTTCCGGTCCCCACGCAGCCTCGGCTTGTCCCAAGCCTGGGGGGGCGCGAGGCAGAGGGAGGGGTGGACAGTGGGCTGGCAAGGCTGCCACGGATGGAGCTAGTTCTCCAAAAGGCACCCTCCCCAATTAAGGTGGACATGCTGGAGCGCTGGCTCGCATCGTACCCAAGGGGAGAGGACAGAGAGTATCTCATTCAAGGTTTTAAGCAGGGATTTCGTATCCCTTTTATGGGTGATAGATCCCCTCAGGATGCTCCCAACCTGTTATCCCTCAGAGGAAGGGAGGAGGTGGCCGCGGCCAGCATTAAAAAGGAGTTAGACGCGGGCAGGGTCGCTGGACCTTTTCCCGCACCCCCGTTTCCCAACCTTAAGGTTTCACCATTGGGTTTGGTCCCCAAAAAGTCCCCGGGTGAGTTTCGCCTTATTCATCATTTGTCCTACCCAGCCGGCCGATCGGTCAACGATGCTATACCTGATGACCTTTGTTCGGTCAGGTATACATCGTTTGACCATGCGCTGCGCATGGTGCGCTTGTGTGGCCCGGGTGCCTTGCTGGCCAAGTGCGACATTAAGTCAGCTTTTCGCCTCTTGCCGGTGCACCCGGGTGACTTTGAATTGCTGGGTTTTAAATTTAAAGGGGAATATTATTTTGATAAGGCCATGCCCTTCGGTTGCTCTATCTCATGCTCGGCCTTTGAGCGTTTTAGTACCTTCATAGAGTGGGCTTTTGTCCGCAGGTCAGGGTCCCGGTCTGTAGCCCATTACCTGGATGACTTTTTATTCGGGGGTGAACGGGGCTGGGACACGTGTGCACGTCTCCTTAATACATTTCAGACGCTAATGCAGGAACTGGGTGTCCCTTTAGCGCCCGAAAAGACCGAGGGCCCATCGACCAAGTTAGTATTCCTGGGGGTTGAGATTGACACAGTAGCGCAGGCTTCTAGGTTGCCGGGTGATAAGGTGTCCAGGATAGTGACCCTGATCTCGGAATTGCTGGCCAAGCGTAAGGCATCCCTGAGGGAACTGCAGGTGCTACATGGGCACCTTAATTTTGCCTGCAGGGTGGTCGCACCGGGCAGGGCTTTTGCACGGCGCTTATGCGACGCCATGGCAGGGTTATCCAGGCCCCACCACAGAGTCAGGCTTACCCGGGGTATCAGGGCAGACATGTTCGTCTGGTTGCAATTCCTGAGGGATTTTAATGGGGTCTCATTTTGGAGGTCGGACCTCCTAGCATCCCCCAATTTCCAGATCCAGTCTGATGCCTCAGGATCCCTGGGTTATGGGATGTACTTCAATGGCAAGTGGGCCTATGGTGGGTGACCACCGGCATGGGCAGGCACAGGTCGCCTGCGGGATCTCACATACCTTGAATTTTTTCCCATTCTGGGGGCTTTGATGCTATGGGGCGAACAGTGGGCTAATTCGGTGGTGCATTTTTGGTGCGACAATGCTGCCGTGGTACACATTGTCAATGCACAGACTTCTAAATCGCCCAGGGTCATGGATCTAGTGCGCCAATTTGTGCTGCGCTGCCTGCGCCTTAATGTCTTGTTCAGGGCCAGGCATGTTCCAGGGGTTAATAATGATATTGCTGACGCTTTGTCCCGCCTGCAGATCTCCCGGTTCCGCGCCTTGGCCCCGGATGCAGAGGAATTTCCCTCGCTACTCCCGGACGAGATGTGGACTATTGGCAAGGAGAGGTGAACCGGGCGATTGGCCTGTCACTAGCGCCACGCACGCGTAAGGCGTATCAACAAGCATTCAAGTCATATAGGGCTTTTGCCACTCAATTTCACTTGCCAGAGACCTGGCCTATCCCGTTGGACCATGTTCTGCGGTTCATGGTCCACCTCCACGCACAGGGCCTTGCACCTCGCACCATAGCATCCAAGCTCTCGGCGTTGGCTTTTATGGCCAAAGTAGGGGGTCATGTGGATATCACCTCTGACTTCCGTGTGAGACACGTTTTGGAGGGGTGGGTGCGCGAGCGCGGGCGTTGCCCGGACGACCGGCACCCTATTTCCCCAGGGGTTCTTACCCAGTTGGCCCGGGGCTGGCCAGGCCTCTGTTTTGATCATTATGAGGCAGCCCGTTTTCATGCAGCCACAACGGTGGCATTTTTTGGAGCGCTCCGCGTCAGCGAACTCGTGATGCTGTCTAAGGCGGATGCAAGTGGTAGGGCACTGGAACTCGGAGATGTCTACGTTGCCAAAGACTGGGCCCAGTTGAGGATTCGCTCCTCAAAAACAGATCAGCACGGCGTAGGCAGTGGAGTAAGACTGCTACGGTGTTCTTTGGCAGACATCTGTCCGGTTGGTGCCCTACAGGAGTACCTGGCACTGCGTGGCATGCACCACGGCCCGTTTTTCTGTCACCAAGATGGGTCTCCCCTTACTAAATTTCAGTTTTGGAAGGTGACAGCCATAGCCCTCACCAGGGTGGGTCTTTCAGGTGCCCGTTATGGCACACATTCGTTCCGTATTGGTGCAGCCTCTACAGCAGCTGCTTTTGGGTACTCGGGGGCTGACATACGCAGCATGGGGAGGTGGGGCTCACAGTGTTTTCAGTTTTATGTGCGCCCACTCCCGCCATGAGTACCAATTCAGTCACCTTACCTTCCTTTTTTCTCAATTTTATTACAGACCCTGGGTGTCGTATTACACCGGTGACAGTATGGCTGGTGGGCCACAGCTATGTGCACAGGGCAGCGCGTTACGCTGCGGCGACAGAGTGGGGACCCCGACTGGGACTGGGTGACCACGCCAGTCTCGCATGGCATGGTAAGCCTGGGATGTTATGGCAGGAGCTGAGGCCTTTCCTTTTTTCTGGCCTGGGGGCTGACCCGCCTGACATTCTAATTATCCACCTGGGGGGCAATGATTTGGGCCAGGTCACCGGCTTATCGCTCAAGCATGCGATTTGCGAGGAACTCGCCTACTTGCACTATGTCTGGCCTGCCACAACCCTGGTTTGGTCGGACATTGTTCCGCGCCACTCTTACAGAGGGGGCGTTAACCTCCTTGCGCTTGACCGCGCGAGGCGCGCGGTCAACAAGGCGGTGGCGCGGTTTCTTACCACCAGGGCTTGGGGACGGGTTAGTCATCACCCCGATATTAGTCTGCAAAATTATGACCTGTATGCAGGGGATGGGGTCCATCTGTCGCGAGGAGGTATGGACCTCCTGTTGGGTGACTGGCGAGCAGGCCTGTTGACCGAGCTGACGGTCTGGGGGGGGGCGTCAGGTCTTCTGTGAAGCCCCTCCGTGTGGCGGGTAGCACTGGTAAGGTAAACAGTATGACCCACAAGTATCCGGCAGGTTCGCAATTGACTGGACAACACTAGACAGGAATAAATTAGTTAAACGTTGTCCGGTCAACGACGAACCAGGCGATGGGGTGATGGTGATTGCTAACCAGCATGCATCACCCCTGTGATTTCACGGATACGCGTCAGAGGGTGGGGTCATGAGTTAGTTATTGACTACGGTCAACAATTTGTTTGTTGTTGACAAACAAATTGATACAAATTGATACATTGTAACCAATTGCCGTTGGCAATTTTGGGGTGGTACCTTACCAGTGTTACTTCGGCCTGCTTGCCTTAGGAATTATGATTGGTCGTTTTACCAATACAAATTTATAATTCGGACTAGGGCATTGAATCAATAAATGTGGCCCTTTGCTGTTATCCACTTTCAATGTTGTCTGTGTCCGTTATTGGGGGGGTGCGCCTGCAAAGGTTAAAAGGGGATAATTAGAATTATGAAAGAGTGCTGTCCTTTCAGCAGTTCACCCTTCTCCTGAAAAGGGGTTGGAATGAGATGCCTTGAAGATAACTGTTAAAGAGATTAAAGGGGTGTCTAGGTAGGAAAGACAAAAGGAAGAGGAGAGGAACCACAATATAAGACAAAAGTAAACAAAATCCCCTTTAAGCAGCTGCAGGAAGTTTGCAAATAATTGGAGTGTCTTGAGATTAATAAGATTTAGACATTTTTGTAATATTTAAATCAATCATTGTACAAGCTTAGTAAGAAGAGCCCTCCTTTGTTTGTGAAAAGCTTGAGGCAGAAATGAACAGAATCTTGCAAATTTACAGTGAAGATCATTTTCTCTACGAAATTGAGGATGTTAGTACATTTTTGTGCAATGTGATAGAAACTTACATAAATAAGACAATCCTCTCTTTTTAGAAATGTATTCTATCTGAAGAGATGGTGAACTTCCCTTCTTTTTAAAAGTGCCATATATATGGTTAAGGTGAAGGTTTTCCTTGCTGGAAAGCCAGTCGTATCCGACTCTAGGGTTCAGTGCTCATCTCTTTTTCAAAGCCAAAGAGCCAGCGCTGTCTGCTTCTGCAGACGTTTCCATGGTCATGTGGCAGGCATGACTAGACACTGAGTACACAGAATGCTGTTACTTTCCCACCAAAGTGGTCCCTATTTATCTACTTGCAATTTCTTGCTTTCGAACTGCTAGTATAAATATATTATGAAGACCACTGTAAAAGAAACAGTACAACAGTAAATGTCCTACTGCTTCACAGGGGCAGAAGCGTGCATCATAGGGGACATTATTATATCAACAAGGCAGAAGGTGGAACCTTGGTCAACATAATGAATGTGTTCTCTGGGACATTTCTTCCAATGAAAATTACTTAAAATGAATTTCCCATAGGAATGCACTGAAAACCAATTAATCTGTTCCGAAAAAAATCCGTAAACCGAGCCACTATTTTCTATGGATTTCCTTTTGTTATGTGATTTTTATGTTAGCTGAGCCATTTGTTAACCGAGGTTCCACTGTACATTAAACTTAGCTAAAGTAAAAGCTTTCCTATATTTTGGAATGGTTGAAATCTCCAGGTGGCTTGCAAGTCCCTTGAGTGTCACTTTTTATTTTCTACTATAATTTGTATCAATCTACAAATTCCTGTGACACCCCCACCCCTCCAAGAGCATTCAAGAAACAAAATGGCCACCCCTTTTGAAGCTGTTCAGAAAAAATGGCCACCCCATCATGCTGGCAGGCCAAAATGACCACCCTCAAAGCTGATTGAGAGAGCATGACCTGGCCCCCAGCTTGAAAAGGTTGGGAACCCCTGCTATAGGGACACCCTATGAGATCACACTGGTCAAACTGTGGAGTTTTCCAAGCATAAGCTTTTCCTGTAGCCACAGATGGCCTGCTTTGTTTTCCAAAGATAAATTCATTCTACACCCATAGGTGTCTTGCCATCTAAATAGAGGAGATGGCAGAATTTGAGGGTGAGATGTCTCTGTACTTGAGCCATGAACTGCCACAGCCTCCAGAAGAAAGGTCCCACTTGTACCCTTGTTATGGCTGCAGATGAAAATGATAGTACTCCTCTCACAGCTCTGGCAGCAGAGTTTAGCAGTGTGATGTTCACTACCATGTATTTTCATACTACTTTCACACCACTAGATCTTGTCTGGTTTTGAAAGCTAAGCTGGGTCAATGCTTGTAACTACTTGAATGGGAGAGACCACAAGAGGTGGTCAAAGGTGGCTAGGAAAGAATCTTGCAAAGAACACTGGAAAGCTACTGTTAGAGTTGACAATACTGGGCTGGATGAATGAATTGTATGACTCAATATAAGTCAGTTTGTTGTATTATTACCATGATACTTATGGTCTAAACTTCTAGATGACATAGCCACTGAAATTACCTCGTATCCCATGAAATGTTGAATGGGGAACTGCTGTTCAACATGTCATCCCCCCTCTTCTTTATCTTTGGGTCCTTATTGCTGCTTCATCTGTAGGGATTATGAAATGCCAATGAAAATGTGTTTTTACAAACACCTTTCAGTCTGCAAAATTCAAAGGAAAAACAAGAAGGAAAAATAAAGAGAAACAGAGGACACAACTAGATGAGTGGGTTTGGAGTGATCAAGGTCATATATAAAAGGTTGTTATGCTCAGTACAATCTATTTTATCTCACACTTGAACAATCCTTCAATTCACACAGGTGTGTCTTCTTGATTGTTGTGCCCTCATTCCTGCCTCTTTCCCTGTCTTTTGTTGTGGCTGTCGTTCCACAGGCTGCAGTGACATCCCTCTTTTGTTCTTGTTTAATAAGTAGCATAGTGTTACAGCAATACATCAACCCTGTATGAAAACTCCCTTATATTTGAAATAGTCAGTGGTGGGCTCCAAAACGTTTTACTACGACACTGTGGGCGTAGTATGGTGGGTGTGACCAGGGGAAAGCCCTGAGTTGCACCCAAATTAGGACTACAGTGAACCCCCGCCTAACAACATGTTTGAATAGCATCATTTTCGATTAACGACGCTACTGACGCACCCCACATGATCATTCAAATAATGACAAAAAACATCGTTATTCGAATAACGATGGGTTTTTACCATAATTATTCGAATAACGACGTCATTATTCAAATAACAATGTTTTTTACCGTCGTTATTCGAATAATGACATTTTTGTCGTTATTCGAATAACGACATTTTCTGCATAGCGATGCTACTTGGGGAACCAAGTAATGTTGTTATGTGAGGGACTGTACTTTATTTTAAAACTTGGATGGGTGGGCCAGCCAGAATTTCGGCTACCAGTTCTAGCGAACTGGTGCGAACCTGCTGATGCCCACCACTGGACATAGTGCTGTGTCACTTAGAAGAATATTTTTTAAGTTGTGAAAAGAGTAAAAAAGATGAGAGAATTTCATCATCACCATCCTTTCTACCATTACAACCCACTGCATATGTCACAGGGTTGTTGTGAATGAGAATGCCACTCACAGCTCTTAACTGGGAGCAAAATAAGCAATCATACAAACTACAGAATGGGCTAAGTAAGAGCAGTACACCAATCACACCAGAGAAACTACAGACCCAGTTCTGTTCCAGAATGGAATGGAACAGCTTGCAATAAGGGTAGAGTTGACATATGTCTCAATTTCCCTGGATTTTGCCCAGGTTGAAGCAGTCCCGGCCGGTTCAACAAAAAACATGTAAAAATCCAGGAAATAAAGGGTTAATTTATTTATTATTTATTAGTTAGATTTCTTAACCGCCCACTTGGCCGAGGCCGACTCAGGGCAGTTTACAATCATAAATAAAAATGACATAGTTAAAACTAATTAAAACAACCCACCCCCTAAAAAAGGGTGCAGGGGCCGAAGATACCAAAGGGGGAGGTTTTCCACTAAACCAACCACCCCACGGAGGCAACCCTTCCACCTGCACCCCATACTTGGCCTGCCAGCCAGTTTTTGAGTTCTTTCCTGAAGGGCAGCAGTTCCGTCTGGAGATGTAGCTCTGTTGGCAGGAGGTTCCAGAGGGCTGGTGCGGACATGGAGAAGGCCGCCTCCTTGTGCTAGAGAGCGAGCCCCTCTAGCGGATGGTACAATCAGAGAGCCTTTCCGGTCCGCTCTCGTTGGACAGACAGACATCCTTAGGGTGATGCGGTGTCTTAGGTATCCTGGCCCACTATCGTATAGGGCTTTAAAGGTCAAAACCAGCACCTTGAATTGCACCCGGAGGCACACTGGTAACCAGTGCAGCTCCCAGAGTAGTGGGGAGGTGTGGGCATAACGTCCACACCCCATCACCACCCGGGCAGCTGCATTTTGGACCAGCTGTAGCCTCTGAATGGTCGTCAAGGGCAGCCTCATGTAAAGCGCATTACAATAATCTAGTCTGGAGGTGACCAGAGCATGAGTGACCATGAGCAAGGAGTCCCTGTCCAGGAATGGGCGCAACTGGCAGAATAACCGTAGCTGTGCAAAAGCTTTCCTGGACACTGCCTCCACCTGTTCTCCGAGCAGCAGCCGAGTCCAGGAGGACCCCCAAGTTGTGCACCGGGTTTGTCTGGGGCAAAACTGCCCCATCCAAAACCAAAGATGGTAGTTCCCGGGACAGTACAGGACCCCCAATCCATAGCCACTCAATTTCATAGAGTCACTATTCCTAGAGAGGGAGGACAGAAAGTTAAGAGTTGTCCATTGCAAAATAAGTCCTTTCCTGTCTCCTGCTTTTCTTCTTCCTGAGGGAAACGGAGGCTCCATGGGCTGCATTGCCATTTCTTCCAAAGGATCCTCTTGTGGGGTTTGAGGGTGAGTCTACTTCAATTCTGTGTGTGTGTGTGTGTGTGTGTGTGTGTGTGTGTGTGTGTGTGAAGGTGATGGGGTGATCTCAGGGGGAAGAAGGGTGGTTTATGGAATGCTGTTTACCTTCCCACCAAAGTGGTCCCTATTTATCTACAGTACTTGCAAATTCTTGTTTTCAAACTGCTAGGTTGGCAGGAGCAGGGGAAGAGATGGAAAAAGAAATAAAAATAGAACCATCAAGAATCACCTTTTGCAAGAAGAATCATATGGGAAACAACCTCTTGACTACAACTTTTTAAAAAACTGATGGTGGCTGCTTGCCCTGGACGGGGATTCCATGGGGGTCTTAGAGCTGCGGTCTCTGTGACACATGCACAGTTTGAAAAATGCAATGATGTCACATGGCTGTCCAGGTTTGGTGGGAGAGAATTATGGCAACCCTAAATAGGGGAAGATTAAATCACTCTTACTTAAAACACATGTAGTTGCCAGAAAATAGGGTGAGCTTAACTACAATAAAAGTGCTCCTTGACATATTTATTTTAAACATTTTCAAGGTGGTTACAACCCATTCCATTTCCCCATTGCTTTGAGGATAATGTGGACTCTTGGTGCAATAGTTGATGTTATATGTGTCTGCAAATTTTTTCAGCTTCATTGCGCTTCATTGTCAACTATACAAGTCTCTGGAGATCTGTGTCAGCTTTTGGATGAATTAAACGAATTGAATTAATTGATTGAGTAAAGCTTGCTTCCAAGGTTATGCAGGCAATTTCATGGAGAATAAAGGTTTGCGAGCCTAGTTCATTGTTCTGACACATTTAATGCAATATTCAGCTGGGTATTTTATGTACTTCTCCATGTCCCCTTCTTGCCTGCTGCAAGAAGTGTCCTATGTGCTACCAATGTGCATCCAAGTGGTTTTACCACTGCTGCTACTTTCTCAGTGAGTTTCCATGGCTGCATGAAAACAAGGTCTCCTGAGTCCTAGGTTGTCACTACAGTATATCCACTTCACCACAGTGGCTTCAATTCACTCAGCCATTTTTTTTGAGGATGGGGTTGCAGATTGAGAAGCAATTTACCAATACTTGCAGTTCTTAAGCTGAATAATACACTTGCCTCATATCCTTGTGTCTGGAGGAGTCTAAGATGACTCAGTGAAGTCCTGTTTCCTGATCGCTTTGCTGTGCATGGCCATAGGCCAGGAGTTCTCAACCTTTTTAAACTGGGGGCCAGGTCACGCTTCATCAGACAGCTTCAGGGGCCAGATGGCCATTTTGCCCTTTCTCTACCACATTGCACTTCCTGGTGTGGTGGAGGCGGTAGGGGCCACATGAAATGGGGCCATGGGACGAATCTGGCCTGTGAGCCACAGGTTGAGAATCCCTGCCATAGGCATTGCAAATGGACATTAGGGGATGGCAGGTCATCATTTGTTTCCAGTGTCCTCTTCTAGAACTGCTTCTTTGCTCAGAAGAAATTCTTACATGTATTGCTTAAATAGCTTGTATGGCATGGGGTAGGGTGTGATCCCCAGCTCACAAGAAATTGGACAAGATTTTAAAAGCTCCCTGATGCCTTTCACACTGATGGGTATTTTCTTGATATTGTTTAGTTATCATCAGTAACATGCATTATACAGATACTGTCTTTAAAACTTAAAAACATTTGGTTCCCCCATCGCCTATAGTAGTTACTTGACTTATTTGGCACAGAACTCAGTAGCTTTTCTGGGAGCTGGAAAGCTTTTGTTTTTTTGGCTGTTTAAAGCTTTTCCACACTTGTATAAACCAAGGAGTATCCAGTTAAAAGGCAAACCTCTCTCAGTGGTTGACGAAAATCAAAACAGATGCTAGTTTTACTTGCATGTGATAAAATTAACTCAGCCCATCACATTTTCTGCAAAACAAAGGAAATGCCTTCTAATCCATGCTGCCCTCAGTTTATAGATACAAAGTACTCTGCCAGATTCATTGAATCTATGTTTACAAGTTCAAAAAAATAAAGAAGTGAACAGCAGGAACTGCAGTGTTATTAATGTTCCCATCATAACACAACTGTTGGTGTTCTTGCCATTCCAATTAAGTTCTAATTATGTAACCTGTTGTTCCCAAATTTGTGGCTTGTGAATAGTGCTGTGGCACCCATGGAGACATGCCACACACGGTGCCTGCAGAGGCTCTATAGGCAGTTGATTGCAAACGGAAGTCAATCAGTTGTACAGCAGAGCCAAGGAGGCTTTGGATAAAGATGCAAAAATGGTGTCATTTGCCTTGCCTGCTTACCATCCTTCAATTGCCCTTTTGCTTATTTGTCCTCTCCTGCCTTCTAGCCATTCCTCACTATTTCTTTTTCTCTCTCCTTTGCCTTCCCTCATCCTCTTTCTCTGGTTGCCAGTCCTTCTGCTTCTTCTTTCTGTTGTCCATCCCTTGTCTTTCTTTTGCCTTCTTCTTCTACAGGTGCCATATCCATTCTGGATATTGGCTATCATCATAGTGATAATCTTTCTTTTCTTAACTTCTTGGAACAGTTCTTCCAAGGACAATCCACACGTCTCTCTGGTTCTTCAGCCATGTAGTCCATCTATGAACAGGGCCTCTCTTCCTAGGGATCTTTCCTTGCAGAGTGCCTTGGATTACTCTATATTTCATGCTGTTTCTCATGATACGCCCAAGGTATTGGAGCTTTCTTTGCTTAATGGAATTAAGCAGTTCTTGTTCTTTATCCATCTGGTGCAACTCTTCTGCATTATTTATTTATTTAGTTTTATGTCCCGCCCTCTTGCCCTAGGGCAACTCAGGGTGGCACACTTTCACATAAATATTATACAAATCCCCTTAGAAAATTCAATAAAAACTATTTAAAATCATCCCAAATTTAAAAGACCCTCCCTTTCCACCCAACAATAAAAGGGACATATAATTCTAACATTAGTCACATGGTCAACCCATGATATCCTTAGATCCACATTTCAAAAGCCTTGATTTTCTTTTGCTGTGTTTGGCAATTACATACTACTCAGAAAGAGAAAATAGATGAGGAAGAAGTAGAAGCAGTGACAAACTTTACGTTTTTGGGATCAAAGATCACTGCAGATGGTGATTGCAGCCATGAAATAAAAAGGAGACTGATTCTTGGCAGGCAGGCTATGAGAAACCTGGGGAACATAGTGAAAAGTAGAGACATCACCTTGCAAACTAAATTTTGCATAGTCAAAGAAATGCTATTCCCAGTGGTGATGTATGGTTGTGAGAGCTGGACCATGAGGAAAGCTGAACACAGAAGAATACATGCCTTTGAAATGTGGTGTTGGAGGACAGTTTTGAGAGTCCCCTGGACAGCAAGGAGAACAAATAGGTTGATCTTAGAAGAAATCAACACTGACTGTTCCCTAGAAGGTCAAATTGTAAAGATGAAACTAAAGTACTTTGGACATCAAATGAGAAGACAGGATTCACTTGAGAAAGCCTTGATGCTGAGAAAGGTGGAGGACAAAAGAAGAAGGGTGTAGCCAAAAATGAGATGGCTAGATGGTATTGTAGATGCAGTGGGTTAAGGAAGATGGTGGAGGACAGAGGTGCCTGGCGGTGAATGATCCATGGGGTCGCAAAGAGTCAGAATTGACTGTGCAACAACAACAACAACAACAGAAAGAGAAAAGGGCACTGTTGTATCTGGCCCTTATAAGACAATGATGAAGCAACAAGTATTTATTCAACAGTCTTTTAGGTTATGCTTACTAGGTGCTCTGGACACAGAGATGGCTATATAATCCCATGTAATCAGTCCCTCCAGAATCTGCCGTGTAGGGGGCAAGGAATAGCTACACCTGGAGTGGTAGCATAGTGGAGGAGACCCAGGCTTAGCACATTGCTGGCTACCTGTGCGGAATGGGTGGAAAAGATCCAGTCCGGCCCCACCCTTGTTTACTCATGGGACTTATATAGTGTCTCCCCGGTGGTGGCTCCTTAATACAAGGTAGCAACCTGCCGGATAACCATAACTAACCAATCATAACAGGGTATGTATGTAATTAACCAATGGGGAACAGGATCCAAAATTGTAACCAATCACAGGGCTAGGATTAGCATAATGAGCGCACCCTGGAATGGGGATTCCACACACTTTTTGGCTCCTAATTCGGATGGCGGGAAACTGCCATTTTCTTCCTTGCAAGGTACTACCCGCGCAACTTGCAATAATGCCTCAATACACAACAGACACACAGTGGCCAGGAGCTGGTCCTAGTTTTCAACCTGTTGTTCCTGCTCTGGCTAGACTTTTGTAGTACCTACAATGAACCTTCCTGCTTCTTGGTTCAGAAACTATTGTTTGTTCTGAGCCCCAAAACATACAGTCTAAAGTTGGTGATCACCTGAGGATGCTGATTCTAATCTGTAGACTACAGTGTATGAAGAAGTAAACCACTGGGCCTCTTCAGAGTCTTCCACAGTTTCTATGCCATTTCTGGTACCAGTTGCTCAGATGAGATACTCCCGATTGGTGAGTTAGGACTGGATCCATAAATGTTGTAACAATGCAGGGACATCCTTCTAAATTAAAAAAAAGGTGAATGGTGGTTTCTTATTGTTTTAGAATTGGACTGCTAGAGGATTATGAAAAATAAATCTCTTCAACAACCTTCTTTAGACATGCATATGAAATCCATAAAAGTTCTTGACAATAAATACTGCTAGAGGGTTAACTAAAGTTGTTTCTCTCTTTGGCAAGATTCCTTTCAGTGCCTTACATTATTCAACTCCCATGACGTGTAAACTGTAAGATATTGTCAACCGCTAAAGCAATTACAGCCCTGGCAGTTTCTTCATGTTAGCACATGAAATCACCTCAGTGTATGAGATTTAACTTTAAGCATGAAACTACAATGTGCACAAAACCTGTTCACCATAATTAATCGCAAGACCAATGAGGTGGTGATTGGGAAAAAGATGTTACTTACCCTACATTTCTGATATTTGTTTGATAGTTTGAAGTTTCATGCTTCATTGTTGTTATTCTTGATGCATTTTGGGATTTGAATTGGGAATTCTACAAGTTTCCCATGACTTGTTGACATCTTACAGACCAGCACATGTTGTATAGCATTAACTATCCTTAAGATAGCCACGTATCAACAGGCCACACCATAAACTCTTGGGACAGATACTGTTAGAAACACATATAAGAACTCTATCTCCATCTCTACTCAACCAAAATCAGTCCTTAATAATATGATACACAACTCACAGGTTGATAGTGGGTTCAGGCATCCACTAGCAACACCCCATTTTCATTTTACGTAGGAGAGACAGACCAAACTCTGTATGAAGAAACACAAAGACAGAAATCTGAAAAGAACACTTTAACCTCCTGTTGTGTTTGTGTCGTCCGCAAGCCCAGAGCGTTTGTCTTCTTCTTCTTGGTCTTGAAATATCACGGGACTGTGTTTCTGCCTAAACTATGTAGTCTGTACAGTCTTCACTCTGGTCCATTGGCCTCCCAGTCACCCCACTCCCCTTCCTGTCATTTCCCGCCTAAATGTATCCGTTTATGAGTGTATATATTTAGCAGTGCTGCGCCACTGTTCTCCATGTTCTGACTGCCTAATAAAGTTGTTTGGCCCTGTTATGCTGGCTGCTTCGCATTTCTACCAGAACATCAAACCTCCCAAAATACTCTATTATTTGAGTTGACTTGTGGTACTTCAGAGAAATATTAGCGAGATTTGCTGATTTGCTGTTAAAGAGGAAATTCCAGCTTTTTGTTAGAGGTTTGAATCAGGTTTGAATCGTGCTAAATGGTAGTGGTGGTGGTGATGGGCCATTAAATAAATTCTTTGTAAAAGAGTTTTAAGGAATCTGGCTGGCAGAATCTTGAGAAAGGCTTTCTGGATTGCCAGATTGTGGTTACTTTTCAAAACAATTTTACTGGTCAAAAAAAGGTGGGGGCTGAATCACACCTGTAATCAAAGGAGCATCCATCTTTGCCAGGAGCTCCCATATTATGAACCTGCAATGAAGCAATTAATTCCATTGTTTCACTATCTATGGATTTGACAAGCAGGGTGTAGCATTGGTTGAGTTGGGGTTTCTACCAACAAAAAGAAAATTCAGCTGCATGCCAGAAATCCCTGTTACTCTGATGCAATTTTTTCTGACAAAAGTAAAAACAAAATACCTCCCCAAACCTACAGAATGATTTAACAAAGCCTTTTGATAAGTTGGTATGTATACGTAATTTATTTTAAAATGCTGCCTAAAGGAGCTTGTTCTTCTGTGCTTGAATAGCTGACAAATAACATACAGTTCATCCTATCTGGCATGATTAACTTTGGTTTTAGGAAAGCCCCTGCCTAAGGATAGAATATGAATAACAAGTTTCTGATCCTAGCACTGGGAGAGAACTGTTGGCTTAGGAAAATATGGGAGAGGCCTATCTTATACAGAGACAAATGGGAAACAAACCTATTCAATAACTCCGTTGAACTCATTTTCTTCTGCTAAAGTATGAAGAAATGGGAAAGGCTTATAGAAGATTACTAAAGCAATGCTCCTCTGGAAAAATATGGGACACTTTAAAAAGCCAGCAGATCTAAATTGTGCTTCTTCAGCTGTACAATGTGCCATTCTCTCTCATTCAAATATGTACAGGTGAAACTCAGAAAATTAGAATATCGTGCAAATTTTCATTCATTTCACTTAAAAGGTAAAACAAATATATGAGATAGACTCACTGCATGCAAAGCGAGAGATGTCATCCCTTAATTCGTTATAATTGTGATGATCATGGTGTACAGCGTACTTGAGATTATGTGGTGATTATGGAGTACATGAGATTGGGGGGTTGGGGTTTTCATAAACTGTTAAGCCATAAGCATCAATATTATAACAAAGTACGGCTTGAACTATCTCGCTTTGCATGTAATGAGTCTATCTCATATATTTGTTTCACCTTTTAAGTTGCATTACTGAACTGAATGAACATATTTTAATTTTCCGAGTTTCACCTGTAGGTATAGAAGAGAAAGCCAAAAGGCTACAAAATGGGTACTATACAACTTGTGACCTTTGTAAGCAAGCCACACACCTCAGGACAGTGACTCAGCTAGTGGAAAACTTCCTGGTGCTACCTGACCGTCTGGTGATTGTTTGGATAATTATTGGATAATTCTTTGCTTCAGTATTCACTGAAGAAGACAGAGACCACATGCCCAAAACAGAGCCTATCTTCATAGGGAGGGAAACCGAAGAATTAAGCAAGATAGAAATAACCAGGGAGGAGGTCCTTGCATGTCTTGTTAAGCTAAACACTAACAAATCACCAGGACCAGATGGCATCCATCCACGAGTTCTCAGGGAACTTAAAGATGAAATTGCTGATCTCCTAGCCAAAATATATAATATTTCCCTCAAATCAGGCTTTGTGCCTGATGACTGGAAGGTAGCGAATGTAACACCAATTTTAAAAAAAGGATCTAGGGGTGATCCAGGAAATTACCGACCTGTCAGTTTGACATGTGTCCCAGGTAAAGTGATGGAAACCATCCTAAAAGATAGAATTAATAGGCACATAGAAGAGAAGGCGCTGCTAAAGGAGAGCCAACATGGCTTTTGCAAGGGCAAATCATGCCTCACTAACCTGTTGGAATTTTTTGAGAGTGTCAACAAGCATGTGGATAAGGGGGATCCAGTTGACATTGTTTATCTGGACTTTCAGAAGGCTTTTGACAAGGTCCCACACCAAAGGCTCTTGAATAAACTTACCAGTCATGGAATAAAGGGACAGGTCTTGTCCTGGATCAGCAACTGGCTAAGGGACAGGAAACAGAGGGTAGCACTAAATGGACACTTCTCCAAGTGGAGGGAAGTAAAGAGTGGGGTCCCCCAAGGTTCAGTACTGGGACCCCTGCTTTTCAACCTCTTCATAAATGATCTAGAGGTAGGAGTAAAAAGCAAGGTAGCCAAATTTGCTGACGACACTAAATTATACAGGGTAGTGAAAACTGTGAGAGATTGTGAGGAGCTCCAGAGGGATCTCTTGACACTGGGGGAGTGGGCAAAACAGTGGCAAATGAGCTTCAACATTAGTAAGTGCAGAGTGATGCATGTTGGTGCAAAAAACCCCAATTACATTTATAAACTGATGGGGTCTGAACTCTCTGCGACAAACCAGTAAAGGGACCTTGGTGTCCAGGTGGACAGCTCAATGAAGATGTCAACCCAGTGTGCCTCAGCAGTGAAAAAAGCAAACTCAATGCTAGGGATCATTAGGAAGGGTATAGAAAATAAGTCAGCAAGTGTCATTTTGCCTCTTTATAAATCTATGGTGAGGCCCCATCTGGAATACTGTGTACAGTTCTGGTCGCCATACCTTCAGAAGGATATTATGGAGTTGGAGAAAGTACAGAGGAGGGCAACCAGAATGATTAGGGGACTGGAACACCTTCCTTACCATCTGAGGCTGCAACGGTTGGGCCTTTTCACTCTTGAACGACGGCGTCTAAGAGGTGACCTGAAGTTTATAAAATCATGCATGGTGTGGACAAAGTAGATAAGGAAAAACTGTTTTCCCTATCGCACAACACTAGAACTAGGGGACACTCGATGAAACTTTTGGGTACTAGTTCTCAAACAAATAAGAGAAAGTACTTTTTCACCCAGAGGATTACTGGTCTATGGAACACCCTGCCAGAAGAAGTGGTGACAGCTGTCAGTCTTGACAGCTTTAAGAAAGGATTAGACAAGTTCATGGAGGACAAGGGTATCAATGGCTATAATTATGGATACTTAAGGACAACCTCGGGGTTGGAGAGATAGGCAGGATATCTCTCAATGCCATTTCCAGGGAATCCTAAGCAGGTGAAGGCATCTCCTTGGGAATACCCTGAAGGAAATGGTGAGCCACTGTGTGAGACAGAATGCTGGACTGGATGGGCTGTGGCCTGTTCCAGCAAGGCTGTTCTTATGTTCTAACCTGAAAACTGGTCTTTTTGGGGATTATCAGCCTTACCCATAGACAAAAAAAATTATATTTATGTGTGTGTGTGTGTTTGTTTGTATATATATGTGTGTGTGTGTGTGTGTGTATGTATATGTATATATGACAAATCGCAGGATGAGCTCAGGATGAATGGTGCCGAAAAAGAACGTTTGACTTTGTACATTATTCGAATAATGACAGGTTTTTTTTACCGTCGTTGTGCGAATAATGATGGTTTTTTTATGTTCTGCAGGAGATCTCCCATAGGAAACCTCATAACGATGTTTTTTGCAAAACGACGCTATTTGGGGAACCAAACGACGTCGTTATGTGAGGGTCTTCTGTATGTACTTATATCAAATTAGACTTTACTTACATCTGCCTTGTCAGCCAGTAGATCCTATACATTAATTCAGAATACTGCATTAACTTCTGTTGCGGATCTAGTCGAGTAAAATACTTACCCTTTTTTGAGATGTAGAGAAATAAGAATTTGGCAATCCATTTCTAATAACTAGACTTTATAGCAAAAGAGCAATAGTTTCCTATAGGCAGTTCATAACCCTTAGAGAGATTTCATAAAGGAGCACATTATTAGAGAAGCTTTGAAGTAAATATTGCTATCATCTAATTGGTAACTACATGTGTTAGTTAGTTTGATTTTGTGTAATTTCTGGGACTAAATCTAAAATGAGCAATAAAAAGGTTAATTAGATCAAGCAGAAGTTCTCCAATGATTGGCTTCATACACTTTTAAGTGTCAAAACTTTGCAAAAGATCTACTCGCGATCAATCAATCTTTATTACAGTCCAAGACCAGCATCGTATAGCAAAAAGAATAGAAGTTAAAATGAGGATAAAATATATCAAGAGACAAGTTAAAGTGAGGATACTTAAAATATTTTCCCCATATCTTCTCCAACTTGAGACACAAAGTCATGTTCGCTCCTGGACCGGGACTCCCTGCTCATGGTCACACATGCTCTGGTGACCTCCAGGCTAGATTATTGCAATGCGCTCTACATGGGGCTGCCCTTGATGACCATTCAGAGGCTACAGCTGGTGCAGAATGCAGCAGCCCGGGTGGTGATGGGGTGTGGGCGTTATGCTCATACCTCACCATTGCTTTGGGAGCTGCACTGGTTACCAGTTTGTCTCCGGGTGCAATTCAAGGTGCTGGTTTTGACCTTTAAAGCCCTACATGGTAGTGGGCCAGGATACCTAAGAGACCACATCGTCCCAAGAGTGTCTGTCCGTCCAACCAGAGCGGACCGGAGGGGCTCTCTAATTGTTCCATCTGCCAGAGGGGCTCGCCTCTCTGGCACACGAAGGAGGGCCTTTTCTGTGTCCGCACCAGCCTTGTGGAACCTCCTGCCAGTAGAGTTGTGGGAGCAGATGGAGCTGCTGCCTTTCAGAAGAGAATTAAAAACCTGGTTGGCGGGGCAGGTGTGGGGCTCAAATGGAAGAGTGGCCCCCGCCTGTTGGCTTATAAAATGAAGCCCCATATCTTTTTAATGCGGGGAGTTTTAATGTTAGTTTTAATAGGTGGGTGGGTATGTTGGGGTTTTTAATTGTTTTTAATATGTATGTTTTAATCTTGTTGTGAGCAGCCGTGAGTTGGGTTCGCCAGATTGGGCGGCCTAGAAATTTGAAAAATAAATAAATAAATAAATAAATAAATAAATAAATAAATAAATTGGAGGGCATCTACCCTAGCCCACTGCCAGGCCCTTCCTTCTGCAGTTCTTGAGGGAAGGTTCCAAAAAACACCAATGTCAGAGAGACTATGCCCCTGTGACCAGTGGTGGGTTTCAGCAGGTTTGCCCCTGTTCGCCAGAACCAGTAGCAGAAATTCCGGCTGGCCCCGACCATCCAAATTTTGAAATAAAGAAGTCCTAATCTGGGTGCAATGCAGGGTTTTCCCACTGGCCATGCCCACCATACCACGCCCACAGAGTAGGTAGTAAAAAAATTTTGAATCCCACACTGCCTGTGACTGGAGAAATTGAAACCACAGAACATGTTCTATGTAGTTGCCCTTTCTATAGAGGCATACGGAACAAGTTCATTTTTCCATTGCTTCACAAGTATCTTGGCTGGACAAACAACACATACACCCACTAGCTGCTATCTGATGAAAGACCCACCTTCACCCACAACACTGCCAGATTCTGTGCTGCAGCATGTAAGATCAGAAGAACAATACTGGCAGGACCTTCAACTAAATAATATACTTGTGCCACAGCATAGGCTAGTAATAACTGTAATACTAGTGCAAGCGCGGCGCCAAAATGGCCGCCGCGCCCTTTGCGGGGGCCCCCCCACAGGACAGAGAATCCGGGTAGTTAGGGGCGTGGCCAGCGCCCTGATAAAAGGGGTGGCCACGAGGCAGCCGAGCTGCCATTTTACCTCAGCGACGGAGCGGAGAAGTTTTTTCCCCTGTGTCTCCGTCGCTCTTTAACTTACCAGGAAGCCTTTGGCGGCGATTTTTTCCTTTTTGGCTTCCCTTTACTCCGGTGGAGATGCCTTCGAAGAAGAAGGCAGCTTCGAGTGCGGCTCGCGCTGTCAGGAGGCGCAACCCAGGTCGGAGGACCGCAGTCCCGCCTCCTCAGCAGCCGCCTTTGCCCCTGCCGGGATCGGCGGAATGGGGTCTATTGCCCCTTGGCCCGGAGCGGGCGAACAGAGTGCGGGCGCGGTAGGGGATCCGGCCCGCGGCCCGCGAGCGGTGGACACCGCTCCTGCATCTGCCCACCAGGTTGGGCCTGCTGCTCTTGGGTCGCCGCCTCCCCCGGGGCCCTCTAGCCTTGGGGGGTGGTGCGGCCCCCTGCCTTGGCAGGTTTCTCCACCGACCCTGCCGGGCTTCGGTATTGGCCAATGGCCATATTCGGGTCCTGGGGTACAGGGACCTGTACCCACGTCTGGACCGTGCGGGCCGGCCGGCCCTTGGCCCCAGGTCACCGTGGAAGCCTTACTGGCCCGCCTTGCGGCCCTTGAAGCGTCGTTGGCTCGGGCCAGTCAGGCGCCCCCCCCCCCTTTTGGGGTTCCTTTCGAGGCGCTGTCGGCAGGAGGACAACAGCCGACAGGGAGGGTTGAGCTGCTGCAGGCGCGTGGCGCGGTTTCGGCCACTGCCTCGCAGCTCCCCAGCCAGCAGCCAGGTGCGGGTCAAGCCCCGGTGATGAGCTCTACGTCGGTCGTGAGCTCCGACGCCCCCAGTGGGCCGGAACCCCCGGTGGGGGCGGCCCGCGGGGGTGCAGCATGTGAGTATACGGTGTAAGTGAGTACATCCACACACATCCCCGGGGCCCCGTGGTGGGGGGTGTTCCCTACCCTGAGGGGCATGTTTGGGGTGGCCGGGTTGGTCTAAGCTCCTATTCCTTACTGCTAGTGACCACTTGGCACAGGCCGCCAGGGAGTAAATTTGGCGGGGGGAGTATGTGGATATCTTCTCACTCCTAAACAAGGTGCCCACCGAGGAGAGATGGAGGGGAGGAATGAAAAGGATAGTGGCAGACACGTTGTCGCAAGCCACCAAGTATGTGGGCCAAATGGTCGCTGGCCTGCATCATATGCATGGCGGTGTACCTCAGGGCCCGGCCGGATCTGGCAATTCCGATGGTCCTGTATTTGGACAACATCTACCGGGCGATGGTTTACTTTCCGGGCCCAGCGTGGTTGGCTTGTGACAAGGAATGCCGTAGGCGGATTCCCCCACACCCTGGGGATTAGGCGGGATGAGCCAGGCCAGAGCCTGCGGCTTTTGTACTTTACGCCCACGCGCCCTGTGCCCGGGGAGATATACCATTGTGGGCATGCGGTTCAGCGGGCGGCCCCAGCATAGGTCACCTGCCATGGGGCGGGGCGGGGGGTTCCAGCCCGCCTGCCGTGCTGGACTTTCTTGTCCAATGGCTCCTCTAATGGGAGGACTTGTATATACAGACAGGAATGTCCCACCTGTGTTGGCCCCCATGCGGTCTCTGCCTGTCCCAGGCATAGAAGGATGCGGGGCAGAGGGTGGGGCAGACAGGGGGCTTGCAAGACTGCCGCAGATGGATCTAGTTCACCGAAGGGCTCCCTCCCCATTTGAGGTGGACATGTTGGGGCGTTGGCTCACATGGTACCTGAAGGGAGAGGATGCGGGTTATCTCCTTCAGGGTTTTAGGCAGGGGTTCCGGATCCTTTTCATGGGTAACGGGTCCCCTCAGGATGCCCCCAATCTTTTACCCCTTAAGGGGAGGGAGGAGGTGGCTGCTGCCAGCTTTGACAAAATGGTCTATGCGGGCAGGGTCGTGGCACTGTCCCTGCACCCCCGTCCCGGGGAGCATATTATTCCAATGATGCCATGCCTTTTGACTATTCCATTGGGGCTCGGTATTCGAGCGTTTCACCATTTTACTAGATTGCACTTTTGTCCGCAGGTCAGGGTCCCGGTCTGTAGCCCATTCCCTGGATGGTTTTATTCGGGGCTGAACGGGGCTGGGACACGTACACACGTCTCCTCAACACATTTCAGACGCTAATGGAGGAACTTGGTGTCCCTTTAGCGCCCGAAAAGACCGAGGGCCCATCTCCACAGCTAGTATTCCTGGGGTGGAGAGCAACACGATAGCGCAGGATTCTAGGTTGCAGCGGGATAAGGTGTCAAGGCTAGTGGCCCTTGTCGCGGTCTTGCTGGCAGAGTGCATGGCATCACTGAGGGAACTTCTGGTGCTACATGGTCACCCCAGTTTCGCTGGCAGGGTCGTCGCACCGGGCAGGGCATTTGCTCTGCGCTGGTGCGACGCTATGGCGGGATTATCTAGGCCCCACCACAGGCTCAGATTTACCCGGGGTATCGGGGCAGATGTGCTTGTCTGGCCATAGATCCAGAGGTAGTTCAACGGGGTGTCATTTTGGGGTCTGATTTCCTGGCTCCCCCTTGCTTTTAGATGCAGTCCGATGCCTCAGGATTCCTGGGTTTCTGGGATGTACTTCAATTGGAAGTGGGCCTATGGTGGGTGGCCACCATCCTGGGCAGGCAAGGGTCGCCTGCATGGTCTCACGTATCTGGAATGTTTCCCTATCCTGGGTGCTTTGATGCTATGGGGCAAGGGGTGGGCCAACTCGGTTGTGCAACTTTGGCATGGCAACGCGGCTGTTTTCCGCATCGTCACTGCACAGA
Source organism: Bradypodion ventrale (assembly GCA_035047345.1). Classification (NCBI taxonomy): domain Eukaryota; kingdom Metazoa; phylum Chordata; class Lepidosauria; order Squamata; family Chamaeleonidae; genus Bradypodion; species Bradypodion ventrale. The sequence goes on from JAWDJE010000005.1 coordinate 176,877,250, forward strand.
ATTCCAAATCGCCCGGGGTTATGGAGCTAGTTAGTTGGTTTGTGTTATGCAACCTGTGCCTCAACGTTCCCTTCAGGGCCAGGCATGTCCCAAGGGTTGATAATGATATTGCTGCTGCTTTGTCCCGCCTGCAGATCTCCCGGTTCCATGCCTCGGCCCCCGGATGAGGAGGAATTTCCCTCGCCACTCCCGGATGTGAGATGGACCGTTGGCGAGGAGAGGTGAACCGGGCGATTGGCCTTGTCACTAGCGCCATGCATGAGTAAGGCGTATCACCACGCATTTAGTTCCTTTAGAGTATTATGTACCCGATTCCGACTGCCAGGAACCTGGCCTTTTCCAGTAGCCCATGTTCTGCGGTTCACGATTTACCTGTATCCCCAGGGCCTTGCACCACGCACCATAGCATCTCAGCTGTCGGGTTGGCTTTTAGGGCCAAAGTGGGAGGTCGTGTGGACAGCACCAATGACTTCCGGGTGAGACATGTTGGGAGGGGTGGGTGCGCGTGCCCGGGCGTTTCCTGGGCGACCGCCACCCCATTTACCCAGGGGGTTTATGACCCAGTTGGCCTGGGGCTGGCCTGGCCTCTGTTTTGATAGATGAGGCAGCCCACTTCATGCGGCTACAACGGTGGCCTTTTTGGAGCCCTCCGCGTCGGCGAGCTTGAGATGCTGAGTAAGGCGGATGCAAGAGTTTCCCAGGGTTTTTACCCAATTGGCCCGGGGCTGGCCTGGCCTCAGTTTTGATAAATGAGGCAGCCCACTTTATGCGGCTACAACGGTGGCCTTTTTGGAGCCCTCCGCATCGGCGAGCTTGAGATGCTGAGTAAGGCGGATGCAAGATTTTCCCAGGGTTTTTACCCAATTGGCCCGGGGCTGGCCTGGCCTCTGTTTTGGAAATGAGGCAGCCCACTTCATGCGGCTACAACGGTGGCCTTTTTGGAGCGCTCCGCGACAGCGAGCTTGAGATGCTGTATAAGGCGGATGCAAGTGTAGGGCACTGGAACTCGAGGATGTCTATGTTGCCAAAGACTGGGCCCAGTTGAGGATACGCTCCTCTAAGACAGATCAGCATGGCGTAGGCAGTGGTGTAAGACTGCTATGGTGTTCTTTGGCAGACATCTGTCCGGTTGGTGCCCTACAGGAATTCCTGGCACTGCGTGGCAGGCACCACGGCCCGTTTTTCTGTCACCAAGATGGGTCTCCCCTTACTAAATTTCAGTTTTGGAAGGTGACAGCCAGAGCCCTCACCAGGGTGGGCCTACCAGGTGCCCGTTTTGGCACACATTCATTCCGTATTGGTGCAGCCTCTACAGCAGCTGCTTTTGGGTACTCTGGGGCTGACATACGCAGCATGGGGAGGTGGGGCTCGCAATGTTTTCAGTTTTATGTGCGCCCACTCCCGCCATGAGTACCAATCCAGTCACCTCACCGTCTTTTTCTCAATTTTTCTCAATTTTCTTACAGACCCTGGGTGTTGTATTACACCGGTGACAGTATGGCTGGTGGGCCACAGCTATGTGCACAGGGCAGCGCGTTACGCTGCGGCGACAGAGTGGGGACCCCGACTGGGACTGGGTGAACACGCCAGTCTCACATGGCATGGTAAGCCTGGGATGTTATGGCGGGAGCTGCGGCCTTTCCTTTTTTCTGGCCTGAGTGCTGACCCGCCTGACATTCTCGTCATCCACCTGGGGGGCAATGATTTGGGCCAGGTCACCGGCTTATCGCTCAAGCATGCGAATTGCGGGGACCTCGCCTACTTGCATTATGTCTGGCCTGCCACAACCCTGGTTTGGTCGGACATTATCCCGCGCCTTTCTTATAGAGGGGGCGTTCACCTCCTGGCCCTTGACCGCGCTAGGCGCACGGTCAACAGGGTGGTGGCGCGGTTTCTTGCCAACGGGGCTTGGGGACAGGTCAGTCATCACCCCGATATTAGCCTACAAAATTATGACTTGTATGCAAGGGATGGGGTCCACCTGTCGCGAGGAGGTATGGACCTCCTGTTGGGTGATTGGCGAGCAGGCCTGTCGACCGAGCTGACGGTCTGGGTGGGGGCGTCAGGTCTTCTTTGAAGCCCCTCCGTGTGGCGGGTAGCACTGGTAAGGTAAACAGTATGACCCACAGGTATCCGGCAGGTTCGCAATTGACTGGACAACACTAGACAGGAATAAATTAGTTAAACGTTGTCCGGTCAACGACGAACCAGGCGACGGGGTGATGACGATTGCTAACCAGCATGCATCACCCCTGTGATTTCACGGATACGCGTCAGAGGGTGGGGTCATGAGTTAGTTATTGACTACGGTCAACAATTTGTTTGTTGTCAACAAACAAATTGATACAAATTGATACATTGTAACCAATTGCCGTTGGCAATTTTGGGGTGGTACCTTACCAGTGTTACTTCGGCCTGCTTGCCTTATGAATTATGATTGGTCGTTTTACCAATACAAATTTATAATTCGGACTAGGGCATTGAATCAATAAATGTGGCCCGATGCTGTTATCCACTTTCAATGTTGTCTGTGTCCGTTATTGGGGGGGTGCGCCTGCAATGCAAGCGCGGCGCCAAAATGGCCGCCGCGCCCTTTGCGGGCCCCCCCCCCACAGGACAGAGAATCCGGGTAGTTAGGGGCGTGGCCAGCGCCCTGATAAAAGGGGTGGCCACGAGGCAGCCGAGCTGCCATTTTACCTCAGCGACGGAGCGGATAAGTTTTTTCCCCTCCACCCCCTCCCTAGTTAACAGTGTGATATTTTGGTCGCTTCGGGGCCGGGTGGGAATTTTTGGCTGGGACCCATATTGGCTTCCGGGTCCTGGCTTTTTTGCCCATCCCACACTGTTGCTATGGTTTGATATAGGGGTCTTTCTATGTTCCTAACGTTGACTTTGGTCACATTGGCGGGTAGCACTGGTAAGGTAAACAGTATGACCCACAGGTATCCGGCAGGTTCGCAATTGACTGGACAACACTAGACAGGAATAAATTAGTTAAACGTTGTCCGGTCAACGACGAACCAGGCGACGGGGTGATGACGATTGCTAACCAGCATGCATCACCCCTGTGATTTCACGGATACGCGTCAGAGGGTGGGGTCATGAGTTAGTTATTGACTACGGTCAACAATTTGTTTGTTGTCAACAAACAAATTGATACAAATTGATACATTGTAACCAATTGCCGTTGGCAATTTTGGGGTGGTACCTTACCAGTGTTACTTCGGCCTGCTTGCCTTATGAATTATGATTGGTCGTTTTACCAATACAAATTTATAATTCGGACTAGGGCATTGAATCAATAAATGTGGCCCGATGCTGTTATCCACTTTCAATGTTGTCTGTGTCCGTTATTGGGGGGGTGCGCCTGCAATGACTTATGTACTAATTTTACTCCTCCTTAACACTGAGAAGAAATGCTCCTTTTTAAGCCCCCTCAACTTTATCTTTTGTCTCTTGATATATTTTAGTTCTCCCATTTTAACTTCTGTTCCCTCTGCTGTTCTATGCTAGAGCAGAAATGCTCCTTTTAAAGCATCCTCATTTTAACTCTTGTCTCTTGATATATTTTAGTACCCCCATTTTAACTTCTGTTCCCTTTGCTGTTCTATACTTGTGTTGGACTGTAATAAAGATTTGATTTGATTTTAATTTGACTTAAAATATATTTTTAAAAGGAGCATTTCTGCTCAGAGTTAAAATTAGTATTTAAGATTAATAGTGTTACAACTATTACTAAACCTATGGTACAGTGCTAGTGGTTTATTTAGTGGAAGGACCTGCCAGGATTGTTCTTCTAATTTTACACACTGCATCGTGGAACCTGGCAGTGTTGTGGGTGAAGGTGGGCCTTTCATTGGATAGCAGTCAGTGGGTGTATGTGCTGTTTGGCCATCCAGGATACTTGCAGAGCAGTGGAGATATGAACTTGTTCCGGATTTCTCTATAAAAAGGGCAGATGCAGAGAACATGTTCTATGGTTTCAGTTTCTCTAGTGTCACTGGGGCATTGTCTCTCTGACATTGATGTCCTTTAGAACTACACTTGATCTTAGCCAAAAGGCCGAGAAGCTGGAGTTCGACCCTTTGGAACTTTCTCTCAAGAACCGCTTGGCAGCGGGGCTAACATAAACGCCCTCTGAAGACTTGGAGTCTCAGGTTGGAGCAGGTACCAGGCCAGGGCAACAATGTATCTGCAAAACTCTGGAGCCAGAAGGGTTTGGGCCCTGGCTAGGTTGGTTTGCCTTTCTGTGTCTAGCATTCTCTGTTTGAAAGCTTGTTTCGCCTGGTCGTGACTCATGGCCTGTATGAGAGGTTGAGAAAAGCCAATGTACTGCAGTCTGGATTGAATTGTTTTTTTCCATGCTGAATGGAAACTATCCTGGAGAGTTAGAGGAGCCAGGCCACTGGGATTAAACAAAATGTTGTGCCAAAGGTTGAGAGTGGCCAGCCACAATCTTGCCTCAACCTTTATCATGCTTGTCTCCAGGCGGAGGATGGGGTTGGATACACCGGGGGGGGGGGGTTTCTGGAGAGCTGCATGTAAGAATTTAGATTGTACTCTTTCCATAAGAGCCAGGTTGGTAGGTGGGGGGCCTGATAGGACTCCATAGAGTAGCTGTGACAGGATTTTAACTTCAAACAATTTGAGCGCAGCAGGAATGTATTGGCCTCCTTTTGTGTTCAGGAATTTAAGTATGGTGAAGACAGATACTGTATCTGGGCTGTAAAAATGGTGTGTGGTATGGGCATTCCTGAAGCTTGAAGGACTACTTCCAAGTATTTAAAGCTGGTAACCTGTTCTATCTTATGACCATTTATTTTTCAGATGTGTTTCTTAGGCCTTTTCTGATAGTTGATCTCTAATTGGTTACTGTTGCAGTAATGAGCCAGAGATGCCAATGTTCTTCTGAGTCCTATTGGGGTTCTAGAAAGAATTACAGCATTGTCAGCATATAGGAGTACAGTATGTGTATGGGTTTCTCAGCAAGCTTGGGAAGGTGGAAGGCAGAGGTTTTTAGATGGCTGATCCACCAGCTCCTGCTACTCCAAGCCCACTAACCATGTCAGCCAATGGCAGACCTCCACCCAGGGTCAAGAAAAGACAGCAAAAGATCTACTAGAAAATCGATTCATTGGGATCCCAACCAACATTATTTCTGGGTTACTCAATCAGAAGTCTATGCACAGATTATTGCCTTTTTGGAAAGTTTAATAACTAAGTTATACATTGTAAAAGTGGACCAATGATTGGGACTTGCATTATTATTTTCTTTTGTTGTTGCAAATGCCATTGTTTACTTAATTTTAAATCAGCTTTAAAGGGATTCTTAGAAACATTTTATGTCATTTCTGTACCGATCCCAAGATTTTTCTTTAAAAAGTTAATTTTAAACAAGCAAAGGTTAATAAATTTCTTTTAAAAGTAATATTCTGTGTTCTGCATAAAATATTGTATTTTACATTCATTTGCTGATCAACCTGAAGCCTTGATGTTAAATAAAATTATTTTTCCCTTCCCTCTGCATGACAATATAAGTTTGTTTAGTAGTGAGGGGAAGTGCTCTGTTAAGCTATTTCCTTCATTTGATAAAAAAACACAACACTTTCAAAAATGAAAATGATATACTTCTACTCTGCTAGCTAGTTATTTAAAATATGGGCATGGAGAGACAACTTGTTTCTTTGTCAAGTGATAGGGATGTTGGAAATGGTTGGAGAGGGGACTATTTTTGTGTGGTGGCAAAGGACATCTCACTGGCTAGATAGCTCAGGAATTAGCTACGGTTGAGAGTTCAATTCCCCACTGCACCTCCTGGGAGAAGAGCTAACCTACATAGTCCTGGGCAAGCTGCACAGTCCCCAGAAAAAAGGATTGGCAAACCTCTTCTGAGCACTGTCTACCTAGAAAACACTGAAAAGAGTTAGTGTAAAACAGAACTGACTTGACCTCATGAAATTATTATAATAATAAAGCACCTCTCACTGCTTTTGTGCATCCTGAAACAATTCTACTTGCCTGTACTTTGGGTGATTAAAATCTTCTCATGGAAGATTTGAGTCTGGATTGTGTTGGCCCCATCACGGAACAGGCCATATTGCTGACTGCTTCATCTATGAAATCCTGCAGCATATAGGATGATCTCTAATGTCATATTCACAGGATGTATGTGTATGCACATGTACCATAATCCCTTCTGATCCTGGATTTGAGTAATCAAGTCCCTAAACCTACTCATTTCAAGTTGCAACAAGGCCACCCTAAAACAGTGATATCTATATGCTTGGAAGATTATCTAAGTTTAAAGAAGCTTATAGCCATGCAAACCAGATGAAAAAGAATTAAATCTACCAGGTATGCTTCAAGGACCTACCACATATCAAGAGGATATATATAAGAAAATATAGAGCATTTTTTTATTTAGAAAAGGAACATTTAGAACTATACTTCTTGTTCTCAAAATAATATAACAACATTCCTTGGAAACAAACTAGAAATCCAGACTTCTGCTCTTGTTCTCCTAGTTATAAATATTTTAAAATATTTTGTCCAATAATGCCATCCACAGACTGGTAGAAAGTGGACTGTGGACATTTAATACCATGAATGAAGAGGTGTATTGTTTAAGTAAAAGAGAGCCAGGATAAAGGAAATTTTTGTTGAGGTAATTGTCCACACACACACACACACACACACACACACACACCATGCATTAACATTGGGAATCGGTGGGAGGCGTCTTAACATCCTAATGTAATAATACTTGTTTGATAAACTTGTTTTCTCAACTTTGGCTTCCTGCCTTCTCTTCTATTTTGTTTTCTTTCCATTGTTTTGTTGGTAGCTATTTCTTTTTCCTCTCACCTCCAACCAAGAAACAAGCATGGAGGTTATTTTCACATGCCAGAGATTCCATTTCCCCAAATTATCTCTTCTGACTGTAGATACACATGATAACTGTAAGTAAAGATACCTTTTCGTACTTTAAATGCTTCTAGAGTGCTCATTTTGTGTGGAAGAACCAAGGAGAGGGGGGTAATGAGACTGAGCTGATAATATTTTCTCTGTGTTGCTGTTGTTATTTTTTTCCTATCTCACACTTTGCTAACTAAAAGGAATAACCAAAATTCTCCAATAATTTTCTATAGAAGGGAATGGATAATAGCATTCTTTCCCTCCCATGCTATTTAGGGCTCCATCTTCCAGTATACTGTTGTTCAGTCGCACAGTTGAGTCTGACCCTTTACAACCCCATAGACCACTGCACACCAGGCTTCTCTATCATCTGCCATCATCTGTAACTTCCAAGATCTACGCCCACTGTGTCAATGATGCCATCTAGCCATTTCATCCTCTGTCACCCCCTTCTCCTTTTGCCTTTGATCTTTCCCAGCATCATGGCCTTCTCAAGTGAGTCTTCTCTTCTCATTTGCTGGCCAAAGTACTTGAGCTTCAGCTTCAGTATTTGTCCTTCCAAGCAGCAGTCAGAGTTGATTTCCTTTAGGATTGACTGATTTAATCTCCTTACAGTCCAGGGGACTCTCAAGAGTCTTCTCCAATACCACAGTTCAAAGGCGTCTATTCTACTGCAATCAGGCTGCCTTATGGTCCAGCTCTCACAGCCATACATTATTACTGGGAAGATCATTGCTTTAACTATGCAGACTTTTGTTGGCAGGGGAATGTCTCTACTTTTTATTATGCTGCCTTGGTTTGCCATAGCTTGCCTCCCAAGAAGTAAGTGTCTTTTTTATTCATTCATTTCATTTCATTTATTCGATTTATATCCCGCCCTACTTAGCCAGGGCCAACTCAGGGCGGCTTACAACAAGTAAATTAAATACAATATAACAAGAGAAAACAATATAAACACACAAAACACAATAGTATACAATTACAAATCAACAACTGCAGAATTAAATATACAATCAATGCAAAAAGACTAGTCTATAAACAACAGCATCCTAAAATATACCACAAAAATTCCAACTAACAAAGTAGCACAGCACAGAATCAATATGCATTACAAAATTCAATATACAAATAATCAAAAAATTCAGCACAATTATCACAATCCCATAAAGGTTGTGTCCTTACGGTTCCCACAGAGCCCAAAGTTCCACGCTCTCAACAGACTGGGAAAAAAGCTCTGCTCTCTGTGACCCAACATCAGGTGTTAGTGAGCACAAACAGGTCCCCTTGTTGCTGTGAGGAAATGGTGCAAATGCTACCACTCCCTCCAGAACGAGGCAAGCATCCGGTGGACTCAGAGGCAGCAGAGGCAAAGTTCTTTTAAAGCTGCCTGCCTCCCTCTCACAGGTGTTTCTGCCCTTCTCCAGCCAGGCTTGACTGGGAAGGGACGAGGCAAGCTACAGTCACTGTCTGCAGTGATTTTAGATCACAAGAAGGTAAAGTCTGTCACTGCTTCCATTTCTTCCCCTTCTATTTGCCAGGGAGTGATGGGGCCGGATGCCATTATCTTTGTTGTTGTTGATGTTAAATTTCAGGCCAGCTTTTGCACTCTCCTCTTTCACCCTCATCAAGAGGCTCTTTAGGTCTTCTTCACTTTCTGTCATTAGAGTAGTGTCATCTGTATATCTCAAATTGTTGATATTTCTCTCAGCAATCTTAATTCCAGTTTGTGCTTCTTCCAGCCCTGAATTACACATGATGTTCTCTGCATATAAGTTAAATAAGCAGGCTGACAATATACAGCCTTGTCATACTCCTTTTCCTATTCTAAACTAATCAGTTGTGCTGTATCCTGTCCTAACTGTTGCTTCTTTACCCGCATACAGATTTCTCAGAAGACAGGTGAGGTGGTCTGGTAATCCCATCTCCTTAAGGACTTGCCACATTGGTGTAGTCAATGAAACAGAAGTAGATATTTTTCTGGTACTTCCTTGCTTTCTCCATGATCTAGCGAATGTTAGCAGTTTGGTCTTTAGTTCCCCTGCCTCGTCGGAACTCAGTTTGTACTTCTGAAAGTTCTCAATCCACCAACTGCTGAAGTCTAGCTTGTAAAATCTTGAGCATGACCTTGCTAGCATGTGAGATAAGCACAATTGTACGATAATCTGAGCATAATCTTTGGCATTGCCCTTCTTTGGAATTGGAACATAGACTGACCTTTTCCAATCCTATGGCCACTGTTGCATTTTCCAAATCTGCTGGCATATTGAGTGCAGCACTTTAATTGCATCTTCTTTTAGGGCTTTAAATAGCTCATCTGGAATACCATTATCTCCACTGGCTTTGTTGTTAGTAATACTTTCTAGGGCTCACTTGACTTGACACTCCAGGATGTCTGGCTCAAGATCAATGATCACACCATTGCGGTTGTCAGGGACATTAAGGTCTTTTTTGTAGAGTTCTTCTGTGTATTCTTGCCATATCTTCCTAATCTCTTCTGCATCTGTTAGGTCCATATCATTTTTGTCCTTCATCATGGCCATTTTTGCTTGATACGTTTCCTTGATTTCCCCAATTTTCTTGAAAAGATCTCTAGTCCTTCCCCTTCTGTTGTTTTCCTCTATTACTTTGCACTGTTCATTTAAGAAGGCCTCCTTATCTCTCTTTGCTTTTCTCTGGAATTCTGCATTCAGTTGAATGTATCTTTCTCTTTTGTCTTTGCTTTTCACTTTCTTTTTTTCTTCAGCTATTTGAAGAACCTCATCAGAAAACCACTTTGCTTTCTTGCATTTTTTTTTCTTTGGGATGGTTCTAATTGCTGCCTCCTGTACGATGTTATGAATCTTTGTCCATAATTCTTCAGGCACTCTGTCTGTCAAATTTAATCCCTTAAATCTATTCTTCACCTCCACCGTATATTCATGAGGGATATTATCTAGATCATACCTGAGTGGTCTAATCATTTTCCGTACTTTCTTCATTTTAAGCCTGAATTTGGCAATCAGTAGCTCTGAGTCACAGTCCACTCCACGTCTCGTCTTTGCTGACTGTACAGAGTGTCTCCATCTTTGGCTGCAGAGTACATAAGTAATCTGATTTTAGTGTTGGCTCTCTGGTGATGTCCATGTTTAGAGTCACCTTTTAGGTTGTTGGAAGAGGGTGTTTGCTATGACCAGTGCATTCTCTTGGCAAAACTCTATTAGCCTTTGCCCTGCTTCATTTTGTACACAGCATTCCATTCTCCTGTGATGATAAGGACATCATTTTTGGTGTCAGTTCTAGTAGGTGTTGTAGGTCTTCGTGGAACTGGTTGACTACAGGTTCTTCTGCATTAGTGGTTGGAGCAGAGACTTGGCACAATCCCCCACTATAACAGGAACTGTTTTGGGTATCAGTGATAGTTTGCTCTACCTTTTTAATTTAATGCAGTATTTGCTTTAGGTTCTGCCTTTCCTGGTGGCTGGTGGATATTATACCTTTTAATAAAAACCAAACAGAATTCTTGGATACAGATTTCCAAACAGTTGCATGATTAGATTACTGGAATGGTTCTAAATAGGCAAGTGTTTATTTGCATGTATCTTTCAGGGCTGAAATGTAACACATGCATTTCAGCACTAATTGGCACAATTTAGGGAAGTTTCACAAGGGTGTTAAAGAGATAAAGAGGTGTGCGTGTGTGACAGAGACTTTTTCCCCCACTGGAATCTCCATCCTCTGCATGAGTCAGAAACAGTGTGAGTAGGTACCAAATATACACTGCAATATTTTGCAGGTTTTCAGTTATGATTTATAATGCGCAGGTGAGAGAATACATGTTGGCTATGGCACTTGCGGTCACATAACATCCCACCTCACACACAAAAAAGTAAAAGTAATTTTTAAAAAAAGTTCTTGAATTCAAACTTGTATAAGATTGGAGAAGAAACTTTGCAGTATTGAACTTCACACAGCTCTCTAATTAGTAATATAGGGAAAGCTGGTACCTTTTATGTTCTTTAGGTCAGTGGTTTGCAACCTTTGACTACCAGAATTCCTATCCATTAAATGAAACCTTTGGAAGCTAGATCCAAAAAAAGTGACATAGACCACAGACATTGTGTCTGTTGATATTTATTTAGAAAAAAGCTAGAAGATTTTACTTGTGGGGGGGAGGACAATTTTCTCCATTAAAGTGGACATTATTGTGGAGGGTGGAAGGTGCTCCATTGAATAAGTGAAGTGCAACCTGGACTTTGGAACCTGGCATGTGGTTTAGACTACTTTTTGAAAGTAAATATGCATTTGAATTTTAGTTTGAAGTTTCATTTGTTTCAGGCTTTGGGTTTAAACAAGATCTAACATTTTAACTTTCAAAACTTATTTAGTGCATTCATATAAAGTAATTAAGAGTAATCTGCTTGATGTCTGCTTTGTTTACCAGATTTTGGTGTATTTCCATATATTAAATGTTTTGTTTACAAGCTTGTAGAAGCATCTATTTTTATCTTGTTCAGCTTTTTGTAGTGTGGGTAGACACACATACCTGGCCTGAGAAAATCCCAAAACATCTGGAGGATCAAAGGTTAAAAACCACCTGATGTAGATCATCTGATTTCACGGGTTGAAAATAGAAGTATATCCTTCCTCTAGTTGCCACTTGTTGCAAAGGTGAGGCCTGTACTTTCCTTTTCCTGCATACTGCCATGGTTGTGTAAGAGGTAAGGAAACAGGGTTATCAGGTCAGTAGCTTCCCATTCCCTAGGATTCCAAAATAAAAAGGCTGAGACCAAGGAGTGGTAATTTGGGTTGCCAGAGGCGGTGGGACCTTGGGTAACTGTTGCAAAATAATGTGAACACATGCATGAAAGAGCGAGACAGACATGTGAATTTCCTGCACTGTCAGTCTTCTAATCAAATTAGTATCTGGTCAGCACACAAATACCTTTGTGTTGAGTCAGTGACCCCTGGCATGAATTGGGAGCAGGGAAAAGATGCCATCTGGAATTTAAAACCATCACATAAAATAAAATCTTTTTCTCCTCTAAGCAACAATTATCCTAAGTTTTTTATATCTGCTTGGACACCTGGGGAAGCACAGCAATTTCTTGAGATTTAGGCATCTCTAAACAAGGCAGCCTTAACAATGTGCCCAGTGGGGGACTACTGGTTCTACAGATACTGGGTGTTTAATAAGGATTGCATTCAGATTTGGAAACATTTGTGGTTCTCCAGATAATATCATCTTTCAATAATTCAGAATATATTCAAATCAGAATTTTATAATAATTCTTAAAATTTACTATTATAGATTACAAAACAAAAAGGCTAGGTTTCTGCTTGCTCAAGGAAGTAATGAAAAGTAAACCTATTTCTCATGCATTTTGGAGTGATTTCTTGAAAAATGAAAGTTACATTCTTTACACTTTGGCTCCATGGGTAGTGGGAGCAGAGAACTTTATGTTTCATGATTGTAGTTGCCATGAGTTTCCCAAGAAATGAGGGCTGGGTTGAGAGAAAAACTTGTAAATGATATCTGTCTACAACAATGAAATCTAGAAGCAGTCACAGATACTAGAATACATTTTTTAACATTTTTTTTCCAATTGAAAGGTAGGCATAGCTGCATATAAATTCCCTGAGTGTTCACTGTTATATTCTAGTACAAGCCTGCACTGTGGCAGTTTTCTCTGTGTCTTTTTTTTTTTCAACCTTCAACTTATGTTGACATTCTCTGCATCTTATTATATATTGTTTACTTAATATAGTTAGGAATGAGATTTAGGATTAATAGATTAATATAGTAATGTATTATAAACTAGTATAAGATTTTATGTTGAATTCCAAGTGATACTCAATATACTCAATGAGGGTGCCCAAAAATGTATGCACATTTTAAGAGATGTTATCTAGGTCTTACTTCTTGAAGTTGAATTGGGTGCCAGGCCATTTTGAAGAAATGTGGTCAATTTCCTCCCATGTTCTGACTTAACACCCGTTGACTTCTACCTATGGGGCACTTTAAAGGCTGTAGTGTACCATAGAAAACCGGCTACACTGGAGGAACTTTGGGAAGGAATTGTAACAGCATGCACAGCAATACAACTGGACACTTTGGTCAATGTTGCTCAAACCATAATCAGAAGTGTGTGGACACTGACAGGAACCACTTTGAGCACTTCTTGTAATTGCACAAGTCAAACGTGACTAGTATTCATCTTTTGCTATTTGTTTATATTGAGTATTAAAATTTTAATAGTTTTTCCTTTCTTAAAATGTGTATAGATTTTTTGCACCCTCTGGATATTGGTAATGGGGAAGACAGCCTGAATACACACTGATTCAAAACCTGCTTCAATTGGGGAGAAGTAGAGTAATGGAAACAAACACTCCCGGAAAAGTGCCAAATGAACAATATTTAATATCCTAACTAATGGTTGTGAGAAACAAATGGTGGTTCACTGAACTACTACTTGAGGGGTCTTGGAATATCAAGGTCTATCTGCACATATACATTTAGACAAGGCACATCAAGTGTATAACATGAAGGCAGTATTGGAAATAGTCCCCCTCCCTTTCCCCCTCACATGACAAACAAGACCGGGTAAGTCGAAAAAAACACAGTTCCTGCAGGCAGCATGGAAAATCAGATCAAATACTTAAGTTTCTACAGGCAATACATCATCCGCTAATTAGCTCCTTCAAGTTCAAGATAGAGGAAACTACACAGAAACCACATGTAAGTGGAACCTACAGTTTTCTGGAGAAGAGCGTCAATTCTGATACTAAAGTGGAGTGTGGCTCTTGTGTAGAAACAGACAACAGAATAATTTCAAGGCAACAGATGAATTGTGACAGAGGTCAACTAAGGACTCTGAGGAAGTCTTCGAAATGTCACCATACCGGAGGGACATAAGTATTTAACGAACTTTACATCCCCCCAACCCGGGTCGAGCCGATCGTTGTTTTCCTTGTGGTCCACGTCCCGCACCGAATTGTAACGTAAAGAAGACCTTGCTATAGACGTACAGACTTTGCATTTACCTGTTGTAGCGTATTTGCACGGACGGACCAACACGATCTGATTTTCCATGCTGCCTGCAGGAACTGTGTTTTTTTCGACTCACCCGGTCTTGTTTGTCATGTGAGGGGGAAAGGGAGGGGGACTATTTCCAATACTGCCTTCATGTTATACACTTGATGTGCCTTGTCTAAATGTATATGTGCAGATAGACCTTGATATTCCAAGACCCCTCAAGTAGTAGTTCAGTGAACCACCGTTTGTTTCTCACAACCATTAGTTAGGATATTAAATATTGTTCATTTGGCACTTTTCCGGGAGTGTTTGTTTCCATTACTGTACCTCATCACACCCCGGCCGTATCTCTTTGCTCAATTGGGGAGAAAGCAAACTCATTTGTAACAAGGCACATTCTATTTTTCATTGGAATGGTGTGCGTGTTATTCAGTATAGAAATTCTCACAGAGGCCTTTTCAGAAAGGCACTCTTTACTGTTTATATGTTAAACATGAGAGACAAAAGTCTAGCCCACCAAGTTGTTCTGTTACTTTGATTGTTTGAAATGCAGAATGGTGATTCTGTTGGCATGTGCCATTTTAGCTATTGCTTTCTGGCGGTGAGTCAGCACTCTGTAGAGACAGTCAGTCTGTGACTGGTCTAAATTAGCAACACATTTTCAATATGTATACATTTGGCTTCCCATTTCTTAAAAGGAGAACTATATGAATACCTGGTTTTTAGAAAGATCTTTATCTAATATTTTAACTTGAGTGATAAGTCAGTTTCCCCATCATATAGCTTTATTGGATTTTTCATTGCAGCACTAATTTAAGATCCAGCTAGGTCTGCACCAACAGCTGAGTCATGAAAATCTGAGACAAAAAGGGAGATTGGAAGTACAGTAGGTGATATCTAGTAAAGCGTCTTGTATACATTTTAGTATGCTGTTCACTAGCATGCGTTGTAGGCTTTATCACCTTCCATCAATTAATCAATGATGCATGGATAGATAGGTAAAGGTACATGTTGCCCTTGCTTGAAAGACAGTCATATCTGACTCTAGGATTCGGTGTTCATCACTGTTTACAGCCAAAGAGCAAGTGCTGTCTGCATCTGCAGATGTTTCAATGGACATGTGGCAGGCATGACTAGACACCGGAGTGCACAAAACACCATTACCTTCCCACCAAATTGGTACCTGTTTATCTACTTGCAACTTCTTGCTTTTGAAAAGCAAGGTTAGCAGGAGCTGGAACACAGATGGGAGCTCACTCCGTCATGCAGTATAGATAGGACCTTCTCCAGAGGAGGTGCCAACAAAATAGGCAGCACATGCCACAAGCACATGTTGTCAATCAAACCAGAGAGTGTTGCCTTCTTATCTTCAATAGTATTTTGTTCCCATTTCACAGCTCCCCACTAGTCAAGTCACATGTGAGGCAAAATTGTTGACTGCCTGTTGGAGGGCTTAACGTGAGAGTTCAACTATAACTAACCTTTCCATAATTTTTAAATCATCAACTGTTTCCATCAAAGCTATTTTTAACGGGATCCCATTGGCTGCAGTGTGATGTCAATAATGCTACAACCACTTTTTATAGAACTTACTCACCCAAGTGATTTAATCTAGACTTATAAAAATTTATCTGAACTGGCCTAAACTCACTCTTTAGATAGAGAGTGAGCAGTGACAACTGCTGAAATGGAAAAAAGATTGCATGAGAGGTGTTTACATTGTGAGCAAGCTGTTTCCAATTGAAAAGCAGTTTAAATAAAATAGAAACCTTCTCAGACTCATTTGAGAAAATTACCATAATTGGACTTGTCTGAACCATTGGAAAGAAGCTGCGGTGTCTGTAGTCTTGTAATACTCACAAAACTGATATATAATGTTATTGGATGTTACACCCTCCATGTTCTATCTTGATCTGGTGAGACGGGGTTCAATTTAAGCCATATAATTTATTAATTATTTGAATATTTGTTATATCACACAATCACAGATACATTCTCTGGGCACCTATAGAAATTCCCAAGCAGTCATCACTCTAGCACTGAGAAAACTAGTTGATAAAAAAGAGAGCGTTGAATCTTGGAAATGATGTTACTATGAAAGTTGAAAGTGAAAGCAAGCAAGCCTGTTTGGGCTGGATATATACAACTTTCCACGTGGCCTATCGCCAAGACATCAAAAAGCTTGAGTGTTTTCACCAACAGAAGATAAGGTCCATCTTGAACATCAAGTGGGATGACTATGTCACCAACATTGCAGCTGTCAAGAAGGCAAATGCAAATAGCATCATCTTAGATGAATAATAGGGCATGTCCACCATATGGATGGTTCCAGGCTTCCTCGTCAGATTCGCTATGGGAAACTTAGGTCCAGTGAAAGACCTCTCAGAGATCCTATGAAATGCTATAAGGACCAACTGAAACAAACCATGAAGATGTCAAGTATAAACCCACAAACTTAGGACACAGTGGCCGAAGATTGCGCACTTTGGCGTCAAACCATTTCTGCTGCTACCAATCACTTCGAAGGAGAACATCACAGACATGAAGAGGCCAAGCGACAAAAACGAAAGCTTCGTCAAATTCAACTACACCCTCCACCTTGTGTATGGTTGCCTGTTTCATGCCAAGATCAGTTTATGGAGTCACCAGAGACACATCCATCAACTGAGAAAATGACTTCCAGGAAAAATGTATGTTGGGATACGAGTAGCAGCCGACGATGATACACCTTTCCTCCAATCCTCCTATAGGTGAGGTCCGATATGAGGAACTGCTAAAGGGGCCATTGCTCCATCGGCAAACTGGAGGATAGGTATCACCAAAGAGGAAGACATGGAAGAAAAGGAATTCCAAAAATGAGAATATTTTTTATTTAAAAAAGAGCATTTTGCATTAAATGTGCACAGGCTAATTTAAACTAATATATGCAAAATTGTTACAATTGGACATTATTAGGGTAACTTAATTGGAACTACATTACTGTTCACTGTATGGTGAACAGAACAGATGGTGATTATGTGATTAGGTAACTACCTAGGGACATGGCATTGAACAAAGGATGGGATATACCGTATTTTCCGGCGTATAAGACGACTGGGCGTATAAGACGACCCCCAACTTTTCCAGTTAAAATATAGAGTTTGGAATATACTTGCCGTATAAGACTACCTCTCTTCCAATGCACACCAAATAAAAATTAACCCACACTCAACCCGAAGACGTGCAGCCCTCCGAGTTGAATGGGCAGGTTCTGGTGGAGAGCCAATCCACGCTCACGTTCTCCTCCTCGAGGTACAGGAAGATGTGTGCAGCTTGCTTCCCCTTGCTTCATACTCCCTGCACAGAGCAGGGACTCGGCTGCAGCACCCCCCACCATATGCGCCGGACATATGAAGCAAGGGGAAACAAGCTGCAGTTAAGTACCTGTCCTATAAGACGACCCCCGACTTTGGCACAGATTTTTCGGGGTTAAAAAGTAGTCTTATGTGGGAATGCATCTGGTTTCTGTCTGCCTTCACATTTTGTAAACAAAGGCCTCTTTGTATACATGAGAGACAACGCTGGATTTTGGGCATGCGTAGAATAGTGAGAAGAATTCTCCTTATTTCTCCTTATTTGGTTCTGACATTCTGATTGGTTGATGTGCCTTAAGTTTTGTTTCTGATATACTCTGTTTGAATAAAGAGACGCCATTATTCCTTTGTTCAGCCAATACTGCAGTCGTGTGTGTATGCTTCCTCTCTATCTCTGTTTCTTCCTCGCCTAATGAAGCTGGACTTCGTTAGCTCTTTTAACTCTTCCTCTGTTTATCTGGGGCTATAAACTGTTGCTAATGAGGCTGATTAGAGATCTTTACATGAATCGGATTCCTACAAGTGGTGCCCCGTCGCGAGGCGTTTGAATGAAATTCAAAGGAATGCTTTGAAGCAGCAATCAGCAATTAGCACCTAATTAGCACCTCATTGCGACCAGGACAAGGTCTTCACTCACTCACGACCAGAGGAAAGGTCAGTCAAGCGCTTGCAAAATTCATCCAAATTGGATCCCACAGGGTGAGTGGAAAAAAATTATTATGGGGTGTGTGCTAGCCTCGCCAGAACAGGAGTTTTGTAAAGATATCTTATATCTTCTGCATAAGAATGGGAAACGAGCTGATAAGAAGGAAATACAGCAGCTGGTCCAAGTTGTAGGAAAAACCTGTCCTTCATTTAAATATGATTGTCTGAACTTAAAAGAGTGGGAAAAGATTGGGAGAGAATTGCAGAAGCATGATGGGATTTCTGTATCAGTGCAATATAATTGGAATGAAGTCAGAAACTGTCTGCAAAGACTTATTCCAAAAAATATGTTATTGTCCCAGCGGCTTGCTGGTCCCCTGCCACAGCTTTTGCCTCCAGCCAAGGGAGGGACTATGGCAACTGCCCCTCCATCATATGAGAAACAACAGCATGAGCCCCCTGATGGGGATGGGGGTGGAAAAGGAGATGGGACATTATATCCTGCCTTGCAGCAATCAAGCACTTTTAGCCCTGCAAAAGACCTGTTCTCTGCTGCTTTAACTGCAGCTGTGCTGGATATGGAAACTGTTGCTGTATATCCAGTGAACAGAGAGGCTCTGGCAAATGGGAATGCTGCAATACTGCCTGCCGAGTCTAAAAAACAGCTAGTGCCAGCTGATGGGGAACAAATGGTGGGGACCTCATCACAGATTGAAGCTATTAATGCATGCAAAGTGGCAGGAAGCAAGGGGTGTGATTCAAAGAGCAGCACAGGAGATCTCAGCCTGCCCCTGAAGCAACCCTCATCACAAAAGCAGGAGAAGCTGAGTAGTAAACTTGATACCTCACGTATGGCCAAGAAGTGGGAGGATGGCCCAGAGGAGGAATGCAGAAAAACCAAGCCCAAAAAGGGGTCTTATCGCAAGTACAAACTAACAGATGCAGTTTGTCATAAAGTTGAGATTCAGATGCTGCAAATGAAAGAAGTCCAGAGGAAAAGGGGTGTGGATCCATCCTGTATGGACAGCAGGCTTTTGCAAAAATAAAAGGAGGGAGAAGACATACAGTTCTTGGCTGATTTTGAACTGCCCAACCCTCAAACAAAGAGATCCGAGTGGGCTGTCCCAAGTTTCAAGCATCAGGATTGCAGGGAAAGCAACTTGGAATTCCCTGTACTGTTCTTCTGTGTGAAATTACTTGCAACTTCTGGAGAAGTTCTTTGTGCCTTCATACCTCATCGGCCTGCCTTAATACAGATGGGTGTGGCTGGAGCATGAAGGAATGTATGTTTGCCTGAAAAGCTGGAAAGGGGGGTTGGCTGGGTGTCTTGTGAATTCAGTGAGAAGTAATTTATGGCCTAATTTCAACCTTGCCATGCCAAGAACTGTGCTTGAGAGAAGATACTGTTTATTAAATTGTAATCTGAGAAGAAGAAAGCTTCAATCAACATTTGGACTTTTAATTTGGACATTTTAATTGGACTAAAAAGTTTGTGTGGACTCTAAATAAGAATTGGCTTTGTTTGCATTATAAAACCTGAAAACTTTTTTAAGCAAAAAATTGTCTACCTGCTCATGCTATGAGTGTGAAATGCTCTAATGATATTTGTACTGTATTTGATTTACCATGCTATGCTGGTTTTAAGTTATTGAATGCCTCTTTCATTTACACCAGTGAGAGAAGAAGAAATGTAATGCCTTACTCATGTAATTGGGGAGTGAGAACTGCTTGCTAGAATGCAACAGAGACCTCCTTCATGTAAGGAAGAAGAGAAATGTTCATGTTTTGTTCATGCTTAAATGTTTGCTTATTCTCTTGCAGGGACCTGTCTTTGCTTATGTTATGTTTTGCCTTATGAAACTGCATATCTCAAGGTACCTCCTGAAGTACATGGAAGAGTTTTCAGTACCCTACACATGTAAATGGGTTTGTGACATTGCATTTGTGTTATACATCAGGCATGTTTCACGTTTTGTTACATGGTACTAGTAATAACAGGGCATGCTCCTGTTTCTTAGGGGAGTGTCTTCCTAAGCCATTGGTCATTTATTGGCAACAAGGGGATCCTGAGTGGAAGGGTTCCTGCTGGAGCGATCCGCCCATGGAGAGAGAAGAAGGTTACTCAGCTCCAGGATGGTGGTTCACCAGTAGACTAAATTTGCTGACATTTGTTCTTTTCTTTCTTACTGTGCTTCCAGCTGTAAGAACAATGACTCATGGGGGCAACCCCAACTTTTGGCTTCGTCATGCTAACTATATGTTTGAGGTTCATGGTAAGAATGCAACGTTATACTATGAGCATCCACTGGCAGTGTCTCAAATGGCCTTTCTTCCGGCATTGTTCAACACGCCTGAGTTGGTTATTGGACACTTGCAACATCTTGATAGGTCTACACTCTTCTCTAATCCCCCAGAACAATTTAACAACACCCGCTGGCGAAGCATGACATTCAAGAAATACACTAAAGGGCTTTGTTTCTGCTGTCATAGTTCTGGAGTCTGGAATAGTAAATGGAAGCACTGGACTCAAGCAAAAAGGGTTTTGCGGAATGTAGGCAATTATACGGGTTGTGATGATTATTTTTGGTTATGGGGTAGTTATAACAGTTCTTATAAGCTTAATTATACCTTGTTTAACACTACTATTGAAGATATATATGATGTGTTTCCTATGTTTACTCCTGATTATTCTGCTATAGATAGTGGTTCAATTTGCAATGGATGGCAAATTAAGGATCCCAACATGTGGTTCTTTTTTAATGGAGTTGCCACGAATTTCCATCCAGGACAATATCAATGTGCAGCATTGGGTTATTTTACCTTACCCGTACAAGTGCAAATGCCGCTTCAGGCAGATGCACGGAGCCGGAGAGCTGTTGCCGGCCCGATGGGTTCTGGTTGCAATGATGAAGTGATAATCGATGTTCAGCTTTCTGATGGTAGCTCCTGGGGGAGAGCTATAGGGGGTGCTATCACTGGAGCACTCACCTTGGGATCATACCCAGGTGTCATATGGGATCTTCAAATGGAAATCACTGAGCTTCATCAAGACCAAATGCAGGACAGACTAGCCATAGATTACCTGTTAGCAAAATCCGGAGGATTTTGTAAACTGGTCGGGAACCAGGGATGTCGGGTAAAATTCCAGGATCTGAATAATACTATTGAGAAAGAACTTCAGAATTTACAGGAGAGCATTACTAACAATGTACGCACTGATGTTAATCTCTTTGATTGGATGACTTCTTGGTTGCCTGATTTGTCTGTCCTTAGACAAGTGTTCTTTTATGGGTTCATTATTATTATCTGCCTTATATCGTTGTGTTTTTGCATTTATTGTATTACTAATCTTATTTCTATGTGTAACACATGTCCACTGCGTAGAAGGGAGACATCGAGTTTTGCACGACGGCAATTGTACTCAATGAGGTATCATCCTCCGGAACAAGGTACCAGGAGTCAGGAGGGGTACGATGTCCAGGAGGACAGTGATGATGTATATGGAGGAGTAGTTATGGAGTATGATGACATGCAGGGGTATGATTAGCCATCCCTCTCTCAAATTTAAATGAAAAAGGAGGACATGTGGGAATGCATCTGGTTTCTGTCTGCCTTCACATTTTGTAAACAAAGGCCTCTTTGTATACATGAGAGACAACGCTGGATTTTGGGCATGCGTAGAATAGTGAGAAGAATTCTCCTTATTTCTCCTTATTTGGTTCTGACATTCTGATTGGTTGATGTGCCTTAAGTTTTGTTTCTGATATACTCTGTTTGAATAAAGAGACGCCATTATTCCTTTGTTCAGCCAATACTGCAGTCGTGTGTGTATGCTTCCTCTCTATCTCTGTTTCTTCCTCGCCTAATGAAGCTGGACTTCGTTAGCTCTTTTAACTCTTCATCTGTTTATCTGGGGCTATAAACTGTTGCTAATGAGGCTGATTAGAGATCTTTACATGAATCGGATTCCTACAGTCTTATACGCCAGAAAATATAGTAATTCAAATAAGTAATGCATAGTGTGCAATAACGTTTTGATATGCCATGTGCCTTGTATTTTCTGCAAGTTAATGAAAATTACTATAGAAAGATGCAATAAACAGAGGTCATGGTAGTTTTGTTGAAATAAGTAGCTAGACAACAATCAGTTATTTCAGAACAATCTGAACAAAGCGCTCAGAATGTCCACATCTAGGATGGCCTCTTACTTGAATTTCACACAGAGCTGACATGCCATGCCATATTCTTCCTGCCATTTAACTGTAGTTATTTCACTTTGTGTGGTTTTTATCTTTTCTTACAAAATGTCCCCATCCCAACCATTTTACTTAAATAATGAGGGAGAACTGATTAAAGCCTCTGCTTTCCCTGCCTAACCAAGGAAGCTCGTGGGGATAATGTGTGAGTAGATTGGCCACTTACACATCACCAAAAAAGAGGACATGCACTGCCAAAAAGAAGTACCATCCTCTCTAAAGGAGGACACATGGCCACAATAGATCCTGCTCACATTCATCCAAACAAAATTAGGCCAAGATTAATGATTTGGACTCCTTGTTTCACCAGGGCTTCTGAGTGTGCTCTAAGCCATCTTCTTAAGTAAAAATGAAAATAAGTAGAATCCCATTCAGATTTCCCTTCTCAAAGCAAGGAGAACAGTATGGGACCTTGCATTTATAGTGATGCATGGGATAGCATATGTGCCCCTATCCTTGCACCAATTTTAGTATTCATATATATTTTTAGACTGTGTGAACAAGACTATGTTTACAAATTCTTGGACCAGTCAGGTTGCCTGTAGCTCCCACCTAAAGGTATACTCCAGTGAATGCTGGGAATTGGTTTCTGGGAATTGAAGTCCAAAAAAACATGGAGTGCCAATGTTCACCATCCACAGGTATACTCTATAGCAAACCCAAATTTGCATATGTGTAATGTGTGAAATGTCCCAAAAGTAGAAACTAGCGTAGATCATAAGCTGAATATGAACCAACGTGATGTGGCTGCAAAAAAAAAGGCAAATGCTATTTTAGGTTGCATTAACAAATGTATAGTCTCTTAATCCTGTAAAGTATTAGCTTCCCTCTATTCATTGCCAGTTCGGCCTCATCTTGGGTACTGTGCTGACAAACTGGAACAATTCAGAAGAAGGCAACAAAGGGACTAGAAACCAAGTCCTATGGGGCAAGACTGAAAGAACTGGGCATGTTTATTCTTGAGAAAGGAGGCTGGGGAAAAACATGACAGCACTTTTCAAATTCTTGAAAAATTGTCATACAGAGAAGGAGCAGGATCTGTTCTTGATCATTTCAAAATACTGAACACATAATAATCATCTCAAGATATAGGAAGCCAGATTTTGGTTGAATATCAGGAAAACATCTTAACTGTTAGAGCAGTACAACAATGGAATCAATTACCTCAGGAGGTGGTGATCACTCAAATGCTAGAGACATTCAAGAGAAAATTAGACAACCATATGCCAGATATGCTTTGATTTGGATTCCAGTGTTGAGCAGCGAGTTAGACTTCAGGCCTTATAGGTTCCTTCCAGTTCCATGATTCTATTATTTTAATGGCAGACAAACATTTGGTAGAAACATTCAGAAGCATTTTCTATGGAAAAATGTTTTCATGGTTTATTAATTTTGTTAAAAATAGGAGTGTTGGCTTTTTGAATGGACTTTTGTAAACTCATCTCTACCTTCTTACATTATTGCAGAATGGTACTCCTTCTATTAATGGTACTCTTTCTCAGTCTCATAATCTGAAGGTCCTGAGTAGAGCCCTGGTGGCACAGTGGTTAAACTTCTGTACTACAACCCAGAAGGTTGTGAGTTCAATCCTGACCAGGGTTCAGGGTTTACTCAGCCATTCATCCTTCTGAGGTCCGTAAAATGAGTACCCAGTATGTTGGGTCAAAATGCTAATTAACTTGTGAACTACCCAGAGAGTGCACTAAGCATTATGGGTCAGTATTTATTTATAATTCACATTTATAGCCACTCGCCGTGGCGACTCAGGGTGGCTTACACATTAATGCAACAAATAACAGTAAAGTAACAATGGACAACAGGAAAATATATATATACTACAAAAATAAACAATCCGAAAGACTTTATTTTGTGGACTGGCTGAGCACATTAGAACAAAGCATCAGAACAACTTCTTTCCTGGCAAATTAATTAAAATAGCAAGCACAGTAAAACCTCGCATAAAGAGCACCTCGCTTAGAGACTAACTCTCTTAAAGAACAGAATTTTCTCTGAATGGACACCTCGCTTAACAACTAAAATCAACCAAAAATTGCTTAACAACTAAATCGGGCTTCACAATCCCACCCCACCCCCGACCAGAAGTCACAAATGGTCATTTACAATGGTGTTTCACTTAAAGAGCAAACTCGCTTAAAGAGCCATTCCGTGGAACGCATTATGCTCTTTATGCGAGGTGTCACTGTACTAGTAATGTATTAAGGAGTTGCACCCCTAAATATTTGTTTTGCTTTCATTAGGAAACACGATAAAATAGGGCCTAAATATAGACAGCAGATCATGGCTACACATACCATGTATTAAATACAGTGTGACCTTTTATGAATATTACTATTAAACACTAGAATTTTCCAGGCTCACTGTCCAGGACCAGCATTGTAGACTTTCTGTTACATAAAATAGCTGAAAGCTGCTAGGGTGTGGTGGAGGGGCATACAGAGTTGAGGATATGCAAAGAAGGGAAAGTGGCCTTTGCTTGTTCCCTCTATTATCAGACTCTTCTACAATATTATTATAGGCTGTTCCAAGTAAAATGAATTAAAAACAACCCACCCTAGTAGTTCCCAAAAAATGAGAAGCACTGAGAAATGTAACCAGTGCAGCTGTGGAAACAAAGCTATTGTTAGAGGATAGTGAAATATACTGCAAGTACTGTGTAAGAAAACCGGGGAGGAAATAGGCGGAGGAGAAACAGTTTGATGAGACATGAAAGCAGTTCCTTTTTCCACAGCTCAGGGGAAAATGCTTTTTCTTGCACAGGGAAGAAGGCCAGGCACTGGGTGATGTACTACCCAAGGGTATGATATCGGGAAGTTATCTTTGAGCTACTGGTTATCTCTCTCTCTCTCTCACACACACACACACACACACACACACACACACACACACACACACACACACACACACTCACATGTCTTGTGGAACGTGGAATGGGTCTGTGTGCTAACAAAGAGGATCAATAGTTAGGAAACTGAAATTTCAATTTTTAAAAAAGTCTCTGAATATACATATTGTTGCCATACCATTGCTTGATGCATCTTTTTCTCTACCTATGATTGACTGTGGGACTGCAGTGGCTCAAGTGGCTAAGATGCTGACTGGAAGGGAGAAGGTCAGCAGTTCAATTCCTGAGTACTGCAGGACAGAATGAGCTCCCATCTTTGTCCCAGCTCCTACCAACCTAACAGTTTGAAAGTAAGACATTGCAAGTAGATAACTAGGGACCACATTGGTGGGAAGGTAACAGCGTTCCATGTGCTCCGGTGTCTAGTCATGCCTGCCATATGACCACAGAAACGTCTGCAGAAGCAGACAGCGCTGGCTCTTCAGCTTTGAAACAGAGAAGAGCACTGAACCGTAGAATTGGATACGACTGGCTTTCAAGCAAGGGAAACCTTTACTTTTACCTATGTTTGACTGTATTTTGTAATCGGTACTTCCCCCATATTTATTAATAGCAAATATTAGCTTTATCTGTAAAGTACATTTTAAAGAGTGTTTCCCTTACAACATCTCTGTAAGAAAGCCCAGTATTCTTATTCCCCTGATATAAATGGAAATCCAAGTTTCAGAGCATTCTGGTTTGCCTATCACAGTGATGGTGGACCTTGGCACTCCAGTTGTTCTTGGACTTCATTTCTCAGAAGCCCAAGTCAGCACACCTGCTGATCAGGGCTTCTGGGAATTGAAGTTCAAGAACACCTAGAGAGCCAAGGTTGGCCATCACTGGCCTGTGGTCATCCAAAGAGCCATTAAGGGGCATGCGAGTCTTCTCAGCTCACATGTATCCACTTAACTAAATATTTTTCCATGTAAGTAAGATAAGAACTTTCCTTGACCTTGCCTTGCTGTGAGAACTCCATATCAGGGTTTGGATGCAACTAATTTTAAACAAGTAAGCACTTGTCATGAGCTCTTTTTATTTTATATATGTATTATTAAACCAGTGTCTCTTTCAAGTAATTTCAAAAGTATCTTCTATAGAATGGATTAGATTTAAGATGTAAACTGTACAGCTCTTGCCAGGTCTATAGCCTGCCTTTTCTGGAAAAGAAAAGGTTTAGTATGAGGGGCTTGATGGTTTAATATCATCTGCTCAAACACTTTGTATAAACTGCATATTAAGGATATTGGGCCATAGCTTTAGGGATTTGATGGTTCTATGCCTGATTTCAGTATGCTGACTACTTTTTTATTCTTCAGTTCCTTTGGTTTGATCTGGTGTTAACTGGCAAGGGCTAATTGTATTCACAATCTTCATGGAGGCTCTTTCTGTGTACCTGTGTATTTAAAGGAGGATATAGCTGCTGAGGAACTCAAACTCACTGGAGAACTCTGAATAGGCTGAGGGCTGGAGTCCCTAAATGCAAGATCAACATGCTCAAGTGGAGGCTGCTGGTGGACATCAACATGCTGTGTGAACGTGAAGAGATACAGATTCTGGCTAATTTACTGGTTTGCCAATTACTACCAGAAACATGTACCAATGGTGACTTAGGTTTGGCCAACAAATTTTACTACTCCTTAACTCTGAGCAGAAATGTTCTTTTCAAAAATATATTTTAAGTACCCTCATTTTAACTTCTGCCTCTTGATATATTTTAAGTACCCTCATTTTAACTTCAGTTAGTATAAGGAACAACATAATAAGGAAACTCACAAACTACAAATGGGGAACAAAACCACTCTGCGTACATCAACTTTGGCTCTGAGCGTCTCCGTGGCGGATTATGCTGCTCCAGTATGGAGTGCATCCATACATGCAAAACAAGTTGGCACCACTGTTAATGAAGCCATGCACATAGTGATAGGATGCCTCAAACCTTTACCAGTTGAGAAAATGTACCCTCTTGTTGGTATTGTTCCACCTAAGATCAGGAGATATTGTATGTAGCAGTGGACACCAACAGAACTAAGCAAGAGAATGACCCTCAACATCCTTTGAATGGACATGAGCCTCAAATCTGCTAGCTCAGATCCAGGAAGAGGTTTATGCCAAGAACAAACATTATTGAGGGTACGCAAGGGCAAAACCAAATTAGAAGATGGAGGAAAGAGTTCACTGAGCAAGGAACATCATTGAAAGAGAATATGGCTGGAGAACTCAACTTCCCATACATAACTTGGAGGACCCTGAATAGGCTGAGGATCAGAGTTCCTAAATGCAATACCAACATGCTCAAGTGTGGCCTGCTGGCGGACAACAACATACGGTGTAAATGTGGATTACTGGACTGCCAATTACTGCCAGAAACATGCACTGATGAGGACTTAAGTTTGGCCAATGACAAAGCCAAGAAAGTGGCTTCATTTTGGCAGTCCAGGGTTTGATCAGGACATGAAATAAGAAAAACTGTTCTTTTTGCTGTACTATGCTAGTCTTGGACCATAAACTTCCTTCCATTCCTTCTCCAGTTTTACAATTTGTTTATTTCTAAGAACATTAAAGTTCATCCTCCATCTTTTTGCTCCTCTATAATCACATTTACATGCCAACTGCATATTCACCATTTGAAGGATCACTAATTTTTATTACACCTACTTCAGTTTTTCTACTTGACAATACCTAATTTGACACAAATATATAATCTAATCCTGAGTGTGTATTATGCACATTTGAAAAATATATACAGTATACTCTTTCTTTATCTTTCATTTCTCTCCATACATCCTTTTAAATTTATTTCATTCATTAATCTATTATATCATCTATTGTTACCTTAAAATTATCTAACTTTTTATCCAAAACCATATTGAAGTCTCCCACTAAGATTATCATTGCTATACTTTCTTTTTGTATTTCCTTCACTACCTTTTCAAAATTTCCCCTCCCCCCAGGTTTTAAAGAGTTAAAGGAGCCACTCCTTTGTATTTTGTCGGAAATGTTTAATTTGCTTGATCCATATACTATCAAGCCCAACCAATTTGCCATTCCTACATTCTTTTATGCCTTCCTCTAGTTCTACCAATGTGAAGGTAAAGGTAAGGGTAAAGGTAAAGGTAAAGGTAAAGGTAAAGGTTGTATATACTAGAAAGCTAGTCGTATCCAACTTTAATGTTCAGTGCACATCTCTGTTTATAGCCAACAGACATTTCCATGGACATGTGGCAGGCATAGCTCAACACCGGAGTGCACGGAACGCTGTTTACCTTCCCACCAAAGTGGTCCCTATTTATCTACTTACAATTTCTTGCTTTCAAACTGCTAGGTTGGGAGGAGCTGGGACAGAGACTGGTGCTCACTCCGTCATGCAGTACCCAGGAATCGAACTCCGACCTTCCAGTCAGCTAGTTCAGCGTCTTAGCCACTTGAGCCACCTGTTGTGTCCAAATGTTATATTGCTTTAAGTCTGCAATCGCCATTAAGTCCTTGCTGTAAACGCGCACCCTTTTCTGTAAGGCGCCATATTCATATGTTATCAATGTACTCTGATTGGTTTAACACAGGTTTCCCGCATTAGCAAAAGCCTGGGCAAATGTATCACTGTAATTGCTGTTAGCTGTGTATATAAGTTGCTACCTCGTCCCCTTTATTCCCCAGTCTGAATTGTCCTGCAGCAGTATCTGATCTGATAATAAATCACAGATGTTAACCCCGAACTTGTCGTGTTGCTTATTACCTTCGGACTCAACACCACCGCAGTTCCATTTGAGCTGGGGTACACATCCAGAAACAATAAGAACAATAGCTTTGTCCCTGTGCTACTGCAAGTGCTGTATGGTTTTGGCACATGCCAAACAAGTGGACGTAGCTCTGAATTAATCATTCAGGATTGTTACTGGCTGCCTGAAAGTAACCACTACTAGAAAATACAATTATTTGGTTGGCATTGGCCATCTGGAAGTTTATTAAGAGGTTCTAGTAAATAATGAACAAAATAAGATAAGAGTTGGCGGTAGTGGGTGTTGCCTTGTGTTGGTTCTGTTCCTTCCTCACTTGGGCTATGGTTGTGCTTCTGGACCTGGCTCTCTCATTTAAGAAGCAGATAGCTGCCATGGCAAAGAATGCCATTTCCCACCTTAACAAGATTACCCTGTTGTCCTGATTCCTTGATGTTTGGTTTTTGACATCATTGGTTCATGCCTTGGTAAATCTTAAGAACTGATTACTATGATGCTCTCTTGCATGTAGCTTCCCTTGAAACTGTAGTAGGTACAAAATCCTGCAGCCAGGTTGGTGACATTTTGATCACATCTCTCTGGTCCTAGTCCACCTGCACTGGTTATCTGTTAGCTTCTGAGTCTGATTCAAAGTTTTAGTATTAATACTAGCTATTTGCCCGGCCTTGCCGGGCAAGTATTAATTTTGTGTTGGTGGTGGGGTGGTTTTGGGGTGGTGGTGGTTTATTTGGGAAGAGAGGATTCACTTGAGTAAGCCTTGATGCTGGCTGTCCCCTTCTTCCTTTGCCCTCAACCTTTTCCAGCATCAAGGCTTACTCAAGTGAATCCTCTCTTCCCAAATAAGCCACCCCCCAAAAAACCACCCCACCAACAACACAAAATACACAATACACCCACACACACAATAAGCACACACACAACACACACACACAACACAACCACACACACCACACCCAATACAACACACTCACACAACAACAACCCCCCGATTACCCGGTCTTGCCCCTACTGAGCCGTCTCCAGCACCCCTCTTCTGCATTGGTTTCAGGGCCAGAGGGCTTGCGGGCTGGTGGTGGGGCCCTCTCGTCGTCAAGCAGGGGAGGTGGGGAGGTGTTGTGTGTCTCTCCTCCATGCCTCCTTCTTCCCCGGCGTACTCCACTGGGTCGGCGGCGGCAGGAACGGTGGTGGTGGTGGGGAGGCGGGATTTTTAGGGCCATCGGAGAGACCCCAGGTGTTGGGGTCTCTCCTCCCTGCCTCCTTCTCCCCCGGCCGACCTACCGGGAGAACTCTGCTGGGTCGGTGGTGGCGGGAATGGCGGTGGCAGGGAGGCGGCTTTTTTAGGGTCGCCGGAGAGACCCCAGGTGTTGTGGTCTCTCCTCCCTGCCTCCTTCTCCCATGACTGGGTTGGTGGCGGCGGGAACGGCGGCGGCGGGGAGGCGGCTTTTTAGGGCCGCCAGAGAAAAATCCTGGTGATGAGGGGAGAAAGGCGCATGAGTCGGCCATTTGTTTATCCTCACACGCACCAGCTGTCCCGCCTCCTCCACGCTCAGGCCATCCAGCCTGATTGGCTGTGACGTGATGCAGCGCGGAGGACGCTGGGACTTGGAGTTTTTTTCATTGGCGTTTGTAGGGCGAATGCCCCATCCTCGACTCCTGGACCCTCACGGCGATGGTGTTAATGATGAAAGATAAGTGTGGCCAGCTCATTATGGGATGGGTTGGACGGGTGTGGACACGCATTCCGCACACAAACGGCCACATCCCATTCTTATAGGTATAGATTTTAAAGCCCTCCATGTCTTGGGACCGCAGTGCCTGGCAGAGCATCTCCTCCAGCTAAACTCAACCTGGACCACCTGGTTATCCCAGGTTTCTAGGCTCTGGGTGCCTGCTCTGTGGGAGGCTTAAAGGGTGATGACAAGGATCCATGCCTTCTTGGTGTTGACTCCAGGAATCTGGAAAGCTTTACCATCACATTTTCCTGGCATCCTCTCTCTAGGAATTCTAGGCGGCCATTTGGGCCAGATGTTTCAGAGAAATGTTTCAGGACATTCTGCCCTTCCCTGCTTCATGTTTCTGATGTAGGTTGATCTTAGCCCATTTTGCCTGTTGTATTAATTTTATCTTGTAAATTTTATATGGCATTCTTGTTCTTGTATTTTAACATTTGCCTATCTTTACCCTGAGCTTTTATGCCCACCAACTGATGTGGCCTTTCAGCTAGAAGGGTGGTATATAAATGTATTAATAAATATATAACTAAATAAGTCACAAAAGTGTGGATACTCTGAAGCTTCTAGCGATATGAACTATGACTCAATGGGATGGAAAGGCTGCTTTCAAACAGATAGGTGCAGTCCCTTTGGCTATCAAAGTTACCTGCTTTTTTGTCTCATCAGTATCATCACTAATCAATTGGTTCAATAAACCTCTGAAAACAAAACTCCCAGACCACCAGGTTGACTGGATTTTCACCTGTACCAAATAAATAATAGGTTGGAAGTTATTCAGTGCTGGAAGGAATATGAGAGCAATAAAACACGATTTGTTTTTTTGACATGAACATTACTGGTTAAAGGCCAGACATAGCATCAGCCTAGCTATGACCAAACCACTAAAAACAAATAAATCAAGCATAGTTTATTGGTGTTCTTGATATTTCTCTGAATTAGACTAAAGTTAATTTTGGAGGTAAGAATTTAGCAGGACTGTAGGTGAGCCAGCTGACATAATTTATTTGGGATTACATAAGGTCTTTGACAAAGACTCTCACAAGAGTAGTGAAAGATGCTGAAACGTTACAGAGAAAAAATTGTACAGAGGGTGCAAAAATGTATACACATTTTAAGAAAGGAAAGACTATATTAAAATTGTAATATTGTAATAGCTCCCCCTAACAAGGTTTTCAAGATAAATGCTATTTATAAGGAGTGAGTTTCCATGGGCAAGCAGTGATTTCTAGAGCCCTAGTCCATCATGCTATCTGCCACACCATGTTGGGCGTATATTAACATATATGGTGAACTGAAAAGTTTTTCTATTGAAGCCCCTAATGCTGCCTAGGTTTGCCATAGCTTACCTCCCAAGAAGTAAGCGTCTTTTTATTTCATGGCTGCAGTCACCATCTGCAGTGATCTTTCTGTGTACCCCTATTATAACTATTAATATCTCCAGATGTGTAAAGTGGCATGATTTTGTGTTTACAAAGTTAACAAAGATGTCCTGTACAAAGGTTTCTTCTCCTCTCTTTCGTTACACATAGCTTTGCCATAGCCACGAGATGGCAAGGTAATACTTTAGCCTCCACTGGTACCTGGCAAAAGACGGTATGGCCTTCTGCATTAGCAGGAATACAGACGCAGGATATTGAAATGTTTCTGAGACAGATAGGCATGGACTCATTTGGCACAGCAAATAATAACTTTATTATTAACTCAAGGTCCAACAAAATCCAAAGTATGGCCAACATCTTATGTCACACATAGCAAAATTTGATCAGATGAATGGATGTCATATAGTGCTTCTTATTTGGTTTCCTCCAACTTACTTATTTTTAACTAAGCAGAAACTGTCTTTACTTTATTGTTGAAATTTCTTCATTTTGTTTTGGTTTCTTGTAATTCTCTTGAGCATAAAAATAAATTACACACACACACACACACACACACACACACACACACACACACACACACACACACACACACACACACACACACACACTGTATAAAAGAAGATCAAACACTTTGGACCTGAATCCTAAATATTTTCCCACATATTTCAGTATCTGAATGTAAATACCAGGTTGGCACTACTGTCATATTTGAATAAGGAATGTAATACTGCTTATTCCTTCAGCAATAATTTCAATACCACATTTCTTTTTTAAAAAACTGCAATTTGATAACAATGACCTTTTTCATGATTTGAGCATCTTGAGAAGGAAGACCACACATTATTCTTAAGAGTCTATTTAGAAAGGAAGTGAAAATAAGCTAGACTTTGTTTTCATATTAAAGGATTAAATACTATATATAGTATCTACTAAGGTAAACTTGATAATCTTGTTAGGAAATAAGGTAGGAAGAAAGACATTTTTAAAAGCATACAAACATTCTAGTCTAAACTTAGCTTTCTCTTGGCTACCCTGGGTTGTTAGGATTATGCTCTTACTCACTCACTTTTGAAAACAGACCTTTAACAAACCATTGTTTTGAGGATATGATCATCACTGTGAAGTGCTTTGAAAACAGGCAATTTGATAGTATGTATTCATTTTTATCTTCCCAAAGAAGAAAGCATTGGCTGTTTACTTCCAAAACATGAAGCCTGGCCACTTGCTACATTTGTCATATGCAAAGTAGACAAAATAACTAAAGCAATAAATAGCTTCTTCCCAGAATGGTATACTTATCAAGTGGTAACTTTGGTCATCAGTATTAAGGAAAAACAGCATGTGTGGTGAAGGCTATGAGCCTAAGGTAGATCAATGAACTCTTTTAAATTGTCCAGATTCTTTTTTTAAAAAATTCACTATTATCTCATTGATTGAACCCCACCATTATTACATCTTACAACATAGGTAAAGGTTATCCTTGCTCGAAAGCCAGTCGTATCCAACTCTAGGGTGTGGTGCTCATTTCTGTTTACAGTCAAAGAGCCACTGTGGCCATGTGGGAGGCATGACTGGAGCACAGTAAATGCTGTTATCTTCCCATTGAAGCAGTACCTATTTATCTACTTGCAATTTTTTGCTTTCAAACTGCTAATTTGGCAAGAGCTGGGACAGGGATGGGAGCTCGCTCCATCATGAAGCACTCAGGTCTCAAACTGCTGACCTGCCAACCTTCCAGACATCAAGTTCAGTGTCTTACTCACTAAGCCACCACAGTCCCATTCTTACAACGTAGGAAGAAATATTTTTATAGACAAAAGCTATTCAAAAGCAAGAAATTGCAAGTAGATAAATAGATACCACTTTGGTGGAAAGGTATCAGCATTCCATGCACTCCAGTGTCTAGTCATGCCTGCTACATGACCACAGAAACATCTACAGAAGCCGGCAGCGCTGGCTCTTTGGATTTGAAACAGATGAGCACTGAACCCTAGAGTCAGATACGACTGGCTTTCGAGCAAGGGAAACCATTACCTTAATAAGTAAACAAATATACAGATGAAACTCGGAAAATTAGAATAGCATGCAAATGTTCATTCATTTCACTTAAAAGGTGAAACAAATATATGAGATAGACTCACTACATGCAAAGTAAGAGATGTCATGCCTTAATTGATTATAATTGTGATGATCATGGTGTACAGCGTCCATGAGATTATGTGATGATTATGGGGTACATGAGATTGGGGATTTGGGGTTTTCATAAACTGTAAGCCACAAGCCCTTCCGAGCCCGGGCACCACCATCTCCAGTCGGGCCAGGGAAGAGGAGGAAGACCAGCCGGGCGGGGGGAGGCCAGCCATTCACCCCACCGCGAGCCCTTCCGAGCCCGGGCGCCACCATCCCCAGCCAGGCCAGGGAAGAGGAGGAAGACCAGCCGGGCGGGGGGAGGCCAGCCATTCGCCCCACCATGAGCCCTTCCGAGCCCGGCCGCCACCATCCCCAGCCGGGCCAGGGAAGAGGAGGAAGACCAGCCGGGCGGGGGGAGGCCAGCCATTCGCCCCACCGTGAGCCCTTCCGAGCCCGGGCGCCACCATCCCCAGCCGGGCCAGGGAAGAGGAGGAAGACCAGCCGGGCGGGGGGAGGCCAGCCATTCGCCCCACCACGAGCCCTTCCAAGCCCGGGGGCCACCATCCCCAGCCGGGCCAGGGAAGAGGAGGAAGACCAGCCGGGCGGGGGGAGGCCAGCCATTCGCCCCACCACGAGCCCTTCCAAGCCCAGGCGCCACCATCCCCAGCTGGGCCAGGAAAGAGGAGGAAGACCAGCCGGGCGGGGGGAGGCCAGCCATTCGCCCCACCATGAGCCCTTCCGAGCCCGGGCGCCACCATCCCCAGCCGGGCCAGGGAAGAGGAGGAAGACCAGCCGGGCGGGGGGAGGCCAGCCATTCGCCCCACCGCGAGCCCTTCCGAGCCCGGGCGCCACCATCCCCAGCCGGGCCAGGGAAGAAGAGGAAGACCAGCCGGGCGGGGGGAGACCAGCCATTCGCCCCACCGTGAGCCCTTCCGAGCCCGGCCGCCACCATCTCCAGCCTCCTGGCACCAACCGAGCACTGAAGGAGAAGACCAATTGACAGAAGGGAAGAAGGCAGATGAGGAAAACCAGGGGGCGAGACTCAGAGCCCCATGCAAAGGATAAGTAGCTGATATGCAAAAATGTTGATGACTTAATATAGTAACTCACATAAAGACTTTATGCCGACTTAATATAGCAATTGACATAGAGACTGTGTTTAAAGTGTAATAATATGCATGATAATATGTTGTTTAAAATGTTCTACACTTTTAAAAACTGTGATAAACTGTATGAGGGGGGGCGTAGAAACCGGCAAACCACGCCACAAAGCTTGCCAAGAGAACCCTATTGACCAAAACAAAAGGCAAAACAAAGGAGCAGGCTAGGTGATACAGGATGCTTAACACCACAGAGTGGAGGAAGGGGAGGGACAGGAAAGGGGGGGAGAAATGCAATGTTGCAAGGAACAATACTGCATAGGGACATGGAATGTGAGATCAATGAACCAAGGTAAACTGAAAGTGGTAAAAAATGAGATGGAAAGAATAAGCATTGACATCTTGGGCATCAGTGAGCTAAAATGGACAGGGATGGGTGAATTCAGCTCTGGAAACCATCATATCTACTATTGTGGACAAGAAAAACTTAGAAGAAATGGAGTAGCCGTAATTATCAATAAAAGAGTGAGAAAAGCAGTAATGGGATATAACCTCAAAAATGACAGAATGATGTCAGTCAGAATTCAAGGCAAACCCTTCAATGTCACTGTGATTCAGATATACGCACCAACCACTGGTGCAGATGAAGCCACAATGGACCAGTTCTATGAGGACCTAGAACACCTCATAGAACAGACACCAAGAAATGATGTCCAAATTATATTAGGAGACTGGAATGCCAAAGTAGGAAATCAAAAAGTGGAGGGAATAACAGGCAAATTTGGTCTTGGAGTACAGAATGAAGCAGGGCAAAGATTGATAGAGTTCTGCCAAGAGAATGCACTGGTCATAGCAAACACTCTCTTCCAGCAACACAAGAGGCGACTTTACACATGGACATCACCAGATGGCCAACACTGAAACCAAATTGACTACATACTCTGCAGCCAAAGATGGAGAACCTCCATACAGTCAGCAAAAACAAGACCCGGAGCAGACTGTGGCTCAGATCACAACCTACTGATCTCAAAATTCAGGTTAAGACTAAAGAAAATAGGGAAAACAAGGAGACCAGACAGATATCACCTAGAAAGTATCCCTAAAGAATACACGGTGGAGGTGATGAACAGATATAATGGCCTAGACTCAATAGACAGAGTGCCATAAGAATTATGGACAGAGATAAGGGACATCATGCAGGAAGCAGCAAAGAAAACCATACCAAAAGAAAAGAAGCATAAGAAAGCAAAATGGTTGTCTGATGAGGCTCTTAAAATAGCAGAGGAAAGAAGGAATGCAAAAGTCAAAAGAGAAAGGAAAAAATACAATCTTTTGAACACAGAATTTCAAAGAAAAGCAAGGAGAGATAAGGAAAACTACCTAAAAGAACAGTGCAAAGAAATGGAGGAAAACAAAAGAGGCAGGATTAGAGATCTCTTCAGAAAAATTGGGGAAATAAAGGGAACATTTAAAGCAAAAATGACCATGATAAGGGACAAAGACGGAAAAGAGCTAGCTGATGCAGAAGAGATTAAGAAAACATGGAAAGAGTACACAGAGGAACTCTACAAAAAGGACCTCAACACTCCTGATAATCACAATGATGAAAAAATTGAACTTGAGCCAGGCATTCTGGAGAGCGAAGTTATAAAGGCCCTAAAGAGCACTGCAAACAACAAAGCTAGTGGAGATGATGGTATCCCAGTGGAATTTTTCAAAGCTCTAAAAGATGATGGCGTCAAATTACTACATTCAATATGCCAGCAAATTTGGAAAACAAAACAGTGGCCACAGGATTGGAAAAGATCAGTATACGTCCCAATCCCAAAAAAGGGCAATGCCAAAGAATGCTCAAATTATCGAACAATTGCACTCATCCCACACGCCAGCAAGGTGATGCTCAAGATAATACAGGATAGACTTCAGCAACATGTGGAGAGAGAACTACCAGAGGTGCAGGCCTCAGAAGAGGTAGGGGGACTAGAGACCACATTGCCAACATACGTTGGATCATGGAGAAAACAAAGGAATACCAGAAACAAGTTTACTTTTGTTTTATTGACTACACTAAGGCATTTGACTGTGTGGACCACAACAAGATGTGGCAAGTAATTAAAGAGATGGGAATACCAGAGAACCTCATATGTCTCCTGAGAAATCTGTACATGAACCAAGAAGCAACAGTTAGGACAGAACACGGAATGACAGAGTGGTTTGGAATAGGAAAAGGAGTAAGACAAGGCTGCATTTTATCATCCTGTTTATTCAATCTATACACAGAGCACATAATGCGCAATGCAGGGATGGAGGAATCACAATATGGGATTAAAATTGCTGGGAGAAACATCAACAATCTGAGATATGCAGACGATACCACCCTAATGGCAGAAAGTGAGGAAGATCTAAAGAACCTCTTGATTGGATTGAAGGAGGAGAGTGCAAAAGCTGGCCTGAGACTCAATATCAAGAAAACCAAGATAATGGCAACAGGCCCCATCAGTTCCTGGAAAATAGATGGGGAAGAAGTAGAAGCAGT
The DNA here is from genome assembly GCA_035047345.1 of Bradypodion ventrale. Classification (NCBI taxonomy): domain Eukaryota; kingdom Metazoa; phylum Chordata; class Lepidosauria; order Squamata; family Chamaeleonidae; genus Bradypodion; species Bradypodion ventrale. The sequence goes on from JAWDJE010000005.1 coordinate 176,914,948, forward strand.
GACAGATTTTACATTCTTAGGATCAAAGATCACTGCAGATGGAGATTGCAGCCATGAAATAAAAAGGCGAATGATTCTTGGGAGACAAGCCATGAGAAACCTGGGAAACATAGTGAAAAGCAGAGACATCACATTACAAACAAAAATTAGAATAGTCAAAGCAATGGTATTCCCAGTGGTAATGTACGGATGCGAGAGCTGGACAATAAAGAAAGCTGAACGCAGAAGAATAGATGCCTTTGAAATGTGGTGTTGGAGGAGAGTTTTGAGAGTACCCTGGACAGCGAGGAGAACAAATAGGTCAATCTTAGAAGAAATCAACCCTGACTGCTCATTGGAAGGTCTAATAGTAAAGACGAAGCTAAAGTACTTTGGACATCAAATGAGAAGGGAGGATTCGCTTGAGAAGGCCTTGATGTTGGGAAAGGTGGAGGGCAAAAGAAGAAGGGGGAGGCCAAAGATGAGATGGCTAGATGGGATTGTAGACACAATGTGCACAGAACTGGTCGTGCTGAGGTGGATGGTGGAGGACAGAGGCGCCTGGAGAACAATGGTCTATAGGGTTGCAAAGGGTCGGAATCGACTGTGCGACTGAACAACAACAAGCCATAAGCATCAATATAATAACAAAGCAAGGCTTGAACTATCTCACTTTGCATGTAATGAGTCTATCTATACCTATAAATCCAAGCGTTAACCATTGGAATTTGACAAAGGCTCCCGCACCCGTCCACACTATCCCATACCGAGCCTCCTGCAGTTGCCCGAACCCGGTACAGAGGTAACTGTAGGGTTGAGAAATGTGCCAGTGGGGCAAGAGCCCCACGAACGCAAACAAAGAAAAAGGACTTCACTACCCAACATCCTGTGCACTGCGCCACACCACAGCCAATTAGGTTGAGAAGTGTGACCAAATAGAACATTGTGAGACGCGCCGCAGCCAATCAAAATAAAGCTGTAGAAAAAATTACAATGTATGAATGGTAAAATCACAAATTAAACTTCATGTCCCAGTGTCCTATGCACCTATAGCATGTCAGCTAATCTAGCTGAATGGCGCAAGCGCATAGAATTTAGGATAAACCATATAAAAAAGTCATTTTTTGCCACACAACTCAAAACCTTTCTCTCTATGATAATATGATAAATAACTACTACATTTCTGCTGATTAATCCATGTAATACATACACAACACATATGTAAAGTAATTTAAAATAAAAAATAAAAAACCGCCGAATGAATGCTCACAGAACAAATTACACTACAAATCCCAGCATCCTACGTGAATACAGCAATACAGCCAATCACATTGAACAGTGCAAAGGCGTCAAACATTGGGAGAAGCGCGAAAAAAGATCCAATAAAAGGCACCGCATCACAAACCCCTCACAGTTTTGAGGAGAAATAACCGTCACGCTTATGTACAATTGCGCCTAAAAATAATTACGGAGCATACTCTATGTACTATTTGAGCACATAAACTAAAAGCAACATACCTTTGCAAACATATTATACTGTATATGTTACACGTATTTGACAAAAATTAAAAGTGTTGTTCAGTTGCACAGTCGATTCCGACTCTTTGCGACCCCATGGACCATCACTCTCCAGGGACCCCTGTCCTCCACCATCCTCCTTAGTCCACACAGCCACATGCCCATTGTGTCTACAATACCATCTCGCCATCTCATCTTTGGCCATCCCCTTTTTCTTTTGCCCTCCACCTTCCCCAGCATCCTCTCTTCTCATTTGATGTCCAAAATACTTCAACTTCATCTTTGTTATTTGTCCTTCTAAGGAGCACTCATGGCTAATCTCTTCTAATATTGACCTATTTGTTCTCCTCGCTGTCCAGGGGACTCGCAAAACTCTCCTCCAGCACCACATCTCAAAGGCATCTATTTTTCTTCACTCAGCCTTTCTAATGGTCCAGCTCTCACAGCCTTACATTGCAGGCGCACCCCCCCCCCAATAATGGACTCAGACACAAATGAAAGTGGATAACGGCATTGGGCCACATTTATTGATTCATGCCCTAGTCCGAATTATAAATTTCTATTGGTAAAACGACCAATCATAATTCTTAAGGCAAGCAGGCCGAAGTAACACAGGTAAGTTACCACCCAAAATTGCCAACGGCAATTGTTACAATGTATCTATTTGTATCAATTTGTTTGTTGACAACAAACAAATTGTTGACCGTAGTCAATATCTAACTAATGACCCCACCCTCTGACGTGTATCCGTAAAATCAGGGGGTGATGCCAGCTGTCTAGTTGTAACCATCACCCCCTCGCCTGGTTCGTCGTTGACCGGACAACGTTTAAACAACTTATGCCTATCTAGTGTTGTCCAGTCAATTGCGAACCTGCCGGATACCTGTGGGTCATAAATGTTTACCTTACCAGTGCTACCCGCCACACGGGGAGGCTTCCCAAAAGGCTCACCGCCCCCCCCCAGACCGTCAGCTCGGTCAACAGGCCTGCTCGCCAGTCTACTAACAAGAGGTCCATACCTCCCTGCGACAGATGGGCCCCCTCCCCTGAATAAAGCTCATAATTTTGCATACTGATGGCGGGGAGGCGAATGACGCGTCCCCAACCCTTGTCAAAAAGGAACCAGGCAATAGCCCTGGAGCGACGAGCCCGGTCAAGCGCCTGGAGGCCAAACGCTCCCCTGTAAGCGTACTGCGGTATCATGTCCGACCAAATGAGGGGTGTGGCAGGCCACACATAATGTGAGTAGGCCAGGTGACTGCAAATCGCAAGCTTCCGCGATAGGCCAGTGACCTGTCCGAAACCATTGCCCCCAAGGTGAATAACCAGGACATCAGGCGAGTCAGCATCCCTGATGTAGAAAAGGAATGGCAACAGTTCCCGCCATAACATGCCGCGCTTACCACACCACCTGAGATGTGCGGACGCACCCAGTCCCAGTCAGGGTCTCACTCTGTCGCCGCAGCGTAACGCGCTGCCCTGTGCAGCGTAACGCGCTGCCCTGTGCAGCGTAACGCGCTGCCCTGTGCACGTGGCAACGGCCCACCAGCCATACTGTCACCGGTATAAAATGACACCCAGGGTCTGTCAAGGAAAAAAGGGGGGTGAGAAACATTGCAGTGACTAAACCAGTACTCACGGTTGAAGAGGGTGAACACAAAAACTGAAAACAATGTGATCCCCACCTTCCCATGCGGCGTATTTCAGCCCCAGAGTACCCAAAAGCAGCTGCAGTAGAAACCGCCCCCATCCTGCAGGAATGGACGCCGAAACAAGCCCCCGGGAGGCCCCCACTGGCTAGGGCTTTCCCATTCACCTTCCAAACTGAAATTGAGTGAGGGGAGACCCACCCTGGTGACAGAAAAACGGGGCATGGTGCGTGCCACACAGTGCAAGAAACTCCTGTAGGGCACCAACCGGACAGATGTCTTCCAAGGAACATCGTAGCAGTATTACTCAACTGCCTACGCCGTGCTGATCTGTTTTAGAGGAGCGTATCCTCAACTGAGCCCAATCATTGCAAACATAGACATCTTCGAGTTCCAGTGCCCTACGACTTGCATCCGCCTTAGACAGCATCACAAGCTCGCTGATGCGGAGCGCTCCAAAAAAGGCCACCGTAGTAGCCACATGAAACAGGGGTGCCTCATACCTATCGAAACATAGGTCATGCCAGCCCTGTGCCAGTTGGGTAAGAACCCCAGGGGAAATTGGGTGGCGGTCATCCAGGCTACGCCCACGTTCCTGCACCCACCCCTCCAAAAAGTGTTTCACATGGAAATCAGCGGTACTATCCGCATGACCTCCCACCTTGGCCATAAAAGCCAGCGCTGACAGCCTGGATGCTATGGTGCGAGGTGCAAGGCCCTGGGCATGCAGGTAAACCAGGAAACGGAGGATGTGGGCCACCGGGATCGGCCAGGTATCTGGCAGCTGAAATTGTGTACAAAATGTCTGACAAGAAACTAATGCATGGTGATACGCCTTACGCGTGCGTGGCGCCAGTGACATGCCGATCGCCCGGTTCACCTCTCCTTGCTAAAGGTCCGTATCTCTTCCGGGAGTGGCGAGGGAAATTCCTCCGCATCCGGGGCCAAGGCGCGGAACCGGGAGATCTGCAGGCGGGACAAAGCGTCAGCAATATCGTTATTGACCCCCGGGACATGCCTGGCCCTGAACAGTACATTGAGGCGCAGGCTGCGCAATACAAACTGGCGCAGCAGTCCCATAATCCTGGGAGATTTAGAAGTCTGTGAGTTGACAATGCGGACAACGGCCGCATTGCCACACCAGAAATGCACCACCGAGTTGGCCCACTCCTCACCCCATAGCATCAAAGCCCTCAGTATGGGAAAATTTTCCAAATATGTGAGATCTCTCAGGTGACCCGTGCCTGACCAGGCTGGTGGCCACCCACCATAGGCCCACTTCCCATTGAAGTACATCCCATAACCCAGGGATCCAGAGGCATCAGACTGTATCTGAAAGCGAGGTGAAGCCAGGAGGTCAGCCCTCCAAAATGAGACCCCATTGAGCTCCCTCAGGAACTGGAGCCATCTGTACATATCTGCCCTGATGCCCCGTGTCAGTCTCACCCTGTGATGGGGCCTGGATAAGCCTGTCATGGCGTCGCACAAGCGCCGAGCAAATGCCCTGCCAGGTGCGACCACCCTGCAAGCGAAGTTAAGGTGGCCATGTAACACCTGCAATTCCCGAAGGGATGCCTTGCGCTTAGCCAGCAATCCCGAAATGAGGGCCACTATCCTGTACACTGTTTCCCCTGGCAACCTAGACGTCTGCGCTACTGTGTCAATCTCCCCCCCCCCCAGGAACACTAGCTTAGTAGATGGGCCTTCGGTCTTTTCGGGCGCCAAAGGGACACCAAGTTCCTCCATTAGCATCTGAAATGTGTTGAGGAGACGTGTGCACGTGTCCCAGCCCCGTTCACCCCCGGACAAAAAGTCATCCAGGTAATGGGCTACAGACCGAGACCCTGACCTGCGTACAAATGCCCACTGTAGGAATGTACTGAAGCGCTCGAAGTCCGAGCAGGATATGGAAAAGCCGAAATGCACGGCTTCGTCAAAATAATATTCCCCCGGAATTTGAAACCCAGCAACTCAAAGTCACCCGGGTGCACCGGCAGGAGACGGGAAGCCGACTTGATGTCGCATTTAGCTGACAGTGCACCCGGGCCACATGAGCGCACCATGCGCAATGCCTGATCAAAGGATGCATACCCGACAGAGCAAAGGTTATCAGGAATAGCATCACTGACCGACCGGCCGGCTGGGTAGGACAAGTGATGAATCAGGCGGAAATCGCCCGGGGACTTCTCGGGCACTAGTCCCAGTGGGGATACTTTAAGGTTGGGAAACGGGGGTGCAGGAAAAGGGCCAGCGACCCTGCCCGCATCAACCTCCTTATTAATGCTGGTGGCAGCCACCTCCTCCCTTCCCCTGAGCGACAAAAGGTTGGGTGCGTCTTGAGGGGACCTATCCCCCGTGAAAGGAATACGAAACCCCAGTTGAAAACCATGAAGCAGGTAATCTGCGTCTGCCCCCTTCGGGTACAATGCGAGCCAATGCTCCAGCATGTCCACATTAATTGGGGAGGGGGCCTTTCGGTGGACCTGCTCCCTCAGCGGCGGTCCTACCTGCCCCCTGCCCACCCCTACCCCCGCCCCGAAGTCCTCCCGGCCTGGGACAGGCGGAGGCAGCATGGGGGCCAGAACAAGAGGGACACTCATGCCTGTGCTTGCAATTTTTCCTGTTGCAGGAACCATTGGACGAGAAGGTCCAGCACAGCAGGCGGGCTGGAACCCCCTGCCCCGCCACCTGGCGGGGTACCTGTACTGGGGCCGCTCGTTTGACTGCATGTCCACAATGGTATCTCTCCCCAGGCGCCGGGCGCGTGGGGGTCATATACAGAAGCCACAGCTCCTGGCAGAGCTCGTCCCACCTCATCTCTGGGTGCAATGGAAACTTCATACGGAATTCCTCGTGCCTGCTCCTTATCCTTCTCATCCTGCCCTTCCCTCTCCTCCTGGTAGGCTCCCCGATGCACCCCCACGGGCCGCCCCCACCTGGGGTTCCGGCCCGCTGGGGGCGTCGGAGCTCATGACCTGAAGCTTGAGCTCGTCGACGGGGCCAGACCAGCACCAGACTGCTGGACCTGTTGAGTGAGGAGCTGCGAGGCAGTGGCCGCCACCGGCCCGCGCGCCTCAGGCAGCTCAACCCGACCCGTCGCCAGCCGCTGTTCGGCAGCCGAAGGGTCAACCTGGAATCCGAGAGACGCCCCCGCTTGATTGGCCCTCGCCAAGGATGCCTCAAGGGCCGCTACACGGGCCAGAAGGGCCTCCACGTTAACATAGGCCCCAGCCCCGACAGGGGGCAAATGGGCAGCCGGCCCATAAGTCACGGGTACCCGTCCAGATCCCTGGGCCCCAGCTGCCAGATAAGGCCAAGAGCCCATGCTCGGCCCTTGGGGAGCCGTGGGCACGCCCTGCCAAGGCAGGGAACCCAACCACCCCCCCGTGGCTCGCTCCCCCCATGGGGAACTGTGTGCCCGGGCAAGAGGGCCCAGCCGCACGGACCATGCCGGGGGCAGTGGTCACCGTTTGCGGGCCAAGGGCTGAGGCCCCGTCCGGGGCAGCCTGCAAGCACCGCGCAGCGGGCCAAGGGGCCACCGATCCCATCCCACCGGTCCCGGTGGGCTCCGCTAAAGGTGGCTGCTGGGCGGGCGCATTCGCGGTCCTCCGACCCGGCTGACGCCTCCGCGCCGATCGAGCCACGTTCGCAGCTGCCTTCTTCTTAGAGGGCATAGCTGGGTTAGCTAGGAAGCCGAAGAAAAGAAAAAAGCTGCCCAAAAAGGCTTCCCCTGGAAGGACACGAGCGACGGAGGTAAGAGGGAAAAACTTCTCCGCTCCGTCGCTTCGCCAAAATGGCAGCACGGCTGCCTCGTGGCCAGCCCTTTTATTAGGGTGTTGGCCACGCCCCTAACTACCCGGATGGCTTCGTCCGGTGGGGGGGCCCCCGCAAAGAGCGCGGCGGCCATTTTGGCGCCACGCTTCCATTACCACCGGAAATACCATTGCTTTGACTATGCGGACCTTTGTTTGCAGTGAGATGTCTCTACTTTTCACTATGTTCCCCAGGTTTTTCATAGCTTGTCTCCCAAGAATCAGTCGCCTTTTTATTTCATGGCTGCAATCTCCATCTGCAGAGATCTTGGATCCCAAGAAAGTAAAATCTATTACTGCTTCTACTTCTTCCCCATCTATTTTCCAGCGACCGATATGGTCTGTTGCCATTATCTTGGTTTTCTTGATATTGAGTCCCAGGCCAGCTTTTGCACTCTCTTCTTTCAACCTAATCAGGAGCTTCTTTATGTCTTCTTCACTTTCTGCCATTAGGGTGGTATCATCCGCATATCCCAAATTGTTGATGTTTCTCCCAGCAATTTTGATCCCATATTGTGATTCCTCCATCCCTGCATTGTGCATTATGTGCTCTGTTTTTTAAGTTGAATAAGCAGGGTGACAGAATGCACCCTTGTCTTACTCCTTTTCCTATTCTAAACCACTCCATCATTCCATACTCTGTCCTAACTGTTGTTTCTTGACTCATGTACAGATTTCTCATGAGACATATGAGGTGTTCTGGTATTCCCGTCTCTTTAATTACTTGCCACATTTTGTTGTGGTCCACACAATCAAAGGCCTTGGTGTAGTCAATGAAGCAGAAGTAAGCTTGTTTCTGGTATTCCTTTGTTTTCTCCATGATCCAACGTATGTTGGCAATGTGGTCTCTGGTCCAAACATATTCTACTTCATATGCTGCAGGACTTGAAGAAAATTAAAAAAACTGACATTTAAATTACGGACCAATAATTCTTGACTGAAAACACTGAGAACAGAGCACAATACTTAACATTACAGTAACACAAAATAAATACTTATAATTCAGATAGTAAAAATATTTTCACTAAAAATAATTGCCTCATGAAAAGATTACAATAAATTGGTATGAGAAAAATACAACAAACTACTGACTGAACACACAAATGTTTCACCAAAAAACTTTGGATGGACCACAGTACAGATTTGAAAAACAAACTTTTTTACATAAACAATACTTATAGAAAAGTGCATTGTTGCCTCATGCGAAACAACAAATTCATTAAAAAATACTTTGCACATAAATCGTAGTTACATAAAAGTGCATTATTGCCTCTTTGCCAAAGTACTAAACCATTTACAAGCTACAACAACGACAATATACAACAAATGTTTTAATACTGAATTAATAATAATAATATATTTCAATATATTATTAATTTATTAGAATTGTAAATCACAATGCCTACAAAAACGTGTAAATATAGGACAAAGAACATGCAAAACATTGAAAAGAAAACTAGAAAAACACAAGAAACATCACAGAAAAGGGGGGGAAAGCTTAATAAATGCAGAAAAATATGCACAAAAGACAGAACAAACATCTTCTCAGGAACATGAGACCGTGTTAACAGAATGTAGAGAAATTGACAGTACATCAAGGGCAAACGAAAGCACAAAGAAACATGATATGAGATTAGAACAGAATAAAAAGACAAAAGCAATATGAAGAGAGAGAAGTAAAGCTAAAAAATTAATATTAAAAATGGCCGCCTTCTCCTATGATCCAGAAGCTAATTATTCAGAAAATGCCAATTTAGAGATTGGTAATCTAGACACAATTTGCAAATTCTGCCAAGCCAGAAAATTCAAAACAGAAACCAAATCACTATGTTGTAAAGAAGGTAAAATTAGAATTCAACAGCAAATGCCACCACAAGAACTGATAGAATATACAAGTGGAGTAACAACAGATTATAAACATTTCTTAAAGAATATTCGAAAATACAACTCATGTTTTCAAATGACTTCATTTGCAGCCACAGCCATTATACAACACAAAGGATTCAATCCAACATTCACATTTCAAGGTCAGATTTACCACAATATTGGTTCACTACTACCACTACCAGAAGAACAGCGAAAGTTCCTGCAAATTTATTTCATGGGAGATGAGGAAAAAGAAAGAGCACAACGATGTACATACATTGAAGGAACAAAACAACATACAGTAATACCTCATACAAAGTCCACTTCATACAACATCGAATTCATACAACATCGCCTAATTTCTTGAAAAAGGTTACCTCATACAAAGTCGCTCGACTTTGTATGAGGCATTCAGTTTTTCCCAGGTTGCATTGTGCCTGGGCAGTATAAAAGACAGGAGACATGCATGCATTGCTCTTGTGGGTTTTGCACAAGGCAAAGAGTGTTTAGGAGTGGTTTTGAGCGTGATTTGGGATTTTTTTGAATTTTTCATCAGAATTTTTAGAAGCATTCCTGGGATTTTTGCAGCATTCTTCAGGTTCTTGGACAATCAGGGTTGTTTGACATGTTTTTGTAATGTATTTAGCCTTTAGACAATGTTTTCTGTCAGTTTCCTGTCTGTTTCCTTGACTTTGCCCTGAAGTCTGTGCTGTTACAGTACAATGTATCTCTATGGAAACGACGTTGTACGAGGCATTGCAGCAAGGATTTGGACGTTGTATGAGGCATCGCGGCTAGGATTTTGCATGCCTCATACAAAGTCCAAATCCGTATAAAGTCCAAACTTGTGTAACCAAGTTTGGACGTTGTATGAGGTATCACTGTATTGTGCTAAGAATACAAAGAATGTTACATAAACACAATAATCTCATCCGCACTTTCCAAAATGCAATGCAAAACATGCCAACAAATGAATACCAAATTGTCATAGCTGCAGACAAAACTCCAATAGGAGAACATATACGGCGATACAATATGCCAGAAACAAATGAAGTCGCAGCACTCATTTCTGGAGATACTTTCCATCCCAGAGATATAATACTTAAACGACACGACAAAAAACTGCAATGTATATCAGAAACACATCGCTCCTATGATGCTCTTCAGTATCCCATACTTTTCCCATATGGTGAGGATGGATATCATTTTAATTTGAAACGCATTGATCCAAAAACAATGAAGGAAACTGAGAAAAAAATCAGTCATGGACTACTACTCCTATATTCTAATGGTTAGAAATGAAGAACAAAACCACATAATCCACTGCAGAAAATTGTTAAATCAGTTCGTTGTGGATATGTATGGAAAAATAGAGAGTGAAAGACTACTTTACATTAGAACAAACCAAAAATCATTCAGAGCAGAACAATGCATATATTTAAAGGATGCTGTGGCACAAGATGGAAACCTAACAAACGTTGGAACATTGCTCATCCTGCCAGCAACATATGCTGGAAGCCCAAGGCATATGCACGAATATACTCAGGATGCTATGACCTATGTAAGGAAACACGGAAGACCAGACTTATTTATAACATTTACATGTAACCCAACATGGCCTGAGATAAAAAAATTACCTAAGAAATGATGAAACAGCTAACAACATACATGACTTAATTTCAAGAGTGTTTAGAAAAAAATAAACACAATTAATTAATCTTATCACAAAAAATTAGATATTTGGTCAATGTAATTGCTGGATGTATATGATTGAATGGCAGAAACGTGGGCTGCCACATTCTCACAACTTGATTTGGCTAAAAAGCAAAATACACCCCACTGATATTGATAAAATAATATCTGCTGAAATGCCAAATGAAAACGAAGACATTGAACTACATGACATTGTTAAAAAAAATGATTCATGGACCATGTGGTCTTCTTAACTCACAAGCACCATGCATGAAAGAAAAAACCTGCACCAAAAGATACCCCAGAGCATTACTGAAAGAAACACAAACTTCAGAAGATGGATACCCACAATACAGACAACGTTCTCTGGAGGAGAGAAGATAAGAGAAGATATACTAATGAAAGCCAGAAAAGAACATCCAACATTAAACATTGAGTATGGAACAGACATATACAACATGGCATTAATTGAAATCGAAGACAAATGCATATGCATGACTAATAAAACACTGGAAGATCTTGGCCTACCAGCACCAACATGCAATCAAGGAGATGCCTTAAATGCAGATTATATAAGAGAAACAAACTATGACATTGAAAAATTAAAAGAATATATAAATCAAAACAAACCACTGCTTAATGATGAACAGAAATCTGCCTATGACAAAATAATTACTCAACTAACAACAGAAGATGGAGGAATAATTTTCCTACAAGCATCTGGAGGAACAGGAAAAACTTTCCTCACAAACTTAATTCTAGCAGAAATACGTTCACAAGGAAATGTTGCATTAGCCATAGCATCATCAGGAATAGCAGCAACATTAATGGAAGGAGGAAGAACTGCTCATTCTGCACTCCAAATACCACTTGACATAGCTAAACAGGAAACCCCAACATGTAATATAACAAAAGGTAGTGGGCGTGCAAAAGTGCTAAAAGAGGCAAAAATTATTGTCTGGGATGAATGTACAATGGCACATAAAAATCCATTGAAGCCTTAAACATAACACTTAAAGTCATAAGAGAAAATAAAAAAAATAATGGGTGGACTTCTACTACTTCGTTGTGGAGATTTCAGGCAAACACTCCCAGTAATACCAAAATCTACACCTGCAGATCAAATCAATGCGTGTATCAACCAATCATATTTATGGAAAATGTTCAAACCATTACCTTAACAGAAAACATGAGAGTAAGACAAAATGCAAACACTCAACTCTTTACCAACTTTCTTCTACAAATAGGTAATGGAAAAGTACAAAAAAATGAAGAAAATAACATTGAATTCCCAGATTATTTCTGCACCATGGTAACATCTGCATTCGAACTTATAAATTCAGTATACTCAAACATTAATGACAATTATCAACATCATGAATGGCTTAAATAAAGAGCTATGTTAGCAGCAAGGAATGAGGATGTTAACATTATAAATCAGGAAATTCTTGACATGTTACCAGAACAACCCACTGTATACAAATCTATTGATACAGTGGTAGACAAAGATGCTGCTGTTAATTTCACTACTGAATTTTTAAACTCCCTAGAACTACCAGGAATGCCTTCTCACCAACTACTCCTAAAAGAAGGAGCACTGATTATTTTACTAAGAAATTTAAACCCGCCAAAGTTATGTAATGGCACTAGACTGTGGGTGAAAAACCTTATGCCAAATGTAATAGAAGCCACAATTATTACAGGAAAAGGAGTAGGGGAATCAGTTTGCATTCCACGTATTCTATTGATTACAACTGATCAAACAATACCATTTAAAAGACTACAATTCCCTGTACGACTTGCATTCGCAATTACCATAAATAAATTGCAAGGTCAAACACTGCAACATTGTGGAGTTCATCTTTCAAAACCATGTATCTCTCACGGACAATTATATGTTGCATGTTCTAGAGTGGTTTCAGCAGATAATTTATTCATACTTGCAACAAACAATCAAACTAAAAATATTGTTCATCAACAAGTGCTGCAAAAATAAAAATAATACGCAAAACATGTAGTCTAAAAAGTAATCAGCACAAACACGTTAATTTTAAGGAAAACAAAGAACCATCCATTAAGCAAAAACACTCAATCATAACGAGTCAAGATACAAAAGCTAAATCTAAAAATACTAAGAAAGTAAAATAGTTACGCAAAACTAATCACCACAAAAATATCAGTTCGCTCTTTAAGGTCGCTGTAATTATACTAGTCAGAAACACAACAGTTAATTGCAAGAAACATTCAAGCTTACCGAAAACACCAACAATGCACAAAGTTTCCACCCATAATCGTTGATAGAAGATCCACCCGTATACCAAAACGTCGAACAACATGCTTTCCAGCTTCAGGTGCATATTCTATATAATTTTTTTACTGTTTTTATCATACAAAACAAACAAAATACATACAATACAACTATAAAAAATAGAAATAGAAGAAAATGACACCTATCCTAATACATTTTTCAAACTAACATAGTACAAATCATTGTTCTCCAGGATAGGAGACCAAGAAAAAAAGAAAAAAAAACATATTTAAACACCCTGTGATAATAATATGCCCTGGAGGACTTCGAGAGCCACATTATATTACATCCAAAAGCTGCTTTGATCCGGTACAGGCCTGTTACTTTTGTCTCCCTTAACTGCATAATCCACGAAAGGCCTCCAAATATTCCAAAATCTGTTCTCTTTTAAATTATCTCTTTTTTCTTTTATTTCCCAGGTTAGTTTGTCATTCAATGCTAAATTCCACATTTCTTTATACCATTCTTCAATCTGTATAGTTATATCATTTTTCCAGTTTCTAGCAGTGCATTGTCTCCCCGTTGTTATCATTATTTCTAATAGTTCTCTCTCATCTTTATTTTGATAAATACATTCCACATTTGTTAACATGATGGTACTTGACCCCAGTTTGATTTTATTACTCATTATTTCACTCATTTCTTTTTCAATTCTTTTCCGAAAATCATTTACCCCCTTATAACTCCACCACATATGTTCATAAGATCCCACTGTATCTTTACATCTCCAACACATCCTATCTTTTTTATTATCCATCTGGTGTAACCTCACTGGGGTCAAGTTGTTGGAATCTGATTCATGTAAAGATAATCAATCAGCCAGCCTCATTAGCAGCAGTTTATATCCTCAGATCTTTTAAGATAGAAACTTAAGAGTCCACGAAGTCCAGCTTCATTAGGCTCAGAGTAAGGAAAGGAACAGAGAGAGTCAGAGAAAACACGACTCCAGTCCTTGGCTGACAAAGGATACTAATCCTACTCTTTATTCAGGCAGAGTATAACAGAAACGAAACTTAACCAAGCAGAGTATACCAGAAACGAAACTTAAGCTACATAATCAATCAGAATGTCAGAACCCAAATAAGGAGAGATAAGGAGCGTTGTCTCTCAGTGAGCAAAGAGGCTTTTGTTTACAAAAAGTGTCAGAAGACAGGAGACAGAATCCAGATACATTCCCACATCAAGTACCATCTCCATAGCATTTTATAATTATGTTCTTTTATCCTGACTGACATAGTTCTCATTATTCGCTTCTTCCATTTATTTTTCCATATGGCTTTGTCTATCTTTATTTTCAACTCTTCCTTCCAAGTTGATATCAATTCTTCCTGTGAGTCACCCTCTTTATTTAATAAGGTGTATAATTTGCTAACTAAACCCTTAATACTTCTTTCTCCTTTCCTAATTTTCAAAACCAAGTCCTCAAATTCCGTCCTGTCTCTTTCCCTACCATACTCCCTCCTATACCTATCGTTCCAATTATTAATTTTCATTATTTGAAACCAATTCAATTTTAATTGTTCAAAGAGGCTAGTTCTACCATTAATTTCACTACAGACCCGCAACCAATCTTTCAATAAAAAATTTTCATTCTTGTCCAAAATTTCTTTTACTACATTATCTATCTTAATCGGGAAACCCATCATATCTGAAAGTTCCATAATTGGAGAGAAATTCAGGACCAGAACCTTTTTAACTTTCTTCCAAACCCTCATAAGTCCTTTCATCATGGTATTTTTAGTTTCTAATTTTCCCATATTCTCCCCAAAAAATACCATTTTGCCTATGTGTCTATAATCCTTCATCTCAATTTCCTCCCATATTACCTTTTCTCTTGCCAAGATCTTCACCACGTTCTTAATTTGAAACGCTCGATAATATCCCCTCAAATTTGGTATTCCCAAACCACTTCTTTCTGAGGCAAGTACCATAATTTTTTAGATATCCTAGGCCTCTTTCCACCATTACAAAAATTATTAATTATTTTTTGAAAATCATTAATCTCTTTATCCTTCAATTGAATTGTTAATGCATCGAATAGAAAATTAATTTTAGGTAGCACCATCATTTTAATAAGTGCTATTCTCCCAAACCATGACAGTTTCAATTTTTGAAAGGATTATATTTTATTTTTAATCTCCATCTTTAAACTATCATAATTTAATCTTTTGAGATCTTCCAATCTGTTAGATATAACTATTCCCAAGTACTTCAGTTTATCTTTAATTTGAATATTGCTTCTCCCAATTATCTTCTTCCTGCCTTCTTCTCCTACATTACACAATATCATTTCAGATTTATCCCAATTTATCTTAAGGCCGGTAATATCCTCAAAATCCTGTAGTTGTAATCTAATTTTCTCCATTGCCCTCTCCGGATGTCTTACAATTATCATTGTGTCATCTGCATACATACTTATTTTATTTTCCATAATCC
Source organism: Bradypodion ventrale (assembly GCA_035047345.1). Classification (NCBI taxonomy): domain Eukaryota; kingdom Metazoa; phylum Chordata; class Lepidosauria; order Squamata; family Chamaeleonidae; genus Bradypodion; species Bradypodion ventrale. The sequence goes on from JAWDJE010000005.1 coordinate 176,930,208, forward strand.
CCTCTATATTTCTATCATCTCCTATAGCTTTTGCTAAAATCTCCATGGCCATAATAAACAAAATTGGTGATAAGGGGCAACCCTGCCTCGTACCTGCCTCCAACTTAATCTCATCTGTAAAGTCATCATTGACTCTGACAATTGCTGTTCCTTGATAGTACAATTGATCTATTACTCTTCTAAATTTGTCACCAAATCCATAACATTTAATCATTTCCTTAATTGAGATCCATTGCAATGAGTCAAATGCTTTAAATATATCCAATGATATTAATCCCACTTTTTCTTTTGATTGGCTCACAACATCTATTTAATCCACCACTCTTCTAGTCAGGTCAGCCATATGGTGCCCCTTCAAGAAGCCTACTTGGTCCGCATTTACATAGTTACCCATGAAATTATTTAAAAGGTTAGCTAATATCGCAGTGAAGATCTTGGCATCTTGATTTATCAATGAAATAGGTCTATAGGATTCTACTTTTTCTAAATTCTTACCAGGTTTTGGAAGTAACACAATTGTGGTCCTATGCCATGAAGTCGGAATTTGACCTCCATCCAATATATGATTATATAATTTTACTAATTTTGGTACCACTATATCTTTAAATTCCTTATAAAAGTCAGCCGACAATCCATTTTCTCCTGGGGCCTTCCCCAGTTTCAAACTCCCAATCACCTCCCTTACCTCCTTTTCTGACACTTGATCTTCCATTCTATCTTTATGCTCCTGTTTTATTCCATTAACTATTTGTTTCACTAATTGCTGTTTAAGCTTTCCCTCATCTATTTCTTTTTTTGCATACAAAGCTTGATAAAAATCCTTCACGATCTTGCATTTATCCTTATTCTTATTACATCTTACCCCTTGTTTATCAATCAAAGCTCCAATTTCCCTTTTTACCCGCTTGTCTTTTGCTGCTTTTGCTATTAATTTTGAATTTTTATTACTAAATTCAAAATACTCTCTTTTCAAATATACCAAATTTCTTGTAACCTTTTCTATATCTTTACCTACCACTTCAGATTTTAGTCTTTGTAAGTTTGCAAAAACCTTATTATCCTTTGTCCTTGAATGTACCTCCTGTAACTGCTTTATCTCCTCTTCAATTTTAACCTGTGCTAACTTATATTCTTTATATCTGTTACTTGCCACTTTAATACACTCCCCTCTAAAAACCGACTTCATGGCATCCCAGACCATATTAAAATTTACTTCATCGTTATCATTCAATTGCCAAATTTCCTTCCAATTTTCAATAATTTGAGCCTTGGCCCTTTGATCTTTAAATAAATAAGCATCATATCTCCAACTCCTTCTCCCTATACTTTCACTATGTAATCTCAACTCCAAGACAATTTTGGCATGGTCAGACTCCTTAAAAATTCCAATTTCCATCTCCTCCAAATTTGTGACCATCTTTTCAGTTACAAATACATAATCTATTTGGGAGTATGAATTATAAACATGTGAAAAGTATGAATATGCCCTTTCTGGCACCTTAAGTTCTCTCCATGAGTCTTTCAAACCCAAAACCGCCATCCATTTGTCCAAAATCTGGCTTTTAGTTCCTTTTCCACACCTTGAAATGTTTGTGAAATCCAAATTTGATTTTACTAAATTGAAATCCCCAGCCACAATCATCCTAGTTGGTATTTTTTTCCCCCAAATTTTTTCACATCTTTTCTAGAAATTCATATTGATGTTCATTTGGGGCATATATATTAACCAAGGATATCTCTTCATCATCCAATTTCCCTTTTACTATCAAATATCTACTATCTGGATCTACAGTAGATTTTGTTATCTCAAACCCCAATCTGGACGAAATTAAGATTGCAACACCTCTAGCTTTAGACGTGCCATATGATTTCTCATAGTGCTGCATCCACCCTAAATAAATTCTATTCGAATTTTGAGATTTTTGATGGGTTTCCTGTAAAAAAAGTATATCCGGTCTATCTTTCCTCAAAGCTGATTCTATTCTCTTCCTCTTAATCACAGATCCTGTACCTTTTACATTCCATGTTAACACTTTAATTGCCCTCATTATAAATTATATCACCTCCATTTCTATCACCTCCGAGTCCTCCAATGGGCGTGCTACCTAATAAACTACAGTACTCTCCACAACCACAAAAAATACTGCTAAAGAACAAAAAACAAAGAACATTCATCTTTACCCTCCTCACTTTCCTCGCAGAAAAATCACCTTCGTCTTCCAAAGGGAGGAGGGGGGTGGAACATGCCAGATGTCTTTCCCTCTAGCGCACCTTATAAAATTCTAAATTAACTACTTAACTCTTTTAGCCATTTCCCTCTCCTTCCTCCACCACTATCAGTGCCAACGCCTCTTCAGCTGTGCTAGGTTGTTCACCTCCCGCCGCACCACCCTCCTCTGCACCATTAAATTCTCTTCTTATAGCACCCGAAGCCAGCAACTCTTTTATCAAAGCCAACCATTCATTTGAGCTCACCTTAACCAAATCAATCAGACTCAAAAATTCCAAAGCATCAGTCTCAGCATCATTAACTTGCATCTTTTTATCATAAAAAAATCTTAATTGTTGCAGAAAACGGCAATTGTATTTTATCCCTTTCCTTATCAGAAGTTTTGTAACAGGTTTCATCTTATATCTCCAGCCGCGTTCCATGATCGAAATATCATTATAAACCTCCACATCACTCCCATCAATTTTTAGGGTGCCAGACCCTGCTTGTTTCAAAAAAGCTATTACCTTCAATTTATCCCCCCAATTTGCAAATTTAACCAAAGCATTTCTTTGAACTGCCTTCCCCTTCCTTGATCCCACTCTATAAACATTTACAATATCTTCATTAACAAAATCTTTCCCCATTTTCAAATTGTTTAGCCAATCAACTATTCTGTCCCTTAAATTGTCTGGCGTTCTTTCCGGGATCTGATGTATCACAATATTTTGTTTCCTCATCACCTCTTCCATCATATTAATTCTTGTTTCGTGTAAATCCACTTTCTTCTTTATCTCCCTCCCCTCTTTCTTAACCTCTTTTATTTTTCGTTTCATACCCTTTATGTCAACTTTCATTGTACTAACACTTCCCTCCAATTTCTGCAAACTTGTTTCCACTTTTTTCGAAAAATCAAAGAACACTGCAGCCAGTTTGTCCTGTCTTCCCAAGATTTCACCCCTATTCTTCACTCTTGCCTGTTCCATACTATCAAACTTCTGAAACATTTTACTGAATTCCGCCATTATTTGTGATTGATCAAATGCTGATGGTTCAGGGGATGCTGCTGCTGCTGCTGATGGCACTTCCACTGCTGCTGGTTTATCCCTCTTCTTGGCTTTCACCACCGGTTCCTCCTCTTTATCCTTCCCCTTTATAAACTTATCCATGGTGGCGTCGCCCAAAAGCTTCGAAGCCGCAACAATTTTGGCTCTTCTAGGCCTCTGTTCCTGATATTGATTCAGCACTACTATAATCCAAAGATCCCTTCCAGTTCCTGTACTCCAAGTCACAAACAGCTAATAAAGCTCCTAGAGACCTTTACTAGCCAAAGGATTGTATCTTTGTCCACTCCTCTTGATTGAAGCCACCGATCCTCAATTTAAATTACAATCAGTTTAAGTAGCCAAATAATCCACAGATTTGATTGAAGCCAGCGATCCTCAATATTACATAAGAACATAAGAACAGCCTTGCTGGAACAGGCCACAGCCCATCCAGTCCAGCATTCTGTCTCACACAGTGGCTCACCATTTCCTTCAGGGTATTCCCAAGGAGATGCCTTCACCTGCTTAGGATTCCCTGGAAATGGCATTGAGAGATATCCTGCCTATCTCTCCAACCCGGAGGTTGTCCTTAGGTAGCCATAATTATAGCCATTGATACACTTGTCCTCCATGAACTTGTCTAATCCTTTCTTAAAGCTGTCAAGACTGACAGCTGTCACCACTTCTTCTGGCAGGGAGTTCCATAGACCAGTAATCCTCTGGGTGAAAAAGTACTTTCTCTTATTTGTTTGAGAACTAGTACCCAAAAGTTTCATGGAGTGTCCCCTAGTTCTAGTGTTGTGCGATAGGGAAAACAGTTTTTCCTTATCTATTTTGTCCACACCGTGCATGATTTTATAAACTTCAATCAGGTCACCTCTTAGACGCCGTCGTTCAAGAGTGAAAAGGCCCAACCGTTGCAGCCTCAGATGGTAAGGAAGGTGTTCCAGTCCCCTAATCATTCTGGTTGCCCTCCTCTGTACTTTCTCCAACTCCATAATATCCTTCTGGAGGTATGGCGACCAGAACTGTACACAGTATTCCAGATGGGGCCTCACCATAGATTTATAAAGAGGCAAAATGACACTTGCTGACTTATTTTCTAAACCCTTCCTAATGATCCCTAGCATTGAGTTTGCTTTTTTCACTGCTGAGGCACACTGGGTTGACACCTTCATTGAGTTGTCCACCAGGACACCAAGGTCCCTTTCCTGGTTTGTCGCAGAGAGTTCAGACCCCATCAGTTTATAAATGTAATTGGGGTTCTTTGCCCCAACATGCATCACTCTGCACTTACTAATGTTGAAACTCATTTGCCACTGTTTTGCCCACTCCCCCAGTGTCGAGAGATCCCTCTGGAGCTCCTCACAATCTCTCACAGATTTCACTACCCTGTATAATTTAGTGTCGTCAGCAAATTTGGCTACCTTGCTTTTTACTCCTACCTCTAGATCATTTATGAAGAGGTTGAAAAGCAGGGGTCCCAGTACTGAACCTTGGGGGACCCCACTCTTTACTTCCCTCCACTTGGAGAAGTGTCCATTTAGTGCTACCCTCTGTTTCCTGTCCCTTAGCCAGTTGCTGATCCAGGACAAGACCTGTCCCTTTATTCCATGACTGGTAAGTTTATTCAAGAGCCTTTGGTGTGGGACCTTGTCAAAAGCCTTCTGAAAGTCCAGATAAACAATGTCAACTGGATCCCCCTTATCCACATGCTTGTTGACACTCTCAAAAAATTCAATTTACAAAACCACACTTTAATACATCCAAAGGTCCTCAGTTGCTGTAAATTGAAAGTTAGTAGCCAGTGACTTCTTCACTAAAACAATGTATCCCAAAAAACCAGGAAAAGGGAGGGAATTGGCCTGTAACAGGAGCGGAGGCAAACACAGTACATGCAGGGTCAGAGGGCTCTTGCGATCAAAAATTACACCAATAATCCATAGCACAGGAAGATGCTTAAAAAATTATATCCATCAAAAAACAAAAGAGTATATCCCATTAAATATTCATGGAAAGAGAAAAAATCCAAAAGATTACAAGCTCTGATAGCCCCCACGGTCAGAGCCTCCTTCTCCTCCCAAACTCACGGGCTCCTTCGTCCTCCAAACAATGCTTCTACACAGTCATTCCTTTTCCCGTTCTTTCTTTTCATCCACACACCATCTCCACATACCCTCAAGCCCTGTTACTCACGCCAACACTCAGCTCCTTCTCCGTCCTCAGCATACGCTCTTAACTTTCGTTTTCTGCATCGCCGCCATTACCCCTCGAACTTCCGAAGCCTCTCTCTCTCTCATAAGTTTGCCTTCGTCTCTCACCTCTCTCCAAGCCTCAGCTTCCAGAGGGCTCTCCTCCAACCACAGTTCCGTTCGTCCGGTCTTCTTGTGCCTCTTTGATAATTATGATTCAGCTTTTCCCAACTTTCTCCGACCCCCCTTCTCTGTTGTCTCGCCCGCCCACGGCACAGCTGGCTTGGCCCCGGCTTTGGCCGCCTACCTCGCCACCCGTCACCGCTCCATGGACTCCGACTCCTCGGGAAGGGAACAGATTTTGAATCTCCACAACAAGACTGGCGCGGTCCGAATTTTTAGGATAAAATTCTTTCCAGTTTAAAGAGAAAAATTGCTTTCAATACCACATTATGTGGGCAGGAAATTACAATGGATGTTACTCCGTCTCTATCTTGGCTATGCCCCCCCCCCTCAGGCGCATATTCTTCTGTAAACAAAGTACATGCTCTAAATCCACGGAAAAGGGAAAATGAAACTATAGCCACACCTACCAATGACTACTACACAAACAGACAAAAACAACGCGGAAAACTAATGCTTGCAAACTCATGCGAGAATGATATCTTTAAAAAAAACTAATATAAATAGGGGAAGAAAGATCCAGAAACACTGAGGGGAGAATTAGAAAGTAATGCTAAACACATCAACCGGAGTTATTAAAAAATACTAACATTCCAATACAAACTTATAAAAATTCTAAAATGCAGCAAATAAAAAGGACACCAAGCGGACGAGGATACAGAATAATGGACAAAAACAACGAAACTAAACCAGAAGAAATGTACTCGAAAAATATAACTGACGATAAAAATTTAGCATTGGAGGAGGATACACCTTTGATAACACAAAACAAGGTAACATTTTTAAAAATTATACTACTTCACAACCACTCTCTATGTTAAATTCTGAAATGGATAAAACAATAAATAACAGCATAACAACACCACAAAAACTGGAGAAATTTCAAGCAAATTCTGAAGTTAAAAAACAATATTTTACAAAAGTAAAAGAATACACAATTCTTGAAACTGAAGAATTTTCAGTAATATTACAAGAAATAGAAAATTCAGAACAAAAAATGAAACAACCTATACTCAAAACGCAACAATCAGAACAAAATTTAGAAAATCAACAAAATATTGAAATTAAAATGCAAAACAAAAAACAACAATTACAAACAGTGATGGAAAAAGAAATAAAATCAAATGAAAAAATAACAAATGAAAAACATAACAACATATCTGAAAATACAAAGAAGCAACTACAAGAAATAATTGAAAAAATTATTAAGAAACAAATTTCAGAAATAGAAAACCAAAATAAAAGAACAATCATAAATGTACCACAATGCACAATTTCCAAAACAAAACAAGAAGATGACAATAAAATACAAGAATTAAAAAACAAAGAAATCCCCATTGTAAGAAAAAAGAAATAATACAACAGCAAACACTTAAAAATGATAAGGACAACATCTCTGAAAACCTTAATAAACAAATTCAAGAAATAATTGAAAAAATCAATAACAAACAAATACCAGAAAAAGATACAATTACTAAAAGAACTATGAGGAAACAAAAACTCTGCACAATAAAAGAAACTAAAGAAGAAGACGACATTAGGAACAATGAACAAGAACAAGACAAAAATAGCATTCATTCAACAATCATACCAATTGATTTCATCATCCAAAGGCAACTTCTGTTCATGTTAAACCCACCAACGAATATCAACATCCCATTAGCTCTGCTAATGCTAAATCATTTCATAACAATTAAAAATAATCAAGAACAACAAGCTACCCAGACACAATCAAGAGGTAAGTGAAACAATCCTAAGATCACACTTATGCATTAGTTTTAAAAAATAATGTAATGCATTTTCTCTACTTTACAGATATTACACAATTAAATCAACGGGAGAAAACAAGCAACAAATAACAGTTTTTAAAGTAAGTAATATTTATCTTTAAAAAATTGAAAACAAAAAAAATTATCTGTTACAACAATAAATTCTATAGTTCAATAAAATCAATATTATTCATTAAAGAAGCAAAATAAAAAAATTCATGACACTATTACATTTATTCACAAACATAATTCTAATAAATTCATTTCATTCTTTTTTCAGAAAATCAAAATTTCAACATATTACAACACAGATGCAAATCAAAACTATTTAAAGGTAAGTCAATTAAAAAACCTAAAAAAACAAAAACTAAGTAAAATAATTAAATATACATTCTTATGTTTTACAGAATATGAAAACAACAGAAAAACAAATTTATACAGTTAAAGTTATAAATCATTTAAAGATTATACAGCAACAAATGTTGACTTAAAATGTTTATTGTTGACTTGAAATGTTTATTGTTGACTTAAAATGTTTATATATTTAATCTTTTGAACAAAAAACCATATTATGTAACAAATTTATATAAAGTTATACATCATTTAAAGACTATACAGCAACAAATGTTGACTTAAAAATGATTATTGTTGACTTAAAAATGTTTATATATTTAATCTTTTGAACAAAAAACATATTATGTAACTTACATTAACAAAATTGTTAAACAATATATATATAAAAACACATTACAAAAATGAAAAATGAAAATTAATATACTTTACAGTATTGAAACAATAAAATCTACTTAACAAATGACAACATAAAAAAGTACATAAAATCTTTCAAGAAAACAATAACATACTTACCTCTTTTTTACATTACTTAAAAACAACCAACAACACAATTTAAAACAGCCCGGCAACGCCGGGCAAACTATACTAGTCTCATATATTTGTTTCACTTTTTAAGTTGCATTACTGGACTAAATGAACATTTGCACGATATTCTAATTTTCCAAGTGTCACCTGTAAATACAAACAAGGAAGGCATGAGGTTACCTAGGCTGGTGGGGTACTCTGAAGAAAGCCTTGTCCCGAGGAAATATGATTAAAAGCATAAATTTCATGGTATAAAACCCAGGGATAAATTACCTCTAACACAGTCAGCAGCTTGCATCTCTTGTTGTATGACTTGGTGCTCATTAAAACACAAGTGCCAATTTCTTACCTAGCATCAAATTGCCACTGAACTAAACATAAATATTCATCTGGATTCTTGCCAGTAAACTGGCCATCTGTGGTGATAGATACTGTTGACACTGAGTGGGGAATCCATCCATCCTTCAAATTATCAAAAATTATGGTTAGCCAGATATGTACCTTTAAGAAAGTTTACCTTTCCTGCTGTACCTTCATTGTTTTCAAATGATTCATACTCTGTTCTCACATATAATTTCTATATTTTAAAAGACTGAAACATCTGTAGATTTTGAAAGTTATCCTCAATAGTTGTTTAAGATTAAGAGAGAATAGGAGAGAGAGAACCAGAATGGGAGAGAGAGAAGTAGAAGCAGTGACAGACTTTACATTCTAAGGATTTAAGATCACTGCAGATGGTGATTGCAGCCATGAAATAAAAAAGCAACTGATTTGTGGGAGACAAGCTATGAGAAACCTGGAGAATATAGTCAAAAGTATAGACATCACCTAGCCAAAAAAAAAAAAGTCTGCATAGTCAAAGCAATGGTATTTCTGGTAGTAATGTATGGGTGTGAGAGCTGGACCATAAAGAAAGCTGAGTGCAGAAGAATAGACACCTTTGAAATGAGGTGCTGGAGGAGAGTTTTGAGGGTACCCTGACAGCAAGGAGAACGAATAGGTCTATCTTAAAGAAAATCAACCGTGAATGCTCCTTGGAAGGTCAAATAGTGAAGATGAAGCTATAGTACAGAAAAACCTCGCATAAAGAGCACCTTGCTTAGAGACTAACTCGCTTAAAGAGCAGAATTTTCTCTGAATGGTTGCCTCGCTTAACAATTAAAACCAACCAAAAACTAGCTTAACAACTAAATCGGGGTTCGCAACCCCCCCTGCCAGGAGTCACAACCGGTCACTTACAATGGTGTTTCGCTTAAAGAGCAAACTCACTTAAAGAGCAATCCTGTGGAACGCATTATGATCTTTAAGCAAGGTACCACTGTACTTTGGTCATCAAATGAGAAGAGAGGATTCACTTGAGAAAGTCTTGATATGGGGAAAGGTTGAGGGCAAAAGAATAAGGGGGTGGCAGAGAATGAGATGGTTAGATGGTATTTTTGACACAGTGAGCACAAAACTGGGTGGGTTGAGGAGGATGGTAGAGGATAGGGGTGCATGACGTGCAGTGGTCCATGGGGTCGCAAAGGGTTGGACTCGACTATGCAACTGAACAACAAAAGGAGAGAGAGATTATTTTTAAAGCATCAAACAATACTTTGAAGAAGTCTGTTTAGGAAGTCTGTTCACTTAAAACGTATATTAGAGTGACTAGCAAAACAGAATATTTGTGTATCACTGCAAGACATCTTATCTTCAAGCTTCATCAGCTGCTCTGAATAAAAAATTGCTGTATCGAAGGTGGCAGTGACAGAACACAGAAGACAAAGTAGACACAGAACTTCAAATTAGATGGATGATGTTGGCTAGTGTCTTCTACATTCAAGCTATTAGATGCAGACATACAATTCTTGAAACTGAAGCATAATAAGTCAGTTGCCTATTGTTTCCCTCACACACTGTAAATCTCCCTCATCTGAATTCAGTGAATAACCTGCTGTATATAACTCTAATTGCTAATGCTGTTTTCTTAGAACATTTATATTCTGCCCTGTATTCTGAGATCTCAGGGGAGAGTACAACAATAAAAACCAATGTAAAACAATTCAGAACTTTAAAATAATTAAAAATAATTAAACACATAAAAAACTACATCTATTGAAAAACCACAGTAGTGGACCTGCCACAGTCTGTTAAAGCCATGAGCCCTGAAGGCTTTTGGTAAATAAACATGCTTTAACTTGATGTTGAAATGAGATTAGTATTAGAGCCAGTCTATGGTCTCTTAAGGGGAGACCATTCTACAACTGAAGTACCACAGCTGAGAGGGCCTCTCAACACACAAAGGAGCCCGCCCACAGATGTTTGTGATTAGGCAGGTGGGAGATTACTGGAAGAGAAGTGCTATTAGTACACTAAAGACACATTGCCCCTCAAAACCACATTCTTCTGGCACTATTAAGACTTTGCCAGGCCACAATAATTCAGCCTAGTCATTCCTCACTTGCCATGGAGCAGTTAGCTAACAATGTTCTTTCACTGACTTTGACGTTTTCTTCAGAAATACCAAAATGGCCCATAATATCAGTTGAACAATTTGGAAGACAAAGCCTGGATAATACAAGCCACTCTGGTTTACCCAGTTTTTTTAAAAAGCACTAATGGATAATGCTTTGGGGATCCTTACAGACTTAGGATGAATCCTCTCATAGAACAAACACACGGTAAACATAACTTCTCAGAGTAGGGTTCACATAGGCCTGGTATGTTACTGGACTTTTCTAGAAGAAAATCTGAAGCAGGTGTGGAAGTGTCTTCTGTAAACAAAGAACAGGATCCATCAGGAGTACATCCATGGGCAGCAGCAGATCCATGAGGACTGATAGGAGGGGTGATTCTTCCAGAGAGCACCAGTACAACTTCTCCCTCCCCCTAGAAGTCACCTATGCTACCCCAGAATTGGTGTTGGAATATTTCACAGCTTTCCAAAGAAGATTCTGAAGGTAGACAGAGAAGCAACACCAGCTCCTGAGACCACTGATAGAATGGTTTCTGTTGGTGGAAGTATGCCACTGGAACTTATCCAGTATTTTGCCCTTTTCCCAACAAAAGGACACTACTTGGTCAAAATGTCCTCTTTTTTCATATAGCATATTCAAGACAAGTATTGTGTGAGCCGCCCTGAGTCGGGCTTCCTGATTGGGTGGCATACAAATGTGAAAATTAAATTGAATTAAATTAAATTAAGAAGAACTTTCTGTGAAGTCTTGTCATATTTGTCCATAGTCTTCCATTTGAGAGGATTGCTGGAAAAGGCAGTTGGTTTTCTGAGCTTATTGTCACTTGAATGAATGCATGGTGCAATTAGGTGGCACAGAAACTTAACATCCTGGCATTTTTATTTGTTAGCTTCAAGTGTGTGTATGCATAAATTTCCTATGATAGTAGTAAGATGCAAGCCAGAAGTAAAAGGTTACAAAAATAGCCCATTTTCCCATAGCGTGTAGGACTCATCCAGCACAAAGTCTTGGGGGTGTTTTATTGCCTCATATGCAAAATCTCCCAAATGCATGTATATGCTTGCCTTTTAAAAAAAACACCTATATACACTGTTAAGAGCAAGACTAATTTATTGGCATGGCTCAATGATAATTACTGCAGTTTGTTAATCTGGAATATCTTAATTTAAATGCTAATCATTTCTTCAAGCTCATTCTTCTTAACAATGGATCTGTTATCACTCTTCTTCCTGTTTCCCTGAACACTTTTGTACACTGATTACCATCATGAGAAATCTTGACTGTTACACAAGAGTTCTACAAAAGCCTAGTGTGCAGTGCTACATGAATGCTACCATGAGCTGCTAAAGTCAGATTTCGGGTTTTATTTTATAGCACAAATAGCAATGCCAATAGCAGCCTTTTGGAGCAGACTCCCAAAAAAGGCATTGTCCCCTTAAGTGTGATAAGAAGAGCTGATTTCTTAATCGTGACAAACCGCTGTTATGATTTGTTTGGTTGTTGTTTTCAGTGATAAAAGTGAAACATGCTTAAATTAAACCTCTTCCACTGAAATATGTTTCATTTTTCCCAGATCATGAAATTGCAAAGACCTATTTGTCACTAAAAATCAGGAATTGTGGCCAGCAGAAAGCCAAACAACACAATGTATTCATTATGGAGCATTTATCTACAATTTGATTTTTTTCCATTGAGGGTTTGTCTTTTGTTGAACACAGTAGACAGAAAGAAAGCCACTTTAGCTCTTCATTTCCCAGATTCCTTTTTTTAAAAAAAGAAGTTTGTTCCTCACAAGGAAATTGTGAGGAACAAACAAATCTTGTCTTTTAGTAAAAGAGTTCTCAATTACATAAAGTTTGGAACTTAGCTCCGCAACAAGAGCTTGTGGAGCTCCTTTGAAGTGTTATAAGGACCAGCTGAAACAAACCATGAAGGTGTCAGGTATAAACCCACAAACTTGAGAAGCAGCGGTCAAAGATTGCCCACTTTGGTGCCAAACCACCTCAGCTGCTACAGATCCCTTCGAAGGAGAATGCCGCAGACATGAAGAGGCTAAGCGACAAACATAAAAGCTTTGTCAAACTCAACTACGCCCTCCACCATCTATTCAGTGTAATGTGTGTGGTCGCATGTTTCATGCTAGGATTGGTGTATTGAGTCACCAGAGACACATCAACTGAGAAAATGACTTCCAGGGGAAATGTATGCTCAGATATGAGTAGCAGCCAACGACAACAACATCTGAATTCGACCAGGGACTAAAGAGAGAAGCATCCCTCTGATATGTCCAAGATGTAGTTGTTCATTATGCCATAAGCATGAAACACCCTGTGTCCTCAAAAGAGACACTGTAATAGTGGTAATGCAACACATTACTTTCTCTGCCTATTTGTCCATTGATCATTTCACCTGCCAAAACAAAACTATCCAAGCTAGGGCTTCCCTAATTATTTTTAGGCTATAAACATCAGAGAGAGCATTCTTCAGCTACATTTGTAATACATATTTACTGAGTCAAGGTACATCTATACTTATAAAAAGTGCCCTTAACCGTTGGGTTCATTCAAAGGCTCCTGCACCAGGCCCAACAATAGGCCCACCGGTTCTGGCAAACTGATTGTAAAAATTCCAGGCCATGCCCACTTGGCTGGCCACGCCCACCTCTCAGTCTCCCCCTCCCAGCACCACCAGAAATGCATCCCATTTGCCTCTCCCAGGGCTGAAGGTGCGCTTCCATCTCCGCACTTCCCTTGCACCAAGGCCACCAACCCAACCCACTCACCTCCCAGAAGTGCCACTCACCTCCAGCAGCGTTGCCGGCGGTACTCCCAGCAGCCCCACTCACCTCCCAGCAGCATTGCCTGCAGCACTCCCAGCAGCCCCACATCCCAGCAGCGCCGCCAGTAAAAGCGCACCCGGACGGTGAGGGCATGGTAGGTTTCTTTGCTTTTCTTTCTTTTTTCTGGGGGGTGGGTGGGTGGGTTTGAGGCCATGCCTACAATTAGCCACACCAAAAATTAGCCATGCCCACTGAGTGGGTAGTAAAAAAAATTTACAGCACAGTCCCCAAGTGGATTAAATCCTAATTGAATCCATTTTGATGGAGGGCAGCAGCTCATCAATAATGGCCCGAGGCTGCTGAGAACTTTGTGTAATAAAAGGACTCAGGATAAGAAAATGATTCATGGAACTGGATTAGTGGTACAGATGACACACTGTGATACAGAAGGCAAATGGAAAGATCATCATCATACCTGTCAAGTATCCCGGATTGCCCAGGATTTCCCGTATTTCTCCGGCTCGTTCCTCCCCTTTCCCGCCACTGTCCCATATTTGAACGGCGGAGAAAGAGGTTACTACACATGCAAGCCCATCACAAATAGGCTCTGCACATGCGCAGAGAGGTTCTGTGCATGCACAGAGGGGTTCTGCGTATGCACAGATGAGTTGTTGCGGTGCATGCACACCTGGCTGGAGCAGTTCCCATATTTTCAGGAGCCACGCTTGATGGGTATAATCATCATGAGGATAGCCATTATTTGGAATCAGATATGGCACTCAAGGAAGAAGCTTCTTAAAGAATAGCAAGATATATGTATGATGAAAAATAACTAATGAAGGCAATTACATACATATACATGTATAAGCACACACATTCTTCAGCCCTCAGCCTTGAAAGTACCATATTATTGCACTGACTCACCTAGCACAGATTCATGTATCTGCTCCGGCCCTTTGGAACCTCCTGCCAATTGAGCTGCATCTCCAGACGGAGTTGATGTCCTTCAGGAAAGGGCTAAAAACCTGGCTGGCAAAGCAGGTGTGGGGCACCACTGCCTGCTGGTTGATTTAGTAATAACACTCTTTCCCTCTTTTAATCACTTTTAATCTGTAGGAGTTGGAGTAATTTTTGGTGGCAGTTTTAATGGAGTTTTTATTGGTTTTTAAAATGTGATTGGTTTTATTTTCTGTGAGCCGCCCAGAGTCCTCAGAGTTGGGCGGCACTATAAATCAGAAAAATAAATAAATAAATAAATAAAATTTACTCCCTCTGGAATATTCTGTCCTCTGTATTCTATGACACTTTGATCACAGCGTAGTCAGAGAAACATGCCAGAGAAATCAAAGATCACAGAAAGTGAAAGGTCCTAATAATGTATTTTAATATGTCTGTATTTTGTCACTATAAATGGGTGTTCCTCAGATGAATCCCAAGTCCCTGACAGAATTATTATGTCTTAGGCAGATTCAGAAGATATTTAGATCAATGGCTCAAACACAGTAGTCACAACTAGAGTAGGCCCATTGAATCAGTGGAATTTGGTAAGCCAACTCCTCTGTCGGTTCCATTGATTCAGTGTGTCTACTCTAGTTGTGACTTACTACTGGATTTCAGTTAATGAGAGACTCCTCCAAAGCTGATCAAATATGAATCCTCAAACTCCAGAAGATTTGTTAACCATTTCTTTTAGAGGCACACAGCATTCAAACTGTGTAAACCAACAGGATTCTGGAGGTAGCAAGGTGTAACTTGACACCCACTCACCTAGCACAGATTCATCCATGTCTGCAGTTTTCATTTTGGGGCTGAGTTTATCTGCAGACTTCACAGCCGCCTACAGCCAATTTTTTGGGCTTTTTTTGGGTTCTTCTCCAACTCTTATTTCTGGAACTCCCAACCATGAGGAAGAGTTCTGAGGAACGAAAAAGCTTGCATACCTCTATGTCAGATTGGTTATAACCGTCATGAAGATATTGCCCAACCGTAGGGTTTGGTTTTATTCAGTGTCTGGCTTTGTCTACTTTAGTTGTTTATCTTGCACATATAGTTACATTGTAGTCTAAGGGCAATAAGGAGACCTCATACATAATCATACAAGGAACTGCATCCCTAAATTTCACCCTGGTGGCTATTGAATTTTGAGCAGCTGAGAGGTGCTCATGGTTAATGGCGCACATTAAAACACATATTTCCACTGCCCCCATTTCCAGTAGTTTTATATACTTCACATATTTAAAAGATTAAATGTGCTCCTAATACTGGGAAATATTTCTTTTGGCTCTTGTTTATTGTTTTTATGTATTACAGTTCTAACGTTTGTGGTAAGAAAAAGAACAATGCCTGGAGGAGGAGGCTATTATCTCATAAAGTGTCTGAGATCCTCCAGTGGGATATAAGAGGATGTAGAATGAGTTGCCAGACTTCCAGTGATGTGTGAGAAAGCCTCAGCAAAGACTACTGTGTTACATTACTAGGAGACTTTAGCACATATTTACAAAAAACAAGGAATGTTAAAAACCTTGCTTTGTCTGCTGCTTCTGTTTAGAAGGACATGTCAACATATAATCAATTCACTTACTTATACAGTCAAACCTCGAGATAAGAATGGCTTGACTTAAGAAAAACTCAAGATACACCCAGCCAACGAGGACGATGAGTTACATCCAGAAATCTCAGGGAAAAAATCAGAGATAAGAATTTTTAATAGGATTTATTTGAGATAAGAAATTCAATGCATTTCTATGGGAAATTGCATTTAATGCATTCCTATGGGAAATTCAAGATAAGAATTTTTCGAGATACAACCAACCTCGAGGAACAATTTAAATTGGTATATAGAGGTTTGACTGTAATACATTCTATCACAAAATATAATGTCCAAGGGGGGGAAGCATGAACTTTAAGAGACTAAATCTCTTTCATTTTTTGTTATATTTATATTCCACTCCAGTGATGCATGCAAAAAAATTTACTACCCCCACCCTGGGTGTGGCTAACTCTGTGGCTGTGGCTAAATCTGTGGGCCATGCCCACTTGGCCAGCCATACCATTGCCTGGTGTAGGGAGGTGGGCGTGGCCAGTCAACTGGGCATGGCCTGGGGGAATTTCCGCTACCGGTGCCCATGCACCTGTGGCCACCGGGAGGAGTGCATCACTAGTCCACTCATCCACCAAGAATGTTGGTGTCAAAAGTATTTGCTGTTCAGGAGATATGTGTAACTATTTCCCAGCTAATGAAAAGCAGCTGCAGTAAACTAGAATTAGGATTGGGAAAGACCAGGGAAAGGGCTGCACAAGATTTTGTTATGTGCCATCAACTTGAGAACCAACTTACAGTGACCCTAATAGAGCTTTAAAGGTAAGTGAGATATTTAAGGAGTGGTTTTACCAGTTCTGCACTCCCAGTGAGCTTCCATGGTCAAGTGGAGATTTGATACCTGGTTTCACTCCAGCGTCTAGTCATGCCTGCCACATGATCACGGAAATGTCTGCAGATGCAGACAGTGCTGGCTCTTTGGCTGTAAACAGAGATGAGCACCGCCCCTAGAGTTGGATATGAATGGCTTTCAAGCAAGGGAGACCTTTACCTTCCAGAGTTCTATTACATCACTTTATTCATTATACACCACTGGTCTCTGTAAAAGCCTTACACCCACTTATTTCCCCCCACTTAAAATGGTCCCTACACCAGGAGAAAATGTGCACCAGGAGGAAATGGAGGAACTTTTCTTTCCACCTCTACAGAAAAAAATGGAGAAGGGTTTGATTGGGAAACTGCAGGTGTAAGAGTAAGCAGTTTTCACTCTGATCAAACACAGAGGTGCTCTTCATTTTTTAAAAAAACAAATCCGTTGTGAGATTTTTTCCCCATTTTGAATCCCAATTTGAATTATCTAATTGGACATTTTAAAACAACAGTCAACAGCAATAATAAAACCTTAGACTTACTATATAAAATGGACCACTTATCCCAAAAAAGGTGTATTTAGATCTCTAAAGAAACCATAACCAGTCAAAAAGGAAAGGGAGTTGCATTTAAACCTGTCTCTGAAAAAGACAATCCTGTCTATGGCAATAAACATTCTTCCCTAAGAGTATTGGTGTGCTCCTCAAAGTTTTCCATTCCAAGATTAGATGTGATCTACCAGAGGTCAGTCTTATTCAAACAAGAGGGATTTGCTTCCTAGTTGCCAGTCCACATTGCCCATGAAAGGCACAAGCAGTCACTTCAAGGTTTCAGAAGGTGGCAGGACTGAAAGACAAAACTGCAACATTAGTGAATAATAGCTCAGTTAAACATTTACCAAGAGCAAAAGGAGAAGCACTGTTTCTACCATTCCCTTTATGCAGGAGATAACATGGAAATCTCACATGAGTAGCAAGGCAGGATTAACACAATGTACAGTACAGTACAGTATATGGAGCCTACATTTGGAAAGTTTTCAGAAATTGCAGTTGGTCCAGAATGAAGAGTTGAAAATGAAAGTGGATGTTTATTTTAAGGAGCAAACTAAGTAGTGCATCCACATATCTTGCTGTGCATACAAATACAGTATATGGAAATTAAATATTTACATAAAATAAAAAAACCAGTGCATGGGAACTTTGGAGATCAAGATGAGAAACTGTTTTGCTTTATAAGTTCTAGTGTATTGCTCGACATTTGTATAAACCGAGCCTTATTATACTACTTAATGTCAGGATGCTTGTGCTAGTGGAATTGTCCTGGTGTAACTATATGGGTATAAATTGCAGTGTTGTCATCAGCCAGTGGCATTAATCTTTAATTTAATTTGAAGCCACCTAGGTCCATTCAGGCTCCCTATGAATCCTTTTTGACCTGATTGCTGCTTCCATAATTGAAACCACCAGCGGTGATTTTGGGTTATTAAATTCTCCCCTCTACCAATTCCAGGTGCAAGGCTCCCAAAGGCTTCCCTGGCTGAAAAGGAATCCTTAGGGAGCCTAGGAACCTGGGTGTGGGGAATAGGAAACGTTAAATTAAATTAACATTGCAGACTGATGACATCTTTGCCATTTATGTCTGTATAGTTACACCAACAGAATGCCAGCCACTGAAATTGTTCCAAACTCTGTCGCTTAGTGAAAATAATGTTTATTAGGGCAAATCAGTACTGGTGGAAACATTTCACATAATGTACTGACTCAAAAGTATTTCCAGCCCTTTTTTCTTTTCTTTTCTTTTTTAAAAAAATGTGACTGCCTATTTTGCAAAAGACTTTATTGATATATTTTGGTGGCCTTGCTTTTCCTGCGATTTTTTTTAAAAAAAAACCAGCAGGTTGACATGCAAATATTTAGCATTTTAAAGTGCCTCCTATCTCTTAATCTTCATGTCAGGAAAAAGCTTCAAAACTGCTTTCCTTCAACTCCTTGATGGCAGCTCCAAGATGCACCTTCATAGCCAGTAACAAAAAGTAGACAGCTAACTGTGGCATATAATGGCATGAAAGTTGTGGTATAAATGTTAGACTGTGTGGAATCAGCAAGCCAAAAAGCCTTGTTCTGTCCAGTGGAACCCTATTTCTAATATAGAAAAAAGGTGGAAAAGCACCTTGTAGAGAGTGTTTTACTACCCCTTGGAAAAGGAGCAAATCTGTTTTGATACCACAGATCAAGCAGATGACAAAGCAAACCATGGAGATTGGCAACAGAAGAATTTACTGCATTTCCCAGAAAGTAAATTCCACAACCTATAGAGACTGCAGAACAATAAGCTTAATGAGTAATTTGGCTTCAGAGGAAGGTGGCTTCATTTTGGCAGTTTCACGTCTGGCTTAGACACAGAAGAAGAAGACAGGAGCCTGGGCAATTCTGCCTATATATGTTTTGGAAAGAAATGCTGCTACCAAAATGTGGATGTATATGCTTGTTTTCCTGTATGGCCAGGTTATCCTGCTATGGTAAAAGAATAGACCATACTGCCAGTGGCTTAACACCAAGCGTCAGGTGCAGTGGTGGGCATCAGCAGGTTTGCATCAGTTCGCCAGAACCAGTAGCCAGAACCGGTAGCAGAAATTCTGGCTGGCCCCGTGCATCCAAGTATTGAAATAAAGTAGTCCTAATTCGGGTGCAATGCAGGGCTTTCCCCTTGGTCACACCCACCATACCATGCCCACAGTGTGGTAGTAAATTTTTTTGGAGCCCACCACTGCTGACAACCTTGAGGACTAGCGGCCTTGGCAAAGTCCACAGGAAAGGGTGATGGTCCCTAAATGGATTAAATCCCACTTGAATTCATTTTGAGGGAGAGCAGCAGCTTCATCAATACTAGCCTAGAGCTGATGAGGACTTTGTGTCCCACCACCCCTAGTGGGATACTACCCAAATGGGTGGTATAGAAATGCAATCAATTAATCAATAAAATAAAATAAAATAAAAAGGGGTCACAACCAGAAAGTGATTCGCGGAGCTGGATCAGTGGTACGGATGTCATGCTGCGATGCGGAAGGCAGATGAAAGGTCACGGAATTATATTCACAGGACAGTCTTCATGGCTGATGGCCATGATCATCGCCAATATTCGGAATCGGATACAGCACAAGAAGAAGATATGCTTGCTTTATTGGCTAGAAAAGTACCTTTCACAAAGTCCAACACAGCAAACTGATACTGTTACTAATAAACAAAAGTCTTGATTTAGAGATAATTCATAACATTGGCAGCCACTACTGGCCGCAACACGTCATGGTGAAAGTTGCTGAAGATCAGAAAAACAAAGGACAGAAACAGGAAGAGGAGTATGGCAAGGTTGTAGCTTTTGCCATTGCTTTCGAATTAGTTTTCCAAGAAATATCTTTGTTTATCAACAACATCTGATATACAAATGGTACAGTATCACTTGTGAACAATTTAGATAATATGTAACGCTTATTCAGACCATGCCACAAGTAATAAAGTCTAAACTGAATGTTATGATAGCCAAGTTGATGGTAATCGGTCAAGACAGCAACCGATGAAATGCTGTTAAAGAATCAAAATGAAAATGTGTTGTTAATAAAAGTAATCATTTTAGAAATTAGTTGAATGAACTGTAGCATCATAGAGCATGTCTAGACGAGTGCTTACATGCTCTTTCTAGCTCTCCGGGGTCAGTCTGGGTGCAGTGTTCTTTTTTACAGCACTTGACAACCCAAGTGCCTCTGGATGCTTGGGACACTTTACTCAAGAGGTTTGCAGCCTTCAAAGCCTCATCAGCACATCAGATGTTTTTATTTGACATTTTCCCTGCTCCTGCAGAGAAGGGGAAGTGTTTCGCTTGCCATTCACAACTGGGGTACGCTTGGGATCATTGGTTTGATGCCATGCCATTCCAAGCCAACTGCCTGTTCTGTAGAGAGGCCTTTCTGCTGCTGATCTGTCACTGATGCCCAATACTGTTATTGCTGCCAATGCCACCACTTGCCATGTGAAGCTGCAGCACCCCTGAGTGCAGCCCTCATTGGTGCTGTGCCACACCAGCCACCAGTTCTCCAGAAAAGAGCATTTGCCCAGATTCGTGTTAGCCACTTCACCATATGGCAAAGGTTGCTTGGGGTGTTTGGATGAGAGGAGTGCACCAAAAGTAATTTAGCCTCTTCTTCATTCTCAGGTAAAGGTCTCCTTTATTTGAAAGCCATTTGTGTCCAACTCTAGGGATCAGTGGTCATCTCCATTTACAGCCAAAGAGCCAGTGCAGTCTGCATCTGCAGATGTTTTCGTGGTCATATGGCAAGCATGACTATACGCCAGAGTGCAAGGAACACTGTTACTTTCCCTGCTGAAGCAGTACCTAATTGTCTACTTGCAATTACTTGCTTTTGAACTGCTAGGTTGGCAGGGGCTAGGACAGAGATGGGAGCTCATTCTGTCGTGCAGTACCTGGGTCTTGAACTGCCGACCTCCCGACCTTCCAGTCATCAAGCTTAGCATCTTAACCACTAAGCCACTGCATCACTGCTCCTCTTTCTTAAGAGATCTGTAAATAAGCAAGCCCGTAGTCACACACACACACAAAAAGATAAACAAAAAGATGGTCAAAATCAGCTTCTTCAGCATAAATGCAATAAAGCAACTCAAACTTTAAGGTGGGGTTAAGATTGTGCATTGTACACGGCGACATATCCTCAGTTCTATGGCATGGCCTGGAATTGTGGGCTCTTATGCAAGCAACCAAGGATGCAGAGCTACTGGAAGATGCTAAACGTTTCAGATCAAAAGGGTGACCAGTGGCAAATGAGCAAAGGTCAAGGAAACATAAAATACAGAATACTAAAAAACCTTTGTTACACAATGTTAAATAAAAAGCACAGGTTGTTACAGCGGATGACTCAAAGAAAAATATTATTTTAAGGAATCTTGAAGACTGGCTTTAATGGAATCCAACATCACCACTGAAAGCTGCCAAGCCAGTTGAGCCACTCTGACCTCTAAACTGTGGGAAAAGAACAAAGAGAGTTTGGTGTATGCAAACCAAGACACAGGACACAGCCTCGGGCTGGGTTAACTCAGGTTTATTGCATCGTGGACAGAGGGAACATGAGGTAATGGCGGATCAATAGCTCTTTATATACAGTAGTAATACATTTGAACGTGGTGCCATGGTAGCCCATTGGCTACTGCCTGCGTGACGTCATTGCGAGTCACGCCCTTCTTGTCCAGGTGTAGGTAGTGGCGGGAAAGCTTCCCGCGCTGTTGCCTTTGATGAGTTCGGACCAAGAGAGCTTGGACGCTCGCTGCTGCCAGCTGGTGGACATTAGCTCGCGTCCTAATGCAGGGTTCATATGATACAGCTGAAGGTTACATTGTTGCTATAGGCAAGGTTACATTGGTTCAGATACATTGTAATCCATGTGGAAGGTAAAACCCTTAGAACACAACATCCCTCCCCCCTAGGACGAGACAACGTCTCGAGCCCATGCTTCTAGACACTCCCGCCCCTAGGAGACAAAATCTCTCAGCCAAGATGGCTTGTTTCGAACACGCTGGGGTCTCGATGCGGGCTGCCTCTCCCCGGGTTTGCTACCTTCTCTTTGTCCCCTGGTTTCCTGTCCTGTAATTTGAGAGGGAGACTCGTTAGTGACTTGCCGCGGCTCTGCGGCGTTGTTGGGAGGTATGCTCTTACTTAGGGAGGACCCGGGGGCACTGGGGGCTAACGAAAAACCCCTCTTCTCGCTTGGATGGGTGGGGGAACACTCCTGAAAACCCCCCCGGCTCGCTAAATCAAAATCTAAAGTCCCTTCGGGGGCAGCGGTCGCGAACTCCTCTCCCCCTACCCCGGCTTCTGATAGAACTGGTTTATCAAAAGGATATGAGTCGGGGCCGCTGCTTCTTCCTTCCCCCCTTGCTTGGGACTGTTGTCCGCTGCTGTCTCCCCCTTGGGTTAAGCGGGTGGGGGAGAACCCTAACGCTAAATCTTGTTGCCGATCCTCACTGACAGGCCCACTTACTCGGTGCCTCAGTTGGTCTGCGTGCCTCCTCCAGAGGAGACCGGTGTGAGTCTCGACCCGGTACGACACTGGCCCCGTCTGTTCTACAACCGTCCCCGGCACCCAGGCTGGCCCCGCGCTGGCATAGTTCCTGCAATGAACAGGGTCGCCGGCGGCGAAACCTTTCGAGACTGCCAACCCTACGTTTTTTCCTTTATCCTCAATTCTTGTGGGGTCTAGCCTGGACAGGAGCGTAGTCAGTTTTCGCCGCATCAATAGCTCCGCCGGCGAGTAACCTGACGCTAAGGGGGTCACCCTATACGCTAATAAGAACTGGCATACTTGGTGATTTAGGTCCCCGGGGCCCATGCGCCGAAGCGCCTCCTTTGTTGTGCGCACCAACCGTTCCACTTGGCCATTCGTGGCCGGGTGAAACGGCGCGGACGTGACATGCCGAATGGCATTTGCCTCCATGAATGCCCCGAACTCTGAGGAGGTGAAGCAACTCCCGTTATCGCTGACTAAAGTGTCGGGTAAGCCGAACGTTGAAAAGACTCTCCGTAGTTGGTTAATTGTAGTGGCGGAGGACGTGCTCTTTACCGGAATGACTTCCAGCCACTTTGAGAATGCATCCACCACCAGGAGAAACATGGTTCCTCGAAAAGGGCCAGCGAAATCTACGTGCACTCTGGACCATGGTCCCCTCGCTGTGTCCCATTCCCTATGCGGGAGACGGGCCGCCTCTGGTCGGGACCCCTGGCAGGCCTCACAAGTGCCGACCATGTGCTCAATGTCCTCGTCCAGCTGTGGCCACCAAAAGTAGCTGCGGGCCAGCGCTTTGGAGCGAACGATGCCCGGGTGACTGACGTGCAGCAGTTTGAGTACCCTCGGCCGCATGGGTGTCGGGACTACCACCCGCTGGCCCCACAATAGGCACCCCCTTTCTATGGACAGCTCTAGCTTCTTCCGAAAGAATGGGTCGAATTCCTTGCTTGGGGACGATGCTGGCCACCCTTTCTGCACCCATGAGCTGACTTTCTCCAACGTTCTGTCCTTGCCTGTCGCCCTGGCTATATCGGCCGGTACTATTGGGGGTTTGTCTAAAACCTCGATTAGCAACACCTGGCGGTCTCTTCCTATTCTGGCTTTTTGGTCGTCCGACAAGGGCAAAGGGAATCTCGACAGCGCATCAGCATGGCTGATCTCCTTTCCGGGCCGGTACTCCAACTCGTGTTGGTATGCGTTAAGAAAAATGGCCCATCGCAACATTCTCGGGGACAGTATCTGCGGCGTGGGCTTGCCTGCCGTGAAAATCCCTAACAGGGGCTTGTGATCCGTCACGATTTTGAACGGGCGGCCATACAGAAAATCGTGAAACTTTTTGGTCCCCGCTACTATTGCCAATGCCTCCCTGTCGGTTTGTGCGTAATTTCGCTCTGCTTGGGACAGGGACCTTGAGTAAAACGCCACTGGGGCCTCCCGACCGTCATCCAACACGTGACAAAGCACCGCCCCCACCCCCACCGGTGATGCATCACAGACTAAGACCACCGGCCGTTTGGGGTCGAAGTGCGTAAGGATTGCGTCCGATGTTAAAAGTTGCTTTAGTTCGTTGAACGCCTTCTCGTGCTCGTCACCCCACATCCATGTCTCCTCCTTCTTAAGTAACCGATGAAGCGGTTCGGCCACGGAGGCTTTCCGCGGAAGGAATGTATGGTAGAAATTGAGGAGCCCCAGGAATGACTGAAGTTCGGTTTTGGATGTGGGGCGAGGGGCCTTCTTAATGGCTGCTACTTTGGATTTGGACGGCTTAATACCCTCGGGTGTGATCCGAAACCCTAAAAATTCGACCTCGGTTTCGAAAAAAACACATTTGTCCTTCCTCAGTCTCAGCCCCGCTTTCTCGAACACAGTTAGCACTTTATCCAATCTCTTTGCCAGTTCGGCCTCACTCCCCCCTGTTATCAATACGTCATCAAAATAAGGTAACACCCCCTCCAGCCCCTTCAGGAGGCGTTCCACAAGCGACTGAAAAAGGCCGGGTGCCGAGTTCACGCCGAACTGTAAACGCGACACCTGGAACGCTCCTTTATGTGTGACTATCGTTTGTGCCGCGGCCGTGGCGGGAGTTACGGGGAGTTGTTGATAGGCTTGTGCCAGGTCGAGCTTAGCGAAACACTTTCCCCCATTTAGCCTGGCCAAAAGGTGGCTGACCACTGGCACCGGATATGCATTAGGGCGAATCGCCTTGTTAATTGTACACTTATAATCAGCGCAAATGCGCACCTCCCCGTTAGCCTTCAGGGCTGTTACGATTGGAGTTTCCCACTCCGCGGAATCAACAGGAATAAGAATCCCCTGGCCCACCAATTTGTCCAGTTCCGCCTCTATTTTGTCCTTTAGTGCGAAAGGCACCCTGCGCGGTTTGAGTCTTATCGGGCGGACCTCCGGGTCTAGGTCGAAGGCTACAGGGGGTCCCTTGAATTTTCCAAGTCCTTTTTCAAACACGGTGGGGTGCGCGTCACACACCGCTTGTATCGGATCCGCGCCCACGGCATGCACCCCCCCTATGAACAAACCCAAGGGCTGAAACCACTGCGTCCCTAGGAGGCTACAATTCCCCCCTTTGAGAACGACCAGAGGGAGTTCTGCGGAATGTCTTTTATAACGAACCCGGAATTTCCCGACCCCCAGCACTGGAATGCTGTTCCCTTGTACGTCTCGTAGCGTGGACCTCAGAGTCTTAAGTTTGGGCCGCGCTTGGGGGTCGATCTTCAAGAACTCTTTCTGGGGAATTATGGAATAATAGGACCCCGAGTCAATCTCCATCCTAACAGGGGCCCCTTGTACTATTACCTCAATGAAGTAATGGTTTTGTCCCGCGGCCACGCTGAACACGGGGGCGTCGTCCTCACTGCCGTCCGAGACGCGACCCACGCCGTCCTGCTTCCTCGTGGTTCGGGCGCCATCTTGGGGTCTCGCTGGACGGTCCGGTCTGGCCGAACGGTCTTTCGACTGCCTTCGGCCCTCTCTCCGATTTCTGCATGCCCTGGCGATGTGCCCGCGCCGGCCACAGCTGTAACATTCGGCTTTCCTGAAAGGGCACTTCGCACGCTCGTGGGCCGCCCCACAACCATCGCAGCGGCGCCCCCCTTTCCGGACCTTCTGTACCTCTTCGCCGTCGCTGCCATCTGTAGAGGATCTTGAGGTTCGTCGGGTCGCGTGCACCGGCTGTCCTGACTTGCCACGCACCGAGCTTTCCGCTTTGCTGGCCCTAGGACGCCACTCACGCCACTCGTGTATTTCGTCCACTCCCGCATTCGTGGACTCCGCGGATTCCGCGGTCTCTACGACCTCGGCCAGCGTGGGTGGCGGCTCCCTGTTCATCAGGCGGCGCTGCACTTCCTTGTCCTTCAGGCCACACAGCACGACGTCCCTCATGATCATCTCCAGGTTGTCCCACTTGCAGGGAACGGCGGCTACCCTCAGGGCCTCCACGAAAGCCTCTACCGACTCATCCGGCGCTTGGACTCGCCTCCAAAACGCACTCCTAGCGGGAAACATTGCCTTCGAGGGTTGGAAGCGCTCACGCAGCAACTTCAGTATGTCGTCGGTTTTGAAGTCGTCCAACGTCTTCGGTTCGATCATGCCCACCAGCGTCCGCTTGGTCTCTACACCCAGCATTCGGGTGAGGATGGCCCTCTTCCTTTCCTCGTCGTCTTTGACTTTGAGTTCCACCAATGCCGCCTTGAAATCCATGTTAAAGATGGTCCAGTCTTGCGGCTTGGTAATATTGAACCCGCTCTGTGTCCTGGCGCTTTGGGAATCCATCATCCCACCTTCGTCGCCAATTTGGTGTATGCAAACCAAGACACAGGACACAGCCTCGGGCTGGGTTAACTCAGGTTTATTGCATCGTGGACAGAGGGAACATGAGGTAATGGCGGATCAATAGCTCTTTATATACAGTAGTAATACATTTGAACGTGGTGCCATGGTAGCCCATTGGCTACTGCCTGCGTGACGTCATTGCGAGTCACGCCCTTCTTGTCCAGGTGTAGGTAGTGGCGGGAAAGCTTCCCGCGCTGTTGCCTTTGATGAGTTCGGACCAAGAGAGCTTGGACGCTCGCTGCTGCCAGCTGGTGGACATTAGCTCGCGTCCTAATGCAGGGTTCATATGATACAGCTGAAGGTTACATTGTTGCTATAGGCAAGGTTACATTGGTTCAGATACATTGTAATCCATGTGGAAGGTAAAACCCTTAGAACACAACAGAGAGTAAAATAAATTATATCAGTGCTATTAGGAAAAGGCACCTGAGCTCTTGGGTTTCCCTTGCTCGAAAGCCAGTCGTATCCGACTCGAAGGTTCAGTGCTCATCTCTGTTTCAAAGGCAAAGAGCCAGCGCTGTCTGTCTCTGCAGACATTTCCGTGGTCATGTGGCAGGCATGACACAGGAGCGCATGGAACGCTGTTACCTTCCCACCGAAGTGGTCCCTTGCTTTCAAACTGCTAGGAGCTAGGACAAAGACGGGAGCTCATTCCGTCCTGCAGTACTCGGGAATCGAACTGCTGACCTTCCACCAAATATAGAAAATATTTCCAAATTTGATTGTCTGTTGTACACTGATTTTAGATGTAAATATCTTGCACCCCTATTGGAAAAAATAGCCTTTGGGTATTTAAATCACAAACTCTATTTTCTCCTCCTGGGTTCTAACAAGTATACTGTGTGTAGAACGGCCAAGTTTATAATTAAGGCATCAGCTAAAAGAGTGCAATAAAGTATATTAATCAAATTGGGGTATCCTGCAAGGGAGATTCACTTATCTGACGCAGGATATGCATGTACTATTAGTATTAGTATTAATGACACTTTCTCAAGTGTTAATTCCCTTTAAGAGGGAATGCATTGTATTTTATTGTATTATTGTATTGTATTTTATCGTGCTCTATTGTATTGGACAGTTGCTTAGATTTTTCTTTTAGGATATTGATAAGGTTGCAAGACTAACCAATTAATAAACTATCATATCATACATGGAGACTCTCCTTGCCTTTTTTCGTCCGCCTTTCCCGGTTTGAGTCGTTGCGTCCTGGCTGAGGACGTCGAGCCTTGGACTCTGCCTAAGACATGAGCTCCAGACTCCGTCTGTAATCTATTGTACTGACTATATTTTTATTGCAGTGTTAATTTTTCTTATTTACATTTATATTTTGTATCAAAATGCATTTTTGTTCCTTGCCTCTACATTTACTTGCTATTGTCTAGTGCTTATAGTGTATATCGTATTTTTGATATTCGTATATATGATCACTTTATTGTTGTTTTGAGTGTATGAATTATGTTGTTTTTTTATATCTTGTATTTTTGATGACTTTTGTATGAATTATATTATTGATATGTATTACTTTGCTTATGTAAACCGCTTTGAGTCACCCATTGTGGTTGAAAAAAGCGGTATATAAATTAAACTTTGATTCGATACCTTCCGCCTCCCAGTCTGCATCTTAGCCATTTGAGCCACTGCAGTCCTCCACTTGAACCACAGCTCCTTCTTGCTAAATTAAGAGCCCTGGTGGCGCAGTGGTTAGACTGCTGTACTGCAGCTAAAACGTTGTCAAATCGATCCTTGCGGGTCAACAAGGTCGACTCAGCCTTTTCCCTCCTCCTGACTCCGAGGTCGTTAAAATGAGGACCCAGCATGTTGGAGGTGGTGGTGGGGAATGCTAGCTAACTTCCCAAAGAGAGTGCACAAGCACTGTGGGGCGATATAGGAGTGGGGTTGCTTACACTTTCCAAAGGGCGAGGAGCCGCTGGTCTCATTCCCCAAGGCGAGGAAACCTTTGGAACCCTCCCCCCAGCCTTCCAAGCACGGGCATTTGCATTCACACACACTTGTCACCCCTCGACCCCGACCGAGAGAGGCAGGCGGAGCGTTGTGTCTGTGTGTGGCTCATGCGCACTAGGGGCCAAGCGGGATATGTGTATGTGTGTGATTGTGTGGCTTGGCGTGAGGCTGGAACCAGGCGCAGCTCTAGGTAATGGAGAAGGGAAGGGGCGAGTTTGTGTGTGTGTGTATATCTATATCTATTTATTTAATTTTGCTCCCCAGTGTGAGAAACGGGGTATCTCTCCTGAATAGCCGTCGTGCCTCCGATGGGGCTGTGGATGCATATTTTGGGGGTAAGGGGTGGGTTTGCTCCTGTCCTTGGGGTGGGGGGGATCACACACACACGTTGGGTTTCGATCACCCGCCTTGGTAGCGGGCCTCGCTGCTCCCTCCTCCTTCTCATCCCTTGGGAAGGGACCGCCTCTTCCTCCTCTTGGTCGCCTCCGGATCCGAGTCGCGTCTGGGGCATTAGCAAGACGCGACCCCCCCCCCCCGAATCCCCCCCCCCTCCGGCCCTGCCTGGGCAGTAGCCAAGCCAAGGGAAAGCGAGCCCTAGGGTAGAATCGCGGAGGCAAGGGGGTCTCTTGGCCTCTTGCTTGGCTTGGCCACTTCTTTCTTCTGGCTTGCTGCCTCCTCCTTGCTCTCTCTCCCGGAAGGAGAAGGGCAAGGTGAGCCCGTGCTGGCAGGTAGGGCGTGGTGCAACCTGCTCGAGCGTCACCTCCTGGCTCTGGCCACCGAGCAGTGGTGTGCGTGTGCTGCTGGCCCGCAGGGATACAGGGACTCATCTCGGTGCGCCCCAGAGACTGGCGCCCCCAGAGGCAGGCAGAGGTACTGGGAATGTATGGGATTTCTCCACCCCCCTCCCATAGGCGCCCCCATCACTTCCTGTCCACCCCTGTCCGCTCCCAAGGTGCCCATCGTCCCAGTGACTGGCGCCCCCAGAGGCAGGCAGAAGTCCTGGGAATGTATGGGATTCCTCCACCTCCATAGGCACCCCCATCACTTCCTGTCCACCCCTGTCCGCTCCCAAGGTGCCCATCGCCCCAGTGACTGGCGTCCCCAGAGGCAGGCAGAAGTCCTGGGAATGTATGGGATTCCTCCACCTCCATAGGCGCCCCCATCACTTCCTGTCCACCCCTGTCCGCTCCCAAGGTGCCCATCGCCCCAGTGACTGGCGTCCCCAGAGACAGGCAGAAGTCCTGGGAATGTATGGGATTCCTCCACCCCCATAGGCACCCCCATCACTTCCTGTCCACCTCTGTCCCCTCCCAAGGTGCCCAGCGCCCCAGTGACTGGCGCCCCCAGAGGCAGGCAGAGGTACGGGGAATGTATGGGATTTCTCCACCACCCCCCATAGGCGCCCCCATCACTTACTGTCCACCCCTGTCTGCTCCCAAGGTGCCCATCGCCCCAGTGACTGGCGCCCCCAGAGGCAGGCAGAAGTCCTGGGAATGTATGGGATTCCTCCACCCCCATAGGCACCCCCATCACTTCCTGTCCACCTCTGTCCCCTCCCAAGGTGCCCAGCGCCCCAGTGACTGGCGCCCCCAGAGGCAGGCAGAGGTACGGGGAATGTATTGGATTTCTCCACCCCTCATAGGCGCCCCATCACTTCCTGGCCACCCCTGTCCCCTCCCAAGGTGCCCAGTGCACTCCTGCCACCGAGCTGATGAGGTGGCAGCTGCGGTGCTCTGGCAGCCTCGATTCTGCCCGACTTGGGCAAAGTGGGACTAGGTAAGGTAAAAGTAAAACATATCGGAGAGTAAAAAAAACAAAACAAAAATAGAGAAAAAAAGTTGTGGCACCTGAAAGACTGACACCTGTATTTTAATGTTAGCTTTCGTGGATCGAGTCCACTCCGTCAGACCTAAGAGTGAGACTTCGTGGCATCAATTTAGACACGTCAGGTACAGAGGCACACAACGGTTGGTTGGCTTAACAGACTGGTTTGCAAAGGTAAAGGTCACTTTCATTTATTTATTATTTATTTATTTGTTAAAATTTCTAAAGCCGCCCCAATCATGAAGACTCTGAGTGGCTTACACATCGACCCCCCTTAATAAATAGACCCCATTTAAAACAGTAACTCCCTTAAAACCCCATTAAAAGACCCACCCGCACATGTTAAGGGAGGAAGGAAGGCTCTTATTTTACCAGCCAGCAGGCAGGGCTAATTTCTGCCCTGCCAGCCAGGTTTTCAGTTCTTTCCTGAAGGGTAGCAGTTCCGTCGGTTGCCTCAGTTCCACTGACAGGAGATTCCAAAGAGCCGGGGTGGACACAGAGAAGGCCCTCATTCTTGTGCTAGAGAGGCAGGCCCCTTTGCTGATGGCACAATTAGAGAGCCCCTCCGGTCCGCCCTGGTTGGTCGGGCAGACAGATATCCCAGCCCACTACCACGTAGGGCTTTAAAGGTAATGACCAGCACCTTTGCTCTAAAGCCGGTCATATTCAGGTGCTCGTCTCCAAAGAGTCAGTACTGTTTGCATCTACAAATGTTTCCTGTTGATCAGTACCTATTTATCTACTTGCAGTCAGGGCCGTAGCCAGGGGGTGGCCAGGGTGGGTGTTGCCCACCCTGAATTAGCAGTTTGCCCACCCTCAAACTCCCGGCTGCCTATATATATGACATATTTCTGACATTGTTGACCATCCTGAAAAAATACCATATACAGGTGAAACTCAGAAAATTAGAATGTCATGCAAATAATCATTCAGTCCAGTAATGCAACTTAAAAGGTGAAACAAATATATGAGAAAGACTCATTGCATGCAAAGCGAGATAGTTCAAGCCTTACTTTGTTATAATATTGATGCTTATGGCTTATGAAAACCCCAACCCTCCCATCTCATGTA
Organism: Bradypodion ventrale; assembly: GCA_035047345.1. Taxonomy (NCBI): domain Eukaryota; kingdom Metazoa; phylum Chordata; class Lepidosauria; order Squamata; family Chamaeleonidae; genus Bradypodion; species Bradypodion ventrale. The sequence goes on from JAWDJE010000005.1 coordinate 176,961,900, forward strand.
CCCCATAATCACCCCATAATCTCATGTACGCTGTATGCCATGATCATCACAATTATAACGAATTAAACCATGACATCTCTCGCTTTGCATGTAGTGAGTCTATCTCATATATTTGTTTCACCTTTTAAGTGAAATGAATGGACATTTGCATGATATTCTAATTTTCTGAGTTTCACCTGTTTTAGCCCACCCACATCTAGAATCCTGGCTACGGCCTGGCTTGCAGTTTCTTGCTTTTTAAATGCTAGATTGGCAGAAGCTGGGACAGAAATGGAAGTTCACTGTGACGTGCAGCACTCGGGTCTCGAACTGCTGATCTGTTATCTTCAGCATCTTAACCGCTGAGCCACTGTAGTCCCTGAAGGGGGACTAACTTTCCTCAAATGATCATGTGCTGCCTGCATATTTGAGCAGGTAGCCTGTGAGACGCATTCCATGTGTGACATTTGATTGAAGCGTGAATCTAAAAAGGGAAAGTTGAGGCGGATCCATAAAATTAAAAATGGATCCTCATGATTTTGTATGATTTTTATGCTGGATCCTTGCCAAACTGCCATCAAATCATAGGTTCTATATCTGTCCTCAGACTACAACAGAGAAATCATGGATTCCTTGGTGCATGGATTCTCAGTGGCACAAAGACATGAATCTGAGACACGGATTCTCATGATTTCATATGATTTTCATATCTTTCCCAAATCACCGTCAGATCACATACTCCATCTGTGCCCCTAGAGTACAATGCAAAAATAACCATGTGCCCAACTTTGCAGTGGGGTAAAACATGTATCCAAGGCATGGACTGTCATGAACACACGTGGTTTCAACATCAGATCCAACCCAAATTACTGCTAAATTGTAGGTCCCTCTTCTACTGACAGACTACAATACAGAAATCATGGGCTCTTCTGCATATGCTTTCACTGTGGCACAAAAACATGGATCCTCATGGATCCATGTGATTTTTATGTAGGATTGTCTTGAAACCACCCTGAACTGAGACCCCTTCTGTACCCGCAGATGACAACACAGGAACCATGGTTTGTTCTGCACAGCACTCAGAATAACCTATCTAAGGTGATTTTCACATGGGCTACTCAACAAGCCATGACTCTGTACAAATTGTGTATTTCTTCCTTCACCGCCCTAAAGTGGCACAAGCACATGCCTCTTGAGCTTGCACCCTGATGGATTTTACGAACTGTATAAGTTTGAATACATCCCCAAAGTAGAATAAAATGCCAGGTCATCTTCATGATCAAAGAAAGAACCAATGAAATGACAGGTATTCTGCTACTATTCACTACTAAAGTGGGAAGTAAAATTAGAATGATGGCAAGAATCCCTCTGAATCCTCTTGATATCTTCAGATGAAGCACCATCAACAATGCTGAGAGGCTTGGTTTGGATCCCCTGTAAAAATCTCTTAGATCCATGAGAATCTGTGCCTCAATTCCATGTTTTGCGCCACTATGAAGCCATGCATGGAACGACCCATGAACTCTGTGTTGTAGTTTGTCAATATAAATGCAAGCTATGATTTAACATGTTTTGGTTGTGTCCCATTTAAAAATCATAGGAATCCATTTGGCTTTATGCCTCGGATCCATGTTTTTGTGTCATTGTAAAGCCATGCACCAAAGGACCCCTGGTTTTTATGTTGCAGTCTATGAGGACAGATGGGACCTTTGATTTAACAGAGGTTTTTGTTGTGTCCCACCTAAAATTTATCCTTGTTTTGGATACATGTTTTTGCACTACTGCATGTGCAGTAGGATCAATGTTTTTTTGTGTTATATTCTGTGGACATATATAAGGTGTATGATCTGATGGTGGTTTGGGCAGGATCAGAGGGAGATGTGGCATGTATGATTTAATAGTGATTTTGCAAGGATGTTGCATAAAAATCAAATGAAATCACGAGGATTCATTTTTTATTTCATGAGTCCCCCTTTTACGCAGACCCACTAAAAAGCTTTGAGGAGAGAACCAGGCTTCCTGTGCAACCAATTGGCTACAACTTTCACTTGTGGCACATTTTGGCAGCAAGATTTACTTCTATGTAATAGTAGTTGGCTGGCTTTTTGGCTAAAAGTAGGACTCAAGCGGCCAAGCGTTCCCCTCCTTGTTTCAAGGGCTCTGATCATTCTCCCTTTTCTCTCATGGAACAGAAGAATCTGTGGTTGACTTGGTGATTTTGGTGAAATTTCTGGATAAACAGCTGGTTATTTCTTCCTTTTGAGGAAGCAGCTGTCTTTAAGTCTGCAGTATCCCTGAGCATGATTAGATTACCTTCTGACTATTAAGTAGCCAGTGCTGGTTCCCACATAATTGAGATTCTGGAGGAGATGTGGAGCATAGTGAGTAGAACAGGGGTGGTCAACCTTTTTATGCCGAGGGCCTGACCAAGCCCCCGGACAGATGAGCGGGCTGAGACACACCTCCCAGAAGCAGAAGCAGGCATATTTACGGCTGTCGTAAATGCACCCACTTCCGCGTTTACGACAGCTGTGAGTGCATTTTATGGCTGATGTAAATCCGCCTGCTTCTACTTCCAGGTGTGGCAGAGGTGGCATTGGGCTGGGTCTGGTCTGCAGGCCGTAGGTTGGGAAACCTTGGAGTAGAATATTTGATTGGGATGTTCCTGGAGTGCCTTTTAGACACATTGGTATTGCTTACAACCTAACCGGATCCTCAAAGGGATTGTGAGATAACCCCTAAATTCAGAAAGATGGCATATATCCTTATGTGCAGGTTGCAGCTAAGCAGGTTTAAGTCCGGGCAATTCATCTTTTAGAAATTATGCTTGGCTCTTCTTTCCTCTACACTACTGTTAAGGAAGTGAGTGCCAGTGTCTAGCATAATGGAAAGAGGATTTCCCAAGGGTTGGTTTTTCAAAACTTTGTGTGTACTTTATTGTGGTTAGAGGGTTGTGTGGGGCTGGTGACGAAGGATAGCTTTAGCTTGGTTGGAAACCACACTGTTGTAGCAACATAAACCCAGGAAGAGTTTGTGGATTTTATGGATAGTAACAGTATAAAAAATACTTTAAAAACAGTTCTCTGTGTGCATCCATGTCAATAGGTCACTGGATTTTTCCCCTTGTTTCATAATACTACGAACAGCTTGCCAGTAACCATGTTTTTCTTTTGTACATTCAGAATACAGTATCTAAAAGACAAACAAATATATTGATAATGGTAATATTCCAGATGCTGAATTGTAAGATATGATACAACTGGTGTTGCATCACATAGATCAGTTTACTAAAACAGTCCTGTAACTGTTTGCCATTTTTTTCTAGGCCACTTTTTCCTAGACATTTTTTCTAGTGCATACATTTGTATATGCATTATACCTGTCAAGTATCCTGGATTGGCTGGGATTTCCTGTAATTCCGTGCTCGTTCGGCCCCTTTCCAGATGCCATCCCGTATTTTCAACAGCGGGGAAAGTAGCTACTGTTCATGCGCGCTGCTGCCTCTGACGGCCACGCATGCACAGTAACCCATTTCCTGGCCTAAGAGGTTTCTGCGCATGCGCAAAGAGGTTTCTGCGCATGTACGCTGCTGCCTCTGATGGCCATGCATGCTCAGTAACCCATTTCCTGCCCAGCGCCTGGATTTCCAAAACTGCGACTTCACAGGTATGATATGCATATGTGCTTGCTTGCGTGCATTAGCACACAAACACAGAGTAGCTGTGAAAAAGTCAGTGATGGTAGATTGTCAGCATGTATGTTTTAATATGATGCATATGCAAAAATAAAATGTTGAACCATGGAGCATATTGCTCTTTGTGATGGAAAACAAATACTGTATTGAAATAGGCTTGTATGCTTTCATGCATGTGGACTTAACATACATGCTGAGCAAATGACAAAAATGAACTTGATGGAAGGATGTGCAGCTCAGTGGTAGAACATACTCCTTGGGTCTGTTAGATCCTAGTATCTTCCATTTAAAATTATGAGAGGGGGATTGCCTTGCAGAATCTTCTACTTGAGATGGTTGCCAATCTAATGGAACAGTACTGAATAGAAAATATCCATGGTCTGATTTACTTATGTTTGTTAAGAAGTGGATCTATTTCCATGCTACTCCCCCCCCCACCGCAACTTGGATAACAAGAACTCCTAATGTCAGTGATAGCCTGTTTCCTCTAGAATTAGCTACCTCTAGTATTCCCATGGGATTGCAGAATTCAACTCGACAATTGATTTTGAAAGACATGAACAGGCACTTTAATTTTCCCATAACCTGATGAATAATTTTCAAGGATGAGTTCAATGTCTGTGTTGTAATTTAAACATAATGCATTGCTTATATGGTAGAAACAGCATGTATCTGTGTTAGCAGATGTTCACCTAGCAAATTTGCAGTTATAATTGAATGCACTTTTAATTCTAGATTTAGAGTGTCTGAATGGTGGAGCAGTTTCCATAGTTCTAAATAAACAATTTAAAATCTAAATAAGCACATTGTGTGCACTCCAGCCTGTAGAATTCTGCACAGTAGTGTATTGCAAGTAATAGTTACATGTGATATAGTTGAAATGTTGTCTTTTTTAATGCAAAAGAAATGCTGTTTGATGTCTATAAGTCTGAATTTTCTTATCAAACTAAAATGCTGTCTCTATACCATTGAAGAACCAAAGTCAAAACAGATCATGGGAACTTGAATTATTATTCACTATGCATACAGTATTAGTTAATAGATTTATTATTCTCTCTCTGACCCACTGATATCATTTTGAGAAGCAATGATTCTGGAGCAGATTATAAAGCGGTCACTCTAAGCAACTAGAAAAACAATGCAGTAATAACTAGAAGCCAACATGGATTTGTCATAAACAAATCCTGCCAGACTAATCTGATTTCATTTTTCGATCGGTTAACTTCCATGGTGGACAGTGGGAATGCTGTTGATGTAATATATCTTGAATTCAGCAAAGCCTTTTGACAAAAAGCCTCATTATTATCAAGCTAACTGAGTTTGGCTTGGATAGCCCAAGTGTCAGGTGGTTACAGTTGGTTACAGAACCATACTCGGTTCTTATTAATGTCTCCTCAAACTGGGAGGAGCGTAACAAGCGGATTACCACAAGGCTCAGTCCTGGGCCCTGTGCTCTTTAGCATTTTCAAAAATGGCATGGATGAGAGAGTGCAGGGAATTCTTATCAAATTGGGGATGACTCAAAACTGTGTAGAATAACTAATACCTCGGAAGACAGGAACAGAGATCAAAAAGATCTTGATAGGTTGAAACCAATAGAATGAAATTAAACAGGGAGAAGTGCAAAGTTTTACATTTAGGGGGGAAAACCAGATGCACACTTACTTGGCTCAGTAATACTACTAGTGAGAACGATCTTGGAATTGTTTTAGATCACAGGCTAAACATGAGTCAGTACTGCAATGTGGCTGCAGAAAAGGCTAAAACTATTTTAGACTCCATTAACAGAAGTATAGTCTCCAAAACCGTGAGGTTAGTCCCCCTATATTCAGCACTATTTAGACCACATCTAGAATACTGTGTCCAGTTTTGGGCACTGCACTTTAAGAAAGATGCAAACAAATTAAAGCAGGTACAGAGAAGAGCAACAAGGATAACACAGGTCTGCAACAACAACAGCAACAGCAGCAAATAACCAGCTACATAGGATATTTTTTGGTAAATTTTATGTTTTCTTGTGTACTGAATCCAAAAATGACCTCGATTCCCCCCCCGCACAAAATATGACGGTTTTGCATTAAAAAAGCATATGAGTGATGAGAAAATCACTATTTTATTACAATGAACTAAACATGTTATTTCTTATAAATAAACAATTTCTTCATAATATATACTTAACATTCTGTGTTCACTCTTTTTTGTCTGTGAAACCTTTTCTTTTATGTTCCTCTGAACATGCTTTCACTTTCCATTTTCTGTTTCCTGTTCAAGCATCCAACAGTCGTCAGCTAGCATATTGACATTCCATCTTCCTTGGTAGCGTCTCTCGATATCACGGACATCCTGGTGAAATCTTTCACCCTGCTCTTCACTGTAGGCTCCCATGTTTTCAGGAAAATAGTCGACATGGGAGTGTAAGAAATGAACTTTTAAGCTCATCTTGCATCCTTGAGCTTTATACGCATTCAACATGCATTGTACAATGGTTTTGTAGTGAGGGTCATTAGTATTCCCTAAAAACTTGTGAATTAAGTCTTTGAAAGAGTCCCAAGCTTCCTTTTCTTTTTCTCTCATTGTTTCTAACAGTTTTCGTATGTCAAGGCCAGTAAAAACTCCCTCATTCAACTTGGCTTCAGACAGTTTTGGGAACTTGGAACACAGATATCTGAAACATTCCCCATCTTTTGGCAGTGATTTAACCAACTGCTTCATAAGCCCTAATTAAATATGAAGAGGTGGGAATAAAACCTTTTCTGTTGGAACCAAGATCATATTAATGACAGGTTTTTTTTGCCAAGGATTAAGGCATCTTGAAGTGGCCAATCAGGTTTTGTTCAATGGAGGTCTTTGGCCTGACTGTTGTACAAACATAGGAAGCAGGGATATTTTGTATAACCTGCCTGCTGGCCTAACAACATGGTTAGTATTTTAAAGTCTCCACAAATCATCCAGTGTTGTTCTTGATATTTGATTTTGTCAAGAATCACAATTAAATCATTATAGTTTTCATCCAAATGCACCGAGTGTCCTGTAGGAAGTGATGCAAATGTATTTCCATTATGCAGCAAGACTGCTTTGAGGCTTCTTTTAGATGAATCAATGAATAGGTGCCACTCAGATGAATCATATTCTATTTCAAAGCACTTCTTTAGTCCTTGAACATCACTACAATAAATGAGATTTCCATCTGGAGAAAAACTGAGTGAATTCTTTCTCGGTGCCTGTACCATGAAAATGATGTTCCAGGTGACAGCAGGTTTTTATTTGATAGTCTTGACCCCAGAAATTCAGCTGAATCTTTGGAAAGGCCTAAATCTCTAACTAGGGCATTGAGCTCGCTCAGAAAAAAGTTGAGATACCTCATCAACAGAATAATCTGAGCTAGATTCGTCCTGGGAAGGCAATGTGTCTCTGTCCTCTGAATTGCTCAGGATATTATCCAAACTGGAAGGTGGGTGTGGAACCGGTATTTCAGAGCTATGAAGCACTGGACAAATAGCTGAATTAAGGTTCGCGTAAGATCTTTTTACTTTTTGTATTAAAGCTTTTCACATCTACCAAACAAAAATAGCAGTCTGTAGTGTGATTTTGCTATCCATTCCACATCATAGGAATGCCAAAACAGAATGAGGTTTTCTTACCTTTAAACCAGTGTTTCCCAAACTTTGGTTCTTGGATTCCATTTCCCAGAAGCCTAAGTCAATTCCTCAAAGAACTGATCAGCCAATATACTGACTTAGGCTTCTGGGAATTGAAGTCCCCTGTGGGGCGTAGGGCCCACTTTGGGAACCACCGCTTTAAACCATAAATAAAGATCTTCTTTGCATCTTCACACCTTATGAGGAGCCCATGCTTTGGATTGATCCCCAAGTTTCAACTTGAAATAAGCAAAATACACATTCTTCACAAAATCACTTATGTTTCTTTGTTGTCTTTTAATAGTGAATTCACCACAAATAAAACAAAAGTTGTCTGGAGAAATAAAACAGCCTCTTGGAGCCATAATCTTAACCTATAAAACCAAGTGTTCACCGTTGGAATTGGCTATACGTTGCTATGCGTCACCCTACTGACCCGCACCCTCCCTTCGAGAGCACGGGCGAATTGCCTACGCAGGTCAACGAAGGATTTAAAAATCCGGCAGGGGGGCCTCAGCCCCACTAACGGCAAGAAACGCAAAGAACATCACTTCCCGAAAGTCCTTGCGCCGCGCCGCGCCAGAGCCAATTAGGCTGAGAGGCTCTCGCACGGAGCAGCGTTCGGACACGCGCCGCAGCCAATCAAAAGAAAAGCATTTCAAAAAAATGCAGCAGAAACACAAAGCACCAACACTTTACTACAAGCCCCAGCATCCTGCGCACAATGAGCGAGCAGAACGATGAGGCAGCCGGCGCGCGAAAACAAAAATAAGAAAAAGCTGACGCCGCAGCCATTCAACACCACGGGCGAGCCAGCATGGCCCGTGGGGGAAGAAAATAAAAAAAACCCGACGCCGCTACTCTTCCGTTCGAAGGGTCAGCGGCGCGCAACAAACAAGTGAGGCGGCCGGCGCACGAAAAATAAAAGTTAAAAAAAGCCCACCGCCGCAGCCATTCTTCCTCATGGGCGAGACAGCATGGCCCGTGGGGGAAACCCCCCCCGCAAACATGGGCCTTCCGTTCGAAGGGCCAGCCTGCGCGCGAAAAATACGAGTAAAAATAAAAACACCCCCGGCCGCCACTGCCCTTCTGATCGATGGGCCAGCCGGAGAGAAAAAAATTAAAGCAACCCACCCACCCCCCGCAACTGCCCTTCTTCCCAACGGGCCAGCCAGTATGGCCTGCGGGGTAAAAAAATAAACACACCACTGCCTCTGCCCTTCCTTCCCATGGGCCAGCAAGTATGGCCCGTGGGAAATAAATCACCACCACCCCGCAAATGCCCATCCTTCCAACGGGCCATCCAGCATGGCCCATGGGGAAAAAATCCTCCCCGCAATTGGCCTTCCTTCCCACGGGCCATCCAGCATGGCCCATGGGGAAAAAAGCCTCCCCGCAATTGGCCTTCCTTCCCACGGGCCATCCAGCATGGCCCATGGGGACAAAAGCCTCCCCGCAATTGGCCTTCCTTCCCACGGGCCATCCAGCATGGCCCATGGGGAAAAAAGCCTCCCCGCAATTGGCCTTCCTTCCCACGGGCCATCCAGCATGGCCTGCGAGAAAGAAAGCCACCCCCCCCACACACTTGAAAAAACAAACAAAAACACAAACGGAAAACATTCAAAAACACACCAAAACACACACACAGCCAAAAAGAAACAAGAAAAACACACACATACACCCCACCCAAAAAAACCACCCCCAACCCCCCAAAAAACCCCCCCCACAGAACTTACCAAAAGATGTCTTCCTTCTCTGAGAACCGGAACACAAAGGAAAAAAAGAAAACTTACCGGAAGCGACACCCAGAGGACAGAAGGTAACAAATGTAATGAGAGGCACAAAAGCTCACCACCCCCACCCAGTGGCCCAAACCAGAAACAACATTCAAAATTATTCAACAAATAAGAATAAATCTAAATTTAATCAAATAAATTATACATACATTCAAAAAAAACACACTAATCTCAAAAATTACCAAAACAAAACCCCTTTTCACTCTGAAAAACCAAAACAAAAGAAAATATTTAAAAAACATTTTAAAAAACAAAATTAAATATTAAACTAAATAATATTACATTAAATTAGATTAAATTAAATTTAAATTTTTTCCCATAAACATAAAAAAAAATACAAAAAAAAATTACTGCAAGCAACAAAAACAAAAAACCTTACACCACCATTTAAAACAGCCCATCACCATTAGTTCAAGAAAAAAACCAAACCCTTTAGTATCCAGCACAATTTTTAAAAGCCCGGCAACGCCGGGCAAACTATACTAGTACAGAACTAAAAATGAGCACACTCACGTTTGAATGCAGGATGTAAACTGAGTGTGGCTCATATAGCAACCAAGAACCTGAACTTATATTGCATGTTGAAACATGATCAAATCTGACAGTAGATGTGTTTATATTCATTTATAATACCCCAGAGAACATGTCAAAACATGCTCAAACCAGTTAGTAAGTTTCCTGGATATATTCACCTTTTGCTACAAACAAAATGAACCTGTTGGGATATGATCATATGAGCTTCCTCACACATACACTACGGCCAGTGGTGGGCTCTCAAAATGTTTACTATCACACTGTGGGTATGACCAGGGGGGAAGCCCTGCGTTGCACCCGAATTAGGACTACTTTATTTGGATTGGATTGGCGCAGCCAGCCAGAAATTTTGCTACCAGTTCTGGTGAACTGGTGCAAACCTGCTGATGCCCACCACTGACTACGCCTTCCCCCATCATTCCTCTTATTTCCTCTTTGCATTATTCTTGATTCTAGCTCTAATAAATATTAAATGAAAGCAAAAAAAATTTTGGATAGGATTTTTAGAATCAATCATAGGATATCAGATTTTGGGTTAAAGGCAAACTTCATGCTAAATTAAAGTAAAAACACATGTTTTGCAAGAAAACTTGATGAGATAGATTTTTTTTTTTAGTATTTTTCTCAGTTTCACTAAGTAAAAATCTATAATAAACAGTAAAACAATCCTATGCAGTTTTTGGGTTGCAGACCTGTGTAATCAGAGGGATGGAAACCAAGCATGTTTAGCCGCGAGCAAAGGAGTCTGAAAGGGATTATGATAACACTCTTCAAATACCTGAAAGATGGTCAAAAAGAAGAGGAGCGGAATCTGTTGTTGGTCACCCCAGAGTGCAGGACACATAATAAAGGACTCAAACTGAAGGAAGCCAGACATAGGCTGAATATCAGGAAAAAACAACTTAACGGTTAGAGAAGTACGACAGTGGAACCATCTGCCTCAAGAAGTTGTGAGTCCTCCAGTACTAGAAACATTCAAGAGAGAATTGCACAACCATCTGTCATTTCTGCTTTGATTTGCATTCCTGCATTGAGCAGGGGGGTGGACTCAATGGTCTATAAGGCCACTTCCAACTGAGTGACTATGATTCTAAGATATGTAGACTAAATCCAGTTATTAGTACTAACTTAAATAAATCAGTGAACTTCTATAATGCTGATTTGAGAAGTCACATTCATTCATTTCGTGTCTGTTCTAAGAGAGAATACTGAATGGATTAGGTCAAAGTACTTAAACATTTCTATTTTGTTTTTAAATATTTGATAATACATGACCAAAGTAAAGTGTTTTGCACTGTATCATTTCTGACTGCTTTCATTTGCAATGCTTTAAAGATTTCCAAAAATCACCCCTTACAATTCCTATACATTACTTGATATGGACCACATTTGTCTAGAAGGACATTACTCAGAGCCTTTAGTAGTGCAAAGATTTCAGCCAGTACCTCCATATTCAGGAATAACATGACTGCCAGAGCCACTAAGAACTAAGCAGCAGAGGCATGGTAGCAGGGAGCATGCGGAAGACACCTAGATATCCTAGAGTCTAGACCACGGGGTCCAACGTTTTCCACGCAGGGGCTGTTCTCTCCCCCGATACTCAGTTGTGGGGTCTGGAGGCTTGGTTGGTTCCATTGTTTAAGTTTTCATCATTGGCGCCAATCGTGTCATTTTTTTCGGCTGTTTGCACAGCGTCTGCACTTCCCACGGTGGCAGGATGCTTTACAAAGCATTTTTGCTCCATTTTGGCAATTTTCCACTGCTTCTCCTCTGCATTTTGGCAGCTTAAGCACAGCGGTGAGAGTCTTCCAGTGCCGTATGGAGCTTACGCCAGTGCTTGGGTGGTTCTGTGGTGTGAACCCAGGCACTGACGTAAGCTTCACCTGGTACTGGAAATCCCTAACCACTGCCGAAACGCAGTGGAGAAGCAGCGGAAAATTCCTAAAACGGAGCAAAAATGCTCTGAAAAGCATCCCACCACCTTGGGAAGCAGCAGACACTGTGCAAATAGCAAAAAACAAAAACAAAAAACTGTGATTGCGGCTACGGCCACCGTGGTAAGTGACCGTTTTGGATATGTGGTGGTAGTGGGAGCCTCTGTATGTGCCAGGGTGGCCACCGTGGGCCATATTAATGAGCTCTGTGGGCCTGATCTAGACAATGTGTTCCACACCAAATGGCACATAGGATTTGAAAGAAGTTCTGAAGCATCTCAAGTAACTGGATTGCTTTTGAGGTTTTTTGGACAAGTGATATTTCTCTGGTGAAAACACAAAAAGCAATACATCCCAACAACCAAGAAAACAACAGATTATTCCCTCTGTACCAATAAGCAGTTTGGGCAAAAAAAGCAGAAATGATTTGAAAAATCTGACACATCTACCTTCCAAGCCAATGTGGAATACCACAGAGAGTTGCTACCAGTAAATCCGTGATTGAAATATATTTGATCTCTATTACATTAAAGTATTTTCACATGGTTTACTCAACAGCTGCATCAAGATTTTTGCATTTAAACATGAAAACCTGAACCATAACATATTGAGCTTTCAGCATTTTTACATTCATTTGTGCGCAGCGTTGTTGCACTTACTTATTCATTTATTATAGTACATTACAACCAGATCTTTTTGCGTGTTATTGTTGTTTCTTTTCTCAAATGAAATGTTACTGAAGAAGTTGATAAATGGAAACATTGACTGGGTTAATATGAGTAACAGTACTTTTTCTTAGTTCCTTCTCTTTCCTGATTAGTGTGGATTTCCCCTTCTGTCTGTTATAACTTATGATTAAGCCAAAGTTGACATCATTACTTTCTCCCAATTAATGGGACTTCCTAGTAATTGTTTAGTGCGTTGGTGTCTTGGAATTTTCAGGCCTTTTCAGGATGGTTCATGAAAGGGTTATGCACATGGCTAAGCTTGCACACACAGTCTAGACCAGTGGTTCCCAACCTATTTTTGGCCATGCCCCACCGAACCACCTCTAAAATCCTGACCCGACCCATCCACCCCGTGACATATAATTCTTATTATTCAAAAAGTGAATGCCTATTCACATGGAGAAAGCCTAAAAGGCCATTAACTTGGTCTAACCATTCTTGAATTGCCCCCTTAAAATAATTGCCTCCTGTGGCTGGGAACCATCAGTGGCTAATAGAATGGTTCAGTATTATTGCCAGCACAATGAAAGTGTGCCTCTGCATTCTTTTGCTAGAGGATATGAGACAAGAGTGTAGTTTCACTTGCACTTTGCTATCAGGCTTCCCACAGGAGATGAATTGGTTGCAGTGTGAAAAGAACACTGGAGTGGATTGGCCTCTGGTTTGTTCTAGCACTGATCTTCTATGTACTGTACTTATGATTGTGAATGCTGCCTTCTGAGGTTTTCTGTCCTTGGGTATGGGTTACTAATTGTTCCCCAAATTTCCTCTGGACTTGTCCATGTTGCTATGCCAATGTCCTGGATGAAAAGATACTAAAATGCCAGCAGTTTGCATGAATAAGAAAGCCAAAGCTTCCTGTAAAAATGCATGTGGTGCCCATTTTCTTGTACAGGAAGCTTTGGCTTTCTGGGAATTGAAGTCCAAAAAATCAGAAAGCAAAATGGCCACTGCAACTTTTATCACCTGTTTGTCGGGGCAGGGGGAGATTTTTTTCCTCCACAACCCGCGTGAACAGGTAGGAGACTGTGTTGTCCTTTTTGGGGTGGGGGTGGGCAGAGGCACCCCGAGTGCCTCTGATGCTAGAGGGAGCTGATGGGGCTTTTTCTAACCCCCCTCCCACCTGCCCTGACTGCTGGAAGGCAAAACAGTGGGGGAAACGTCTTTGTCGTTTGCAGTTTTGGGCTTGCAGCAGTGTCCAGGCGGGGGGCGGGGGTGGGGCGGAAAAAGCCCCAATTGCTACCTTGAGGCTCAGAGAGGCACCCATGCTGGCTGAGAACCCAAATACGATCCATTCGTATAACAACATGTTGTTCAGGGCATGACATTTCAAAAAATAACGCGTTGTTATTCGGATTTGACATTATTTGGATGGATCGTTATTCGGGGTTCCACTGTACAGTGGAACCTCATAGAACAATCGCCCCGTAAAGCAATGAAATCGTATAACAATTAGGTTTTTTTGGGGAAATGGTGTCCTGTATAACAATTTTCCCTATGAAAAAAATCGTACAACAATTTTTCAATGGGAAAAACTACTTAGCGGAAAAAATCGTACAATGCATCCCATAGGGAAAATCGGTATACGATGCATGCATCGTATAGCAATTGTTTCATACAACAACGAGCCCCGTGGAACAGATTAAAATCGTTGTATGAAGTACCACTGTACTAGGAACTTGCATGGATGAGGACGGCAGAAAGGGAGATATGAACAAATTACCCATTTGATTATAGTGTTAGAAACACATCCTAGACAGAATCATAGTATAATTCAGTTGGAATGGGCCTATGAGACCATCGTGTCCAACCCCTGTTCAATGCAGGAATTCAAATCAGAGCAGACCTGACAGATCGTTTGTCACTTTTCTCTTGAATTCCCCCAATGTTGGAAAGATAGTTCACTTTGCAATAATTTGATAATTATCTATCTCCAGTTTGATAGGTTGATCATTCATATTTGGACAACTTTTCTGCTCTGCTGTATTGGCAGGAGAAAAAATAATCATGACCTTAATAATAACAATTTAAATTGTTTATTTAATTAAAGCAATAACATCATAGCATATGTATTCCTGTATTTGCTTAAACGTCTTGGTTTGTTAATTGATGTGGTTAAACAAAAATTTAAAAACTTAGGACATTCAATCTGATTCAATCTGATTCACACATGAAAAACTTAAAATACTGACCTCTGTAACTCACTCATTTTCATATTTAGCTGTTTATTTATTCATAGTCTAGAAAAGGAAAGCAAGCTTTCCTGCTTTAAGATAAAGGTGAAGTTCGCCCTTGCTTGAAAACCAGTCGTATCCGACTCTAGGGTTCAGTGCTCCTCTGTTTATACCCAAAGAGCCAGCGCTGTCTGTATCTGCAGACATTTCTGTGGACATGTAGCAGGCATGCCTCGAGATAGCATCCATCCACGAGTTCTCAGGGAACTTAAAGATGAAATTGCTGATCTCATAGCCAAAATATATAATCTTTCTCTCATATCAGGCTGTGTGCCTGATGACTGGAAGGTAGCGAATGTAACACCAATTTTCAAAAAAGGATCCAGGGGTGATCCAGGAAATTACCGACCTGTCAGTTTGATATGTGTCCCAGGTAAAGTGATGGAAACCATCCTAAAAGATAGAATTAATAGGCACATAGAAGAGAAGGCGCTGCTAAAGGAGAGCCAACATAGCTTTTACAAGGGCAAATCATGCCTCACTAATCTGTTGGAATTTTTTGAGAGTGTCAAGCATGTGGATAAGGGGGATCCAGTTGACATTGTTTATCTGGACCTTCAGAAGGCTTTTGACAAGGTCCCACACCAAAGGCTCTTGAATAAACTTACCAGTCATGGAATAAAGGGACAAGTCTTATCCTGGATCAGCAACTGGCTAAGGGACAGGAAACAGAGGGTAGCACTAAATGGACACTTCTCCAAGTGGAGGGAAGTAAAGAGTGGGGTCCCCCAAGGTTCAGTACTGGGACCCCTGCTTTTCAACCTCTTCATAAATGATCTAGAGGTAGGAGTAAAAAGCAAGGTAGCCAAATTTGCTGACGACACTAAATTATACAGGGTAGTGAAAACTGTGAGAGATTGTGAGGAGCTCCAGAGGGATCTCTTGACACTGGGGGAGTGGGCAAAACAGTGGCAAATGAGCTTCAACATTAGTAAGTGCAGAGTGATGCATGTTGGGGCAAAGAACCCCAATTACATTTATAAACTGATGGGGTCTGAACTCTCTGCGACAAACCAGGAAAGGGACCTTGGTGTCTTCGTGGACAACTCAATGAAGGTGTCAACCCAGTATGCCTCAGCAGTGAAAAAAGCAAACTCAATGCTAGGGATCATTAGGAAGGGTATAGAAAATAAGTCAGCAAGTGTCATTTTGCCTCTTTATAAATCTATGGTGAGGCCCCATCTGGAATACTGTGTACAGTTCTGGTCGCCATACCTCCAGAAGGATATTATAGAGCTGGAAAACGTGCAGAGGACGACAACCAGAATGATTAGGGGACTGGAACACCTTCCTTACCATCTGAGGCTGCAACGGTTGGGCCTCTTCACTCTTGAACGACGACGTCCAAGAGGTGACCTGATTGAAGTTTATAAAATCATGCACGGTGTGGACAAAGTAGATAAGGAAAAAACTGTTTTCCCTATCGCATAACACTAGAACTAGGGGACACTCCATGAAACTTTTTGGTACTAGTTCTCAAACAAATAAGAGAAAGTACTTTTTTCACCCAGAGGATTACTGGTCTATGGGACTCCCTGCCAGAAGAAGTGGTGACAGCTGTCAGTCTTGACAGCTTTAAGAAAGGATTAGACAAGTTCATGGAGGACAAGGGTATCAATGGCTATAATTATGGATACTTAAGGACAACCTCAGGGTTGGAGAGATAGGCAGGATATCTCTCAATGCCATTTCCAGGGAATCCTAAGCAGGTGAAGGCATCTGCTTGGGAATACCCTGAAGGAAATGGTGAGCCACTGTGTGAGACAGAATGCTGGACTGGATGGGCTGTGGCCTGTTCCAGCAAGGCTGTTCTTATGTTCTAGAGTTTCATCTGACATCTTGTAGGAGTGTTAGCTTCGTTCTACCCATTATTTTTAGAGCTGCTGCAGCAGCAAAATAATTGTTATGGAAGTATTTATTAATTTCAACAACATTAATCTTTAGTCCTGGAAAGCTGAAGGCTTTGACTAGGACAGGGGTTCGCACTTTACAGCCCATAGGCCGGACCAGGCCTGATGGCAAATCGTCTGGTCCATGGCGACGACTCTGGAAGTGGACACATTTACGACAGCAGTAAATGCGCATGTGCCTGCGCAAACACACCTGCTGCAGTTTATGGCAGCGTTTACGGCAGGGGTGTCCCACATGTCTGACCCGCTCAGCTATCTGAGGGGACGTGGCCTGGCCCATTGCGTGAAAATGTTGAGAACTCCTGGAATAGATGAGCACTATGACTGTTTATTCACTTTGTTTTATTATTATTATTATTATTATTATTATTATTATTATTATTATTATTATTATTATTATTATTATTATTATTATTATTATTATTATTATTATTATTATTATTATTATCATCCCGCTCTCCTGGCACAAGTGCCACCCAGAGCGGCCCACATCATAAAATATATACAATATATAATACAATTACATTCAAATGTTAAACATAATAATATGAAAATACAGATACAATACCATTTCAGTTCCAAAACAAGATATACAGTTCGATATACAATAGTCACCCCACTAGCACAAAATACAACATGCAGATCAATTCGCCCCAGCCCCCAAAAAGTCTCAGAATGGTAAACAATAAATTCCCTTTCTCTTCTTCTCAATTTCTTCTAATCTTGGATACATTTGCAGCACTAGACATCTGAAACACTGTACAGTGAATAATTTGAATAATTGTTCAATGTTAATACATCTTTTGCTGCTTCTTGTAAGTATTCTGCTGTGTGTACATTTCCTGATGTATCAATGGTTTTTGCAAGGAAGACATTCCTTCTGTTCTTATATAGCCACATACATCAGGATTGGTGTGGAAAATATGGAAATAGTATATGATGAAATGAATGAGATATTATTTATTAAGTTGGATATGTGTCAAAATTGCATTATTATCTACCTTTAAAGATATGCAGTTGGATTGGTAAAAATAAAAATTGATTGTTGTATTGGTTTGGGCAGCAAAACTAAGATCAATTTTGACAAGGAGGTTTGGAATTTTGCTAATAATAAGTTAAGTGAAATAAGTTTGAAAAGAGAAATGGCTAAAGAAAATAGATTTAAAGATATTTAAGGAGAGTTTATTGATTGATTTATTGGACTACTAAAAAGGAAAGGAACAATGGAGATGAATGGGGTGTTTGAAATAAGAGAAAATACAATACCATAAAATAATTTTATTTCAAGGTCCTCTGGGTGAGTGGTGCACATAGCATTATTATTTTGATTAGTTGTATGCTTCGATTTGTTGTTATTCCTTTGATTGTCCTAATATACAGAATCTCTGGAAGAGCATGGTATTGTGAATGGATTGATAGAATTTCTTTACCAAAAAAAGGTAAACATTGCATGAATATACTACCTCATGCTATATAATTAAAAGCCAATCTTTATTTCATGGACTATAAAGTATCTTATACAGAAAACTAGATAGATTTTCCCCTCAAAAAGTATTTTAATAAAAAAAATCAATTGAAAAGAAATATGCTTTAAATTAAAAATTCTGATTTAAATATTTAAAAATATCACATTCACACTGATTACAGAGTTTTTAACAGAATGTAGTAGTATCAAAACAGGCTTTCCTTTTTCTGACATTTTGTATATTTCCCAGGGAATTTTTAAAAGGCAACCTTAGAAATTCACAGTTATTTCTACTTTAGGATACTGTCACATCCTGTTAAAAAAGTGACAATATTAATCAGATCAACAAATGTGTCTGATGGATTGGAAAACATTTGTTTGTTTATTCTTTCATTCATATCCTGCCCATCTGATGGCAGCAGTCACTCTGGGCAGCGAGTAATATGGTTTGTCCCCCTTTATACTCAGGAAACGATGGTTTTGGAATCAACTGAGAGAAGATCAGGATGGGTTTTTTTATTCTTCAGACTATCTGATAGTCAAATCAGACGCTGTGTGACTTGTGTAACAGAATGGAATGATCTAGGACAGTGATGGCAAACCTTTTAGAGACTGAGTGCCCAAGTAGGAGGAGGACGGATTTCAGCCTCCCCTTCGGTGGAGGGAGAGGGGTGGGTGGGGAAGCTCCACTGCCATTGGTGCAGGTGGCACATCGTGGGGCTTGCCCGTGATGGTTCATGTACCTATAGAAAGGGCTCTGTATGCTGACATTACGTGTGCCATAGGTTCACCAACACTGATCTAGGACATCACATTACACTGATTTCACTGTTCCCTGGTAAACATGGCAAGTATCAAATTCACTGGCTATTTTTCAAAGTGAGCAGTAAACTTGGAGCTGCTACAGTGAACATTTTGAGAGTTCCCCCCCCTTTAACTTCACTCCCTTTGTAGATGTGGTTCTCTTGTGGACTTTCTGTGCTACTGTGAAAAGACTGATCCACAAACACCATTGTTTGAAGAACTCTCCTTTTATTCACTTCTGCCAGTACAAACTTCTAAACTTCATCAATTTTGGTATCTGGTTTTGAAATTTGCATGGTTTGGCTCCCAATCAGAATGTAAGGATGAATAGAGGCTGTGCTGATCACACCAATATGGTGCTCAATCCAAGCCCATTTAATGTTACAGGACTTGCAGAAAGATCTAGATTTTAATATTCTGTTGGTAGCCACAGTTGAAAGAGTATGTTGAGAAAAGCTTATTAATATTTGTGATGCTAGTTCAAGTACTTGTCAAGTCCTGTTTGCTTGCTTAAAAGTGAAATGATTTCATAGTGATATGTTGATTTTTATATTGCACTATGGTGCCAGTAATTCTTCAATCTGAAAAGAATAAACATTTCCAGAATTCCATGAACTGGTTGTTTGGAAAGAAGATTTTAGAAAAGGTACCCATCAGCACATATCTTTTAACATGGATTATCTCTGCTTTGTTAAAGGCTTAGTGTCTGGATCAAATAAGCTTCTCCTTGTCTTTTGCAAAAGAATGACCTTCATTGTTGATGTCTTTGCTCTAGGTATGCTGGAGGTACAAAATGTTGCAATTTATGTAATGTTGCATGCAAAGAAATAAGTACTGTTGCTGCAGGCAGAGATTGGAAGTAGGAAACAAATATTTTAGCACATGTTTTCTAGAAGAATTAAACATTTTTGTTTTGATGTGTTGGCTTTCATTGAGTTACATTCAGTTTTACAAAGCCCTGAACAAGTTTCCCTTTGTCATTTTTTAAATGGAAGAGGAAGAATCACAAAAGTGTTTTGGAAATTGTAAAATATAGATCTATTTTATGTTACAGTGTATTGATAGTTTGTCACTAACCTTTAAGAATAAACAATAGTTTGCTACCATTTTTCTTTGCTTCCTCTTTTACCCTATTGAGTGATGAGCGAGATGCAAGGTTCTTGTTCTGGCATTTTTAGCGGAACCACCAGTTTTATTTGTTCTTGTAATATTTATTTAATATTAATGTATTTCTTTGCTAGCATCAAATTAAATCTAAGTTTAAGTTCAGATTTTCAAAATTTTTGTTGTTGTTCAGTCGCACAGTCGATTCCGACCCTTTGCGACCCTATGGACCATTGCTCTCCAGGCGCCTCTGTCCTCCACCATCCCCCTCAGCCCTCCCAGCTCTGTGCCCATTGTGTCTACAATGCCATCTAGCCATCTCATCCTTGGCCTCCCCCTTCTTCTTTTGCCTTCCACCTTTCCCAACATCAATGCCTTCTCAAGTGAATCCTCCCTTCTCATTTGATGTCCAAAGTATTTTAGCTTCATCTTTACTATTTGACCTTCCAGTGAGCAATCCGGGTTAATTTCTTCTAAGATTGACCTATTTGTTCTCCTCGCTGTCCAGGGCACTCTCAAAACCCTCCTCCAACACCACATTTCAAAGGCATCTATTCTTCTGCGTTCAGCCTTCCTAATTGTCCAGCTCTCACATCCATACATTACTACTGGGAAAACCATTGCTTTGACTATTCTAATTTTTGTTTTCAGTGTGATGTCTCTGCTTTTCACTATGTTCCCCAGGTTTCTCATCGCTTGTCTCCCAAGAATCAGTCGCCTTTTTATTTCATGGCTACACTCCCCATCTGCAGTGATCTTTGATCCTAAGAAAGTAAAATCTGTCACTGCTTTTACTTCTTCCCCATCTATCTTCCAGGAACTGATTGGGCCTGTTGCCATTATCTTGGTTTTCTTGATATTTAGTCTCAAGCCAGCTTTTGCACTCTCCTCCTTCAGCCCAATCAAGAGATTCTTTAGGTCTTCCTCACTTTCTGCCATTAGTGTGGTATCGTCTGCATATCTCAGATTGTTGATGTTTCTCCCAGCGATTTTGATCCCATATTGTGATTCCTCCATCCCTGCACTGCGCATTATGTGCTCTGTGTATAGGTTGAATAGGCATGGTGACAAAATGCAGCCTTGTCTTACTCCTTTTCCTATTCCAAACCACTCTGTCATTCCATGTTCTGTCCTAACTGTAGCTTCTTGGTTCATGTACAGATTTCTCAGGAGGCATATGAGGTTCTCTGGTATTCCCATCTCTTTAATTACTTGCCACATCTTGTTGTGGTCCACACAGTGTAAACTTATTTTAAAAAATGGGGATATGTTGATATACACTATGCCAATACAGAATCATATAAGGAACAGAACACTCAAGTTTGTGTTATAAACTATAAATGACTGTGCAACATCTGGATTCGATAAAACTGATGAGGATAAAATAAAACTTTTAACTTAATAATCACAGGAGCTACTGTGCACTTATTAATCAGGTCCTTGCCCCTCTATTAGTTTTGAATTACATAAAAACTAAAATGAAAAGCAGCAGCGTGAGCGACCAAGTTCCATTATAATGCTTTGGCAGAGTTTGGCTCCCATTCCAAATTAATGCGATAGGCATCTAGACCACAGAATGACCTAGTCTGATAAAGTGTATGCATGGCTCTGCCAGCCCCATTAGTTTTTGAAAGGGCAGTATCTTGGACTGAAATCAATCCACTTGTGTGTGGAGGGCGTGGGGGGGTGGGTTAGGAAATAAAGATTTCTTCACAAAATATCATTGCACTGTTTGTTTTTTTCTTGCCTGAGTCATCTTTTGGCTAAAACTGAAGAAGGGAACATCTACTTATTTATTTGGACATACCCTCTGTTTCCACATAAATTGAAAGGCAGCTTGCAATATAAACAAAACACTTGAGAACAATAAAAACAAAATTAACAATAAAACAGCACTTTAAAAAACCACAACAAAACATAAAAACGCAAACTGACAACAACAGTATGTTTGTGCTTTCAAGTGCTGATTTTGATTTTGCCTTGTGATATTTTTGAGGTCTCGTTTGATCATTATCTCTTTTGATCAAAGAATCACTTAAAACCCTGCACCATCCATAGACCATTTATAGGTGGGGCACCCCTCTCCTTGTCCATGAGCCTCCACTGTCCATTGTGTGTTTACATTATTATTCATTAGAAATGGAGGAAATGATACCCATTTTTAAAAAGCGTATTACAAACATAACATTTAATACTATCTATACCTATAAAGCAAAGGTGTGGCCGTATGTGACCGGTAACAGATCCACATCCCTTCAACTATCCCTCCCATATTTGGTGCACACGTACCTGCACCGTCTGGGTCACGCACCCAATGGGAGACCCTATGCACCCCCCCAAAAAAAAAAATTGAGAAAAACAAAAACCACAAATCCCAGCAGCCACCGCGGCATGGCATGGCCAATCAGGGAGGCCAGCATGAGCACGGAAGAGGCAGGATGATGGCACAACCAATTGGGAAAGGGGGCATGGCCAGAGTGGCAGTTGGCTTCCAGAACGCACTGACTCAAGCCTCGTCCCCTTGGGCTGGGCCTGCAGGGGAACAGGGAAGGAAATGCTATGGAGCTCAGCTGTCCGATGTGGCTGGCCTCTGTGTGTGTGTGTGTGTGTGTGTGAGAGAGAGAGAGAGTGAGTGTGTGTGAGTGAGTGAGTATGAGCGTGTGCGTGTGTTCAGAGGGGTGAATGGAGTGTGTGTGGAGAGAGTGGGTGTGTGGAGAGACATAGTGCATGTAGAGAGGGAGTGTGTGTATGTTTGTTCAGCGGGATGAGTGTGTGAAGAGGGATGGTGTGTGTGTGGGGAGGTATGGTGTGTGTGGAGAGGAATGGTGTGTGTGTGTGGAGAGGGATAGTCTGTGTGGGGAGAGATGGTGTGTTTCTCTGTGTGTATGTGTGTATAGAGACAGGCTCTGAAGTAGGCTAAGGGGGTTTCATTTCAATTTGTTTAGTCTGATATGCTTGCACCACGTGCAAACATTTAAAATGTTTAATTCTGTGTGAACATATCAGAGAGTAAACAAAGCAAGTTTTCAGAGCAAGTTTCACACTCACGCCAGAATGCGACTGCGCACACCACGCTGCAAGCACATGAGCGTGGTCCCCAATAACCACCACATGGACCAAAGCACCAAAAACACAGGGCAACACCAGCACACCCACAGCATGCACCAACGCAACCCCGGGGGCCATGCCACACACCCCCAATCATCCCCAGGCGAAGCCGGGCACTAAGCTAATGGTTTATATGAACTAACCCTGTGTTTTCGATACCTTGCTCTTTGGGTTAGTAGCAGTTAACAGGGATCCTGTATAATCAATGGGTCATGTTGAACCCATTATTTCATAACACAAGAAGAAGCTTTAGCCAAGGCAGCTTAACCCATTAATGATGAGAGAAGTTTTTTCTAAGAATGCAGCTGAGAATCCTGTGACTTACATGAAGGGAATATAGGAAAATTCACTGAATCTACATAGCTAAAAAAGTAGTTACATTTCTAGAAGCCATTTTTTCTCTTATTGTTTTGAAGTACATATATACAGTGGTGGGCATCAGCAGGTTTGCACCAGTTCGCCAGAAACGGTGGCAGGAATTCTGGCTGGCCCCGCCCATCCAAGTTTTTAAATAAAGTAGTCCTAATTTGGGTGCAACACAGGGCTTTCCCCCTGGGCACATCTACCATACCATACCCACAGTGTGGTAGTAATTTTTTTTGGAGCCCACCACTGCATATATACCTTTGTTTAGTGAAATAAATACTATTTTTACTTGCATTGAGGTAAAAATATGTATTCTAAAAAACAAAGCACAGAAGGAGGAAGAGATGACAAAGAAAGAAAAGACTAATTAAATTCAGTCATGATTCTTAACATAGTATCTATTTTGATGACCTGGGATGGAAATAATTTAGAGAAGAAAACAAAATGGAGCTTTTCTTTCTTTCTTTTTTTTAAAGAAGAGAGTGAAGTAGCCTTGACTGTCATTTCCCCAGTGCTGCTGTCACTTGGGAAGATTTGCAGGAAACGATTCCCTTTGTGAGCCTGGGTTGCCCTTCACGTCCCTCACAGCTTATGTTGTCCTTTTCTAAAGATGCAGGAGATTTGTAATGCTTTCCTTAGTAATGTTTCCTTAGTAATGTTCTTGCTTGTGTCATGCCCTAGCACAGGGGCGCCCAAACTACAGCCCAGGGCCCAGTTGCAGCCCCAGTGCCAATTCATCCGGCCCACAAAGCCCTCGTCACTCCTGGAAGCGGAAGTAAAATGCGCCCATACAGGCACATTTTACTTCCGCTTCCAGGAGCGACGAGGGCTTCGTGGGCTGGGTGAATTGGCATTGGGGGATGCATCTTGCCCCTGGGCCTTAGTGACCGGCTCCCTGAACCATGTGATTGGCCCGTGGCCTGAAAGGTTTGGGCACCCCTGCCCTAGCACTTCTCACAATATATTTTCCGATGCTGGTTATTGTTCCTTACCATAACTTCTATGAAGTCAGGCTGTCACACTTGGTCATGTGAGACCATGAGAAACAGGATAGGATGCTTTCTCTCTTTTCTTCTATTTACCAGGTTAGAAGGGGTAGGAGGAGAGCTCCATAGTATGGCCATGGAGCCAAGAATGAGTGCTGATCTTTCCTGGTTTTGTCTTCTCACCTCAAAGAACTCTTACCTTGACCCATGTGGGTTTCTCCTTTTCTCTTCTGATAGGCCAGAAAATGTATAATTTCTTAAATTCTTTTGCTCATCCTTGATGATTGGGCAATACCTCAATGCCATTCTGATTTCTCTTCTAGTCTTCTGCACAGCTCATATTGCTTTTTGCAATGTGCCTGAAATATTACATTGCTTGAGATCATACTGTACCTGGCTTTCAATTTCAATTATAAAATTAATATTTATGTGAGTTCTTCATATGTATGTGTTTTCTGGAATACAATTTGCCTCTTTTAAGACACCATCATTCACCTAGCACTGTCTTGACGACAGATTCAGTTCACCATTTATTTTTTGTCTTACTTAAGAGGGTTACCTAATGGAAGTTTAAGTTTTTACTTCTGCTCATTTCAAAATAGTTTGTAGTTTTATATTCTCAATTTCATTCCTAAACATTAGCTACTAGCATTTTTAGTTCAAATCAAACACAACTATATTAGATTATACACCGAAATTATACTTCGGATTACTTTGTGTACTCCTTGGTTTGGTGATATAAGTGTAGCTAAGACTCGATTGCTCATTCGTGGTTAAAGGCTTAATTTTGAAACATCAGTCTCCAATTTTTCAGAGCACTGATTTGAAAATTGGGGAAAGATTTATCATCTGTACCTTCCTTTCCTGTCTCCTAGCTTCTGTTAGAAATATGTGTAAGATCTTTCCTTGGGATTTTAAAAAGCTGTACGGTGGAACCAGCAAACAAACAGTTCGACTTACAAAAAAATCGACATACAAATAGAAATCCTGGCTAAAAAAAATATTGACATACACATTTTTAATAGGAAAAATTCGACATACAAAAAAATATGGTGACATCTCGTGGCCTCTTCTGGTAATGCAATGTGTTTTTGACATACAAATAACCTTGTGGAACGGGAAAAAATTGTATGCCAAGGTTTTACTGTATTTGATTCCACTGTTTTTAAATCAAAAGACTTCAGCATCTAGTAATGTATCATTTCAATTTTCCCCCAAAGTAACATTATGAAATTACCTATGAATTACTTATTTGCTAGAGTTTTACATAGTTAAAGCTTAAGTATAGAATCTGAACTGATTTACTGTTACAGAAAGGATTTCTCAGATTCTTTTGTGATCAAAATGTGTCATAAAAGTATTGAATAGACATGTTGCCTAAGTAGGCTAATTAGGCTATTATTGATGCTTCTTCATTATAGACACTTAATAAGTTTCAATGAATAATAACACAGTTACCTAGTCCTGATGATCTCTCAATAGGTTTCGAGAAGAAAGAAACTCTTCACTTCAAAGAAACCTCCATGAACAACTAAATCTGTATTGGATGTATAGAACTTATTTGGCTTATGTAGACCAAAAGTATTCAGTTTTTACCATGGTTGCATTACTGAAGAAAACTACTCTTCACTATGAAAGGAAATATCTTGATTTTGAATGACCAGGAAAGAAAAAAATGTTTTCTTGGTGGTTCCGCCACTTTCTAGAAACAGCGGGAAAGATTCCAACTTTCAAACTCTGTATGATCTTCACTCACCTGTCTCCCTGTAAGTGTGTGTGTCCACAAGATGGTGCCCTTGTGCTGGGAAAAGCCCCATACCAAGATGATTGTGAAGTAAGATAGGGAAGGTGGAATGTCAACAATCAATATTGTTTTGATGTTTCAGAAGGGTATGCAGCTATCCACACAATATCTGTTTATTATCATCCTAATTTTTTGTTTGTAATACAGTAAAACCTCGCGTAAAGAACGCCTTGCTTAGAGACTAACTCGCTTAAAGAGCAGAATTTTCTCTGAATGATCGCCTCACTTAACAACTAAAACCAACCAAAAACTCACTTAACAATTAAATCGGGGTTCACAATCCCCCTGCCAGAAGTCACAATTGGTCACTTACAATGGTGTTTCGCTTAAAGAGCAAACTCGCTTAAAGAGCAATCCTGTGGAATGCATTATGCACTTTAAGCGAGGTACCACTGTATAATTGCATATAGAACTTGAGCAGGGGTAGGCAGCCATACAATCTTCAATATAGTAATTGCTTTTGAAGGATAGATGTAGCCTGCCAATTGTATATAAAGTGTGAATTTCAAGACATGAAATTAAAAATAAAGCTAACTGGAGGTCTCAGTCTATAATCTATAACCTAACAGTAGGTTTATAGTCTAGTCATCCTTATTAGAATGTTTACCCTACTTTGTTGTGCCTGAGGAAATTGAAGCTTTTATCAAGATTATTCAGATGCATGTTTTGTTCTAGGTAACAACGATAATGACATAGATTGTGTTTAAGCTGGTTAAGGGCTTGAGGATTTGATGTATTCTACTAATACACTATTTAGTGTTGATAATTAAATTGTATTTGACACATTACTGATAATTAAAACTGTCTCTGGCACATAATTTATACCGTATTTTCCGGCGTATAAGACGACCCCCAAATTTTCCAGTTAAAATATAGGCTACCCCTTTTCCAATGCACACCAAATAAAAATTAACCCACACTCAACCAAGACACGCAGCCCTCCGAGTCGAATGGGCAGGTTCTGGTGGGGAGCCAATCCACGCTCACATTCTCCTCCTCGAGGTACAGGAAGATGTGTGCAGCTTGCTTCCCCTTGCTTCATACTCCCCGCACAGAGCAGGGACTCGGCTGCGGCACCCCCCACCATATGCACCGGACATATGAAGCAAGGGGAAACAAGCTGCAGTTAAGTACCTGTCCTATAAGACGACCCCCGACTTTGGCACAGATTTTTCGGGGTTAAAAAGTAGTCTTATACGCCAGAAAATACAGTAATTAAAACTGTGTCTGGCACATTACTGCTTTGGCACATTACGATCTCATACACTACCTGTCTTCATATTTCATCCAAAACTAAGACATGCTGGTAAACTTCGATGGTTGCATTTGATTTAGTATTCATTCTATGATCACAGACTAGAAAAATTATATAAATTCTGGTTTTTTAAAAGTAGCTATAGCAGCGATGGTGAACTTGGCACTCCAGGTGTTCTTGAACTTCAATTCCCAGAAGCCCTGATCAGCAGGAGTGCCGACTTTGGCTTCTGGGAATTGAAGTCGAAGAACAGCTGGAGTGCAAAGGTTCGCCATCAAGGAGCTATAGAATGTAAAGAACAGCAAGCCAATTTTGTGGGACCCAATGTGTTATGAAAGAGCCTCTAGGTAGCTGCTAAAAAAAACCTAGTGATCAGTTCAATGGTAAATTGAAGCTACTTGCTACTCTCCTAATTTAATATGAATCAGGCCTCACCATGCACTGTAGACATCACAGTGTAATCCAAATTAATTTCATGGGGTTTAATATTCAAAGCATGTTGATGCTGCTTTATTGGGTTAGTTCCAGTTTGTGGTCATGCCAACACAACTTAATTTTTCTGCAGTTATGTAAAAAGAGTTGTAGATTTTGAGACCAATTTCTAGGGTTTCCACTCACGCTACTGGCTACGACTGTCACTGGTGCATACCACTGAAATTTAACGTGTTGTATTTGGATGTAGGGGAATGCCAATTCTGTCCTCCACCTCTCCAGCTGTCTTTCTAGGATACTCATTCCCCACATGCCTCATTTTACTGAAAAATACATACTTTCTATTTGCCTATGTTACCCTGTGGTCAACTTGTCCCTGAGATGTCAGGAACCATAGAATAAACTAATCCATGCAAGTTGTTACATTATTTATTATTTTATTTAGATAACATACTTATACCCCTCCTTTCTCCTCAGGACATTAAACATTTATCAAACAGCTGAATAATGTTGTGGCTGCTAGATTTACAATAAACTATGGTTGTCCAGCATTTCCCAAACTATGTTCAGTTCCCAGAAGCCTAAGTCAGTACATTGGCTGATCAGTGCTTTGGGGAATTGACTTAGGCTTCTGGGAATTGAAGTCCAAAAACCACAGTTTGGGAAATCCTGCCTAAAACGGGTGGGGACCTGTTGTCTTCTGGGTGCTTAAGTGTGGCCTTTTGGCCAAATCCAAATTTTACAGAACAAATCATTTATTTTTTTTAATACCTTTTTGTTTGTCTTTTATTTATGTATTCCATTTTTATATTGCTCATTTGGGATGTTTTCCACTCTGGGCAGTGTACAGCAGTTAAAACAACAAACAGCAGTGTCATTGAACACAATAACAACAACAACAACAATAATAATTTGTCTTTTATATTTTTATTTTATTTTAGTAATTTTGAAATTAGTAAATAGTTTTCATTTTTTGAAATTATTAAGTATGTTTTAGTTAGATTTTTATAAAATAATGTACATTTTAAAGTATACCTACCAGTAATTGAAGTTTCTTGAATGCGGCCTTATTTGATTACAGGTAAATTAATGCGGCCTTCCATGCAGCCTTATTTAATTACAAGTAAATTAGTGTAGCCTTCCAACAGGAAAAAGTTCCCCATTACTGTTCTGCAATAGACCAGACAAAGAATGTAACCATGGTTAACACTATACATCTGTAAACTCAACTATGCATTGGTTGCTGTTTGACTGGAAGAGGTCTGGTGTTCTGTTATCTGCATTTTTTCCAATTGTTAATGGTTATCTGCAGTTTTCCCATTTGCTTCAAAATCTAGCTGAAGATGTGGGGCTGAACATTTGTGGTCCTCCAGATGCATCATCACGTAAACTCAAAGAACGCTCAGTGAGTCAATTAGTGTGGAAATTGTAGTTTAACCACATCTGGAGAATCACAGGTTTCCCACCTCTGCTTTAAGGCATATGCTTGTGAAGGCAACTACCAGAATAATTATTAGCTGTCTTGAAAACTCCAAACTTGAATGCTGTGTAAAGCTAATGACCTTGAAATTAAAATGTCTTTGTAATAGGCTTTGAACTCATTTGTTATTTTC
This sequence comes from Bradypodion ventrale, assembly GCA_035047345.1. Classification (NCBI taxonomy): domain Eukaryota; kingdom Metazoa; phylum Chordata; class Lepidosauria; order Squamata; family Chamaeleonidae; genus Bradypodion; species Bradypodion ventrale. The sequence goes on from JAWDJE010000005.1 coordinate 176,991,284, forward strand.
CTTCCTTTTAATTTCATTTAACTGGATAACAAAAATCCTGTGTGATAGCAACTAATGATATTTCCTTTTCCTGGTGAGTGACTTCTTTTTGTGTTATGGAATAAATAACTGCTTAGATTTGTCTTAATTTCCTTGTAATCAAAAGTCAATAAGTCTGCTTCAGGTGGTGAATTTAATCATGTGCTAGAGCAGTATTTCCCAGCCTTTGGTTTTTGGACTTCAATTCCTAGAAGACTAAGTCAACTCCCCAAAACACTGATTAGCCAATGTACTGACTTAGGCTTCTGGGAATTGAAGCCCCACTGTGGGGCGTGTGCTCCATGTAGGGAACCACTGTGCTAGAGGAAAAGTGTTCCCCCCTAACTGCATTATATTAGTTTGTGCAAGAATGCCTTCATTAACCAGAATTGTTCTTTCAATATCTCAATTATTTCCCTTCCACTTTAACAAGAATGAACAGAAATAAGTAAACAGTAGAGCACATTGGAGAGTCACCAACAATCATCATGTTAATGAGGAATTAAAAGCTAAGCTAAAGGTAAGACAACAAGCCACAGCTTAGACATGGGTTTAATGATAACTGTGTGGGCTTGTTAGATGAAGATATTGAATGACCTCAGAATCAGATATGGATATATTTATTTATTTCCATATTTTTTTGACTGACAAAGCCTCAGATAGTGATATGTTAATAGAGTTGCAATTGCTGCTTCTCATTTTATGTCAAGGAAGGGTCAAAAGAGAGGAGAAGGATAGCCAATTGGACTGGATGTAAGTAGAGCAGTGGTGGGCATCAGCAGGTTCACACCAGTATGTGCGTACCGGTAGTAAAAATGGCTGGCCCTGCCCACCTCCCCTTCCTCCTAGAAGAGGCTTCGGAGGGGGCTGGCTCCATTTCCCTCTTCATCAAAGGCTTTTCCTGGGCTCCGTTTCACCCCAAAGTGCATCCCCAGCCACTCCAGAGTGGTTGGGGAGGCACTTCCGGGTGAAACAGAGCCCAGAAAAAAGCCTTGGAGAAAGGGGGAAATGGCTTCGGAGGGGGCTCTTCGCTATAGAGCTATGAAAATAGAAGCTTCTTCTATTTTCATCACTCTATAGCGAACCTCCGAAGCCATTCCCCGCTTGTCCAAGGCTTTTCCAGGGCTCTGTTTCACCCCAAAGTTCCTCCTCAGTTACAGTTCCTGGAAAATAGATGGGGAAGAAGTAGAAGCAGTGACAGATTTTACTTTCTTAGGATCTAAGATCACTGCAGATGGGGATTGCAGCCGTGAAATAAAAATACAACTGATTCTTGGGAGATAAGCTATGGGAAACCTGGGGAACATAGTGAAAAGTAGACATCACATTCCAAACAAAAATTCGTATAGTCAAAGCAATGGTATTCCAGGTGGTAATGTATGGTTGTGAGAGCTGGACCATTAGGAAAGCTGAGCACGGAAGAATAGATGCCTTTGAAATGTGGTGTTGGAGGAGAGTTTTGAGAGTCCCCTGGACAGCGAGGAGAACAAACAGGTCAATCTTAGAAGAAGTTAAACCTGACTGCTCCGTAGAAGGTCAAATAGTAAAGATGAAGCCAAAGTACTTTGGACATCAAATGAGAAGAGAGGATTCACTTGAGAAAACCTTGATGCTTTGAAAGGTGGAGGGCAAAAGTAGAAGGAGCAGCCAAAGATGAGATGGCTAGATGGTATTGTAGACACAATGGGCACAGAGCTGGGTGGGTTGAGGAGGATGGTGGAGGAAAGAGGTGCCTGGAAGACAATGATCCATAGGGTCGCAAAGGGTCGGAACCGACTGTGCGATTGAACATCAACAAAAGTCACATGGCCAACAGGCCACACCCACCCAGTCACATGGCCACACTCACAGTGTGGTAGGAATGTTTTTTGATGCCCACCACTGAAGTAGAGATCATACATTTCTGTTTGTGAATGTTAGAAATTTTGGGGGAGGGATAATGACCTCTTATGCTCAAAGATTCATAGAGTGGAAAGTAACTTTATCAAAATACAGTTTCCTACCTGCGTATATGACAAATAATTATCCAGTATCTATTTAAAAACATGAACAGTAGAGAGACTGTTGCCTTCCATGGTGACTTGTTCATTGTCAGTTTGTCTTTTAGAATTTCTTCTTCTAGTTTAAATTCCTTTTCTTTTAATCTGAGTGTGTTGGGTTGGATCCTAGGTTTAGATAGACAGTTAATATTTCCTTAGCTCATACTGAAGTCAATACGTCTATACATTTCAGTTCTGTGTGTGGATTTTATGTACGTCGCCCAGAGTCACATGTCGATTGGGGCGGCTATACAAATTGAATAAAACAAACAAATAAATAAATATCAACATTCAAGTGTGTTTATATCCTTTTTAAATGGCAGTGTCAAAAAATACAGGTGAGATCTTCCCAAAGTACAACCAAGCAATATGATCGCTTCATGCATTTTGGACACAGTACCTCAGATGAGACCCACAAGTGCACTTGTCTTTTTAAGATGTGGCATGCTGATTTGTTTTTAACTTGTGGTCTACTAAACCATGTTGATTCTTCTTGTATGCACTGCTCTCAAGCCGTCACCCACCCTGTATTTGTTAATCTGATTCTTCCGCTTTAAAAAGAGTGTTTCGTTTCTATCAGTTGATGTTTAGTTTTCAACCACTTATTCTTGTCAAAATCATCCTCCAACCAGTTTCTTCTAAAATGTTAGCTGCCCATTCTATCCTTTCTTCTGCAAGTTTCACTCTACTCCTTGGTTCTGCAAGGGTTTTCAGGGTAAAATGCTGTGGTTTTTCACTTAGCACGTTCCTTCCAAGCTGATAGAGAAGCATTGATGAGAACTTTCTCGGTGTGGTTAATTGCTTAGCCCATATTTTACTAGCTTGTCAACATGAATATCTTGGGGGACCTTGTCAAAAGCTTTGCTAAATGACATGTTATATTCTCTGTCTCCCAAATTATTGAAAATATTAGGTTATTCTGGAATGACTTAGTTTTGAGCAATCCTGCTGGCTTTTAAATCATTGGCTTTTAAAGAATTGCTGCTTCCTAAAACAGGGTGCTGGGCCATGGTGGCTTAGTGGTTAAGATGCAGAGCTTGATGACCGGAACGTCAGCAGGTCAGCAGTTCCAAACCCTAGTGTTGCGTAACTCCGTGAGCTCGTGTTGTCTGTCTCAACTCCTGCCCTACCTAGCAGTTTGAAATCAAGAAATTGCAAGTAGATAAATAAGGTACCATTTCAGTGCTCCAGCATCTAGAAATGGCTGCCACGTTACCACGGAAATGTTGCCAGGTGCAGACAGTGCTGGTTCTTTGGCTGCAAACTGAGATGAGCAAGATTTGGACACAGCTGGCTTTTGAGCAAGGGATACCTTTACTCTTACCTTTAAAACAGGATGCACAGTCTATCGCTGACCCCACATTATTCCCTCTTTGAATAGCAAGAACTGTGAAAATTAAGTATTAGGATGGGGAAGCGAAAAATTAAACATGAATACTCTGCTGCAATATTTTAGACACCTGGTACAGTGGTACCTCACTTAAAGAGCATAATGCGTTCCACCGGATTGCTCTTTAAGCGAGTTTGCTCTTTAAGCGAAACACCATTGTAAGTGACCAATTGTGACTTCTGGTGGGTTGGGGGGATTGTGAACCCCGATTTAGTTGTTAAGTGAGTTTTTGGTTGGTTTTAGTTAAGCGAGGCGACCATTCAGAGAAAATTCTGCTCTTTAAGTGAGTTAGTCTCTAAGCACAGTACTCTTTATACAAAGTTTTACTGTACTGTTAATCCTTGCAGACCGATTCAGAAGAAGGTTACAGTGTTACTGGAGGCAAACTTGGTAGTTAGTTACTTAACACAGAGTACATACAATATTCTGTATAGAAATGATTCATGTACCCCAATCTTCTGTAGTCCACCAAAAATATATCATTGCTTGTGAGACCCATTATTTCAAGCAGTACCAAGTTCTTGAATGAATGGAGATCAGTCAACATTCATTTGTTAGTTAATTTCTTTTGGAAAACAGACTAATTCATCTTTTTCCTACAAAAAGAGATCCTGGAAGCAATTGAAAGGATATTGAGTCAACATGCAGCTTGCCAAAATCCATCTCCTCACTTCCTCTTAGAACTGGCTGCAATAATTTTAGCAGAAGTTTATTCCTTTTTAATTGTCGTTTTATTGGAGAATAAAGGGGCAGCCTATTGAGAACTAAACAGTTACCATTCTGTCATGAAATCAACCCCCTTGGGCAGCGATGGTGAACCTTGGCACTCCAGATGTTCTTGAACTTCAGTTCCCAGAAGCCCTGATCAGCAGAAGAGCTGACTTGGTCTTCTGGTAATTGAAGTCTAAGAACACCTGGAGTGCAGAGGTTCACCATCATTGCCCTGGGGTTAATGAACTCTAGCTACAAGGGCAATGAAATGGGAGAGAAGAGACATAACAATTGGCAGCTCGAGTATCCATGAAAAAGTAAAATTCAGCATAAAATATGCAAAGTAGCAAGTGAGAGAAATATTTATCAGTACGAATAACAGATAATTATTGGTACACAATTTGAGTAGCATCCATTTCAAGCAGAGTGGATTTGGGTGATGTTTTTGTTTTATTTTTTTGTTTTGGTGTTTCATATAACAGCATATGCATACCTGTCAAGTTTTGGATTTGGAAATAAGGGAAATTTCCCGGCAAATAAGGGATACTTGATAGCTGTGCTTATCCTGTGCTGCCCTCCAATGGCGGCAGTAGGGCATTGCAATCTAATTAATAAGGGATGATGGCGGGAAAGAGGGTAAAATAAGGGGTTTTCCCAGCCAATAAGGGGTACTTGACAGCTATGCAAATGCCCATGTAGCTGTTATAGTTTGTCAGTCTGGGTCTTCAGGTTTTCTTTCAGAAGATGCTGGGTCTTGTCTCTCTGCTCTTATGTCTTGAAATTGTTTAAAAGCAGGCCTACAGGATAATAAATGCTATCTCCTCAGCCTCTGTGAACTTAATTTCTTTTCCTGGATCAGACTGAACTGAACCTTCTAGTAACAATCAGCTCACTTTAAGATCTTGCCTACTTTAAAATTTGCAATTCTAATGGATAAATACAAACATCCATAGTTAACAAGAGCAACACTTTCCAAATCAAGCTCTACAGTTGTTTCTACAATGGAGTAATCTTAATGGGGATGTCATGATCTTGATGAACCAAACTGTATCCACTTTACTTTCTGACTCCATCTTAGGCTGATTGAAGTCAAGGACAGAGCAAAGGTGGGAAGCCAGGAGTACTTGGAGAATCCCCAAGTCCCTAGCCAATCATGAAATACTCCAACTCTACCTGACAGGAGAAGTAGGAGTAGATCTCTCTGATTGAAGCCTTTTATCAGCAGATAGATTTCATTGGGTATCCTTATCTAGTGGGAGGATAAATTTGATTGGGAACTATTATCTGATATAGGAGTGGCTCACTTTCATAGGTTTCACTTATCTAGACCAAACCTCCAAGGAGGAGCAATTTCCCTATTTAAGGAGCTGCATCAAGACACTCAAATCGGGCTCTTCAGCTCGAGACTAACTCGTTTTGCTGATAGGTCGACCCAATCTCTGAGAGGAGACTAAATATCTAAGGAGATAGCCCTGCCAATGGCTATGCTAAAGAAAAACTCTGATTAACTCTGTATTCCTATGTTTTCTGTACAATGGATCCTCAATTAACGGCGCATTCAAATAGCATCATTTCTGTTTAACGATGCGTCGTCACTCGCCATGTGACTATCCGCACAATGACGAAAAACCGTCGTTGTGCCGATTAACAACTTTTTAAACGTTGTGTGGATAATGACAGTTTTTTGCCACTAGTTGGTGCAGCTGCCATTGAAAACCGCACAATGACGTTTCACCTATAGCGACGCTACTTGGGGAACCAAGCAACATCATTATGTGAGGGTCTACTGTACTTTGTCTTTTTCAGATACTTTGCTAAAAAAAACTTTGCTGCTATATTGGAAGGAGTGGAACTCAATCTATCAGGCATTGCATTTATTATCCAGCTCTCTGCCTTCATGCTATCAAACCAAAATCGCATATCCCCAGGTTAAGATAATCTACCCTGGGGCTTGCAGACAGGTAGTGAGAGGCTTCAGTAAATGCTGCAGGAGGGAATGTGTGTGGCAATTCAAATTAAAGCAGCTTACTGAACCTACCCAGCCTCTTTACCAAGGTCTCAGGTCATCGGTGAGTGCGATAGGGGCCACAGTGGCTTAGTGATTAAGATGCTGAGGTCGATGACCAGAAGGTTTGCAATTCAATACCAGAGTGCTGTGCGGCACTGACTGAGCACACTTAATGATGCAAAAGATGAAATAGGTATCTAAGTGTTGCATATAGTCTGGTCTGTCTGCCTGGACATCCCACTACTGTAATGGAGTAGACCGTATAGCCAGCGACTCAATGCCGAGTGTTGGGTGGCAGTAAGTAACCTGACCCTAAAGGGGTCAGCAGCTATGGGCTGTTGGTCCCCTCAATGGAGGAAATGCCACTGGAAACCATCATATTGGGCCCAATGGCAAAATAAGCGGAGGAGGAACTCTGAATCCCAACAGTCATGGAGGCAGAAGAGGCCATGCCAGATGAACTGGCTGTGAAGGCGCACCTTGTCCATATCCTCAAGGCTGCGGCAGTCCATTGCAGTCCTGGTGTTAAATCCTGCATGTCTCATTTCATATGTGCCCCAGCAGATGGCTCCATGATCATAGTGTGTGGGTCATTTCATGGCAAGCTGGGATCCACCTTAAACAAATTCACGCCAATGGATACGAGTTGCATCTGATGATATAGTCTGGATTAGGCATTGATTTTGTTCAAGAGATGTGGTAGCAGAATATTTTTTATAATTACATTTACTTCTATGATTAATACAGTGATACCTCATACAACGTCCAAACTTGGTTCCACAAGTTTGGACTTTATACGGATTTGGACTTTGTATGAGGCATGCAAAATCCTAGCCGCAATGCCTCATACAACGTCCAAATCCTTGCCGCGATGCCTCATACAACATCGTTTCCATAGAGATACATTGTACTGTAACAGCACAGACTTCAGGGCAAAGTCAAGGAAACAGACAGGAAACTGACAGAACTTTAAGAAATCATTGTCTAAAGGCTAAAAACATTACAAAAACTTGTCAAACAACCCTGATTGTCCAAGAACCTGAAGAATGCTGCAAAAATCCCAGGAATGCTTCTAAAAATTCTGACGAAAAAATCCAAAATCGCTCTCAAAACCACTCCTAAACACTCTTTGCCTCATGCAAAACCCACAAGAGCAATGCACACATGTGTCCTGCCCAGGCACAATGCAACCTGGGAAAACCCCAATGCCTCATACAACGTCACACGACTTTGTATGAGGCAACTTTTTTCAAGGAATTAGGCGATGTTGTATGAATCCGATGTTATATGAAGCGGACTTTGTATGAGGTATTACTGTACTGATATTATACTGATCCATTTTTTTAGAACATCTGCTGTCTTGTGCAATTTTTGGTTTGTGTTTCTCATTGATTTTGTTGAATTTTTCAGCTTTCGGTTGTGGACTGCTATTGAAGCAGAAAAGGGGGATTTTTTTTCTTATTGCAGCTGGGATCTACAGAAGCACACTCACATAAGTACAACAAAGCACTTTTGTTGTGTGTGTAGAAGGCTTATTTACCCATTTTGCCTTCAAGTGGCAGCCATTGATCCTTCACTGAGTCACACTTTGGGTTTTATTGGAAGCTCTGAACTGGAAAATATTTTGTGGCTGCAGATCAATTGGGATCTTAGCATAGTCAGCATATACTAAAAGAGCACACAGCATGTAAAACCATTTTAGCAGCCTTCTACTAAACAAGAACAGAGGACAAGTGAAGGAATCATATGTAGGGATTGTGGCCACTCGCAGGGATGAAATAACACGCACACACACGGATCAGGGTTCAAGTGAGGTGACACCCAGGAGGGAACTGGATGGTGTCTTTTATTGACAGCTTAGCAAACCTTGGATCGCACGACCGCATGTTCGTTACAGGCTAAAGAAAGCAGGGTGGAACAAAAGGCTACACGTATGTTGGTCATAGATTAGAGATCCTATGTGTCCGAGGGCAAGCGGGAAGCGAGGGGTCAAGAAAAGGGTTAAGGAGTGGGGTGACAGAGATCATCTGGTGGGAGAGATAGGCAGGGAGTTCGTGACTAGGGAAGCAGCCCTGTGGATCTTGATAAGGGGCTTGCGCTAGGGATGCGCTTATCAGCGGGGTCCAGGAGATGCCTTTGGGCACGACTTCCAGGTCGCGTGGGCTGCGCGACCTGGCCTTTCTCCTGTCTGGGACTGAAGGCTTATGGGATGAGGGCAATTCTTGGGGTGAGCTAGGAATTCTTTGGGGGTGAAGGCTAAGCCATCCCTACAATCATAGATCATACAATCCATAAAAATTGTGCTTTTATGTAAGCAATCATACTTTCAGTTTTGCTTACAAACTCAAATGAAACTAGATATTTTTGTTTTCCTTTAGACTTGCAGACAATGGGGTGGTTTCAAGACATGATTTCTGGTTTGATTATATATACTTTTGGTTTACTTTTCCTTTCTTATATATCCTCATTTACCAAGAAAAGGACATGGTGACTATAAATTATTGTTGTTCAGTCGCACAGTCGATTCTGACCTTTTGCAACCCCATGGACAACTGCATGCCAGGCACCTCTATCCTCCACCATCCTTCTCAACCCGCCCAACTCTGTGCGCATTGCATCAACAATACCATCTAGCCATCTCATTTTCTGCTGCCCCCCTTTTCTTTTGCCCTCAACCTTTCCCATCATCAAGGCCTTCTCAAGTGAATCCTCTCTTCTCATTTGGTGTCCAAAGTACTTTAGCTTCATCTTTACTATTTGACCTTCCAAGGAGCAGTCAGGGGTAATTTCTTCTAAGATCGACCTGTTTGTTCTCCTCAGTGTCCAAGGTACTCTCAAGGCTCTCCTCCAACACCAAATTTCAAATGCATGTATTCTTCTGCGCTCAGCTTTCCTTATGATCCAACTCTCATAGCCATACATTACTAGCGGAAATACCATTCCTTTGACTATGCAGACTTGTTTGCAAGATGATATCTCTACTTTTAATTATATTCCCCGATTTCTCATAGCTTGTCTCCCAAAAATCATTTGCCTTTCTTTTTCATGGCTGCAGTCGCCATCTGCAGTGATCTTGGATCCTAAGACTGGTCTGTTACTGCTTCTACCTCTTCCCCATCTATTTTCCAGGGACTGATAGGTCCTGTTGCCATTATCTTTGTTTGCATTTATGTTTCATTGGAATAATTGTTGGAAGAAAGTTAAATGATAACTTTGGCACTGCCAGATTTGACTAGTAATTTATGTGTCTGTTGTGCTTAATAACTAATTTTATGAACATGGCAACCTTTTGAAAGGGAAAAAAGTTCTTTTAATAATATGAAACTTGTGTACTCTTTTTCTGACAGACTTAAATTATTTTACAAGGAATGTCTGCAGACAACTCTGATGTCAGAAATTCTGAAGCACCTTGCTGGGCTCATGCCATCTTGGTAGAATTGAGGGAGGGGGAGCGACATTTTTGACACACACTCCCCCCTCCCCCGCTGCTTCTTTCTTCTTTGTGGCATTTTCTTGAATAAATTATCTCGCACTGGCTGAAATTCTATTGCTTAGCATAGTAAATAGCATTAGAGTAGGCCCATTGAATCATAGAACCCTAGAATAATTGAGTTTGAAGGGACCTTTCAGAAATCTGGAGATTTGACAAGTTAGCTCCTTTATAACTTTCATTGATTTAAATGGGCTTACTTAGTTGTGACTTACTTTAGCAATAGTGCATTGCAACTGGAGCATGCCCACTTGAATCAATAAAACATACACAGGAGTTGACTCTCAAATCCCCACTGATTCAGTGGACCTATTCTAGCTCTACGTACTACTCTAAGCAGCAGGATTTCAGCCATGAAACAAGGGCTGATATAGATTTGCTGCAGTTTCATGGGTGTATCTGAGGTTCAGGATTAATGTGGACTTCGCAGTTCCTCAGCCTTTTCAGACATTCTGCAGATTTCTAGCAGTTGTCCTCCCTCCCTCTCCTACATTGATGGTCCAGTTATGAAGAGATACTAATTGTGCCTATGCGGCTAAGGGGTGTTACTGCATTCTTTTTTGTCCTCCAAGGAGTTCCTGTGTTTGAGGAGTGAATATTTTTACCTTTCCAGAAGCTCTTTTGTAGATAGCTGGTGAGAAGGACTTTGAGAGTTAAAGTCCAAAACTTCTGGAGGACCACTATCCTGTGATTCTTTAGATCAGGGGTTAATCTGGCCTGTCTGTGTATATCATAAATCTGGCCCGTGGTGGGAACCTAGGCACCTAGACCTGCCCCCAACCTGAAAGTCAAAATATATCACTTACTGTGGTAGTGCGGGGATCACACCGTTGCACAGCCTCCGCTGCTTCCCAGGGCAGTGGGAGGCTTTTTGGAGCAATTTTGCTCCGGTTTGGGAATTTTCCACCCCTTCCCCACTGTGCTTCGGCAGCTGGAGCACGATCGTGGGTGACTTCCGGTGCCAGGCGGAATCAGGAAGTTGGCCATGGTCGCTTTCTAGCTGCCAAAGCACAGTGGGGAAGAGGCAAATCATTCCCAAACTGGAGTGAAATTGCTCTGAAAAGCCTCCCGTCAGCTTGGGAAGCAGCGGAGGCTGTGCAACAACCTGGAAAAACCATGCAATTCCCGCCGTTGCTGCTGCCGCTGATGATAAAAATTAAGTAATGGGCATAGCCCCTGGTGGGAAGTGTTGGGGACGGGCCTGGCCCGTGGCAGGAAAACGTTGGGAACCCCTTGCCTTAGATACTCACCATGGGACAGTAGATAGCTCTAGCTGTCTTTCTTTCAGTGTTTTAAAACCAATTAAGTTATACAAATAATAATTTAATACTGTAGTCCCATCTCAAGACAGACTAACCAACAATAGGGTAATAAGTGAAAATGGATTAATATGATGGTTTGGAACAAGTATATGTTGTAGTTATTAGTAATAGGATTTTAAATTTTATGTTTTGATTTCATTGAATGTTCTAGAGAGGCAAGCACTTAAATCCATCTACAGGCAGGGCAGATTTTTGCATTGGGAGGGAGGGAATTTGTTTTGAAGAGCTTACTAATGGATTTATTTTTACAATAAGCAAATATTAGCAGATTGTCAGTTATTTAATGAACCGTAGAAATATTTAGTTTTATTTTGTTGCTGTAGTTACCTGTGCTTATTCTCTCAGTAAACATCTCATTTTAAACCTTATCTGCAAAGTGGTTCCAACTTTCTTTCTTTTTTGACTTTCTGTTTTAAATTATTATATAATAACTCAAGCATGCCTTGGATTTATTTGACTGACACTAGGAGACAAGTTGAATTTTAAAGAGTTTTAACCAAATTGATTAGAAGAACAAGGAAAGGAGGGGATCTGTATGAGTAATCCCTGCTTTTGGATATATAGATTTTCTGAGACAGTAGTGGGAAGCCATGGCATCTTGCAGAACTGCAGCTCTTCCCACAAGATTTTGATAACTATACAGTAATACGTCATACAACGTCCAAACTTGGTTCCACAAGTTTGGACTTTATACGGATTTGGACTTTGTATGAGGCATGCAAAATTCTAGCCGCGATGCCTCATACAACGTCCAAATCCTTGCCGCGATGCCTCGTACAACGTCATTTCCATAGAGATACATTGTACTGTAACAGCACAGACTTCAGGGCAAAATCAAGGAAACAGACAGGAAACTGACAACTTTAAGAAATCATTTTCTAAAGGCTAAATACATTACAAATACATGTTAAACAACCCTGATTTTTAGGGGATAAACCATACAACAAGTTTTTAACTTTTGAAAACTTTATGAAGTGCAGACTTAAAAGTTAACATGTCCCACAGTGTTAATCTGCAGCCATGTGGCCGATCATCTATTTTGTACAAGCTATTTTAAACAATTACCGGATAGAAGCAAGGACAAAATGGATGCCAACATGTTCCATCATGCAGCAGTGTTAATCATCCAAACAGCAGCAAACACCAAACAATTGCCCACCCCACCAAAAAATTGCCCCCCATCCACCTCCCCACTCTTCGCCTCATGCAAAACCCACAAGAGCAATGCACGCATGCGTCCTACCTTTTATACTGCCGAGGCACAATGCAACCTAAGAAAAACCTCAATGCCTCATACAAAGTCGCAGTGACTTTGTATGAGGCAACTTTTTTCAAGGAATTAGGTGATGTTGTATGAATTCGATGTTGTATGAAGCAGACTTTGTATGAGGTATTACCGTATTGACCTTGTGCAGCTTCTGGTGAGTTTTTAAAAACTCATCTACTTTGTGTCATATCTCACCCAGCAATACTGTCTTTGCGTTTGGTGGCCACCAGGCTGGCTCCGGGGTTCTTTAGGGGAGGGTTTTCAGTCCATAGTTCTGTCTTCCTCAACTGAAAATGTATTCACTTACACATTGGATGTGAAGTTCATTTGCCTGATGTTGCATACTTGAGACTAAATAGGATCCTGTTGGTTCCACCTGCCTCCTGAGTTCCCTGTCTGAGTAGAGCAGGGATTCTCAACATGTGGCCCATGGGCTGGATGTGGCCCATGGCACAATTTCGTGTGCCCCCCCCCCTACTGCCTCCACCACACCCGGAAGTACCATGTTGTGGAGGAAGGGCAAAATGGCTGTCTGGCCCCAAAAGCTGTCTTGAGGGAGCGTGACCTGGCCCCCGACTTTAAAAAGTTGAGAACTCCTGGAGTAGAGTAGTGCCTTTAGCTTAATCTTGGCCATGCAGGGATCACTGTATCAGATCTCAGTCAGGACTTTGTGGCTACCAGGACAACCATAGAGCTGTCTTGAATAGAGATTTAACATAGTAAAACCTCAGATAACGCTAAAACTTGGTTCCACAAGTCTTAGTGTTATCTGATTTTTAATGTTATCCAATGCATGCATCGGATAACATTAAAACCCTATGGGATGCATCGGATAATGTAGAGATACATTGTAACCGGCATAGGCTTTAGCAAACGTTATCTGATGCATCCCATAGGATTTTAATGTTATGCAATGCAATTTTTTTTGCAGATTGCTTAACATTATGCGATTTTAGCGTTATCTGATGCAAACGTTATCCAAGGTATTACTGTACTTGGATTTTTCATGTCTTTGATGTTCAGAGATTGATATGCAGCAGCCAGCATAAGAGGGCCAAACACAACTTTATTTCAGGAACTGAACATGGAGAGCAATGGCGCAGCAGCGCCTATATATACAATACAGAAAAGATACATTATGGCAGGAAGCAATTGGATTGGTTGGGAGAACAGTGGGGGATCGTGGGGTGACAGAGACTGTGAAGCCTTTCGCGCTTCTCGTTAGAAAGGGCGGGAACCCAAGTCCTGCGAGAGCTTAGTTCTAAGAAGAACACAAAATGAAGGATCACCCGATCCCAACAATTAAATACAACTGTAAAAACAATATATTCAGTTACATACACAACAATGTCCTTGATGAAAAACTGTCATTTCAACCTCTGTGAGATATTTTGATATTTGGTTGACAGAGGCGACTTTTCGTTGGAAGGTGGGGAGAGTGAAAATGTGTGTTATATGTAGTGGTATGGTGGTAGGGTTGTTGGTGGCACGCCCGATGGAGAGTTTAAAGTTGGAAGAAGAAATTGGATATGGGAAGTATTAAAATAATATCATGGAATGTGAAAGGTACAGGTTCTGTTCTCAAGAGACGGAGGTTGGAATTGGCGTTGAAAAAAGATAGACCAGATATTTTGTTTTTACAGGAGACACATCAGAAGTCAAAAGATACGAATAAACTTTTTTTAGGTTGGATGCAACACTATGAGATGGCGTTTGGAACATCTAAAGCAAGAGGGGTGGCAACCATGATTTCTAGAAAGTTAGGATTTGAAATCACAAAAAAGATTGTTGATCAGGAGGGTAGGTACTTGTTGTTAAGAGGAAAATTGGAGGATGAGGAAATCTTGTTGGTAAATATTTATGCTCCGAATGACCACCAAACAGTGTTTCTCGAAAAAATTCGGAAAATAGTGGAGTTGGAAAATGTTGCTAAAACTATTGTGGCTGGTGATTTTAATTTGATTAGGTCAGGATTAGATTGCACAAATATAGCTAGAAGTGGAACTGGTGTGAAAGGGAAGGTGATGGATAATTGGATGAAAGTTACGGGTTTGAAGGACTCGTGGAGAGAGTTTAAAGGTTTAGAAAGAGCATATTCATTTTTTTCTCACGTGCATGGGACCTATTCGAGAATAGATTATGTTTTTCTTTCGGAAAATTTAATTGGGGATATAGAAGGCACGGAAATTGGGATTATTAAGGAATCGGATCATGCTAAAGTATATTTGGAACTGAAAGTACAAAAAAATACTCAAAGAGTCAGAAATTGGAGGTACGATCCTAATTTGTTCAAAGATCAGAAGAGTAAAGAGTTAATTATGGAAAGCTGGAAAGAAAGTTGGCAATGGAACGATAATAATGAGGTTAATTTTAACGTTGTGTGGGATACCATGAAGTCGGTATTTAGGGGTGAAAGCATAAAATTGGCAAGCTTTAAATATAAAAAGAATAAAGCAGAGTACATAGAAAAAGAAAGGGAAATAAAACAATTACAGGTAGAACACGCAAATAGTAAGGATAAAAAAATTTTTTTGAAACTACAAGGACTTAAGGCAGAAGTAATGGGTAAAGATATAGACAAAGTTAAACGAGATTTGATTTATCTAAATAGGGAATATTTTGAATTTAGTAATAAGAACTCAAAATTATTAGCAAGGGCAGCTAAGGTTAAAAGGGAAAAGAGAGAAATTGGGGTGTTAGTGGATAGGCAAGGTTCAAGGTGCAATAAGAATAGCGATAAATGTAAAATAGTTAGAGAATTTTACCAGGAGCTATATGCAAAAAAAGAAATAGATAAAGAAAAGCTTAAGAAGATATTGGAGAGGCAGTTAGGAAATGGGATAAAACAAGAGCACAGGGAGAAAATGGAGGAAAAAATAACTGATAAAGAGGTTAGGGGGGTAATAAGTGGATTGAAGATAGGGAAAGCCCCGGGGGATGATGGATTATCAACAGAGTTCTATAAAGAATTCAAAGAGGTAGTGGTTCCGAAATTGGTGAAATTATACAACTATATATTGGATGGAGGATCAATTCCGACCTCATGGTATAACACCATAATTGTTCTTTTGCCAAAACCTGGAAAGAATTTGGAAAGAGTGGATTCGTACAGACCAATTTCGCTTATAAACCAAGATGCGAAGATCTTCACAGCAATATTGGCTAATCGTTTAAATAGTTTTATGGGGGAATATATAGAGGTTGATCAAGTTGGGTTTTTAAAAGGACGACACATGGCGGATTTGACTAGAAGGGTATTAGATTTAATAGACAATGTCAATCAAACAAAGGAAAAAGTGGGACTACTATCATTGGATATTTTTAAGGCATTCGATTCACTGCAGTGGTCTTCAATTAAGGAAATAGTTAGAAAATATGGGTTTGGGGATAAATTTAATAGGGTTATAGATTTACTATATCAAAAAGGAAATGCTAAGGTTAGAGTGAATGAGGAGCTAACGGACTTGGTAAAGCTAGAGGCGGGCACTAGGCAGGGTTGTCCTTTATCTCCTATCTTGTTCATAATGGCAATGGAGATTTTAGCTAAAAGTATAAGGGAAGATTCAAAAATAGAAGGGATTATGGGTAATAAAGTGAGTATGTACGCAGACGATACATTGCTTATGGTGAAGCACCCGGAACAGGTAATGGATAGGATTAAAGATCATTTACAAATATTTCAAGCTATAACTGGATTAAAGATAAACTGGGATAAGTCTGAATTGATGTTGTGTAATTTGAAAGTGAGCGAGATGGGTAGGACGGTGTCGACACTTAACATACAAGTTAAAGAGAAGCTGAAGTATTTAGGGATAATCATTTCAAATAAATTAGAAGATCTTAAACGATTGAACTACGACAGCTTGAGAATTGAATTTAAGAATAAAATACAAGAACTCCAGAAGTTAAAGCTGTCATGGTTCGGAAGGATTGCTATGTGTAAAATGATATTGTTACCAAAGATTAATTTTCTATTTGATACACTAGCGATCCATTTAAAAGAGAAAGAAATTAATGAGTTTCAAAAAATGTTTAATGGGTTCTGTAATGGAGGAAAAAAATCTAGGCTTCCAAAGAAACTATGGTATATGTCTCAGAAAAAAGGGGGTCTGGGTATGCCTAATTTGCTAGTATATTATCGAGCATTTCAAGTCAGGAATGTTGTGAAGATCTTGGCAAGAGAAAAGGTGATTTGGGAACAATTGGAAATGAAAGAGTACAGAAATATTGGAAACTTGATTTTCTTGGGAATGAAGGATAAGGTGAAAAGGTCAAACAATACTATGATGAAAGGTCTCATGGAGGTATGGAAGAAGGTAAAAAAAGATATGGTTCCGAATCTCTCTCCAATTTTGGAATTGACTGATATGATGTGTTTCCCAATAAAATTAGATAAAGAAAAAATGGAAATATTGGATAAAAATGGGAGGTTGTTATTGAAGGATTGGTTAAAAGCATGTGAAGTTGATGACGAGCGGAAAAAAATGTTTGAGATTTTAAATTTGAACTGGTTTCAGAAGTTAAAGGTGGATAATTGGAATAAAAAATATAAAAAAGAAATAGGGATAGATAGAGTATATACAGAATTTGAGGAATTGGTAAGGAAGATTAGAAAAGGGGAAAGCAGTACTAAAGGTCTTGTAAGCAAGCTTTATAATATATTGAATAGAGGTGCAGATCCACAGGAGGACTTGAAACGGAAGTGGGAACAAAACTTGAATATAAAAATTGGGGAGATTGAATGGAAAAACAAATGGAAAAAGAGAATTATGAGAACAATGTCTGTAAGAATTAAAGAACATAATTTCAAAATGTTGTGGCAATGGTACCTGACACCATTAAGACTTTACCAGATGGATAACAAAAGAGATAAGTTATGTTGGAGATGTAAAGAATATGACGGAACATATGAACATATGTGGTGGAGCTGTAAAAAAATAAGGGATTTCTGGGCAAGAATAGAAAATGAGTGTGATGAAATATTGGGTAAAAGTGTTAAGTTGGTGTCCGGTACCATTCTTTTAACGAATGTGGAAGGTTTGGGTTTAAATAAGGAGGAAAAAGAACTATTGGAAATCATATTGACAACAGGTAGACAATGTATAGCTAGAAATTGGAAAAACGATATAGATATACAGATTGGAGAATGGTATAAAGAAATGTGGAGTTTAGCACTGAATGATAAATTGACATGGGAGATTAAAGTCAAAAGAGATAATTTAAAAGAGAATAGATTCTGGAATATATGGAAACCGTTTGTGGATCACTCTATTATGGCAAGCGATAGTTCAGGACCAGTACCATCACAAAGAAGCTTCTGGAACTGAGTAGAAAATAAACTCTCCGGGCATTGTATATATACACAGGGTGATTATTATTGGTTAAAAAAAAAAAAAAAAGATTAGTGCTAGTACAGAAAGTTTTTTTCTATCATTTTGGATATTGAAATAATGGTTTTTAATATTTGGTGGTTAAATAGCAGTTAACGAGTATAGATATTGTTATGTGCTAGCATATAGTAATGTCTGTTAGTATGATATTAAGGATTTGTTAGTGTATTGTATCGTTAATGTATTGTTAATGCTTTTTTTTTCGTTTTTTGTATGTCTATTAAAAACTCAATAAAATTTATATATATAAAAAAAAAAACAATATATTCAGTTACATACACAACAATGTCCTTGATGAAAAACTGTCATTTCAACCTCTGTGAGATATTTTGCTATGAACAAGAATGCAAAGGCTGTAGCTTTCTTAGCAGCAACATTAGCAAAAAAAAAAATAATGTTTGGGCCAACACATTGTTTTAAAAAATCTTGTATTTTGCAAAACATGTAAAGATTTTGTAAAAAAAAACAACAACAACCCATAGTTATGTGCAAAAGCTACTTGATTGAATGTAACTGATTCCTGATTGAGAAGTCGAAGATTCACTGGGATGGAATGCAACCTGAGACACTGCTAAATGCTTTGGGAATTTTTGGCTCTTGCTCATGATAATACAGTATTCTGATCGTGCTTTACAATGAGAAGGTTTTTCTTGTCACATGGTGTGAAATTGTTTTTGCTTAATGGTGATACTATTAATTGGTGATCTTCAATGGGTTGTATCAATAAAAATCCTTCCATTTTCCTCCTGCTTTCAACTTTTCCTAGCATTATTCTCTTTCCAGCAAATCTGGTCTTCTCATAGTTTGGCCAAGGTATGATATCTTTAGTTTAGTCATTTTAGCTTCTAATAAGAATTCAGGCTTGGTTTGATCTAGAACCTTTCAAGCATTCCATGATATTCATAATATTCTCATCCAACACCATATTTTGAATGATTTTACTTTTTCTTAGTCACCATTCTTCCCTGTTCAACTTTCACAACCATACATAGTATGCATAATCTTGGTCTTAGTTTCCAGTGATAGATTCTTAATCTTAAGGAATTTGTCTAGTTTTTTTCCTAGTAGCTTTTCAGAGTCTCAGTGTTTTTTCTGAGTTCTTGAATGCAGTCTTCACTTTGATTGGTGATTATATATAACAACAGTATTTTGCTAATATTTATCATGTGTTTGTTTTGTGCTCATACAGAGAAGCAAGTGATTCTTTGTTTCTTAGAGACCAGGAAAATTCAAATATACTGAGGTCTAGAGAAAGCCAAGACTTTTTAGTCTCTCCCATATTTTTGTTCTATTTTCTAAATGTACTTTTTAAATTGCAGGTCATACAGAAAGTAGTAAATACAGATTATGTAATAAACTACCAAAACTTCTATTTCATTTCAAGACATAATGGCTAAGATCCAACAGTAAGTTACAACCTTAGTAGGCTTGTTGAATCGTTGAGTTTTGGTGAGTCAGATTCTCTTTAAGTTCCATTGATTCAGTGGACCTTTTCTAGTTTCTACTTACTACTGTATTTCATCCATTGTCTCAGATTTTCGATGTTGTGCTCATTAGTGAACTAATAATAAGGCTAGACATAGGAAGTAATTATTATCAGACATACATGGAATTTTTCTTAAATATTCCTCTAGCTTAGGTAGCCTAGGGTTAAAACATGTATAAATGGGAAAGTGACTTATGAACAAATATCTCACATTCTCTAGGTATTTCCAGAAAAATGGATGACGACGACTTTGGAGGCTTTGAGGTATGTACCTGGTAATATATTATTTACTTATTTGTTATTTTCCATAATTTATCCCATTTTACTAATAGCAAAGAAGGGCAGGGAGATACTGAAGTGGTATTTCAGTCATTTGGGAATCATTCAGCCAATATTTTGGCCAGAATTCTCATGAGAATTAATTTTTAGTATAAGTGTAAATACATAAAATCATGGGAGTCTATTGCAGCTTAATTACTTCCATCTTGCATTCTACATGACTAAGAATGTGTAAGTCAACTAGTTAGTTGATGGTAATTGTCTACTGCAGTTCGTGCAATTATACTTTGCTAGCATCAGATTTTGGACTCTATTTTATGACTACGGAAGTGGATGCGCCTCTGCATGCGCAAATGCGTCTGCTGTAGTTTATGGATGCATTTACGACAGGGGGAGAACCACGTGTCTGGTCCCATTAAGGCCCCACACCTTAACTGTCAGCCAGGTTTTCAAACTTTTCCTGAAGGGCAGCAATTCTGTCTGTAGCCTCAATTGTGTTGGAAGGAGGTTCCAGAGGGCTGGTGCGGACATGGAGGAGGCCCTTCTTTGTGTGCCAGGGAGGCGGGCCCCTCTAACTGAAGGCACAACTAGGGAGCCCCTCCGGTCTGCTCTGCTAGGACGGGCAGACACTCTCGGGATGATGCGGTCTCTCAGGTATCCTGGCCCACTGCCATATAGAGCTTTAAAGCTCAAAACCAGCACCTTGAATTGCACCCGGAGGCAAACTGGCAGCCAGTGAAACTTCTGGAGTAGTGGGGAGGCGCGGGCATAACGTCCACACCCCATCACCACCTGTGCAGCTGCATTCTGAACCAGCCCCATGTAGAGCGCATTACAGTAATCTAGTCTGGCGGTGACCAGAGCATGAGTGACCATGAGTAAGGAGTCCCGGTCCAGGAGCAGGTGCAACTGGCAGATTACTCGAAGTTAAGCAAAAGCCCTCCTGGCCACAGCCGCCACCTGCTCTTCCAGCAGCAGTCGCGAGTCCAGGAGGACCCCCAAGTTGTGCACTGGGTCTGTCTGGGGCAAGACTGCCCCATCCAAGACCAGAGGTGGTAGCTCACTGGATAACCCTGGACTCCCAACCCAAAGCTACTCGGTCTTACTAGGGTTCAGCTGAAGCCCATTGCCCCCCATCCAGACCACAACGGCCTCCAAGCATCCAGACAGGACTTTGACTGCATCACTGGGATCTCCACGGGCTGAGATGTACAATGAGTGTCATCCGCGTACTGATGGTACTGCACCCTGTGGGAATGGATGATCTCACCAGCGGCTTCATATAGATGTTAAATAGGAGAGTAGAGAGCACCGAGCCCTGCGGCACCCCATATTTAAGGGGCCTAGCGCTGGATCTCTCACTCTCCAACCACACCAACTGGTTACGGCCCTCCAGAAATGAGGAAAACCAGGACAACACAGTGCCCTGGATCTCCAATCCTTTGAGCGGTTCCAGAAGGATACCATGGTCAACGGTATCGAAGGTCACTGAGAGGTCAAGGATAGCAAGGATGGTCGGATGACCACCATCCCGCTCCCACCAGAGATCATCCATCAGTGCGACCAATGCCGTCTCCGTACCATGTCTGGGCCTGAATCCTGATTGAAATGGGTCCAGATAATTCGCTTCCTCCAGAGCCCCCTGCAGCTGACGTGCCACCGCCTTCTCCAAAACCTTCCCTAGAAAGGTGAGGTTGGAGACCAGCCTGTAGTTGTTTAGGACAGCTGGGTCAAGGGACGGTTTCTTCAAGAGGGGGCGCACCAAAGCATGTTTGAGCGGTGCAGGAAACACTGCAAAGATGCATTTATTATTGCCCCGACCCAGCCTCCTGTCTCCCCTTTGGCGGCTTTCACCAGCCAGGTGGGACAGGGGTCCAAATGACATGTGGTGGCCCACACTGCTGCAAGGAGCCTGTCCACTTCATCAGGGACAACCAGATCAAACCGATCCCAGATGACACGGCAAGACTGTGCTCCGCCCCCCCAGACCTTTACTGCCCATGCCGAGGTCAAGCCCTGAGCGGATCCGATCGATTTTCTCCACCAGATGGTCAGCAAAGTCCTCAGCCAAACCCTGCCAACCGTGCACCGCCCCCCCTGCCAAGGAGAGACCTGGTTACCCGAAACAGGGTGGCTGGGCGATTATCAGGGGAGGCAATAAAGGTGGTGAAATATTGTCGTCTCACCACTCCCATCGCCACTAGGTAGGCCCTAATAGCGGCTCTAGATATTGTCCAATCGAAATTGCTCTGGGTTTTCAACCAGTGGTGCTCTAGGCATCTCTTAGCCCGTTTGAGCTCCCGCAGTTCATCTGTGAACCAAGGGGATGACCTGGCCCCACAGGCTCAGAGAGGCCACAGTGGCGCGATTTCTTCCAAGGCTGCTGTCGTCATCCGATCGGATCCATTAGTTGCCAGGGGCGGGCCAATTTAATAGACCCCCAGAAAGTCCAGCGTCACCAGGTAGTGATCTGACCATGGCACAGGTACTAGGTCTAAATTCTGTAATCTCAGATGACTCTGCCACCGCTCCGACAAAAAGACTAAGTCTGGTGTTGTTAATCAACACTTATGTAATTTCCATTGATTCAGTGGATTTACTCTACTTTTGGGCCAACACTTGGTTTCTTGGACAAAATGCAGTAGGTTTTTAGAGCCTAAACGTAGGTAGGGTTGATATAAAATAGTCTCCCAAATGGTTCCCTAATACCTATCATGGTGAATGAAGGGGTGTGTGTGTGAAAACTTCTTCCTAATCCCCAGAGCAATGCAAAAATTATTTGACAATAGAAATTGTGTGAGAGAACATACTGTGATGTGCAGCTGTAGTTTTTCTCCTTTTATAAAAGATATTTTAAAAGTTGTAATTTCACTTCTATCATTAGTGTTCTTTTCCTCAGAGTAGGAAAACTGATTTTAGTCAGTATACAGTATATCTGTGTTAGAGGTGTGTATGAATTGGGAGGACTTGGCATTGGGAAAGCCCCTTCATTGAAGTTTAATGATACACCTTACATTTCCAGGCAGCAGAAACTTTGAAGGATGGAAATGGCGAACCACAGACTACTCCTGCTATTCCTTGGGCAGCATTTCCCACAGGTAGAAAGAATTCGCAAAATGCGGTGGTTCCTTGTGAGTTCCAACTGAGCTTTCAAATGGAAACATCCAAAAATATGGCCATGATCTACTTGTTTTAGTTGTGCTAGCTATCTGCTACCCATAGGAAGAAATATTGAAGCTAATTTTATAGTTAAATTGACAGGATATTTTTACTGTGCCTTTTCAAGTATTCCTCCTGAGCAACATAGATTTTAAATTCTACGTCCAGATTTCCCAACCATTGCTATTGTGAAGGTGTGTTACTGTAGAGTAACACAAACACTTATACGACTCTGGGGCTGTAGTGAAATTCTAATCTCCAAGGAAAACAAATTCAGTTCAGCACCATTGGATTGAAAATTCCATCCAGAATTGGACAGAAAATGTGCAGGTTGTTTTTTCATTTGTATCTTCAACCTCTTATACTACTTGTTGGAGTTGTATGTGGTGAAACTTTTCAGGAGTCAGGAAATTTCTAAAGGCAGTCTACAAGAATGGGTGAAGTTAGCATTGTGCAGTTATAATTTTGTGTCATCAAGTAGAGTTTGATGCATGGTGATCCTTTCCAGGGTTTCCTAGGTAGGGAATACTCAGAAGTATTGAGTGGTTCTTTTTTTTGGGGGGGTGGGGGTGGGGTGGGGGTGCCCTAGGACAGAAAAGGTATTTGAATCACAGAAAAGGAATTTCTTACATATAAACTCTGAAGCCTGAGATGTCAGCCAGAGTCTTAGAGTAGGCTGCCAGGATTTTGGGAGCCATACTAGTAACAGGCTGCCAACATTTTATTGCTTGGAAGTACCCAGGTCATCTATTAATTCATGAACTGAATTCTTTTATGTAGAAAAGCGACATATATTCTGGAACCGAATGAAGGGACCAAGAAGTTCTTAGTCTGGTCACCCAGTTAAGGGAACCATGGAAGAAAATGCTTGCAGTGTACTTTG
This sequence comes from Bradypodion ventrale, assembly GCA_035047345.1. Lineage (NCBI taxonomy): Eukaryota > Metazoa > Chordata > Lepidosauria > Squamata > Chamaeleonidae > Bradypodion > Bradypodion ventrale. The sequence continues at coordinate 177,014,726 of JAWDJE010000005.1, forward strand.
TATGTGCTCCACAAAGAGAATATATAAGCAATAGAGCAGAAAGGAGAGGCAGGGTTCTATTAGTAACCTTATGAACCTTGATGCACTAATATCTGCTGAGCAGGAAGATAGTTTTATAATACTAGACATTACTATGCAATAAGCAAAATTTATGTTTTACATTTTTCTCTGCTTAACTTGTCAAATATCTTTGCCTAACACACCAAGTTATTGTTTTTGTCACTGTTACTATGCATTGACCTACTATGCATTGAATGTGTTCCTACTCATTTTCATTCTTTCCTGTTTTGTTTCCTATGTAGTACCAGAAATCCACGTACCTCAGACAGTTTCGTCTGAAGTACTTCTAGAACAGCCAACCCCATCTTCCTACTTTGCTTCATCTGAGCCATATATTCCTTCAGGTGGTGATATTCCTATAGACACATATTGTTCATCCATAACTTCAACTGTAGCTGATCTTCAACAACAGGTAAAATGGTTATTGGTAGGATCTAATGGTGGTTGCTTTTCACCATTGCTTTTCACTTTCCGTCTTCAGCTATTTGTAGAGCCTCATCAGACAACCACTTCACTTTCTTGCATTTGTTTTTTCTTTGGGATGGTTCTAGTTGCTGCTTTCTGTACAATATTATGAACCTCAATCCATAGTTCTTCAGGTACTCTGTCTGTCAAATCTAATCCCTTACATTTTTGTTGAGTAGGGTGGGATATAAATCTAATAAATGAAATGAAATGAAATTTTTCACTTCTATTGTATATACATAAGGGATGTGATCTAGGTCATAACTGAATGGCCTAATGGTTTCCCCCACTTTCTTCATTCTAAGCCTGAATTTTGCAATCAGTAACTGGTGATCTGAGCCACAGTTAGCTCCAGGTCTCATTTTTACTGACTGTATCTTCTCTGTCTTTGGCTGCTGAGTACATAATCCAATTTCGGTGTTGGCCATGTGATGATGTCCATGTGTAGAGTTGCCTCTTAGGTTCTTGGAAGAGAGTGCTTAGTATGATTAGTGCATTCTCTCAACAAAACTCTAGCCTTTGCTTTACTTCATTTTGTACTCCAAAACCAAACTTGTCTGTTATTCCTGCTGCCCACCTTCGGGCCCAACATCGCTGTGGGCGCTGGAGGTTCACTCCCACCCTCCTTCTCCTGGCCCTGCCCGCCCAGAGATGGATAAATAGCGGGCCACGGCTCGCGGCGCTGAGCGCTCCCGCTGCCCACCTTCAGCCCCGACATTGCTGGAGGAGAGGAGAACGGCGACAGCTGTGGACGCTGGGTGGTGGAGGTTCGCTCCCGCCCTGCTTCTCTGGCCCTGCCTCCAACTAGGACTTCAGAAGCTACTGAGATGGCAGCGCTTCTGTCTCTCTTTTGGACTTGCCTGGGGTTGGAATGAGTTGTGCAGGGTATTACCGAGCTGTCATTGTCATGGTTTTCTATTTATTTTATGCTGTTTTGTAATATTGCGTTTTTGCCTTTTGTTGTACTGTTCCTTTAAATATCTGTGAACCGCTTTGGGTCGCCCATTTGGGTCGAGGAAAGCAGTATATAAATAATTTGTTGTTGTTGTTGTTGTTGTTGTTGTTGTTATTATTATTATTATTATTCCAGTTACCTTTTGACTTCCTACTTTGGCATTCCAGTCTCCTATGATGATGAGGACTTTTTGGTGTTTGTTCTGGAAGTTGTTGTAAGTCTTCATAGTACTGGTTGACTTTGGCCTCTTCTGTATCAGTGGTTGGGGTATAGACTTGGATTACTGTGATGCTGAATGGTTTGCCTTGGAATTGGACTGAGGTCCTTATCTTGTTTTTGAGATTGTATCCCATTACTGCAGTAGACTGCAGTGGCTCAAGTGGCTAAAACGCTGACTGGGAGGCAGAAGGTCAGCAGTTCAATTCCCGAGTACTGCAAGACAGAGTGAGCTCCCGTCTTTGTCCCAGCTCCTGCCAACCTAGCAGTTCGAAAGCAAGAAATTGCAAGTAGATAAATAGGGACCACTTCGGTGGGAAGGTAACAGCGTTCCGTGCACTCCGGTGTCTAGTCATGCCTGCCACATGACCACGGAAACGTCTGCAGAAGCAGACAACACTGGCTCTTCGGCTTTGAAACAGAGATGAGCACTGCACCCTAGAGTCGGATACGACTGGCTTTCGAGCAAGGGAAACCTTTACCTTTACCTATCCCATTACTGCTATCCTCACTCTTTTATTTACTACAAGGACCATTTTCTAAGGGATTGTTTCCCACAGTGGTAGATATAATGGTCCCCTGAGTTAAATTAGCTATTTCTACCCATTTTAGTTCACTGATTTCCAAGATGTCAAAGCTCAGCCCTTCCATCTCATGTTTGGCCAGATCCAGCTTACCTTGATTCATTGATCTTAACATTCCAGGTTCTTATGTAATAGTGTTCTTTACAGGATTGGATTTTCCATTTACCACCAAACACATCCACAGCTGAACGTCCTTTTGGTTTTGGCCCAGCCACTTTACTCTTTCTGGGATATTTGTACTTGCCCTCCACTATTCCCCAGTAGCTTATTGGACGTCTTCTGACCTGTGGGACTCATCTTCCAGCGCCATATTTTTTAGCTTATTGGTACTGTCTATGGGGTTGTTTTGGCAAGGATACTAGAGTGAGTCACCAATTCCTTCTCCAGTGGATCGTGTTTAGTCTGAGTTCTTGGCTATGGCCTGTCCATCTTGGGTAGCCCTAAACGGCATACCCTATAGCCTCATCGAACCATACAAGCCTCCTTACCATGGCAAGGCAGTGATCCTGGTGGGGGTGGGATCATATAACTATCATTAACTCAGGCATTATTGTTGTTATAATAGTTACAATTAACATTAGTTGGGTTGAGGCCAAAATTTCCTCTCTTTAAACTGCAATAAGTAAGCAGCAAAACATTACAATGTGCCATTTACTCTCTGGGTTTCTTTTAAAATCAACTAATAAACTTAACAGTTAACTTTACTGCACAAAGTTTTTTTTGTGAATGAAGTTATTTTTGACTAAGTTAATTTAGTTCTTTAGGTGGTGAAAAGTCAACAAATTTGGCTTTTTGTACTAATATCTCAGGCTCTGGCCATGTATATCATTAACATCAATAAGCCAGAAAAAGATTATAAAATTTGTGTGATTTTGTATTTTCTCGTTAAAATCTATAAGATGTTAGAGCATTTTAGAGATTTCTTTTTCTGTAAGTGTATGCTTGGTTGTCAAAGTAAAGTAATTGAAGAACTATTTTGTGTGACTTTAAGAACTTGTGTCATTGAGATTTTGTCATGCTTTTCTTCTGGAAGTTTATTCATAAAACGTATTGCCAAACTGTGTTGCCAAGAAAATTATGAAGTATTTTCACTTGAAAGTCTGTTGTTTCATGTCCCCCATAGGCTCCCTCATCAATTGGTTCTTCATTGAATGTATCAGTTTCCTCGTTGAGTCTGGCGGAAGGTTTAGAAACTGCAACAGATGATGTAGCGAACCTGGAATTAAATGAATCTAAGAAGTGTCTCCAACAATCTCTTTCAAGTCTAGAAGTTAAACTTAGGGCAGCTGATGAAGAAAAATGTAGAATAAAAAAGGTACAGCTACAGCTTTGCAGAATCATCCTTCATTATGGTCACAACTGGCAACATTACCTATAGTTGGGGTTGTCTAACACTTTTCCAGTCCAAGATCCTGTCTTCAGTTGCTATTACTGTTGCCAGACTCTAACCATGTTGGTTTCTTTCCATTCTTGGTGTCTGACTCAGTTTGACATATTTGGAAAGTTAAAAAAATATTAGTTGAGCGCTTTCGGAGAACAAGGTGGAAAGATATTTTGCTGGTGCTTTTGGCACTTCCTTTTAATATATGGAATTAATGCATTTCTTCAGCATTGCTCTGTTAATTCTGCTGAATTTAAAAACACTTTAGAATGGCTCCTTATTTCATGGACTGACTAGTGCTTGACAGCACTAAGATAATTTGAGGACAGCCTAGTCTAAAATTTAAAAATAAAATCTGTGCCTTTTAATATTACAGGACTTTGAAGATCTTTTGGAAAAATACAGGATTCTGGAAACAGATTTCTTGAAAGAAAAAGAGGATAAATTAATTTCACACCAGGATAGGTACATCAAGCTCCAGGTAATGTGTTTACCTTTGTGCTGAGGCTAAATGTGTGGTCCAGTTTTTTCTCTCTGTGTTAGTAAGTTGCAGGCTTGAGTGAAAACCTAAAAAAGTAGATATGTACAGTATATATATTTGAAATTACATTTGAAGTATTTTAAATAAAATGATCAAAAGACGTATCGTTGCCCCTGAAAAATGTATATGCAAAAGCCAGAATGTCTTTCATAACCTCCAACATTTTATTAGTTACTTTCCCATGAGGAAAACATTATCATTTGCATAAGCTTTAGAGGCCCAAAAATTCAGTTCCCTGTGGCTTTTCACTTCAGTCATCTATTACTGTTTTTTTCTAGTAATATTGTATACGGATTCTTTTTCCTATGTTTTCAGCACAGTTAAAGGAGGTCGACAGTGATGTTTCAGTCTCTGCACTTCTAAGCCCTAGAGCAGTAGCCTCTTTGATGCAAACAGCTTGTTTAGAATCCTTGAATTGACTCAAATACCTGTTTTCACATTTGTACTGAACTAGGTGTACCCTGGTCAGGAAGATTAGATATAACATTGTACACAAACATTTGCTTAGCCATTTATTTCCCTTATTTTGAATTTTAGATTTAGATGCTTTTTAGCGAGATCTGGCCTCTTGTGTTTTATAAAGTCCATGGGTGGCACTAAATAAATAAATAGTCCATTATATATTTGCATTTTCTCCCTTGGATAAATGATTTTCTTATAAGCTCAGTACCATTAGGTTTAGGGTCCACACTTGTCCTTTGTGTGTGTGCTTTTTGATTTCCCCAGATTTTCCAGTAATTTTTGACTGATCTGCTACAAATAGTGGTGCACTGAGATCTGAAATTGGGCATCTTGAGCATGAGCTATAAAACACTTTTGGGATTTTGCTCCACTTTACAAAAGTGGATCTCAGTCAACCGCACCCTTTGGAATTCAAGAGAATAGCAGGTGTATATTTCTATTTAAAAAGTTTTATGTATTGTTGCTGAAACTAGAGGATGGCAGCTGTGCTTCAATTGTCAGAAGCTCAGTTAAACAAGAGGACACAGTCAATTGGGGGGCTAAACCTGACTTTAATTAAATTTTAATATTGCCATGTTTAATAGATTTTTAAACCATGTTTTGGGGATTTCATTTTAATTTCTCTTTGCTTAAACTATGTGTGAGCCATCTTGTACACAAAAATGCAATGAATGAAATTATGTTAGTATAGGTCTAGAATTGAAGACTGCATCATTAAGAAAGGCTGCTGTAATCCTTCTGATTTGCATTACATAGTTAGCTTTACACTCTCTTAGATGTCTGATAATTACCATCTATCCCACCCAGGGGAGCCAGTAGAGAGGGGAAGCACAACACCCCCCCCCCCACCCAGTGATATTAAAGGGGAAACTCCGATTAGGAGCTTCAGGCGTCGTCGGGGAGGGGGGCTTTGGTTCCTGCGGCTTGGCGGACTTGCTCTCCCGGTGTTTTTGTTTTTGTTTTATTTTTTGGGTGCCGGCTTTCTCAGCGTTCTGCGCGCTCATGGCGCGCAGGACGCTGGGGCTTGTAGTTATGGGTTGGTGCTTTGTGTTTGTGCTGCGTTTTTTTAAAATGGTTTTCTTTTGATTGGCTGCGGCGGGTTTCCGAACGCTGCACCGTGCGAGAGCCTCTCAGCCTGATTGGCTCTGCCGCAGTGCGGTGCAAGGAATGTTGGGAAGTGAAGTTGTTTCCCTTTCTTCGCGTTTGTGGGGCTGTTGCCCCACTGCCGGTTTTCTCAATCCTTCGTTGACCTGCGGACCCAGATCGGCCGTGTGCAGGAAGGGTGAGTGCAGGCAAGTAGGGCGAGGCATAGCAACCTATAGCCAGTTCCAACGGTTAACCCTTGGATTTATAGGTTAAGATGATAGTTCTGTTACTCTAACAACAGTCTGTTTGTAATCTATTACAATATACAGTGAAACCTCATACAACAATCGCCCCGTATAGCAACGAAATTGCATAACAATTAGGTTTTGGGGGGGAATGGGATCCCGCATAAAAATTTTCCCTATGGAAAAAAATCATACAAACAAAAATTTTTCAATGGGAAAAACCACTTTAGCAAAAAAATTGTACGATGCATCTCATAGGGAAAATCGCTATACGATGCATGTACTGTATCACATAGCAATTGTTTCGTACAACAATGAGCCCTGTGGAACAGATTAAAATTGTTGCATGAGGTACCACTGTACTTGTGAATCAGTTACCTTGACCAGATAATGGAACTGGAAAAAATAAGCAAGTGGTTTGAATGTATAAGCTAGTTTTTTTCTTCAAAATGCAAATTCATTGAAGATGACTGCATCTTATCATGTTTCAGTGATAACAGTGGCACTTGTGCTTCTGTTTTGTCAAGTTCACACTTTGTTGACATGATAATGCATTTTCAGAGTGATTAAGAATGTAGATCAACATAGAAGTGCTCCTCTTATGAGAGACTACACCACCACCACCCCAAAAAAGCTATTATCCCCACTCAAGTTATAGTAGAGTTGAACCTTTTCATGAATTTCGTTTCAACTATTTTGGATTCAAAACTGTCTTTGAAGTTATTTGTTCAAGAATGCCCAACTTGAAGTCAGAGACAATGTCCTGGAAGTGTTGTCCTACAGGCTTTGTTCCTCAGTTGTTCATTTACTAATTCAGACATAGTCTCCTGATTCAGAATTCAGTAATCTAATGGAAACTGTCCATCTACAAGTAGGTATGACAAATTAAATGCCTTAAGATTTGCCCCGCTGCTCGATATACTACATAGCATGGGAGGATCTGTCTAATTAAGTAAGTAATCTTTGGCCCAGTGGTTTTTCCAAGAAGGGAGAAATATTAGTCTGTTCCTGCAGAAACAGTTGTTTATGATACTGATAATCATTTTTAGTTGTTTTCACTGCAAAAGATTAACATAGTTGTTTCTCTAGAAAATACTACGTTCCATCAAGTTGCCTCCAACTTATAATACAGTAAAGGTCCCATTCTTTATTACTGTAGCAGATCAGGTGCAAATGCTCTAAAGAGAAAAGTGTTGCAGGTATAGTTGTTCTGCAACGTACTTGAGTGCTAAGATGCTGGCTTATGACAGGAAATAAAATATACAGAATTATTCCAGAATTTGAAGGGGCAATGGGCTGCAATAAATGCACTAAATACAGTAGACAAGTAGTGTACAAGAGTTCTTTGCCAAGAAAGACTGCCCATTCCATGGTCTTTAATAGCATGGGAATCTCCTTTACAAGGCTGGTGATGACCCCCTAATTTGGATACCCAGGATGCAATGGATTTCCAAAAAGTGGATATAGTTAAAAGTGCAAGCAGTTGCGTTAAGCATAATATAGCCTAATTTGTTAGAGAAATTTTGTAAAGTGAAACAAACCAGCTGCAGAACTAGTGTTTCCAGAAAATATGTTTCTTTAAAGATCTACTGTAGGTGTGGCTGAGATCATTGTCCTCAATTCACAACAGGTTATGATGACTAAGTGAAAGAGGGATCCTTTGGAGCCTATTCCCCCATCCCGCAGTCACTGGCTGCCAGGAGCCAGGGAGGGTGGAATGGGGATGAAAGAGGGACCCTTTGAAGCCCATCCCCTCCCGATCCCACAGCCGCTAGTCACCAGGAGCTGTGGAGGGTGGTGCTGGGGAGAGGGCTCTTTTGGAAGACTCTTCGCCCTGCTCTTGGCAATCAGCGGTGTGTGGAGCCGAGCGAAGGGGCTTCCAAAGGAGCCCTCTGCCGATCCCGCCCTCCTCAGCTCCTGGAGTTAATTTTGGAAACTCATGAAAAAAATGTAGAAAATCATTTTTCCCTTTAAAATGGGTACAAAAATGGGGTGCATCTTATACCCTGATGCGTCTTATAAGCCTGCAAATATGGTAGTTCACCAATAGCTTTAAATAGCATAATGTATACAATCTATTGCAAAGAATGTGTATGGCTAATTAGACCTCAGAATTATTCATTCCTGAATAATTGACTGTTGTTGAAAGAAGAAAAATGGTTTTCAGTGGCAGCTGAAGGGAAGAGCTTTTGGTAATATTTAGGGAAAGTGCTGTGAACTGATACACTATAACTGTGGAGGCCAATACAAATCTTACAAGTCCAGCCTTAATTACCCTGCTTTTTTCCACTGTGAAGAAAATTATTTTTAGAATAACTCAAATAACAGTAGTAGCATTATATACTACTTAATATGAACGTATTATGCCATAAACTGAGTAAATATTCTAGGTTCCTACTTGCAGTTTAGCCATATGATAGTTTCATAACCATTCTTTATTTGTGTCCAGGTTTTATGCACAGATAAGAAGCTTGCAAATTTATCATGAGGTTCTCATCATTTTATGCTGATATTTCAGAGAGAATGTACTAAATTATTTAAAAGTGTCACTCTTACATATGCAGTGGAGAAGAATCGCCATTATTATTATCAGTCTGGTGCATAATTACACCACTTCGAACTGCTGTGACCAACTGCTAAGGAATCTTGGAATATGTAGTTTAGTGAGAGAATTAGTATTCCCTGAATATAAATAACTCTGTGCTCTCTCCTGACCTATAGCAGAGAATTCTCAGAATTTCACCAAACTACAAATCACAGTATTTTGTAAGTCAAGTTATGGCAGTTAAGGTGAAAACAAAATACTGTAACTTTGCAGGACTGACAACTTACCAAGTCTCTGCATGTGAATTGTGCAGTTTTGTTTACGACAGCTGCAGGTGCATTTATGGCAGTGTTTTTTGCATGAACAGGTGCGTTTTACTTCAGCCTCCGGTGGGAGGAATCACGTGGTCGGCCTACTGAACTACGTGACCAGCCTGTGGCCTGAAAAGTTTGGGCACCCCTATGTTAGAGGATGGTTCAGCCACAATACCTCAGCAGATCATGACCTACTTCTTACATTATAGTAAGGGCCCTTTTTAACTCTGGAGGCTTTTATTCTCTTTTTGCGCATATGCCTTTCAGCCCTTTTCCTTTTTTGATCCAGCTATTTGATTTGAGGTTTAATGAATAGTTTAATAGGGAACAGTGTATAATTCCCCTAAAGGTTTCCCTTGCTTGAAAGCCAGGTGTATCTGACTCTAAGGTTCAGCACTCATCTTTGTTTCAAAGCCAAAGAGCCAGCGCTGTCTGCTTCTGCAGACGTTTCCATGGTCATGTGGCAGGCATGACTAGACACTGGAATGCACGAAAGGTGCTCCAATGACAGTTCAGATGTTGCAGTGTGGGGTCTCCATTCCCCAGTCTTCTGCTTTGCTTTCTAGGATTTCAACCACTTTTTTTGCTTTCTGGACTGCCCAGTGGGCATAGGAAGGAGTAGAACTTGCTGCCTTTATTTACTTCTGAGAATTCCAGGATGTATTTGTGAGTCGTACCCAGCTTATAGCATTGCCAATAGGAGGTTCATTGTTTGTGTAATTTTTAAAGAGTGGTTTTATTGGTGCCTGTCCCTCCTCTACATGGGTTTCCATGACCAAGCTAAGTCTTTGTCCAACATTTTCTCCATTAATGATTGAATGTCACTCTGGTTACAACATAACACTTGTGAGTAGGCCTGTACAGTAAAAAAAGAGTGACTCACTTAGAGACTAACTCGCTTAAAGAGCAGTTTTCTCTGGTCACCTTGCTTAACAACTAAAAACAAACCCAAAACTCGCTTAACAACTAAATCGGGGTTTACAATCCCCCCCCGCCACAAGTCACAATCGGTCACTTACAATGTTGTTTCGCTTAAAGAGCAAACATGCTTAAAGAGCAATCCCGTGGAACGCATTGTGCTCTTTAAGCAAGGTACCACTTAAACTGGATATTTGTACTGAGTTCTTTTCTTTCTTAGTTATGAGTGAATATTTTTATTTTTGTTATTTCATTTAATTGTTATGCAGCTTTTCTTCTGGTGAAGGGTTCAAGGTGAATCACACATGGTTAAACCAAATGGGGGTCTAGAACAAAATAGTTCAAACCATTAAAAGGCTCTTGGCATAGCGATATTAAAACACTCATATAAAAACAATTTTTAAAACGATCATACAAAGAAGTGGATTTTGGATGCTGTGGAATGGATTTTGGCTTGCCAGTGAAGCAAGACAATGTGGGTCGAAAGGATTCCTCTTGAGGAATTGATAATGGCTGTTACAAAAGGAATGTGTTTTGTGGGTTGTTGAGGCCAGAAACAAACTTTCTCTTGTTCAATTCGTGACCCTTCCTGGGATTTTCCCCACCTCCCCCAGTCCTATGCATCTCATTCAAAAATTAACACTTGGTTAAATTTGGGTTTCTGTCACAAGCATATGGTAGCAGCCTCACAATGTAATGGATGTTTACTCTCTGTAAATCATTTTCCTTTGTTTTTCCAGGACTGATAGTTTTGGACCCAAACTTTTGTTCAAGGAATTGTGTGCTGTAGGCCACATTCTGTCCGCCTTTATGCTCAGCTGCAATGGGGTACCAGATGTCAGTAGATAAGAGCTCATTTCATGCTAGAAAGTGGGCAGGACTATGCATAGAGAAGAATGAAAAAGGAAATATGTGTAATATGTATAAAGCAGTAAGATCCAAACATGTTAAAGGTACAGTAATAGTTTGCCAGTTTCATTCAGATTCTGACTGTATACAAGCGAAAATGAGAGCTTGATGTGATTTGCTTTTTCTTGAGCACAGAGATAACTCCCTGTTCTTAACATGAAGTAAAGGAGCTAATCAGTCAGACAACAGTGGGACCTGTGGATGAGCCAGTTACTGGCCTTAATGGTTTTCTCTCAAAAAGTTTACCTCATAAACTCTGCCTTTCCTCACAGCGATTATTGGAAAATTGAGTTATGCTTATCTAAATGATCACAGCGCATGATCCCATGTCATACTTATAATGTCAGCCAGATCATGTTCTAGCAAAACAATGCAACTTGTATGGGTTTTAGCTTTGATTTCAAACATAGTTGTGTAATTTAAAAAACTTGCAGTCTTTTTTCTGTCGTTTTGAATTAAACTCAATCCTTGTACAGTAGAACTTTGGATAAAGTCCAAACTCCATTCCACAAGTTTGGACTTTATCCGATTTTGGATTTTATCTGAATCAAATGGGCGATGCATCGGATAACATCCAAAAATGGACTTTATCCGAGGATCCTATACCAAATACCTCGGATAACATCCATTTTAAAAGCGGTTTTGGACTTTATGTGATGCATCGTGTGTGCATGAAAACTGCGACTTTATCCGAATCGGACTTTATCCGAGGTACCACTGTATTTGAATTGGAAGCATTTAAAATCTTCCTCTTGTGCTCCTTCCACATCTCTTTCTCTTGCATATATTAAAGTACAATGAGTTTTTTCTGAGTCCATTTGCAACTGTGAGTTGTGGTTAGAAAACAAAAGTAGAAATGCTTCTATAAACTAGGGTTTCCCAACATAAGGCCTTTGGGCTGGATCCAGTCCATGGCAGCATTTCATGTGCCCTCCACCCCTCCAATGACATTTGAGAAACAAAATGACCACCCTTTTAAAGCTGTTGGGACAAAATGGCTGCCTCCATTGTGCAGACAATGCAAAATGGCCACCTGGCCCACAAAGCTGACTGAGAGAGAGTGACCCAGTTCCTGGCTTGAAAAGGTTGGCAACCTCTGCTATAAATGATCATCACCACTGACATTTAAGGAGAAAATGACTGGATTTCTTTATTTGAGCAATATAAATTCAATGTAGAACTCTTTGTGCATCTTACAACAATAAAAGCCAAGGGCAGAGCATCCTTAAAGAGTGATTTATTTATTTTTATTTAGCACTGTTTTGTATGTCATGAACCTGAGTATCCATGGCAACCTTATCACTAAGAGCTACCGAAGCTACTTGTAAACACATTCCTACATTCCTTTCTGAAGAACAATACTGCACCTGCAGATAGAGCTGTAAACACATTCCTTTCTGGATGAGTAATAAGCAGCTGTTGCTGCACCTGCAGACCCCACGAGGAAGGATGACAAAAAGGTCAGGTGGCAGAGTGACGACAGAGAATCTGACTACCCCACGAGGGAGAAGATGCCTCCCCCTGTCAATCAAAACCCCGTGACTCTGAACACCTGCAGATTGAGTCATCCTAGGAATGCAAAAGTGGGAGGGAAATCTGCTCCTTTTTGTGTATAAAAGCAGAGCCCTTTCCCTGAGTTCTTTGGTCCTCTCAGGTTGAAGGCAGAGATGTCTCCTTGAGCTGGACTCTAAACACTTATGATCTGAACCTCTCAGATATAAGTGGACTATACTAACTCTTTATTACTATGTACTTTGTCTTTGTTTCTGTCTTTGTTCCTTTTCAGATACTAAAGGAAAATAAAACTCTTTGTGAGTAACATCAACGGAGTGGATGTCAATTTATCAGGCTATATCCTAGTACTTTGCTCTATGCCCCCACATGCTACCAATATATTAAACCACCACATACTCCCTGTAAGCGACAGGTGGAGTTCTTTGAAGCCGATTGGGAAGCGGTACGGTGAGGCGACCTTAGGCTGCACTGGGAGTGTGCGGATAAAGGAAATTATCGCAGCCTAAAGGATCAGTACATGCCTCCTGTAAGCCAGCGCCCAGTCGAGCGTTCAAGACATTGTATTCTAAAACTTCAATAAAAATTAAATAAAAAAGTGATATTTCACTGGGGTGTTTTAAGAGCTCAATTGTTAAAAAGAGTTCAGAAATAATGTGATCTCACTTCCTATGCCCCAAATTTTTCTTATGTTGCAACCAGAGTGACTAGGGAATCAGTCATGAGATAGTAACATAGAAACAGTGCTTTGCTAATTTTAATTATTTATTATTTATTTATTATATTTGTATACTGCCTTCCTCACCCGAGGGCAACCCAAGGCAGTTTACAACAAAACAATAGAAACAATATACACAATAGAAGGAAAAATAAAATACATACACAGCACATAACACATGATGGAGCCCAGCTCAACGTCTCTGATGAAACCCCAGGCTCAACATCCTTAACAGCACCTGCCTCCCATCCATGAGCCGATGGCGTGGGTTCAGGGAGAGGCAGTGGGTCCTCTGGCGGCATCCTTTTCAAGCTTCCAGAGCAGGCGAGGCTCTGGGGGCATAGACGTCAGACCGCACCTGCTTCCCATCCCGTCCCATTCTGCTCACAATTGTATATTGTTAAGAATTAAGCATCTTTTCCTTACAGTTGAGGAGGGTTTTTCCTTCCACCTACAAATGAAGACAAGGCTATATTAAAATTTTAATCTGTAACTTGTACTGAAGAACTCGGCTTCCTTGTTTCTGGTAGTGTCTTGATCTTGAATATTGAGCATTGCTTTGCTGTGAATTTAAATTTGGAATGTATCCTTATTTTCTAAATTTCCACTCTGTCTAAATTGAGATGGTCTGAAATTATAAGCCTGTAATGCAGGTTGAAAAGAATCCGTACAAGGTAGTTGCAGTGTTTGAAATGGTAGCCATGTTAGTCTGTGTTAAAAGGATATCAGAGAGTAAACAAACCTTTGTCTGACAAAGTGGACTTGATCCATGAAAGCTAACAATAAAAAACAGCAGTGAGTCTTGAAAGTGCCACAACATTTGATTTTTTTGTTTTGTTTTGTGGAGATGAACATTCCAGCCGGGCCCGCTAAGCTGGGTACTGGTTTAAACCTTCTAACACTCTGTTCTTCTTCCATGTTGTTCGTGGTTTACTGGGACCTATTCTTTCACAGCTTACCCTCATGCCACCTATTAAAATGGTATTGCTATTGTGAATTTTGTCAGTAGGCCTTGCATACCAACTGTTGGACAAGTCTGCCAGCAGTAGGAATCACTGGGGAAGGATCTTTGGTGAGCAGGAAAGTATAGTGGCTTTCTATCTCCCACTTACTAAAGAGAACAATGTAATTTTGTGAATTCCACTCGAAAAATGCAGGGACCCGGCTTGGTGCCATCCTCCTTAAGGGAAGTAGCTTCCTTCACTGCTCACAGAGTCTACTCCAGTGGTGCGCTGGCTCATTGGGATACGGGACTCATCCTGGGTCTCCCCAGTGACTGGCGCCCCCAGAGGCAGGCAGAGGTAACGGGAATGTATGGGATTTCTCCCCCCCCCAAACCCCCATCACTTTTTGTCCACCACCCTCACAAGGTGACCAGCACACCCCTGGACTACTCCCAAACATATCCTTGTCTAGGTCAGACGTGAGTTCATTCTGCAGTTCCTTTTGCCTGCCCTAGTGTGAGAAAGATTAGCCAGCAACACAAGGTTACCGTTACCAGAGTACAGTGGTACCTTGTATAAGGTCTGATTCGGTTAAAGTCCGATTTGGATAAAGTCCGATTCAGATAAAGTTCATGCACACATGATGCATCACATAAAGTCCAAGACTGCTAAAAATGGACATTATCTGAAGTATTTGGTATAGGAACCTCGGATAAAGTCCATTTTTGGACGTTATCCGATGCATTGCCCATTTGATTTGGATAAAGTCCAAAATCGGATAAAGTCCAAACTTGTAGAACGGAGTTTGGACTTTATCTGAGGTTCTACTGTATGCCCAATTGTGGTTCAAAAATACCACAATCTTTGAGGAGGCTCTTTCTGCGTATCCCTCAGCAGGACCTCAGCTGGATTGGACATCTTCTGCAGGAAAGCAGTTCCGAAAAATAGGATATTAAAAAATCCAGATATGATAATCCTATGTGTCGGTAGCCTCTTACATTCTGCTCCAATATTAGTTGGAAATAAGCTATAAAATGTAGGACACTGTTGTTTCACTTGGTACATCTGAATATGAACAACATGGTTAATGGAGGCTAGAAGTATATCTTGGAGGTTTATGCCTTCTGTGGCTAAAAGTAATAGAAAATGTATGTTTTCTTTAAAAACTAATATGGCTTGCATCCTGTTAAATGCCATCTTCTAACATAATATTTAGGTTGGGTTTAGATGCAGACATAGAGGAGACAGAACACTAATAATAAAAAAAGTCGGTTTAAAAGCTACCTTCTATACCTGCCACTTCATTTTTAGTTGAAATTCCAGGAAATTTTACTGGTAATGCAAGAATTTGAAAATACGTTGCACTGAGAAAATCTCTGAAAACAACAACAAAAAAGCACTTTCTTGGTCAATAACCTGACTCCTTGCTTGTTGACTAAACACATTTATGCATATGGCAGCATAATTTTTCTCTGCCAAGTGATGTGCAATTAATTACATACTTTCAAAGTAACCTTTTTCATGTTTCACCCTGACTTTTTTGAACAGACGTCCCAAGTGTCACCAAGATCGTTATTGTGCAAAATAGAAAGTAATTAAGAAATATAGAGAAATGTTGTAGATATACATAAAATTTCTTAATGATAGAATCTGTCTTATTAGAGACTTTAGATTGTATTAATGATTAATTCAGATTTTAATTAAATGTGAAAATAAAGTTAATCAGAACTATCCAACAACAAAAGAATCTAGAATTAATTTCAAAAATACAACCAGTTATCTGGGCAGCTTGATATATGGAAAATGCTTGTGGATCCAGCCTAAAAATGCCAGGTTTATGAATGCCACAGTATTTGAAGAACCGTCGTTACTTCAGGGGGTTATGATTTTCAGACATACAATATACTTATACACTGTGTTAGTTCATACAGTCATTAAAATTTTACCACCCACTTCCTCTGATGCTTTTGCTTGTGAGGCAAGAAGAACTAAAGTGCTCTTTTAAATTTTTTACTAAACTACGGTATGATATGTGGCATTAAGGAACTTTGGGGGTACAGTAAAACCCCAGGTTACAACCACCTTGGTTTAAGTTTGCTGTGGTTTACAATGGCAAATCCTCTGGAAATGCCATCCCGGCTTACACATTTTTAATGTTTTTTTCCAGTTTACAACAATCAATTCAGGACCATTTTTAATTTTTTCAATGCATCCCTATGGATGTTTTGGTTTACAATTTTTTTCGGGTTACAACGGAGGTTGTTGGAAGAGACCTCCGTCTTAACCCGGGGTTTTACTGTATATTTTAGCTAGCCAAAATATTATGTCATAGTTTGATCCTGGGTTGTTTTAATTTGCTAGAGTTAGAATAAGTCACAGTTTGTCAAGTTTATATGTTGTCACAGAAAACAAAGCAAATTTACTCTGGAATCTTTTTAGGCAGATGTATTTATTTTTATGTAAACTATCCTGGATTGCAATTCAGTTTCTTGGACACATGAAGTACAATCTTTAGTCATATATTATATTATATTATATTATATTATATTATATTATATTATATTATATTATATTATATTATATTATATTATATTATATTATATTATATTATATTATATATTAATTGCCCTTCTTTTCATCTTTCTCCTGGCATTGGGACTCAAGGGAGTGTAGATTGTGATATTGCAGGCCAAATAACAAGAAGAGTAGTGAACCTTCAAAGTTATAGCAACAATATTTTAACATAGATAATAAGCTTTGGAAGTGTTAATTACATAAACATCCCATACAAACATGGGTTGTAGAAAGTGAATTGTTATCCAGGAAAGCTCACAATAAATCTTCTCGTTTTTAATTTCCTCTATGATTTTTGTTTTGTTTTTGAGATGCATGGTGAAATAAATTAACCAAGCTGTTTTTATGTTCCATGGTTTCACTTCTTATGCACAAGATGTAGAACATGCAAAATCCAAGCTTGCTACAATTCATATGCAGTTATTTAACATTTAAAAGGATGATCACCTGATGTAGGGAAATGATGAATCCTTGTAAAATTTCTCATTTTTGGCGATTTTACTCATCAGGACATCTCCTATGACCAAGATTTCCTGGGTTCCCATGAAAGCATGATCATGATCTCATTATCTTCTTTTCCCCACGTTGCCAAATTCTCTACAAGTCAGTACCCGTTCTAGTGAGCCCTGCCCAGGAAAAATGTCTTCCTGCTCAGGATTTCTAACAATTCTGGCATTTCTTCCAGAAAATGTTAGCACAAAATATTCAAATCCTTTCTGATTTCCCATTAGATTCCGTGGGGTGGGGGATATTGCACATGGAAATTTGACTACAAGGGGGAAAAAGAGGGAGTTTTCACCTCCTGATTTCTCTCTGAGAGGAAGAGTTATGAGGTTCACATCATTAGTCTGAAGTGAATCAGACTAATAGTCATAGTCATATTGTGCCATCTAGAAATAAACATTGGAGTAGGAAAAGTAAAGTGTGGTCATTGTGGGAAGTGGTCATTGTACATCAGAGTACATCACTTCAAAACCTAAGACAATTTAATATGATTGTTAATTGGGTGTCATGCTGTGATGCGGAAGGCAAATAGAAGGCCACTGCACCATATTGTTCCCAGGACAATCTTCAAGGCTGATCGTCATGATGATAGCCAATATTAGGAATCAGATATGGCACTTGAATAATAATAATAAATTAATAATAATGGTGTGAGTCAAGTAGATTCTGACTCACAGTGATCCTTATCAGGCTTCGTATATATAAGTTCTCCAGAAGACATTTACAAGTCCCATCTTCTGGTGGAGTTCTTGATCCTTGCAACTTTCCAAGGCCACACAGATGGCAGCGCTGGTAACATATTTAGGGTGGTGGCAGATGGCACCTTTACTCAGTGGGATCTTGCAAACTCAAACATTCTCAGTCAGCTGCTCCAAATACCCGATCTATGCTAGCTGATGAAGAATTAACAACTAACACTACTTTATTTTCTGAGTTTACACCAGTACTTTGTTTTTTCTATTGCTTGGTGTTAACATATTAGAATCTGGAAAAAGATGCTACCTTTATTGGATCACTAAGGAAAACAAAACGTTGTGCGAGCTTTTGTGGTTCAAGACCATTTCTTCAGGCATGTATTAAAATATTCATGGCGTGGTGGTCTGCCAGGTTCATGGTGTGGTGGTCTGCCAGGCTCTCTTCTTAGGGACAGCAAAATATTTCTTCGAGTTAGGATGCCACTCCCACAGGAAGCTGGGCATTTTCTCCCAGCCCATTTGACATTCTCTGAAGTGTAGCTTCCTTTTGTGGCCAGACAAAGGAATACAGATGCCATGTGCTTCCCAGTAGAGGAAGCACATATTTTGCTGTCCTTAAGAAGAGAGCCTTGTAGACCACCACACCATGAACACCTTAATACATGCCTGAAAAGTGGTCTTGAACCATGAAAGCTCGCACAATGTTTTGTTTTTCTTAGTGATCCAATAAAGGTATCACCTGTTTCCTGCATCTTTTGCATCTTTACAATTTGAAAATGGATCACATGGCTAATCTTCCTTGCTTGCATATTAGATTCTAGATCTGTTTGCATAAAAAGTGTTATTTAAACTTTACATACTGTCTGACTTGGTCTTGGCTGCTGTATTGGAATCCCTGTTATAGTCCAGGGCGTGGTTGGCTGGCAAGTAACACAAGCACCAAGATCCAGGGCAAGCAGGTCACTGGCCAAACAGTAACCATAACACAATCCAGGGTCTAAGTCCACAATCTGTAGATCAGGTAGAGCTGTCCAGTTTGTTGTCTTGTCCTTTTGCTTTTGATCAATTTTGACTTCTAATGGATGAGGTAGACAGGACATTTGCTCTCTGTAGACCAGTGTTTCCCAACATGGGGCCCACACCCAACAGGGAGACTTGAATTCTTAGGAGCCTAAGTCAGTACATTGTCTGATCAGTGCTTTGGGGGAATTGACTTAGGCTTCTGGGAATTGAAGTTGAAAAACCAAATTTTGGGAAACACTGCTGTAGATCACTACCCCTGCTCTTCACCCTTGCCCATCCTGGTTTAAAATCTTCTCAGGTGCAAATGGTTGAATAGTTTGCTCATATCATCAATTCCTCCTCATGGGAGTGTCATGTTCCCTCCTATCTGAAAGAAACTTTCTTGGCCCATTCTTTAAAAGAACTAGCATATTTTGCCCGGCGGTGCCGGGCTTTTTAAAATTGTGTTGGATAGTAAAGGTTTTTTTTTTCTTGAACCAATGGAGCTATGTTTTTTTAAATGGTGGCGTAATTTTTTGATTGTTTGGCTTTGAGGCGCTGCGTCCGCCTGCGGCGGACTTGCGCTCCCAGTGGTGTTTTTTTTTTTTTGTGTGTGTGTGCTGGCTTCCTCTGTGCCGTGCTGTTTAAATTTGTTTTTTAAGGTTTTGCCGGGCAAAATCTGCTACTTTTAAAGAAGAATGTGTTTCTTTGTGAATTTTTGCAAATATTTTTACTTCGGATAATTATTTTAAAAAATGTGTAAATATATGTTTTTTAAATTGAATGTATTTTACATTGTTTTTTATTGAATATTAATATTTTTATCTGTGAATTATTTTTGATTTTTTGGATATTTTTGAATGTTTTTGGAATTGATTACCCTATTTTTGGGGATTTATTGAATATTTGGGAATATTTTGGATGTTTTTTCTCCTTTGGCCACTGGGTGGTGGTGTTGAGTAATTTTTTGGTTTTGCTTGTTCCGGTAAGTCTCTTCTTCTCCTCATTTCAGTTCCGGTTTTCATCGGGGGAAGACGTGTATTGGTAAGTTCTTTCCATTTTTTTTTGGGGGGGGGTTGTTTTGGTTTGGGGGCGTTCTTTTTGGGTTTTGGGTTTTGGGTGGGGTTTTGTGTGTGTGTGTGTGTTTTTGATTGTTTTTGGGTTTTGGTTGGGGGTTTCTTTCTGTGTATTTTTGACTGTTTTTGGTTTTTTGGGTTTGAGGTGGGGGTTTCTGTGTGTGTGTGTTTTTGGTATGGTTTTTGGGTTTTTTTTTGAATGTTTTTGATTTGTGTTTTGGGTATTTTCGTGGGCCAGTCTTGATGGCTGGCCCACGGAAATACCATCGCCGTTTCATGCGGCGTTTGGGGGGGTGTTTTGCCGTGGCCCGGGCTGGGTTGCGGTTTGACTGTGTTTTGGGTGGGTGTTTGGCTTGCCGCTTCATGCGGCTTTTGGGGGAGGGTATTGTTGCGCCCCTGGCTGGGTTGGGGTTTGCTTGTTTGGGGGGTGGGGGTTTGTTTGCCTGCCTTTTTTTGATTTGTTTTTGGTTGCTGCCGCCACGGCATTTTTGGCAGCGGTTGGGTGGGGGGTGTTTGTATTTTTTTACAGCGAGTTTGTCTCGCTGGGCTTGGCGTGTCTTCGGCGGGGCAGCGTGGGGGAGAGGGTGTCCCTCTCTTCCCCGTTGCTCCGTGCATTTTATTTTGATTTTGGGGTTTGTTTATTTGTGTTTTCTGGGCGCTTCGTCCGCCTGTGGCAGACTTGCGCTTACGGTTTGGGTTTGGGTTTATTTTTCGTGCGCCGGCTTCTTCGGCGGACTTGCGCTCACGGTTTGGGTTTGTTTTTATTTTTCGCGCACCTGCTTCTTCAGCGTTCTGCACGCCCATGGCGTGCAGGATGCTGGGGAATGTAGTTTTGGCTGCGCGGGTTTGCTTGCTGCGGCCGTTTTTCTCTTGCGGCTTTTTTTTGACTGGCCACGGCACGTTTCCGAACGTTCTTTTTGCCGCGCCGCTCAGCCTGATTGGCTCTGGCGCGGCGTGGCGAAAGGAACTTTGGGAATTGAAGTTCCCTTTTTTTGTTTGCGACTGGGGGGCTCCTGCCCCCGGGTCGAAAATTTCAACCCGACAGTTACCTGCGAACTCCGTTCGGGCGACTGAACGGAGGCTCGGACAGGGCTAGTGGGGCCTGGTGCAACATCCTTTGTCATATTCCAATGGTTAACGCACCATTTTATAGGTATAGATAATCTATTGACAGATAATTTAGCAAATACAGACCTGCTGCTAATATCTAATTTTTGGACAAGACAATGGAGAAGGTAGTGACAAACCTGCTACAGGTGTTCCAAGTTGGTTTCAGTCTGTGTTCATCCCACATCATGGAACTGGGATGGCATTGGTCACACTGTATGATGACCTTTTAAGGGAAGCTGTCTGAGGGATTAGGGCTCTTTTGGTTCTTAATCTCAGCACCCTTTGATACCATCAAGCACAATATCCTCCTGGAAAGAGTCTTGGTCTTGGGGATTGGTAGTCCAGCATGCTTTATTGTTGTGAGCTGCCTGGTGTCACATTGTTGAGTGGGCGGCATACAAATCCAATGATGATGATGATGACTCTGCTTTTTTTTTAAAGGGTTGTCTCCAGAGGGAGAGTTCAACTTGAGGAGGCTGCTTCTTCCCCTGAGATCTCAATTGTGGGGTCCTGCAGAATTTGACCTTCTCAATTTTTAGCATCTATATGAGACTGTTGGAAGAGGTCATCCAGAGGTCTAGGATTTCCCATCATTATATGATTATACTATTATTATATCATCATATACTACTCTTTCCTGTAGTCCATTTGAAATGTATGCCATCCAGACCTTTGATTGTTGCATGGCCATCATACTGGCCTGGCTGAGAACTAACAAGTTTAAATTGAATCTGGACAAGACATAGGCCTTGTTGTTGAGGGGCTTGTCTTCTTGCTTAAAGGCTGCTCTTCTGTGTTGGATGGGCTTACTCTTCCTCCCAAGGATCAAGTGTGCAACTTGGTCATGATTTATGACTGAGCATTGAGTAACAGGTTATTTGGCATGTTATTTGATTGAACCCTAACCTAGACCACAAGTTCCTAACAACTTTGTCCACACATTAGTAGTTTCAAGAATTGACTATTGCTGTATACATGCTATGGAAGCTTCAACAGGTCGAGAATGTAGTGGCCAGATTCATCACGGATGTGAGAAGATTAGATTATATTTCTCCAATTCTAATTAGCCTGCACTGATTACCCATCTGTTTCCATACCAGGTTTAAAGTTCTAGTACATTTCTACAAAGCCCTATGCAGTTTGGGGCCTCACTACCTGTCTGTTCTGGAGTTCTATTGCCCGTCTTTCTTGGTTCTTGCTAGCATTACAGTTGTGGGTCCCCACCATGAGGGAGGTGCAGAAGACACTGATTTGGAACTGGGCCTTCTGAGCAGTAGCCTTTTGTCTTGTCACAAGATATACACTTAACCTTTTCCCTTCAGACCTTTAAGAAATTATTACACCTGTTCAGGGAGATCCTTTACTAGGTTATGTCCTTGGAATGGCTAAGTTGGTGACCATTCCTATTGCTGCCTACTATATATATATATATATATATATATATATATATATATATATATATATATATATATATATATATATATATATATATATATATATATATATATATATATATATATATATATATATATATATATATATATTAGTACAGTTTAAGAACCAAAAGTAGTAATTATACATGATGGGCAGTATATAAATTGAACGAACGAATAAAACTTTGTGCAGCTTCTGGAAGACTATAGGAATAATAGTAATATCTGATCGTTGATTTCCTGAGACATCTAGAAACTGTTTTCTGCTTGTTCTTTCAATCTGTGCAGCACACTTATGCAGTGAACAGTTAAGAAAAGTCTTAATTGAGAACATAAAAATCATGGTGTGTTATACTGAAAGTCTGTCCTATCCAAATTTCTATTTACACAGTGACCAGGTAGTTGTCTTTGGAAAGCCGATCATCAATTCTAATGACCATTTGTAAGTGATTTACAAGTGCATTGAGGGCTGTCCTTGAAAGCTAATTTCTTTGTTTGCTGGGTCTAAATTAGAAGGTATCTAAGATTTGAGCCACATTCATGACTCACTGTGGTTCTCAAAGCAGAATTTTATTTGCTAGAAAAGGGCTCTCTGTAGTCAAGGGAAAAGCCGTCACCCATCCTGGAAAGAGTATATGTCATTATATTTAGTATTGGTACGAGAATATGCCTATTAATTATTAAGGATAGCTAATAGATTGTCATAGTGTAATAGAACTATCTTTAATTTTTAATCTACGTTTTCTGTTTTTAAAAATCCAGTTTTCTCTAAAAGAGTGGATATTATTAGGTTGGAATAACTCCATTTCAAATAAAAGAGGAAACAGATCTTCCTTTATAGTGTAATCTCAGGACCGTGCACTTGGTGTATAAAGTGTAAGGAGCAACGGCAGCTTCCATCCTTCAGGGCCATCTTCGGAGGAAGAGTTCTTCAAGTGTTCAAGAGATTATGTGCAAAGTGGAACATTCACATTCTTGAGGATGAATTTGTGACACTTATCTATTTAAAATAGGTATTTCCATGCTATTTAGTTGAAATGAATGCTGAAGATGAGCATTTTGATGCCTTTATTTTGGCTTCAAGATTTGGCATTGTATAAAGGAAGTGGCTAGGACGCCATTTCTTCCACTCATTGGTTATTGAATAGTAGCTAAAGGATTAGGTGTCTAGACACTTAAATGTTCAGTAACATACTGAGTCATTCTTCTAACTATAGAAAGATATTTCTGCTTCCATAAACATTTGGATATTAACAGATTCAAGATGGATGCAATTATTCTAAGGGCCTTTTAGACCAAGAATAAAATTAGATTATAATTTAAACTTTCTTTAAACATTAGTGTTTTAAAAAACCTCAAGCAGGTTTCATGGAGTATTTTTTTTTACTGTATCAGCAGGTTTTTTGTATATAGTACTTTAGTTATACTGTGACTTTTAAAATAACCCAATACAAAAGATATTTGCGTGTAATGCAAGTAGGTATATTAGAATCAGCACTCATAATTTCTTTAAATTTAGTTTGTGGTCTCTGTCAGACACAGTGATTTAATATCAGATTTTCTGTATTAGACAAAAGTACATTTGGCATCTGAGTTCAAGTATTATTAATATGTCATAGGGGCTGAAATCCTATTTGCTCAGCTACATCATGTAAAGTTGATGATGTCATCAAATGAGACACACACACCCCGGAAATTAAAAAAATTCCAGTTCCCCACTAATGGTCCTGTGGCTTCTTTGTATTCCCTTTCATTGTAGAAAAGCAACTGAGGACCACAGGACAGGAAAAAAGTCTTTAATTTTTGAAAATCACAGTTACCAATAAAGTCATTTTACTGACAGAAATTATTGAAAATTAGCAACCCCCTCTCATCATGGAGGGCATTGAGTTTTTATATTTCTAAAAAAATTGCCACAACTAATGTCATCATCAGTCTTATGCAGCATGGTTGTATAAATATGACTTCAGTGACTAATTCAAATGTAGAAATGTATGAACTCTGAGATTCTGTCTGGCAAGATGCACATTTGCTTTCCTTGCTTTAAAGAAATAATGTTTTATATGCTCTCTTTTTATCCTTTAGGTTTGATAAGTACTCTGTGTACCATCTTCAGAGATAAGATTTTGCATGTCTAATATGTCTTAACAAAAACAATAATGAATGATTTATATCCTGATTTACCTAGTAGAAACTAAAAATAGTTCATAAAATAAAAACAAAATAGGTAATGAAGAAAGCTTAATAGCATTACATCCAATCCAATTTTAATTTCTAAAGAAAACCTTTCACCTTTCAAAATTTTAATGTCTGTTGTACTTTCAGTTTTACAGAAGGAAAGTAAATCAAATAGCTAAGATCATGGATGCTAGTATGGAGGCAGTCAACTCAAAACCATTTGTAGTTTTCCTGCTCCTGAAACAATCCATTTGTACAGAGCAGGACAGTAAAGTTAGGATGCTAATGTCACATGCATTCAAAACCTGTAGATCAGGGATTCTCAACTTTTTAAAGCCGTGGGCCAGACCACTCATGAAATGTAGCCCAGTCAAAGACAAGATGCAAAGGTAAGGACAAGCATGTACTATGATAATCTGTCATTTTCACTAAATATGGCAGGGCCATTTCTAATCAGTTGCCAAGTATATAATCTCATTTGACCCTAAGATCCATTAAGTCTGGTGCCAGAGTTTATAACAACAGTGTCCATAATCTGATTGTTAAGAGAGTTGTAGGACAAGAATCTAATTTTCACAATGTGATACAAAGTTTAAAAAGTGGTATTTTTAGTTTGTTGTGGTGTCATAGCACTTTGCTGTCTCTAAGCAGAATAAAGTATTCATTAAACTTTGTTGTCCAAATCCTGGTCTTTAAGTCGTTTTAGACACATAAAATCATAAATGAATAATTTTTTTAATGTTTGTGCACAAATTCTGAAAAGCGAGAGAAACAACTGTGGTCACTTTATTTGTTTTCCAGGTGACTGGCAATCTTAGCCTTTTGCAGCAAAAGCAATAGTTTGTTGTAGCACTTTAAAGACCAACAAATTTTATTGTGGCATAAGATTTTTTGAGCCACAGCCTAGTTAATCAACTATGGTAATATCCTTTAAAAAAGACTAGAGTTCTTTATCGTTGATACCTTAGATACTTTGGAGCCGTTATTCATTGAGGAGTCCACACAATGCTAGACATCTCCATGACGACATTCCACACATGCAAATGGACCTGGGAAATCAAGTCCATCTGCATGTGGTTTTTTAGTTATTTGGATGCCACGTCACCCACTGGCTAGGCAGACCATGACGTGTGCCCTCCATCTTGCCCAAGGGATCCTTCGAAGGACACTTTGGTGAGTCTTAGTCCCGGCTTAAATTCATTGACAAGTGATGGGCAACACTGTTAGGCTGTTCAAGCCCCCACACCTCACACTGTTAGACTGTTCAAGCCCTCACGCCTCATCAAGGCTCTCACCTAGCGGGGGATAGAGTTCTTTATCATAATTGTAAAATCTACATCTACAACTGATTGACTGATAACGTGTTCTGAGGTTTAGTAGAAAACTCATTGTGTAATGTTAAATGTTCATCCAAGGTTGCAGAAGGTAGCTTACAGAGAAGAAAAACAGATCTTACTCGAGCTGAAGTGCTATTTTCAACACTGAGGAGAAGCTTGGGGTTCTCTGAAATCCTATGTGTGTCCCTCAGTGAAAAAAAATACAGTAACTAATAGTATATAAGTGTCCCTTGAAATCATGCTGAAGAAGTTGTTAGTTGCATCCTGGGTAAAGGGCCATTGAAGTAGGACCAGAATAAGTCTCAGGTAGGGTTGGCTGCTGGTTCAAACAAAATGAAATCATCATAAAACAAACCTTGTAATCTGCTATGGTACATACTGGGGTCTTGTCACAAACAAGTGGGAAATGCTCAGTAGATGGGATAAAACAATAACTTTCATGAAAGATAGAAAATATGAAAAATGTTGGATGAAAGTTGCATAACACATTTCAACACTTTAAATGCTTTATCTGATAGACCTAGCCCCTAAGACAAATGTAATTCATAAAATGGTTAATGAAAAACAATTCTTAGCACTATGTTGTATTTTTCCCCAAAGTCTGAGATTTTTATCATATTTTGATTGTCATTCTTAAATTTTATTAACAAATAACTTATCACAGATTAATCTTTGATTATATAACAAAAACTAAGTTTTAACTAAGATTTTTATGTTTATGGTATTAGATGTTTAAAAGAGGGTTCTTTTAAAAGCAGAATATCCTGATATCCAGGTTGGCAACACTGAGCTTGTCCATTGTTCTCTATTCAGAGAGTAAATGTTAGATGGATGTTGTGCTTCAAGCATTCTTTACATACAGTATAAGCTAGGAAGGAAAAAAAATCATGTACAGGGTTTCATATAATATACACTAATTGTGGTTTACATATTCTGAATCTCCAAAGGGTTTCCTCTGTGCATACAAGTTGGGAGTAATTGGTTTTGGTGGATTATTATAAATGCCTTATTTTGAGAATGGAGCGAGGGAAGACTTTCACTCTATTTAAGCTGTCTTATAATCAATCAATATATATTGATATCTATCTTTATGTCACTTTTGTATATGCATGTGTATGTTTTTCATAGTTAATTGCTTCCTAAAATAGTTCTGCCACAGTTCTAAAATTGTTTGATTTATTCTTATGATAGAAACTGTGCACGGTGATTGTCCTCAAGGTTCAAACCAAGAAATGCAGGAATTCAGAATGTTTTTGGCTGTTCTCACAGGGCAATTTTTACTGTTTTTTTGTGTGGTTAATGATTGCTCAAACAACCATCTATAATAAATGCTAAGGACTATTCAGTTTGGGAAGTTACTTTATCGACTTTACACAAAATCATGCACTCTTGCACACATATTTGAACTTCACAAAGTTGTGGTCTGTTCCATTCACATTTATCAGTCTTGGTGCCATGGAAAAATGCTGATGTTGCATTTGGAGGAGCTTTTCCTAAGAGTCTCTTTTAATGATGTTGCCAGCACATACCTCAGGTATGTCAGTTTACAAGTTACCCAGTTGTGGGATTATGATAGAGGCCAGGAGGAAAAAGAGAAATCTTAGTTGCTGCTTAATCTTTATTTGTGTAAAACATTTTAGGCCATTTTTAAGGATAGCTTCCAAGACAGCTTCTAAAACTCCTAAAATAAAAATAAACTTCAAATGTCTTAACAATTACAATAATAACAATAAAAAGATCATCACTCCCCCAAATATGAAAAACACTAATGAACAATTACAGCCAAAATCAACTCATCATTTCTTTTACTTGGTTAACCATATGACATTTACAATAGACATGAAAGATGAAAAAGCTCTATAATTATAGATAACTAGCAATTGCTACCTGGCTTCGCCGGTCAGGTCACTTGGGCCCTGCGGAGAGGGAAGGTGGCTGCCAGGCTGCTCTTTCCAACCGGGGATGCGCATCCCCAGACAGATAGCAGGCTGTCAGCAGGTAGGGATCCATCAGGGGAGACTCTCTCCCTGGCAGATCGCTGGCTGCTGCCACTGCATTTTCCCCTCTGCTGTTTCTATGGCCGGGGAGAGAGCCTTCCCTGATGAATCCCTGTCTGGCACCTTTGCATTTCCCTCCGCTGTTTTGAGCCAGCCATCGAAACAGCAGAGGGGAAAATGCATAGGCAGCAGCCAGAGATCCGCCGAGGAGAAAGCCTCCTCTGACGGATCCCTGTCTGACGCCTCCTTGCACCTTTGCATTTCCCCTCTGCTGTTTCGATGGCTGGCTCAAAACAGCGGAGGGGAAATGCAAAGGTGCCAGACAGGGATTCGTCAGGGAAGGCGCTCTCCCTGGTGGATCGCTGGCTGCCGCCTCTGCATTTTCCCCTCCGCTGTTTCAAGGGCTGGTACGAAACAGTGGAGGGGAAATGAAAAGGCGCCAAAGGCGTCAGAAAGGGATCCGTCAGAGGAGGCTCTCTCCCCGGTGGATCTCTGGCTGCTGCCTCTGCATTTTCCCCTCCGCTGTTTCGATGGCTGGCTTGAAACAGCGGAGGGGAAATGCAAAGGTGCCAGACAGAGATTCATCAGGGAAGGCTCTCTCCCCGGCGGATCGCTGGCTACTGCCTCTGCATTTTCCCTTCTGCTGTTTCGAGGACAGGCTAGAAACAATGGAGGGGAAATGGCAAGGGCAAGAGCTGCCAGGCTCGGCTGAGGGTGGGAGGGGTGGCAGGGCAGAGGCGGCGCCTACGGTGCCACCTCGCCCCGCCATGTCCTCAGGTTGTGTGGAAGGGGCAGCAGGCAGACCGTTTTCTCAGCCCGGGCTCTCTCTTTCTCGGTAAGGCAGGGCCCTGAGTTTTTGTTTTGGGCGCGTGTCAGCCGTTTTTTCCCCGGCGCACACCGGCTGTCCCGCCTCCTCCACACTCAGGCTGTCCTGCCTGATTGGCTGAGGTGTGCTGCGGTGCGGAGGATGCTGGGTCTCATAGTTTTATTTTTGTTGGCATTCATGGGGCGTTGGCCCCACTCGCGGCTCCCGGACCCTCGCGGGGATGCTGTCAGGGACAAAAGGTAGGCGTGGCCGGTGCATTAAGGGATAGGCTGGACAGGTATGGACACCCATTCTGGACACGCACGGCCACATCCCATCCTTACAGGTATAGATTGTAGCAACAACAGTAGGGATAAACTTTGAACAATTTACTTTTTTTCTACCATGTTTGGACTACCATGCAAAACTATATTTAAAAATAAAACTTTACATCATGGGTAGTCACATTTGGAGTACCAGTGTGAAGTAGTGAATAGAATGCTGGACTAGGACTCAAGTGACCTGGGTTCAGAACCCCACGGTCCTGACAAAAACACCCTTTCAATATCTCAAACACCTCAAAAACATTGTTGTACGTTGTGATGTAATGACAAATTTTACGAGCCAGATTGGTGGATAACGTTTCAGACTAGGAGGAGACCTGGGTTTATATTCCCTCTCAGACATAAAAAATTAGTAATGGTCAAATCACTGCTTAAATAAAGTACCTTACATACCTTGAAAATCCTACTAGAGTCACCAGAAGTCAAATGTGACTTGATGACACATAACAACAAGAATACACCTGATTAAAAGCATAATTTTATGAGGAATGAATACAAAAATTTGTTGGTAAAACTTTTTGTGGTCCTGTATTGTTGGGATAAATTAATAAAGTGTCAGAAATTACTCTGGGTTGAAAGGAATTTTGCTGGAGAAACTCTGCTCAGGGGACACCCGAATGAGGGTCATTTCATGTACCCAAGATCTGTCGCGCAGACCTTGGACTCTTTAAGCTCAGCGTCTTAACCAATAACCCACCACAGTGACAGAGCTTAGATCACTAATCATCCTTCAGAAGTAGGGGCAGTATTTAGAGGAGGATGCCTCTATTTTAGAAATATTCTGCATGTGGTCATCTGTCCAGTCAGGCAATTTGTTTTCTTTCTTTAGGACAAGCTAGGTGTTGAGATTGGCACATTTTTAGAAGTAGTGGAAGATTTTTTTTCCTCATAGCTTATGTTCTTCAGTTCTTTCTTGGTACCTCTTTAAGCAGTATTTCTTGGTGTGACGCACACAGAAAATGGCCTTCTCCATGGCAATTTTCTATAATTTAAACCAGTTTTCTCCAGATATTATTATTTGTACATATTACAATTCCTGTTTGGTTTGATTCTGTGTGGGGAGGACTTCTCAGTTGCACTCAAATTGATTCTAGCGTATGAGTTGTCTTTTGCATGTTTGCCTATAGAGAAATTGTAAATGTGAGAATCTTTGATAGTGATACCTTCTAGGTAAAAATATATATGATGTTTATATTTGTTCAGTGGACTAGATAAAATGAGTTAATCAAGTTGTATAGTTAATGAATGGCTGTACATTTGTTTGTAGGAGAAGCATAAACTTGAGTTGGAAGATCTGAGAAGAGCTGGTCAGGAGGCCTTGGCTATTATTGTGGAAGAATTCAAGGTAAATGTCTTCATAACAATGTCACTTCTCAATTTTTGGATTAATTCATAAGCTTGTAGAAGATGAACTATATTCTTTTCTTTTCTTCCCTTTTCCTTTCCCTTCCCCTTCCCCTTTCCCCTTCCCTTCCCTTCCAGTCATTGCCTTAATTCTCATTCTTTAGAAGATAAGGGGCTACCGTATTTTTTGCCGTATAAGACGCTCCGGCATATAAGACGCACCCAATTTTAAAGGAGGAAAATCTAGGAAAAAAAAGATTCTGAACCAAATACTGTACTAAAAGGGAAGGAAAAAAAAACACATCTTTTCAGAAACCCCACATGTCCAGGTACAATAAAGCCACCACAAAAATACTCAAAGTCAAAAACTACCTGCCCTAGTCAACCTCCAAGAGGAACAAAGGGCCGGGAGGGCACGATGCTTCGCAGCAGCGGCGTCTTCGGAGCCTCCCGGGCCACGGAAGGCTCCCTTTATCTCCCCGCCGATGGTGGGGGCGGGGAGAGCGCGGCTGCGGCAGCGTCTTCGGAGCCTCCCGGGCCACGGAAGGCTCCCTTTATCTCCCCGCCGATGGCGGCGGCAGCGGCGTCTTCGGCTCCCTCGGCTCCCTCGGCCAGGGAGCCCTTTTAACCTCCCCACCCGGTGGTAGGGGGCGGGGAGGGACGGCTTCGCGCGGCGGCGGCTCCCTCGGCCAGGGAGCCCTTTTAACCTCCCCGCCCGGTGGCAGGGGGCGGGGAGGGACGGCTTCGCGTGGCGCGGCGGCGGCGGCGGCGGCGGCTCCCTCGGCCAGGGAGCCCTTTTAACCTCCCCGCCCGGTGGCAGGGGGCGGGGAGGGACGGCTTCGCGCGGCGCGGCGGCGGCGGCATCTTCGGCTCCCTCGGCCAGGGAGCCCTTTTAACCTCCCCGCCCGGTGGCAGGGGGCGGGGAGGGACGGCTTCGCGCGGCGTGGCGGCGGCGGCGGCGGCGGCTCCCTCGGCCAGGGAGCCCTTTTAACCTCCCCGCCCGGTGGCAGGGGGCGGGGAGGGACGGCTTGGCACGGCGGCGGCGTCTTCGGCTCCCTCGGCCAGGGAGCCCTTTTAACCTCCCCGCCCGGTGGCAGGGGGCGGGGAGGGACGGCTTCGCGCGGCGCGGCGGCGGCGTCGTCGTCTTCGGCTCCCTCGGCCAGGGAGCCCTTTTAACCTCCCCGCCCGGTGGCAGGGGGCGGGGAGGGACGGCTTCGTGCGGCGCGGCGCGGCGGCGGCGGCCGCGTCTTCGGCTCCCTCAGCCAGGGAGCCCTTTTAACCTCCCCGCCCGGTGGCAGGGGGCGGGGAGGGACGGCTTCGCGCGGTGCGGCGTCGGCGTCGGCGTCTTCGGCTCCCTCGGCCAGGGAGCCCTTTTAACCTCCCCGCCCGGTGGCAGGGAGGGACGGCTTCGCACGGCGCGGCTTCGCGCGGCGCGGCTCCCTTTATCTCCCCGCCGATGGTGGGGGCGGGGAGAGCGCGGCTGCCGTATATTTGGGGAAGAAAAGTGCATCTTATACGGCGAAAAATACGGTATATGTATTTGATTTTCATTTATATATGGTTGATACTGAATTTTCACTTCAGTTAGGAGTTCTCAACCTTTTTAAGATGGGGGCTAGGTCACGCTCCCTCAGACAGCTTCGGGGACTGGACTGCCATTTTGCCCTTCCTCCACCACATGGCACTTCCTGGTGTGGAGGCAATGGGGGGGGGGGCTACATGAAATGGTGCCGTGGGTTGCATCCGACACACGGGCCGCAGGTTAAGAGTCCCTGATTTATTATGTCATAGACATGTTTGTTTATTTTCTGCTTTAAAGAGAGGTCCTTCTCTTTGGTTGCTTCCAGGCTTTGGAATGTGCTGCCAGGTTAGCCCCCTCCCTCTTCTCCTTGCTATATCAGAGAATCCATGGTTATTATTTTCATTTCATTTCATTTAATATTTCTATACCACCTTTCTCAAACCGATGGCCGACACAAAAACATGAAATGACAAAGCACACATTGCATATACAAAGTTACATAATTCAATTAATCAATTATACACAATAGAAATTCAGTTACAATAGGAAACAAAATAACCCCATAAAACAGAGGCAACAGCAATACAAAATGTCAGTAATACAGTAATTTTAAAAACATTTTTTTAAAAGGAAAAAAAGAAGAGACTGTGTGGTCTCCTTGCTTTATCAGAGACTCGGGGCTGCAGTGGATCAGTGGTTAAGAAGCTCGCCTTATTAGCTGGAAGGCTGGCAAGTCGGCAGTTCAAGACCCAGGTACTGCATGATGGATTGAGTGCCATCTCTGTCCCAGCTCTTGGGGACATGAAAAGAGTCTCATTTGGGCATTCCCTGAGGGGGGTTTCTCCTGCAAAAATCCTTTCAACCCAGAATAATTTCTGACATAAAATTACTATCAGAGACTTTCCTTTTCAGGTCGGCTTTTAATCAATAGGTATCACAGGAACGCTATGTTTATTAAATTTGGATATTTTAACATTTGTTTTAATCTTGGTTTTAATCTTGATATAAGTTTAGTTGTTCTTAATACATTATTTATTGTTTATATAATTTTATCTGTTGTGATCCACCTTGGGTCCCCTTTGGGTCCCCTTTGGGAAGAAAGGTGGAATGTGGCAGAGGGTGGGACATAAAAATGGCAATGATACTATTGAGTTAAAATCCTGTAACATAGAATGAATGACATAGATGTTACCAAAGTATATAATTATTAGGGGTGTGGGTGTGGGTGGGGGAGAACTCCTCTTCTCTATTTCTAATTTGACATTTTTTGACAAGCCTAAGTGTAATAAAATCATCAGTACCTGCCAACATTTAAAGCATTTTTAAAAGGAATTATCCGGAATAATCACGATATTAGGTTCTTAGCTCTAGTGGATAGTCTAAGAAAAAGTGAATTAAATACTCTGTGTTTTGAAAGCTGCACATACATCTTCATGAGATTGACAACTATATTGGCCCTTAATTTGCATCAGTGGTGATGTAATTCCATCCACATTTAATCAGTTACTCATTAAAACTATGTGGATATATTAAATTCCAGTTGAATTTTTCAAAGCCCTAAAAGATGATGGAATCAAAATACTGCATTCAATATGTCAGCAAATTTGGAAAACAAAACAGTGGCCTCAAGATTGGAAAAGATCAGTGTACGTTCCAATCCCCAAAAAAAGCAATGCCAAAGAATGCTCAAATTACCGAACAATTACGCTCATCCCACATGCCAGCAAGATGATGCTCAAGATAATACAGAATAGACTTCAGCAACATGTGGAGAGAGAATACCAGAGGTGCAGGCCGGTTTCAGAAGAGGCAGGGGGACTAGAGATCACATTGCCAACATACGTTGGATCATGGAGAAAACAAAGGAATACCAGAAATAAATATACTTTTGTTTTATTGACTACAACAAGGCTTTTGATTGTGTGGACCACAACAAAATGTGGCAAGTAATTAAAGAGATGGAAATACCAGAACACCTCATATGCCTCATGAGAAATCTGTACAGAAACCAAGAGGCAAAAGGTAGGACAGAGCACGGAATGACAGAGTGGTTTGGAATAGGAAAAGGAGTAAGACAAGGCTGCATTTTGTCACCCTGCTTATTAAATTTATACACAGACCACATAATGCGCAATGCAGGGATGGAGGAATCACAGTATGGGATCAAAATTGCTGGGAGAAACATCAACAATTTGAGATATGTAGACGATACCACCCTAATGGCAGAAAGTGAGGAAGACCTAAAGAACCTCTTGATTGGATTGAAGGAGGAGAGTGCAAAAGCTGGCTTGAGACTTAATATCAAGAAAACCAAGATAATGGAAACAGGTCCGATCAGTCTCTGGAAAATAGATGGGGAAGAAGTAGAAGCAGTGACAAATTTTACTTTCCTTGGATCTAAGATCACTGCAGATAATGAGAAACTTGGGGAATATAGTGAAAAGCAGAGACATCACCTTGAAAACAAAAAATCGCATAATCAAAGCAATGGTATTCCCAGTGGTAATGTATGGGTGTGAGAGCTGGACCATTAGGAAAGCTGAACGCAGAAGAATAGATGCCTTTGAGATGTGGAGTGGAGGAGAGTCCTGAGAGTCCCTTGGACAGCAAAGAGAACAAATAGGTCAATATTGGAAGAAATCATCCCTGACTGTTCATTGGAGGGACAAATAGTGAAGATGAAGCTAAAGTACTTTGGACATCAAATAAGAAGGGAGGACACACTTGAGAAGGCTTTGATACTGAGAAAAGTAGAGGGCAAGAGAAGAAAGGGGCATCCAAAGATGAGATGGCTGGATGGTGTTGTAGACACAATGGGCACAGAGCTGGGCAGGCTGAGGAGGATGGTGGAGGACAAAGGTGCCTGGAGAAAAATGGTCCATGGGGTCGCAAAGGGTCGGAATCGACTATTCGACTGAACAACAAATATTAAAGCTAAGTAAGGAGTCATGGAGAGTTTATTACATTGATAATTGTCCTCGTGTAAGGGTAATTAATATTCATCATATTTTGGATATCTTATAATCTCTATATGAGCACTCCTGTAGCCGTGTTTAATCTGACAAGACACAGAAAAGCTCAGTTCAGACACAAGCTAACAGATTTTGGTAGCTAGTCTATATCTTTGAATGCCAGTCGTACTTGGTGGTGGTAGGGACATGTTGGGAAATTGTTTTAACCAGAAACAGATGGCTGCATTCTAGTTTTAAGTTTGTGCAGAGTAGCAAACTGCCTGTATGTAAACAACTGCTTTGGAGGAAGATAGAGAATCCCCTTGTTGGCAACTTGTGTTCTGCATCTGGAATGGCAGTCTTTGTATGTACTTATATGGGAGCCACATTTTCACCTTCTCCTCTCAAATATCCTAACTGTAGTCTTGGAAGAATTGACTTAATATAATACTTTGTTGGCCCAGTATGAGACAAGATTTCTCAAAAATCTTTGCATCCCTATCTTATATAACTGTAGCATTGTGAACATGCGGTGTGATGAAAACAGCCCAATTTATCAGGCATGGATGAAAAAACTGCTCACCTGAAAAGAACTATATCATAATGGTATAAATTAAAGAGAATGGGAGTCATAAGTATAACTTTTTATTAAAAGGAATATCATCTGATAGGTTGCCTTCTTCTGTAACTCTAACATGGATATTAGAGATGTATAACTCCTGGAATTCTTCAAACAGCCTAGCACAGTTGTGGTGAAACTTGGCACTCCAGGTGTTCTTGAACTTCAATTCCCAGAAGCCCTGATCAGCAGGAGTACTGACCTGGGCTTCTGGTAATTTATGACCAAAAACAAATGGAGTGCCAAGGTTCGCCATCACTGGCCTAGCCCATATATTCAGAAGAACTAACATGTCGAAGGAGTGATTGAGACATAGGCTGCCTCAAAGGCTACAAAATATTGAAGGAGTTATATGGTGTATAGTGGTACAGTACCTCGCTTTACGAATGTAATGCATTTCACAGGACATTGTGGATTACGAAAAATGTATAAAGTGAAATGCTGTTTTTGATAGGAATGCATTGAAAATCGTTCTTAAAAATTCATAAAGCACACCGTGGTTTCCCATAGGAATACATTGAAAACCAAATTAATCTGTTTGGGGGGAATTTCGTAAAGTGAGGCATTATTTTCAATGGATTTTCATTTGTAAAGCAAAAATTATGTTAACCAAACCATTCATAAAGCGAGGTGCCACTGCATATATTTCTTGATTTTCTATTCTAGACTAGAGAGTGGTCCACTGTCAGTCTGCGAGGGCAAAAATGTGCTTGCTTGTCAGCTAAGAGATTTTCAGGACCTATTTACCTTTCTAGCTTGTTCAAAATGTCTATAATAGTTTATTTACCAAAACTAGGAGTTAGGAGACTTATGGGTCAGCAATTATTAGAGTTTGCTGCTATAGACCTTTTTTACTTTCCTTTTTGTCAGTGCATTTGTATTGTGCCAGCATTTGTTTTTCATTTTTGTTCTTCTTTGGGAAAGGCCATGATTCTTTGAAAGAAGGCATGCCTTTTAAAGCTTGGTTCTGATTGTTAACCACATCAGCATCCTCTTGGACCTGATGGTGCCTTTTCTAATTTGTGGCATACATTCTAGCTGAGTTTCTATTATTGTGGTTTTACATAACCTCCAACCAGTTTGGAAAGGGTTGATCCGCTCTGCTTTCACTTCTTTTTAACCAATCTTCTCTAAGTTTTTTTAGAAGTTTCATGTTTTGAAGCAAAATGTGACCCCGCTTGGTTCTTGTTGACAATTTTCCAGTCAAATGTATGTTGAGTCAAGAAGTATTGTGTATGCTGTTCCCTATTGATTCAGTGAACCATTATACATAGTCCTAAAAGCCATGTAGGATTAAATCCTGGGTAATTGCCTTTCTTTCATGTTCTGACTTGAGCGTCTCATGCCCAAAGGGCAGCCCACCCTCTTTTTAAAAACAGTGTATGTTTTTATTTAGCATTGGCTGCTCTTGGCTAAGAGGCTTTAGCATTAGCATACAATTATCAGCATATTGTGATCTTCTCTCTTTTGTTTCAGTTTATTTTTCCCTTTGTCCCTTTGGCCTCCTTGGGGGCCTGTCATATCTTGCTCTGCCCTTATTGGCACAGATCTTTTAAAATCACCTCCACCCAGGGTCCACCACAGTGATGTTTCCTCTGGGACTGTGTTGGCTGTACTATCATGTACCTGCACTTTGGTGCTGCCAGTGTTACTCAGCTCCCAGTCTTCTGGGAGGCAGTAACTAGGGCCCACTTCGATCTTTGCATCTGTCTATTCTTTCTCCACTCAGACCTCCTCAGTGTCCTTTACATCCCCTTTTATACTATCCTTCTCCTACTCTTTCCTCCTGGCTTCCTCTGTCTCCTCCTCCACAACAATGTCTCCGCTATCTGGAATGTTTCTCCATTTAATTTCTCCACCCATCGTCTCCTCTGCATTTTGGAGAGCTGTTAGTGAAATACTCTCAGAACGGGAGAGTAGGCAAGCAAGGGGCAATTGTTCACCCCCTGACTTGGAGGGCCTTTTGATTGTCCTTTGCGCACTGTCTGTAGCCTCATTTGAAGCTTCATTTGAGAACACATTGTAAGAACAGATTTTAGGGTTTGCATGGAAGATGTTGTTTTCACAGTCTAATAGCATACAAGATTTTAATTTCCATCATTAATAATTTTTGAGAAGAATTTTCCACAGGGAAATATTAGCTGAACTAAGATTTAAAAATTCAGAATAGTAGTGTCTCTAAAAGCTTTAGTAACATATCTAAATAACACATGGAAAATGTTAAGAAAATGTAAGTGAACATCTTGTTTTTATTTATGTCATTTAAAAATCTCTCTCTCTCTTTTAAAAAATCTCTGTATTGGCTCATTCATGGTGGTGTTGCTTTAGAAACAAAACAAAAAGCTATGCACAATCTTGTTTCTAAAGGTAAAGGTTTCCCTTGCTCGAAAGCCAGTTGTATCCGACTCTAGGGTTAAGTGCTCATCTCTGTTTCAAAGCCAAAGAGCCAACGCTGTCTCACCATAGCGCACGGAACAATGTTACTTTCCCACCGAAGTGGCCCCTATTTATCTACTTGCAATTTCTTGCTTTTGAACTGCTAGGTTGGCAGGAGTTGGGACAAAGACGGGAGCTCATTCCGTCCTGCAGTACTCGGGGAATCAAACTGCTGACCTTCCGCCTCCCAGTCAGCGTCTTAGCCACTTGAGCCACTGCAGTTTCTAAGAGAGATCAAGGACTATAGCTCAGCCATTGATTCCATGTTTCTATTTTAAGTTTCCATAATTCCCAGTTTCAAGTTAGCTTGGCTTGGCTAGCAATAAGAAAGACTGTCTTCCTCCTCACTCCCCTGAGGGCCATTATCATTCATAGTGCTTAGTACTAGTTTAGGTGGACCACTGTGTCTTAGTATAGGGTAACTAATGTAAAATACACTTGTATATATAATTTTTAGTATTTTAGAAATCTTAACAATTATGGTTGGCAATGTTTATGCTTTGGTCTTCCTATTTACACCAGCAGCCTGGTAACTGTTGCTGTAAGTTGGTTCTGACTTGCTGGCACATTACAGTATGTATGAATGCATGCATGAAAAGATTTTTGTTTCTCTTCAATGGCATCTCCCAGAATTTACCATGCCATTCTCCAGGCAGGATCCTGGGAAATGGAGCCCAAAAATCAGTACTTTAAAAAGGAGCTTTTCTTACTTTCATGTGGCTTCTGTCACCATTTATATCAATCTTTTGAAAAGACGGAAACTGCTCTCTGTGAAAGTGGCAGGGGTTCATAGAAGTCTCAAGGGATCATGGGAGAGGTAATTTCCTGCCTCTTAGATTCTTCATAGGTAGTCTCTTAAAGAACTTCTCATTCCATAGCAGGCATATACTGTTGATCTATGCACTTGCAAATCTATGCACACATAACATTCCATATTGCAAATCTGTATACATAAGATTTATATTGGGTTGCTGTGTTGTACAGGGAGCTGTTAAATAGAGCACACAATTTCCTTCAGGACGGACATTTCATACAATACTTTACATAGTCATTTGTACAATGTGTTGAATACCTCCTATGTCCTAAGTCTGAACATTTGCAGCACACTAGAGCTCCTTGCACTGGTGTAGTAAAATTATTGGATACAGGCCACTGTGATTATTTTGCTAGGATTCATTTAGTAATTTGATGCTTTTTTTTAAAAAAAAGAGAATTTTGGATATTCATTACTGAATTTTTAAAAACTCGTCTTATGGCCTTTGGAACATTATGGCTTGAGGATCAAAAACACCTTCAGTTCCATTAATCTCAGTGGTAGATATGTAAGGAAATGCTTAATTCTCCCAAGAATGTTCTACCAGGACTTAAAAACTTTTAGCTCTGGATGGACCATATTGTACATGATAGATATATTCCATTCTACATATGCTAGTATTTCATATGAATGCTTTATTTTGCTTCCTGAAAATGCCACTTTAGATTAAAATTAATGGAACATCATTTCCAGAGTTTGAATCACTTGCAGCTACTACTTTTGAAATAAGTGGATAGGGACACAGTTTTTAATCTTTGCATGTTTCTCTTGACTGTAAACTGATACATCCTTTTCAAAAGTACAAAGTGAGTGTGAAAATTCACTTCTTTTCCAAGTTTGAATGCCTCACTTGTGTTTGATGTGGAGGCTGAAGATTGATTTTTCTTGAATAGTAAAGGTAAAGGTTTCCCTTGCTCGAAAGCCAGTTGTATCCGACTCTAGGGTGCAGTGCTCATCTCTGTTTCACAGCCGAAGAGCCAGCGCTGTCTGCTGCTGCAGACGTTTCTGTGGTCATGTGGCAGACATGACTAGACACTGAAGCGCACGGAACGCTGTTTCCTTCCCACCGAAGTGGTCCCTATTTATCTACTTGCAATTTCTTGCTTTCGAACTGCTAGGTTGGCAGGAGCTGGGACGAAGACGGGACCTCATTCCATCCTGCAGTACTCGGGAATCGAACTGCTGACCTTCTGCCTCCCAGTCAGCATCTTAGCCACTTGAGCCACTGCAGTCCCATAATCCCAACATTTTGGGTGTATGGGTTAACCTGTCATTCAGCAAATGATCATTAGTCCCAACAAACTGTAGTTTTCACATTGTTGGCTCATCTGGTTTAGTCTTGATTGTTTGGAGTTTGGTTTTGGTCAAAGCCAATCAAACACTGTGTTCTGTCCTGCAAAATAACACCAATAATCTATGAGGAATATAAAATACTTGTGGCTTTCAGAAGTATGATAATATCACATAGTTCTTTCTCAGTAAAATAGTCCTTTACATACGAGGAAGGACGATTTAGGAATAAGGATTGCAGTATTTAAAATGCATGCCTTTAATGGATTTAAGATTATTCAGGGGGCAGGAAATAACCCTATATTATGATATAGTAAAAACAACAACAACCCTATCATATGAGATAGTATGAACAGGCCAATCTCTAGAAACCAAAACTAAAAGGATGGACATGTTGACTAGCCTATTTTGTTTCTCAAATCTGGAACTAGCCCAGGGTAATCTTAACCTATAAAACCAAGGGTTAACCGTTGGAACTTCGCATAGGTTCCTAAGCCTGGCCCTACTAACCCGCACCCACCGTTCGTGCACATGGACGAACTGGGTCCACAGGTCAATGAAGGATTTAGAAAACCGGCAGTGGGGCAACAGCTCCACAAACGCAAAAAAGGGAAAGAACTTCATTTCCCAACGTTCCTTGCGCCATGCCGCGGCAGAGCCAATCAGGCTGAGAGGCTGCGGCGCGGTGCAAGGAACGTTCAGAAATGCGCCGCAGCCAATCAAAAGAAAACTGTTTTTAAAAAAACGCAGCACAACCCATAACTACAAGCCCCAGCGTCCTGCACGCCATGAGTGCGCAGAACGCTGAGGAAGCCGTTGCGCAAAAAATTAAAATTAAAACCACAACGTGAACGCAAGTCCATGCAAACACCCGCTGGCGTTCATGCATGGAGCAATGGGGAGGAGAGGGACTCTCTCTCCTCCACGCTACCCCGCCAAAGACACACAGAGACCACCAACAGCCTCAACAAAAGTGGAGGCGGGGTGGAAAAAACCCACAAAAACAGAGGGAGTTCAATGGGGGAGGGCCTTTGCCCCCCCGAAAGCAAAACAATTCCTCTCCAAAGCAAAGACACCGGACGGCACTCTGCCCGGTGCCTTTACTTTAACAGTAAGTGTTTCGCTTACAAGGGAGGGCGAAGGCATCATTGCCTTGGCCCACCCTTGAAAGTGAACCCATTCCCAGGTAAGCAAAGCCAGCGGACGGCGCTGCGCCCGCTGACTTTACTTACCCCCGAAATAAACCATTAATTTAAAAAAACACCAAAAACATCCAAAATCAACAAGAAAGAACACACACAAACACCCCCCAAAAATTTTTTACAAAAAACCCCAAAAGAAATTAAACCAGAGAACTCACCTAAACGACCTTCCTCCACGACGACCTGAACTGAAATGAGGAAAGAGACTACTTACCGGAAGAAGCGACACCCAGAGGCCAGTAGAGAAAAATAGTCAAAATCAATGAAAACCTCAACACCCCCACCCAGAGGCCACAGGAGAAAAAAACAGTCAAAAATATTCACAAAAATAAATCACAAAATAATACAATACAAATATTTCTAAAATCCTGTATACAGTTTTCACTCAAAAACAAGTCAAAACATCTAAACACAGTTTAAAAATATTAAATTTAAACAAACCTATACTTACACATTTTGAAAATTATTATCCAAGGTACAACTATTAAAAAAATGTCACATAGTAAAACATTATTTGGTTAAATAAAATAATTATAAAAATTATATCATCCTTTCCTCTTTTTTAATCCAAAAAAACAAACCAAAAAAGCTAATCACAGATTATAACAGCCCATGCGTATAAATAAACATTTTAAAAATCACAATTACAGACTAACCTCATTTGTATAAACATAAAACAAAAACCTTTCAACACCATTTAAAATAGCCCAGCAACGCCGGGCAACCTCTGCTAGTACATTCATAAAATACTCGCTGAAATTAGGTTGCTTCATGTAGTAAGTTGCACTAAAGTGGCCCTGTTAAAACTTGCTGAGTAAACTCCTCCATAAATTCTATTAATTCAAATGGGCTTACTTTAGCATAGTTTTGCAACTAAACATGTCTCCATTGAAATGTGGTACAGCTTGAGTCAATATGAACCTTTTCTCCAAATAACAAATGCAGGAGAAAGGCGATACCTTTATTGGATCACTTTTTTTAAAAAATCAAACATTGTGCGAGTGTTTGTGATTCAAGATTGCTTCTTCAGGTAAAGATAAAAGTCGTCCTTGCTCCAAAACCAGTTTTAATAGTCCCATCAGTTTCTATCTTAAAATGTAACTTTTTGTAGGTGTATTGAGTTCACATATCGAACTCTGAGAAAGCAGGATTGTATGGAAAGTAATAAAACATATACCTCAGACAATTGTTTGCTTGTTTTTCTTTATTCCCTCCACCCTCATTGTACTAAACAAAACAAAATTCAGTTTTCTACCTCACTCATAATATTGGCGCATTGATCAGAGAAGGCCTTGTTCATTTAATTTCTTCTCCTTGTCCATAAGGCAACATTTAGCTATAGGTCAAAGTGTAAAATTTAAAACTTGGCAAAAATGTATTTTTGATTAGCTAGCAAAGCTATTGAAAGCTATGCCAAGTTGGAAATTTAAGACCTGACTCCACAGCCAAGCTGAATCAGCTGCATAAATGTAAACATTAAATCTTAACTTTTCTCAGCCTCCTTCTCGCCCTGCTTATTCTGGTAAAATTGAGACTATGTCTGGTAGAAGAAGGAGGCATTGGATTTAAAAAGGACATATCGTATTTGCCGGTGTATAAAACACATCAGAGTATAAGTTGCACCCTGTTATTATCAAAATAGCCCACTATAGACAGTACAAGACATACTCCATTTCCCCAGTGTATTTTAAGGGCAAAAAGTGGGTCTTATACACTAGCAAATATGGTAATTCAAACCATTGCCTGAATTTTCTATTATTCTTAATTACAATATGATGTCATTGAAAAGTATCAGCTGTTGAGATTTGCATTGGTGTGTGTGTGTGTGTGTGTGTGTGTGTGTGTGTGTGTGTGTGTGTGAATTAAAGGGAGTGAAGAGGGTTATATATGATTACCGCTAGCTGCTCTGCTTTTGAATGCAGATTCAAGGTAGCCATGGAGAAGGGTATAACCTTTACACATTTGCAATTGAGTCATTTAAAAGGGATGTCAGTTGTCAAATCCCCATTACAGAAGGAAAAAGGGAATTTTTGATACTAAATGGAATGAGAATCTCTTTAAAGAGAGAGAATGGATCAGAGGAGTAGAGAAATTTGCTTGATAGTCAAACAGTTATTTGGCTTCAGCATAATATATGTGTTAGAAATACAGTTGAAGTGCCATGATCATTTGGTTTGACATGTGGGAATTCACTCATTTTCTATGCCAGTATTTTTGCTCCTTTGGCTATCTTTTACAGCATTCTGTTTCCTAAGCCATAAGATAGGTCAATGTCTTTTTCTGAAAATCGTCTAGTGAAGGAGATCTTGAAAGAACCCAGGAACCCTACTTTATAGTAAAAATTGAATTATTAGAATGAAATATCAAATTTTATTTTAATGTGTAGTTATAAACTATATTGAACAAATATGAGCCTCAAGTGTCCAGATCCAGGAAGAGCTTTATGCCAAGAACAAATATTCTTGATGGTATGTAAGAGCAAAACCAAATAGAAGATGGA
Source organism: Bradypodion ventrale (assembly GCA_035047345.1). NCBI lineage: Eukaryota > Metazoa > Chordata > Lepidosauria > Squamata > Chamaeleonidae > Bradypodion > Bradypodion ventrale. The sequence continues at coordinate 177,058,314 of JAWDJE010000005.1, forward strand.
GGAAGGAGCTCACTGGAAAAGGAACAACATTGAAGGAAGATATGGCTGAGAAACTCAACCTCCCCTACATTACTTGGAGGACCCTGAACAGGCTGAGGGTTGGAGTCCCTAAATGCAAGACCAACATGCTCAAGTGGGGGCTGCTGGAGGACAACATGTGCTGTAAATGTGGAGATATATAGAATCTGGCTCATTTACTGGTCTTGCGAAGGAGGAGAACCACCCGTAAGGAGAAAATAGTCCCAGAAAAGCGGGCCGAGCACAATAAAAGTGCAACAAGTATTTAATAATTAAAAGTGAATTTTTCAGTATGCGGGAACTAATGGGTAGGACAGAACAAGTTCTTACAGGATCATTTGCCAAAGTGTGGAAAATACAAAATATTACGAACACATATCATGATGGAATGACAACAAACTTATAGTATTGTAAATAGGCAAAATAAATCCACAAGAGATAATAACATACAAAGTGATCCAAACCCCAAAAGTTCAAGCAAGTGCATATATAAACAGTACAATATTCAAAGTTCTAGGAAAATAACACCAATAAGAATGCAGTCCTGGTCATAACGAAGTGGAGGACAAATTCCTAGGAGTAATATTCAATAACCAAATCCAAGATACAATCCAGATCATAACGATGTGGAAGACAAAATTCTAGAAATATGTACCAAGTAGTTCACAGTTCGATATCCATCCGGTAAAACTGGATATTTTGTGCAATTCTTCGTCAGAAATTGTAACGTCTGTGAAACAAATTAGCATGACTGTAATATATGCCCGAAACTGGGAACAATACAAATACACAATTATAATACTAATATTAATACTAAATACCTTACCACTTATAAGACTAAACGCGCTCGAATAGCTCTTGCGAAAATTCCTATTGGGCTAGAGCGTTAAAGTAGCTATGTAAAGTAAGCATTTAAAGGCTAAAAACGGAAGAGAAAGAGAATCGTATGTAATGAAGAACACCTGTAAGTCCGAACAAAAGACATGGATCTTAAAAGGACCGATTCAATGGAAGTCGCTGGAACTGATATGAAACATGATGGTGTCATTATAAAAATGCCGAATAATCTATGTCTACATTTAAACTGCTATTAAGGAAATTGATCCAGTTAACAAAATCCTGTATTAATGATGGGTTTTGAAAACAAAAAATAAGTCATCTATGTATCTTTTGTAATGGCTAATCTGAGAATGAAAAGGGTTAACACGTGGATCCAAAATCAAAGTTCTGTCGAAATCAATCATATAGATATTGGCAACGGAAGGTGTGAAATAATAATTATTCTGAACCTAAAAAAGTTGTGCTCAAAACAAATATTAATGAGATCTAAAATAAAATGTGTAGGTGGAATTGGTTCAAAAGTGCCATGTCCTGTCGTGACAGGTTAAAAGATGTTCGATTCTGTTGAGCCTCTAAATTACCGATGTCTCTTAATATTAAACGCTTGAAAACCTCAATAGAGGCATTCTCTAACTGAGGAACAAAGGTGGATCGCGATGCGAATAACCTGGAGGTGGATGATGTATCTTTAAAAAAAACATTTTTAATTTAAGCAATCTGATTAGCTTATATATGTCAATGCGAGTCTGGAAAGAGGAATATTAAGGGGTCGGGACGAATCCTAAACCCAAATTGAGAAGTTGCATTTCTCTTACTGAAAGTGTCCTGGTGGAAAGATTATATACAAGGGATTCTACTTCTTCGTGTGGCGGTTGGATATATAGAATCTGGCTCATTTACTGGTCTGCCAATTCCTTCCAGAAATATGCAGTGATAAGGACATAAGTTTGGCCAACGACAAAGCTAAGAAAGTGGATTCAGTTTGGCAGTCCATGGTTTGATCGGGACATGAAAGGAAAAAACTACATTGAGCATCAGTGAATGTGGTAGCAGTTAAGACATATGATTTATTTTAGAGTACAGTAAAGCCTCGTATAAAGAGCGCCTTACTTACAGACTAACTCGCTTAAAGAGCAGAATTTCCTCTGGATGGCTGCCTCGCTTAACAGCTAAAACCAACCAAAAACTCGCTTAACAACTAAATCAGGGTTCACAATCCCCCCACCAGAAGTCATAATTGGTCACTTACAATGGTGTTTCACTTAAAGAGCAAACTCGCTTAAAGAGCAATCCCATGGAACGCATTGTGCTTTTTAAGCGAGGTACCACTGTACATGGAACTGCCATCTTTACCTATAAAAAGAGGGTTGGGCCATGCGTGTCCGGCATTATTGGCCACGCCCAGCCCAACCACCCTGTACCGAGCTGCCCACAATTACCTTAAGACCCTGTGAGCATCGCCACAAGGGTCCAGACGAACAAAAAAAAACCTAAGGTTCCCAGCATCCTCCGTGCCACGCAATCCCTCAGCCAATCAGGCTGAAGAGCATGAGCATGGAGGAGGCAGGGCAGCTGGCATGCACATTTTAAAAAACGGCCGATGTGCCAACTACTTCCCTTCCTCTCCCGGAGGGAAGCTATCCGCAGCCCCAGCGACAAAGGCCGGCACTGGCCTCACCGCAGCTTCAGCGGGGTTGCGGGGAGGGGAGCCCCTCTTCTCTCCACAGACCCATCCCCAGCGATGAAGGCCAGCGCCAGCCTCGCCGCGGCTTCAGCGGGGTAGCAGGGAGAAGAGGGGGAGCCCATCTTCTCCCCACGCAGCTTTGACAGGCTCAGGGAGATGCAGGCCAAGAACGGTGGTCCATTTTCAGCCTTTGTCTCCCGGAGGGAATCCATCGCCTTCCATGGAGAGAGGGGCCGAAAGCTTTGGCCCCTGCTCACCGAGGAAAACGAACCACTTCCCCGGGAAGCAAAGGCAGAAAATGGAGCTAAAAATTTAAAATAATGCAAACACTCATTCCCTTTGCAGCAATTCTGTTTATTCAGCTGCATGTTATTGATCTCAGCCCATCAGCAGGAACAGGGAGGTGATACTTAGGTGTAGAATCTTATCACTGAAGTCAGCATTCACTAAGAATAACTAAGAAAATCAAATATTTGCCTTCAGTATTCTGATTTGTAAAGTACTGTTCAAAGTGTTTTTTAAACTGTTGGTGCTTGTTTTGATTTTTTTTAAAAAAGTTGGCTCTGTTAATTAAACTTGAGAATTGTAAACCGTCTAGGAAATTTTTACTTAGTACTAAATAAATACTAATAATAAAGTTGGAGAATCAGTTCAGCTGCTAAGAATCTTTAGAATTCCCATTTTTCAATAGTTATTTTAATGTGTATTTCAAAACTATATTGCAAAACTGAGTTAACTTATCAACTAAAATTATCAACTACAAATTATGTTATCAGGATAACAGACATAAATAAATGTAAAGTTTCTTTTTAAAACAAATCATTAAATGTTGAAAAACTTGTACCATATATACTCAAGTATAAGCTGAGGTACCTAATTTTGACCTGAAAACCCAGGAAAATAGATTGGCCCGAGTATAAGCCGAGGGTGGGAAATGCAGCAGCTGCTAGTGAGTTTCAATAATCAAAATACATGAAAATATGGTAAAATTAATTAAATTAATGGCACATCTCAATCCGGCACGGTCTTGGGACCCTTATGGTCATTGACCTAAGTATAAGCCATGTGCCCTTTTTGGGGCTAAAAAAACCGGCTTATACTCAAGTATATACAGTATTTTTACTATCACATGAGATCATTTACAAATACATGGAAAATGATGACAAGTAGTTAATACAATCCGTTTCAAGGTTTTTTGCATGTATACAGAATATTATTAATGCTTCTCACCACCACATTTATTATTTTTCAAAGTATAATTCTATTTTTAGAGATTTGGAATATTTTGCTTGCTTGTTCTTGCATGCCAAATTTCTGTTTCCTATAAAATAAGTCTCTTTTAGCATTGTTATTTTGAATGAATAGTTTAGTCCTCAAATGTGTTTAAATATTGGCTTTAGTCCATAGAAAAGAAGTGAATAAAATATAAGAAATAATGTAAATAGCATATGTATTAGAAGTAATTAGGATTAGGCAGTGCCACTGTGGGAAGGAGAGAGAAAGTGTTAAAACTATCCATCAGCTGAAGGAAATGGGTCGATGTAATATGAATTTGGCTTGTTTTATAATCATTTTCATATGCTGGATTTCCTTTCAGCCCATTACAGAGGTTTATACAGTTTGTTCACCTGAGCCATATATGGTTATAGTTTTACTTGCATTATAGTTTTATTTTCCTGTGATGTGTTATTTTTCTTAGTTTTCACAGTTCTGATTGCTGATGCCTTCAAATGAGAGTGGGAATTATTTTGGGGGCATTGCTGCTATGTTTTCAAATAAGTCACATTTTCCATCTGTTTTTACTTGACTTGTGGTTGTGAAGATCATGCTTGGCCCATGGGATCTAACAGTATGATGAGAGGATGTGCAGTTTTCGTCAGCCAGTGAAATATGTCTGGCTCTCTATCCCCCTTCTCCCCCACTGGCTCTCATATGCCTTTCATCCTGTGTGGTCTCACTGAACTGAATATATTTAGCAGCTTTACTCACCTTTCCTATCTGTTGCTGATTTTTTTAGTACTGTATATGATTCTCATATGGGAACATGAGAACTCAAAAAATGATAATACTAGTTACAGAAATTTAAATCTTACATATGAACAATATTAACAAATCTAATCTGTTGGTACACTTTGATGCTAAATTCTTTTCACATGTACAAATTACCTGTGGCAAAATATGTCAGGGGTAAATTGTTTATAGTAACAAGCTTCTCTATTTATAACACTTTGCTTTATTCTTCTTTTGTAGGCTTTACTGCAGTCTGTAGTTGAGCAGCGTGAAAAAGCCATTGAAAAACAGTACGCATCTGCAGTTGAAAAACAAGCTCAGAAGTGTGAAGAACTGCTTGCTGCTCAGGTAATTGCAATGTTTTAGCATGTGCACGTGCACGCGCGCGCGCGCACACACACACACTGCTCAGAGTGTTTTAGGATGTATATTAGGATCACTATACAGTGGATGTGATTTGACAGCACATAATATATAATGTACTACTTCTAAAAGGGTCATGCCAGCTATTTTAGTTCAACAGTTTCAAAGCTGAATTGAAATTATGGTTCTAGTCAAGATTTGAAAATGATACTTCTTTGACAGCCCAAGACAGTTTTTCTTCTCTTATGTCAAGTCCAGACAAGAAACTGCCAAAATGAAGGCACCTTTTAGTGAGTTCATTCTACATTTCCTTTCACCTGACCTAGTGTGAGAAAGATTAGCTGGCAACACAAGGTTGCTGTTGCCAAGGTATGCCTGATTGTGGTTCAGAAATACCATAATCTTTGAATGGGCTCTTTTTTGTACACCAGTTCAAGACACTGGGATCTGTAGTCTCAAACCCCCCCACCCCCACCTCACCTCACCCAAAAAAGAGAATACTTATTTGTCATGGTCCCCATGAAATCACACAAATGAGTTAAACTCTGTGCATGCACAAACAACTCGGAATGTTCCAGAGCTGTGAAATAGCCACAGGCTCCTCATACTTACTCAACATTCTAGAACCTCTTCCCAGCGATCTTTACGTAAATATTCCTCTTTGTGTATATAGTTCTATCTCATAATTTCTTCTAAATTATTGTTCTCTTCACCCCCAAAAAAGTTGCTTCACGTTATAGTCAGTATTGTTACTGTGTTATGGCCTCTCCAGCTTCAACAATGTGAGGGCTGTAACAACAAGATCCCCTTCAAGGAAGGTGAAATAGGGACACACGTTTCAGAGCTCAGTAACAGAATCCTACATATTTTTGTTTGTAAGAATACTTAATTGCTGAATGCACAGGATTCACAGCTGGAATTCCTCTAGGATTTTCTGTGCCTTCAGGATTCACATATGAGGAGTCTTGGCCAACAGGAGTCTCAACTCATAACCGTACTGCAACAGGCTGAGATGACCCATGTGTCCTCATATGTCTAGCCACTTTTGTCCCTGGACTTCCCTTTCTCAATCCCTTTTCTACCCCTTCTCCATGTAGACGGCTCTCCCAAGAAAAAGACTCCTACTAAATCTGTTGTATTGCTAATCATAGATAAGAAACTTTCCCTCTACCTGCTCCTTTTAATCATCATCATCCCCTTCATGGACACAGGTCTTGATGTGGCAGAGGAACTTATGTGCTTCATGCTGATAATAGAGCCATGCTGGTAATAGTGTTGCCAACCAGAAGGGTTTCCCAAATCAGACAAGTCTCAAGTGAGAAGCCAGACTGACTGTGTCCACCAACCATTAATTATTATGAGAAGAAATAAGCAGAAATCCATAACAAATTGGTTATCTCCTGAGTCAACAAGGACCATATCACATTCTATAGCTCTTGGAATCTGGTAACAAGTGGTCTACAGGGCCTGGCATTTTCTATTGAGTAACCAGGGTAGAGTGCTGAAAAGTGACTGAAACAACATAAACATAACACTTGAACATCTGCTAAAAACTGAACTACTCTTATGAGGCAAAACCAGCAGCCTGTAGTTTTCCAAAGAAGAATGATGGAAATTTGGAAAAGGATACACCCAAATGATGCTATACGTGAACAACAATTAATGAACCAGAGAAGATTTATCATCTGGAATGAGGTATTTTCAGAATTGGAATTGCAAGAACTGGAAAAGCTGGGAAAAGAAGAAACATCACAGAATAATGACCAAGATGAGGAAGACAATTGGATGGTAGAGGCACTTGTGACAGTGAAAGAAAATGTATCAGTAAGAGAACAACCTGTGAAACAATCAAGCAAGCATGAAATGACAAAATAACAGAACTCATCAAAGGAAAAAAATATTAAATAATATTAACCAAAATACAGAAAGACAAAGGCTTCCTATACTGTACCAATTACAAAGTAAAGCAGTAAAAAATCTACTGATTGATGCAAATGTGGTCATCAGTACAATTTCAGTCAATGTGCTAGAGAAATTTTATCAGCTCATGTATAACACAGCTGTCATAATAACCATGGAGCTTGGTTACAAATTGCCAAAAAAAAAAAAACAACAGGAAACTCCTAACACTCGAAAATGGAAAATTTGGCTGAAAAAAGAAAATAAACAAATTACATGCAGACATTAGCAATTTAAAATACTTGAAAGATTTAAAACATAAAAACGAAAAAGTAAAAGCGAGATTATGCAAAGAATGTGACTTAGAAACAATTGTTAAAATTATGGAAGAATTAAAATTACACTTAAAATATTGGGAAAACACAATTTTGAAACAACAACTATTCTATAAATCACTAGGAGAAAATGTAGTTCAAAGAAACTAGGGCCATGTAAAAATGAATCTTTAAAATGTTGAGAAGACCCAACTGAACAAAATAAAAATGCTTTCTGGATCGAAAACATCTACAAAGAAGCCCAAGGAAAACATATGGATGATATTGTAATAACAACTGAAAAGATTATGAGGCAAGTATATTTTGTGAAAAAATGTATATTTGGACCAGATGAGTTGCATGGCTTTTCATTAAACCATTTAAAAATTGTCTATATAACAATATAAATTAATCATCTGATTCAAAATTCTACAAGTGAAGACTGGGTAACTACAGGTTGGTCATTTCTGATAATAAAAATCAAGAAAGGGGCATTGAACCCCGGTAATTATCAACTCATTACATGCCTTCCAACAACGTTTAAACTATTCACAGGAATTCTTGCACAATCAGTGTATAATTATGTAATTGGAAACGTTGTACAGTGGAACCTCGGTTAACGATTGCATAAGGACAGAATCAGATAAGGACCTGATTTTTTGCACAAAAACGTGTATCGGATAACGACCGTTTGTCATTATGCAATGTGGTCATTTTTGGCTCTCTGGAAAGGGAAGCGGCCAAGCGCCTGGCAACTTCCCTTTCTGGAGGGCTGCTCTAGCCCCATACAAACCGGCGCTCGCACTGCTGGTTTGTTTGGGGCCATAACGCACCTGCCCACCCACCAAAGGTGGCAGGGGTGGCAGAGAGCCCAAAATGGGCGACAAAACTCCCTCACAATGTAGTGTTTTTTTGGCCATTTCAAAAAGGATGGCATTTTCTCCTATCTTCCTGCAGGCTCTGGGAGGTTTAGAGGTCCTTTTCTGTGCTATTCCCGCCTTTCTAGGAGGTCCCTGGGCCGCACAATAGCTGAAAAAAGTTGTGGCTGCCATTTTTTACTTCAATTCCCAGAAGCCCAAGCACCCTGTAAAACAAAATGGCTACCGCATGCATGGCCCTAGAGGCCTCATCGTGAGACTGAGTGGCGGAGATGGGAGACCGCCCAGAGAGGTTTAGAGAAAGTTTTCCAGGAATTTTATAGGGGAGGTTCATACAAACCTTTGATATTGACAGTATTCAAACACAACTTGGTATGCACCCAGGATTTCTCCCCCCCCCCCATTTTTTATTTTTTATTTTAGTAAAACCAAGTTAATGGCATCCTCATCTTTTTGTTGAGATTAAAGCTGTTACACTGGCATAATTGAGATTATGAGGAATGTGCTAGGAGATTATCTGATTGTAAAACTTGATGAGAACCTTACTGGTGGCCTTATATTAGCTACAACCTAATTTTTTTGTTTAAATATGCTGACGATATACTAGCAATCATTATACTGATGTGTAAAGATATGGAGGAGACCCCAGTGAACAGGGTGGCAGACGAGGTCCAGAATTTGTTCATTTTTGTGTCAAAGATTACTCTGGGTTGAAAGGATTTTTGCAGGAGACACCCCAGTGAGGCTCCTTTCATGTCCCCCATCATGCAGCTCTCGGGTATCGAGCCCGTCTTTCCAGTCTCCAAGCCTAGCGCCTTAACCACCAAGCCACCAGGGGAGATTTAGGTCCAGAATTTAAAACCTCTAGCTCCCCTGTGGATTGGAGTTGGATGATGCAAAGGGGGCTGGTGTTTTGTGATTGTAGTGAAAAGTGGGGAAAGAAAAATGGAGTAAAGTTAGTAGTATTAGAAGAGGAAAGAGTTAACAGCTGTGGAGAAACAAAAAGAATAGTTGGCAATGGTGGAGGAAAAACAGTGCAGGAAAGGAGAAGAGATAAAAGAGGCAGAAATCGGAAAAGAAGGGAAGAAAATTGAGGGAAGGAACCCATAACAGAATTACAGTAATACCCTGGTTAACGTGTGCATGGCCGTCGCCGGGCAGCCACCCCAGCCGGGGGTGAGGAGAGAGCCGGGCGAGCGACAAAGGGGCCTGCCGCCGCCGCCGGGCAGCCACCCCAGCCGGGGGTGAGGAGAGAGCCGGGCGAGCGGCAAAGGGGCCTGCCGCCGCCGCCGTCGCCGGGCAGCCACCCCAGCCGGGGGTGAGGAGAGAGCCGGGCCAGCGGCAAAGGGGCCCGCCGCCGTCGCCGGGCAGCCACCCCAGCCGGGGGTGAGGAGAGAGCCGGGCGAGCGGCAGAAATGGAGTAGCCATAATTGTCAATAAAAGAGTGAGAAAAGCAGTAATGGGATACAATCTCAAAAATGACAGAATGATGTCAGTCAGAATTCAAGGCAAACCTTTCAATGTCACTGTGATCCAAATATACGCACCAACCACTGGTGCAGACGAAGCCACAATGGACCAGTTCTATGAGGACTTACAACACCTCATAGAACAGACACCAAGAAATGATGTCCAAATTATATTAGGAGATTGGAATGCCAAAGTAGGAAATCAAAAAGTGGAGGGAATAACAGGCAAATTTGGTCTTGGAACACAGAATGAAGCAGGACAAAGATTGATAGATTTCTGCCAAGAGAATGCACTGGTCATAGCAAACACTCTCTTCCAGCAACACAAGAGGCGACTTTACACATGGACATCACCAGATGGCCAACACCGAAACCAGATTGACTACATACTCTGCAGCCAAAGATGGAGAACCTCCATACAGTCAGCAAAAACAAGACCTGGAGCAGACTGTGGCTCAGATCACAACCTATTGATCGCAAAATTCAGGCTTAGACTAAAGAAAATAGGGAAAACACGGAGACCAGAAAGATATCACCTAGACAGCATCCCTAAAGAATACACGGTGGAGGTGATGAACAGATTTAATGGCTTAGATTCGGTAGACAGAGTACCAGAAGAATTATGGACGGAGATGAGGGACATCATGCAGGAAGCAGCAAAGAAAACCATACCAAAAGAAAAGAAGAGTAAGAAAGCAAAGTGGTTGTCTGATGAAGCTCTTAAAATAGCAGAGGAAAGAAGGAACGCAAAAGCCAAAGGAGAAAGGAAAAACTACAATCATTTGAACACAGAATTTCAAAGAAAAGAAAGGAGAGATAAGGAAAACTACCTAAAAGAACAGTACAGAGAAATGGAGGAAAACAACAAAAGAGGCAGAACCAGAGATCTTTTCAAAAAAATCAGGGAAATTAAGGGAACATTTAAAGCAAAAATGACCATGATAAGGGACAAAGGAAAGGAGCTAGCTGATGCAGAAGAGATTAAGAAAAGATGGAAAGAGTACACAGAGGAACTCTACAAAAAGGACCTCAACACGCCTGACAATCACAATGATGAAGAAGTAGAACTTGAGCCAGACATCCTGGAGAGCGAAGTCATAAAGGCCCTAAAGAGCACTGCAAACAACAAAGCTAGTGGAGATGATGGTATCCCAGTTGAATTTTTCAAAACGCTAAAAGATGACGGCGTCAAATTACTGCATTTAATATGCCAGCAGATTTGGAAAACAAAACAATGGCCACAGGATTGGAAAAGATCAGTATACGTCCCAATCCCAAAAAAGGGCAATGCCAAAGAATGTTCAAATTATCGAACAATCGCGCTCATCCCACACGCTAGTAAGGTGATGCTCAAGATAATACAGGACAGACTTCAGCAGCACGTGGAAAGAGAATTACCAGAGGTGCATGCTGGTTTCAGAAGAGGCAGGGGGACCAGAGACCACATTGCTAATATACGTTGGATCATGGAGAAAACAAAGGAATACCAGAAACAAGTTTACTTTTGTTTTATTGACTACACTAAGGCATTTGACTGTGTGGACCACAACAAGATGTGGCAAGTAATTAAAGAGATGGGAATACCAGAGCACCTCATATGCCTCCTGAGAAATCTGTACATGAACCAAGAAGCAACAGTTAGGACAGAGCACGGAATGACAGAGTGGTTTGGAATAGGAAAAGGAGTAAGACAAGGCTGCATTTTGTCACCATGCCTATTCAACCTATACACAGAGCACATAATGCGCAGTGCAGGGATGGAGGAATCACAATATGGGATTAAAATCTCTGGGAGAAACATCAACAATCTGAGATATGCAGACGATACCACCCTAATGGCAGAAAGTGAGGAAGACCTAAAGAATCTCTTGATTGGGCTGAAGGAGGAGAGTGCAAAAGCTGGCTTGAGACTCAATATCAAGAAAACCAAGATAATGGCAACAGGCCCAATCAGTTCCTGGAAAATAGATGGGGAAGAAGTAGAAGCAGTGACAGATTTTACTTTCTTAGGATCAAAGATCACTGCAGATGGGGAGTGTAGCCATGAAATAAAAAGGCGACTGATTCTTGGGAGACAAGCAATGAGAAACCTGGGGAACATAGTGAAAAGCAGAGACATCACATTGAAAACAAAAATTAGAATAGTCAAAGCAATGGTTTTCCCAGTAGTGATGTACGGATGTGAGAGCTGGACAATTAGGAAGGCTGAACGCAGAAGAATAGATGCCTTTGAAATGTGGTGTTGGAGGAGGATTTTGAGAGTCCCTTGGACAGCGAGGAGAACAAATAGGTCAATCTTAGAAGAAATTAACCCTGACTGCTCATTGGAAGGTCAAATAGTAAAGATGAAGCTAAAATACTTTGGACATCAAATGAGAAGGGAGGATTCACTTGAGAAGGCATTGATGCTGGGAAAGGTGGAGGGCAAAAGAAGAAGGGGGAGGCCAAGGATGAGATGGCTAGATGGCATTGTAGACACAATGGGCACAGAGCTGGGAGGGCTGAGGGGGATGGTGGAGGACAGAGGCGCCTGGAGAACAATGGTCCATAGGGTCGCAAAGGGTCGGAACCGACTGTGCGACTGAACAACAACAACGTGTGCATTGCACAAAGTTAAAACCAGATAACGTTGGGAAATTTGAGGGAAACTTTTGCACCGCACAACGTTAAGTTAACGTTGTGTGATGCAAAAGTTTTCCTCAAATTTCCCGACGTTGATCTCCGGATCGCTAAGTGGTTTAGCGATCGGGGGGGGGGGTGTTCTGAAGAAAGGCTGGGAAAAGGGTCCCCAGCTTCTCTTCAGAAACAACCCCCCACCTGGATCGCTAATTGTGGGAGGAAATCCTGATACAATGAAAATGCCCAAGCAGACATGGTCCAGCCAGCTGCTTGAGGACAGCTCTGAAGGAACCAACCTCAACCAGTATATTGTATTGCCAAAATTTCAGTAGCAGATAAGAGTACAGGAACAATAGTGCATTCAATAGCAGAACTGGTAGCATAGAGAACAATGGAGAATATTCAGCCGTTGGTTACATTCAGCATACATTGTATCTAACATTAGGGTACCGTGTGAGAATCATGCAAGCTACAGTGATTAGAGTCCTGATTGGTTAAAGCAGCTAAACAGCATACTAGCCTCGTGAAGTCTGCGTGATCAGCCTCTCTATAGCAAAAGTCAAAGACCTTGATTACATGTGCTGACATTCTTCCAGGGAGATATTGAAACATAGTAAAAGGATGCGGGGCGTCTCTTGAGAAGAACTCATAAAACAAGCAGGGGTGTGTGCACCCTCGATGAACTTGACTTATGGTTCATCCCTATCAGATCCCCACATGCCCCCACAATCTTCCAACAGCTAATCCCTTTAGCGATTCAGGCAGAGGTTTCTGAAGAGAGGCTGGGGAAAAGTTTCCCCAGCTTCTCTTCAGAAACACACACAAACCCGGCCAGGATTGGTAAGGGGCTTAGCGATTCAGGCCGGGAGGGGAGGGTTCTGAAGAGAGGTTGGGAAAAGTTTCCCCAGCCTCTCTTCAGAAACATCCCCCCACACCTGGATCGCTAAGCCCCTTAGTGATCCAGGCGGAAGTTTCTGTAGAGAGGCTGGGAAATTTTTCCCAGCTTCACTTCAGAAACACCCACCACCACTGCCTGGATAGCTAAGGGGCTTAGCGATCCAGGTGAGAGAGTGTGTGAGTGTGTGTGTGGGGGGGTCTGAAGAAAAGGGTCCCCAGCCTCTCTTCAGAAATACACCACCGCCACCACCACCAACGGGGTATCACTGTAGTTGTTGTTGGACTTCTATATCTAAAGAGGACCCATGGAATGGGATGCTGTCCAGATAAAAGTGCAACTGGAACAATCTCGACAATGGAGTGATTATCACCGAAGGCTCAGGAAACCCAAAGGCCAAGCCGGATAATTGAATGGTTGTTTGAGGTGAACATGCAAGGAGCGTGCCCTGCTAAGTGCACTTGTTCTCAGCACCACGTTTTGTGGCAATAATGAGACTGAAGAATAAAAAAGAGATAGTGACAGTGAAGCAAACATTACCAATTCATAGGGTAATAGTTAAATAGTTAATCTTGTTTAGAGCACCAAATTATATATATTATTAAAGTTGGTTTGTTGCACTTTAAAGAAAAAAAGAAACATCTCTAAGCTTATCATTATTATGGATGACGGTGAGCGGACCACAAAGGTGTACTGTGATAATATTATATTTGGGATGACATGTATAAATACTACAGTAAAACCCCGAATTACAAAAAAAAAAATTTGGTTCCCTGGCCTATTTTGTAACTCGGTTTTTTTCATAACTTGAGGCATGCATTAAAAAATAAAAAAATAACGGAGAGATTTCCTAACTTCTGGCTGCTGCTGCTTCCTTTTCTTACACTTCTGGCATGGCTGGGAGTGATTTTTAGTGCACAAAATGGCGCCACCGCCATTTTGGGTGCTAAAAAATTGAATTTTCAAGTTACTAATTTATCCTCGTAACCCGGCGTATTTCGGAAATCAGAGTTTACGGGGAAAAACATTTTGTAACTCAAAAAATTCGTATCTCGGGGTGTTTGTAAGTCAGGGTTTTACTGTATTGTATTCCTGTATTTTTTGTAAATACACTCTGAGAAGAGTGTACTTCTGTTTTACTCAGTTCCAAGTACTTATTTTTCTGCATTCAGCTTCTAGTCTAATACTTGGATATTATTTATTCCTAAAAAAAGAAAAAGGCAGCTTAGCTGGGTTTAAACAAAGAATCCAAATAAACAGTTCTGCAGAGCATGAGTTTTCCCCCTGTGAAAATGGATTTCTGGTTTGTGTGGACAGCTGTTGTTTGGCAGCAATGGGGATGTTATGCAGGTATTGACACGGCATCAATGTTTTTTCTACATTTCCCCTTCCTTTCCTCCCTTAGAAACTCATGAAAAACCTTTGAGCAAAAAAACAACCTCACAAACTATTTAAATGCCATAAGTTAATTCAGTTATCATCTTATGGATGGAGACCTCATGGTTAAACTGTAGCACTGCAGCCAAAACTGCTGACATTGTGAGTTCAGTCCTGATGGGCTCCAAGTAGATTCAGGCTTTGAACCTTCCAAGGTTGGTAAAATGAGTGCCCAGCATGTTGGGGTAAAAAAATGCTAGTTACATTCATAACCACCGAGAGAGTGTTGTAAGCACTTTTGGGCTGTATATAAGTGTAATTGCGGTTGCTATTATCTTCTTGAAGGACTGAATAGCAGCAATGAACGTAGTAACTGCTACAGAGAAATAAGGATTTTTTTCCTTTTAATAGTATAGGAACAAGGCCTTCAGAGAAAGGTATTTCTAGTAAATCAGATATTTTATAAAATGTTTTCACAATTTCATAGAAAGGGCAAGAACACAGAACATGTGAAAAAAATATCCATTCCTAGTGGACAAACTCAGAGAAAAGTTATGCTGATAGTCTTCATTGCATCTTCCTCGAAGAGACAAATATTCAGTCTTGCATATGAAAAGGTTCGATGATTACATAGAATAGTTAAATGGAAAAAATATGACAGGACTGACTCAAGAATAGAGATAGCGAAGGAGGGAGAACATGCTCATTGAGTATTTGAATACTAGCCAGATCCATTTTGTTAATCTGCTTCTTTATGTATAATCTTGGTCCCCCCCCCCCTTTATTTTTGTCTATGTTCGTAATTAATCCTTATGATAAACCCAAGACTTCTATCTTGCCGTCTGTTAATTTTTACCAGAAAGACCTAAAAGTATCTTCCTGTAGTAGGGCAAGAAAACCAGAAAATATGACTTTCAGCCTTAATTAAAAGGCCTGTTTCCACACGCCACCTGCAAATCTACTTCAAGCATACACTGTAGGATATTCATTCCTTAATAAGGGAGAGAAGGGTGGTAAGGTTTCTCTGAAATCCTGAAACTGGCACACCATATAAAACCACTGGAATTACTTTTGTGTTAATTGATAATACTGTAATGCTCCTGGAACATAATGAAGCTCTTTTTGCATGGTAGAATTTTAAAGTTGCTTGTGTCAGCATATTTGTACTGCACAAATATAGAGGTCCATCCATATATAGGGAAAGGACCTTTTCAAGCACTCTAGCCAGCTAGATTTGCATAATTGATTAATTCTTGGGAGAAATTAAAATCTTCAATTTCTGATAGTTTATCTGTAGGTTTTTAAGAAAACACATTTAAAGATCAGGACAAATGTGCTTTCATCTGGGAAAGAAAATTGCTATACTATGTTGGCCAATTTTGGTGTATAGTAAAATTCATCCAAGGAAGAGTGCAAGATCATTCAGAAAAAACAGCTAACGACAAAGGAGAGAGGAAACACCCTTGTTTTATTCCTTTGTTTAAATTAAATAAGCTTATTGAGCCTCCTTTAAACCACAGAGCACTTGACCTGTGCAACTTACATAAAGGTTTTGAATCAGCCCTAACATGCCATGTCAAAGTTTATCATCATTTACTGAATAAAAGACCATTTCAGGTCTGTAAAGGCCACAAAAAACATTCATCTGAGATGCCGTAAATGCTTCAACATTAGGCAATAGCTGCAGAGCAATTCCTTCTAAAGCCAATTTATTCTTCGTTCATATTTCCAGCCTTTAGTCATTCCTTGGTCTTAATAGGCCATGAGTATATAGTTTGTCTAAAGAAGAGAGGAGATGATTGCTTGAAAGCACATAAAATTGAATGTCTGACCTTTTAAAAATACAGTGGTATCTCGGTTTACAAATTTAATGTGTTCTCCAGGACGTTTCATATTGCGAAAAATTAGTAAGCCAAAATGCAGTTTCCCATAGGAATGCATTGAAAACCTTTTTTCTGACCTCCAGAATAGATTAATTGGTTTTCAGTGCATTCCTATGGGAAACCACATTTCGGTTTACGAATTTTTCGCAATTAAATTAGTAAACAGTCATTTTTTTCAATGGATTTTCATTCATAAACTGAAAATTACATTAACAGATGCGTTCGTAAACCGAGGTACCACTGAATTGATATTATTGTGGTATGTTTCCATATATCCAGGTTGGATCCTATGTTATTGATTCACCTGAATACTGGAACTAAAATTGATGCCCACCATAAAGGATTAACCCTAAATAATTCATTTGAAACTAGCTCAGGTCTTGTTGCGTTGGCCTGGTATAATGATTTTATATGAGTTTCAATCTGTTGCATATTCACTGGGTTCCCATGGAGGGTTTTTCTAGCATAACTAGTTTTGTTCTTAATTGGATTTGTTGTCTTTCAGAAAATAATGTATTGTAATATCCTTCCCAGATTTGAGAGGTGATTCAAAATGGAATAGAACAATATGACTATAAAAAGGATTTTACTATACTGTAATAAATTTTGATCAGGTATTATTTTCATTGTTATTGACCATTTTCAAGTGTTTCCATACTTTACATAATTCCCCCCTTTTCCTTTCTCTAATTAGATCTTTATAAGATGCTTTTCATCTGAATAATTTTTAAAAGGTTGACGTATTATTATGCCTAAAATAGTGCTTATGTTGGATATTTCTTTTCATATTTTTGCATTCAGATTTAGACCTAATATTCCTGGGTGCCTGAGAAAGATTTTGCAGAGACACCCGTGAATAATTGTTTTAATTCTGAGTGCAAATACTGTATATTAAAAGAAAAGACCAACATAAGCACTGTGAACTTAGAGATAATAAGATTATCTTGTAAATAAAAGATTGAACAAATCAAGTATTTGAAACAATAGAAATTAGCATTGCCCTTGTCCAATCCCTTCACAAGCTTTTGTAAAAACGGTGCGTCTTTAATAGAATTCGAAACATTCTTCATCAAATCATGCCTTTTTAATAAAATTTCTTTCTTCATTTTAAGTAACATAGTCTAAATTCATGTTGTAAGTTAAAATCTATACCTGCCCTACTTAACTCTCATTCTTTTATTTGCAAGCCTAGGTGTTAAAGGGAAGTGATCTCCTCCATATAATCATTTACTTGCTCATAGTAAACAGAATCTAAGTTGCTGGCAGAAATAAAAAACCTCACAACACTGGCTTCCTCTGGCCCAAACCCTCCCAGCATTCATTGGATATGGTAACATTTCTAAAGATCATCAATCTCTCCATTTCGATCCCTCCAGCATTGAATATATGGTCTAGGTTTTTTAAAATAAATAAATAAGTTCATTCTAAGGGAAATAGGTAGATTCTGATTGTTGGGTAGCATGCAGATAGTTCTACCATCTTATCCTTGTCAGATGGAGAACAGTGTTTTTCAGATGCAATTTAAATGTTTGGTTCATTACAACTAGTATAGTTTATGTTTTATTTTGTCAGAATCATTGAATTACATTCAAATGTTACATTGTGTGCCATCAAGTTGGAACCAACCCATTGTGACCCTAATAGGGCGTTCAAGGTACATGAGCTATTTAAGGAGAGATTTTACCAGTTCCATGCCCTATTTAACTTCCATTACTGAACAAGGATTGGAATTCAGGCCTCATGAGTCCTATTCTGTCACTCTATCAACTACAGCACATTGAGTAATCTGAAATGTAAGTACTGGTTATTGGCCAAATTCCTGTTTGTGGCATCACAAAGATGGTATAGCCTTTGGTAGCAAATTGCTGAAAGTTAGGAAGTCATAGTAATAGATGTTATCTCTTATGTCATGAATTGCATTACTCAACACATAACAAATAATGTTTAAACTGACATTGCAGGTTGTAGCAATGACTGGAGTTATAGCATGTGAGTTATGCCAGCAACAGGATTGAACTCACAATGTTAGCAGTTTTGGCTGCAGTGCTACAGTTTAACTATGACGTCTCCATCCATAAGATGATAACTGAATCATCTTATGCCATTTAAATAATTTGTGGAGTTGTTTTTAGTTCAAATGGTTTTCTTGAGCTTCTAAGGGAGGAAAGGAAGGGAAAATGTAGAAAAAACATTGATGCCGTGTCAATGTATTTTTTAACTGAAAATAAAAATAAACTATTTTACCCATTACTTGCTTAGTTTGCAGAAAGAAAGAAAGAGGGAGAAAGAGAATATATCTATAATTTAAGAGTTTGAGGAACACTGCTATCTATCATTCTTGTGAAATAAGATAGCTACAAAATACACCCACTAGATAAACAAATGGAAATATTAGAGTCTCCAGTAAGACACAGAAGACAAAATTGTATCAGGATTCAAAAGAAGGCACTAAGAAAACATAATTTTGTCTTTCAGTTTATTGAAATTGAAATTTATTCTTATATACCGCTTTTCTCGTCCAGCAGACAACCCAAAGCGGTTCACAATGCATAATGTACAGAAATACAATATAGCACCAATTCAAAGCAAAATACAATTTCACAAGCAAAACAACAATGTAAAATTACACAACAGTACATGGTATTGCACCAACTACAATACAAAAATGCAATAAATACAAATCAGCTAGAACCACCCACAAATTCCCATGCCTTCAGAGACCCTCGAAGGGGGAGGGTGGGGCCTGGAAGCCTCTTCGCCCCCAGCGGGGCCAGGTGTGCAGCGATGGCATTCCGCTGGGCATCCCCCTTGCCTTTTAAGTCCTAGGGCGAGGGGGGGTGGGGCCCAGGGCTCCGGCTGGTGGCATGGCCGGGAAGCCTCTCCACCCCCAGCGGGGCCAGGTGTGCATCGGTGGCATTCCGCTGGGCATCCCCCTTGCCTTTTAAGTCCTAGGGCGAGGGGGGTCAGGGCCCAGGGCTCCGGCCAGTGGCGTGGCCGGGAAGCCTCTTTGCCCCCAGCGGGGCCAGGTGTGCGGCGGTGGCGTTCCGCTGGGTGTCCCCCTTGCCTTTTAAGACCTAGGGCGAGGGGGGGCGAGGCCCAGGGCTCCGGCCGGTGGCGTGGCCGGGAAGCCTCTTCGCCCCCAGTGGGGCCAGGTGTGCGGCGGTGGCGTTCCGCTGGGCATCCCCCTCGCCTTTCAAGTCCTAGGGTGAGGGGAGGCGGGGCCCAGGGCTCCGGCCGGTGGCGTGGCCGGGAAGCCTCTTCGCCCCCAGCGGGGCCAGGTGTGCGGCAGTGGCGTTTATCTAGCCAGATGAAGTTCAGCATTTTTTAATTGAAAGCTTTGTTCGTATTCAACACTGTAATGTTATACTGTATATGCAATATTCAACACCGTTATGTCATATATGGAGTTAGTACTAAAATGAAGCACTTAGGTCCATGAGTATGCAAAAGCATTTTGAAAAATTCTTTCTAAATCTGTTTTCCAAACCAAATTAGGTTGTGTCCCCATTTCCATTTCTTCCTGCCACACACAAAACATGCAGTAGGAAGCGTCTGAAATTATTTTAGCAAATGTTTTAAGTCTGTACATCCTGTACCATTTCCCAAAATGTTTTACATAAAGTCTTTCCTTAATTTCTTCATACAGATGTTAAGGGTTTAAAAATGTGCTGGTAAGGAATCATCTTTTTAACAAGTCCAGAGATGAAATTTAGAGGAAAGCTACAGTGACTCTGGCAAAGCAATTCATAAAAAGCATGGTAGCTTATTCACACCTTTATTCAGTTTTTTGCAACAAAATGTATAGCCACATTGGGAATTGCAATAGCTCTTTTCAAAATAGGAAAGACTGCTTTTTATTCCTGATGATACTATTCTTTTATCATAGAAGATAGCTGTTTCAACTTTTAATGTATTCCTCCGCTATAGTAATATTCAGTAATTCCCTCCATGGAGATACCAAACCATATTTTGAAGGGATCGCCATACCATGTACACATGGAAAGCAATGTATTTGCAGTGGAGACATTCCTGATAATGTGCAAGCTTTTCATTTAAGCAAGAACCCTGGAAATTTATCTCCACTACAGTTTCATGTGGAAATGGCCATAATGGAAAGGAGGGGAGCTGGGTGTTTTCCTTCAAGGATGGTGAGCATATCTAGACAAGAAGTTGAATACTCCTTATATGTTACAGTATTATATAGGTCAATCATTCTTGTGTACAATTATTTTCATATATGTGATCTATGTAGTAATTTGCCTTCTTATTTTCTGCAACCAATGGGCAGAACAAGCTGTGTTAGATTATTTGTATGTCTGCTCTCTTCAGAACTGTCTCATTGCAATTCTTAGAAGAAAAAAGTGTTTGTTTTGTGTAGAAAAATATTTAATGCAATAACAAAGCTTTTAAACACAGTATATGATATTTTTAAACTCAATAGGGTTTTGCTCTCCCACACATTTTTTGTAACAAAATGTGAACAATGCACAAAAGTTTCTAACAGTCTTGCTCAATAAGAAAAAATGCAATTTTTAAAAATAATTAACCCACAAGAAGAAATATTTGTAGATTTATGCCGCCATTAACTCACCTAGCAGCCACCCATATCCTGACATCTTCAATATATGGGGATCATAAGCATTTCCTGGCTTGGCCAACAAAATGTTGCAGTAAGCATTCCAGTTCTGGGAGGAAGGTAGCACATAAATGAACTGAACTGTGGCTCTATAGGACAAAACAGAAAGATGACAAGATTAAGCATCTCTGTTGTTTGCAGACATACAATCCTCCTTATCCGGAGGTAGGCCTGAAAGACCAAGGCAAACGTGTGTACGTGGAGGGTAGGTTTTAGGCAGGCACAATTCATGACATTTATCAGCAAATTTCTTAATCACAGGACCTCAGCTTCCAGTTTCTTCCAAGCTTTTGGTACAGGAATAATATTTTACATTAAAGTCACATTCACTTTCATGAAAAATTTGAACATTCAGAAGACAGCCATTTTTAATTTTTATAACATTCACTTTACTTTGACTGTTGTTAGCAAGACCAATTGTCTGGTGTTTTTTTTAGTGGAGGAAAGGCAACAGCAAGAACAAGTTACATATTTGTACTAATGCTTATTACAACCGTGACACTAAGATCTTTTTTACAGCATCAAAGGCTACTTGATATGTTGGACATGGAAAGCAAAGTGATGGAAGAGAAAACAGAAGAATCCTTATTACAGCTGTCTCAGAAATATAAGGTATCTTGTATACACTTTCACTCACAACACTGCACCACAGCATGTAAGATCAGAAGAACAATCCTGACAGGTCCTTCAACTAAATAAACTACTAGGGCTAGCGCTACATGAAATGCTTAGTAATAGTTGCAATGCTATTAATCTTACGTACTAATTTATGCTACTCCTTAACTCTGAGCAGAAACGCACTTTTAGAAACATATTTTAAGTACCCTTGTTTTAACTTCTGTTCTTTTTGTTGAACTATGTTGGTCTTGGACTGTAATAAAAATTGTTTGATTGATTGTATACATGAGGTTGCAATTCTTAGACAATAGTTAATGATGAGTTTTTGCAATAAAATACATGGAGTTACTCTGTATCACCATTCTTTGGTCCTGGGAAGCTGCATTGGGAGGATACACCACTGCGGCCATGACTGCTGAAGTATATGCTGCCATTTCCCTAAAGTGTGTAAGTCTTGTGCACAAAAGGATGGCAGAATATCTTCGCCTCATGAGTATCTTAATGGTATTCCACTGCAAAAGAAGAACAAAGTTTGAAGAAAAAGTAGTTTATTCAAAAATGAGTTTTCCCAGGGTGAGCAATGGTGGGATGACCTACATTGAAATTCTAGAATAAAGAAATTGAACACAAAATGGCTTTGGTACCAACATCAATTTGGATGGTTCAGTTTTGATATTGGCCCTATTTGTGCCTTGTATTCTGTCTTCATCTAATTGGTGAGGATATTTATTTTGTGAGTGGGAGACAAAGCCATAATTGTCAAGTATCCCGATTTGGCCAAGATTTCCCGTATTTCTCCGCTCATTCCTCCCCTTTCCCGCCGTTGTCCCATATTTGAAGGATGGGGAAAGGAGTTACTGTGCACGCGTGTTTATTTATTTATTAAATTTATATACCACCTCACTCGGCACAAGTGTGACTCAAGGAGAGAGAGAGAGAGATAATACAGTTACAAAATATCAATCTCTAAAAATACAGTTACAATTACAAAATCACAGTACACAAATATGCTATTCAGTACACAAAGCAACTGAACACATTACAAGTAATACACCAAGGAAGACAACAAATCCTAACAAGAAAAGAAAAACTCAGACCCATCACCTTCCCTCCAGGCTACACGGCCGAGGGAAAGTCCAACAAGAGTCCTCGTCTCCCTCAAGGCCAAGGGGTGGCCGAGGAGAAAAGTCTAGTGATGGCTCCGGCAGTGCTCCAAAGGCCGGCCGGCTGCACCGCACAGCTGCCTCCCATCTCCCTCAAGCCCGGGGGATGGTTGAAGGGAAGAGTCCAATGTGGGCTGTGGAGCGGGGGTGGCGAAACAGGGTCCTCCCGCCTGTGGACTCCGCACTTTCTAAACCCTCCATCATCAGCGACGGCAGGGGAGGGCGGCTCTTATGGCCCTCTCGAGCCCCAGCTGTGGCTTATCTTACAGTTCCCGTATTTCCAGGAGCTGCACTTGATGGGTATGGACAGAGCAATCTCTGCTTTACAGAAGATACTCCTTCTGGGGAACACACACTTTAACCTTGCAAAATGAATGAATTTTCATCTCCTCTTAACCCTCTCTAACCAGTCCTGGCTGAGAAGAAAATTAGGAGCTTAGCAGTTCTTCTGTAGATGCTAGCACTTTATAATCAATTCTCCTTTATCTTGTTTTAACTTCAAGTTTTTTCTTCCTTAGTTTGAGCTCTTATTTCTTTCTCTTCATTCTGAAGATATAATCTTGCTATTAGTTTACTTATTCTCTTCACTTTCTCCTCTCATAAAAAGAAACCCTTGGGACCTTGATATTATACTTCTTAGCAACAATACATCTCTGGTACTCAGAACCATGTCCTGTTTCCTTAGTTAGAGCTAAGGGCAAGTATATTATCAGTAATTGTTTATGGAGGCTAGAATGTTCTCCCCGAAGTAACCTTTCTTGAATTTGACTTGGTAGGAGACATGTTCCACCAATTTTCTATGTGTAGATACACCACCCAGCTGATTCAGGGCATTGCTTTTTAGTATTTACTTCATCCTGCTGTAAGCATCCTATATCCCAGTGTTTCCCAACCTTTGGGTTTTGGACTTCAATTCCCCAAAGCCTAATTCAATTGTCCACAGCACTGATCAGCCAATGTACTGACTTAGGCTTCTGGGAATCCAGAAGTCCCCTGTGGGGCGTGTGTTGGGAACCACTGCTGTAGCCCCATCATCAAAAAAGGATGCATTTAAAAGGTACAGAAAGTGTTGTGGAGCATTTTGGGCAACTGTGACAAACAGGAACTTCAGAACTTTGTCAAAGGTTGATTTCCCTTTCTGTTGGAAATTAGAACATCTAAAGTTACTTTTGTGACTTGAACATGGTAAAAGTTAGTGAAGAAACTTTAAAAAGAAATGCAAGCTATTCTGAAGTAAGGAAAATAAGGTATTTAAGAGTAACAAACTATTAATATCTACATGCTTTAATATATTCTACATATTTTCAGGAAATGCTGGGGAAATGTATGGAGAATGAAAGAGAACACAATAAGGAGGCTTTGGTGGCAGCTACAAAGGTATCTTAATGTGTGAAAATAAGTGCTGAAATAACTTTTGAAATTAGTTGTTATAATTGAGATATTAGGGAAAGGTGGTTTGATTGTAGGGCCTTAATAGTAGGGGTCTGTACATATCAACTCAAAAATAAATTCTGTGGGGCTTACAAATCAGATAAATAAGTATGTATTAGATCTCAAAATTACTGAAATATCTGTTTGTAATTTTAAAAAAATCAGTGATCATGTTTGGTTCTTAATCATGTCACATATTTTTAAATATTAATATTGTCAATTTATTACAACACAAATAATGAAGAGTGTTGTGTTGTTACACATCAACGGTAACAACAAGAGTAAGTTTTCTACTGGAAGAAAATATATACATATAAAAAATTACAACAGATACAACAAAAACAGCAAAAGCATAACGATACTCAAAATACAAAATATAGGGTGTTTTTTTAAAAAAAAATCAACAAGAAACAGCAGTGAAAGAAGAAAACAGTTCTGATAATTTCAAACTGGCTGAAAGTATATATTTTGGAAAAATATTGCTGACATGCCTGCAAGGATGAACTGAAAGTCCTTTTCATTCCTTCACTCTGGGTACATAGAAAGAGCCTCTTTGCAGATTGTGGTATTTTTGAACCACAACCTGGCAACAGCAACCTTGTATTGCTGGTTATTCTTTCTCACACTAGGTCAGGAGAAAAAAACTGCAGAATGAACTCACCAAAAGGTGCCCTGATTTTGACAGTTTTATGTCTGGCCTAGATAAGGAAGAAGAAGAATTCCTTTACTCCTTAGTTAAATTTCTACAAAAACTCTTTTGCTTTGTTTTTACTCCTCACTGGGGTCCTGCTTAGCACCATTTCCTTCTTGTTTTATCTGCAAAATGGCAAACCAAGGTTAGGAGCTCTTGTCCTCTCTTGATCAGGCTTTTTAATGCCTTCATAGAGCCAAATCTCATTTGCTGTATGATTACACTGTTGTATTATCCTGAGGACAGGGGTTCATTGTCTAGTTCTCCTCTCACGTGGCTGGGCAGGGTGTGTGTGAAAGTGTCCCATGGCAAATAATTTAAACAAATTCTTGGTTTATCTTTGTAATGTGTATCTTGCCTTTTAATAATTTATGATTCTCTGTAGTCTCTTTTCTGTATGACTATACCAAAATGTGGAAAATTGGCAGGCGGTATACGGTAGTTATAATACATTGCCAAGCCTCAGGTAGGTTAGGGGAAAGTTTTTTATTTCCTAACATGAACTAAATTTTCAGAAATAATCTGATGGAAAGCATTTTCTCACAACTGCATTTTTCTTCATGACAGCCAAACTTAATCCAGCATGGGCTGACACGTTTATTTGAATTCAGGCAGGAATAATAATTCTTTTTCAAGACTTTCCTGAAACAACAGTAAGGAATTGCTCTGTTTTAATGAACTAGAAGCTTTGTTGGAAATTAGCAGCTATTCTAAAATATAATTAATGGTTTTCCTCTTAACAGATTCAGTTATCTCTCATTTAGTACTGTACAGTCTAGACTAGAGATATTAACACTGGGTTGTCACCCTTTTAGATTTTAATTATGATAGGATAGATAAATTATAAGTTTTTAACATCTGCTTTTGGTGAATAATTTTCTCAAATAAATTCAAAACTATAAATTCAAAACTGTTCAATACCTGGGAAATGTTGATGTTCCTTTTGCAGAAGGACATGTTACAGGTCAATATTGGCTGATCTTGCTTTTGGGGAGGATGTTGGAGGACAGAGGTGCCTGGAGGGCAATGGTCCATGGGGTCACAAAGGGTTGGAATCGACTGTGTGACTGAACAACAACAAATTTCCACATAAGTCATTGTGGTTAATCCATGCTCTGAATGGAGGAAAGGCAGAAAATCAATGTCTGGCTCGTTGGGAACTTCAGACAAAGCATACTTGGTGGGTAGGTCAGAAAATGAGGATCCAGTGGCACAATAGCTCTACTCAGACCATAGAGGAGATTCTCCTCTTCCCCTCTTTTTAAAAAGTACTTTTATTATACAGCAAATAACATGCAATAAAAATGTAAAGCAAAGCAAGAATTATGGGAATCAAATTAAGAAACAGTTCATCAGTTGATCATTTAATATTTCTTTGCCAGATGTCTGCATGAGGAAATGATGTTAGATTTTACATTGCTGATAAACTAAACTTGGTGCCATATTTATAAGAGGTGTAATTCCACTATCTAGATGATTGCATCTACTTGCTTAGTTTATTCTTTAGTACTGCTTACAAAACATTAACACAGGGTGGCCAAACTACGGCATGTGGGCTGGCCCTGGCCCACAGCACTATTTCATGTGGCCGCAATACCCCTACTGCTACCGGAAGTGGAAGCAGGCGTGTTTATGACAGGCGTAAAATGCACCCGTGCATGTGTAAATATGTCCATGCATGCGTAAATGCACCAGCGCCTGCCGTAAACATTACCATAAATGCATCCGCGGCTGTTGTAAATGCATTTATGACAGCCACAGACGTGTTTTACGACAGCGTTTGCAGCAGGAGGAACCATGTGATCAGCCCACTCAGCTATCCAGGAGGCATGCTCAGGCCTGCAGCGTGAAAAGTTTGGGAAACCCCTGCATTAACATATCAAGTCAACAATGATAAGTTAGACAGAGCTTTCCATTAAGAGGCAATTAACATTCTAGCTGATTTACAGAATGTGATTGTAAGAGATTTGTGTTGCAAACTCAAGCTTTCAATGTGAAACTTTTTTGATTTGTTATTCTGCCATTTCTCTACAAATAATTTCCTCAAAAATATGTACCTCACTACATGACTGCACAAATGTGAATATGAACCAATCTTCCTGCATCCCCACCAACATTTAGAACTATGGTTAATTTCATTTAGCTTTGTTGGGGTAAGGAATCATCTGTGGAGTAGTTTTTAATTGTGCTCCATAATTTTAGTGAACACTGATACAAAAAGGTACTTGATCCACTGAGATTTCCAGAAGTCATCAGAAATCAAAATGGCAAGGCTGCTTCCCCATGCCAATTTATTGTTCTGGGAATGACATTATGTTGTTTTGATAAGAAGATAGTTCAACTTAGAGGCTAAAAATATGTGTACCTCACCTCTGGGTTGTCATTCTTGATAATGTTGGGGAAATTGTGGTTTTAATACCTTGGTGTAGGTCAAAAGCCAAATGTTCTTAAAGAAAAGAAAGAGCCTGGGAATGCCCGAGACAAGAACTTTTTATATTTTGTTCTGCAGAATTGAGTACACAAGTGGTTCTTGTCTAAGAGGCATATCACTCAGTTCATTCCCTTAAAACTACACACTTTATATTTTTCCTGCTACTTACACATTATACATTGATTAACCATAGAATAGAGTCAACAAGTCCTGCCTTGATATTTTGTCTCTCTAAGATCTAGACTAATTAAAACATGGAAACACTGATTGATAGGTAGGAGGAGAGAGAAAGGTTTATAATATCGCACATCCAAGCTTACATTTTAACTAAGAGTCAAGGTGCTATGAAACTACAGCAGAAACAATTAGACAGAGTCTCTTTAGCTCAGACATTTCTATTAAAATAAGAACCGTTCTTCAAAAGGGGGATTTCACTAAAGAAATTGCTGTAAAATTGCTAACCTCTCTTAAGTTCTGCCCTCAACTGACCTATAGTGAATTATAGTCAGTCAAAAGATTTTTTAATCTCTATAGATGTCTCCATTTTTATAGCCTGAAAATTTATCATTAGGATAAAATAGGATGGGCAAGGTAAAGATAAAAATTGAGAAGGCAAAATGATTAATTTTTGTAGCTGAAACATCCATATTTTAAAAGTATTCCTTAAAGAAGTATTGGGTACAGATTGCCCCCATATCTTCAGGTTTCAGTTATCCATGGGTGTAAAAATATTCAACAAAATGCCTGAAATACATAATATATATATTTCTATGGCACATTTATTTATTTATTTATAATTCAAATTTCTATGCTGCCCAATCAAGCGAACCCGACTCAGGGCGGCTCACAACAGGATTAAAACATACATATTAAAAACAATTAAAAACCCAACATTGGGGGCAAAAAACCCCAATTACATTTATAAACTGATGGGGTCTGAACTCTCTGCGACAAACCAGGAAAGGGACCTTGGTGTCCTGGTGGACAGCTCAATGAAGGTGTCAACCCAGTGTGCCTCAGCAGTGAAAAAAGCAAACTCAATGTTAGGGATCATTAGGAAGGGTATAGAAAATAAGTCAGCAAGTGTCATTTTGCCTCTTTATAAATCTATGGTGAGGCCCCATCTGGAATATTGTGTACAGTTCTGGTCGCCATACCTCCAGAAGGATATTATGGAGTTGGAGAAAGTACAGAGGAGGGCAACCAGAATGATTAGGGGACTGGAACACCTTCCTTACCATCTGAGGCTGCAACGGTTGGGCCTTTTCACTCTTGAACGACGGCGTCTAAGAGGTGACCTGATTGAAGTTTATAAAATCATGCACGGTGTGGACAAAGTAGATAAGGAAAAACTGTTTTCCCTATCGCACAACACTAGAACTAGGGGACACTCGATGAAACTTTTGGGTACTAGTTCTCAAACAAATAAGAGAAAGTACTTTTTCACCCAGAGGATTACTGGTCTATGGAACTCCCTGCCAGAAGAAGTGGTGACAGCTGTCAGACTTGACAGCTTTAAGAAAGGATTAGACAAGTTCATGGAGGACAAGGCTATCAATGGCTATAATTATGGCTACCTAAGGACAACCTCCGGGTTGGAGAGATAGGCAGGATATCTCTCAATGCCATTTCCAGGGAATCCTAAGCAGGTGAGGGCATCTCCTTGGGAATACCCTGAAGGAAATGGTGAGCCACTGTGTGAGACAGAATGCTGGACTGGATGGGCTGTGGCCTGTTCCAGCAAGGCTGTTCTTATGTTCTTATGTAACATACCCACCCACCTATTAAAAACTAACCACATTAAAACTGCCCACATTAAAAAGATGGGGAGGCTTCATTTTATAAGCCAACAGGCAGGGGCCACTCTTCCATCTGGGCCCCACACCTGCCCCGCCAGCCAGGTTTTTAATTCTTTTCTGAAAGGCAGCAGCTCCATCTGCACCCGCAACTCTACTGGCAGGAGGTTCCACAAGGCCAGTGCAGACATGGAAAAGGCCCTCCTTCATGTGCCAGAGAGGCGGGCCCCTCTGGCAGATGGAACAATTAGAGAGCCCCTCCGGTCCGCTCTGGTTGGACAGACAGACACTCTTGGGATGATGCGGTCTCTTAGGTATCCTGGCCCACTACCATGTAGGGCTTTAAAGGTCAAAAACCACCTTGAATTGCACCCGGAGACAAACTGGTAACCAGTGCTCCCAAAGCAATGGTGAGGTGCCAGCATAACACCAACACCCCATCACCACCCATGCTGCCGCGTTCTGCACCAGCTGTAACCTCCGAATGGTCATCAAGGACAGCCCCATGTAGAGCGTATTGCAATAATCTAGCCTGGAGGTCACCAGAGCATGTGTGACCATGAGCAGAGAGTCCCAGTACCAGAGCTGGCCATGAGAAGCCACTGTCTGCAATTTAAAGTTTACATGAAATGGAGGCAGATATTTTGGTAGCTCTCGTGTAGAATGATGGAGGCCTTTTAAACCCCTCTTCTGCTTCTATGATGAAGGCATATGTGTTAAATATAGAATTCACTGTTATCCATGGTTTCAGGTATCCAGAGACAAGCTCAGAATGTATCCCCCATGGGGGACCTGTATTTTTAATATAGCCTTGGAGCCTTCAGTGAAAAAGATGCCCCTTTTAAAAAAGTCCAGATTTAAGCCTTCTATTTCTTAATGATTTAAACCATGGGGGTTCTCAAACTTTTTAAGCTTTGGGCCAGACCATGCTCCCTCAGACAGCCCAACTGGCCAAACTGATGGTTCCCCTGCTGTAAATGCCACTGTAAACGCTGTGGGTGCATTTACGGCTGTCATAAACGTGTCTGCTTCCAGTGGCGTGGGCAACATGAAAAGGTGTCATGGGCTGAGTCCAGCCCACGGGCTATAGGTTGAAAACTCCTGATTCAAACCCTCTATTTCTCTCCCCTCCTGGCTCAGAAGGAGGATAGGGAAATCTCCCACTGTGGCCACTTCATATCATTTTGTAACTACACTATAAATAAACAGGGCAACTGCTAACATTTCTGATTGTTTTAACTCTTTCATTTGATTTACAGATAGAAAAAGAGGTTATGCAGGCTGCCATAATAACAGCAGTAAAAGAAGAAAGGGAAATTATGGGAAAGCGCCATGCTGAAGAAAAAGAATTGTGGCAAGCAGAGCGAAACAAAGATCATGAAAGGGTTGCTGAAGCAATTGAAAACACAGTTCAGGAACACAGGCAAATTGCTCAGGTTGGTTATTTTTGTATTGTATTTACTGCATAAATTTTAAAATACTTCACTACGGGAAGTGGAAGGGCGCATGGTATAGCGGTGGCCGAGTGAGTACAGTACAGTACCGATCCACGGTGGTGGGTGCGTGCAGACCTACCCACCGCCGCTGTCCCAAGCAAGCCAGCGGTCTGCTGCTCAGAACGCCGGTTTGTTTGGGGTGAGGAGGTGCAGAGGGAGTGGAAGGGCATGTTTTACCCCATCCCCCGCTGCCGGCCGTGAGCTGGTAACTCTGGGAAGCGGAAGGGCATGTGTTACAGCGGCAGCTGGGTGAGTACTGATCCACGGCAGTGAGTGCGTGCAGACCCACCCGCCGCCACTGCCCCAAGCAAGCCGGCAGTCCGCCGCTCGGACCACCGGTTTGTTTGGGGTAAGGAGGCACCGCCCAGTGCTTCCTCTCCCCCAAACAAACTGGTGCTCGCCTGTGGTCCCTCTGGGCGTAGCTCATGACCAGCTCCCTGCCTGAAGGTGCAGCGGGGGAGTGCAGACCCACCTAGGGCTCCTCCGGGCAGGGAGCCAGCCATGCGCTTCACCGGCTCCCTGCCCAGAAGGGCCACGGGAGAGGACCCGCTTTCCCCAAACCAAGCTGGATCTTGGTTTGGGGGAAAGCGGCTTTTTTAAAAGCAATATCTGGTGCTGGTCCCCATACTGTCCAAATCCGGTTAACGTCCAGACTTGTAGAACCAAGTTTGGATGTTATCAGGAGTTCCACTGTACTGTTTTCTGCTAAGGATGTAAGAGGCATTAGAGATGTGATTTGATAGGGTATTTGCTTAAGCTGGAGTGGTGCAAGAAGTACTTTGAAAACCAATAGCAATTTTTTGCTGTTGAGTTTAAAAAGTAGTGATATGAAAGAGCTGAAATAAAGAATAGGCTTCAGTAGTCCCAGAATAACCAGTTTGTTAGGGAAGTGCTTCAGCTTCTTCTATAGAAATTGGTGCCCAAATTGGCATTTTCTCACAGGTCTATAGTGCATTGTCCAATACAGAATTAATTAATAATATTAAGTATGTAAAAATCATGTTTTGTATATTTTTGGTAGAATGTTACCTAAAGGATTTTCTGACCTAATAGAACAGAACATTAAAAGTATATATGATACATTTTTACAGTTTTTCTTCTGCTTGAAGAAATTTTATAGTATTTTCTGAATTGATACAAAATCTTAGTTGTCTAGCGTTGTTAATTGTTTGCAACATCTTGAATGTCCGTGTCTCTTGGTACCGTGAACTCGTTCTTATACCATAAATTGTCTTATTTTCCTTAATCTTCTCAAAGAAAAAAAATCAGGCTTAAATTATTTTGCAAACCAAAATGTTCACAGATGTGAACTATGTAAATTAAGTTGGGGAAGCCTAGTTTAAACTAAATAATAAACAAAGGTTTATATGTACCTAATAATAAACATGGTACACTGGTCTGTGGCTTATAGGTTCTTCCCTACTCCAGTAAAACTGTGAGGAGGTAGTGTGCTTTCACTTCCAATTTTAATTAAGACAATTCAGTCTTAGCCAGATTATTATCAGTCTTGTTAGTGGTCAATTGTAACAAACCTTTATAAACTATAATTGATTCTGACATTATTCCTACTCATAATTAAGACTAATACTTGACATTATGTTCAACTTTGCTTAACTTAAATGCAAGCAAAAATTTCTAAAGCCCTCTTCCTGGCATACCTCTAAGGACCTAATGCAACTTATTCTCAATGATAAACTGCCTGGATGTGGTCGCCATCCATAAAAGTGTATCACTTCTTTAACCTTTTAACTGAACAGTGTTTTAAGTTTTAAGATATTTTCCTTACAAAAAACAACAGTAGATGTCTTGAAAGTTTTAAAATCCAAGTTTGCCAAGTGATTTAATAAATTGGAAATATTGTTCCATGCAGAGACACAAATATGACCAAGTTAAATAATGTTAAATCATCAGAGAAATGTTGAATGATTTGTACAACAGTATCATCAACAGATGTACAGTACAATCCAAAACATTGTTTGTTTCCCTTAACTGGGGTATGGTGGAATTCCATTGCAGACATGTGCTATCCAGGTGGATAAGTGCAAATTATAAAGGAGAACCATTTTATTCAGTGGAAGGCCTTCATATTCCTTCTTAGTTTTCTGGAATGTCATATGAAAGAAACATTGCTCCTAAAATAAGTGGCGTTCTGATTACAGTATTATATTTGTGTTTCTTCCACACTTTCATGATCTTGTCACGGGTATGGTTTACAATAGGATGTTGGACGGGCAATGTTCCAATTTTTGTTCTATCTTTAGTGTCTTGATTATATTTGGCATGAACCTGTGAATACAAAATCCAAGTTTTATATTGTAGGTTTCAAAATAAATCTTTTAAAAACACTTCCTTCAGTTTCATTATTATTATTTTTGCAACTCAGCCCTTTTGTCTTCCACCAGCTGAAAAAGTTAGATCTATGCCCAGCACCTGGGTTGTATATTTATTTATTCTTCCAGAGGTTTACACTGAAACTAATGTAGCCTAAAAACAGTTCCTTATTTGAGAACCACTGTGATGCTAGGACTCAAGAGACATGAGTTGAAACCCTATTCCTCAGAAGGTGATGACAATTGTAGATCCTTGAAAATCCCACATATCCCAGAATGTGTAGAAGCAATAGGTTGAGAAGAGACCATCTTCTGCCAGATCTACATGTGAAATCAAATTTCCTTAAAAACATGTGTATCCCTCTCAAATGCTGTATTAACAACACCAGATCATTTCTTATCAACCATACCATTCTTAATTGTAGGAACTCCTGTGTATATCTGAAAATTTCGGATTTCCATCTTGTTGCCACGATTAGGCTTGCTATCATATTTCTTACTACTTCATGGCCAAGTGATCTAACATGGGATCGGACATTTATTTAGTAGTATCAAACAAATGTCCCACCTGCCTCATTGTTATCACCACTGAAAAATTATAGCTCATTACTTTGTCAGACCCATCCCCCAATAAAGAGACGGACACTGTGCTGGGTTTAAACTGGGCCACTTTTATTAATTACAATTCAATAATGCAAGCGGGCCGCCATAGCACTGGTAAGGACGAATGGTTATAACCAATTATCTCGACCCCCAACAGGAGCGCAAATGACTTAACCTCTGCTTCTGACGTGAGTCTGGCGAACTTGGAGGTTTGGCAAGCTGTTTCTAGCATAGCCTTCCCTTGTTCCTAAAGCACACCTGATTGGCCACCCGAGTTTCCCTCTATCTTATCCAACCTGTGGCCAACCAAGTGTGCACCTGCCGTATTCTTAGGGGGTCACCCAGTACCCCCTTACCAGTGCTAGCCGCCACATAGGGAGGAGCCTACCACAACTCACCACCCCCCTGACCGCCAACTCGGTCGCCAGGCCCACTTGCAAGGAAGCCAAGAACTGGTCCAAGCCCCTCGCTGAGAGATGTACTCCATCCCTGCGATACAAGGAGGCATCCTGAACACTGATGGCCGGATGCGCCACCATGGTACCCAAGCTGTGTTGAGCAAAAATCAGGCTACGGCCCTGTTGACTGACCACGGCCCGGTCAATGCAGCGTGGGTCGCTGCCCCCCCCCCCGGAAAAAGGACCATGGGATAATATAGGGCCAGACGAAGTGCACCAACGGCCAACAGCACTGCAGGAGGCCGAGCCCTCTGTATGGCAATAATCAAGCCCAAGCCAGTAATCTGGCCCAAATCATTGCCACCTAAGTGGATCAGAATAACATCAGGAGGGGAAGGTGCCCCCAAGGAGAAAAGAAAAGGGAGGAGCTGGTGCCACCGCATTCCACGAACACCATGCCAGCAGAGATGGACCAGGTCCTGCAGGCCAAGATGAGGACCCCAACGGGACGCCATTGCATGTCGGGCCTCCCAAAATATATAGCTGTGGCCCACGAGCCAAACGGACAACACCGAACCAAACGGGACCGGAGCTGTAAGAGAAAATGAGAAACAAGTGCCAGCAGGGTGTTCAACAGAACATGGGGCGAACATACAATCAGAAATGGGTAGAACCCCACCGGCCCATCCGACGAATGTCATCATCCGAGTAACCAAAAAGGGCAGCCGTCGAAGCAGCGCCTATACGAAAGGAATGAGTGCCATACCTGGCTCCTGGCAAGCCAAGGTCGGCCAAAGCAGCCCTGTCACCCGCCAGAATTGGTACTTGGTCAGTGGCCAGCCATCCTGGTGACAAAAGAGGGGGCCACGAGCCAAACCGCGAACCGCCAGAAAGGCGGACAGGGCAGCGACCGGGCAAATTGCGGGAAAGCTGCAACGAAGGAAGGAGACAAAGCAACCCCTACGCTGCTGGTCCGACTTAGAGGAACGAATGTGCAGCTGCACAGAACGCCATGAGAGGGTGACATCATCGAACTCCAGACACCTACGGGAACAGTCGTTACGAGAAAGGGGGACCAGCCCCTCTTGAAAGCCAAACGACTTTGGAGCTGATCATTTGATTAAGGGAAGACCCATACTAGATTACTCAAAGAATTGTTAATTGCCCTTTGCAAACCCCAGTTATATCTGTTTGTTTTATTAGAAACAACTTGCAGCATGATCTGATTAGTTAGCAGAGTCAGCATATAATCTAATCTGACTGTAAATTTTGGCTTCTTACAGAGTTCCAGTCACAGCTACTTTCTATTACCTTACAAGTACTTTCCCATGATGTTTCAAGACACAGACTGAGTCGGGTTCTGCCTGAGTGGGCGGCATATACAAATATGACTATAAATAAATAAATAAAAAATAAATAAATAAACCATCTTGCTTAAACAGCTATTTCTAATTAACAAAGGTAGCAAAGGGATTGCTAATCAATTCTGGATATTCAGTGATTTTTTCCTAGTTATTTAAAAAATTGAAATAAGAGTATGAGCCACTGAAAGACAACAATTTGCAACAAAATTTAGAGAGTATCTTGCAGTTGCTGTTGGGTATCTCTTTCTATCTTAGAAGTAATTTTTCCACATTGTGAGTGATTCCTCTTTGAAAATATCCAAAATGTCTAGAGTAAACAAGGGGGTAACAAAGCCATTAACATGGAGAAGCCCTCCTGACATTAGATCTCCATTTAACATTGAAATAGGTGATGAAGTTACTTACAATGTCCTTTTGCTCAGACAGTTATTCTATCTTGAGCTGTTTGAAAATTATATTTGCTCCTGTTTGAAAATTATATTTGCTTCTCAGTTCTACAGTATTTTTGGAGGCTTCAAGAATTAAACACTTATAATTGTGACTATATCTTCATCCATAAAAAAGAATAAGAGTGGTTAAAAGGAACAAGGCAAGTAGATGAAACAAATAAAATAAGTCATTCAGCCCATACCCATTGCCATTTTCCTTCCCTTGACCAACATCCTCTAACTTACCTGAAAATATTTTTATCCTATCAATAATATACAAAGTCATGTATAATTTTTTTAATTTTATGGCCTGATGGCATTTAGAATCAGATGGGTTTAAAACAATCAATAAGGTAATGCATCTGATGAAGTTGGCTGATACTCTCACAAGTTTATGCTGTAACAAATTGGTCTTTTTTCTTTATTTTCACAATATTAATAAATACATACCCCTCTTCCCTCCTAACCTCGCTTTCCTATTCCCCCTGGCAGGGTCATATCCAAAATTTTATGAGGCTTTCTTGAGGAACTTATACTCATATTCGAAGTATGTTATAAAGGCTAATAAATTATTTCTGCTTTGTGGAGTCCCTTATTATCTATTCCATTTGTATAAACTATAAAAGGATGCCAGTCAGTTTTAAAAGAAGATGGGTAAGTACTAATTCTGGGGATGTAGTAATTGACTGATTTATAACCCAGTTTATTTCATTAAACACTTCTCCACAAAACTGGTCTACTTTTTTACAAAACCACCAGAAGTGTTGACATGATCCCTTACATTTACAGACTCTCCAACATGTAGGTGACATTGCAGTGTTGATACGTGAGAGCCAAAGTGGGGTTAAATACAATTTTGGAGTGTTTTCATTGCAGTCTCCCTAGCAATAACAGAAACCCCTTTATACAGAAATGTTGTAAACATCTCTGACCACTTCTCTTCATTGATTTTAATATTCCAGTCATGTTTCCACATCTTACACAGTCCCTGCAAAGAGCCTAGTTCGGCATTAATCAACAATAAATATAGTTTTGCCACTCCCCCTTTATTTATTTTAGCTAGTGACTAGAGAGGAGATTCAAAGGGGGTGAGGCACCCCCTGGCCAGTTTCCTGACATCAGCTTGCCTACTAAAGTTACTTAGTTGATACCAAGTTAGCCATGAGATGTCCCATTCTCTGAATTGATATCTCTAAAAATCCCTAGAAAGAGGCTGCTGATTGATGTAGTGTTCCACTAATCTAATTAGACTGCTCTTTTCAAAACCTTTAGGGGTTAAATCACCAGTAAGTGACCTAGGTGACAGTGTATTGGTATTAGAGGGGAGGTGTCTGGTAGGAGTTTCTCCTTTCATAGCTTCTACAATTATATTGCAGGATAGAAAGTACTATGGACATTTTGAAGCTGGCTATTTATTTTTTAGAAGGGGTTGAGCTTCTTCTCCTCTCGTGTCTAGGTCAGACATTAAACTGCCAAAATGAAGCCACCTTTTGATGAATTCATTCTGTAGTTCCTTTCGTCTGGCCTAGTGTGAGAAAGATTAGACGGCCATTGCCTGTGGTACACCTGATTGTGGTTCAAAAATACCACAATCTTCGAGGAGGCTCTTTCTGTGTGCCAGGAATTGAGCTAAATGGTGTCCTTCTTAACATGACCTGGCTTCAGGTCTTTTGCTTTTTTACAAACTGTCTAGCAACAGCACCTTTACTGTATACTGTTGTCCGGGGGGGAGTGGGGAGTAGCACAACCGTTGGCATGGCTGAGACTATTCAGATTCCTAATTCTTTATTAACTGTGGCTGAACTTGGTTACTTAACCTAAGCAATTCATAGTTTTGCATCCATTTCTTGCTGGTGAATAGAATACCAACCCCAATTCTTGGATGGGCTCTCCCACACCAAGTCAGCAACAAGATTTTGGCCATTTAAAAGAATACCATCCTCTTACTCCATCCCCTCTCAAATACCTATGGATATAATCAGTTGCCATTTTAGACTAGGGGACTAAGGCTGTGATTCATATTTTGGGGGGAGTAAGTCGTACTGAATTCATTGAGGCTTGAGTAGTCCTACACAGGCTTCTGCAATTAGTATATCGTGTTTTTATAATACTAGAATATAGAATCATCCTGTGAATGTCAATGAGGGAAATTGAGGATAGTCAATGGGAATATCTTCACGTAGTGCATTGTTAAACCGTTTCATTCACTTCCAAAAAGATGTGGGGACAACAATTAATTATTTTCCCCCAAAGGAATTGAAAATTCACATGGAGGATAAGGCTATCAGTGGCTCCTAGTCATCATGACTATTTGCTGACTTTCTGAATTACAAATAATAAGCCTCAGAAATGCCAATTGCTGGGGAACATCATATCCTTCTTCTGAGCTTACCAGAGGCATTTGGTTAGCCACTGGAATGGAGGCTGCTGAACTGGATAGGCCATTGCTCTGATCAGAGTTCTTATAATCCTGTGGCTTTTAAGTCATAGACTGAATCCTTTTACTTTAAATGACTTCATTTTAAAAGCTAAAATTCAACCCTGCGCAGTGGAGGCAGCAGTGGCAGCAGCATCGATTTTCTGCAGTCCCCACTTACTTCTGCTGGGACTGGGAGAGTTTGGCAGGAATATCCGCTCCCTTCCACTGTTTGCGCGGGTACTGCAGTGGCTCAAGTCGCTAAGACGCTCTGGGAAGCGGAAGGTCAGCAGTTCGATTCCTGAGTACTGCAGGACGGAAATGAGCTCCCGTCTTCATCCCAGCTCCTGCTAACCTAACAGTTCGAAAGCAAGAAATTGCAAGTAGATAAATAGGGACCACTTCATGGGAAGGTAACAGCGTTCCGTGCGCTCCAGTGTCTAGTCATGCCTGCCACATGACCACGAAAATGTCTGCAGAAGCAGACAGCGTTGGCTCTTCGGCTTACAAACAGATGAGCACTGCACCCTAGAGTTGGATACGACTGGCTTTCGAGCAAGGGAAACCTTTACCTTTACTTCCACTGTTTGCATGAGGTTTCTCCAGAGCGCGAGCTTTAGTTGTGAATGCGCCTTGGAGAAGAGCTTAAAAGTTTTGTGTGTGTGTGTGTGTGTGTGTGTGTGTGTGTGTGTGTGTGTGTGTGTGTGTGTGTGTGTGTGTGTGTGTGTGTATGGAGATGCATCAATTTATATAAAACCCTTATTTATGTAAAAAGCTACAGAACAGGCTTTTTACGTAAATTGGGAGTTTACTGTATAAGCATTCTCTTTCCTTGGCAAAGGGCACCACTTTCTCCTCTTTTCTTTGATGAGGGCTCATATTCATGCCTGAGGGCAGAATGCATGAGAGATACAGTGGAACTTCACCTAACATACGGCTCACGTAACATACAAAAATCGCATAACAAAAGGAAATCCATCAAAAATAGTGGCTCAGTTAACCATTTTTCCCCATGATGGATTAATTGGTTTTCAATGCATTGCTATGGGAAACTGTGTTTCAGTTAACAAATTTTGGTTTTCAATGCATTCCTATGAGAAATTGCATTCAGTGCATTCCCATGGGAAATTTGCTTTACAAATTTTTTGTAGTACAAAAGATCCCAGAGAACATATTAAATTTGTTAAGCGAGGTTCCACTGTTGTGCTGTTTGCCCCAGATGTGAAAATTGCTGGTTAAACATCTCTGAAGTATTAGCTATTAATTTCTACTCCTCCATTATACTCACTTCCTGGTGTCCTTGACAAGAAGGGCAACAGTGCAGAAACTATCTCTGTCGAGTTGGGTGGCAATAGAAATTTGAAGAATAAATAAATAAATAAAACAGAAATGAATACCCCACCCCACCCCAGTATAACCGATCCCAGAAGAATTTGTGGTCTGTTCCTGAATTTCTGCAGTAAATTACGCCACTGATTTTCAGCATTAGTACCCACTACCAATTTCTGACAGCCAAAATATTTAATTTGCTTTTGCTTGGAGGTAGGAGGCCACAGAAAGGGAGCCTAAGAGGGGGTAGTTTGCGTATTCTTGGCCTAGAAAAGATCATCATTCCTAAGGATGATGTTGTTTCAGTCTTTATGTTTGATGATTTGGTGTCTGAGGTGGCCTGCCTCACTGCATTTCCAACAGTCTCTCTATTCTGCTTGTTGTGGCACACATTTATTCCATCCTCTCAAACTATGGGATATGCCTGGGGCCACATGGAGAGACTGAGGGCTACCTGAGTCTTATTAGCCAGCCACCTCTGGCATATATTTTGAATATTGAATGGAACACTATTACGCACTCAAGAATTTGCAGAAGTCTTCTTTTTAACAGCTTTTCTCCTCCCATCCTCTTTTTCTAGGAAGGGCTTATACAGATTGAAATCTTTGAGGAGTAATTAGTGAGATTAAAGAGTGTTTTAAAATTTCCACCGCTAAAGGGCAGGGAGGAGAGCACAAATCATGTTATTTTAGAGTGACATCCAAACAGGTCTGTGCTGAGGTGGATATTTGTGGAAGGAAGAAAAGATATGTGCAGTTTTCCTGCTCCTGAAATGCCTAAAGCAAAATGTGTACACCCTTTAGTCTACAGTACTCTTATTTTCTTCTAACAGGTAATGGTTGAAGCGGCAATCCTGGAAGAACAAAAAAAAAGTGAGAAAGCTGTAGAAGAAGCTGTTAAGCAAGCCCGAGAAGAATTAATGGAATATGTTAGGGAACAGAAAAGGGTAAGTGTTGCGGGCTCTTGCACAACAGAGTGCCATATGTGGCAGGGGCTTAAGAGGATGCTGTGGCAGTAGAGCAGGGGTTCACATCCTACAGCCCATGTGCCAGATCCAGCCTGCGGTGCCAAATAATCTGACCCCCGACCTTGCTCCAGCCGCCGCCGGTGGAATCAACCGCGGACTCATTTATGGCTGCGTAGATACATTTATGCAGCCATAAATGAGTCTGCGGCCATGGTGAACACATTTACTACAGCCGTACATGAGTCCATAGCCATTGTAAATGTGTTTACAAAACCGTGGTTGCATTTTATAGCACCAGTCCGGCCTGCTCGGATGTCTGAGGGGCCGTGGTCCGGCCCACGGCTGAAAAACATTGAGAACCCCTGCACTAGAGAGTCACTGTTGGAAGTATGAGATATTATTCCCTTGTCTCAGTCAATTCAGAAGATGACTAATAAAATTTTCACTTATGTTCGCTGAACAAGTAGCTGTCCCGTTGGTGTTGGACTAAAGCAAGCATTTTCATCTATCACCATTGGCTGCATTGCTTTGGGTTGATGAGAGTTGTCATCTAATAATATCTGAAAGGCCTCAGCTGTATACCATGCTAAATTATCTTCATCAGAAATTAAGCAAAAAAGAGTCTTCTTGTGGAAATGTGAAATACTGTATCAGGATCATTGTCATGAAGACATCAAGAAATGTTTAGCTACTTCCAGCAACACAAACCTGCAGAGATCCAAGACAGCTGGAAATCACCTCCCTAGTGATGTAACTCTTCTCAGAAAGTTGGTAAAGGGGACTTTATTAATTTCTAACTTAACATTAATTCTCCTAGAGTCATATAGTCATATACGTTAGTATGTTTAGAAAGTTTATGTTCCAACAGAAATATTTAGAAATATGCAAAGGAAGGATTGTAAGTAATGTGTAGAAAATTATTTAGTGCTCAAACAAAATGTTCCATGTTTTCGAAATATTACAGATAGTGCATTTTGCTTGGGGCTTTTTAAAGGATTTATGTTATTTTTGTTCTTAGGCTTGGAAACAGTTTTAGGTGCACTCCTTGTTTGGTATAGAGCAGTGATTCTCAACCTGTGGTCCATGGGCTGGATGTGGGCCACGACGCCATTTCATGTGGCACCACCTCCACCACACCAGGAAGTGCCATGTGGTGGAGGAAGGGCAAAATGGCCGTCCAGCCCTGGAAGCTGTCTGAGGGAACGTGAACCGGCCCCCGGCTTTAAAAGGTTGGGAACTCCTGGTATAGAGAGTAGAAGTTAGTCTTCACAATACAAAACTGGTTCTACCTTACTATTAACTGTAGAAGCCATTCAGAGAAACATAGCCATCTTAAAAGGCTTCAGGATGTTATCTGAAGAAGCCATTGTTATCCTTAAGAGTAAATCATTAAGCTGACAGGCAGTTTAATCAAAAGGAAGGGTGGGATGGAACATTTGATTCAAGAAGGGTGAGGCTGTGAGGAAAAAGCAGGTTCCCAAAGGACAAGCTCTCATGTGGTCAGGTTTCTGGGATTTGATAACAAGCAAAAGGAGCCTGAGTCATTAAGGCTGTCTAATCAGAACAGCATGAGCCTTTTCAGTTAACCACATAGATATGTTGATACAAAAGAAAAGAAAAGATAGCTTTGTTGGTGGTACATGTATAAAAACAAAATCCACAGTTGGATATACCTTTATAAAAAAATTTTACTGTGAGGTCCACAGCTGGACACAGTCTGAGCAGGGAGAGTTGAAGTTGATTCCCCATCCTACACTTGGAGTACAGAAAAGTAAGGGCAAGCATTTGGGTCTAAACTTCCTTGGGGTCCAGGCGCCCCTGGCTCTGGCAAACACCTAAATGTAAGATCTCACCTTTAAAACCAAGGCAGAAACATTTGGATTCCTCTTTCGCATAAGTTGTACCATCCTTTCCTTTGAGAAAAGGTTGGGTCCAAAGCTGTAAACATGAAGAACTTGTATTCACGAAGAAACTGACTTTGCAAACATAAAGCATGTGCCAACAGGGCTTTACCTTTCAGGACTCTATTATTACCTTTTTTTAAAATAATGTTTATTTAAAAGAGAAGAAAAAGGCATTTGATGTGCATTTTGGGGGTCATTAGACATAATAAGCAATTATGAATTATAAAAACATAGAGAACTACTTTTGTGGGAAGAGATCATAGTAGGATAAGAAGCTCATCTGATAACACAAGGAGTCCTTCAGAATATTAAAAAAGAAAGAAATGCCACATTGATATCTAGCTGTAAATCATACATTGCTTATATTGGGGGCTGGGGGGTTGTTGGAGCTGGAAGGCCGGACATCACCCCCTGGGCCTTGGACTCTCCTGCTGGTCATTTTGTGAACTTTTTGTTGTTATTTGTAGTGGACTTTATCATGTTGGGATGTTTATGTGGTACTTTGTTAGCCGCCCTAAGTCACATTGCGAGTGGGCGGCATATAAGTGTAATAGAAATAGTAATAAATTTGTTTGAGACCTCACAGCCACAAAAGCTGACCTAATTCTGAAACTTTACAGCTTTCTTTCCTCCATCGTCCTATATGGACTACTTATTCTGATAAAGAGTTCTGGACAACTCAAAAGACTGGTTGATGCTATTATAAAGTAAATGTTATGTTGATTTTTTTGAAGTATTATTTTTCTAGTCTGTGATGTATGTCTGATACCAAACTGTTGGAGTCATCAGACTTTGTATCTAAGCAAGTGCTTT
Organism: Bradypodion ventrale; assembly: GCA_035047345.1. Taxonomy (NCBI): domain Eukaryota; kingdom Metazoa; phylum Chordata; class Lepidosauria; order Squamata; family Chamaeleonidae; genus Bradypodion; species Bradypodion ventrale. The sequence continues at coordinate 177,101,377 of JAWDJE010000005.1, forward strand.
ATTTGAAATTTGGCTAGCAATTTAAATTAAGTAGACAAACTTTTAACAGTCAATCCTGTCTTAAGCACGACTCTTGCCCCTTCCCTTGTTTCTGCTGGTAGCACAGGGCGCTCACTGAAGCAAGAGGGTCTACAAGTCCGATTAGGATGGCCTGGGAAAGGATCTCCTCTAAGGAGGCAAGGGGCAAAGTACTCTCCCGAGTGGAATGAGAGTGATAAGGCTGGTTCTCAATTTGCCCCAGTGGCAATTTAATGTTCAGTTTGAGATTAAGGCTGGCCACACCTTGAAGGACATATTTCTCATGAGAACAAAGCCCCTTGTTAACCCTTTCATACTGGGGGTGGCAACCTGGCCTTGAATTGCTAAGGCAGGAAAGTGTGGGATGATCCATACCTCCACTTCTCATCTGGAAATAGGCTCCTTGCAGCATTGCAGCCTGAATTCCTCTGAGCTGGTTCCTGCATTGCTGAACAATGGTTCAGTGTGAGCGTGCTAGCAATTCTCCCCTTTCAGACTCCCAGATGTAGTTTGGGAGGTCTTAATAAATTACTAACAAAAAGGAATTCTTTTTGTAGTTTTATTGTAAAGAAGTAGAACAAATCGAGAATATAAAAATAAGGTTATGCATCCTAGCTATTTGGTTCAGCTAGAGCACGTCTCTAAAAAGATAGACTATTTTCAAAGTATAGAAAAAGCACTTCTTATGCAGCGAAGCCGCCCATAGCATAAAATAGCTTGGTGGTTCAGTCAAACAGCATGGCTAGCGGAATCATGTTCATTTTGATGATTCTCCCCCTACGATCTGTTTTTTTTTTAAACCTCTTTCTGTGAAGGACAATGACAATAAAGATGTATCTATTCACGGAAATGCCTGCAGACGCAGACAGTGCTGGCTCTTTGGCTATAAACAGAGATGAGCACTGAACCCTAGAGTTGGATACGACTGGCTTTCGAGCAAGGGTGAACTTTACTTAAGGTAAGGTAAGGTTTCCCTTGCTCGAAAGCCAGCCGTATCCGACTCTAGGGTTCAGTGCTCATCTCTGTTTCAAAGCCGAAGAGCCAGCGCTGTCTGCTTCTGCAGACGTTTCCATGGTCATGTGGCAGGCATGACTAGACACCGGAGCGCACGGAACGCTGTTACCTTCCCACCGAAATGGTCCCTATTTATCTACTTGCAATTTCTTGCTTTCGAACTGCTAGGTTGGCAGGAGCTGGGACAAAGACGGGAGCTCATTCCATCCTGCAGTACTTGGGAATCGAACTGCTGACCTTCCGCCTCCCAGTCAGCATCTTAGCCACTTGAGCTACTTCTTATAGGGCTCTCATGGGAACCTTTGAAATTCAATGTGCGTTGTCCATGCGTCAGTGATGTGATTGATGGATCACAAAGCACCCCAAGAATATGATTGTACCTGTTACAGTTTGCATTCTTGCTAGTTGTTGACTCTCCAGAGTACAGTGTTTACCACTAGCTAGCAGAAGAGATTTCTCTAGCATAGAAAAGCTGCATCTGCTGAAATGAAGCAGACACTTCAAAATGGATTCTAGCTGGCTGCTAGAATTGAACCCCAAATTGATCCAAAGCTTAGCAAAGCATTGCCATGTGATTACATATCAAGCATCATATTAAAACACTTTAAATTTAATGCATCTCGATTTATGGAATTCATTACAAATCCTTCCTATTGAAATGAATTTGTTTTGTACCTGATTATAATTTTAAATTACTAAAATTGAGAAAACAGGAGTCGGCAAAAGTAAAAAGAAACATCTTTGGAGCACATGTCAATTTTATGATTTTTCACAGATTAACAGGATAATAAATATCGTTTTTATTTAATTAAATCACTAACTTGTCTCATCTGAAGTATACCAGTAACAGTTATAATAGCCAAATAATTGAAAGCTCGTTGAGAAATTGAGAGGAAGAGCACTTGTTGAGCTTATTGGAAGTTGGTTTTAAAGGAAAGGGGCTACAGCCAAGAAAGCATTCTTCCTGGCGTTGATTTATTTAGCCTCCTTTGGTGTCAGCATTCTTGACATCATGGACTGTGAAAATGAGTAGGAAGAATAGATGTTTTGAAGGAGAAACATTCCAATAAGTATAGAGGTCCAAAACCAGGGGTGGCCAAACTTTTCAGGCCATGGGCTAGTCATGTGTTTGAGTATGTCGGTCATGTGGTTTCTCCCACCAGAAGCGCAAGTAAAATGTGCATGCACATATGGTGTTTTACGTCTGCTTCTGGGAGTGGTGAGGAGGCTGGGCTAGATGATTTGGCGCTGCGGACTGTAGTTTGGGCATCCCTGTCCTAAACTGTTATGGACTTTATAGATTGTAACTACAGTGGTACCTCATGTTACAAAATTAATTCATTCCTCTGGGTTTTTCATATTGCAAAAAATCATATCTTGAAGCATGGTTGCTCATAGGAAATCATTGAAAACCAAAAAAAAATCTGTTCTGGAGGTCAGAAAAAAGTAAAAAAAAACATATTTTTTCCTGTTCCAAATTCTTTATAAGGTGCATTTTGGAATTTTTCACCACGTTTTTGCCACTTTATAAAGAGATTTGAACAGATAAAAAACATTCCACTTCCTCCCCTCCCCCTGTTTTTTTCCTGACCTCTGGAAGGGATTGATTGGTTTTCAATGCATTTTCAGCACTTCTGACAGCGACCTCTAGTGGCCAACTCTGGTAATGTGCCGGACCTGTCCCTGACAATCAGCTGTAAGCTCCCCTGCCACCCAGAAGCAGGGCTGCCATCAGGGCAGTACTACCAGTACTGCCATATAGGGCCTGGTGCTGACAGGATATGTGTGCCTCCCTGGAGAGGGCTGAGTATATGAGTACACCTAAGCTGTGAACCCAGTTTTTCAGGGGAGGGACATACTCCTATCCAAGCCAGGTAAATTACCCTCTAACCAGGCATTACAATCTTTGTCTTATCTGGATTCAGTTTCAGTTCATTATACCTTATCCAATCCATTACAGATGCTGAAGGACCTGTGTTGCTTATACCACCTCACCTGCAGATGAAAAAGAGGAAAGATAGAGTTGTGTGTCATTCACATATTGATAACAATTAACTCCAAATCTCTGAGTGGCTTCACCCAGCGGTTTCATATAGATGTTAAAAAGCATTGGGGAAATGGCTAATCCCTGAGGGACCAAACAACAAAGGTCCTAAGCAGTGGACATTGTCTCCCTAAACTTCCATCTGAGAGCAGCCCTTTAGGAAGGAATGGAATTACCAAAGGACAGCACCTACAAGTCCTAAAGTTAATAGGTGTCAGTCATCCACCTCTTTCTGTACTGCCATTCTAAAGATTTGAGTTCACCAAAGTGCTGCCGAACAATAGAACATTCTTTTGGTTAAAATTTTAGAAGCGGTAGCCATGTTAATCTGTGCAAGCATATCAGAGAGTAAGCAATACAAAACAACAAAAAAGTGGCACCTTAAAGACTAGCTCCTATATTTATATGTGAGCTTTTGTGGACTGGATCAAGTCCACTTCATCGGATATAAGAGTGAGACCTCATGGTATCAGTTCTTTAGGTTGGCTCTTTTCTGGTAACTTGGAAAGAAACTGATTCTCATTAAATACTTGTGTCATGATGTAGGCTTTGGTCCATAAATGGATGTGCCATAATAAATTTGTTAGTTTTTGAGATGCCAAAAGGCCCTCTTTTGTTTTTTTGTTTTTGTTTTCCTAGCAGGCTACCTTGGCTATTCCTTTGGAATTTATTTAGGAACAGATCTCAAATGTTTCATTTAATAAAAGCCCATACAGTGGACCCTTGATTAACGAAGCGTTCGAATAGCGTCATTTCCGCTTACCGACGTGACTATCCGCACAATGATGAAAAACCGTCGTTGTGCGGATTAATGACATTTTTTAACGTTGTTGTGCAGATAATGACAGTTTTTTGCCGCTAGATGGCGCAGCTGCCATTGGAAACCGCACAACGACTTTTCCCCTATAGCAACACTACTTGGGGAACCAAGCAATGTCGTTATGTGAAGGTCTACTATATTGTTGTTCACTTCTAATTCCAAAAGTTTAGGTTCAGGTATTTTGTTCGGGCACACATTTTTTTCTTTTTTCTTTTTTTTTTTTTTTGCCTCAGAATTCACCAAGTCTTTCTATCATAAACAATTTACAGTGGCATTCTAACAGTATTATATTGTATAACACTGTTCAAGACAGAATTACATGCTGCTTCTCATCCCCATGTCATATGCACAATAATCTTACTGAATAGATCAGACAGAGAGGTGATGACTGGCTCAGGGTCGCTGTTGTGTCCTAATGGTTTGATCCTCCACATGGATAACAATGTATCTGAACCAATGTAACCTTGCCTATGGGCAACAATGTAACCTTAGCTGTATCACATAAACCCTGTAATAGGACGCGAGCTAATGACCACCAGTTGGCAGCAGCGAGCGTCCAAGCTCTCTTGGTCCAAACTCATCAAAGGCAACAGCGCGGGAAGTTTTCCCGCCACCACCTACACCTGGACAAGAAGGGCGTGACCAGCAATGACGTCACGCAGACATTAGCCAATGGGCTATCTTGGAACCACGTTCAAATGTGTTACTACTGTATATAAAGAGCTATTGATCCGCCATTACCTCATGTTCCCTCTGACCACCATGCAATAAACCTGAGTTAACCCAGCCCGAGGCTGTGTCCTGTGTCTTGGTTTTCATACACCAAATTGGCCACGAAGGTGGGATAATGGATCCCCAAGGAGCAGCCAGGGCACAGAGCGGGTTCAACATCACCAAACCGCAAGACTGGGAGCTTTTTGAGATGGACTTCCAGGCGGCGCTGGTGGAACTCAAAGTCAAAGAAGACGATGAGGAGAGAAAGAGGGCCATCCTCACCAGAATGCTTGGGATAGAAACCAAGCGAACGCTGGTGGGCATCATTGCACCGAAGAAGGTGAGCGAATTCAAAGCAGACGACATCATGAAGCTGCTGCGTGAGCGTTTCCGTCCCTCGAGGGCAATGTTTCCCGCTCGGAGCGCGTTTTGGAGGCGAGTCCAAGCGCCGGACGAGTCGGTTGAGGCATTCGTAACAGCCATGAGGATAGCCGCCGGCCCCTGCAGATGGGACGACCTAGAGACGGCCCTCAGGGACGGAGTGCTGTGTGGCCTGAAGGACAAGGAGGTGCAGCGCAGCTTGATGAACAAGGAGCCACCACCCACGCTGGCAGAGGTTGTAGAGGCCGCGGAAGCCGCGGAGTCCACGAATGCTGGAGTGGACGAAATGCACCAGTGGCGTGAGTGGCGTCCTAGAGCCGGCAAAGCGGAGAATTCGGTGCACGGAAAGTCCGGACAGTCGGTGCACGCAACCCGAAGGGCCTCAAAGTCGTCTACGGAAGGCAGCGACGGCGAGGAGGTCCAGAGGGTCCGAAAAGGGGGGCGCCGCTGCGATGGTTGCGGAGCGGCCCATGAGCGCGCAAGGTGCCCATTCAGGAAAGCCGAGTGTTACACCTGCGGACGTCGGGGGCACATCGCCAAGGCGTGCAGAAAACGGAAGGAGGGCCGGAGGCAGTCACAAGACCGCTCAACCAGACCGGACCGTCCAGCAAGGTCCAAAGATGGCGCCCAGACCACGAGGAAGCAGGACGGCGTGGGCCGCATCTCGGACGACAGCGAGGACGACGCTCCGGTGTTCAGCGTGGCCGCGGGACAGTCCCATTACTTCGTTGAGGTACTAGTACAAGGGGCCCCTATCAGGATGGAAATTGACTCGGGGTCCTCCTATTCTATAATTTCCCAGAAAGAGTTCTTGAAAATCGACCCCCACGTGCGACCCAAACTTAAAACGTTGAGGTCCACGCTACGAGATGTACAGGGGAACAGCATTCCAGTATTGGGGGTCGGGAAATTTCGGGTCAGTTTTAAGAGACATTCCGCGGAGCTGCCCCTAGTTGTCCTTAAGGGGGGTAGTTGTAGCCTCCTAGGGACGCAGTGGTTTCAGCCCTTAGGTTTGTTCATAGGGGGAGTGCATACCGTGGGGGTGGATCCAATACAAGCGGTGTGCGACGCGCATTCCGCCGTTTTTAAAAAAGGACTCGGAAAGTTCAAGGGACCCCCTGTAGCCTTCGACCTAGACCCGGAGGTCCGCCCGATAAGACTCAAACCGCGCAGGGTGCCATTCGCACTAAAGGACAAAATAGAGGCGGAACTGGACAAACTGGTGGGCCAGGGGATTCTTATTCCTGTTGATTCCGCGGAGTGGGAAACTCCAATTGTAACCGCTCTGAAGGCTAACGGGGAGGTGCACATTTGCGCTGATTATAAGTGTACAATTAACAAGGCGATCCGCCCTAATGCATACCCGGTGCCGGTGGTCAGCCACCTTCTGGCCAGGCTGAATGGGGGAAAGTGTTTCGCTAAACTCGATTTGGCTCAAGCTTATCAGCAACTCCCTGTAACTCCCGCCACGGCCGCGGCACAAACGATAGTCACACATAAAGGAGCGTTCCAGGTGTCGCGCTTACAGTTCGGCGTGAACTCGGCACCCGGCCTTTTTCAGTCGCTTGTGGAACGCCTCCTGAAGGGGCTGGAGGGGGTGTTGCCTTATTTTGATGACGTGTTGATAACAGGGGGGAGTGAGGCCGAACTGGCAAAGAGATTGGATAAAGTTCTGACTGTCTTCGAGAAAGCGGGGCTACGACTGAGAAAAGACAAATGTGTCTTCTTCGAAACTGAGGTTGAGTTTCTAGGGTTTCGAGTCACGCCAGAGGGTATTAGGCCATCCAAATCCAAAGTAGCCGCCATCAAGAATGCCCCTCGCCCCACATCCAAAACCGAGCTACAGTCATTTCTGGGGCTCCTCAATTTTTACCATACCTTCCTTCCACGGAAGGCGTCCGTGGCCGAGCCACTCCATCGTTTGCTAAAAAAGGAGGAAACATGGGTGTGGGGTGATGAGCAAGAGAGGGCGTTCAAAGAGTTGAAGCAACTCCTAACATCCGAGGCAATCCTAACGCATTTCGATCCCAAACGGCCAGTGGTCTTAGTCTGTGACGCATCCCCGGTGGGGGTGGGAGCGGTGCTTTGCCACGTGTTGGACGACGGAAGGGAAGCCCCGATAGCGTTTTATTCAAGGTCCCTGTCCCAAGCAGAGCGTAATTACGCACAGACCGACAGGGAGGCGCTAGCGATAGTAGCGGGAACCAAAAAATTTCACGATTTTCTGTATGGTCGGCCGTTCAAAATCGTGACGGACCACAAGCCCCTATTAGGAATTTTCACTGCAAATAAGCCCACACCACAGATCCTGTCCCCAAGAATGCTGCGGTGGGCTATTTTTCTCAACGCATACCAGCATGAGCTGGAATACCGGCCCGGGAAGGAGATCAGCCATGCCGACGCACTCTCGAGGTCTCCTTTGCCCTTGTCGGGCGTCCAAAAGGAAAGGGCAGAAAGAGATCGCCAGGTTTTGTTAATAGAGGTTTTAGACTCACCCCCAATAGTACCAGCCGACATTGCCAGGGCCACAGGAAAGGACAGAACGCTAGAGAAAGTTAGCTCATGGGTACAGAAGGGGTGGCCGGCATCATCCCCAGGTACGGAATTCGACCCATTTTTTCGAAAAAGGATAGAGTTGTCCCTAGAGAGGGGCTGCCTGTTGTGGGGCCAACGGGTGGTGGTTCCTACGTCCCTGCGACCGAGGGTACTCGAACTGCTGCACGTCAGCCACCCTGGCATCGTCCGGTCAAAGGCGCTGGCCCGGAGTTACTTCTGGTGGCCACAGCTGGACGCGGACATTGAGCACATGGTCGGCACTTGTGAGGCATGCCAGGGCTCCCGGCCAGAGGCGGCCCGTCTTCCGCATAGGGAATGGGACACAGCAAGGGGGCCATGGTCCAGGGTGCACGTAGACTTCGCTGGCCCATTCCGAGGGACAATGTTTCTCCTGGTGGTGGATGCATTCTCCAAGTGGTTGGAGGTTATCCCAGTAAAGAGTACGTCCTCCGCCACTACAATTAGCCAGCTAAGGCGAGTCTTTTCCACGTTCGGTTTACCCGACACTTTAGTCAGCAATAACGCTAGTTGTTTCACCTCCGCTGAATTCAAGGCATTCATGGAGGCGAACGCCATTCGGCATGTCACATCCGCACCGTTTCACCCCGCCACGAATGGCCAAGTGGAACGGCTGGTGTGAACGGCAAAGGATGCGCTGCGGCGCATGGGCCCGGGGGACCTCAATCACCAAGTATGTCAGTTTTTGTTAGCGTATAGGGTGACCCCCTTAGCGTCAGGTTACTCGCCGGCAGAGCTGCTGATGCGGCGAAAACTGACCACGATCCTGTCCAGGCTAGACCCGACGAGAGTCGAAGACAAAGGAAAAAACATAGGGTTGGCAGTCTCGAAAGGTTTCGCCGTCGGCGATCCTGTTCACTGCAGGAACTACGCCAGCGCAGGTCCAGCCTGGGTACCAGGGACGGTTGTGGAACAGACGGGGCCAGTGTCGTACCGGGTCGAGACTAGCACCGGTCTCCTCTGGAGGAGGCACGCGGACCAACTTAGGCACCGAGTGAGTGGGGGGCCGGTCAGTGGAGCTCAGCGACAGGACTCAGCGTTAGGGTTCTCCCCCACCCGTTTAGCCCAAGGGGGGGACAGCAACGGACAACGGTCCCAAGCACGGGGGGAAAGCTGCGGCCCCGACTCATACCCTTTTGATACGCCAGCTCTGTCAGAGGCTGGGGAAGGGGGAGAGGAGTTCGCGACCGCTGCCCCCGACTTTAATTCTGATTTTGATTTTGAGAGCCGGGGGGGGGTTTCGGGAGTGTTCCCCCACCCGTCCAAGCGAGAAGAGGGGTTTTTCATTAGCCCCCAGTGCCCCCGGTTCTTCCCCAATAAAGCACACACCTCCCAACAACGCCGCGGAGCCGCGGCAAGTCACTAACGAGTCTCCCTCTCCAATTACAGGGCAGGAACCCAGGGGACAAAGAGAAGGTAGCAAACCAGGGGGAAGGCAGCCCGCACCGAGACCCCAGCGTGTTCGAAATAAGCCATCTTGGCTGAGAGACTTCGTCTCATCCTAGGGGGGGGGGAGTGTGGTTTCGAGACTTCGTCTCATCCTAGGGGGGAGGGATGTTGTGTCCTAATGGTTTGATCCTCCACATGGATAACAATGTATCTGAACCAATGTAACCTTGCCTATGGGCAACAATGTAACCTTAGCTGTATCACATAAACCCTGTAATAGGACGCGAGCTAATGACCACCAGTTGGCAGCAATGAGCGTCCAAGCTCTCTTGGTCCAAACTCATCAAAGGCAACAGCGCGGGAAGTTTTCCCGCCACCACCTACACCTGGACAAGAAGGGCGTGACCAGCAATGACGTCACGCAGACATTAGCCAATGGGCTATCTTGGAACCACGTTCAAATGTGTTACTACTGTATATAAAGAGCTATTGATCCGCCATTACCTCATGTTCCCTCTGACCACCATGCAATAAACCTGAGTTAACCCAGCCCGAGGCTGTGTCCTGTGTCTTGGTTTTCATACACCAAAGTCGCCCACTGAGTTTCTTGGCTGAAAAAGTTGAGCTCAAATCCCCCAAGTCTAGTACTTTAACCAACATTAAACATTGGCTCCTTTAAGAGGCAGAAATGAAGTATTCCTAAATATATATAAAGATCTGCACAAAAAATGTATACTTGAAATATTTCTCATGTTTGTTAACTCAGTGGGCTGAGGAATTCACTTTCAAATGATGTATTTATATAATCAAGAGATCCGTTAACACTCCAAAAATGGAAATGAAACAACTACCAGAACTTCAGCATCTTTTGTTAAGCAAGCTGGTTTAACAGATTCTCTAAAAATGAAGAAACATTCACAATAATGGTTAGTTTTGTGATCTCAGGGTTCAAGACCTACCACAGCCAGATGAAGCTCAGTTTTCCCCATTGACGGTGACACCCAGCTTCCTATAATAAAACACTGTCTGTTTCCTGACAACAAAATGACTTGGAATAAACACCAACTCTGCCTTGATATACATGAACAATATTTGCCAACACCAGAAAAGTTTGTTTGGCCCGTGTTTTTTTTTTAAGGCACAATTTCTTAAATGAACCTCAGATTATTTTTATTTGGTTTACATGCACAACCTTGTCAGTTAGCCATATCTCTAAATTTTAATGACAAAAGTTTGGCAGAGGAATGTGTCAAACCTTAATGACTAATCATTTATATTCTGTTATGCATTTTGCAGCTGTGCCTCCTAACCTTTAAGGAAAATATCAAGTAGACTATCTGACGCTGTTTGTCCATAGAGACATACAACACTAGGGATTTTTTTATTAAAAAAAACTATTCTTTAGGACTGCTTTTATTTATTTGTAACACACACCCCCCAATAACACACCATTTTGTTTTCCCTCCTACCTGGCACAATAGTAACTGGTTGTGTCTGGTCAATTTCCTGCAAGAAGATAGCACTGGAGGCATTTTTAAATGTTATTGTTCATAGGTGTAAATGAATATCAGGGGGAAAGGCTGGTCAGAAGCTAATCATAATCAGAAAAGAGTTTATTCATTCTTCTGTGTGCAAAATATCTCCATTGTATGCAGAAAAAAGTAATAATGGCTGAAATGCAGTAGTAAGTAACTAGGGAAGTATTGGTGAACCTTGACACCCCAAATGTTCTTGAACTTCAGTTCCCAGAAGCTCTGATCAGCAAGAGTGCTGACTTGCGCTTCTGATAATTGAAATCCAAGAATACCTGGAGTGCCAAGGTTCGCCATCACTGAACTAGAGTAAGCCCATTGAATCAGTGGAATTTATATAAATATTGACTCGCTAGATCTCCAATGAATCAGTAGGTCTACTCTGTAACTTACTACAGTAGACACTCACATAACAACGTCACTTGGTTCCCCAAGTAGCGTCATTATGCAGAAAATGTCTTGTGGTTTCCTATGGGCGATCTCCCGCAGAACATCAAAAACCATCGATATTCGCACACGACAGTAAAAAAAACCGTCGTTATTTGAATAATGATGTCTTTTGTCGTTGTGCAGGAGATCACGTGGGGGGCATTGGTAGCGTCGTTAATCAAAAATGACACTATTCAAACGCGTCGTTAGTCGGGGGTTCACTGTACTGGATTTCAGCCAATGTTTAACAGGATACTAACGTTAGAAATAAGGTAATAGTTTTGGGGTTGCTCTAGAGAATATACAACTAATTACTTCCTGAAAGTAACTTTCCAAACTGGCTCCATCAACATTAGGAATTGCTCTATCCCTTTATTTGACACATTCAAATCTTTTCAGTCAGCCCATCAAACCATGTGTACATGTTTTAAGCGGTTTTCAGTACACAAATTATCACTAGCATGTTGACCACACAGGTTACAAACCCTATAAATTGAGAAAGCCATGCAATTTAGTAGATTTGTATCTCTTTATGTAAGCTTGGATGTGGATAATGGATAGCAAAATGATGCTTGGGAAACTTTATTCTGAGAAATAGCGTTCCATGTGTCAATCCTATAATAAGAGAGATAGAGAATTGTATTGGTTTTTGCACAGCTGCCCTACTGTTGGGCAGAGTGAGGTAATACATGCTTAGGTGGAAGAGTGATGGCAGTACAGAATTACTTTGACAGCTGTGTACCTCCTAAACTAGCCTGCATCCCTATGGTGGGAGCTGTGTCTTCTCCATTGTCAAAATAAAACACAGCTTTGTGTTTAAATGACAGTGTAAATAGATCATAGTAGATTAAAATTCCTCCTCCCCCCTTTGTAAAATAAAAAGGAAATTTCAGGAATGTGAAATTCTTCGAATGGAAAGGTTTTATTCAAAACATTTAAGAGCTTGCTAGCTCATAATCTCTCTTCTGTTTTGAGTTTTATCAAGGTTATGGAAAAGGGCAACTTGAAAATAAAAATCTGACTGTTTGCTGTATAAAGCAGTGATAGATTTAAAATGTGCATATTTTAGTCCAATTTTGTTCTCCTTGAGTCTTGGCTAGTCCTTAAACCACCATCTCTCACTGGAGAATTGAAATATTATGGGGTGGGGGTGGGGTGGGGACCAAATTTTCATTTGTGATGTAGTGCTTGTCATTATCAACTCATAGTTTTTTATTTGGCAGCCGTAATTTTGTAACTTTGTCACCCCAGTATTAAGATTACCATAACATGTTTCATCTGAGGCAGTCTTGAAGGAACTTATCTGGAAGTTTACTGTTGGTGGCAGCACATCTCCTTTGCCACCAGGTGGGTCACTAGGATTATATTATGCCAAGAATATAGAATATACTTCCTACAATGATTTTTATACAGTCCAGGATGTTGAGTGATAATGTTGCTAATAGCTTTGTTGACGAGGTCTAAGCAATTCTGCTTAGAAAGTAGAGTTTAATCTTTAAAACCCTTGGTCTCCCATGAGGATAATTTTATTCTCTCATTAATACAAAAATCTGGTACAGTATTTCCACTGTCACAGCAGCAAAAGGAAACAGAGTATTCCAGAGTATTGTATTTGCATGCAAAAGGAGTCTCAATGAAGAATGTGAGAATTGTGAACACATACAGGCATCTCCAGGGCAATAACTACACCCTGTTGGCTGATCTTTCCATCCCAGAAGCATGCTGGATTGCTTCTGACATGAATGAACAAGATCGCTTCCTTATGAGTCTGTGGAGCCGTTAGTTTTCATAATTTGCGATTGTTAGCCACCTCAGACATAGAAAGTGGAATAAGCATGATCTAATAAAATAATAGATGTCCATAGGCTAATCATTTTCATTTTCTTCCACAAAGTTCTTAATGCACTAAAGAACCAGCTTCAAAGAGTCCTGCTGATCTAAAAATATTGGGCTAAATCCAATTGTTAGCCAGCTAAAGTAGAATTAGTGGGCACAGCTTGGTAGCAGAAGCGCAAATCCCAACCCACACAGGTTAGAGTTTTGTTTAAATGGGGTAAGAATGTATTGAATATTTAATTATATCCAAATTCAAAAATAAAAAGACTTATGTTTCACAAATACTGAAGAAAGAACAGATTTATGAATGTTTAGTAGCTCAAGTGGCTAAGACGCTGACTGGGAGGCGGGAGGTCAGCAGTTCGATTTCCGAATACTGCAGGACCGAATGAGCTCCCGTCTTTGTCCTAGCTCCTGCCAACCTAACAGTTCGAAAGCAAGAAATTGCAAGTAGATAAATAGGGACCACTTTGGTGGGAAGGTAACAGCTTTCTGTGTGGTCTGGTGTCTAGTCTTGCCTGCCACATGGCCACGGAAACGTCTGCAGCAGCAGAAAGCGCTGGCTCTTTGGCTTTGAAACAGAGATGAGCACTGCACCCTAGAGTCGGATACGACTGGCTTTCGAGCAAGGGAAACCTTACCTTACCTTACCTTAAGTAAAGTTCACCCTTGCTCGAAAGCCAGTCGTATCCAACTCTAGGGTTCAGTGCTCATCTCTGTTTATAGCCAAAGAGCCAGCACTGTCTGCGTCTGCAGGCATTTCTGTGGATAGATACATCTTTATTGTCATTGTCCTTCACAGAACGAGATTGAAAAACCACTTATCGACCCAACAAAACCTAAACAAAATACAACTATACAAAATTATCAACATACTCCCACCCCACATATACACATTTAACCCCTAAAAAGCTCTAGAACTTAAGACTAAAACGATAAAGCTCTAAAAACTCTAAAAACTATATACAGAAGTTCCTTCATAAACTGTATTTCATTGCATTCATAGCCAGAACCGCTTTTGGGTAGAAACTTTCTCAAGCGGCTGGTCCTGGTCTTTATGACCCTATACCTTCTTCTAGAAGGCAGAAGCTGAAAGAGATCATTTCCGGGGTGCATACTATCCTGCACAGTCTCTACAGCTTTCTTATAACACTTGGCGGCATAGATTTGATCTAGAGTGGGAAGAGTACGCCTGATTATCCCCTCCACATTCTTTACGACCCTGGACAGCGTTATTCTTTCCCTAGCTGTACAACTCCCCAACCATACACACAGACTATAGGTTAACACACGCTCTATGGTACAGTGGTAGAATGCCAACAGCAGGTCCTTTGAAAGATTGTTCTTCCTGAGGATTCTCAAGAAGTATAACCTCTGCTGTGCTCTCTTCATCAGATCTTTGGTGTTTGCTCCCTCTGTTAGATCATCCCTCAGCTCCATTCCCAGAAATCGAAACACCGAGACCTGTTCCACACAATTCCCTTCAATAATATGTGGCAGGCATGCATGGAACACTGTTTACCTTCCCACCGAAGTGGTCCCTATTTATTGACTTGCAATTTCTTGCTTTCAAACTGCTAGGTTGGCAGGAGCTGGGACAAAGATGGGTACTCACTCCATTGTGCAGTACATGGGTATCAAACCCTGACCTTCCAATCTTCAAGCTCAGCTTCTTAACCATGTGAGCCACTGCAGTCTCTTAGGAATGTTTAGCATTTTTCCCCTCAATGTATGTTGCTCCTTCTAGATCAAAATCAAGACCAGGGAATTTTACCCTGTAGCAGTAGATTTCTTCTTTAGGCATATCCGTAGTTATGGTTTGGGGAATTGATCAAGTCCTCAACATGTCATTCATTCCCATTCCTGTGTCCAATGGACTTTTTCTTGATATTTAGCTCTTACATTTATCTCCACCTATTTTTTCTGGAAGCTTCTGTGGAAATTTTTTACTAGGTGTGTACCATTAGACCTTGGTGTGTGTACCATTTTTCCTAGGTTTGTACCATTACCATTAGACCTTGTATGTGATTATGTTTTTTCTGTCAGGTAGCCAAAGCTTTTACAATTAGAATGTTTCCTAGCTATGTTCCGCACACATAACCCCAAACTGGAGGCAGTTACTATGTGGTCTAGTTCCACAACATAAGTAGAGTGCAGACCAGAGATTTATCAAAGAGCAAGACCATAAGTCAGTAGTAGAGTACATATTTTGCTTGCTCCCAGGTTTAATTGGACCATCTGCAGTTGTCAAGAAGGAAAGTCCTCTGTCTGAAACTTAAAACTGATACTGCCCCTTAGGAGACTTGAGAGTATGTATACCAGTGTTTCCCAACCTTTGGTTTTTGGACTTCAATTCCCAGAAGCCTAAGTCAATTCCCCAAAGCACTGAGCAGCCAACTACTGACTTAGGCTTCTGGGAATTGAAGTCCCACTGTGGAGCATGTGTCCCATATTGGGAATCACTTGTCATGATGTGTATCCTCTTTCAGGGGATTTTAACCATGCCTTCCTGACACACCTCACCATTTCCCCTCTTACCAGCAGCGTCTGCCACCTCCTTTATGAGGCAACCCCCCCTTTTGAGTTCCCCTTGGGGGCCATTCAACAATTATGTGATCCTTTTTCTGGGGGAAATTTACTCCCTCCCCCTATGTAATCCAACCGTAATTTTCGCTTTGGCCCCCACCCCCCTTAAAATTACGTGATCTGAACCAAATAGTACTGTATTTTGCATTACCAACCAGTGGTGGCACTGCAGGCCAGTTGCACTGTAGCAGGAAGCAATACTCTAGCCTAGCCTCTTGCTCTCCCTACAACCAGGAAGCATGGCTTTCCCCCTCCATTTTCACTGCATGGAGCAAGGCACAAAGGTAAATAAAACCCTTTCTTTTTATGCACAGGTTTGGTTTCCCACTGTTGGTTAGAAACAGCTCCAAATGGATTAGGTAATTTTGATCTGACACCCCCCCCCCGACCCCACGTAATGTTTCTGTAATTCGGATGCCAGAGCTTTGAGGATCACCCATGTAATTGTTGAATGGCCCCTTGGCTCCGCTTGGCCCAGGCTAGTGAGGGTGCAGGGAACCAATTAATCAGAATTAGGTAGCATAAATGTGGCCTCTCAGCATGGTCCAGTCAACCCCAGTCCCATTTCAATAGACACAAAGGGTCTAAGATTAATAAGGTTTATTAAGTTAAGAAAATGAGTATAGCATAAGGAAGCAAACTTGCAAACCTAATCATTCAAAGTAAATACGAAAATAAAAAAATTTAACTGGTTATCTAGGCCCTCAGGCCTTTTCTGACTCACATTCTGTGAAGCTCCCCCACGGCTTGTCCACAGTGAAAGAGAGTGAGCAATTCCTCGCACTGTGGTTTTATTATTTTGATATCAGTCTTCCCACTTGGGGTCTCCCAGCCAATTGAAATTAATTTACATTCCTCTGTCCCTCATTGGTATGTCATATACAGAGACTCCTACACATGAAAATCTCCATCTTGAAAGTACTAAAAAATTAGGTGGGTAAAATTAATGGAAAAAGCACAGTTTAAAACGGGTCTTTTCCGTGACACCACTGATGTATACAATCAATATTAATCAGAATTTTTTTCTCTAGCTACCAGAGGACTGGAATACAACATATCAAAATTGCATATTACAGTACTTTCTCCTACTTAAATCATCTGTGTAATAATACAATCTTATATGTCTTCTTTGAAGAACGGCTTTCCAAATGAGCTATATTCTGTTTGCAGACAGCCCTCTCTATCCTGTCTATTTATTTAATCATATGTGTATTGTCTAGAAAGACCAAAATATTTTTTTACAATCACAGGACCAGAATCCTATTGTCTTGTAAGACTGTGTAAGGACAACTGTACAAGTGGATTGAGGGCAATTTGGGGTGTGTGTGTGTGTGTGTAATTATCTGTCATGTGTTTAATTTTCCCAAGATGGGTCAACCTATTACAGCAAGCTGTCTATTCCATGTGCTGTAAATTGAACAGGATTCTGGCCTAAGCATTGTATCTCTGGATAGCCATTTCTGCAAAATCTTGATATAACATAACACTGTTCAGTATTTTAATATGTCATATTTTGGATACAGTGACTACAGTTAAGATCACCGCCATGCTGGTACCTTTTGAATTTCTATCCTGTATTATGTTCTACCCCTGCACACCATAAGTATAGAGATGCCTTCTCAGTGAGTCTATATTCCATCTAATGCTGTAGAGTACAGTCCAAAACACTTATGCTAAATAAAATTTGTCTTTTAATGTGTCGCAAGACTCTTCTTTTTATTTTGCTACAAAAACTAAAGGAAGCATCTGCACTTGGCATTTACTCTACAGTTTGCATTGAATTTGGCAGGGAGGAAGTCAATATTTTTTTAGTTTAGCTCTGATTCACTGGCATTGTTCTTTGCTTTCTGTCCTTCATGTTTGTAGTTTTAAAAAAGGCTTTAAAGTTGGTATGATAAGCATTATGTCAGATAAATTATAAGCCAGCTGTGGGGGGCGGGGAGAGGAAAGGCAAAGCAAAAACTGTGTTCCTAGTCAAAATTGCCAATTAACACATCCTTAGATCAAAGTCAGGTCTATGGTTGAACCTCCTTGCAAATGTTTGACAGTTTTCTGTGCCTCTGTCCCTGCTGACTCCTGCAACAATGCTTTTTGGATGGCTGTAGTGATTTTGTCTACGGAAACCAGCAGTGACCTGTTTTGAAAAACTGCAGATCAGAATATATTTTCTCTGCTGTGCAGTCAAACCCTAACATGACTACCCTGTAGATCAGGGATTCTCAACCTTGGATGGGGCATCGCTGCCTCAGACAGACCCAGTGTGTAACTTGAGGATCCTTCTGGACTCGCGGCTACTGTTCAATGAGCAGGTGGCAATCGTGGCTAGGAGGGCCTTTGCGCAGCTTTGTGCCATTTACCAGTTACGCCTGCTCCTGGACTGGGACTCCCTGCTCACGGTCACTCACACTCTGGTCATCTCCAGATTGGATTATTGTAATGCACTCTACATGGGGCTGCCCTTCATGACCATTTGGAGGCTTCAGTTGGTCCAGAATGCAGCTGCCCGGGCAGTGATGGGGTGCGGGCCTTAAGCCCATGCTTCACCACTGCTTCGGGAGTTACACTGGTTGCCAGTGTGCCTCGGGGTGCAATTCAAGGTGCTGGTTTTGACCTTTAAAGCCCTTCATGGCATTTGACCAAGGTACTTAAGAGGCCGCATCACCCCAAGGTATTCAGCCCGTCCTACAAGGGCAGACAGGAGGGGCTCTGTGGTGGTCCCATCTGCAAAAGAAGTACATCTTACTGGGACCAGGAAGAGAGCCTTCTTCGTGTCTGCCCCAGCCCTGTGGAACCTCTTACCACCAGAAGTGTGTCTCCAGTCGGAACTACTCCCTTTCAGGAAGATGCTTAAGACCTGGCTATGCCAGCGGGTGTGGGGCACGTTTGACTCCACTTCTCAATCCTGCTGGCTTGTCTAGCCTGCATGAGGGATCTTTCCTGTCCTGGTTATCCTGTTTTAATGTGGGTGGTGGGAGGGCATGGGTATGATAAGTGCTAGTTTTTATGTTTTTTAACTTTGATTTTAGCTGGGGATTTTAGTAATGTTTTTACTTGTAATGTTTTTTAACTGTTTGTGTACTGTGTTTTTCTTCTTTTGTTTGGCCGCCCTGAGTGGTGTTTTACATCAGGAGAGCGGGCTACAAATAAATACATAAATAAAATAAACCTGTGGACTGGATGCGGCCCACGACACCATTTAATGTGGGCCCCCAACCGCCTCCACCACACCAGAAAGTGCCATGTGGTGGAGGAAGGACAAAATGGCCATCCGGCCCCTGAAGCTGTCTGAGGGAGCATGACCCGGCCCCCGTCTTAAAAAGTTTGAGAACTACTGTAGATCATTCTCGATGTTGCTCTGGAGAATTAGATTGTTTGCTAATCATACCCAAATAATAAATGTGTAAAGCCAATAATCAATGATGTGGTGTTTCTTTTTTATTTATTTTATTTATTTTTTTATAATAAATTTTTATTAACTTTTTCAAAAATATACAAACATACATAAAACAAGAGAAAAAACATATATTTCATAAAACGTAGTCTCATACATAGTACTTTCCCTTAAATTCCACCCAGTGTTTATTTACATTGCCCCGGAAAGCTCGTACCCAATATTTACCTCCAGAAACTACTTTGAGTTGGTACAGGTCTACTACTTTCTGCACCCATGAGGGAATAATCTACAAAAGGCTTCCAAATACTCCAGAATCTGTTTTCTTTCAATTTATCTCTTTTTACTTTTATCTCCCATGTCAGTTTATCGTTCAATGCTAAATTCCACATTTCTTTATACCATTCGCTCGTCTGTATAATTACATCATTTTTCCAATGTCTAGCAATGCATTGTCTACCCGTTGTTAACATTATTTCTAGTAATTCTTTTTCTTCCTTGTTTAAACTCATACCAGCCACATCTGTTAACATAATGGTACTTGATTCCAAGTTAATTTTTTTACCCATTATTTCCCCAACCTCTTTTTCTATTCTTCCCCAGAAATCATTTATTATTTTACAACTCCACCACATATGTTCATAAGTTCCAATAGTGTCTTTACATCTCCAACATAAATTATCCTTTTCATTGTCAATCTGATGGAACCTCAGTGGTGTCAAGTACCATTGCCACAGCATTTTATAATTGTGCTCCTTAATTCTTACTGACATAGTTCTCATTATCCTCTTTTTCCACTTATTTTTCCATTCATCTTTTCCTATCTTTATGTTCAAATCGTGTTCCCACTTCGATTTCAGAACTTCCTGTGGTTCACCCCCCCTGTTTAATATGACATAAAGTTTGCTTACTAGACCCTTAATACTTCTGTCTCCTTTTCGAATCTTGGAAACCAATTCTTCAAATTCCGTCTTTTCTCTATCTATATCTAATTCTCTCCTATATTTGTTATTCCAATTATTAACCTTCATTATCTGAAACCAATCCAATTTTAACTGTTCAAATAACTTTTTCTTCTTATCTTCGTCCCTATAAATCCACAACCAATCTTTCACCAAGGAAACTTCATTTCTACCCAATATTTCCTTTGTTTCTTTGTCTATTTTTATCGGAAAGGATGCCATATCTGCTAACTCCAAAAATGGAGAGACACCTGGAGCCAAGTCCTTCTTTAATCTTTTCCACACGTTCACGAGTCCCTTCATCATTGTGTTACTAGTAACCACCATTTTAACATTACTTCCCCAAAAAATCATTTTGCCTATATTCCTATAATCTTTCATCTCGATCTCCTCCCAAATTACTTTTTCCCTTGCCAAAATCTTCACAGCATTCTTAATTTGAAAAGCACGATAATAAACTAATAAATTTGGCATTCCTAAACCCCCATCTTTCTGAGGCAGATACCATAATTTCTTTAGTAATCTAGGTTTTTTACCTCCATTAAAAAAATTATTAAACATCTTTTGAAACTCATTAATTTCTTTTTCATTCATTTGAATTGCAAGTGCATCGAATAAAAAATTAATTCTCGGTAACAACAACATTTTGCAAATTGCAATCCTCCCGAACCATGACAACTTCAACTTTAGAAGACTTTGTATTCTAGCCTTAAATTCCATTTTCAAGCTATCATAATTTAATCTTTTAAGTTCTTCCAATCTATTTGATATAATTATCCCCAAATATTTCAACTTATCTTTGATTTGTATATTGGTTAATCCCGCAATCTTTTCCCTCTCCCCTTCTCCTATGTTACACAGCATCATTTCCGATTTATCCCAATTTATCATCAAACCCGTGATATCCTCGAAATCCTCAAGTTGTATTTTAATCCTATCCATAACCCTCTCGGGATGCTTAGCCGTTATCAATGTATCATCTGCATACATACTTATCTTATTACCCAATATCCCTTCTATTTTTGCATCTTCTCATACTTTTGGCCAGAAATTCCATTGCCATAATAAACAAAATAGGGGACAAAGGACAGCCCTGCCTGGTACCGCCTCAAGCTTTACCTCATCTGTAACTTCATCATTTACTCTAATCTTTGCAATCCCTTTCTGATATAACAAGTCGATTACCCTTCTAAATCTGTCCCCAAATCCGTAGCTTTTAACTATTTCCTTAATCGAGGACCATTGTAAAGAGTCAAATGCCTTAAAAATGTCCAAAGAAATTAAGCCCACCTTTTCATTCGTTCAGTTTACATTATCAATTAGATCTAATACTCTCCTAGTCAAATCAGCCATGTGTCTCCCTTTTAAAAATCCTACCTGATCTGCATTTATATATTCACCCATAAATTTATTTAATCGATTAGCCAATATTGCTGTGAAGATCTTAGCATCTTGATTTATAAGAGAAATTGGTCTATAAGATTCCACTTTTTCCAAATTCTTTCCCATTTTTGGCAGCAGAACGATCGTGGTCCTATACCATGAAGTCGGAATTTGTCCACCGTCTAATATGTAGTTATATAGCTTTACCAGCTTTGGTACCACCACATCTTTAAATTCCTTATAAAAATCAGTCAGTAATCCATCCTCTCCCGGGGCTTTCCCCAACTTCAAATCAGTAATTATCTCCTTTACCTCCTTCTCCGAAACTTGTTCTTCCATTTTATCCCTATATTCCTGTTTTATTCCACTCGATATTTGCCTTTCCAAGATCATTTTAAGCTTCCCCACATCTATCTCTTTTTTTGCATATAAGGCTTGGTAAAATTCCTTCACAATGTTACATTTATCACTAATTTTATTGCACCTTACCCCTTGATTATTAACCAAAACTCCAATTTCCCTTTTTTCCCTTTTAGCTTTTGCAGCTCTTGCCAATAATTTTGAGTTTTTATTACTGAATTCAAAATATTCTCTATTTAAATATATCAAATCTTTTTTTATCTTTTCTATATCCTTGCCCATCAGTTCTGCCTTCAATCCTTGTAGTTTAGCGAAGATTTTTTTATCCTTCTTTTTTGAATGTTCTTCCTGTAGTTGTTTTACTTCCTTTTCTTTTTCATCCTGTGCTAACTTATACTTTTTATACCTGTTACTTGCCAACTTTATACTTTCACCTCTAAAAACCGACTTCATGGTATCCCAAACCACATTAAAATTTACCTCATCATTATCGTTCCAATGCCAACTTTCCATCCAACTTCCTATAATTTGTTCTTTACATTTTTGATCTTTAAATAAATTAGGATCTTATCTCCAATTTCTTCCTCTTCTATTATCCTTTTGTAGCCTCAAATCCAAAATTACTTTAGCGTGGTCCGATTCCTTAAAAATTCCTATTTCCATCTCCTCAATATTTTTAACCATGTTTTCCGTTAAAAACACATAATCTATTCTAGAATAGGATCCGTGAACGTGTGAAAAATAAGAATACGCCCTTTCTGAACCCTTAATCTCTCTCCAAGAGTCTTTCAATCCTAGTGCAACCATCCAATTGTCCAAAATATTCCCCTTAATACCTGCTCCACACCTTGTTAAATTTGTGCAATCCAAATTTGATCTTACCATATTAAAATCGCCAGCCACTATCATCTTTACCGCTTTTTCTGTTACCACAATTTTACGAACTTTTTCTAAAAATTCAGCTTGATGTTCATTTGGAGCATAAATTTCACCAGAGTTATTTCCTCATCATCTATTTTCCCTTTCAGTATCAAATATCTGCCTTTGGATTCTGAGATGCTTTTTATTATCTCAAATCCTAATCTAGTGGAGATCATAATTGCAACTCCTCTTGCTTTTGAAGTACCAAAGGCCATTTCATAGTGTTGCATCCAACCTAAAAAAAGTTTGTTTGTGTCTTGTGATTTCTGATGAGTTTCCTGTAAGAAAACTATGTCGGGTTGGTCCTTCTTCAAGGCCAATTCTAACCTCCTCCTCTTAAGAACAGAACCTGTACCTTTTACATTCCAAGTTAAAACTTTAATATTTCCCATTTTCTATTTCAAATTCATCCTCTCTTACTTCCAAGTTCCCTATTAGGCATGCTGCCTCAAACCCCTCACCAATAAAATAAAAAATATACAAAAAACACACAATACCACCCTCCCCACTTTCTTCAAAAAAAAGGCCGCCTTCGTTCTCCAAAGAGGGGAGGGGGGAACATGCAAGATGTGCATATAGTTGGTGCACCGTGCATCTTACCCTTTCTAAAAACCTGATTATATATTAAAAATTAACAAAATAATCAATTACTCACTGCTCCTTACTTGGCTCTTCCTCCACCATGATCACTGACAACTCCTCCTCTTCTCGTCCCTGCTGCCCACCACCTGTGGCACCACCTGCATCAGCCCCATCTCTTCTTATGGCGCCCGATTCCAACAAGTCCTTTCTGAGAGTTACCCTCTCCTCAGAACCCGCCTTAACCAAATCAAACAAACTCAAAAACTCCAATGGATCAGTCCCTTCATCAATTACCTGCATTTTTTTCCATAAAAAAATCTTAACTGTTGTGGAAATCTCCAATTATACCTTACCCCTTTTTTCATCAACATTTTAGTTACCGGCTTCATCTTGTATCTCCAGGCTCTTTCCTTAATAGATATATCATTATATACTTCCACATCAGAGCCATCAAATTTCAGAGCGCCAGAACCAGCTTGTTTTAAGAAAGCCATTACTCTAAGTTTGTCTCCCCAATTTGCAAATTTAACCAAAACATTTCTTTGAACCACTTTTCCTCTTCTTGGGCCCACCCTATATGTACTTACAATATCTTCCTGTGCAAAATCCTTTCCCATTTTCAAATTGTTTAACCACTGGACAATTCTATCTCTTAGCTGGTCTGGCGTCCTTTCAATCACATGACGTATCACAATATTCTGCTTTCTCATCATCTCTTCCATAGCATCAATCCTTTTTTCATGATCATCAATTTTCACCTTATTTTACCTCACCCCTTCCTGTGTGCCTTTTTTTCGCC
Source organism: Bradypodion ventrale (assembly GCA_035047345.1). NCBI lineage: Eukaryota > Metazoa > Chordata > Lepidosauria > Squamata > Chamaeleonidae > Bradypodion > Bradypodion ventrale. The sequence goes on from JAWDJE010000005.1 coordinate 177,125,112, forward strand.
TTTCATAGCCTTCACCTCATTTTGAACCAATTTCACATTTCCTCTATTTTTTGCAAACTTAGTTCTACTTTTTTTTAGAGAAATCCACAACAGTAGAAACCACCTTGTCCTGTTTTTTCAACATTTCATTTTTGTCCTTCACTCTTGCCTCTTCCATCTTCTCAATCTTCTGAAACAATTTGCCAAGTTCAACCATAATTTGAGTTTGGTCATAGGGTTCGGGTGGTGGTGATGATGATGGAGGAACCTCCTCCATTGGTGCTTTTTCCTTTCTCTTAGATTTCACCACCGGCTCCTCCTCTTTTGCTTTTCTTCTTGTGCCCTTATCCATGATAATATCGCCTAAAAGCTTTAATGCAACAATACTCTTGACTCTTGATGAGCCCTCCCCTTGAGCCTATTCCACTGCTGCCAATATTACATCCTATGGTGACTATAATCCTTTAAGCTTGATGACACTTGATTAAAGAAAAAAAAGAAAAAATTAATTGTTGTAATCCATGGGCAGCAGAAATCCAGAAGCAACCAAAGAGTATTGTAATCCACAACCAACCAACCTCGAAAAAAAGCCAATAGATCCTGGTAAGAAAGAACTCCTAAAATTTTGCCAGATTTTAAAATTTGACTTAAAAAAAGAAAGAAAAAAATAGTTCAAAACTTTTTCAAAAATCCCACTTTAAAAAATCCAGATCAATAATTGTGTTTTGAAACTCCAGCCAAAAACAAAAGAGGAAAGAAGAGGAGGATTAAATCCAAAAATAAAGGAGAAGAAAAAAATATATCCAAGTTTCAATAATGGTGTAACCAAGTAGCCATATAGCTATATTTCCAATGAGCCAAATTATATCCAAATATATCCAATTGTATCCAAAGCCACAGAGGAGGGGAAGAAAAATCCACAGTATCCAAATATTTCAAGAAAAAAACAGGGGTGAGAACTATAATCCACCAAGCAAGGAGTATAAACAAGAGCTCCAATTGTAAAGCGCACACTTTCACTTTTCCCTCTGCCTCGGCTGCAGCTTCAGGGTGGAGCCCCTCCTTCTTCTTCCCCAAACCAACAAACTTTGAAATCGCTCTCTTCCTTCCTTCCGATTCTCCAACACACAAGCCAGACAATGCTTTTTAATTCACCTCTTTCCTTCTTATATCTGCTTTCAGGGCTCCCAAAAGCACTTCAAATCTCCCGGAGGTTACTCAAGCGCCATTATCCAATGGAGGACACAGCTCTCGAATTCCACCATCGTCCACCACCCTTCCGTTCCTCTTTCACTTGCTCTTGCTTAATCCAGTCTTTTCAAAGCAATCAACTGCCCCCTCCAACCGCCGCCGTAGCATCAATTACTTATCTCGTTTTCTCGCTGATTTCTCCCACTTTTTTCACTTCGCCTCCGCTCATCCTGCTGGTCCTGTTCTCAGCACCTCGACCGGAGAAGCCGCGGCTTCCGTCGTGCACCTCTCCAGCCGAGAATACCTCCCAAACTTTGACCGCCCTACGGCAACTTTTCCAGACAAACGAGAGAGAATCTTCTCACAGCAAGAATTTTCTAAACCTTATTCAGTTAAAATCAGGTTTCTCATTGATTTCCACTTTGTAAAGCGTGAGCACACAAATCTGCGTGTTACTCGCCGGCCATCTTAGCTACGCCCCCCAATGTCGTGTTTCTGATTGCCAGTAAAGTAACTATATGTTACTTCAATAAGTCTGGACCTATATATGCTGTAAAAATTTGAGGGAAACCCACTCTTCAATTTAGCATGTATGATTTGTTAAATGTTGTTGTTGTTGTTGTTCAGTCGAACAGTCGATTCCGACCCTTTGCGACCCCATGGACCATTTTCCTCCAGGCACCTCTATCCTCCACCATTCTCAGCCCACTAAGCTCTGCGCCCACTGTGTCCACAATACCATCTATCCATCTCATCCTTGGATGCCCCCTTCTTCTCTTTCCTTCCACCTTTCCCAGCATCAAGGCCTTCTCAAGTGAGTCCTCCCTTCTCATTTGATGTCCAAAGTACTTTAGCTTCATCTTCACTATTTGTCCCTCCAATGAACAGTCAGGATTGATTTCTTCCAATATTGACCTATTTGTTCTCTTTGCTGTCCAAGGGACTCTCAGGACTCTCCTCCAACACCACATTTGTTAAATATAACACGGCAAATGAAAAATCTTCCTGCTCTTTTCTTAATGTGATGGAGAAGAATGTGTTTTAAACTCTTCATGTAAGGAAGTAGAATTTCAACAGGTGAAAAGCAATGTGTATATAATTTAAATCTCAGGCTTGGGGATTTCTCTCTGGGGTTTTTTTCCTATTTATAATGCTTCAGTATGACAAGGTAATAAAAAAAGGGGGGGTGTTTTTACTCTTCTTGTTCCTTTGTATTTAGTTTGGCCCTGGATGGAAAGCCTAAGCTACAACTTAGTAAATGAAGTAAATGAAGACAATAAGGAACTAATAGCTATTATGCTGATATCAGCTAGAATGTGTATTGCAAGGAGCTGGAAACTTGATAGAGTTCTAAAAGTAGAGGAATGGTATAAAGAGATGTGGGATCTTGCATTGAATGACAAACTGACATGGGAAATAAACAAATATAAGGGAAAAATTAAAGAAAATAGATTTTGGAAAATTTGGCAACCTTTTGTGGAATACTCACTGAATGGAGATCAGAGCAATAGCCTTGTACCAGAATATATATATTTTTGGAAATGGTAAAAAAGGCAATATCCTGCAGGCTCTTATAACTTGTAAATACACAGGGTGATTATTAGTGTTTATGTTATGTTTAATGTAATTGGATTCGATAAAAATTGAATATGTTTTTTTCCTTTAAAAAAAACTAAGCTACAACTGACATGCCAGCAATTGACTGTGGTGGGCAAATTCAGAGGTTTAACTTCAGAAAGTGTGTTTATATTTTTCCAGAGGCCGCATTAATGATCCTCCTCCAAGCCCTATATTTTACCACCAACATATGTTAAAAGACCCACTTCTCTGTTTAAATGTGTAGTGACTCTTCAAATGATTTTAAATAACCTTTGCTCTCTGCTTTTTTGAAGCTTCCTCCATTGTTCTTCTTCCCAAATACCTCATACCACGATTTTAATCCGTTCCACGGGGCTCGTTGTTGTACAAAACAATTGCTATACGATACATGCATCGTAAAGCGATTTTCCCTATGGGATGCATCGTACAACAATTATTAATCTTTGCTAAGTGGTTTTTCCCATTGAAAAATTGTACGATTTTTTTCCATAGGGAAAATTGTTATGCGGGACACCCTTTCCCCAAAAAAACCTAGTAGTTATGCGATTTCGTTGCTATACAGGGCAATTGTTGTATGTGGTTCCACTAATTTCAAACCAAAAGGCATTTTTTAAAAAAGTAACATGTTGGACTATTGGCACATCCTAATTTGGAAACAGAGTTTTGCAAAGAACTGTGTAACCTGTCTGCAGTCATAGAGATTCATATCAAACCTTAATGGTCAAAGCACTGTAAATATTAGATGCCGCAAAACACAGATCGGTCCAACTGATACATTTAAACAAGGTCCCACAAGTTGGATTTTTGTCACTTTAGCCCTTCTTGGTCTAACCTTATGACCGCCATGCCAGTGCCAAGAGTGATAATGCAGACAAGGTCGTAGAGAGTTCCTGAGCTCAGTTTCCTGCTCGTTCAGCTAGGCCTGTTCTGTGGCTTTCATAGGATTAAATAAACATTTACACTGAGGTTCTGTGAGCATTTTCACGTTGCCGCTTGCCCTTGTTCAAACAGAAGCGTAAACCCAGAAGATTAGGGAAGGGATTTGTGTGAAGTTGTAGTGTAAGATGAGTTGGTGCACCTGGCTCTCTTTGCAAGCAAAATCAGTTGAACCTGTGTGTTGTATCCATTTTAGCTAAACAAAAGTGAGCCTTGTTTTTGCATATCTGAATAGTAGCTGAATAGGCACTTGGAAATATGGCATAAGTGGTGGTACTATCCTCTTCAATGTACCTTACTCTGCGGGTTGCTGTCTGTCAGGTTTCTTCAGGGGAATTAATGGAACTGAAGGCTAGTTCATGCTTTACCTTCTTGGTAAAAGATCATTCATAATCGCCCTTCTAGACCCACACAGGCTGCTATATATGCCTGTATATAGTTCTCTAACTTATGGACTTACTGAAGATATGTTCAACAAAAGTTTTAACGCGTCCCCACCTCCCACTGGCAGTTGTTCCTACCCCATGCTGTGTCAAAAATAATTTTAAAATTCCATTCCCATTTAAAAACAGTTTGCCACACTTCTTTATTTATTTATATAAAGTAATTTTTAAAAAACATTTTAACTTGCTTTTTCTTTCCACATATGATGAAATGATGTGCAATGGCTATGACTAAAACCTTTTTCTTGTTGTCCCGCTGTGACTAGAAATTGAATACCGTCATAGCGGTTTTGACTCAGGATCATGTCAGTTTTGCATAACTAATCACAGCTAACTGACTGTGTGCAATCTCAACTGGAACGTGCCACAATCAGTGGCAGGAGCATTTGCAAACCTTACAGCAACACCAATGAGATTCTAACCAATAGAGCTTAAGCAGTGTTTCCCAACCTTTGGTTTTTGGACTTCAATTCCCAGAAGGCTATGTCAGTTCCCTAAAGCACTGATCAGCCAATGTACTGACTTAGGCTTCTGGGAATTGAAGCCCCCCTGTGGGGCTTAGGCCCCATGTTGGGAACCACTGAGCTAAAGTAAAGAAATGCACAAAGAATTACTACTATTACTTGCTCTAAGGGGCTGCAGTGGCCCAGTGGTTAAAAAGCTCACCTTGTTAGCTGCAAGGCTGGCAAGTCAGCAGTTTGAGACCCGGGTACTGCATGACAGATTGAATGCCCATCTTTGTTCCAGCTCTTGGGAACCTGAAAGGAGCCTCATTTGGGCGTCCCCTGAGCAGAGTTTCTTCCGCAAAAGGCCTTTCAACCCAAAATAATTTCTGATATGGAATTATTATTACTTGCTGACCCCTCTCAATTTGTCTGACAGTGGGAAAAGTTGCTACAGTAGCAAAATTAGAGGATGGGGTGAATGGTGTCACTAATAAGGGGGGAAATCTTTCCTTCCTCATCCTCCAGTGACAGTATGTCTACTTCTGGGCACTACCACCTAGGGTTGCCATATGTCCCGTTTTTCTGTGATTTTCCTGGATTCAAGCTAATTGTCCCAGTCAGTTCAAGAAAAACATGTAAAAGTCCCGGATTTTAAAATTCGAACAAAGGAAACAAGATCACCTTTCCCCCACCAAGGGATTTTTGCAAAGAGTCAATTCATTGCCTCCTTGCCTTTCTTTCAGTTATCCTGCTTGCAAGCGGTGAAGGCAAAACAGTACCCTGAGGAGCCTGCTGGGGAGGGGGAGATGCTTGCAAGTGGGATAATTGAAAGAAAGGCAGGGAGGCAGTGAATTAACTCTTTGCAACAATCCCTTGGCTCACTTTGAACAATGGCGCAGGCAAGAAGCATGCTGGAGCACCAGCCTGAAGATCTCCAGCTCACGGAACCACTGGAAAAAGGGGGGGAGATGGATGCTGCCCACCCCAAGCGGGGATTTTGTGGGGTCTTAGAGGTGTAGCCTCCTCGACAGCCCCATCCGATGCATGCACAGTTTGAAGAATGCAATGAGGTCATGTGGCTGTCCCGGTTTGGTGGGATAGAATTATGGCAACCCTACTTCCACCAAACCTAAAAAGTGAAATATTTCTAGTCAATCAGAATTAGTCCGAACCAGTAAGGTTTTGATTTGAGGTGAGTTTTGTCCTATTTCAGATGTATCACCTTCCTTCATCATTTAGCTACCAGAGATGTTTCATTACATACTCAAGTCTGGCTATTTAAAAGAGAGAGGAACCTGGAGGCACCCTTTTCACGTGTATTTAGAAAGAATCTTGTCTGAGTAGTTAAGGTTAATTTATTGACTTCTAGTTGAATAACTAAAGAAGCTCATTAAAGGTGAAACGTAAGCCACTCTGAGGGTGTGGTATAAATGCAGATAATAAACAATCCAGAAATATAACATGTGCTTTATTACTGCCGAAGCATGATAATAAAGGTTTGCGTTCCCCAAAAAATCAACATTATTTTGCAGTATTATAGCAGAGAATGTTTGACAGGTACTACACAACAATAATGAATAAAGTTGCAAAAGTGCTGTTAATCTCTTTTTTGTTGCACCAGAGCAGTAGGATATCAGACAAAACATTTTGTACTTTCCTGACTTTTTTCTAAAGAAGGCTGTCTTGCATTTGGAACATATTGGGCTATTCAGTAAATTGTAGTTTGCATGTGCTTCTGTGGTTTCTCCAACCTTACAAAGTCTGCTTTTCAAATGAATTTCTACCAGATAAACATGCCCTACTAAAGATATCTGCCTTAATAAAGGAACAAATAGTCATTAGAACAGGAGTTCTCAACCCAGCCCCTAGTGTGTTTACGTCATCCATATAATGCGCCCGTGCATGCACAAACACGCCTGCGGCTGGCATAAACATAGAAGCGGATGCATTCGCATCAGCCATAAATGTACCCGCTACTGGGGTGGGGGCATGGTTCAACCTGCGGTGCTGTCTGGAGGCGTGGCCAGGCCTGCAACGGAAAAAGGTTGGCCACCCCTCCATTAGAATATTAAATAGCATCTGTTAAAGTGATCTGCAAATTAAATTTTACACTGCTGCTTACTTTACGTTAATGTTTTAAATTGCTAATTTAAATGTATCACATTTCTAGGCTGTCTTTCAATAATCTGGTCCTCAAGCCTAGCAATAAAATTCCTCTGAGTGTACACTTTTTAGTTTCATCAGCTGAAAACAGATTTCCTATTTTGCATTATAAGAAGAGGAAACCTAGTGGTTGAGTAAATTCTAGTATCCAGCTGAGTGATCTTTAGATGAATTTTCCTCTCTAACTTTGCAGCCTAGACACATCGCCTTTAAAGACATGTCCAGCATATGGTATTATAGTTGTATAAACTTCACTGCAATACAAGAAACGACATCCTTAAAGTATTAAATTAGACATAGCCTGAATTACTTCCATATGGCTACTTAATTTATTAGTTTTGTAATGGTAGCTGCTTAGTGTAAGAAACAATAGTCATGAGAAAGTTTAACAAAATATACTAAGAAGTGCTGTCAGTCAGTAGAGAGCCACAGGTGGGCTATAAAAGCCGGGGAAGAGGGGAAAAGACTGTCCTATCTAGGAAATAATGGAATCTGATATACTGTAAGTATTAGTGGGTAATTTATTTTGCTGCATTCTCTGCCAAGCTATAGAGATGAAAGTTTTACACTTCTTTTATGTTCTCATTGGCTATTTGAGGGGGCAATTAATTTACAGTACTAGGAAGTTTTCTATCCTTTGGAGAAACACAGAGGTTCCCATCAGTTTAGCAAAATAATTCCCTTCTTTGCAGTAGCAATTTTTTTCTCCTAAAATTGCTCCTATGACCCAAATATGAGTCATTTAAGCGATGGCAATCTAAAACCTATATTATTAAAGGAGAAGTATGCAATTTTTCTATATCATGTGTTCTCTTTCACATACAAATGTCTTCCTAAAGATAAACATTTTAAATGTACCAATTTTTTCTGTATCTGATGTGAACAGACGTAGAAGTGTATCCTAAAAATGATCCCTAGCCTTCCATAGAAATGTCTTTAATGTGATTCCAGCAGTCAAAGCTTAGGCCTGTGATGGTGAACCTTGGCACTCCAGATGTTAATTCCCAGAAGCCCAAGCACCTTGTGAATCCACACGAATTGGTTTACTGCGATTCATCCGGCCAATGCTGCCCTTGTTGCTCCCGGAAGCAGAAGTAAAACACGCCTGTATGGGAGCAACGAGGGGAGCGCAGGCCAGATGAATCACAGTAAATCCATTCGTGTGGATTCACAAGGTGTTTGGGCTTCTGTGAATTTAAGTCCAAGAACATCTGGAGTGCCAAGGTTCACCATCACGGGCTTAGGCTGATGTGTATATATCATGATATATCAGGATTTTCTCAGTTTTATCATGGAAATGAATCAGATAAAGAAAGCAATAGATTCAATTCAATTCAATTTGTATGCCGCCCACTCAGCTTTCGCCGACTCAGGGTGGCATACACTACTGTATACATGTGGGAGAAATTGTTTGTTGTTGGATTGGAAGGAAAGGGCGCTTATTCACCAAAGTGAATTGCAGTTTGTTGTTTCAAGCTAATTAGAGTCCTCTCTGTGAGGGATTCCAGCCTTCAATTTAAAGACCCATTGAATGCCTCTGCAAAGCAACTTCAGCTAGATCAGTGGTTCTCAACCTTTTTAAAGCTGCCGCGCCCCTAAGGAGCGGAAAATTTTTCAACGCCCCCCTTTGTGACAATCCTGTAATTGCATTCCTTTATTAAAATTAAAATGACTAATGTTAAAAAATTGCTTAAATGTTCTTTTATGTTTATTTCAAAATGCTGTCAATATGTTTATTTATTTTTCTGCTCTTTTGTTTTTTATTTAAATTTTTTTTTTTTTGCAAATGCCTTTTTTATGTTTGAAAATTTTTATTTTTATTCTTTATTTTCTTTATTACACTAAAAGAGTAATGTCAATGTAACATACTTGATTATGTCAGTGTGATGGTTGTGCTTGATCGTTCAGAGCCAGTTTCTGAATGTTCGGTTCAATATTGTTAGAGAGATGAAGGCGCAAGTCCCCTCTTTCCACAATTTGGAGTCGACTTCTCTTTTTTGTAATTAGATCAGTCACAACACTGAATCCTCGCTTGACAAGGTAGGAGAAAGGGAAGGCAATTAAGAAATTTTTGACATTAGTCCACAGTCCTGGGTAGAGGCGACTGATGTTATTTTGAAGCCAAAATTCCATTCTGGAAGCTGGCTTTCAAAGTTTCATTAGTTGAAAATTCAACCAATTCCTCCTGAATCTGAACCTCTGCTGTCTCAATATTCATAAAAGGGTTCATGACCCATTGAGGGACTTCCAGGAACAAATTATCCTCAAAATGCTCAGAAAAGTCCTTGTGCAAAGACTCAAGGTGTTGACAGTAAACTTGTGTTTCATCAAAGGGGATTTCACTGCTCTTAGGCAGATCCGACAAGATTGGAAACTGGCTGAACTCGTTGCAACCAAAATTCTGCTTCCACAAAGTGAGTTTTTTAAAAAGAAATAACAGATTTTGTTGTGATCAAATTGAGCTCTTCGACTTGAAGCTGCAAATTAATTCCATTGAATTTTGCGAATAAATTGGTCATGTAAGCAACATCAATCTTAAATTGTAGCAATCTGTCTCTCAGAGCTATATCTTTCTCTTCGAGGAACTCAAGTACAGAATCGAAAAGATTCCAGAACCTATTGAGTCAGGCGCCTTTGGAGAGCCAGTGAACCTCGGTGTGTAGAAGCAAGCGATTGAATTCTTCATCATTGTCCTTACATAGCTGCCCAAATAATCGATCGTTGAGAGCATTACTGCGAATTTTGTTCACAGCAGAGATGACATATTGTAATGACTGATGCAAACGGTCGCTGAGGTTTTTTGCAACTAAATGCTGTCTATGAATCACGCAGTGAACAGCTAAAATACCTGGTACCTCTTTCTTCAAAAGGGCGATGAAACCACGATGATGACCAACCATTGCAGGAGCTCCATCGGTGCCAACAGACATAATGTTCGCAAGAGGAATATTTTTCTCTTTAAAATAATCATTGACAGTATTAAAAATAGATTCACCTTTAGTATATGCAATCAAGCTTCTTGAAAAAAGCATCTCTTGAATAATTTTTCCTTCCTTCACAAACCAGACGTACGCTAACAGTAAACCCTCATTAGTACTTGGCAAGGTTGATTCAGCAACCTGAACAGAAAATTTGGTTGGTATCAAACGTTTGCATAAGGAAGCTTCAACATCTTCAGCCATCTCATCAATTCGTCGTCGCACTGTATCATTGCTTAATGGGACATTTTTTATAACATTGAATGGTGTAAAACCATTTCTAAAACTCCCTTGACAGCCGGCAGTATCAACTCTTCCCTGATGGTATGAGGCTATCAAACCATCGTCGCATTTTTTTTTGATGAGGTTGCTAGTAAGCCTGAGACAGACAGTGCCTTCAGAAACTTGTCCCTGATGTCCGTGAAAAATGACAAATCTTCATTTTGTTTGTCAGGATGATTTTTTTACAGATGCTCCTGCAAATGAGATGATTGCATTGCCTCATTAGATAACACTTTATTACAAAGTAAACATATGGGTAGTTGCGAGTTTGACGGCGAAGGAACAAATCCGAACTTCAAGTATGTGGAACTGTATTGACGACACTTTTTATTAACTGACATCATTGGCGGCTGCAAAATATGATGAGGCAAAGGTAACTATTTCTCAAAATTAATAATTCACGCCCACGATAAAGAACTAATAAGCGCACTTACCTAGCCGACTGGCCAAATAAACAATGAAAGTAAATCGAAACTGAAGTGAAGTGAACGTAAAGCAACACAAACATGGGTCAAATCAAACTTTCATATTGAAAGGATGCTCAACGCACGTGCAGCGGTTGCGCAGGAAAACAGCTGACACATGCGCTTTGCTGGCTGGGATCGGAGAAGAATCGCAGTGTCGAGTTCTTCAAGGTCATCCTACCTAAAATACAAATTCATCTCACCGTTCTTAGAAGTGTGTGTGGAAAGCTGTCGCGTAGGTGCGTTTTAAAATTAATTTCAAATGCCAAAACATGCTCATCGCCCCCCTACCACCCAAAACATGCCCACCGCCCCCTACTGCCCAAAACAAGTTCACTGCTCCTCAGCATCCTCCCACCATCCCCTGGGGGGCAGTACCGGCCCCGTTGAGAACCAGTGAGCTAGATGGATACCAAATGATTACACTTTTTGGTATGGAAAACCACAGAATGCTCCAATAGGACCAATTAGGATATTCCCAAGGCAATTTATGATTCACATCGCTGGTCCGGAAACCAGATTTGCACAATTACAGATAATCAGACTAATGGAAAAGTCTAGGCACTTACATGCAGTGATGGGCACCAAAAAAATTTACTTCCACACCATGGGGCGTGGCCTAACTGGTGGGTGTGGTCTAATTAGTGGGCGTGGCCTAACTAGTGGGTGTGGCCTAATCGGTCTTTAAGGTGCTACAACATTTTTTTGTTTACTCTCTGATATGCTTGCACAGAATAAAATGGCACCAATTCTAAAGTTTTATTCTGTGCAAGCAGATCAGGAGGTAAACAAAACAAAAACACAAAAATGTTGTGGCACCTTAAAGACTCACTGCCCCACCCCCACCCCTCTCCTGGGAAATCCCTTTAGCCTCTGCTCCCCTACACACACACACACACACACACACAGGGGGGGAGGAACAATATATTTTTTAAAGATGGAACATTTATTAAAATAATATGTCTATAATTTAAATCAATACAATGACCTTGTATCTTCAATACTGTGTACAATATGTATTTCGGCTTTTATTTCTCCCAGCAGTTGTTAAATATGCTAATCGAAAAGTAAGCCTGTATAAATTCATAATTAAATCCATTGCTCTAAGACAGGGGTGGGCAAACTTTTTGACTCGAGGGTCATGTAATAGATGAAATTGAAGAATGGAAGTGCTGGGTGATTAGCAAGAAATGATTAATGGTTTTTATTCTTTGGCTTCCCCTCTGCAAAATCTTAATAAGGGCTCCTCGCTATACATCAGTTAACAAGTCAATAAACTGTGGCTCATTATACAGTCTTCAGAAGATACAAAGAGAATTAAGAAATGAGAGATTTGTCTCTGATCCAAACTAAATCAAAAACATTTTAATCTTGGAGGTGTGTGTGTGTGTGTGTGTGTGTGTGTGTGTGTGTCACACACACATGCACGTGGGGGGGAGGAAAGGAAACAAAAAGACACACCCAGAAAGCGACACGTCAGGGTGTTCCTTCCTCCCATGGGGGGGGGGGGGGCAAGGAGTGCTCACGTGCCATGCTTTGGCGTTTCCCTCCTCCTTTAGTCCTCCAGGACAAGCGAGTCCAGCCCTGCTGCTGCTTGGCGGCGAGTGCGTGCCTGGCCCGGGGGGAAGAGGAGGGGGAGCTGACATCATGCACCACCCAGGAGAGCTTGCCTGCACGCCCCGGCGCCCCTCTTTGCTGCCTCCTTCTAGCAGCAGCAGCAACTTTTGCAATGTGGACCTATTCCTGCAGGAAGAGAACTTCCTGCAGGATGTTTGTCTGCGCATTGCGAGAGGTGTCCATCCAGGCAGGGCAACTCTCGCAATGCCCAGAGTCAGACAGACATCCTGCAGGAAGTTCTCTTCCTGCAGGAATAGGTCCACATTGCGAAAGTTGCTGCTGCTGCTAGAAGGAGGCAGCAACGAGTGGCGGCCAGGGCGCACAGGCAAGCTCTCCTGGGTGGCGTGTGACATCAGCTCCCCCTCCTCTTCCCCCAGGGCCAGGCGCACACACGCCACCACCTCCACCACCACCCGAGCGGCACCCGCAGCCACTCTGGAGGAGAATGAAGTGCCAAAGTCATCGGGTTGCCCGCTCTCCTGCGAAGAGGTGGGTGGGGAGGGGAGGGGGCGTGGTCATCCAAGTTTCTTACCGGTCCGCTTGGACCGGGGCGGACTGGCTGATGCCCGACACTGCTTACATGCCATCTTTTTAGGTGAGAAGCTCAATAACCTAAAGTAGAGTGTTCAAGACTGGTTGACAGTTGCTAAAATAAGTGATACAAATGAAAAGCTATTGATAATGGTAAATGGAAGCCAGAAGCCCTTGAGAACCATCTTTTAGAGCAGTAGTTCCCAACCTTGAAGTCCCAGATGTTCTTGGACTAAACTCCCAGAAAGCTTCATTGTTGGCTGTGCTGTCCAAGATTTCTGGGGCTCCAATGTTGGGAACCACTATTTTAGTGGAAAGACAGGATATGCAACTGTCGCAAAGCTATGGCAACCAATATCAACTTTGGTAACTTAGTCAAAGCTAGTAGACTTCTCCAAAGATTATATGCAGTAGAAGAATATGAGATGCACCAGTGGGCTAATTATGAGAAATGGCACCTCAGTGCTTTTGCTTCTATTCTTATTTGGAAGAGGTCTCATTCAGACTGTTTGTCGAGAGCAGATGAAACTGGCCTTAGTGCAACTTCTCTTCTTCTTGCTTCCTCGGGTGTCAAGGGAGATACAAAGTTCTTGTTCTGGAACTTCTAGTGGTCTCCACTGGTGTTATTTTGTGCTCTTTTAATATTTCTTTGATGTCATCTCTCCATCTTCTTCTGGGTCTGCTTCGTGGTCTTTGTCCTTCTCCTCTTTCCACATATGCTTTGTAATGTATGGAATTCCAAGACATTCTCTCCAAATGAGCAAACCATTTTATTTGTTGTCTCTGTATGTAGTGCAAGATTGGTTCTGTTTCAATTATTTCCCTTATAACTTCATTCCTGATTTTATCCCTTTTATCCCTTCTCCAGCAGTCTTTCTCAGACATCTCATTTCTGTTGTGACTAACTTTTGTTTATGTTTTGTTGTAAGTGTCCATGTTTGGCACTGGTAACATAAGGTGGGAATGAATATGCTTTGTATGAGGTTTTCTTTGTATTGATTGGTATTGCCTTGTGTTGCAATAGCAGAGCTAACTGCCCCAATATTTGGCTTGCCTTACTGCACCGTATGTTAATCTCTACATCCATTTTTCCATTTTCAGTAAAGGTTGTTCTTAGGTATTTGAATTCTGCCATTTGTTTTATACTTGTTCCTACTATCTGAATATATAGAGTATGCTGTTTCCTTCCAATTGCCATTACCCCAATCTTCTCTTTCTTGATTCTCATACATTCTTGGTTCATGGATGTAAGGTACTGTTGTAGTTCCTTAGCTATACTTGCTATAAATGCCTGATCATCCGCAACAATAATTCGTTGATATTGTTTCCATTAATGGGTTTACCTTTTTAGCTTATGCTGTCTGTGAAGGTGATGAATAATAGTGGCAATAGTACACATGCCTGCCTCACTCCAGATGTTACTGCAAAGGGTTCTGATATTCTTTGACTTGTTCTAACTACACTTCTGCAATCACTATATAAGCTTTTACATAATCTGATAAAATGTCCTCTTCCTCCATATGGGGCCAATGCTGGTTATAGCATTTTCCTGTCAACTCTATCAAATGCCTTCTTTTGGTCTACAAATGCAACATAGAGCTTCTTGTTGTATTCTATATTGTTCTCTATTAGTTGTTTAAGCATAAAAATTTCATCTGTATAGCTTCTGTTTTTTCTGAAGCCCATCTGTTGTTCTGCTAGTTGTGGTTCTATAACTGCCCTGAGTCTTGTTTCTGTTATTTTGGTATACATTTTCCCTGCATAGCTTAAGAGTGATACTGTATGTCTCAGTATTGTGCTCATTCTCGTTTGCTCCCTTTGTTTTTCCTCAATGGTATTATTATTGCTTTAAAGTGTTCTCTCCAAATTTCTATAACTTTTGGGGGGATCTATTAGTGGTCTTCCATTCTTGTCATTAACTATTTTAGTGGGTTTATAATTGTCTTCTCTTTTATGCATACTTTTAACTACCTTGAAAAATGTTCATGGGGCTGCTCTCCTGTTATCTGCTAACGATTTTCCGAAGCATTCCCAGGATTCTTGTTTTGCTTTTTTGATTATCCTGTTGGTATCTCTATGTTGCAATCTATAGTTCATATAGTCTTCTTCCCTCCTCGATTTTATCCAATGTTTATATAATTCCTTTTTCAGCTTTACTGCTTCTTAATGCACCAGTGAATTAATTATGAGAAATGGCACCTCCATCCTATCCAACCAACAGGTAGCCTTTTCATTTCACACTGTGAGGAGGATGAGCTGTTAGCCTCAACACAGCCCAAAAGCCTCCTTGTGCTTAATCTGTCTTTCCTACCCCTGCACCAAGAGCTTCATATATACATGCCTTCCTTCATGGAGAGGCACATGAACAGGATGTTTCTTTCAGTGAAACATTTATCAAGTTGTGCTAGAAAGTGATAGCTTTCTTGTCCTAACTTATTTTTGTAGCTTGGCAGTTTCTGGTTGCTTCAACTTTACTCCCTCCTCTCACCCTCTTAAACTTGGTTTCTCAGTTTCCCAGGCTTGTGGATGGGAGAAAAAAGATAAATGGGAAAATTACTCTGTACTGTTTGCCTTCAGGATTTTGAAAACATACTTCTTCTGTGAAGCTGTGCCTCAGCTTGAACTCAAAGGTAACCACTTCCTTTTCTCATCTACCCTCTGGCATCTTAAGTACTTCCTATGGCACATCCGCTGCTCTCAGCAGCAGGACACTATGCCTGCCGTCCAATAGCTGACTTGTGAGAACAGGTCCACTTCTGTTCATCAGTGAAGTAAGTAGGCTTATATGGTGTTGAATGAAACAAGCCACTCCCAGCCTGGAAAAACCTGAGAGAGGGATAAGGAACAGCCGGGGCAGCAGGATCTTCCTGCACTGAGGTTTGAGGTCCTTGTGGTTTGACTTAAAATTACTTCTTGAAGCCTAGAAACTAATCTTTTGCTCTTTGATACTACATGGTACCTACATTTTCAGTGCTATTGGGCGCAAAAATAGCCAAGCAAACCATTTCTAGATTTGTAGTGAAGTAATTAGGGACCCAGGGAAGGAAATTGGAGGTTGGTTTTGCCCTATGCTATCCAACTAATTCATCGGTAGCCCTGTGTTTTTGATCATACATTTCTGCACAGGCCCTTTTCCTCTCCAGGCACACAGTTGTCTCAGATTTGTAGATTGATCTGCAAAACAGCTTATGGTTGGGTGGTCTGAAAAACAAACTAAGAGGTGTTTCTGACTTTGTGCTGTTCCTTGGGGAAGTTTTTAGGGGTTATTTAGTGAAATAATCTGGAATGGTGGACAGTCTAAAGGACAGCTTGTACATGACTGACACTATTCTTCTGCAATTCACAAACAAGGGGGCCTCTTATAGAATGCATGTTTACATCAAATGGGGCCTACCATGTCCCACAGCAAAGAAACATGAGCCAGAACAAAAGGGAAGCATTAATGGGTAATGAACACTGAAAGGCGTTATGTAGATATCTCAAAAGCTACCCTTTAAAATAGATGTGATTTAGGCCATTAGACTGGCTTAGATCTGTAAGTCTTCCAGAAATGCATCTTCACAATTCTTCATAGTGAAATTCAAAGATGTTCATAAAACCATAAGGGATATCAGTACAAACATTGCTGCTTGGACTCTGCTTTTAGTATACAAGTAGAGAAGCTGTAACCCAATGGGTGTTTTTGGACAGTAAGACCCCCTACTTACGAAGAAAAAGTCCGTTCCGTAGGCTTTTGCTTAAATCGTTTTTTTTATGTAACTCAAAGCAAAACCATAGGAAAAAGAATATGTAACTCGAAGCAAACCCATAGGAAATCGTGTAAATCGGGACATGGTTTTAGCACAAAATCATTATGTAAGTAAAATTTTATGTAACTCGAGTCATATGTAAGTCGGGGTTTTACTGTACTTCAAGCTCCATCCATCCCAAAAGGCTGAACCACTCACTGTTTGGAGGGGGGAGGTTCAGTTAAGCAGCATCTGGAGAGCCACAGATTCCCCAACTCTGTTCCACTGTGATCACCAAGGCACTTAGCAATACTTTTTACAAAGAAATCTCATTCACAAATTGAGATGGCATGAAGAAGGGCAGGCTCAAAACAGTGGGGGACAAGACATGGCAGAGCATAGGTATGCCATTCACTGAGAATTAAAACAGTCTGATGAGTTGCAGCATTGGTAACTCAGCAGGGGGCTTTCATTGTGGAGTTTGGTCAAACCAAATCCTTTTCAGGTTCTGACCATAGCCTTTCTATTAAAACTACTGCAACCCCTGAGGCCCCCCCCCCAATTCATTTTTTGCTGTGGACTGCTGTGATCGCTTGCCTTCTGCCTTCCTTTGCTGGTTGTATTTTGTTCTGCTTTTATATTGTCAAGCTTTGTGGGCCAAAGGAACATATCAACTAGAAATCAAACTTGTTCTTTGCAAGTCTTTATTTCTGTGTTGCTGCCCATTGTGTGACCCCCTTTCTCTCTGTTCATATGCCGGCTAAAATTGACTTCTTTCCAACTAAAACTCTTTATTTTGCTCAGAGTTCCTAGATTCTGATCAAGCCAACTGCCTGAGGGAAAAGTCTGGTTTTGTAAAGTTGCAGCTCTTTTGCTCCTTTTTCTCTTCTAGTTAAAAGCACTGATCCTATGGTAAGGAAAGTATGTTAAATCCTCTCCACATGTGATATCTAGTTAGGATTGCAAAGTTTTTAAACGTGTTTTTTTTCTTCAACCTTTGCTCCTCTGTCTACTGCTCATTTTCTATGCTAACATGTTGAAGTCTGGGCTGGAGAACCATTTTTCTTGGATCAAAGTGTCTTTCGGATTTTTAAAATGTTATTGCAGAAAAAGGGGAAAAAGATTTCATAAAATTGTAATAGGCTTATCATGGTATTTCACATTCCTTTTGGGCTGAAGAATTAATATCGAGAAGATCTTAATGTTTTTCAAACTATCTTTGTGTCATAAGTAGTGAGTAAAAGGGGGGTTATGCATTTTAGGAAACAAGAATATTTTGAATATTAGATAGGATCCTAACTGTGAGAGCATCAGGAGGACCTGACTCTGGTAGTAAGCCATCACCCGCAGTTCCCAGGTACCTATAGCTCTCCTATAGACAGGAGAGGAGATGCTGGCTGAAGAGATCAATTGGAGGCACCTTCCAGATGTTGGAGGATACTGTTAAGGGGAAGGAGCAAAAGGGAGGCAGGAGAAAAGAGTGGGAAGGGAGAAATATGAAAGGATGTATTAAGGAGGTCAGAGAAAGAATAGGCTGATGTAGAGGTACAAATGGGAGAGGGGCAACCTTTCCCTGGAGACTGACAAGAAGGAAAGGGTGCTGAAACTGGTGATGCAGGGAGTCCCAAGGAAGATACTGATGAGTGTGTGACAGAAGAAACCCTAGTGGGTGGAACTGACAAGGGAGGATCTCTGGGCTTTGTGGGGTACACAGAAAGACCTTCCTCGAAGATTGTGGTATTTTTGAACCACAATCGGGCATACCCTGGTAACAGCAACCTTGTGTTGCCAGCTAATCTTTCTTATGCTTAGTCAGGTGAAAGGAACTGCAGAATGAACTCACCAGAGGGTGCCTTCATTTTGGCAGTTTCACATCTTGCCTAGACATGGAAGAAGAAGACTGACTGACTGACTGACTGACTGACTGACTTGCTTACATACTTACTATCCCACCCATCTTGAATGTTCTCCCACTTCCAAAGCCCTTGAGCCCTCCTATTGGAAAAAAAACAAGCACTCAGGGAATAATTTTGTCTCCAAAGAGCCAGAGACCCCCGAGCAAGAGCAGGAGAAACAAAGGCAAATAGGTTGGCAATACTAGTGAGAAAATGGAAAAGGGTTCTAAAGATTTTATAACTGACTTTAAAGTCCAGGAAAGTTTTTACAGCACATCTGGGGGAGGAAGGTCTAAAGGTTAGGGGCTACTTGTCTCTCTTGTGATGCAACAAGAGGATAAAGGTTGTTTAATAGATGAGAGGAGTGAAATAACTTCCTTTCAGGGAATGTTTACATAGTTCTATATTAATAAAGGAATCCGTTTTCAGCGAAAACACAAGAGTCACTTTTTCCCTCTGATGGTGGGATGGGTTTGACCAGCTCCACCAGCAGTGGACCCGCTCACACTAACACAGTTATGTTAGTGAGCCTTGCTAGAAAAATGTTGGCAAGGGGTGATATAAAGTATGTTCGCACACTACTGAGTTTGTTGCCATGTTTAGTAATAATAGTAGCAACATAAGGTTGCTGGTAACTATTCTAGGAATAGGCAGAGTGTAGGGAAAAAAGCATTATCTGTGATGAATTACTTTGGGGGAATGAGAATTCTGGGATTCAGAGTGAAAAAGAACCAACAAATAACATAGTGTTTCAGTGTCTCCTTTTGAGATCAAACTGTGTGTGCGAAGGTTTGAACTACATTTAAATGCCACAAAAGAGTTATAACCTTTCCGGTTCTCCAGAACTCTTTATGAATCTATGAAAGCATACAACCTGCTGCAGATTTTTGGAGAACTCAAAAGTTTTCATACATTTCTTAACATTTTGATTGGCTCTCATGATGATACTGCTAAACTTTTGGATTTTGTTTTCTCATGGACAGTTTTTTTTGTTTTAAATGTATTTACTTCAAATGTCAGTATATTGGTAAAATATTTGTTGAATAGAATCATAACATGATATAAACTTGAGAAATTTGAAATGTATTTGAAATGCTTTTGTTTTTATTTCTGATAATACATTGCAGATGAATACAGTAAAAAAACCTAATTATGAAAAAAATTCAGTTCCATAGGCTTTTGCTTAAATCACATTTTTTTTTGTAACTCGAAACAAACCCATAGGAAAAATGAAATTTTTATGTAAATCAAAGCAAACCCATAGGGAAAATGATTTTTTACGTAACTCAAAGCAAACCCATAGGGAAAAGAATCTTTATGTAACTCAAAGCAAACCCATAGGAAATCGTGTAAATCGGGACATTGTTTTAGCACAAAATCATTAAGTCTAATTTTATGTAACTCAAAGCATTTGTAAGTCAGGGTTTTACTGTATTGGCAACATCTAGTAAGAAGTATCAAATGTTGTATAAATCAGTGGTTCCCAGCGTGGGGCACACACCCCACAGGGAGGCTTCAATTCCCAGAAGATTAACTCAGTACATTGGCTGATCAGTGATTTGGAGAATTGAAGTCCAAAAACCAAAGTTTGGGAAACACTGATATAAATGTAATGATGCTACTGCTTTTTGTCAACATTTACAATGCAGTCATTTTGACTCTGTTCAGTAGTAAAGTCATGGCTAATGTTTCATAAATTCCTTCAACATTTTGTTAAAGAGGAAAATATGGATATAAAATTTGCTCACTGTGTTTGGGAAAGAGAATATCGTGCATCTAGTGGTGATCAAAGACCACTGACAATCTTGTAACAACTAATAATATAGTCAGCAGCTGGTTTTATTTTACCCTGTTATATTTGAATCTAAAAGGAAATAAGTAATTGCTGATACTATCCAGTATGTGCCATATACTGATTTCCTACAAATTTTCATATATTGAATTTCAATGAAGGTCAAGTGTAAATGTATTAAATAGCCTGCTAAACACAAATCCCATTTCTAAATACTCTTTTTTTTTCCTGTCTTGACAGCTTGATCAAATTATCCGTCAACGTAGCCTATCCAGTTTGGAACTCTTCCTCTCTTGTGCACAGAAGCAACTGACCTCTTTGTTACATGAAGAACCTACAACAATAGAAGGGGGACAAGAGAAATTGCCCCTATAAACTGATAGTACTTCTGTTGTAACTAATTTAGATGCTTCCAATGATCTTTTTGAGAAATTAAGAATTGATTAGACCATCGATCAGTCAGCAGGTTTCATTTGTTTTAATTACTTGTTTTCCTATTATGTTTTTATCACCTATCAAACCAAAGGCCATGTTAAATCTGATCAGATGAAGTATTAAAAGCTAATGAGATTTACAGTGACTAGTTGTTTTCATATAATTTCCAGAATGAATGAAGAATCCACTAATTGACAAGTAGCATTTATCAAAATGTCAAGTTGATTGAGATTGTGTTCATATACTTGTTCATTTATAACTTGCAATGTATGTATTAACATATTTAGGTTGTATATGGCTTTAAGCACATATATTTTATGATAAAATTTGGGGGAGGAAGGGGGAATTACCTTTACTGATGGAAATAAAATTAAGTATGATCAACTTTTAGATATCTGCCTTATTCTTCAACGCAATGCGTTGATATCTAAGCTTCTTGTCTTTGTGTTTTCTATCGCCTCAGATTTTGCCTCACCCTAGGATTTTTTACTTTAAAGAAAAATCTCGCCATTTTCAGAAAAATTAAAAGCCAGAGTTTCAATGAGAACCAAAAACTTGTATTGCAGTTCCCTAGATCCTAAGCACTGTCATTCTGAAAAAAAGAAACACACAATACTATTCATGTTTACTTGAAAGTTAAATCCTGTTATATTGCATTCTTCTTCTGTGTCTAGGCCAGACGTGAAACTGCCAAAATGAAGGCACCTTTTAGTGAGTTCATTGTGCAGTTCCCTCCACATGACCTAGTGTGAGAAAGATTAGCCGGCAGCGCAAGGTTGACATTACCAGGGTACGGCTGATTGTGTTGCAGTAATCTTATTGTATTAATACGTTTTCTTAGGATCGCAGTCTTGATTCATGCAAGGAAAATAACAATTACCTGAAGGGACTGAAAACTGTGAGCAAAAGCTGCAGGATTGTCCTTTTAATTGAAATATCAAGTCAAATAATGCAAAAGTATTTAATATTTTTGTGCCTTTTTAAATATGTACAAAAGGTCTGAGAGAGGTAAAGGTAAATGTTTCCCTTGTTTGAAAGCCAATCATATCTGAGTCTAGGATTCAGTGCTCATCTCTGTTTCAAAGCTGAAGAGCCAGCGCTGTCTGCTTCTGCAGATGTTTCCATGGCCATGTGGCAGGCACAACTAGACACTGGAGTGCACGGAACACTGTTTACCTTCCCACCAAAGTGGTCCCTATTGATCTACTTGCAATTTCTTGCTTTCAAACTGCTAGGTAGACAGGAGCTGGGACAAAGACGGGCACTCATTCCGTCCTTCAGTACTCGGGAATCGAACTGCTGACCTCCCGCCTTCCAGTCAGCATCTTAGCCACTTGAGCCGCAGTATAATTATAGATCTCATGTTCACTTATCTGTCATCAATCTTCTTTCTTCTACTAACTAATATAGTCTCCAACATTGAAATGTTAATCTTTTACATGGTGAAATGATTTCATAACCTAGTTTCTTTTGCTTGGGACACTGATATTTTTGCCCAATTTTTATATGTGCAGTACAGTATCATTACCGTATTTTCCGGCGTATAAAACGATCCCCAACTTTTCAAGTTAAAATATAGACTACCCATCTTCCAACACCGGCAGACAGCCAGTGCCTGCCTACACTGCCCCTTTAAGGCGGCCCACGGCCCTTTATCCCTCCCGGTAGGAGCACCGCCACAGCTGCAAGGGGTCCTGCCTCTCCCTGCTCCTACCAGGAGGGATAAAGGGCCATGGGCTGCCGCGGCCAAGCTTTTATTCTAAAGCTTAGAAATAACTAATTATCAAGTGGCTAAGATGCTGACTGGGAGGCGGAAGGTCAGCAGTTCGATTCCCAAGGACTGCAGGAAAGAATGAGCTTCCGTCTTTGTCCCAGCTCCTGCCAACCTAGCAGTTCGAAAGCAAGAAATTGCAAGTAGATAAATAGGGAAGGTAACAGCGTTCCGTTCGCATTGGTGTCTAGTCATGCCTGCCACATGACCACGGAAAGGTCTGGAGCAGCAGACAGTGCTGGCTCTTCAGCTTTGAAACAGAGATGACCACTGCACCCTAGAGTTGGATACGATTGGCTTTCGAGCAAGAGAAACCTTTACCTTTACCTATTATTATTATCATGAAAGCAAGAAATTGCAAGTAGATAAACAGGGACCACTTTGGTGGGAAGGTAACAGCATTCCGTGCACTCCTGTGTTCTGAAGGCAACAGATCATTTCATGTCCTACGGTGCTATCTGCCACTTTTTACATCAGCTCTTATAAAATTTCATGCCTGCCACATGTCCATGGAAAACGTCTGCAGAAGCAGACAGCGCTGGCTCTTTGGCTTTGAAACAGAGATGAGCACTGCACCCTAGAATCAGATACGACTGGCTTTCGAGCAAGGGAAACCTTTGCCTTTATTAAATAGGGACCACTTCGGTGGGAAGGTAACAGCGTTCCGTGCACTCCGGTGTTTAGTCATGCCTGCCACATGACCACGGAAATGTCTGCAGAAGCAGACACAGCGCTGGCTCTTTCGGCTTTGAAACAGAGATGAGCACTGCACCCTAGAGTCGGATACGACTGGCTTTCGAGCAAGGGAAACCCTTTACCTTTAAGCCATGAGCATCAATATTAAAGTAAGGCTTGAACCATCTCACTATGCGTGCAATGAGTCAATCTCATATATTTGTTTCACCTTTTAAGTAAAATGAATGAACATTTGCACGATATTCTAATTTTCTGAGTTTCACCTGTAAGTAAACCAGATAGACGTCTCTCGACCCGGGTCAGTGGAGGGGTGGGTGAGGGGGGAGTCTGGACTCCCTCCTGCCCTCTGAGCACGACGAGACCCACCTTTTTTCCCCGTCCTCCTCCTCCTCTTCTCCCCTCAGCGGGGAAACTCGGAGATGTCAGGGCAGACTCAGAGCAGAGCTGCAATTAGCAGCCACTTTAAGTGGATGAGAAAGCAGCAGCAAAGCTTGGGCGAGGGTGCCGCTTCCCTCCCTCCCTGCACGCTAGAGTCGGCTACGACTAGCTTTCGAGCAAGGGAAAACCTTTACTAAATAGGGGCCACTTCGCCACGGAAATGTCGGCAGAAGCAGACACAGCGCTGGCTCTTTTGGCTTTGAAACAGATGAGCACTGCACCCTAGCCAGGGGAGTGAGGAGGAGGAGGCGTGACAGAAAGGTCTCCGGAGCAAGAGGCCGCCCGGATATTACCACTCTCAGCCTCGCAGCAGCAGTAGCGGATGGCTTTCCCCACCGATCAGCTGGTCCTCCACTTCACCACCTAGGGGTGTGTGGAGGAGCAGCAGCAGCAGCTGACTGGCGGGGAAACCCGCTGCAGCCACGAGGCTAATGGTGGTGATATCCGGGTGGCCCCTTGCTCTGGAGACCTCGCAGCAGCACCCGCCCCCACCACCGCCGCAAGGTCTCCGGAGCAAGGGGCCGCCTGGATATCACCACCCTCAGCCTCGCAGCAGCGGTGGCGGATGGCTTTCCCTGCTTGTCAGCTGGTCCTCCACCTCACCACCTGGGGGGGTGAGGAGGAGCAGCAGCAGCTGACCGGCAGGGAAAGCCACCCGCCGCAGCTGTGAGACTGAGGGTGGTGATATCCGGGCAGCCCCTTGCTCCAGAGGCCTCGCGGCGGCAGCGGCAGATGGCTTTCCCTGCCGGGCGGCCCCTGGCTCCGGAGTACCTGGTGTATAAGATGACCCCCAACTTTGGCACAGATTTTTCGGGGTTAAAAAGTCATCTTATACGCTGGAAAATACGGTATATATATTTTTACTTATTCTTTCCAAACAGACTGGAAAAAACAATCATGCTAGTGAGTTCATTCAAGGTGGAAGCTGTTGGAAATGAGGAAAATCAAAAATGAGACTGATTTACTCAATAAAAAGGATCAGCCTTGAGTTTGCAAGCCTTGATCTGGGCTATTAATGGCAGGGTCTATTTGAGCTGATCAATCAGAAGCAAATTGACAGGACATAATTACAATACATGCTTACATAATTGCATGTGTTCAAATGCTCTGAAAAGCTTGATCAAGCCAAAGACTAGGGAGTGAGGATAAACATGGATGTCTAAAATTGGCTAAGTGTGTTAAGTTTTGCAGAACTACAACTAAAACCAGTCACAAGACTTAAAGCAGATGCTTGAGGAATCAGAGAAATGAAAGTGTCGTGGGTAAGTTAAATGAGAAACCAATCTTCCCCCCTCAAAAATCTCACTATTCCCTGAACCGTACAGGCAACAAACAACAAAAAATGGTTACATTTCAAGGAATCCAAATGACATGGAAAGATATAGTAAGCTGCATTGTCTTGTCACCCAAAATCAGAAATAGATAAGAGTCTATAAATATTTGGATATTGACAAGAAGAATTTGGCCTCACAAAAGGCAAAAAGTTACTAGTTTTAAAAATCCTCCACGGAAAAAGATAGTCATGGATCCAACAGAAGCAGGATAGAGTCAAGACTGTATACCTGTCAACCATCCCGATTTGGCTGGGATTACCCCATAATTTGACGCCGATTGACGTCATAACCCGCCCCGTGCTGCCAAAACCCTGTAATTTGGCAACGGGGGAAAACGCTTTCCGCACATGCGTGGAAGCGCTACGCTGTTTGCACAGCCCCTACGCAAGCAGCAGAGCGCTTCCATGCATGCGTGGAAGGGTTCTACACAAGTGTAAAACCCTTCCACGCATGCGTGGAAAGCAACCTGCGCACAAGCGATCTGTGCAGGTCCCGTTTTTTCCGGAGCCGTGGGTTGACAGGTATGAGAAAACCAAAAATGTTGTGGTACCTTAAAGACTAACTGATATATTTTAATGTTAGTTTTTGTGTGTGGATCAAGTCCACTTCTTCAGACAGAAGAATGAGACTTCATGGCAATAATTTATACACAGTCCATTGACCAGGTACAGAACTATACAATGGTTGTTTAGTATACAATTGCAAATCAGTGTTACTTTTTACACTTGGTAATGGTTTAAAATCCCTGATTGTCTGAGGAAATAGACTTGATCCATGAAAGCTAACAAAATATAGAAGTTAGTCTTTAAGGTGCCACAACATTTTTGTCTCCCCCCCCCCCCCCCCCGTTATATTTACTGGTTGATACGCTTGCATGGTCTAACACTTTAAAAATTTCAGGGTAGCATCAAAGCTGGGCAAATGCATATAATGTTTAGAAGGATCAAATTAACATGTTGTGTTAGTATGCTTTTTAAAAAATAGATAAATGAAAATAGAACATGATAAAAGCAGACATTTTAGAACACAAATGCAAAATGAAATCATGAGCATAAAATGATTAACTGATACAAGTTAAATGGATAATAGTTTCTAGAGAGATAAGATATGCTGTGCTAACGTTCCAAAGTGTAAAAAAACTTGTAATGGACCCGTTATTCATGAGGAGACCCTTTTTTCCTCTACACGGAAGCTCCTGAATTGATTCCCTCCAGCTAATCCAGGATTTTAACTTGCCTTTTCACGTGTCCTGACCAAATTCTAGGCTGTAAGTAGGGTAGCGCATAGGAAATTAAGCAACTCCAGTCATCATCAGGTCTCTTTATTGTAGTCAAAGTAGATTACACAAACAAGGTTTCCGGAAGCAAAGATTTCTTAGTTTCATAAGTTCAGGAAGCAAAACAATTCTAGCCAAATGAAGCAAATTTAGTTCTGAAAGCACATTGAAAGCAATGAAACCTATTCTAAGTTTGGAAACCCAAAGGGCTTCTCCCACTGGTTTAATAGACTACATGTTTGCAGAGTTGAAAGCACCCCAGAGAACTACTACATCTGACCATCTCTCATCTCTGGCCCGTCATCTCAACGATTTTAACCAGTCCCTATACAGTACACAACATTTCTTCCCAAATCACAAGGGTAAAGGGTTTAGTCTCCCACTCTTTCTCTTCCCAGCAACACCCATAATGCACCATAACTCCTCCCCACACTCAGAAATCTCAACTTTGAGGATAATAATAGAGACAGAGATATGAGGGAAACAGATAGTTTACAAAAACATAAAAAGGCTGGTTGAATAAGAACACAACCAAACAAGTGTACCAGACAAAAGCAGCACACAAAATCTAGGACATCCTGGACTTAGTTGTGTTGCCCAGAAATAATGTCCTTACGGATTCCAAAACAACAGTCCTGTTCCATTGATTCATTCCCTTATTCTTCTGGCACTACAAAACCATGCCACAAATTAAGCATAAGTAAGTCTCTATGCTCCTGCCAATCTAGCAGTTCGAAAGCGCTCTGTGCACTCCGGTATCTAGTCATGCCTGCCACATGACCACGGAAATGTCTGCAGAAACAGACAGCGCTGGCTCTTCGACTTTGAAACAGAGATGAGCACTGAACCCTAGAGTCGGATACGACTGGTTTTTAAACAAGGGGAACCTTTACCTTTGTCTCTATGCTGTGCTAACATCACCTCTTATGTGGCCATTCCACTACTGATGGACATGACAGCCCCTCCTACTTCCCACCAGCATAAAACCCATGCCAGATATGCTGGGAAGAATGGTAAAAAGCACAGGTCCATGTCATAGTTCTTTGACAGAAATACAGTTCCTCTTCCTGGGCCCTTAATGCATTTAGCACTAGAAAAAATAGAATCCTGTCAAAAGTTTTTGCCATTTGGCAACAGTAATTCATTTTCTTTATCTGTGTGATATAATAAAGCCTTACTAGTTGCAGGTGCAAATCTGAAGAAGAGGATTTGCTATAGAGAATATACTCTTTTATGGGTTACTGTGACAAAAAAAAACTTACAAAGAAAACTAGCATTTTAGGAATATTGCTGTTCCTTTTGTTTTATAAATGGGAGGATTCAATAGTCCTATCACAGGTTAGCAAGCTTGTTAGCTTGTTTCTGTTATTTATACATGCAGAATCAATATGCAGACTCACACTGCATATTTATAGTCCTTGGGCTGCAATTGTGAATGCAGTTGCCAGTGAGTAAAGGTAAGGTTCACCCTTGCTCAAAAGCCAGTCATATCCAACTCTAGGGTGCAATGCTTATCTCATTTTACAGCCAAAGAGGCAATGCTATCTGAGTCCGCAGACATTTCTATAATCATGTGGCAGGCATGACTAGACACCAGAGCGCATGGAACACTGTTTACCTTCACACTGAAGCTATACCTATTCATTTACTTTCAATTTCTTGCTTTCAAACTTCTAGGTTGGCAGGAGCTGAGACAGAGACGGGAGCTCACTCTATCATGCAGCACTTGGGTCTCGAACTGCTGACCAGTCAACCTTCCAGTCATCAAGTTCAGCATCTTAACCACTAAGTCACTGCAGTCCCTTGAAAGAAATTAAGCCCTCTTAAAATCAATGGGGCATATATACAAACAGATATGAATTGGATTTTCCTGTTTATTATGGAAATACCAGATTTTTCAGCTTGTATAAGTATATATTGCACTAGAAGAAAACTTAATTTGATTTTAGTTTGCTAATATGTACAATAAGCTTGTACGAACATGATACACTAGAACAAATTTTGTTTTGACTTTAATTTGCTGATTCGTCACACAAATTTGAAGGAATGTGGAAAGTGGTTATTTCAAATACTGGATGTCTACTGAGTTTGTATTAATCATATATAAACAATATCTTTAAAATAAACCTTTAGGTTTATGAATATTACTGTGAGAAAATGAAAGACTGTTAGATGATACCAGAGATATAAGTTGTTTGGAGGAGACTGGGCATTTAAATATACCATTTTGATTTCATATACTGTATTTGCTGGCATATAAGATGCATCGGAGTATAAGACACACCCCATTTTTAATACACATTTTTGAGGGGGAAAATAATTTTCTACATTTTTCATGAATTTTCAAAATTAACTCCAGTGGGATTAGGGGTGTAAATGGGTTTAAATGATTCTTCTTCTCCCCCCCTCCCCCTTAAAGTTGTTTCCACCACCACTCCATCCAACCACCAGCCAGGGAGATAGGATTGAAAGGGGAAGGAAGGATCCTTTCAGCCTGTTTCCACTTCACTTCCCACCACCAGCCAGGGAGAGTGTGATAGAAAGGGGAAATCTGCTGCTGATCATCAGGAGGCAGGGAGAGTAGGATCGGCAGAGATCTGACAGACAAGAGAGTTCCTTTGGCTTTGGAAGCCACCCTTTGCCTGGCTCCTAGTGGTCAGCGGCCGCCGCCGAACTGGAGTAGAGGTGAGGGCAGCTTTCAAAATAGCCCTTTCCTGTCTCCAGCCACTGATCCTCTGTAAGGGTGGGGGGACTGTTACCAGTGTATAAGACACACTCCATTTTCCCAGTGTATTTTAAGGGGGGGAACTGAGTCTCATACGCCGGGAAATATGGTAAGTGTGATTGCTTTGCTTTATATACCATTAAAACAAACATTAATTAAATACAGATCAATAAAAATTTACTGTACTCATGATAGAAATATATATTTGTAGATATGTTGAAGTGGAGTTGGGTTGCTTTGCAGAGACTTAAGCTTGTCTAAAGTGAGCAAATTCTCTTTCACTTCTGTCTTTTAAAAAAAAAAAACTACCAGTTTGAAAGAAATGAGGATCAAAACTAGTGATGAAAGTTACTGTTTCATGAGAATCTACCAAGAGTTTTCCTTACTTCCACATGATGAAGGTTAATCATTGAAAAATAAACATGGGATTGTGTGCCCGAAAGTAGAAAGTATTGTCCTGCTGATTCTATATTGCCTCTCCCTCTGCTTGATATAAATCAGGAGTTCTCAGCCTTTTAAAGCCAGGGGATGGGTCACGCTCCCTCAGACAGCTTCGAGGGGCCGGACAGCCATTTTGCCCTTCCTCCACCACATGGCACTCCCTGGTGTGGTGGAGGCAGTGGGGGGCCACATGAAATGGTGCTGTAGGCTGCATCCAACCCACAGGCTGCAGGTTGAGAATCCCTGATATAAATAGTTGTGGTGAACAAGGTTTCTCCCTCTGAAGTAGAGAGCAACAGAAGTAGAGAAGTAACAATTTACAAATAACCAGTAAATTGTAATTATAAAGTATTAGTTTATGCCCACTCCAGCCATCTTGGTCATCATCAACTCTAATGAAATTACCATCAACATATATATATATATATATATATATATATATATATATATATATATATATATATATATATATATATATATATATATATATATATATATATATATATATATATATATATATATATATATATATATATATATATATATATATATATATATATATATATATATATTCACTGACTCTAAAAAACAATCATACTGTATGTGTACTAACTCTAAAAATCAAAACAATTAGAGTAAAAGAAACTCTTCAGTGCCTGCAAACTTTTGCTTAAAAGTTAAAATATTTGTTTATGTTCAAATATGTCAACATCAAAAAGATAATATAGAGAGAAATAAAAATAAGCAGTCAGTGAAATTATGTTACATTAATTTATTATAATAAAGACATAATTACATTACACTGGTAATTTACTGGTTGAAATCCTATAACTCATCTCTGTGTGCATACCAGGGATGACATCAGCTGCAGTGGCAAATTATCATTGATTAAAGGCAAATTGCCACTGATTAAAGGCCATTTCAAGATACTTGTGGCTGTTGCATGATGCAGTGAAATCACATACGCCCAAAATCCCCAAAGGAAGCCTTTATTCAGCAACAATTTTTCGCTGTGGATGATATTGCATCAATGAATCGTAGCCAATGCAGAGTAACATCACTCTTTTGGAAGTGCAACAATACATTTTACATGCTTTTATTATTTATTGGAGTGTTCATGCTGAGTTTCCCTCTCCTGCATTTTTAGTAATAAAAGAGTAATTATTTTAGCCACTTTTAAGCAGAAAAGTAAAAGGCATCGCACTCCACCATTCTCAAGATATTGCTGAGTTGCAGTTACACAAGCCAAAGATTGCTCTCTTGGAAAGTGGTGAAGTTCGCACTTGTGCAAGAGGGGAGGGTATTCCCTGTTGTGCATTTGGCGTATTTTGGCAACTGTGTGCCCAGTGGAGCCAGTAATATGATTCCAGTCTATTAACTCTGTAGAAGGATTACTAGGGCCAGTGAAGCTGCTTAAACACTGGATTATCAAGTGGCTGTGGACATTCCCTTTCTGAATCACTCACCCTTTACACTCTGCCCCTTAACATAACTAGCTAAACTGAAGACCTTGGGACAAAGCTAAAAGCTGGGTTGCTAGTAATAACCTAGTGTCTACAAATGTAGCAAGATCACATTGAGAAGATCTGACATTTTTGGATTACAATATCCAGATATACCCACTGCATTTTAGTCCACAAAAGTAGTTTTCCCCATTTCCGGGCTTTCCAAATGATCAAAATATGCCTGGATTTATTTCTTTTGACAGACCACTTCCAGACTATAGACCTAAGGGATGTGCTCCTCACTGTATCAGTTGTGCTGTGGGGTTCCATTGGGTTCTATCCTGTCCTTTGTGCTATCTAGTTCCAGCTAATTATAGGCCGGTCTCCAACCTCCCTTTTTTAGGGAAGGTATTGGAGAAGGTGGTGGTGTGGCAGTTGCAGGGGGTCTTGGATGAAGCAAATTATCTGGACCCCTTTCAATTGGGTTTCAGGCCTGGATATGGTACAGAGACGGCATTGGTCGCACTGGTTGATGATCTCTTGCGGGAGCGGGACGGGGGTCACCCATCCGTCCTGGCTCTTCTGGATCTCTCAGTGGCTTTCGATACAGTTGACCAAGGTATCCTTCTGAAATGGCTCAAAGGTTTGGGGATCCAGGGCACTGTGTTGTCCTGGTTTTCCTCATTTCTGGAGGGCTGTACCCAGTCGGTGTGGTTGGAGAGTGAGAGGTCCAGCGCTAGGCCCCTACAGTATGGGGTGCCTCAGGTCTCGGTGCTCTCTCCTCTCCTATTTAACATATACATGAAGCCGTTGGGTGAGATTGTCCATTCCCATGGGGTGAGGTATCATCAGTATGCTGATGATACCCAGCTATATATTTCGGCCCATGGGGACCCCAGTGATGCGGTCAATGTCCTATCCAGATGTCTGGAAGCGGTTGGGGTCTGGATGGGGGACAACGGGCTACAATTGAATCCCTCCAAGACTGAGTGGCTTTGGATAAGGGTCCCGCGTTATCCAGGGAGCTGCCAACTTTGGTCTCGGAATGGGGCTGCTTTGCCCAGGCAGACCATGGTACGCAACTTAGGGTCCTCCTGGATTCGGGGCTGCTACTTGCAGATCAGATGGTGGCCATGGCCAAGAGGGCTTTCGCACAGCTTCGCGTCATCCATCAGTTGTGTTCACTCCTGGATCAGGACTCCCTGCTCAGGTCACACATGCTCTGGTCACCTCCAGGCTAGATTATTTCAATGCGCTCTACATGGGGCTGCCCTTGACAACCAATTGGAGGCTGCAGTTGGTCCAGAAGGCAGCAGCCTGGGTGGTGATGGGGCATGGGTGTTATGCCCGTGCCACACCATTACTTCAGGAACTGCACTGGTTACCAGTTTGCCTCCAGGTGCAGTTCAAGGTGCTGGTTTTGACCTTTAAAGCCCTTCATGGTAGTGGACCAGGATACCTTAGAGACAGCATCATCCCAAGAGTGTCCGCCCATCCAACCAGAGCGGACCGGAGGGGCTCCCTAATTGTCCCATCTGCCAGAGGGGCTCATCTCTCTGGTACACAAAGGAGGGCCTTTTCCGTGTCCGCACCGGCCTTGTGGAACCTCCTAGCTGTAGAGTTGTGAGAGTAGATGAAGCTGCTACCTTTCAGAAATGACCTAAAAACCTGGTTGGCGGGGCAGGTGTGGGGCCCAGATGGAAGGATGGTCCCCGCCTGTTGGCTTATAAAATAAGCCCCCATTTCTTTTAATTGTTCAATGCAGGCAGTTTTAATGTGGATAGTTTTTTTAAAGATGAACGGGGTAGGTGGGTGGGTATGTTGGGGTTTTAATGGTTTAATTGTTTTTATGTATGTTTTAACTTGTTGTGAGCCGCCCTGAGTCGGGTTTACCTGATTGGGTGACATAGAAATCTGAATTTAAAATAAAATAAAATCTAACATCTACACGAAACTACCTGGGAAAGTCAATGAAAGATGAGGAAGGAGGTGATTTCTTGATGATTGTTGCACTCAACGTTATTTCTTCTTAATAGCAGCCAGCTATGTTTTCCTCTTCAGCAAGAATTCCATGCCCATTTTAGAAAACATCTGGCATCATAAAGACTTTGCCTTGTGACCTCAGTAATCCAGAGTGATGCTGCATTTTAATATGCCCAGCAGTCTCATTTACACAAAGAACAAATTGTTGGAATCTAGCACTTGCCTTATTTGCACATGATTGTTACGGTTAGCGCAGCAGGGTGGCTAGTTTCCAAAGTCTTGCTTTATAAGGAGCCACAACACCTCATGGTGCTGGTCGACTTTGAAGCAGGCAATAAAACTGCATTCAGAAAAACAAAGTTGTTGTTTTTATCCTGCTTGCAACTATTTCTTTTTTTTTTTTTACGGAGAACATTGAATGTTTCTGACATTTTAAGATGAATGATTTCCTGCAATAAATTAAGGATCTGAAATTTTCCTGTACAAATTGTCTAAAGAAGTAGGCAGTTTAATGTGTCAGTTTTACTTTTGTTTACTTCATCTGTCATTCTTGCAGTTTCCAGCTTCCTTATTAAACCCACATTTTAAAGATTTTTTCCATTGTTGTTCATGACTAATGTCGCACAAGAATGATGACACTTGTGCTAGTCAGTTTTCTCCCTTTTTAAGGTACTAAACCAGGAGTTCTCAATTTTTTCAATCCGGGACCCAGGTCACGCTTGCTCAGACAGTTTTGGGGGCAGACAGCAATTTTGCCCTTTACCGTATGGCACTTCCTGGTGTGGTGGAGGTGGTGGTGGAGCTCATGAAATGGCGCAGTGGGCTGCATCCGGCTCATGGGCTACAGGTTGAGAATCCCTGTACTAAACAGTCTGAGAGTTGGATCCAATAACTTGTTTTTAAAGCCAGTTCTTATTGGACCAATATTGGGCAGATGTCATCTAGTCCTTTTTAATGTAATCTCGCCATTTTTAATGTCATCTAGCCCTTTTTCTCTCTTTTTTTTAGATGTGTTAATTTCAGCTTTGTATGATTATATGCTGGTGATACATCTGACATGAATAAAGAAAGAAAGACTGGAGTGTTATCAATTAATGTTTATGCATAGGTCTCAGTATGCTTGTTGGAGATAGCTGAGACAGACTTATCAAGCTAACAATCAGACACAAAACTTTAGGCATCAGAAATAAGAGCAGCAATTTCATTGTAATTAAAAAGCAATCCTGTTGATATCTCATTTATTGAATACAGTTATACAACTGCCTTGTTATGAGAAAGGAGAAGAGTTTCATAACTATGAAAGAACTGCTTGGGAAGCCATTGACAGGCCAAATTCTAACCCTTGATGACTCAGTTTAGGTTTGTGGGTCAGTAGTTTCTCCTGTCTGACCTTATGTGTGTCTAATGCTGCATAGCATCAAGCTAAGATACCAGCTTTGAATTAATGAGTTGAAATGCTCTTTCCATTATGTTTGGTTAAAAAGATTTTTAAAATAATGCAAGTAGTGTAAATGTTGCTTCTGTTGGTGAGGACCATTATTACATCCTGTTGGAATTTGGTTTACAGTCCTTCGTTTGGCTCCTACACTGTGTGCGTCATAAATGACTTCATTACAGCTGCTTCCAGCACTAGGCTAAGAAATGTTAATTAAAATAACTTTAAAATAGATTTCTTAAGTCATGTGTCAGAAGAGATGAATTCAAACTGTAAAGGATTGTCCTGTGTCAGCCCGCAGAAGATGGGAAGGTTAACTATATAATGAGTAATTCATTAGATAGCTTTACTGAATAGAATGACCACTGTAATATATGATAACCTTTTCAAAGGTCTATGTAAAAATAAAATATGATTGCCTAAAATAAGATGAAAATAAGGTACACCCCATTTGTGCCTAGATAGTCCTAATTTTCTAGAACTCATCCCTGGTGAATTACTGTCTCCAGTATGTAACTTCTGGGGTTGTTTTAATTAAGATTGTCAGTGCAATTTCCTCACGTTGTCATCAGGGTTTGCAAGGTTTAGAAAGGTATTGGGGAGGAGAATCCTAAGAGGAAAGAGGACAAACACCACCACCCTCGAACACCCCAATTCAGATTTAGCAGTGTGGGGAAAGGGAAAATTTTATTGTTTATTGTAAATCACATTAGACTAGGTCCATTGAATTAAGGAAGATTTAACGAGTCTACCTCTGTAAATTCCATTAATTTAAATTAGACTTCTCTATTTGCAACCTATTTTAACATAGTAAGTCACAGTTGGAGAAGGCCCATTTGAATCAATAGAACTTACAAAGGAGATGACTCACAAGAATTGTATTGATTCAAGAGGCCTATTCTAGTACGGCCGTGGCCAGTGTGTGTTATTAATCAATTGCGCCCACTCCTGGACTGGGAGGCCCTGCTCATGGTCACCCATGCCCTGGTCACCTCCCATTTGGACTATTGTAATGCGCTCTACATGGGGCTGCCTTTGATGACCATCCGGAGACTGCAGTTGGTCCAGAATGTGGCAGCCCGTGCGGTAATGGGGTGTAGTCATTTCACCCATGCCTCGCCACTGCTGCGGGAGCTGCACTGGCTGCCTATATGTCTCCAGGTGCAATTCAAGGTGCTGGTTGTGACCTTTAAAGCCCTTCATGGTAGCAGACCAAGATATCGCAGGGACCGTATCATCCCTAGGACATCGACCCATCCCAGAGAAGGCACCCTTCAGGCGCCATCTGTTGGGGAGGATCGCTTCTCCAGCACAAGGAAAAGGGCCTTCTCAGTTGTAGCCCCCACACTATGGAACCTCCTCCCAGTAGGACTATGCCTCCAGGCCCAGTTGCTACCATTTAGGAAAGATTTGAAGACATGGTTGGCAAAATGGATCTGGGGGCCAGGATTGTCAACAAGCTCCCCTTTTTGGCTCGTCTGAGGCTTCCCCCTCCTGTAATTAATTTTTTAAAGGTTTTTGTAGATTTTATATTTGTTTTTAGATAATAGATGGCAGGGGAAGGGGGTAATATTGTTATGTTTTTAAGGGTTTTTAAAAATTGTTTTACCTGTATATTGGTTTTAACTTGTGTACACCGCCCAGAGTCCTTTGGATAGGGCGGTATATATATCTATTAAATTTAAATTAAATTAAATTTGCCACACAAAGCAACTGGATTTTGGCTTTCAAAATGAGAGCAACAAAAAGGTCCTTTAACAGTCATTAGTCTAGCCCAGGAGTGCCCAAACCTTTTGGGCCGTGGACTGATCACGTGTTTCAGGTTGCCGGTCACTATGGTTTGGGAGCCAGATCCAGCCCCTGACACCAATTTATCTGGCCTGTGAAGCCCTCTTTGTTCCTTGAAATGGAAGTAAAACGCACCCGAGCAGGCATGTTTTACTTCTGCTTCCACGAGCGATGAGGGCTTTGTGGGCCAGATGAATTGACTTTGGAGGCTGGATCCGACCCCCGGGCCATAGTTTGGGCACCCTTGGTCTAGCCGGAGGAGAGGGTGGATGTTTAGAGTCCATAATATTGGCTGGATATTTTCCTTTCCATCATTTACCACACCCACTGCCATAATTAGAAACCATATTAGAGAGATAGAAATTGTATTAGAGAGATCTTTATACATGAAGCTCACAGCTCAGTTTTGAGCAGGTCACTATATATAACCTATCTCACCAAGTGAGTGTGAGGATAAAGTGATGTAGAAGTTTCATGCGTGAAACCACATATGCCTTTGGGGAAATGCAAGTAAACATAGTTTAAACAGGTGGGTTAGTTGGATGTGTTTAATTCTCTCTTACTCACACACACTTTAAAAAAACACTCTATTTTGTCTTTTAATTTGCTATGCATTGATTGCATTGGAGTGTTATGTACAAATATTTTACTGAAAACCTGGGGTAAAAATTCATAGTTCACCTTTTTATTAGACTGCTGTAACAGGTACCAAATTCTTAGATTTGGATTTTTTCAGATTTTTTGAGGGCTTAGCAATTCTTCTCTCCTATGCTGGAGAGCAGAATGATTTCCAGGGAGACCACAGGAAGTCTGAAGAACTTAGAGGAACTCAGGGGTGAGGCAGTGCCCCATCATGGATCCTTCATGTTGAAGTCAGTATTTGTGGATTTAAATTATTTTACTGTGGAATCCTTTTAGCAAGCTATTGAGGCTATTTTCTGTTAGCCAAGGCATTAATCTCCAAGTTAAGGCTTGTGACAGACACTCTTAAAATGTCACATTCATCTGTAAATCCTGACATACAGTTGGATTTCACAATTTTTATCTTGTAAAAAGATTATAAATAGATTATATGATCATGCCTGAACCAATTTTTTTAGCTTGATAAATATATAAGGCAGACCAGAATGGAAGTCCAACAGAATATTTTCTTTGTAAATGTCTTTGAGATGACTGCAAATCAATTAGTCTTCTTTTTTTTAAAAAAATGTTACTTGCATCTTCTGATGCTGTGTCAAATGGATTCTGAAACATTCTTCTTTACTTATCATGCTTATGGTGATCCATGGACATGTTCTGGAATTCCATCTGCCTTGATATGTAGAGCCTCTAGAAATGTTCAATATGCAAAACACTTTGTATCCTTTTTGCAAAAATACCAGACTTTTCATTCTCCTCTCACCGTGTTTGCAAAAGCAGGTCAGACATCTCCTGTACCCATCTGTACAGTTGCTTTATCTTCCCTAGTAAAGGTAAAGGTTTCCATTGCTCGAAAGCCAATCGTATCCGACTCTAGGGTTCAGTGCTCATCTCTGTTTCAAAGCTGAAGAACCAGCGCTGTCTGCTTCTGCAGACGTTTCCGTGACAGGCATGATTAGACATGGAACGCTGTTACCTTCCCACCGAAGTGGTCCCTATTTATCTACTTGCAATTTCTTGCTTAAGAACTGCTAGATTGGCAGTTCCCTACACTGACATATATATCCTTCAACATGATAATGCTGGGGTTTATATGAAAATTTTAATAATTGTGTTAGTTTGTATTTTTGAATTTTGTGCTGTAAGCCACCCTCAGTGGGAAAGTTTTTTCTAGAAGGGCGGGATATAAGTTAAATAAATAAATAAATAAATAATGCATAGAGAGGAGTGAAAAACCTGAATGCTACAGGTACCTGAGTTTTTCTGGCTAGCCAAAATGCTAGTATGGAGGATAAAACCAAGAGAGGTCTCACAGAAGGAATCAGGAGACGGGAAGGAACAATGTTACTACTGTATTATGTTTTTCAGAAAGGGACAGGAAAAATGCCAGTAGATGGTGTCACTTGAGGTAGGAAGAACAGTTGGTCTTATGAAAAATGTCTTGAGGGCAATTGCAGTAAATAAGATTGGAAGGCTATACAGAAAGAGCTTGTGGGCCACAGGTTGGGAACCTTGGTCTATGTAATAATGTTTAGACACCATTGTTTGGACTGCCGCAGGTGAATCCTTTGCAGAACTGAAATCACATAATATGTGACAACTAAAGTAGGACTATCAAATCGATGGAATAGAGGAGTTAACTCATCAAATCCCCACCGATTCAATGGGCCTACTCTCATTGCAACTTGCTTTTGAATTTCAGCCATAGTGTCAGATTATTCATTTAACATTACATTCTCGCCAACGCATATTTTTGTTTGTTTATAGTCGAGAGTAATGTTGCCAAACTTTCCTTACCTACATCAGTCTTAATAGCGTGCAGCTAAATAATCTTACAGGGACACTGGTCTAGTCTCAGGGAATCCAGAGTGCCAAGGCCCTGAGATGTTTGCAAATGAATATCTAAACAAGTCAACCAACGTACAAAATTAGAAATGTCACACTTAAATCTCTGTTTCTGTTACTGTATATTGCAGTTACTGTGGTTTCATTGATGTTTAGAGAACACACAGGTAGCATTTCTAGGGTTGCTTCTGCAGAAATAAACAAAATCATCTTGGAATTTACCACTTATTTCAGTAGTGACTCCAGAAAACTTTTTTTAACCAAAATCTCTGTATTTTTCACATGATGGTGATAAAAACATGACAAATAGAAGTGGGACAAAATAAGTTAAAATAAGTATAATTATAAAAAAATCTCCTTGGAGAGGAGAATCTAGTTATAACAACTTGATCTGTTGATTTTCAGAACCATTATAAACAGTTGCAATTTTTTAAAAAATGATCTAAAATAATGTGCTTCGAAAAATGAAATTAATTAATGTGGTCAGTATCTCTTTGCAAATACAGGTTGTGCTGATATATAATCAGGCAACCTAAAACTGTATGTGTCTTGCTGTTCAGGGCACAATAGGTAGCAATCCTAATTTTGTTATACTGTATTAAATGTAAGAGGAATCAGTGGAGTTTAATGCCAAATAAATTTACTTTTAAGTTACAGCCTAAGTGGGTATTTATAAATCCTTGCGTTTTACAGATGGATCTGAATATCGAATGTGTTTTTCTTGTCAGGTTGCATCTGATTTATAGTGCCTAGTAAGTTTTTCAAGGTAAGTGAGATATTTAAGGAGTAATTTTCCTGTACCCTTGACTCATTACTTTCTACAGCCAAGCAGGGAGTCAAACTAAGGACTACTGAATCCTAGTTCATCATACATTATTATCCGATATACCCAGATGACCAAATACAGGAGATTATTCTAAGACATAGCAGTTAAGATTTAATTCTGGCAAGATTTCTAAATTGTACAAATACTACATTTTATGACAAGGCTCATTTATAAGCTATAAGTCACTTGCCCAAATGTTGTATGGATCCCCTCTGTATTTTGACTCAAACATAAATCCGCTTGAGGTCACGCAATCAAAGTTTCTTAGGACAATTTTACAGTCCCCTTGCAGTATTTCCAACACGGCTTTGAGATTAGAAACTGGAATGTATACAGTGCGAGCGAGACTGTTAGTAAACGTGGCTAATTATTGGATAAGAATTCTGTTTGCCCCATCTGGCTTACTCAGACTAGTGATGTCAGACCCTTGGATGCCACCATGGATTAGCTCTCTTGAAAGGACACTAACCACTTATGGCATTTCAAAACCTTATGTTCTTTCCTTAGGATCTATTCATGCTAGAGAGTTAATAAAACAAAGAATTCTCGATATACATCGCCAAAATGATTTAAGTAAACTAGTCTCCCCATTGTTTGATAGATCAACTTTCAATGTTGCTAAGCCTTTAGCATACTTGTCTTTAATAAGAAATCCCGATCATAGACGTTCCTTCACACTTATTCGGTATAACATGCTTCCCTCCTCCTACAGGGAGAATTTCTTTAAGAAAGGCCTAGCACTCGAGCGTTTATGCCCATGTCAGCTAAATATGATAGAAACCTCTGAGCATATTCTGCTAGAGTGTCCCCTATATAATAAACACAGGAGAGACCTTTTTAGTGTTTTCCCAAACTTGAAGTCTAACAATAAAGTCAGGACATTGAATATTCTTTTATCGGGTGAAGGGCAAGATATGACGATAGCGGTCGCTAGATTCGCATGGTATGTAACTTGCATTCGTAAAGGCAAGATAAAATCAAAGGAATAAGGAAAATGCTTCCAGATTACAACTTGACTGTCATAGAATATGACTGCAGGACATAGAAATAACATCCCTTGTAATTCTGGTTGTATGTTGCTATTGTATATATAATCTGGTGTCCATGATTTTGTGATAGTTTTATTAGGTTGCCTCACTTGTGTCAAGCAGCTTGATTTTGTGATATTGTAACACTGGCCTTGGGCTGTAATAAAGAATTTGTATGTATGTACGTAGCATTAGGGAGAACCAGCTACAGCGGGGACAGGTTAAAAACCAACAATAACTATTTTTATTTTGCACTAGTAATTCTATCCACTATGTGCACTTATATATAGAAATTTTATTCTTATTTTATAACTATAATTATAACTTTTAAACTGTTTTATGTGCTGTTTTGTTCTTTTTAAACTAGATAACTGTCCCAAAGGTTGCATAAATTTTAAAACTGATTTTATTCTATTTTGTTTTAATTCAAACGAATGTGTTTGTGGGGGTGCATTTTGACAGTATTTCATGCACTTATACCCTTTTTACTGTACTGGTCATCGACCGCAATAAAGTTTCTTTGTTGTTTGTTGTTGTATAAGCTATAATTGATGCATGAAAGCCAATGAATGTGATACTCTTTAAACTTTTGAGGAACAAGATTTGAATAGTCCACTATATCATAGCTTATTTAATTGATAGTTGGGTCAAATGCCATTCTGGATATTGTGTAACAGATTAGCCAGACAAGGCACTGTGTTCTCCTCTACTGTATCTAAAATCAACAGGTCTTGACAAGAAGGGCTAGGTTCTATGATCTGTTTAAAGTAAGGAAAAGAAGTAATCTGTAGAATTCTTCCATATTTACTACTATGCATGTCTTTCCCACTCACAGAAAAGGGGAAGAATATAAGTAGGAGCTGTAACTTCCACGTCTCTAAAAACTCATCTGGCTTCTGAGATTTCTCTTGGAATTCCAACCCTCACCCCTGTTAGATATGTATGTAAAGGTACAAAATATGTCAAAAATGACAGCACAATGCTTTTTAAAGGGAAGGGGAAACTTACAAAAATTCCAGGAACTAAATTTTGCACATAAAGCCTATTTTGTGGTTTTGAAGAATCATAGGCTCATGGCACAAAGGACTTTAAAATGCAGCATTTGATGTATTCATTTCTGTGAGTGGGCAAATGTGGCCCTCTAGATGTTTTGCACTGCAATTCCCTTAACCCCATCCCATTGACTGTGCTACCAAGGGGTTGTGCAACCTTTAGGGGGAAAAAACCATCAGGAAGGCTACAGATGCCCAACTCTCATTTTTGTTCTTCGGGTGCACAGTAAAGTCCAACCCTTTATGATCCCATGGACCACATCATGTCAGACTTCTCTGTCATCTGCCATCCACCCCTGGTTTATGTACACTTAAGAGAGAGTGTGTGCTTTCATCATTTAAACATTGTTATTTATAAAAAAATGTCTTCTGAGAAGGTCACATATGTACCCATTCCCATTCTCTAAAGGGGGAAGCACTTACATACCACTGATGGAAGATTGGCTCTATAAACGGTGATTTCCACTTTTGGATACTAGTGTTTTGGTTTGGAACTCCTAGAAGCCTCACTCAAATCATAGAGCTGTACTATGAGAACATCTACAAACCTCAAACTTGGTAACTGCTGTACTAAATAAAGCCAACAAATCTTCGTCTATTTTCACATAAACTTTTTAAAGCACTCATGGTGCAGAATACAATAAGTGAATATGGAGCAAAACCTCATTTCCCTCTCCTGCACAACCATATGAGTCACAATAGCAATTTCTTATTGTACCCAGCAGCTCCATGGGACAGTCGAAATAACTGAAAATTTCCAGCCTCCCATGAGTAATATAGTTTGAAAAATGCACTTAGAAAATGTGACTTTGAAGGAAAACCAGCCTCTTAAGGAAGATTATTATTATTTTTTTGAAGTGGGAGTTTTAGTTTAGGTTATTTGTATGACTCTTTCCCTTCCTCTATTATATTAAAATAATAACACTGGATGTCTTTTCTGTGGCAAAACTCTGATCTACTACAAAATAAAACATGACATTTTAAGTCTATGAATGGTATTTAAGCTTCTATGGAGTTAAGAGACAGATTATTTAATTTGCAATGACTAATGCACAGAGAAACAGTATTGGACAGAAGGGAAATGCTGATAGACATTCACATATCAGGAAAGTTTTGCCTAAATGGAGGGGGTTTGTGCACATCACACTAGCCTAATTATTAAATAACTAACAAAATATTCGTGAAATGTGTTTACTTTTAATATTTACAAGCTATAAAATAGTTTTTAGAATGATTCACTTTTAACATGAACAGATTGATTTTAAAATCTAATGTTCCAATCTCTCCTTCAACTAAGCAAATGGCAGGTTTGTATTTAAAAACAACCCAACACAGGGAAGAACAATAACCAGAAAATACTGCTGTGTGCATTCAGAAGAGAAGAGGGGGTTTCTTTCTGTGGGCAACATTTCATGCTTTACCAGACCAGGCAGTGAAAAGTTAAAAGGGACATCATTATTTATCCTATTCTCAGGCAAAACTATATAAAAAATAGTTTAGTTGATTGTACGGAATGGCCTGAGTTCTAATTCAAGACTTTTTGGTAGCAAATTGGCTTTTAGGTCTCAGTCCAAATCAAGTGCCTTAGAACTACCCCAGGCACGCAGTTTCGTTAAGCCTGGCAAATGAAGATGTAAATCCTACTGTTAGAAATGAAAGCCCTCAGAACATTCACTTGAACTGATATTATATATAGATGAAACTTGGAAAATTAGAATATTGTGCAAATGTCCATTCATTTCACTTACAAGGTGAAACAAATTATGAGATTGACTCACTACATGGAAAGCGAAATATGTCATGCCTTAATTCGTTATAATTGTGACGATCATGGCGTACAGTTTAAATGAGATTATGTGATGATTATCGGGTACATGAGATTGGAGGTTTGGGGTTTTCATAAGCTGTAAGCCATAAGCATCAATATTTTAACAAAGTAAGGCTTGAACTAACTCGTTTTGCATGTAATGAGTCTATCTCATATTTGTTTCACCTTTTAAGTTGCATTACTGGACTGAATGAACGTTTGCACAATATTCTAATTTTCCAAGTTTCACCTGTACATAGGCAATTCACATATAGGCTCTCTGGCATCAGTTAGATAGCAGG
This sequence comes from Bradypodion ventrale, assembly GCA_035047345.1. NCBI lineage: Eukaryota > Metazoa > Chordata > Lepidosauria > Squamata > Chamaeleonidae > Bradypodion > Bradypodion ventrale. The sequence continues at coordinate 177,168,422 of JAWDJE010000005.1, forward strand.
GACAAGACTACTAAATTATCCTTGAACATAATACTGTCATCTGATGTGTTATGTCACAGTCTGAAGAGAAAAAGAGCCTTTGCCCCCATTCTATAGGCTCCAAGCATCAGAGGCCTGACACACCATTTTCTGTTCAGGGGATCTGGTATTGCTCAAGTACCTTCGGCTGTTGTTTCTGGACCATAGACTACTACTGGCTGGCACACCCAGTTTTAGGATGACTTAACAGTGTCAGGTAGATGAAATTGTTTCCAATGTACACCTAAGGAGGCCCTCAGTAAAGCAAACATTGATTTTGGAGGAGCCTTTTTTAAATTTCTCTGTACCTACGCCATGCCAGAAGGCTGTAAATAGGATCCCTATATTCTTTCATTAATAGCAGTCCATTTGGGAGCTTGGAAGTAAGCTACAGAATGGTATAACTTGCGAGGAATCTGCCCACATTTGTAATGCCAAGACAGGCCTAAACTCTTGGTGGTTGTGTACCACTTAGAGTGAGGTAAGGCATCGGAGGCAAAGCAGACCTCGATGGGTGGCCTCTGACAGTTGATTCACTGGGTTCATTCTATGCTCAGCAGACCAACTTGCTATCATAAATCATATAGCTGTGATTTTCTTCCTGAAGTAACTTGTTTGCTTTATTTATTTGGAAAAATTCAGTAACTGCCCTCTCCACAGCTTGCCCTAATGGAGGCTTATTCAAAGAATGTTTAGTCTTATGAACCACACTCTTAGAGCGATGTCCTGATACTGGTAAATAAACACTTCAAGATAAGCCATCTTTACCTCAAAAATAAGCCTCTTTATTTGCTTCATCTTTCTCTGGGTGGCAACAAGCTTAGAACAGAAAACAAGCTATTTTTAGTATATCATACCACCTATTGACCATTTTAGCCTGTTAAGTCAAACAGTTCTATGTAAAGAAACAGCTGTTCATGCAGCTTCTGGCAAAGAGGGGGAATCCATCTGGGCACAACATTAATGCACTTGATTGCTTACTGCTGATGTTTAGAAGCTCTAGAAAAAAAATGATTCTTCCAATTATGACAGAGGGAGGGGAAAATGTGGGCATTATATAGAAAGAATATCATACAGATATCTTGAAGAAGCTGTCACCTTTGCTGGGGGGAAATCTGCTTTCCACAAAAAAAAAAAAAAAAAACCCCACAGACCAAACATTTTGAGATGCCCCAAACTGCTTGTTCAGAACGCTCTCATGATTGTTTACTAAGAGACAAATCTTGGCAATATATTCATGCATTAATATGTAATTTAAAGCCAAGAGATGTGATGATTACCCAGTTTATTGCCAAATATCCTCAATGGCCCACATTCAAGTTCAAGTGATAAACTGGAACAGAGTAATTTCATTTTAAAAATTCTGTCATTTATTTGCATTACAGCAAGCTGCGTGGTTTCACTTAGAGAAGAAAGTATTCCACTTAGCCCTCTCTTTTGCACTTAAAAGTTTAAAAAGAGATTGTGTTTGCCTGATGGAACTTGTCAAAAAGTCCCTAATGCAATTGCTACAGTGCTAATTTCAAAAAGTCGACATGGCCATTGGTTTTTCCTCATTTTCCAGCCACAAAGAACATCTCCCTCTCAATGGCTCAAATGCATATTGGTAGGATCTTCAAATCTATTTGACCTGTCAGCAACCATAGGTAAAGAAGCTAGTGCTGGGCTAAAATATTCAATATTTAGTTTCAGTTTTTAATTTATTGTGGCTGTTGGGAGGGTATTTTAATGGTTTTTAAATGGTTTTTTTTTTGGTGATTTTATTGTCATGGGAATGTTTTATATCTGAATGTTTTTATGGTGATTGTGAGCCACCCAGAGTCGCTTCAGCAAGGGGGCAGCGATAGAAATCCAAATAAATAAATAAATATAATCTTGTCTAGCACTTCCGGAATGGAGCCAAATAGTGAGGTGTGAACATGCTTCTTTGTCACCATTTCACATCAGGGACTTTCCCCATGGTCCTATCTGTGACATCCTAGGAAAAGGTGTCTCAACCAGCCTATCAAGTGAGTCCATCAAGAAAGAAGTAACAGACACACAAACTCAAGAAAATGGTATCACCAGAAAGAGCAGCTGGAGGGTTTCCACCACTGTTCCCTGTACTTGTTTTTTTTTTAAAAAAACATTACTGTCTGTTGCTTATGTTGAATGGAAACATGGGCCACAATAACCTCCTATTAAAACTACAGTACAGTAGAACACATAATGAAAAAACTCCGTTTCATGGAGCTCTTCGCTATGCGGTTTCCCCCCGCTATGTGGTTCCCTATGGGAGATGCCCCGCATAACGGGGGGGGGGAATGTTTGTTAATCAGGGTTCCCATTAGGCGGGTATACCCCAGTTACCAAAAACTCCACATAATGAAAAATATTTTCATTATGCAGGGTATCACCATTGCATAATAAACGCTTCGTTGTGCAAATTTTCCGCTATACGATGTGTTCATTATATGAGGTACCACTGAATAACATGATATTGAAGAGATGCAAGATGAACTGGGAAGGCACTGATAGAATAGGACAGGGCACAGATCCAGTCATCAGACAAGTGGCTTGATGATCTATGCATATGTCTCCAGACTGCATGCTGAGGAGGCCAAAGCAGAGTAGCAGGATAATAATAGTCAACTAATAATAGTGTGGCTGGCATACTTCTTCTGTGTTAAGACCAGATGTAAAACTGCCAAAATGAAGGCACCTTTTGGTTAGCTCATTCTGCAGTTCCTTTCACCTGACCTAGTGTGACAAAGATTAGCCAACAACAAAAGGTTGCTGTTACCAGGGTACTTCCAATTGTGGTTCAAAAATGCCACAATCTTTAAGGCGAGGCTTTCTGTGTATTACAAAAATTACATCAAAATTACACATATATCTTTTTTTAAAAAAAAAATTTAAAAGCAATAATACATAAAGACCCATATGTGGTGACCAAAAAAATCATGTTTGCAAAGGACAAATCAATCAAGAATATGAAATGCCTTCTATTAAAAGCTTAGTTTTCAAAAGCTTGCAGAAAGTTTTGAGACCTGATGGGTAGGTAGATAAATAATTCCACAAAGTTGGGGCCACAACCCAAAAGAGATGCATTTCATGGTGGTTTTCCGCACTTCCCTTGAGATGGACACTCTTAGTCCTCTGATCTGGGAAAGGCGTATTGTCTCGGCAAGATTCCTCAAATTTTGATGGAAACCTCCTGTACCACTAATTCAACAATCTTTTACCTAAGTCAGGGTTTTGCAATGTTTTCCCGCCAGGGGCTGAACTCATCCCCAACACTCTCTGCCAGGGGCCAGAGACATGGTTGCTACCTGGACTTACATTTTTGATGTCATCAATGGTGGTGGTGCTCATGCCAACTTTCCAGTTTCTTGCACAGCCTCTACCACTCCCCATGGCGACTGGAGGATTTTTGGAGCATGGTCACTCCATTTGGATAATTTTCCGATGCTTCCCCACTTCATTCTGGCTGCTCGAACATGCCATTGGGCAACTTCCTGGTTCCATGCTGAGAACCAAGCCACTGATGCATGCTCTGCCTGGCCCCGGAAGTTGCCCAGCAGCATGTTTGAGCAGCCAAAAGGAAGCGGGGAAGCATCAGAAAATTATTCAAACAGAACGACCATGCTCCAAAAAGCCTCTTGCCACCCTGGGAAGCAGTAGAGGCTGTGGAAAAACCCGCAAAAACAGTGTGATCGCAGCTGCCATGGTAAGTGGTGCAACACGACTTCCAGGGGTGGAGGCAGGCCTAGAGGTGCCCTGTGGGCAGGATTAATAAGATGTGTGGGCCAGGGGTTGCAAACACCTGTCCTAAGTCATGGTTGGATAATATAAGAGTTATGAAGGCTGAATGTTTTGAAATGAAATAATAGGAGGAGCAATCTCCCAAGCAAATGGTGGTTGCAAAGAGAGTGCTGAAGTTACGGGCTTTCTGAGACTAAAGCATTTTGAATTAGAAAGATAACTGAACCAGTCAGAGAATAAATGACTAAACTAGCAGTAGCAGCACAAGAACAACACTTGTACAAAGCTTAGTGTGAAATGACAGTTACATTTGGAGGGAAGAAAAGCTTAACCTGTTGATTGGAAGTTTGGGTTCAAACTAGCCAATTACTATTTTAGTTAAATCTTGGCCCTTCCTATCTCCATGTTAATGCACAAAACAAACACAAAGTATGATGGGATTGCCTGCTGAAAGCTCTACAATTATATAAGTACAGATCTTGCCCTGATTACATGAAGTTGTTTGTATTTTGTCATAACTGGTCCCTGGCTGCCCTCCTCAAGTGTCCTGATCACTTTTTCCCAAGCTCTATCAACCTTTCTGAGCCCATGGACTCCCCTGCAAGCTCACCTTTTCAATAGCTCTATCCAAATATTCACTAGCCTGGTGAGGCACGCCCTCCAAATCTTTCCAAGACCACCCAACTCATTTTCTTGTCTGAATAATCAGGACAGAAGGAGGCCATGATTTTCTGAGTGCTTTGGCATCAGTTTTCTCCAAAGCATTTTCCCTCAATAGTTCCTAGCCAACTGGTCTTAAGTGATTCTGTGAGGCCAAAGTAATCCCCCTCCACCAGTTCTTAAAGTATGAATCTGGGCCAGAATACAATGCAGTACTGAGAAACTTTCACCAGTGCCACATCTATTTCAACCTATAAATGAATGTTGACTTGGGGGTTGGCTCAGTCTTTTAAACACAAAAATTGCAGTTAGTAGCAGCTGACTGCGGGCAAAAATATGATTTATAAGCTTCCACCTACTGGTTGTCTGAAAGCATTGAAACCTGCTAATCTCTATTTCTTTTGCAGAACTGAATGCCCTGTTCTAAAGCAAAGAGACCAAAAAACATCTGGAGGAGACCCATAATTGTGCAGCAAACCACAAAACTCAGTAGATTGCCATCTAGTAAAGAAAGCTACTATTGGTATTCTTAAAGAGGGGATCAGGGTGTCTGGGCATTCCGTTTAAATACCACTTTTAGTGGGCAAGGAAAAAAATATTTGGGATGCCCTATTGCAGGGATGGCAAACTTTGGCACTGCAGGTGTTCTTGGGCTTCAATTTCCAGAAGCTCAAGTCCCTGTGAATCCACACAAATGGATTTATTCATGTGAATTCACAGGGACCTGGACTTCTGGGAATTGAAGTCCAAGAACACCTAGAGTGCTAAGGTTCTCCATCACGGCCCTATGGGGAGTGTGACCTCCCCTCCCACCGAGTGTAACTGACCGACTTCAGTTGAATTCTCACATAGAGCAACTAATAGTCCATCTACACTGGCATATATCCCACTTTTTAAATTGTTTTTGCTGTGATTTGGGACAATTCAAGTTACGGTACCTATATGTTTGATTTTCAATTAAAGGGTTCCATCTCACCTCTTTTTACTGCTGTCTTGCTACTTTCTAGCACAGCACTATGGCTGCATTTATTTTGGCACAGTACTAATTAACCCAGTGGTTCCCAACCTTTTTCTGGCCATGCCCCACCTAAGCATCTCTAAAATCTATAGCCCCTGTGACATATAGTTCTTATTATTCAAAAGGTGAACTCCTATTCACACGGAGGAAGCCTCAAAGGCCTCTCATTGTTAATAACTCATTCTCGAATTGCCCCTCCCCCTTAAAAATCAAGTCCCCCCTGGTGTGGTATGTGGCCCATGTTGGGAACCACAGAATTAACCCATTCTATAGCCATGGAGATGGTTAGTTAACACCAAAACAGAGATGCGGGCAGTGTGACCAGAGGTGACATCCCTGTGACCTATGCAATGGGTTGTAACAACAGAGAAACCTCTTCCTATATTTTCATTGAATCTTTTTAAAACTAGTTTTCTAACTGAAATAGGGCAATTTGAGGTGCACCACGCTTGGCAGATACATCATTGTGTCATTTATTTTATTCAACAACAACAAAAAGGGAAGTTGTCTTGACCTGCTGAATGATGGTTGCCACTGCTGCTGACACTTTAGTTGTGAGGTAAAATGAGTAGACTTTACTCATGAGTAAACTGGGTAAATTATTTTATTTATTGGACTTCTACCCCACCCATCTGGGACGGACTCCCACTCTGGGTGGCTTACACTATTAAAAAAGTAAAACAAACACCGTTAAGACATTAAAACAACCCCACCCACCTAATCAAAATCAGAACTGAGGACCCCAAACTCTTGTGACAGGAAGGCAATGGGAGGGTCTCCTATTTGATCTTCAACAAACTGCTAGAGGCTTCCTCAAACAGAAAGGTTTTCAGTTGTTTCTTGAAGGTCTGTAAGGAGTTCATCAAAAGCTGGTCCTCTGGCAGTGTGTTCAAAAGAGCCAGAGCTGCCATCAAGAAAGCCCTACAGAGGGTAACGGACTTTCTAGTCAACCTGGGAGTCGGAATTTGTAGTTAAATTATCTGAGAAGAATGGGTGAAGCAGGCCTGATTTCTGAGGGGAAGATGCTCTGCCAAGTAGGAAGGTCCTAAACCGTTGTACTTGTGATTTAACTAGATAAATTTATTTATGAGTAAATGAAAATCTACTCCCAGGTAAACCAGGTAAACTTTAGCCACAGAAAAATGGCAAGCTGAAAACTGGCAGAAGCATTCTTCTGGCTCCCGTTATACGTCCAGCTGGCATTCTGCCTCCCACAGTCACACACAATGCAGCTAGAGAAAATTTCAAAAAGAAGGCACATGCACACAGAACAAAACTTTATTTTAAGCTCCCCAATTTTCCCCTCAGAAAAAGACACAAATCTTGCTTTAAGCATGTGAAAAGATTTCCTGAAGGGAATGGAAAGGGGACATCTCCAAATACATCCTCTACAGAAAGGCAGGGAAGAGGCTGTCAATAATTCAAAGGGAGACAAATTAAAACCATCTAAAGACCAGCATGGATCCTTGTCAAGGGAGAATAAATATCTCTGGTGTAGATGGAAAGGTTATTCAAGTGAGATCAAATGGAAATGGAAGAGAGGCTACCTATATCCTCTCAGTCACTGCATCCTGACTCTGGACCTTCCATGTTTCAGGAGACTAGTCTGGCTGAGTCTTTGTTGTTCTTTCATCAACAGGGAAATGTATTTTTATTCAGACACTGTTGAATCCGGCCCTTATAAGCACCAGTCCAGGGCAACGACGAACAAACAGCAACAGGCTGTGTTCTGGATCCTGAGATGGCTATACAATCCTAGCGGATTCAGTCCCTCTGGACTCTTACCCAGCAATGGGTAATAAATGAGCTACCATAGAAGTGTAGCACAGTGGAGGGACCTAGGCTTAGTGCTACCCGGCTACCTGTATGGTGTAGGAAGTAGAGATCCGGTCCGGCTGCACCCTTGTTTACCCGTGGGGCTTATATAGTGTCTCCCCGGCAGTAGCTCCTGGATATAAGGTAGCGACCCGCCAGACAAGCGTAACTAACCAATCATAACAGGGAACATATGTAGTTAACCAATGGAGAACAGGATCCAAAAGTGTAACCAATCACAGGGCTTTGGTTATCCCTAACAAGCGTGCCCTTTTGCAAGGGTTTCACACCACTTTGGGCTTCTAGTTAGAATGGTGGGAAACCGCCATTCCCTTCTTGCAAGAGCGCTCCCCGCGCTACTTACAAATGTGCCTCAATACACAACAGACACTATCTTGACTTCTAAGTGATTGGCAGAAGTACTGTGTGTTGTTTATTTTTTAATGTTGTGCTCTTAAATTGTTTGACTTAATATTTTAATTATAATTTTGCACTTTCACTTAGATTTTAGAAGCTTTTATCTACCTTGAGTGCTGTGTGAGCAGGAAAAGTGGAATATGAATTTATGAATAAAATACACACTTATTTGGAGCTTGGTAATTTTGCAGTAAAGGAGATGATTTCTAGCAGACGTTTTTGCATTTGGTGAAAATGTGAAGTGTAATGAAGAAGACGGTGCCCTCAAAACAATTTTAGTAAAACAATACATTTGCCGAGGGATATCCAGAGAAACAAAATGGAATGCAAACATGTGAATGTATTGTCAGGACAGATTTCGAGCTGCAACAGGAACCATACAAATAGGAAGAAGGAGAAAAAGATTACTGGATGCAGGGGGTTCCTGTTCTGCAGACTTTAACATTTTTAGATGAAATTAATTCTGCAGACTCTTTGACGTTCAAAAAGTGCAAAAAGATCAAAGACGGCTGGAAGGCTCGGAAGAAGAAAGAAGCTGTGGCTAATCACCCTCATGTCTTCCAAATACTTTGTAATATTTAATGACAAAAAATAAGAATGAATGCAGAATGCTTACAATCCATGTTATTTTGGCTAGCTTTCTCCTCTTGGATCTAAATGTTACTTTAAAAGGCTTTGAACGGCTAAAAGCCAAGAAGGGAAACAAACACAGTCTGTTTTAAAATACACTATTTTTCACTTTGAAGGAATCTAGAAATTTTGACAGGTTTACATCCTTTAATGAAATTATGAAATGGGAAGTGTGGGTTGTTGGATTTGTGTGGGTTTTTTTTTTCATTTTCAAAGTACTACATTTGTTTACATACTCAGATGACATTTAGCATTCCTTCACACATCTCTTCCTTTCCAAAAGCTTCACTTTTACTTTAACTAACAGGATGTCTAAAACAATGATTTCATTATTCCTTTTTGGTCCTAGAGGTTTAGAGACTGTGCATCGTACAGGTCCATTAAACAATTTCTGAAGGTTCCAAAAATATAAATGAAACAGCTGTTTTTTCCATGCTGTGTCTTGGAAAGCACTATATATTTAAGGATGTACATCTCCCAGGTGTTATCCCTGACTCTGGTTTTATTTCCAAATTTCTTTGCAGGAAATTAGTACCCAATTAAAAAAGTAATTTAATGATTTTAAAACCCTAGCCTGTTTCAGAGAAGAGTGCGCCTTTTTCTTATTGACTCTGTTTCTACAAAGCCAGGAAATTGGAAGCTAAAATGGCTGCCTAAGCAGACTTTCCCCGTGTGACCAACTTCATTTTATTTAGTGATTAGCAAATCTTACCTGACTTTGTCTGGTTTAGAAAACTGTTGGTTCCATCAAACTGCACCTGAGAGCTCCATCACTCTTCTTCCCCTTAGCTTTATAATTGAACAAGAGTATGGAAAATCTTTAACAATATCAGTTTATTAATTGTTAACATTAAATTTATCTAACTTTTGAATTAGTATTTTTGATTTGTCTTCCATTGTACCCGTGCTGTTGTTGGCATTAGACAATGAGGAAAAATAATCAAAACAACATAGATTCAATCTTGACTCTATTATACTTAGTGTAGATCTACTGAAATCACTATTCTAAATTAAACAGTTAGGTCCCAACTAGAGCAGACCAATTGAATCAATTGATCTTACATGAGTCTTGTCTAAATGAACTAATTGCAGCTGTGATTTAACAGCTGAATACGGATGAATGGAATGGAGGTGGTTTTGAACATCAAGGTGACATGGCGTGCTTCAGGGATCTTCATAAAAAGGGTTTCTTTTTTTAAATCATTTCCAACTTTTGGTGACTGTATAAATTAAGGATTCCCCCAATGGATTATTATTTTTTACTGAGTCTTTTCTAGCTTCTTCACAACTTCCTTCCAAGACTCAGTGTTGTTCTGATTTCTTAGCTGTAATCTCCTTTGCTTGATAATTGAACAAGACTATGGAAAGTCTTTAAAAATTCAATTTAATCATTATCAACATTAAAGTTGTTATTATTATTATTATTATTATTATTATTATTATTATTATTATTATTATTATTATTATTATTATTATTATTATTATTATTATTATTATTATTATAATATACTAGCACCTTTTTATTTCCTGAGTAAACCTACTTTGAGTTTTCTTCTGCACCAAGATCTGTCTGCCACGAACCTCTTGCTGGCAACTGCATACCACTCTGCTAACCATTTACATCAACACAGAGCATGACCCATGATTATTACAGATTTATTATTATAGATTTATTTGTACCCCGTCTTACTCACACCAGTGCTACTCAAAGCGGCAAACCACAATAAATACATACATATTACAAATACAAGATAACAATGTGAACATAATATAAATTCAAACAATAAACTGATTACAGATTAATACAGAAAAACAATACTAAGCAATGAAAAGCCACACAATAATCCCCTCCCTGGGCCAGTGTTGCTGGCTCTGGGGAGAAGCAGAAGGTCCTCTGTGGCTGCAGTGGCTACAGCAGGATCAGCATCCTTTTGAGCCCTCCAGTCTGGGAGGGCTTGGAGGGTGGGATGGCGACACACCTGCCTCTCATCCTTGGACTGGTGTTGCTGGCTCTGGGGAGAGGTGGAAGGTTCTCGGCGGCTGCAGTGGCAACAGCAGGGTCAGCATCCTTTTGAGCCCTCCAGTCTGGGTGGGCTCAGAGGAGTGGGACGGCGGCACACCTGCCTCTCATCCCCGGGCTGGTGTTTCTGGCTCTAGGGAGAGGCGGAAGGTCCTTGGCAGCTGCAGCAGCAACGGGAGGGTCAGCGTCCTTTTGAGCCCTCCAGTCTGGGTGGGCTTGGAGAGGTGGGACGGTGGCACACCTACCTCTCATACCCGGGCTGGTGTTGCTGGCTCTGGTGGGGAGAGGCAGAAAGTCCTCGGCAGCTGCAGCCGAGCGTTTTCCTCGGTCTTGTTAAAGGCCCTTTTCGGGGCTAAAGGCATCACTCATCCTTTTTCCACAGCCGGGAAAGCACGTGATGTCAGGCCTGGCCTGGGCTGGCTTTGCGCCACATCTGGCCACGTGCTCACGGACACTCCTCTTCAGCAACGGTTACTTTGGGACGGTTACCTGTCCCAAAATTTACAGCATCCTGAATATTTATATTTATGTTCCTTCTTCCCTCTCTTTTTCTCCTCACACCTTTTCACGCCTGCCTCCTCAATAACCATTGAGGCACCTGTGAAGCCAACGCTTTTCTGTATCCTGTTGAAGTTACATTTGCCTTACTTCCTCTCTCTCTTTGACCCACCACCATGGAATTAGTAACTCGGTCTGCTCTATAAATACTGCAGCACAGGACCTGCTACAATTTTGTGCAATTTGCTGCAATCATATATACTCTTAACTAACATTTACCTCACCATTATGGGCTGCTTATGGAGTGCAGCTACTTTTCCACCTGTAACTATTAGCACATTGCTAGTGTCAGAATGGAATTGTCAGCACTTGAAACAGGAATGTCATCACATTTTTTTTCACACAGATACAGAGCATGTGTTAGCCTTTTTTAAAAAATATATTCCTTTCTTTCTCTCCCAGCCAGATGGTTTGAAATGAAATGAACCCATGTTTATTAAGAATAAGAAGATTTCAAGGTCTTGCTAAAAAAAAAAGTGGGGGGGGGGGGGGACCAGTCAACAGCAGAATACAGCTCTTCAGCCTTATACAACAAAGATGACCACTTTGTCAGGTCTAGCCTTCAGTTGGTGGTGTCTGCTTATGGGCTACTTCTACACTAGCTCAAAAATAGTTCCTTTAGTTGGCTTCTTTCATAGAATATAGATATGGAACATTCTGTTTGTGCGAGTAATCACAACTGTTTGAAGGTGCCACGAATCTACTTGATGCATCTATAATAATTAAAGATGAATGCTGGGATAATGAGTATAGGAGTAGAGAGTCAGAAGTGATTTCACCAATGCAATATGTAGTGGTGAAATGACCAAAGGATATTGTACTTGGGCTACTCCACAGATGCAAATTAAGAATAAATTTGCTAGTTTTAGAAACTGGAATTTGACATGTACCAATGGCAATTACACTTATATACAATTACACTTATATACTGTACAGTACCACTTAGTACACTCTCTGTGAGATTCACATGGTAATTAGCATTTTGCCCTCAACATGCTAGGTACTCATTTTACTGACCATGGAAGGATGGAAGGCTGAGTCAACCTTGATCCCCATCAGGATCAAACTCACAACGTTTTGGCTGCAGTATAGCAGTTTAACCACTGTGCCACCAGGTATATTTCAATGTATATTCTGGTGCTTACTATCAGCATTTACTAACTATTCTGGTAAATCAGGTATTATGCTTTTAATCCTGCTATTGGACATCTATCTCAACATGGGTGTAGATGTCAGTTTCAGGAAAGGTGAGAGCAATATTGCCAGGAGATTATAATCTGCTAAAAATCTGGATTTCTAGCAGGGACAGATCTGATACAACAGATGAAGATGCATCCACTTCTTCTGGAATAACAGTAATTTCAGTGGAGACTTTTACCATTTACAAATAAACAACAGATATTCAAGATGGATTTAGAAAAAGAAAAGGTTCAAGAGATAATATTGTAGACATACTTTGGCACTGGAATGTCCCAGAAGAAATTTTAGAAGAAAGTCAGTTTATGCTTTTTAAATTACAGCAAAGACTTTGACTGACTAAACACAGAAAGGTATTAGTTGTTCTAAAAGAATAGGTATGCCATATTTGATTACCCTGATCTAGACTCTGGAGAAGATGCTTGTGTTAGGATAGAACATTTAGAATCAGATTAATTTTCTATAGGCACAGATGCTTCTACCAGTTCAGTCTTAGATACCCAATGTGGTATAGTGGATAGATCATTTAGGACTCAGAAGGCTTGGATTCACACTGGGGTGTGTGAAACTGGTAAAATCACTCCTGAAATATCTCATCTAGCTTTGAAGACCTATTAGGCCACTATAAATTGCTTCTGACTTGATGTCACATAACAACAATTAATTTAATCTACATGTTTAGCATATTGTATTGACAGATGGGTTAGATTCAAATGAAGGAGTAGTGAAAACTGATGGAAGAAAATAAATAATATAAGATAGGCAAATGACACTGGGTTATTGGCAGAAAACAGCAATAACTTGAAACTGGCTACAGTTAAATATTCTGAAGACAAAAACCATGGCAGCAGAAAAAGTATATAACCGCCCTGAATGGTGTTTACACCAGGAGGGCAGGGTACAAATAAACTAATAATAATAATAATAATAATAATAATAATAATAATAATAATAATAATAATAATAATAATAATAATAATAATAATAATAATAATAATAATAATAATAATAATAACAACAAGTGTCACTCAAAGCAGCTTACAACATATATAAATACAGTAACACAGATATAATTACACCAATAATCAACAATAATACAGTATCAAATTCAAAAAAGCGTAGTACCAGTATATCAAATAATACATAATTCTATAGCATCAAAAATATATTCAATATTAACAAAATCCCCAGGTAATGGAGCACAGCTCACATCCCCGTTGGCACCCCAGCCCAACGTCTTCAGCTGCAATAACATCCGCCTGTCTCCCTGTCCATCTGACTCTCTCTCTCCCTGCCCCCGCTCTCACCACGGGTGGGGAAATGACAAATCCAGCGGCTCCATCAGCAGCATGCTAGTGAAGCCGCGACTGTTGCTCCACAACTGGGGGCCAGTCTTTCTCCAGTCTCTCTCCCCACCCTTGCTCTCACCAAGGGTGGGGGTTAGAAAATGCTGGTGTTGGGTGTGGTGGCGGCGGATTTTCACAGCCCCGCCGCAGATGGACCTCAGCTGGGCTCCCACCCCACCCCCCACCCCGTGACCAGCGAGGCCATGGAAGGGAGCCGAAGGTTCTGAAGTGGGTGGGGAGGCTCAGCTCGTGGCGTCCGCAGCGTCTTTGAGCCCGACGGGGCTCCATTTACCTTCCCCGCTGGTGGAGGGGTGGGGAGGCACAGCTCGCGGCATCGGCAGCGTCTTTCAACCCGACGGGGCTCCTTTTACCTTCCCTGCTGGTGGAGGGGGCGGGGAGGTGCAGCTCACGGCATCGGCGGCATCTTTCAACCCGACGGGGCTCCTTTTACCTTCCCCGCCGGTGGAGGGGGCGGGGAGGCGCAGCTTGTGCAACAACTATAACACAAAACAGTTATATTCTCTTGGGCTGCTCAGTTAACCTCACTGAGACAGTTCAGTTGTGCTATATACAAGTCCATACAGTTCAGTAGGAGTCCAGTCTAGCAGGGTAAATGCAATCTGTAATTACAGACAAAGCCAAAGAGTTTACAGCTTCTGTCCTCCTGATGGAGGCTTACCCCAAGTAGTCTTTCTTTGTCCAGCAAGCACAGATGGCATATCAGGCAAAAGCCATCTTCAGCATCAGTGCAAAGATTCAGTCCTCATAGCAGGTTCTGGAAGACGTAGGAATCTTCGTCCAGACTGTCAGCAGAGGAAGGTGAGCATTAAAGCTCAGGCAAGTTGAGCATTGTAGCTGGAAGTCTGCAATCCTGCTCTGACCTAAATACATTGGCTCATGGAACACATCAGGGGAAAGTCCCAGCAATTGTGTGCCCCTGCAGTAGGGTCTTAAAGGCATCACAGACACAATATGCCTTGCAACCAGTTAGGGTATGAGGCGAAAACTTACATCCCCAACACTCTGAGCCATGTAATTTTGTTCAGTTCTGTCATATATGGCGAGTGTTCAAATTCAAATCACTTTATTACAATCAATGACCAACACAGTAAAAAGGGTTCAAATGCACGAGATACAATTAAAATGTATTACCATAAACGTATATACTTGAGTTAAAATAAAATAGAATAAAATCAATTCTTAAATTTGAATTTGAACATGGTGAGTGTTCACTGAAGCACTAAATCCTTTATCATTTCACAAATTCAGATGCTGCAGGAATTATGTAGGGTGGCATGATACACAAAGAGATTTCCTCCCTGGTTCTTCTTCTTTCATGTCCCAATCAAACCCTGGATTACCAAAATGAAGCCACTATCTTGGCTTTGTCATTGGTCAAACTTAAGTCCTCATCAGGGCATTTTTCTAGAAGCAATTGGGAGACAAGTAAATGATTCTGCATCTCTCCACATTCACATGGTGTGTTGTCTGCCAGGAGCCCCCACTTGAACATGTTGGTCTTATATTTAAGCACTGCAACTGTCAGCCTATTCCAGGGCTGTTGCCAGGATTCTAGATGGGGGGGGGGTTGCAAAAAAATTTCAGGAGGGGCAACAATGTCACACACATATATAACATTGGCATCACGGGATGGGTTGAGGTGGATGGGCTGTTAGCTCAGAAGGGTTTTCACCCCCTACCCCCAACTACGGCCCTGGCCTATTCAGTGACATTGAGGAGTCTGAGTCTGTCAGTTATGTTCTCTTTTAATGTTGCTTCTTGTCCAGTGAGCTCCTTCCTTCCATCTTCTAATTTGGTTTTGCATACCCTCAATAATGTTTGTTTTTGCCATAAAGCTCTTCCTGGATCTGAACAAAGTGTTCAGAGGATTTTGAGGGTCATTTTCTTGCTTAGTTATCTTGGCATCTGCTGCTACTTCTCTTTATCTTAGGTGGAGCAATACCAACAAGAGGATTTTTTTGTCAACTGGCATAGGTTTGAGGTGTCCTGTCACTATACACATGGCTTCATTAACAGTGATATCACCTTATTTTGTGGAGGTTGATGTGCTCCATACTCTGCTGTGGAGATGCTCAGGGCCAAAGCTGATGTATGCAATGTGGATAGTTGAGTTCCCCATTTATAGTTTGTCAGTTCCCTGATG
This sequence comes from Bradypodion ventrale, assembly GCA_035047345.1. Lineage (NCBI taxonomy): Eukaryota > Metazoa > Chordata > Lepidosauria > Squamata > Chamaeleonidae > Bradypodion > Bradypodion ventrale. The sequence goes on from JAWDJE010000005.1 coordinate 177,184,009, forward strand.
ATATTGTTTCTTGTACTAATTTTGGCTTTGGTATTTGATTCACAAGCCTTTGTAAAATGGTACCACAAAGAGTCATGGCTCAGCAGAAGTGCACATGTCTTTCATGTCTTTTTGAAAAGTGGGTGGTCTCTTGGGCATTCTTAAAGCCCACCTAACCATGCTGCTTCCAGATGTGTTTGGTTTTTGATATGCTATATGTCAGGGAGCTGAGGCATTTTTTAAAATTTTCCATGAACCCAAAGGCTCCATTCCTGAGACGTGGGGCCATTTCAAAGTGATTTGTTCCAAATGGACTCATGACAAAATAATAATGTCAACTCATTCGACAAAAGAACCAAATTGAATGAATGACAAAGCAGAAAAATCTGATTGAATTAGTGAGAAACATCAAAAGAAGATTACCACCCTCCATGTACAAAGCAGTCAGAAAAGATAATTTCTAAAGTATGCATACTCTCATCTCCCATAGTACTTGGTACAAAGCTACTTCCTGTTCAAGTGGCTGAAGCCTTGGAAATCAACAACCATCTGATGTAACATGTACAAGATTTGTGAAGGAGAAAGATTGAATATAATTAATTTGAGAGTCCTGAGCTTCACTCAACCTGCCCAAATTATTATTTTATGTCAGTAGTAGGCATGTGTTAGCTGCAAAAAGAGTTAGACAAATGGGCTTTGTTCTCATCCCATAGCCATATTGTAGTTTGGAGTAAACAGATTTAATGTCTCTTACAACATGTTCCAGCAGTGGCCGAGCATGTCTGGACAAGTCAGTGAGCTGACATAAGAAATAGGTATATAAAGCGAGATGGTCCAAGGGTTTGTCTCTAGTGCAAAACCATCTTATTGGATAGTAAGGTTAGGTTTCCCTTGCTCGAAAGCCAGTCGTATCTGACTCTAGGTTTCAGTGCTCATCTCTGTTTCAAAGTCAAAGAGCCAGCGTTGTCTGCTTCTGCAGACGTTTCCGTGGTCATGTGGTAGGCATGAATAGACACCGGAGTGCATGGAAAGCTGTTACCTTCCCAATGAAGTGGTCCTTATTTATCTACTTGCAATTTCTTGCTTTCGCAGCTCCTTTGGCAGGAGCTGGGACAAAGACGGGAGCTCATTCCATCCTGCAGTACTCGGGAATCAAACTGCTGACCTTCCGCCTCCCAGTCAGCATCTTAGCCACTTGAGCCACAGCTAGGCAAGAGTGAGACTGTTTTGAGCTAAATATGAGTAGGCACAGCTGTGTTAATAAACCTAACCAAGAGAATGAGATTTGCTTACTTAAGATCCTAATGTCCTAGGCAGAATCAGACTTCAGATTTGGATTCAGCACACTTTATTTAGTATAGGACACATGAATTATTTGACCAAGTAGCAGACAATATTAATTTTTTTTGTGATGCAGTGTTATCAGACTTATTTTAGTTAAATCAAGATAGCACCTAGCCTGAACCCATAACCTTCAGTAGTATCAGTAGTATCTTTTGATATACTTCTCCAATGCTTAGAGAATGGATTCTCAATCTGCAGCCCATGGACCAGATGTGGCCCATGGCACCACTTCATGTGGCCCACCACCACCTCCACCACACCAGGAAGTGTCATGTGGTGGAGTAAGAACACTCTCTCCCTCTTTTAATCTCTTTTAATCTGTAGGGGTCAGAGTAATTTTTGGTGGCAGTTTTAATGGGTTTTTTATTGGTTTTAAAAATGTGATTGGTTTTATTTTCTGTGAGCCGCCCAGAGTCTTTGGAGTGGTGTGGCAACATAAATCAGAAAAATAAATAAATAAGGTTATCCGGACCTCAAAGCTGTCTGAGGGAATGTGACCTTGCCTCCGTCTTAAAAAGGTTGAGAACTCCGCCTTAGAGCATGCTGAAAATGAAATATTTAGTCTCTATGATCATCTTCTGCATGCAATGTTCCACTCAAAATGTCATACTTGTCCTTTGGAGATGGTACCTCCCTCTCTACTGTCTCTAACTTGTCTTTACCTGCATATCTTCTATAGGAATAAACCCCATAAAGACAAATTCTTCAGCTGAAAAGAAGTAACTATAGTTAAAGAGTTCCACCATCTTAAATAAAAGGCAACATTTGGTTGCCCCCATGTAATCTGTTACTTTCCCAAACAATTTCTGTATAGACATCTAACTTTAAAAATAGTTTGATGAAATTATGTTATGTAAAAGGAGGCCTCCCCCATATGAGCATAGATTTTTATGTTAAGGATATTGTAGGCATGGGAGAATGTGGAAACTCTGGTCTCTTCTTCTAACCTCTTCCCAAACAGATACCTTTTAGACAATTTCCCATATTTTGCAGCCACAGCATTGTCATTGATCCCTTCCTAAAGATATTGTGGGTGTTTGCCACCTAGTATCATCAATTGCTCTATTAGCTTGTCAGCTAGAATTCAGGAGCTAGGAGGAAAAGGAAAGTATACTGAGATGCTTTGTAAGTGAGACTGTACATTAATGCAATCATGTGGAGTCCCTCTGTGAGTCAGGAGTGATCGGTGGTGGTGGTGGTAGGGAATCCAGAACTCCAGTGAAATGAATACTCTTGGTCAGTTCTAGTATTTCTATATAATAGTTAGACATATGGAGAAGAAAGCTTTTCTCCTCTGGGTTGTCAGGCTTGTTTTAAGAAGGTGTTGAGAAGGTATTGGTCTAAATTACTTGGCAGCTGTCAAAAGTATTATTGAATAATTTGGACTGGCGTCTAAAAGGGAGTGTTTCATTCTGTGTAGGTAAGCATGGAAAAATAAATGAAAAACTTAACAGTGATACCACAGAGTATATCTCTGAACCCACATCAAAGTGGTGAGAGAACTGCTAAGTTGGAGGGGAAAAAATCACCATGGATGTTGCTGACTGTGATTTTTTTCATAATGTGTTTGAATGGCTTAGGGGATATAGAACAAGGCTGCAGTTGTCAGGGTATGAGGTCCTGCTGTTTCAGAGGTGTCAAATTATTACTCCTCAGCGGGATGAAGTCAGGTTCCCATGCCAGGAGCCTGTAGGCTTTGGCACATGTCTTATCCACTCTTGGCGTACAGGATCTGCTCAGTGAGGGGAAGTCTAGTTGTCCTTTTTAAACTTTAAAATGAAGCAGTTTGATTTTGACTTCAACAAGAGAATCTTCTCCATAGTCTTATCAAAATGGAAAACAGTCAAGATGATTTAGCATTTAGTAGCATGTCAAAGGAGAATCCCAAAATAAGGTTGGAGTGTGATGCCAATCAGTTTCCCTAAAAGCAAGAATCAAATTCCAAAGAATTCTGTGTAAGAACCTGTTGGCTGATGCATGCTGGGTGGTCAATACTAATTGGTCCACACATTTCTCTGCCCATGATCAGACCTACATCTCTGACTCTGGAAAAAAATTTGGATCTGTCCTGTGGACTGATAGGTTTGCACTGTAGTAAAGTTGCTGTCAACCTACATTGTGTTGCGGCACGGAGAGAACATTGAAGTATAATTTATTGCATCTAGGAAAAATGAAGAAATTGTCTGAAAGTACAAAGGGAAGAGTAACTTGTAATCCCTTATCAGCAGTTTAAACTGGTATAAATGTTTGTAATTTTGAGGTTTTATATATACTGTAGTACGCAGGGCCATAGCCAGGATTCTAGATGTTGGACCTCCGAATATTTTTTTCAGGAGGGGCAACAATGGTGTGCATGCATGCCCATGCATGCATTCACTCACACACAAAAGTAGTCCCTCATCCTTATTTATCTATTTGCAATTTCTTGCTTTCAAACTGCTAAGTTGGCAGGATCTGGGACAGACGACGGGCACTCTTGCACCCTGCCTGGCGCCTTGGTGTGGAGCTTGCAGTGCCACTCGCAAGCCCTGTCCTGGGTTCCTCCCTGGGCTTCCTCTATCCCCTGGGGCCACAAGTTCGACCCCCGGCTCCTTCCATGCCCTGGAGTCTTCAACCTCACTCGGCAGCCCTCCTCTCCTCCTCTCCCCCCCCCCCCCCCCACTGCAGGCAATTGGAGAAAGGTGGAGGAAAAGGAAGCCGCAAGAGGCTAAAAGGGAGACTTTGTAGTCTTTACACCCCTCGGACGGAAGGAGGCTGGAGCTGGACATCACACACTACATCTTGGTTGGCTCTGTTGAGATTATTAATGCATGATACAGTGTTATAAGACATCTCATATCCAGGAATTACCCATCCAAGTTTGTGACCAAGTCAAGTATATATAACATATAGAATGTACACTCAAAATATTGGGGAGGGGAGGAATCTAGTATCACTAAGGGGGTGGTGGTTAGCCCTCCATGTCTCCCCTAGCCACGGCCCTGATAGTATGTGTTTGTGGACCTAGCAATTCAGAGACACACAAATTACATATGCTTAATGTTAGATATGTATACTTCATGGCTGGAGAAACTGAGAGATTGGTGTGGCATGTGCTCAGAAGAACTGTTCCAAGAAGTTAAGAACAGGAAGACTATTGCCATGATGATACCCAATATCCAGAACAGATATAGCACCAGAAGAAGAATATTTCACCTTTCCAAAATTATCTAGTAAGCAAAAAAACAAAAACAAAACTAAAATAAGCTAAAGATAGATAAATGCAATATAATTACAAGAGTACTGATCGTTAGTATTTACAGAACTGCTGGACAGCTCAGGGTTTTAGGCAGCTGGCTTTGGAGCCAGAGGTTGAGAGTTCAGTTCTCTACTGTGCCTCCTTGTCAGGGGTGAGATTAATGGGTCCATAAGGTCTTGTCTTGTTCTGCAATTCTAAGATTATTATTACTATTAAAGTTTGCATCCATCTCATTGTAGTTTCCTACATTCACATTATTAGCACCATTCTCACAGGTTTCTGCAGAAGGAGGAGAGAAGACATTCCTGACATGTGCTTCTCATTTACTTGTGGTTCTTCCCTTTTGCAAAGCAGAATTCATATTGCTACTAAACATTTAGGGTTAAAGGAAGGTTTGGAATGGTGGGAGTCATCCTGATGGTGTGGTTAGCTATTGCATTGAACTCAAATGTTTCTATCAGAGTCGTTAATTTTTTTACTTAGCTGCAGTGCAAATTTAGGTTCACTTACTGAATGATACTAGATTCCTCCCCTCCCCATTTTCTTAGTGTACATTCTATATGTTACTAACATTTTTTGCCCGGCCTTGCTGGGCGGGTATATTTTGTGTTTTGTTGTTGTGGGGGGTTGGGGGGGTGCGTGCGTGTGTGCACGCACGCATGCACGCACGCATGCACGCACGCATGCACGCACGCATGCACGCACGCACGCACGCACGCATGCACGCACGCATGCACGCACGCATGCACGCACGCACGCACGCACACAGGGGGTGCAGCTCCGCATTTGGCTCATTGCCTGTCGGAGAAAGGGGGTGATTTCTCCGACAGGCATGGGCGAAGCCGCCGGCGGCCTTTGTCCCCAGGGCTGTGGGGAGCAGAGGGGCTCCCCCTCCTCCCTGCAACCCCGCCAAAGCTGCGGAGAGGCCGGCGCCAGCCTTTGTCCCCAGGGCCGTGGGGAGAAGATGGGCTCTCCCTTCTACCATGCCAAAGCTGCATGGGGAGAAGAGGGGCTCCCCTCCTCCCCACCAAAGCTGCGGCAAGACCAGAGACAGCCTTCGTCCCTGGGGCATGGGGAGCAGAGGGGCTCCCCCTCCTCCCTGCAACCCCACCAAAGCCGTGGCGAGGCCAGCACCTGCCTTTGTCCCCGGGGCCGCAGGGAGAACATGGCCTCTCCCCACTACTCCGCCAAAGCCACGCGGGGAGAAGAGGGGCTCCCCCTCCTCCCCACTGAAGCCACGGTGAGGCAGGCATCAGCCTTCATCCCCGGAGCCGCAGGGAGAAGAGGGGCTCCCTCCTCCCTGCTACCCCACTGCATTCGGCCCTTGCCTATCAGAGAAAGCAAGCCCCTTCTCCGACAGGCATGGGCCGAATGTGGAAAGTGATTGTTTCCCTCCGGTAGGCGAAGGCAGAGAACGGAGCACTGTTCTGCCTTTGTCTCCTGGAGGGAAGTGGTTTGCTTCCCTCGGTTGGCGGGGGCTGAAAGCTTTTGGCCCCCAACCCCCATGGAAGGTGATAGCTTCCCTCCGTGAGGCAAAGGCAGAACAGAGCGTCGTTCTGCCTTCATCTCCTGGAGGGAAGTGGATCGTGCATCAGCCATTTTTTTTACACCCACACCGGCTGTCTCGCCTCCTCTGCGCTTGTGTCCTCATGCCTGATTGGCTGAGGCGTGCCATGGCGCAGCGGATGCTGGGACTTGTAGTTTGTTTTTTGTTCGTGTTCGTGGGGTGGTTGTCTCACTCTCGGCATCTGGACCCTTGCGGCAATGCTCATAGGGACATAAGGTAAGTGTGGCCGGCTCGGTACAGATGGTTGGGATGGGTGTGGCCATGCATGCCAGACACGCATGGCCAAACCCCCTTCTTATAGGTATAGATATATAAATGCCTGGTCACAAACTTGGATGAGTAATTCCTGTATATGAGATCTCTTACAATACTGTTTTATGCATTAACAATCTCAAAAACCAATTAATATAATACTCTCTACATAAGGCTGCCTTGAGGTTGGTATAGAAGCTGCAACAGATCCAAAATGTGGCAGCTATATTGATCATTTTGAGGGATTGTGTATTCAGGTTATTATTGTCTCAGCGCGCCTTGCAAAATAAATGCCACTTTTGTGGAAGCTGATTCGCTAATGTTTTCCCGCTTCTTTGGAAGCCTTGGGTAAATGTATCTATTGTCTTCTGTATAAAAGCTGTTGTCCTGCAACTGTTCCTTGTTCTTTGCTCCTTGCAATAAACCATGTTGTTGTTTGAACCAGCTCTGTTCAAGTAATCCTTCTGGGGTTCAGACACAACAGGGGGTGACTATATTTTCCCACTTCTAGGGTGTCTGAACAGTGTGCCTGTTGTTTACCATGCCAAATTCAAGGTTTCGATGCTAGCATTCAAAGTCCTTAATGGTTTGGACTCTTCTTACCCATCAGAGCATCTCTCCCAGATAATGTCTACCCATCCTACCTGATCCTCAAATATAGGGCATAGTGGTGTAGATGCAGATAAGAGAGAAAAACCATTTGAGGCAAAATAATCTTTCTAGTGTCTTTTACTATGAGAATATGAAGGAACAAACATATATTTATCAAAACTGTTCCGGTTTCTATCAGTTTTTCAAAAACAGTATTTCTTCATCAGGATATATTTTTTCAAAAGCTTTTTTGTGCATCTAACAGCTTCAGGGAGGAATTCATCCTATCTTAATGAGCTTCATTTTATTAACAGTGCACTAAATGGTATTTAAAATCTGCTGATATTAACCAGTTACTTGCCGCTACTATCTTCTGTTTTATCTTATACTAGCAAGGGTTGCCCGGCGTTGCCGGGCTTTTCCCCCCGTGTGTTTTAATAAAAAATGAACCAATTTTATTTTTGCAATAGTTTTACATTGTGTTGGAAGGTTAAATTGTGTTAATGTTTTTTTAAAATTGCTTAGTCTGTAATTTTAATTTTTTAAATGTTTATTTATGTAAAAATTTTTTGGCTTGGCTGTTATTAACTGTGATCTGCTTTTTTGGTTTTTTTTGAGGATTAATAAAAGAAGAAAGTATGATATAATTTTTTCAAATTGTTTTATGCAAGCGAATAATGTTTTAGTTTTTTGAATTTTTTTAATTAGTTTTACCGTAGGTCATAATTTTAATAATGTAAAAGTAAATGTTTTTTACATTCAATGTTTTTAAAATGTGTTTAGATGTTTTGAGTTTAAATTTGAGTTATAACTCAGCACAGGATTTTTAAAAGTTTCTATTGTATTTTATTGACATATGTTTGTGATTTGTGTTAAAGTGTGTTTAGTGTATTTTTTTTACTTGTTTTTATTGGTGTGACCTTTTGTGTAAAATTGCGAATTTGTGTTATGTTTTTGATTTGTTTTTACTCTTGCGGCCTTTTGTTTGGGGCTGTTGTGTGTTTTTGAATTGTTTTTACTATTGTGGCCAGCAGGTGGTGCTGGTAGGGGTTATTGTATTTTGACTTTTTTTCTCTCCTGGCCTCTGGGTGGAGCTTCTTCTGGTAAGTAGTCTCTTTCTTTATTCATTTCTTTTCCAGTCCTGGTGGAGGTAGCACATCTTTTGGTAAGTATGCTTGTTTTCTTTCTTGTGTGTGTGTGTGTGTGTGTGTGTGTGTGTGTGTGTGTGGGTGGGTGGGTGGGGGGGGAGGGGGGGTTGGAATTTGTATTTTTTGTCTGTTTGTTTTGTTTTTGATTGTGTCTTTGTTTACTTCGTATTGTTTTTGGTGTTTTTGTTTTTGTGTATTTTTGGATGTGTTTGAGTGTTTTTAGTAATTTTTTAAAAAATATTTATTTATTTGGTGGTGGGGAGAGGGGCATGGTCGTTGGGGGTTAGGAAGGGTGGGTTAGGTGGTGGGGAGGGGGGCATGGTCGTTGGGGGTTAGGAAGGGTGGGTTAGGTGGTGGGGAGGGGGGCATGGTCATTGGGGGTTAGGAAAGAGTGGGTTAGGTGGTGGGGAGGGGGGCATGGTCATTGGGGGTTAGGAAGGGTGGGCTAGGTGGTGGGGAGGGGGGCATGGTCATTGGGGGTTAGGAAGGGTGGGCTAGGTGGTAGGGAGGGGGGATTTATTGTGTTATGGTGCTTTGTTTGTGTGGAGTCGTGAAAGTAGATCGGGGTTTCTCCTTTAATATCAGTGGGTGGGGGGTTGTGACCCCCCTCTCTGCTGGCTCCCCTGGGGTTGGGAGGTTTGTGGGGACAAAAGTGGTATGTCCCCTCAACCATTCTGGACCCAGGAGACCAGGCAGAGTGGATCGATTTCCCCCCCCCCTCCTTAAAACAACTCCGTTTTTAAAGAGAAGAAAAGACGGAGTTGTTTTAAGGAGGGGGGTGGAATCGATCCACTCTGCCTGGTCTCCTGGGTCCAGAAGGGTTTGGGCAACATACCCCTTTTGTTCCCACAAACCTCCCAACCCTAGGGTAGCCAGCGGAGAGGGGGATTGCAACCCCCCACCCACTGATGTTAAAGGGGAAACTCCAGTCGGGACCTTCAGGCGCTGTTGGTGAGGGAAAGAAAGCCAGCTGGTGTTTGCTTGGCTGTGAGGCGGTGAGTTGTTTTTCGTTGGGAGTTAGGAAGGTGGGCTAGGTGGTGGGGAGAGGGCATGGTCATTGGGGGTTAGGAAGGGTGGGCTAGGTGGTGGGGAGGGGGGCTTTAGTGTGTTATGGTGCTTTGATTGTGTGAAGTCGTGAAGGTAGATCGGGTTTCCCCTTTAATATCAGTGGGTGGGGGTTGTGACCCCCCTCTCCGCTGGCTACCCTAGGGTTGGGAGGTTTGTGGGGAGAAAAGGGGTATATTGCCCCAACACTTCTGGACCCAGGAGACCAGGCAGGGTGGATCGATTCCCTCCCCCCTCCTTAAAACAACTCTGTTTTTAAAGAGAAGAAAAGACGGAGTTGTTTTAAGGAGGGGGGGATCGATCCCCTCTCCCTGGTCTCCTGGGTCCAGAAGGGTTTGGGCAACATACCCCTTTTGTCCCCACAAACCTCCCAACCCTAGGGTAGCCAGCGGAGAGGGGGATCGCAACCCCCCCCACCCACCTACTGATATTAAAGGGGAAACTCCAGTCGGGACCTTCAGGCGCCGCGGGTGAGGGAAAGAAAGCCGGCTGGTGTTTGCTTGGCTGTGAGGCGGTGAGTTGTTTTTCTTTTTAATTTTTTGGGTGCCGATTTCCTCAGCGTTCTGCGCGCTCATGGCGCGCAGGACGCTGGGGCTTGTAGTTATGGGTTGGTGCTTTGTGTTTGTGCTGTGTTTTTTTAAAATGCTTTTCTTTTGATTGGCTGCGGCGCGTTTCTGAACGCTGCGCCGTGCGAGAGCCTCTCAGCCTGATTGGCTCTGGCGCGGCGCAAGGAATGTTGGGAAGTGAAGTTGTTTCCCTTTCTTCGCGTTTGTGGGGCTGTTGCCCCACTGCCGGTTTTCTCAATCCTTTGTTGACCTGCGTACCCAGATCGGCCGTGTGCACGAAGGGTGAGTGCAGGCAAGTAGGGCGAGGCATAGCAACCTATAGCCAGTTCCAACGGTTAACCCTTGGATTTATAGGTTAAGACTAGGATAGTTTGCCCGGTGTTGCCGGGCTGTTATAAACTGTAATCAGCTTTTTGGGGTTTTTTTGTGGATTAAAAAAAGAACAAAGGATGATATAATTGTTTTGAATTGTTTTATTTAACCAAATAATGTTTTAGTTTGTGGTTTTGTTTTGTTTTTGTTAATAGTTGTACCGTAGGTAATATTTTTAAAAATGTGAAAGTACATGTTTTTTACATTCAATGTTTTTAAACTGTGTTTAGATGTTTTGGGTTTTTATTTGAGTTAAAACTCAACACAGGATGTTATAAATCTTTTTATTTTATTGATTTAACATATGTTTGTGATTTCTGTAAACTTTTGATTTATTGTTATGTTTTTGACTTGTTTTTACTCTTGTGGCCTCTAGGTGGGACTGTTGTGTGTTTTTGAGTTGTTTTTACTATTCTGCCCTGCAGGTGGGGCTGCTAGTGGTTTTGGTTTCATTTCATGTGTTTTTTCTCTCCTGGCCTCTGGGTGGGGCTTCTTCCGGTAAGTAGTCTTTGTTTCTTCATTTCTGTTCCGGTCATCGTGGAGGTAGGATATGCTGGTGAGTTCTCTGGTTTTCTTTCTTCTGGGGTTTTTCTTTGTTTTGTTTTGGTGGTGGTGGGCTAGGAGGTGTTTCTGTTTGTTCTTTTTTGTTTTGTTGAGTTTTAGCTTTGTTTAATTGGTTTGGTTATTTCTGGTTTTGTTTAATTTTTCTTATTTCGTTGTTGTTTATTTGTGTAATTCGTTGTTGTTTATTTGTGTAATTTGTGGTATTTTCATGGTGTAGTTAGGTGTTTTGTATGTGCTTTTGTGGTATTGTGAATATTTTTGTTCGTGTATTTTGTTGTTTACTTTTTTGTTTAATAATGTTTTTAATTATTGATTTATTTTTGTTTTATTATTTTTTTATTAATTTTGGTGTTTGTTTTTGGTGTTTACTTTAGCATGAAGAACAGGCTGCCTGTAGGTTCCTCTTTTCTCCATTGCTGCTTCGAATTTTGGTTTCGATGCAGCAATGGGGGAAAGGAGGAGGCGGCAGTCAGCCCGTTCTTTTCCCGGGAAGGTTTATTAGGTAGGTAGGGGGAGAAGAAGGAGGTAGAGAAGAGCTTTCTCTGCCTGATGATGGTTCTCTCCTCTCTGTCTCCTTTTTCTCCTGGCTTACCTAACCGGAGATGGGCAGGCAGCGATCCGTAAGGGGTTGGGCTCTTCCTTCCAGATTGCTGGCTGCTGCTTTTGTATTTGGAAGTACAAAGGCATCAGCCAGTCATCCGCCAGGGAGGGTGCTTCCCCTGACAAACTGCTGCCCGTTTTGGGGTTTTTCCCCCACCCTGGCTCAACTTTCCTTGAGGCCAGCGGTGGTCTCGCTGTGTCTTCGGCGGGGTAGCGTGGAGGAGAGGGAGTCCCTCTTCTCCCTGTTGCTCCGGTTAAGAAGGCTGGCGGGTGTCTCACGGTGGAGTTTTGTGGCTTGTTTGTTTTGCGAGGGTGTGAGGTGCTGCATCCGCCTGCGGAGGACTTGCGCTCCCATTGCATTTTGTAATTTTATTTTTCACGCGCTGGCTTTCTCAGCGTTCTGTGCGCTCATGGTGCACAGGACACTGGGACTTGTAGTTTTGCATTTGTGGTTTGCGTTTGTGCGGCATTTTTTTCCCTGCGGCTCAATTTTAATTGGCTGCGCCACGTTTCCCAAAGTTCTTTTTGCTCGCACCTCTCAGCCTGATTGGCTGTGGCGCAGCGTGGTGCAAAGAACGTTGGGAATTGAAGTTCTTTCCCTTTGTTCACATTCGCTCTTGCCCCACTGGTGTGTTTCTCAACCCTTTAGTAACCTCCGTACCGTGTTCGGGAGAGTGCAGGAGGCTTGGTACGGGATAGGATGGACGGGTGCAGAAACATATAGCAAGTTCCAACGGTTAACCCTTGGATTTATAGGTATAGATACAGTATTTCATTTCACTCTGGATCCCTCTAGAATTAGAATTTATCTTTATTTCAAAACCAAAAGTCTAACTAAGAAGTATCTTTACATGGATGTTCCACTGATTTCTTACATTTATAGCATATTTTGCTGAAATAATTTTACTAAAGGTAACAAAAAATGTTGTGGCACTTTAAAGACTAGCTGCTGTAGTTTAATGTTAGCTTTCGTGGATCAAGTCCACTTCATCAGATATAGGAGTGAGGCTTCATGGCACCTCCGCAGCTGCTCCTGGGCCCAGCCCCTCCCTTCCTGGGAGGGAAGAAAAGCCGAAGGGTCCTGGCTGTCCCAAGGACTTTACCACCCCCACAGCTGCTCCTGGTCCCAGCCCCTTTCTTCCCGGGAGGGAAGATAAACCGAAGGGTCCTGGCTGTCCCAAGGACTTTACCACTGCCACAGCTGCTCCTGGGCCCAGCCCCTTCCTTCCCAGGAGGGAAGATAAGCCGAAGGGTCCTGGCTGTCCCAAGGACTTTACCACCACCACAGTTGCTCCTGGGCCTAGCCCCTCCCTTCCCGGGAGGGAAGATGAACCGAAGGGTCCTGGCTGTCCCAAGGACTTTACCACTGCCACAGCTGCTCCTGGGCCCAGCCCCTCCCTTCCCAGGAGGGAAGATAAGCCAAAGGGTCCTGGCTATCCCAAGGACTTTACCACCACCACAGCTGCTCCTGGGCCCAGCCACTCCCTTCCTGGGAGGAAAGAAAAGCCAAAGGGTCCTGGCTGTCCCAAAGACTGTACCACCTCCGCAGCTGCTCCTGGGCCCAGCCATTCCCTGCCCAGGAGGGAAGAAAAGCCAAAGGGTCCTGACTGGCCCCAAGACTTCGCTGCCCACCCAGCCCCCGAAGTCTTGCCTTCATTATTCTGGACTTCTCTCCCCCCACCTCCACGGCCATGGAGCCGATGACACCATCAATGCTGATGTTCTTGCTTTTTCCCTGGGCTTTTTAGGCCTGGAGGAAAGTGGACTCAGTTGCAGGGGGTCAGGGTTATGTGTGGGTTTTTTTTTGTAAAATTGTCTATATTGCCTTTGATATGTTTTTGCTGCTCTGAATTTTGTATATTGTATTATTGTGGACCCTACTGTATTGTATTTTTGTGCTTATATTGCATTTTTGGGCTTGGGATTGTATTGACTTTATTGTATTATTTATATCTTCTGTATTTATTGTATACTTATTTTGTGATTTGTAAACCACCTTGAGTTTCCTTAGGGCAAGGAAGGTGGTATATAAATAATAAATTGAATTGAATTGAATCAATTTATATACATCAGGTACAGAGGTGCACAGTGATACCTTTGCTAAATGTGTGCATTTCATTTATTTTTGGTTTTTCCCAGGCATGCCTCATTCTCTTTGAGTCTTTTGGGTGCTAAGGCAAGCAATCCACAGTAAATTAGCAAATACCATATTTTTCAGACCATAAGTTGAACCTGACCACAAGATGCACCCAGTTTTTAGAGCAGGAAAACAAGGGAAAATATTCTGAACCAAATAGTATTGTATTTGCACCACCTACCAGTGGTGGTGCTGCAGGGGAAATGGGTGAGCAGGCTGATTGCATGGAGGCAAGAAGCAATGCTCTAGCCTAGCCTCTTGCTCTCCCTGTGTTATGTATGTTAACTGTGTTTTCTGACAGGAGCGGAATGTATCTTTTCTCATGTATCTATTCTTATGCAAATAAGTGGAATGAAAATGTGCACACTCTGTTAGCCAATGGGCTTGTTGTATTATTGTTACTATTACTGTTTATAGTAAATATGGTAACTCATTATAGTCTAAGTTTTGCCCCATCCAAACTGTGTTCACACCCCACTAGTAAAGAGCTGAATTTCACTACTTCACTCATCTGCTTCTTCATTCCCTGAACACGAAACCATGCAACCAGGAAGCATGGCTTCCCCCTCCATTTTGACCACATGGAGCAGGGACAAAGGCAAGAAAGGTGAATAAAACCCTTTCTTTTTATGCACAGGCTTGGGTTCCCACTGAAATGCATTAGGAATATACAAACAGAAAAGCTTTAGAATACTGTACAAGAAATTGATTTCCAATGCATTTAAATGGGAAATTGCAATTTGTGCCCTCTTGTGGCCACCTGTGGTAATGGCTGGCCGAACATATGGTTTTCTTGCCCCCGCTGTTCTTTCCCAAGCAGCAGCAGTGTAGGTCTTCGGCCAGCCGTGGCTGTTGTAAAACATCATTTTACAACAGCCTTGCTGGACAGCATTCGGACTATAAGACACACCCTCCTCCCCCCCAACTTTTTTTGGGAAAAAGTGTGTCTTATGGTCCAAAAAATATGGTAACTCATTTTTAAAAATCAGTCTAATAGGAAAAAACATATATACACCATACAGGGGTGGTGGCAATAAAAGAATGAAAACCACATAAACCATAGCACTATATTCTACATCCATGTTCTTTGTAACATCTGTTTCTTCTCATCTTGCTGTGCCAGGCTAGGTTATTACTCTTCTAGGGGTGTGCATCCAGTACACTCTGGCTTTGCAGTGTTGCACTGGGGAAAAAACAGGCTCCGCAGAGAAGCAGTTGAGAAGATAGAACTAGTCACCATATGCTTCACATTACAAACACTAGAAGAACAGAAGCTTGCCCAGATTGTGGGAAGGAAATCCAAACCTTTGGGAAGGGTGTGTGTATACAGTGAAATAGGATACAGAATCCAAATTTTGAGTTTGGGTGTTGAGATGGAGGATGAGGAGAAAAAGTTGTGAACAGGAAAAGTTGTGAAATTGGAAAAATATAGTACAATACGCTCAAGATGCTTCTGGAGATCCTCTCACATTTATTCAAAACAGTTGTTGTTAATATTGTTGTTGTTGTTGTTCAGCCGCACAGTTGAGTCTGACCTTTCACAACACCAAGGCCAATCACTGGAGTTTGCTCAGATCTATGCACAGCTTGTCAACGACGATGCTCCTTTCTCCTTTTGCCTTCAATCTTTCCTAGCATCAGGGCCTTCTCCAGTGAGTCCTCTCTTCTCATTTGGTGGCCAGAGTACTTGAGCTTCTGCATTTGCCCTTCCAAGGAGCAGTCAGGGTTGATTTCCTTTAGGATTGACTGGTTTGCAATCCAGGAGACTCTCCATCACCACAGTTCAAAGGCATCTATGCTTCTGCACTCAGCTTTCTGATTTTCTGCAGGAATAAAAACAAGTATGGGAATGGGCTACAACACTCCATTGCAGAGGAGATAAGACCAATGCTTTTCATCTCTGGAGCAGACCAAAAGCTAGACAGAAACTTAACACAAAGTGGTTGTTCAGTCCCACTGTGCAACTGTTTTATTTTCCTGTATTCACTACAAGCCAAGTGTTTCTTTGTCTAGCATTCTCACACAATGTAATACTCCCATTAAAACAGAAAATAGCAGTGAACACAGGATGCCTAGTGAAAAACCATTTATTAAGTAATACTTATTAGCTGGTTAATACACAGTTCCAGCAACCCATGGCTAGGTTCTGATTTCAATAAGCTTAGTCCCAGCTCCTAGCTTTCTGTCTAGTTTTTCCTTTTGCTGGAGGTTCTCTAGATGTTACTCTTAAAGCCACAATTACATTCATTACTGCAGAAGACCATTAAGTTTAGGAGCCCCTGGTGAGCTGGTCTGCAATATTTCATGGGATCCAAAAACTGGGACAAGTGGCAGATTACAAAGATGTGTCTGTGAGCCATTTTCATGGAAGTTTGCCAGGAAGTCCTGGGAAAGTGCGCGCAGTTATAATGTTAGTTTTGGTAATGCTGCGTCAGCTACAAAATTTGGCAACACTATAAAACTCCTGTAGGGAGAGTGCTGAAGGAGTCTCTCATTCAAGGTGCTGTTTATCTTAGGACTTCATAGCTGGACACAGTGTGAAGAGCAAAACTAAAATAGAGCCTAGCTACCTCTGAGGAGTTGAGGAAGAAAATGGAGAATCCTGGTAGTCCTGGACTAAACTGCCAGAAGAGACTAAAACAGCCTATTGTAAAAGGGCAATATAATCCACAATGATGTTCCCACAGAAGCCATTCAATGGCCTCTGGCAAGGAGAGCACAACAGCACCCTTACATTGTGTGTTCCTGGGAAATTGGTACTGAGGACATACTGCTCCTGATACTGAACACAACATACAACCACTGTGTCTGGTGGCTATTGATATCTTTTATTCTCCATTAACTAGGAAGAAAAGAATGGCTCTAATCTGTGTTAGGTTTGTATGTATTAATTCAGCAATTTGTCCTGTGCTATTTCTCAGGCAAATGTGAGATTTTAAAATAATATCTCATGCAATACACACTTGTAAGCTCAATTTAACTCAGTTCATATAATTTTGAACATATTTGATCCTTACATGGACATTTTTTTAAAAAAAATTCCTTGGTTTTTTTTAGCTAAGAAGTTCAACAAAAATTGACAGAATCTATACATCATATTCATATAATATAATCTGCAACTGAAGTCCAGTCCACACATTATTCCAGGAGGTGTGTATCATGTCAGTTTGTACTATTATTTAAATTTCTTGTAGGTTGTAGCAGTACAATCTGGAAGGGTCTGGAATTGTCTAGCTTTCCAAAACCCACTACCAGGAAGGATGAGTGGCGCCGGCACCAGAAGGGCGGGATATGAATATCTCAATAAATAAAAATAAATAAACTTTGATCAGGAAAATATGTAATGCTTTTGAAGAATGGGTAATTTGCTAGTTAAAGTGTTATGTTAAGTGCTGTAAAGTTGCATCCAACTTCTGGTGATTATAATAGGGTTTACAAGTTATGGGACATTTAAGCTGTGCTTACACCATTGCTGTCACCACTATGAGTTTCCGAGACTGAGCAGGGATTTTGTCTCCAGACTCTAGTCCAACACGCTATCATCCACATTCCAGTGTCTCTTTCCTAATGATTGTACTGCATCCTAAATTGACAGTTCTCTGCTGTACCATTGTTTATACCTGTCAAGTATCCTGGATTGGCCGGGATTTCCTGTATTTCAGTGCCGCTTCCTCCACTTGCCCACCGCCATCCCGTAATTTGACCAGCAGGGAAAGTAGTTACTGTGCATGCACACATGTGCAGAAGGGTTCTGTGCACATCCCATATATTCCGGAGCCGTGCTTGACGGGTATGATTGTTTTCTCCTTTATGAAAATAAGATGGTCCAAGATTTCTAACAATGAGAATTGTTTTCACAGGACCCCATCTTATTTATGTGACTCGCTCTCTGTCTCTCTCTCTCCCTCCCTCCCTCCCTCCACCCCCCACACCTACCTCCCTCGCTCTCGCTCTCAAATCTTCCTAGAATGGAATTGTTATGCTAAGGATCCAAAACCTGGAACCAAAAGCTTTTCTGTAAATACCTTTTATTACAGTTCTTAGAAATGCTCTGGGGTGTTTTCATCCGAAAAGTACAAGATCCAATGATAGGAAAAGCAATGTTCTATTCTTCATGTTATCCTGGAGTGCTGCTTCCAAAAAGCACTATGTAAAGCCACCAAAGTGACAGCAATAAAACATGGTTGGAGAGAAGCTTATTAAACTCCTGTTTAGACAGGGGAAGATTTGTTTTTTGTTTTTTTAAATGGGAAGCAAAAGTGTTTTCACAGCTTGGTTCAACCCTTGGGAATAGAGGTGGTCTATAAAACCAGAAACAAATAATTAACATCTCCCTTTAAGGTTACAAACAATAAGGCCTGCTTTGTGTCATCCTGGTGGATTTGGGGCCAAGGAGAGAGGCCTAAACATGACACGCCAGTAACAAGAGCACCTAAAAATGTGACTATCTATCTATCTATCTGTCTGTCTATCTATCTATGTGTGTGTGTGTATGTGTATGTGTATGTGTGTAAATAATAAAATATTATATATTATTTATTATAACATATTATATATATATAATGTGTCATATATATAACACATTAGTCTTTAAAGTCCTATACAGCATCCCTGCCCACCCCCCTATGCCTAGTTTAAGGAGAAATACTCCCTCCAAGGTTCTGTACAGAGAATGGCCCATAAACATCTGGCCACAAATTCTATGTACAGAAGTCTTCAATTCTTTCCACGCTTCACTGTAATCCATTTTTGGACATTTTTATTTCAAGTATGTGTCCCATTGCTAATCTGAATAGGACAAGAACTGGTCAAAGGAATTAATCTATTATTTAAACAGTCATTTCGCACACACTGTAAAATGTGGAATGATAACATGGAGAATTTATTGAAAGGATTATTTTGATCCTGCAATTCTTGTTAACATTTTCTTGAGATAGCAGCAGCAGTGTTCATAGCAGATGCAAACAAAGAGGCAATCCTCAGTTGTTAGGCTGACGATGAGGATGACACAAGCATAGGGGAGAGGAGGTGGTGGGGAGAACAAATGAAGCCCTAGCCCTGTGGCAGAATGTTTGCTTTGCATGGAGTAACTGTTCAACAGTATTCGAGTCTTCTACTGTTGAGAATTAAACTGCTCTCTTCTCTAACCAAGTGCTTTTTCTGAGACCCTCTTTGCTCTTTCCAAGCATTTGAGAGCTGTTGACTGACAGAGAGGACTTGGGATCTTTTGTACACAAAGCTGGAGCCTACTGCCAATTTTATCTACACTCATTTTCTGGGTGGAAGGCCATTGGTGTCACAGAGAGACATATTTACTCTAAGCAGTACTTTACCAGAGGAGGCCTTCTTATCAGAAGGCTAGTGCCTTGAGAATAAAAATGTTAGTCAACTGGTTCAAACAGTTAGAAAGAGGAAGTCTGTCACATTAAACGTACACTCAGTCATTACTCATTTTGACTAATAAAATCCAGCATAGATAGATTTTGTGAGTGGTTTGAAGAGTTGGTAAATTTACCAAGAAAGAGTCATGGTAAATTGCCATTTATGCTGTTGCCCTCTTTGGTGTGGAAGACATTCCTGGACCCAACAAGATTTGAAAACTACTATCTTCTTGGAAGCACTCCTTTGGGGGTGCAAAGCAACTTCAGATGTTTTTAAAGGAAACAGATTCTATTCTAGATTTGTTTCAGGCTGGGATTCAGAACTGAAGCAGTATGATCACCCTGATAGATTACCTGATGGTGTAAGCCAAATTAAAAACAACAAAATTGTGAATAAAGGAGGGTTTTTTTAAAATAATGTTTTGATTATTTGAGATATGTTTACTTATACATTTATTTCTACAAGTCCAATGTAGAGTCATATAATTATACATGCAACAAGTTTTATTACTAACTCAGCTCCTTCTTTCCTACATCACTATAGATTTCCCCTCATATTTAAATTTTCTTAGTGTGGTACACTTACTTGGTCATTGTTTCAGAGCAGACATGATGTTCCCCTAAGCAGTTTTGCAATAAACATATTTGCCTCAGGAGTAGATTTGCCACATGCATAAGAAAATGTGTGTGTAGCAAAGAGGTCTCACAGGCTTTTTCAAGTGTGTATAGCTTAATTATCACTGAGATGCTAAATCACAAAGGGCACCACTTCAGGAAGCAGGTGGGTCACAAAGAGCTGAATGTTACTCCATTAGAACAATATCATTCCACACAGAAAACCAAATGTCATAAAAAGAAATTATCCCCTTAATCTTCTCCTTGGCACAGCAGTTCTGTGTATATTTCCATTTTAATGTGAAGGGAACATTAAGAGGAAAAGCACAATTCTCTCTCTCTTTTTTGCAATATACATATACAGTATGTATTGTCCTTGATTCACAACATGGCAACAAACTGTGATATTTAAAAAGGAAGAAAGAAAAGAAAAACATCAGCAAATGTCTTCTGATATCTTGTTTTCCAACATCATCCACCGCCAACTGCAACATAATTCTCAAAGCATGACGACTGTTTCTTCTTTCCACCAGTTACAAATTTGATTCACCCCTTACTTCATAGTTGCCTTTGCTCTGTTGTCATTTCCACAACAGTTGCCTTTTAAGTCCCACTTGGTGTTTGGGAAGTTGCAAGTTGAAAGGTCAGGGCTGTAACGAGAGTTAGAATTATGGTAATGGTTAGGGTTGGGCAGCAATGCATGTTTGGGTTATGGGATGACAACTTTGAATCATGTAATTCACAAGTGATTCATCATAACATTAATCACAATAAACAGTCTTCATTTGCTGATTTTTCCCAGGAAAGATTTTCCTTCTGTAGCTAAAAACTCAGTAACAGCATAGTCATTGTTGGTATACCTTCCAAAGTAGCACTTACTTTAAATTGCAAATAATTGATTTTGCTTTGTAGTATAAAGCATAATAATTGTGTGTCATCAAGTCAATTCTGATTTATGATGACCCTTTTCAACCATTTCCAGGTACAGAATACTCAGAAGTGGTTTACTATTCCCTTCTTCTGGGGGCATCTTGCTCAAGGTCACATAGGTTGGCTCTTCTCCTAGGAAGCACAGTGGGGAATTGAACAAACAACCTCTGGTTCTCCAGTCAGAAGCCTAAACCACTAAGTTGTAAAGTCAGATACCTAAACCACTGGCTGGGGATATTTGTGATTTAGGTATCTGGCTGCAGAGCCACAGGTTGGGAGTTTGATTACCCACTATGCCTTTTGTGAGAAGAACCAGCCTTTTCTGAGAAGAACCAGCATGCTTCCCCCAGAAGAAAGTAATGGTAAACCACTTCCGAGTATATTGTACCTGAAAATGCATGAAAAGGGTCAAAATAAATCAGAATTGGCTTAACAGCACTCAATTATTATTAATTACAGCATATGCACAAGACAGATGGGGTGCATGCATAAGAATACATGGATTAAAACATAGCTATTGTTTGGCTGCTAAAATCAGACATAATCTTTCAGCCTACCCTCACAGTAAATAGTGAATTTCTTTAATGTCCCTAAACTCCCACCAACACATCTGCTTATATAGATGATATTCCGATAGGTTTGCCTGAATAATATCCTGCATTAATATTTCCTATGTATTTAAACTAAGGTGGAAATGACTGACTGAAAAATCTTGTTGTTCATTGAAACCCTCTTTGATTCTCTTGAAATTCCTGAAATGATTTACCTCAAAATTATATTTTGAAACTAGTTGAGTGCTAATACTCAAATATAGAAGGACATATATATGCATATATTTCCCTTAATAAGTGATATATGTGTGTATATTTCCCTTAATAAGATGTCAAAATCTCATACTGATTATTTAAAGAGACATCTCCCCTTTATTCTGACCAACAAAAAGCCTTGTTTTCGAAAAATGGAAGCAAATGTATATATACTAGCCAGAGTGCCCAGCTTTGCCCAGGAGATTTTCCGGGGGGGGGGGCTGCCCCATCCCCCGGTGTGTTTTCCTGGTGCGGGGCAAAGCAAGGACCCCTGCATCTGTGGGCATTGCCAGCCCCCATGCCGAGGTGTCCACCGCCGAGGGCTCCATGGCCTCACTGGTGTAACTGGTGGCCCGCCACTGTCACCATGCATCGGTGCAGTGTGCACCATGCCACCGTCATCACCACCTTTTTACCTTGCCTCACCTGGGGCATTTTTCTGGTGTGGGCATGGACCCCTGCACCTGTGGGCATGCCTAGTGCCCATGTGGCCTGTTGAGGCTGCCTGGGCCAGGCCCCCACAGCCATAGTCCCTGAATGCTGCCCACCTTACCCGGCCATGTAGGTTTCCCCTTGTGTGGCTGTTCCAGCTTGCCCACGGTGTCCCTACCAGAGGCCTCTTCATCTGGGGGTGTCGGCCCGGCCACTGGATGCTGTGGTGTTCTGTCAGTTCCCCAGCGCACCGGGCACTCCTCTCCGGGCCCATGGATCCCAGGGCAACAGCAACAGAGTGCTTGGTGCAGCTCTGTGTTCTCTGGATTCCCTGGAAATGGCATTGAGAGATGTCCTGCCAATCTCTCCAACCTGGAGGTTGTTCTTAGGTATCCATAATTATAGCCATTGATACCCTTGTCCTCCATGAACTTGTCTAATCCTTTCTTAAAGCTGTCAAGAATGACAGCTGTCACCACTTCTTCTGGCAGGGAGTTCCATAGACCAGTAATCCTCTGGGTGAAAAAGTACTTTATCTTATTTGTTTGAGAACTATTACACAAAAGTTTCATGGGGTGTCCCCTAGTTCTAGTGTTGTGCGATAGGGAAAACAGTTTTTCCTTATCTACTTTGTCCACACTGTGCATGATTTTATAAACTTCAATCAGGTCACCTCTTAGACGCCGTCGTTCAAGAGTGAAGAGGCCCAACCATTGCAGTCTCAGATGGTAAGGAAGGTGTTCCAGTCCCCTAATCATTCTGGTTGCCCTCCTCTGCACTTTTTCCAGCTCCATAATATCCTTCTGAAGGTATGGCGACCAGAACTGTACACAGTATTCCAGATGGGGCCTCACCATAGATTTATAAAGAGGCAAAATGACACTTGCTGACTAATTCTCTACACCCTTCCTAATGATCCCTGGCATTGAGTTTGCTTTTTTCACTGCTGAGGCACACTGGGTTGACACCTTCATTGAGCTGTCCACCAGGACACCAAGGTCCCTTTCCGGATTTGTCGCAGAGAGTTCAGACCCCATCAGTTTATAAATTTAATTGTTTTTTTTTGCCCCAACGTGTATCACTCTGCACTTACTAGTGTTGAAGCTCATTTGCCACTGTTTTGCCCACTCCCCCAGTGTCAAGAGATCCCTCTGGAGCTCCTCACAATCTCTCACAGTTTTCACTACCCTGTATAATTTAGTGTTGTCAGCAAATTTGGTTACCTTGCTATTTACTCCTACTTCTAGATCATTTATGAAGAGGTTGAAAAGCTGGGGTCCCAGTCCTGAACCTTGGGGGACCCCACTCTTTACTTCCTTCCACTTGGAGAAGTATCCATTTAGTGCTACCCTCTGTTTCCTGTCCCTTAGCCAGTTGCTGATCCAGGACAAGACCTGTCCCTTTGTTCCATGACTGGTAAGTTTATTCAAGTGCCTTTGGTGCGGGACCTTGTCAAAAGCCTTCTGAAAGTCCAGATAAACAATGTCAACTGGATCCCCCTTATACTCTGGTGGAACCAGTTGTTCCTCTGTGTGTTCCTCATCAGGTGTGATGAGGGAAAGAGCCTCAAATTGATTCTGTAACTTCAGACTCTTAGAATGATCCCTTGCCCTTCTACTTCACCGAGTCACATTCCTCCATGCATCTACCTCCTGAGTTACTGAAATGACTTCTTTCTCAGAACTGTGCCCTGTCTCTTCTTTGTCCAGGATAGTCTGCTCCACTCTGTCCAAGAACAGCTCAAGCTCCTTAATTTATTGATGGTTAGATATGCGGGCCTCCTGCTGCTGGACCTTCTCTTCTAGTAGTGCAACCAGCTTGCACTTGCTACAAGTGTAGTTCTCCATGTGCTTTGGCAAGAACACAAACATGGCACAAGTGTTGCAGGTAACTATAGTTGCTCCCTCAGAATCCATTTTAACAAGTGCAGTATTCTGGGCCTCAAACGTTTACACATTTACTACCTATCTATCTAGTAAGAATATATTATTCCTTTTTTTGTTTAAAATCTCACGCGCCATTAGGCATGCGAGCCTCTAAAGCAATTCTACTCTAACTGCAAGCATGCCCAAAACTTACCAGTGCTCACTTCCTTTGTTTGGCTCTCCTCAGCAGCAGCTCTGCTTAAGAGCACATGCAGAACCAAAAAGGCTGACCCTGAAAGAACTCAGAGCTTTTAAAGACTAGTGTGGCTCCGCCCCTCTGAGTCACATTTCAGGGAAGGGCCTGGTGTGGCTCTACCCCCTGCTTCCTGTTTCAGGAAGCTTCTAGCTGCTTCCTCTGTTTGAACAGAGGTGGTTCTTAGCAGTTTAAATTATCAATTTAAATTAGTGGAGGCCTCTAAAGCAACTCTACTCCAACTGCAAGCCATACCTGTCAAGTTTCGGGAAATTTCTGTCAAATAAGGGAAATTTCCCGGCCAAAACGGGAAACTGGACAGCTATGCTTATCCTGTGCTGGCCTCCAGTCTAACACCAGTCTAATTGCAGTCTACCTAATACGGGATGATGTCGGGAAAGAGTGTAAAATACAGGTTTTTTACACAAATTTCCCGAAACTTGACAGGTATGCTGCAAGCACGCCCAAAACTTACCAGTGCTCACTTTCTTTGTTTGGTTCTTCTCAGCAGCAGTGCTGCTTAAGAGCACATGCAGAATCAAAAAGCCATGAGGGGCTGCGCAGTATCCACTGGGACATGTAGCTTTGTTTGTTTTCTTCATTTTGTGGGGCGCATGGCCCCCCCATGGTGGTCTGGACCCTGACAGTCTGGGGCATGCATGCCCGAGGTAGGTGTGTGCGCAGTATCACCACGGTGGGTCCAGGGGTGTCAATTTCTATACCGGACTGTATTTAAAAGCATGGAAGATTTAAAAACTTTTTTTTAATCAAGACTCAACTGGTGTGTCAAAATTTTTTGACCATACATTCATTGCAAACTTTCTACTTTATCTTCCTCAGCCATTGGGTTCAAGCATGGAAATAAGACTCTCCTACCATAAAACTTCCAGTGTCTTTGAGAAATTTCTGCTCCATTGGAAATAAAGTTGTCAATTTTTGTGTAAACACAATTTGGTCTAATTCCAAATTCACCATACCCTTTTTGGAAACAAAATATAAACATCAATGTAAAGTTTAAATTAAAAAATCTGTCTAAAGAACAAGATCCTCATTGTCCTGGTTGATAAATTTGCCTAAAGCTGTTTTATCCTTAATTGAAAAATTGGACAACCAGCAGCCAAAATATACACAGAAATGCTAAAGAAATTCTGGGCACTGGCATCTTTTGGGTCTTGCATTGGTGGTTAAAAGAAGGAGCCTTTCTCTGTGAAAGTCAATTTTAACTTTAGTTCCATAGCAGCATTATGTTTCAGTTTAAAGCAGGGGTTCCCAATCTACGGCCCGTGAGCCGACCCCGGTCCACGGCACCATTTCATGTGACCACACCCAGAAGTGGAAGCGGATGCATTTACGTCAGCCATAAAATGTGCCCGTGCATGAATAAACCCGCCCGTGCCAGTTGTGCCAGCTGTGTTGAGGTGGGAGGACTTAAAAGATTAGTGTCCCCACTGCTGCTGCTGAGTGCCTGCCCCTGGTCAGTCAGATTGGGGGAGAGTGGAGTCAACTACATGGGGCGAGGTGCGTCGGGAGGACTCAAAAGACCAGCATCTCCGCCATCGCCAATACCTCTGAGCACATGCCCCTACCCCCGGATCTTCCCCCTTGGACTTCCTTGGGGGCGAATGCCTCCTTCGCTGCCCCCCCCGGACTTGTTTGTGGTTGGGGCAGGGAGGTTGTTGCAGTGTGGTGACATGGTATTGTTTTCGATTGATATGCTGTCTGAATTGAATATTGTATCCTATTGCATAGCTATTTTTACTGTATTATTATTTTTTGTTATATTAGGATGTTGAGCCCCAATAGGGCATTACTGTGTATTTTATTATATTTTGTAATTTATTTGTACTACTGTATACTGTACTTTTGCTGCTATGTATTGCTATGTACTTGTATTTTTGAGTTGTTATTTTTATATTTTATTTTTGTTTTTGTCATGTTGTATCTGCATTTGACATGTTGTAATGCCGCCCAGAGACGGCCTGCGCTGAGTAGGACGGGGTATAAATCAAATAAACAGAAACAGAAATAGAAACAGAAATGCAGAGGTGGGTATATTTATGGATGTTGCAAACACACCCACTTCTGATTGTGGAGGGCATGGTCAGGTCCACTCAGCTGTCCAGGAGGAGTGGTCAGGCCCATGGCATAAAAAGTTTGTGAACCCTGCTTTAGAGACCTGCCTCTGTGAATCTCATGATACAACATGGTAAAAATGTGAGCATCATTTTATTTGCAGGCTTTGTGAATGGGGAAAGAAATCACACTTCTAACAGATACAAAAAACAAAAGCCCAGAATCATATTGCCATGGGCTTGGCTTCTTTGCCTATGTACAGTGGTGGGAAGCTACCAGTCCGCCACGGTCCACGGGAGGGGGGGAGTAATAATTTCTAGTGGCCACACCCACTTCCCCACTTGTGCATGCGCACCAAGCCAAGCCAGCATTTCCTGCTTTGAGCATAGAGGTGGCAGCAGATTGGAGGTATCGGGCAGGCCTCCAGCCATGTTGGGTGGTTGTGGTTCCCTCTTCCTCTCCTCCCTGGGACCATGGGGGGAGAAGAGGTGGCAGGAACTTCTTCCTCCTGGGCCCAGGCTAGTGGCGTTGGGCGGTCGTGGTTTTCTCTTCTTCTCCTCCCTGGGTTGGGGGGGGAGAGAGAGAGAGGCAGCAGGAGCCTCTTCCTCCCCCCAGCCCCAGCCAGCCACGTCGGGCGGCACAGTTTTCTCTTCCTCTCCTCCCTGGGTCGGGGGGGGGGAGAGAGAGAGAGGCAGCAGGAGCCTCTTCCTCTCCCCCCCAGCCAGTGGGGCAAGACAGGCATGGCTGTAGCATGGCCCAGACTCAAACCCACTGCTGCTGCTTCTGGTTCATTTGTCTGCCCACCCAGCGCCAAAGTTCCTCTGCTGCTCGCCTCCTCCGCTGCTCTGGCCACGGCTCTGCCCAATGATGCCCCATCTCTGATAAGGGACTGCTGAGGGCCTCTGGCACAAGGCCACCGGCGTGACTGCTGAGGACCTCAGCCATGAGGCCTCCTCCTCCGCCTCTCCACCACCACCACGCTTCAGTAGGCGTCAGCTCTGCTGCCGACTGCATGTTGGCGGAGAGATGGAAGAGGAGGCCTTGTGGCTGAGGCCCTTGGTGGCATGGCGGCAGCCTTGCACCAGAGGCCCTCAGCACCCCCTCATCAGAGACGGGGCATCGTCGGGCAGAGCCGTGGCCAGAGCAGCGGAGGAGGTGAGCGGCAGAGGAGCTTAGGCATTGGGCAGGCAGACAAAGGAACCTGAAGCAGCAGCGGTGGGTTTGAGTCCGGGCCATGCTACAGCCATGCCTGCCTTGCCCCACTGGCCTGGGGGAGGGGAGGAAGAGGCTCCTGCCGCCTCTCCCCCCCCCCCAGGGCGAGGAGGAATACTGAGTCGCGCTGTCTGACATGGCCGCTTGCCCCTTCTCGGTAAGTCTTTTAGTTTTGTTTACTTTGCTCTGTGTGTGTGTGTGTGGGGGGCGCGTTCTGGTGCATGCTAAGGGTTTTCTTGTTTTGTTTACTCTGATATGCTTGAAACATGCTACAATTTAAAAAGTTTTATTCTGTGCAAGCATATCAGAGAGTAAACGAAACAAAAAGACAACATACTAACTGCTGTATTTTAATGTGAGCTTTTGTGGATCAATTCCACTGGCTCTTTGGCTGTAAACAGGGATGAGTACTGAACTCTAGAGTTGGATACCACTGGCTTTCGAGCAACAGCAACCTTTACCTAATAACAGAAGATCCCTGTTTGGTATTCAGATTTGCTGTGGTTAGTAAAGGTAAAGGTCTCCCTTGCTCAAAAGCCAGTCATATCCGACTCTAGGGTGCAGTGCTCATCTCCATTTACAGCCAAAGAGCCAGTGTCTATGTTTGCAGAGGTTTTCATGGACATGTGGCAGGCATGACTAGATTACATGGCCATCCCAGCAAGTCACATGCCCAGATTATGCACTGCCCACATATTTGGCTCTGCCCACAGAGTTAGCCCCACCCACAGAGTTAGCCCCGCCCACAGTGTGGTAGTAAAAAAATATGGTGTCCACCACTGCCTATGTATAAATAAATACTATGTCTCTCCCCCCACCCCCAATTTGCATCAGAATGTTGCACAATTTAAAATTATGGATGTACATGAAATATAGGTAAAATTCAAAATGAATGAAAACATTAAAATGATTAGATTATATTTTACAAGAAGAGGGCTACTTTGATAGCGTTATCATTTACTAGATCTTATTTTGTACATGTGGTAGGGCATAAATTGGATGTACATAAATGCTGCATCAAATGAATTTCTTCACATTCACAAAAAGATTGTCCTTTATCAAATCAGCCCCATTTTACTTGATTATTCTTTAATATTCCTATTTTGCTTCAAATTCTAATAAGTGAATTCAGATGTTCCAGGGAGGATCTTGTCTGAGTGGGAGACACTCTTTGCATACATCCATTCAGCAAGATAGTTTGAAAGAATGTTCAAACTATCGAACAATTGAGCTCATTTCACATGCTAGCAGGGTCATGCTCAAGATAATACAAGATAGGCTTCAGCAATACATGGATCGAGAACTTCCAGAATTGCAGGCTGGGTTCCAAAGAGGTAGGGGAACTAGAGACCAAATTGCCAACATTCGCTGGATCATGGAGAAAACAAAGGAGTACAAGAAAGTAAATAAATAAAAGGAGTATGACAAAGGTTGTATATTGTCATCCTGTTTATTTAACTTATATGCAGACTACATAATGTGCAATGCAGGGCTGGATGAATCACAAGCTGGAATTAAAATTGCTGGGAGAAACATCAACAACCTGAAATATGCAGATGATAATATCCTAATGGAAGAAAGTGAAGAAGACCTAAAGAACCTCTTGATGAGGGCATATCTGTCAAGTTTTGGGAAATTTCTGTCAAACCCCCATATTTTACACTCTTTCCTGCCATCATCCTGTATTAGTTAGACTGCAATTAGACTGGAGTTAGACTGGAGGCCAGCACAGGATAAGCATAGCTGTCCAGTTTCCTGTTTTGGCTGGGAAATTTCCCTTATTTGACAGAAATTTCCCGAAACTGGACAGGTATGGATGAGGGTGAAAGAAGAGAGTGCAAAAGTTGGCCTGAAACTCAACATAAAAAAACTGGCATCTGGACCCATTAATTCCTGTCAAATAGAAGGGAAAGAAATGGAAACAGTGACAGACTTTACCTTCTTAGGATCCAAAATCACTGCAGATGATGACTGCAGCCATGAAATAAAAAGACGACTAATTCTTGGGAAGCAAGCTATGAGAAACCTAGGGATCATAATAAAAACTAGAGACATCACCCTGTCAGCAAAAGTCCGCATAGTCAAAGTAATGGTCTTCCCAGTAGTAATGTATGGTTGTGAGAACTGGACCATAAGGAAGGCTGAGTGCAGAAGAATAGACATCTTTGAAATGTGGTGCTGGAGGAGAATTTTGAGAGTACCCTAGACAGCAAAGAGATCAAATAAGTCGGTCCTGAAGGAAATCAACCCTGACTGCTCCTTGGAAGGACAAATATTAAGATGAAGCTAAAGTACTTTGGACAGCAAATGAGAAGAGAGGATTCACTAGAGAAGGCCTTGATGCTGGGAAAGATCAAAGCCAAAAAGAGAAGGGGGCGGCAGAGGATGAGATGGCTAGATGGCGTTATTGATGCAAATGGCGTGGAGCTGAGTGGGTTGTGGAGGATGGTGGAGAATAGGGGTGGCTAGCATGCAGTGGTCTATGGGGGTCGTAAAGGGTTGGACTAAACCGTGTGACTGAACAACAACAAATTTGGCAAGACGTGTTCCTTTTGCTCTCTGTGGCCTCTTCCAATTTCATATTTAAAGTTTGTGAGGTGTACAGAAAACTTTCCCTCATTTTTAACCATCTTCTGGAGGTTGGGTGTCCATTAAGAGGATGGTGCTGTATTCCCTTACTTTGATCATCATTTACTAGCACTTGTTGTACTTCTGGAAAGGCAATGCCAGCCAAATATTAGACTTTTTCTGCAAGGGTAAATTTCAGGCATGCAGTAATAATCCTGCATGACTCATTAAGAACTACATCCAATTGCTTGGCATGTGCTAATTTATACCATGAGGCACTGGCATATTCTGATGTGGAATGTGCCAGTAATGGGAATAAAATTCCTACTAAGCTGCTCTGTAAACAAAGAATGGGAGGGTCTGCTAGAGGCAACTGGACTGACCTCCAGAGAAATAACATGTTCACTGAAAAATACATGGTAAGTACTCTAGCTGAGCATATGAAAAATATGCAATTCAGCACAAGGAAATGGCTGAGTTCATAAACCAACTGTGATACAGTACTTAACTGTGCATCTTGACAGGATATAGATTTCACAAAATCAGGGACAGAGCACTGCCATTTTGCAAGAAGAATAAGATCACCACAGTTTTGTCCTCCACAGGGAGGTAAAAAAGCCATATGCTGGCATAACACAAATTGTATAGTGCAAGGAGGAAATTACTTTAGATTAAAAGGTCACTATCAAAACTAGAGCCAGTGTAGTGTAATTAATAGTATCAGACATTGTCTCAGGAGACATGGGTTCAAATCACTACTTTGCCATGGGAATTCTCTGGGAAGGTGGCAATGGTAAATAACTATTATGATTATACTACTGTACATACAAAACACAATTAATGTAATAAAAATATTGATTGGTATTATATAACAGATACAATTTTTAACCAAATACCTAAATATCAGTTAATTATCGGAGTAGCATGCATATTGTTCTCAATAGTGCTGTTTTTTGAAGCTCTGGTGCTGTTATTTCAGAGATCTGCAGCTGGTTTATAATTTTGTATGAAACCCTTCAGATTTGTTCTCAGAGCCCTGATGGCTGTGAGGACCACTGAAAAGTGTTCATCCATAATCAAGTTATTTCTGTTGCTAATTATTGTTAATTTTTACAATTCCTTATCTTTGATTCTACAATCCTTTGGAATTGTTATGTCAGTTATCCATACATCTTGGTTCTGTCAGTGTTATGCCTGGTGTATTATACTCCATCATTTTGGATCTGAAATTCCCACAAGATCTTAACTTGGTCATTTTCTAACACCTTCTCTTCCCAAATCTTCACATGAATTTTTGGATGTTGGTGGTTTATATTATTTATATAGTGACCAGTATATTAATTTTGCAACTCTATTGTATCTTGCTTTAAAGAATATTTGATAATATATGAGGGAAAGGTTTTGATGAAATTAATAGGATATTACCACTATCACATTGGTAATGGATTT
Organism: Bradypodion ventrale; assembly: GCA_035047345.1. Taxonomy (NCBI): domain Eukaryota; kingdom Metazoa; phylum Chordata; class Lepidosauria; order Squamata; family Chamaeleonidae; genus Bradypodion; species Bradypodion ventrale. Next base: position 177,215,016 of record JAWDJE010000005.1, read on the forward strand.
AAGTGATATAATGATAGATAAATACAATAAACAATTTATTATAATTATGATAACAGCTATGAGATTGTTGATAACAAAGAGTTGGAAAGTGTGCATTTCCATAGATTTGGATGAGTGGTACAAAGAAATTTTGTATATAGCACTGAATGATAAGCTGAAATGAGAACTAAAAATTAAAAAGGGGATGACAAAAAACAACATTTTTTTGAATATATGGGGAAATATGTTTTCCAAAAATCTAAAGGATTCAAGCCAGGTCAGTAAAGTATTAGCTTTTGGAAATAGGGGAGGTTAAAAAATTAAATAAGAGAATTAAGATATGTGGGAAAGAAAGGAAAGTCCCAAGGGTGTAGGGTGCACTTGTTAAATGTTATATGAGTTTTATGCAAATTTGAATAAGGTTAATTAGTAGGTTTATGACTGAACAGTGTGAATTTCGTTATAAGTTATGTATTGTTGTTTCTCCTATTTTTCTTCTTTTTATGCATGTGTTTTTATGTTTGTGTTTCAAAAATAAAAATAATTATACACTAAGACTATTTGTACAACATTTGAACATTCACAAATGAGGAGTGACAATGTCATATTTTTCTTGGCAAAATTGCCATTTGCACAAATCCCTTGAATTTTATGTTTCATAACATTAGTTTGGAGTGCTTGTTCTTGTGCAGCAAAAATCAAATCTTCAATTTCTTTCTTGAGTTTTTGTCATGCTCAATTTAAGTTATGATGTTTTCCGTCAATATTTATAAGGTCTTGTTCGTGTAATGTTTTATTCTTTCAGCTGTTTGATTTGTCTTCAAATTGTTGTTTCATATATTCCATCTACCACCAACAATTTGTGTTTTGTTTTTTGGAAATGTTTTCCATTTTTACCACCTTAATAATTTTCTCTGCTTTTATTGAAATAATCATTTAGGTCTCTCCCCCCTCCCCCTGCACTACCTGTTTGTAGTCATGCATAGTCTTTAGTTTTTTGCATTAAGGATAACTTTTCACATCACTTTTTGGATGTAGTGCATAATGTATGTTCATTAATTTCCATATTTTTGATCCAATTTACTAGTTCACTTTGGGTACAATCTATTATTCCAATCTATTACCTGATTACTGTAATTGTTCATGTGTTTATTAGATTTAGATTAGATTTTTAATTTGTACCCCACCCAATCAGCTTGTAGGCCAACTCAGGGTGGCTTCCAACACAATTAAATATACAGTATAACAAAAACCAAATTATAAAAAAGCATATCATATAGTAAATTCAAAAATGCAGGTAAATATAGTTCAAATATAAAACAGCATATCATCAAAATACCAGAAAAACCCTAAGAAACAATAACAAAATAACATCACAGTCATTAATAATATAGATGCAATATTACCCAGTAGCTTTGACAAAAAAATCCCACCCAACAAAATCAAAATAGCTTATACAAGTACAGTTAAAGTACCAAATGAGCATAAAAATAATATAAACACCAAAACACTGTAGAAACACTATAAGAATCACACACACACACACACACACACACACACACACACACACACACACACACACACACACACACACACACACACACACACACACACACAAAATAGCAAGTCCAGTAGGAATAGGAGAGGGGAAGGCCACAACCCTCTAACCCCATAACCCATTATAGACCTTAGGACCAGGAAAGGAGGGATGCTCAGAATACTAAAAGAAAATAAACTTAGCCACAGGTGACATCTGTCATCTGCGCCTCCAGTTCCCAAGGTCGGTCGGGCCACAGGAGAAGTCGGGAGGGCGTTAGCTGGATGAGCGCTGGAGGTGTCCCCTGCAACCGAACCTCCCTCCAGCCACAGATGTTCATCTCCCACCAGTCGGACCAGGAAGGAAAAAGGGCACCCAGAGTCCGTGGCATCAGCCGCATCGGCCCCGCTTTTGAGGCCACCTGCCGAAACTCCCTCCAGCCGCGTGAGTTCATCTCCCGCCAGTCCGGCCGGGAGGGGAAGAGAGTGCTCGGCATAACTGTCAAGTGCAGCTCCGGAGATTATGAGACCTGCACAGAATATTTCTGCACAGGTGCATTCTATGTATGCATAGAAGGCTTTTACGCATGCGTAGAAGGCTTTTACGCATGCATAGAATGGACCTGCAGAGAGAGGAGGGAGGAGCCTAAGGTAGCTGGTTGGAGTGATTTCTGTCATCTCCTTCTCCAAACAAAGAAAAAGGGTCCTATTTGGGTTAAAAGTACCATGGGACTTGCCAAAAGATAGCTACTGCAGTGCTTTGAATGATAAGGTACCATGGGAGGTGTTGAAGGTCCTGTTGAAAAACTATTTGCTGACAAATCTTCTGTTGAAAAATACCGGAGAGAAAAGTGCTAAGAAGCAGAGGTCTTTGGCTGCAAGGCTTTTAAAGCAATAGACCTGCCATCTCCCTTTTGTTGCTGTGAGGACTTTCTTTTTCACCTCTTTACCTCTGATACAATTTTGGAGGAAAACAAGATTGGTTTGGAAAAGTTTACAGTTTATCCATTAAAGCTGTTTCTTTTTGTTGCCATCCTAATTTCAGAGGGAGGATCCGCCATATTGGGCTGAGCTGACAGAGCTGGCATGAAGCCAGGTGCTTTTTGTGAAAAGATAAAGCTTTGTGGTTGTAAATTAAAATAAAACTGCAGTCTCTTAGTAGCTGGTGGAAAAATATTTGTTGACTATTGATAGCTGCAAGTTGCTGAGCAAATAATATCAGGTACTGGAAGAGAGACAACAGTAAGAGACCTTTTTTTTTACAAGAGTTACTGCAGCGGTAGTGGATCAAAATAAATGAAGAGGAGAGTCTGGAAAAAAGAGACTGTATCTGATAAAGTATATAGACGTCTTGTCAGTGCAGATGACAGCCCATGAACAAAGAAGAATCTGAAAATATGGATGCAAGACTACTCTCTAAGGAAAAACCGAGTGGAGATCTGACTGTTGGAATTAAAAGACTTTATAACTACAAAATCTAATGAAGATAAAAAAGAAATTAAACAGTTTGTTAAAGAGGTGGTCAGAGAGGAAGTACAATCTCTGGAAAAATCAATTTCTGGATTAAACATGAGAACCAATACTTTGGTGTCATATATTTGTTTCACCTTTTAAGTTGCATTACTGAAATGAATGAACATTTGCACAATATTCTAATTTTTTGAGTTTCACCTGTATACTGAATCAACTCAACAAACAGCAAATAACATCTATGATAGAAATCTTGTACAACAAATCTAAAGAAACTGTACATTCTGAACTCATTGAACTCAATATAGACTGTTGGTCCCACTGAAGTCAGTTGTAATTACTTTATCGCATTGATTTCAGTGGAAGCAAATGTATGAGTAACACAGTCTAGACTCTAACATTAACCGCACTGTCTGGAAATGTTTCCATTTGACATTCTGCAATATTAAACATCAAGATTATCATACCATATTAGGAATGTGAAATGTCACAGGATTGCTACTACCATTTTTAACAATCTGCTGTTTAATCTTGTTGAGGAAGATAGCTTTGGAGCAGATCAAAGGATAAGTGTCTTCTTGGAGAAGAAAGAGAGAAATATCTCTGCCAAATGAAATTTTACGCACAGAGAAGTGGAGAATTGTATAATAACACATTTTTTGTAACTATTTACTGTATATCACTTTTTGTATAATGTCTAGTGGTGGCAAGTAAAAATTCAAATAAGTTGAAACATAACAGGTTGCAGGGCTAGATGGTCATCAGTGATGGCTGGATTTTTTAAAAAAATAGCTCTCCTTTCTTAAAAATGTCACAAGATGAACTACACAATTTAATTTCCTCCTGCATATAGTTGTCACATCTAAGTTCTTAGAATCTACAGTTATTCAAATATGTTGATGGTTCAACTTTTGTTTTTGCCTCTCAGTTGCTACAACTTTATTTTGGATGTAAACAAAGCTTTGACTTAGATGAAATGTTGAGCAATAATGTATGGGTTACCAGCAAATCTCAAAGTGTGGTTCAACATATTGTAAGCATCATGCATGGCATTGACATAGATTAGTCTTTGTGGTTTCTGAAATATCATTAGGTCTAGTCTTAAACTACTTGCCACAATTTAGCAATGGATAAAAAATAGGAGCAATTGATATGCTTTTAGTATACCAGAGGGGTACACAGAAAGAGCCTCCTCAAATATTGTGGTATTTTTGAACCACAATCGGGCATACCCTGGTAACAGCAGCCTTGTGTTGCTAGCTAATCTTTCTCACACTAGGTCAGGTGAAAGGAACTGCAGAATGAACTTGCCAAAAGGTACTTTTATTTTGGCAGTTTCAGGTCTGGCCTAGACAAGGAAGAAAAAGAAATATATCAGAGCTGTCTGGATAACTCAGTGGTTTAGGTAGCTGGGGCTGTGAGTTTGATTCTTCACTGTGCCTTCCATGAGAAGAACTACTTTGTATGGCCTGGGGAAAGCTGCACTCTCCCATGTTGCCTCCAGAAGAAAGGAATGGTACCATATACACTCAAGTATAAGTCGCGTTTTTTAGACACCAAAATGAGGTCCAAAAATGTGACTTGACTTATACTTGGGTCAACGTAAACTCTCAAAAACATACCCACACAAATGTCTAAACTAATTAGTTTTACCATATTTTCATGTACAGTAAAAACCCAGGTTATGACGGAGGTCTGTTCTAACAGCCTCCATTGTAGCCTGAAAAAATTATAAACCGAAACATACATAGGGATGCATTGAAAAAATAAAAAATGGTCCTGAATTGATCATTGTAAACCGAAAAAATACATTAAAATTTTGTAAACTGGAATGGCATTTCCATAGGATTTTCTGTTGTAAACTGCAGCAAACTTAAACCAAGGCAGTTGTAACTCAGGGTTTTACTACATTTTAATAATTGAAACTCACTAGCAGCTGCTACATTTTCCACCACCCAACTTATACTCGGGTCACTCTATTTTCCTAGTTTTAGAGGTCCAAATTAGGTACCTCAACTTATATTCAGGACGTCTTATAGTCGAGTATATGCGGGTAAACCAATTCTGAGTACTCTTTACCTAGAAAATGTTGAAAAGGGTTGCCATAAATCACAATTGACTTCACCATAGTTGGTCATTATAGCAGAGATTGTTTTTATCAGTAATAGCAGTAGGATATTACTTACTTTCAAGACACTGAGTTCATATTTGCAAATTTTGCTGAATGTAGTCAACAATAGAATCTTAATACTGGAGCTTTGAACAATGCTTGGGGACTTTCAGATCCAATTTCATTTTTTGAAATTCAGCAGTATTGTTGTACAAAGGTTGCTGAACACATGAAAAGTACAGCTTAGCCAGGCACATACTTTGCTGATCCTTGGTCTCACTACGATTAAGGTCCCGGTTAAGTTGAGTATTTTTGCTCTGGAAAAAAAATAGGTGTAGAAAAGAGCAAGCAATACTTTCACCAATCCCCCAAGAGACGTGCAAAATCACATATAAAAAGTATATATTAAATACAACTAAAGCAATGATTTTCACATATACATGGAGGTGTAGTCCCCTACACCCTTCCACATGATGAAACATGATGCTTTAACCCATGGCAGAAAGAGTTGTGTCTCCTCCCACACACACACACATTGTTCATCTAAGTAAAATCGAAGTTCTAGACATAGAAACTAAGGGCCTGTTTAGACAAGCATAAGATCTGCTCTCCAGGGGATTTGGGGTTGTACTGATCCACTTTTTAAATGGCATCTAGACATGTTGGGTGCCAGAGTGGGCCAGTCCCTCCGATGCATGCCTTGCCAAGGTCTACAGGATGTCTTCTTTTGCTCGCTACTATTTATAAAAAGACTCTAAGCAAGGGAAAATCACAGATCCTGGCTCCTTTTTTTCATTATAACTGCTTCTCACCTAAATACAAAACAATTGTTAAGGTTGTTTTTCAATGGCTATCTGAAAATCGACAGGTTTTTCTCTAGATATCTGTTGCTTGGAACTACAAAGTAATTAAAATGCCTAAGAGAAATATATCTTTTAGATTAACTGTGTGAACTCAAATAAATTTCTCTACAGTTGAACAAGATTAGATTGTTAATCCCCAAGGAATTTACATACATTTGCAGTGTTTCTGCCCCATGCAACATTGCTCTCTCAGCCCTACTGAGAAAAAAGTCTCAGCTGTGTTTCCTCAAGGCTGATGTTCTTTTATGCTCAAGAGTGGAGCATAAGGCTAAAGGAAAGGTATGGATACTTACTGCAAGATACCTCATTTTAAATCATGGTCAGGTTGTGCCATGTGGGCCTTTGCAAAATGCTGCTTACTTGGGATTTATTTGAACCTTTTGTAAAGAAAGGAAATTATTTATATATCTTTCTCTATTTGCTTAGTTCAGGTGTCCAAACTTTTCAGGCCGCAGGCTGGTCATGTGGTTCAGTGGGCCAGTCATGTGGTTCCTCCCATCAGAAGCAGAAGTAAAACATCCCTTGCAATCTGTTTTGCAACGGGATGAGATAGATTTTTGTTGTTGTTGTTCAGTCGTACAGTCGACTCCGACCCTTTGCGACCCCATGGACCATTTTCCTCCAGGCGCCTCTGTCCTCCACCATCCCCCTCAGCCCTCCCAGCTCTGTGCCCATTGTGTCCACAATACCATCTAGCCATCTCATTCTTGGCCTCCCCCTTCTTCTTTTGCCCTCCACCTTTCCCAACATCAATGCCTTCTCAAGTGAATCCTCCTCCCTTCTCATTTGATGTCCAAAGTACTTTAGCTTCATCTTTACTATTTGACCGTCCAATGAGCAGTCAGGGTTAATCTCTACCATTTTCTCTACCATTTTCTCTACCATTTTCTCTGCTTAAACCAGGGGTGCCCAAACTACAGCTCACGGGCCAGATCCAGCCCCCAACGCCAATTCATCCAGCCTGCACCACCCTTGCTGCTCCCGGAAGCGGAAGTAAGACACACCTGTACATTTTACTTCCACTTCTGGGAGCGGCAAGGGTAGCACAGGCTGGATGAATTTGTGTCGGGGGTTGATCCAGCCCACAGGCCATAGTTTGTGCACCCCAGACTTAGTTGCTGCTCTACATTAAGAATAATGAAGCAGTAAATACAGTATTGTCAATTATTCTTTCAGAATCTTGCTTAATATCAGAACGTATGATTCATCACTTTGTCTTTGAAACACTGACAGCATCCAGATTCAAAAACTGGAGAAGCAGCAAAGGTCAAGTTCAGCTGGTACCCTGCCTCAGTAAAGAAAAGGAAAATTCAGATGAGGAGAAAATGGAAAGACCTCCATCCTTTTAACGTGCAAAGTGTATGATCTGAAATGTGAAGTTAAAGCCACCTCTTCCCATACACACATCTGCAATCTGTTTAAGGGCCAGTTTACTCATGAATGTGACTGGTCATCTGATATATAAGCCCCAGTCTCCCCACATACTTGAAGAACTTGTTATAAAACAGTTCTTTTTTTTATAATAAATTTTTATTGAATATAAAAAGATAAACATTACAAAGAAGAAGAAAATACAGAAAAGAAAACACGTAATTTAAAAGAAAAAAACATATTCAATTTGTATCGAATCCAATTACATTAAACATAACATAAACACTAATAATCACCCTGTGTATTTACAAGTTATAAGAGCCTGCGGGATATTGCCTTTTTTACCATTTCCAAAAATATATATATTCTGGTACAAGGCTATTGCTCTGATCTCCATTCAGTGAGTATTCCACAAAAGGTTGCCAAATTTTCCAAAATCTATTTTCTTTAATTTTCCCCTTATATTTGTTTATTTCCCATGTCAGTTTGTCATTCAATGCAAGATCCCACATCTCTTTATACCATTCCTCTACTTTTAGAACTCTATCAAGTTTCCAGCTCCTTGCAATACACATTCTAGCTGATATCAGCATAATAGCTATTAGTTCCTTATTGTCTTCATTTACTTTCAAATTCTCCACATCTGTTAACAGCCCCATATTTAAATTCAATTCACATTCTACCCCCATAATATCACATATTTCCTTCTCGATTTTTCCCCAATACTCTTTTACCACTTTACAATTCCACCACATATGTTCATATGTCCCTAAAGAGTTTTTACATCTCCAACACATTTTACTTTTAGCATTGTCCATTTGAAATAATCTCTCAGGAGTCAGATACCACTTCCATAACATTTTGTAATTATGCTCTTTCATTCTTACTGACATAGTTCTCATATATCTTTTTTCCCACTTATCTTTCCAAAAAATTTCCTGAATTTTTATGTTCAAATCCTGTTCCCAGCATAACTTCAAAGTTTCTTGTGGATTACCTTCATTATTTAAAATTTTATAAATCCTGCTTACTATACCCTTTAATCCCATATCTCCTTTTCGTATTTTTAACAACAGTTGCTCAAATTCTGTTTTATCCCTCTCTAAACTACTTTCTTCCTTATATTTATCAGTCCATCTATCCAACATTTACCTTCTGAAGCCAGTTCAGATTCAACTGTGAATAAATTACTGCTTTATTCTCACTATCTTTACAGGCGCGAACCCAGTCCTTCAACAAAGAAACATTTTTCCTTTCCAGTACCATCTTTAAACTATTATCTAATTGTATCGGAAAACTTTTAATATCATCTAATTCTATTATAGGAGATAGTTCTGGACTCAGTTTCTTTTTGACCTTGTTCCAAACATCCAACATTGTTTTCATCATTTTATTTTTAACACTGATTTTCCCATTCTTGTCGCCTAGAAATACCCCTTTACCCATTTTTAACTCCTTCATCTCTATTTCTTCCCAGACAACCTTCTCCCTTGCTAAAAGTTTTATAATATTCTTAATTTGAAAAGCTCTATAATAATTCCTTAAATTAGGTATTCCCAATCCTCCTTCTTTCTGAGATAAGTACCAAAAAAATCTTAGCAATTCTAGGCTTTTTTCCTACATTACAATAATTATTTATTATGTTTTGAAAATCTTTAATTTCCTTATCAAACAACCTAATCGGCAACGCCTCAAATAAAAAATTTATTTTTGGCAACAACATCATTTTAGTTAACGCTATCCTACCAAACCATGACAATTTGATTTTTTTATACAATTCTATTTTCTCTTTAATTTCTTTTTTCTGTTTATCATAATTTAATCGCTTTAGGTCCTCAATTTTATTTGAGATACTTATTCCTAAGTATCTCAAACATTCTTTAACTTGAATTTTAAATTTAGCCTTAATTCTCTCTTGTTCCTCCTTCTCAACATTACAGGCTATCATTTCTGATTTATCCCAATTGATTCTCAGACCTGTTATCTCTTCAAAATCTTTTAGATGTCCTTGTATTTTTTCCAGTGCCTTTCTAGGATGCTTCATTATTATCAAAGTATCATCTGTGTACAAACTTATTTTATTTCCAGCCATCCCTTCAATGCCTTTATCCCCTCTTATAATATTCGCTAACAACTCCATTGCTATTATAAACAGTACTGGGGATAATGGGCAACCCTGTCTTGTACCTGCTTCTAATCTTATCTCTCCTGTATTTTCATCGTTGACCCTGACTTTTGCAAATCCAAATTGATATAACTGGTCTATCATGTTACAAAATCTATCTCCAAATCCATAACATCGAATTATCTCTTTAATTGTAACCCATTGCAAAGAATCAAAAGCCTTAAATATATCTAATGACAATAATCCAACTTTCTCTTTTGTATGCCCTGCTATGTCAATCAAGTCCAGAACCCTCCTAATCAGATCAGACATATGACGTCCTTTCAAAAATCCCGCTTGATCCTCCTTTATATAATTGCCCATGAACCCATTTAATCTTTTTGCTATTATTGCTGTAAATATCTTAGTGTCTTGATTTATCAGAGAAATAGGCCTATATGATTCCACTTTTTCAACATCCTTTCCAGGCTTTGGCAGAAAAACAATTATAGTTCTGTTCCATGATGTCAGTATCTTTTCCCCATCCAATATATAGTTAAACAATTTCACTAATCTTGGAACTACACTATCTTTAAATTCCTTATAAAAATCCGCTGTCAGTCCATCCTCACCCGGGGATTTAACTAGCTTCAGGTTGGCTATTGTATCTTTTACCTCTTTTTCCGTTATTCGCTCCTCCATTCTATTTTTATGTTCCAATTCTATTTTTATTTGCACCTGTTTTTCTAACTGTTCTCTCAACTTTTCTATATTGATATCTCTTTTAGTATACAAACTCTGGTAGAAATCTTTTACAATCTCAATCTTATCATTAGCCTTATTACATCTCACCCCTAATTTATTTATCAAAATTCCAATCTCTCTTTTCGTCCTCTTTTCTTTAGCAGCTCTTGCCAATAATTTAGAATTCCTATTACTATATTCAAAATACTCTCTCTTCAAATATAATAGATCTTTTTTTACCTTCTGCATATCTTTTCCTATCAACTCTGACTTTAACCTTTTATCAAATGCTTTTTTACTATTTGTCTTTATATGTTCCTCTTGCAGATGCTTAATCTCGTTCTCTATCTCAGACTGTTTGTCTCTACGTTGTTTATTTTTAATACTAGCCAACCTAATGCATTCCCCTCTAAATACTGACTTCATGGTATCCCAAACCACATTATAGCTAACCTCTCCATTATCATTCCAGGCCCAACTTTCATTCCAATTTTCAATTATCTTTTCTTTACTCTTTTGATCATAAAATAATTTTTCATCATATCTCCAATTCCTCCTATCCTTTTCCCCCCCATCAAATCTCAATTCCATCCAGAGTTTTACATGATCAGATTCCTTAAAGATCCCGATTTCTACATCATCTACATTTTTAATCAAATTTTCTGTGGCCAGGATATAGTCAATTCTGGAGTATGTATTATGCACCTGTGAAAAATAAGTATAAACCCTCTCTTGTCCCTTAATTTCCCTCCAAACATCTTTTAATCCCAAACACTTCATCCATTTATCTAGTATCTTCATTTTAACTGGTCTTCCAGCTCTAGCTACATTAGTACAATCCTCCGGGGCCCTTATCAAATTAAAATCTCCTGCCACAATCATATTAACTGATCTTTCTTTTTCCAATATACCCAATACTTTATTTAAAAATTCTTCTTGATGATCATTCAGGGCGTATATTTACCAACGTTATCTCTTCATCCTTTATTTTCCCTATAACTATTAAATATCTGCCATCCGGATCGGAAATACTCTTTAACATCTCAAAGCCAAGTCTCTTCGAAATCAAGACTGCCATCCCCCTTGCTTTAGAGGTTCCATAGGACTTTTCATAAATCTGCATCCAACCCAAATAAATCTTATTTGTGTCCTCTGTTTTTTGATGTGTTTCCTGGAGAAAGACTATGTCCGGCCTATCTTTCCTCAAAGCAAATTCCAACCTCCTCCTCTTCATTTGGCTGCCCGTACCTTTCACATTCCACGTCAATACTTTAAAAGTCCTCATAATTTATGTAACATCCTTGCATTTTGACCACCACAGACTCTTTTTTGTGTAATTACCTTTACCATACATATAACTACATTTTTAAAAAAACAATCAAAAAACATTTAACATTCAAAATCGCCCTCTCCACTCTTGTTACCAAAAAGTGGCCCTTATTCTTCAAAGGGGGGAGGGGGGAGACATGTAAGATGTGCATTCTAATTAAAGCTCTAGCATCGACTCTCCTCTTCATAATCTAACCTAATTAAAGACCCTCATCTTTCCCTTACCCGTCTAATCCCCCTCTCTAGTACCCTGCCTCACCCTGGCACCTCCGCCACCTGTCCCTCATCCTCATCCTCTGCTCCTCCTGTGGCCCCCTTCTCTTGTTCAATCCCTGACTCTCTTTGTGTACCCCCCGCTTCAAACAAGGCCTTCCTCAAGGCTCGCCACTCTCGAGATGCTGTTTTAACCAATCCAATCTGGCACAGATAATCTAATGAGTCCATTTCAATATCTATTGTATGCATTTTTTTTCATAGAAGAATCTGAGCTGTTGAGGAAACTTCCAATGATAAACAATTTCACGTTCTCTTAATAATTGTGTCACAGGTTTCATCTTATAGCGCCATACCTGTTCCTCAACAGATATGTTGTTATAAACCTCAACATCACAACCATCAATTTTTAAAACGCCAGACCCAGCTTGTTTTATAAACGCCATCACCTTCAACTTATCCGCCGAATTTGCAAATTTAATCAACACATTCCTTTGGACTATTCTCCCCTTCCTTGGGCCCAATCTAAAAACACTTGCAATATCTTCATTTACAATTTTTTCCCCATGTTCAAATTATTCAGCCAATCCACTATTCTTTCTTTTAGCTTATCTGGCATTTTCTCCGACAAATTTCTCATGACCACGTTCTGTTTTCTCATCACCTCTTCCATCAAATCCAATTTCTTCCCGAAACCCTCCACTTTCAGTTTAACCTCTTTATGTTCCTCATGAAGCCCTTTCATATCATTCTGCATTAATTTCATATCTTTTTGCCAGATTCAGAACTTTATCCACTTTCTGACTATTAGCTTCCATTTTTATAGAAAAATCAGTAAACATACCAACAAGTATCTTATGGCTACCCATTAACTCCTCCTTATCTTTCACTCTCACATCCCTCATTTCTCTGAATCCTTTCGTGGTCGTTTCATCCATCTTATCAATTTTTTTAAACAACTTCCCCAGCTCTACTAAGATTTGGGTTTGGTCCATTACTCCCGTCTGCTCTATTGCTGCTGTTGCAGATGATAAAGATGCATCAGCACATGGCGCTTTCTTCTCCTCTTTTCTTGCATCAGTCTTTTTTGGTCTTACAATCTCATCTTCTTTTCTCTTCTCCATTTTGGTTATAAAGTCTTCAAACAAAGCACCCAGAGCCAAAACACTTTTATATCCAACAAGCACTTCACCCCGATTTTTTTCCAGCTTGCTTTAGTATTCCCCCCCGCCCCCCAAGCAACCAAACCCCACTCCAACTGAAGAAAGAAAAAAAAAGCTCTTCAAATCACTCAGAGCTGTACTGTTATATCCAAAGAGGAAGACCAACTACTTTATATCCACGATGTCCAAAGGAAGTGAAAAGAAAAAAAAAAGCAGAGCCACAGGGTAACTTATCCAAACTCCAAGCGTTAACGGGCAGGGGAAAAAAAAGATGAGAAGCAGCTATATTTCCTTCACTCCAGAAAACCCGACTGCATCCCCACGCAGATGAAAGAAGGAATATTTATACTTCCAGCCACATTGGCGGCTCCCGAACCCGGTCTCTCCTCCAATCTCCCAGGCACACCAGCCGTGTTCCACACCTTCCAAACGGTCTCTTCCTTATTCCATCTCAGCTCTGCTGAAATCTTCACCTTCCCCCTCTCCGACCTCCGTTTCCAGCCTCAATTTCAGCATTCCAGCCATTCCACCATCGCTTCACACTCTCCACTCCTCTCCTCTCAGCCGTCCTCAAAACTTTTAACTTTCGTTTCTGTTCTTCCTCACTGCCATTACTCCTTCCCGGCTTTGCCCTCCATTACCAGGCTTATCCCTCCTCCTTCCCTCCACACTTACTGTGCCCTCTCAATTGTCCGGCTCCAAGACCCTGTTCACCGCTGCCAGCGTCCTCTTTAACTTTATTTTTCCTTTTCTCTCTCTTAAATTTCCAAAGCTCCGAAGCTCATTTCACTTTTAAAAATCGCCAGAAGCCTGTCCGACCTGAGCCACGAGCTCAGCACAGCCGACGCTGCGCTTCCCTCTCAGCCCGCTCCTCGAAATCCGTCTCCGGCGAAAATAAACTCACTTCAAAAGACTCCCAGGCTCCAGAAATAAACTCTCTAACAAGTTGGTTCCAATTTTTTGTTATTTAGCCACTTTAAAGTCCCATTCTCGGCACGAGCAAAGCAATGTATGTGTTAACCAGGCACCATCTTAGCCACACACCCGTTATAAAACAGTTCTAACAATTGTTTTATGTTTTGGTGAGGATTGGTTAATTTATGATTTGGAAGAAAGTCATTTTATGAAATTACAGTGAAACATCTTCATGATGTTGCATCATCAAACTAGTCCCTGTATCTCTTATCTCTTACTCACAGTTCCTAACACTGGTTGTGCCCAAGACAGCCTAGCCTTCTTAGAAACATGATATCTGGATGCCTGCAATGTAGGATAGAGCTGACCATTTGCTTATCTATGTTACCACTGAAAAACAGAAAGGTAAGAGGCACGCACAGTCTGGTGGATATTTATAAATTTTAGTATAGTATAGTTTAGCATAATTGTAATAAGGGGAAGAGGTCAAAGTGGATTGATTATAAAAAGATGTGCTTAGAGCTTATAATTTGATTACTAGACACAACTTGCATGCTCCCCCTCCCTCCTTCTTTGGTAATGCAGAGGCGGCTTTTTTGGAATAAAAAGGGGGGTAGAGAAGAAGGAATTTTTTTTCTAATTGTTGGTATGTTTTTGGGTTAATAGGGATATTTTATATAGTTATATGCACTGCCTTGGAGGATTACAATAGATTTGATAAGAAGGTTCTAAAAGTTAGATATGAAGACTATTAAGATATTATCATGGAATGTGAAAGGTACTGGATCGCAAATTAAATGCAAAAGGTTGGAATTAGCTCTTAAGAAAAATCATCCAGATGTAATCTTTTTACAGGAAACAGATCAGAAATTGGAAGATACAAATAAATTATTTTTGGGTTGGACTCAGATTTATGAAAAGGCATATGGCAATTCAAAAGCAAGAGGGGTTGCTATTTTACTATCTACCAGATTGGGCTTTACTATGACAAAAAGTATTAGTGACCCGGAAGGTAGGTATTTAATTGTAAAAGGAGTACTTGATGATGAAGAAATAACCCTTGTGAATATTTATGCTCCAAATGAGAATCAAGATAAATTTTTAGATAAAGTATATCAAATATTGATAAAAGAAAAAAATGGTAAAAATGATAATTGCAGGTGATTTTAATTTAATGAGGTCTAGTATGGATTGTACTAATGTAACAAGAGATAGAAGTGGATCAAAAATGAAAATAATAGATAATTGGATCAAATTACTGGGTCTGAGATGCTTGGAGAGAGTTTAAAGGTACAGAAAGAGCTTATACTTACTTTTCACAAATTCATAATTCTTACTCCAGAATAGATTATATTTTTGTTACAGATAATTTACTTAAAATATAGAGGAAATGGAAGTTGGAATTTTTAAACAATCAGACCATGTGAAAATTCTATTAGAATTAAAAGTGGGAACGACAGATGGAAAAAATAATAGCTGGAGATATGACTCTAAATTGTTTAGTGACCCTAAAAATAAAGAAAAAATGGAAAGAATTTGGAATCAATATTGGCAATGGAATGATTACAATATAGTTTGGGATGCTATGAAGTTGGTATTTAGAGGTGAATGTATTAAATTAATATTAGAAATAAACAGTTAAAAAGTAAACAAGAAGAAATCGAGAAAGAAATTAAGCAACTTCAAGAAGAGCATATTAAAACGGGAAGGAAGAAAATATTGGATAATATACAAAGATTAAAGAAAGAATTAGCTAAAGATATAGAAAAAGTTTAAAAGGATTTGATATATTTAAAAAGAGAGTATTTTGAATATAGTAATAAAAACTCAAAATTGTTAGCAAGAGCGGCAAAAGAAAAGAGAAAAATAAAAAGGAAATTGGTGTTTTGATAAATAAACATGGAACAAGATGTAATAAGATAAAAGAAAAGGTTGAAATAATAAAGGAGTTTTATCAAGACTTATACTCAGAGAAATAAACAAATTTAGAAAAGTTAAAGGAATATTTGGAAAAGAAAAAAGGGGTTAAAGTAACTCAAGAACATAGGGATAGGATGGAAGAATTAATAACAGAAAAGGAAATTAAGGTAATTTTACAGAAATTGAAAGCGAATAAAACACCAGGAGAGGACGGTTTTTGTGCAGAATTTTATAAGGAATTGGTGATTCCAAGTCTCTTGAAGTTGTTTAATTATATATTAGAAGGTGGTTCAATACTGACTTCATGGTATAGATCTGTAATTGTTTTAATTCCTAAATCTGGAAAGGATCCAGAGAAAGTAGACACTTAAAGACCAATTTCATTAATAAACCAAGATGCAAAATTTTTTGCCACAATTCTTGCAAATAGGTTAAATGAATTTATGAGGGATTATATAGATAAAGATCAAACAGGCTTCTTGAAGGGTAGATATATGACAGATCTTACAAGGAGAGTTGTGGACTTGTTGGATATTGCTAGCCATAAGAAGGGGAAAAATGGACTTTTATCTTTAGATATTTTTTAAAGCTTTTGACTCGCTTCAATGGAGTACAATTAAAGAAATTATAAGAAATTATGGATTTGGTATAAAATTTATTAAATTAATAGAACAGTTACATCATAAAGGTTCAACTAGGGTGAGAGTAAATGAAATATTTACAGACGAGATATGACTTGAAGCAGGAACCAGACAAGGATGTCCACTATCTCCAATATTATTTGTAATGGTAATGAAATTACTAGCTATATCTGTAAGGGATGATAAAAAATTGAAGGGATAGAAAATATAAAAATAAGCTTATATGCAGATGATATGATGATTATAATGAAAAACCCTGTAAAAGCAATGGAATGGATTTATACACATCTTGGAGAATTTGAAGAAATGACAGGATTAAAAGTAAATTGGGATAAAACAGAAGCAATATTTAATAATGTTGATAAAGAAGAACAAAAGAAGATAAAGGAAAAATATAAAATACAGATTTAAAAAGTGTTAAATATTTGGGAATAAATATTTCAAATAAATTGGAGGACCTTAAGAAACTGAATTATGATAAGCAAAAAATGGAAATAAAGCAAAAAATAAAACAATATAATAAATTAAAATTATCATGGTTTGGAAGGATTTCTTTATGCAAGATGAAATTATTACCAAAAACAAATTTTTCTATTTGATGCCTTGCCAATTCAAATAAGAGAAAAAGAAATAAGGATATTTCAGAATATGTTAATCACCTATTGCAATTGGGGGGGGGACCAAGAATTTCAAAGAGTTTATGGTATTTACCGCAAAAAGAAGGTGGATTGGGTCTCCCAAATATCAAAAATTATTATAGGGCATTTCAATTAAAAATATTATTAAAATTTTAACTAAGAAAGATACAATTTGTGTGGAAGTTGAGATAAAAGAATTACAAAGATTTGGTGACGCAATTTTTTTGAATAAGAACGTGAGAATAAAGACAAAAAACAAGATGACTAAAGCAATATTAGATGTATGGAAGAATGTGAAAGGAAAATTGGCACCAGAGGTATCTCCGATTATAGAAATGGAAGATCTTAAGATGTTTCCTTTAAATATAGACAAAAGAATGAGAGAGATATTTACTACAAATGATGTGTTTCTGTTAAAGGATTGGCTAAGGATTTGTGATAAAAATGAACAAAGAATTGAAATGTATAAACAAATGAAATAAAATTGGTTACAAATGATCTTGATAAATAAATGGAATGAACAATATAGAGAAGAGCTTAGTTTAGAGAGAGCTAAAACTGAATTTGAGGAGATAATTTGTAGGGTAAGGAAAGGGGAAATGTTGATAAAGGGATTAGTAAGCAAAATATAAAAACTTTAAATAATGAGAAAAATTCACAAAATATAGTCAGAACAAAATGGGAACAGGAATTAAATATAAAGATTTCAGAAATGAATTGGAATAATAAATGGAAGAGAAGAATTATGAGAAGTTTATCAATTAGGGTAAAGGAACATAATTATAAAATGTTATGGAGGTGGTACTTGACTCCGATTAGACTTCATCAAATGGATAATACTAAAACATGGAACTGTTGGAGGTGTAAAAGCAAATATGGGACATATGAACATATGTGGTGGAGTTGTAAAGTGACAAATGCTTTTTGGAAACAAATAGAGAAGGAGATTGTGGACATTTTGAAAGGGGATATAAAACTGGAGTCATGTGCCGCCTTATTGACAGAGATAGATGATATGAATATATGTAGAAATAAAAAAGAATTGCTTTCTATAATGTTGACTGCCGCAAGGCAATGTATAGCTAGAAATTGGAAAAATGATGTAATTTTAAAAGTGGAAGAATGGTATAAAGAAATGTGGGAAATTGCATTGAATGATAACTTGACATGGGAATTGAATATAAAAAGGGGATAATGAAAGAAAATACGTTTTGGGAAATATGGAGACCCTTTGTAGAATACGTATTAGTAGATGACAAAGGAAACAAACCAGTACTTTCTCATACGAGTTTTTGGAGACATTAAAAATATAAAAGATTGTGATCCTCAAGGCTTGTAAATATCACTGGATGTTGTTATTATTATTTTTATTTAGCTTATTAAATATGATATATGTGTCTTTATATAATATTAAAGTAATAGATAAATATATGGAAATGATAAAATATGGATTTAAATGTATAAGAGATAAATAATAGAAGTGTTGTTTATCAAAAGAATATATAGTTGATATGATGAAAACAAGGATGGATGGAAATTGAGGAACATCATAAATGTAATATGTGTAATGTTTCAATATTCTAGCAAAATGTTATTTTATTTTTTCTTGTTTTCTTTCAATTTTATCTTTTTTCTGGTTATCATTATTAGTATGTTATTTTTATTGTATAATGTTGATTTTATGTGTGTTTCTTCATTTGAAAATTAATAAAAAATAATAATAATAAAGATTACATGTACCGTATACAGATATACTCAAGTATAAACTGACACGAATATAAGATGAGGCACCTAATCTTGACCTGAAAATCCAGGGATATAGATTGACCTGAATACAAGCCGAGGGTGGGAAATGCAGCAGTTGCTAGTGAGTTTCAATAATCAAAACACCTGAAAATATGGTAAAATTAATTAAATAGTTGGCAAATCTCAATCCAGTGTGGTCTTGGGACCCTCACGGTTGTTGACCTGAATATAAGCTGGGTTAGCTTTTGGGGGCTCATTTTTGGGGCTAAAACCTCAGCTTATACTCAAGTATATACGGTAACACTAACCACAGGTAGTGAATAGAAATAAAGTGAGTATGAATGACAGAGGGTGTTATTTTTGTGTAAGATGTTTTCTCATGAGTATATAGACACCATTAAAACAGTTGATCAGGGTTCCCTCTCATTGATTGGGCACCCTAAGCACTTAGTTTTATAAAACAATACTTTCTTTTCCAGGAATCTCTCTGGCTATTTATTTTAAATATATGTCTTTGAACCGATTCTTTGAGAAGTCTGTCATTTAGAGAGTGTTTGGTGACAAACTGATAAAGAAAAATTAGGTTCTGGGATTTTCTCCTGCTTGGTGTCTTTTTCTGAATAGTAGTAAGCATAAAATACTATCTTGTGTAGACCAAGGATCCCCTACCTGCAACACACAACCTCTTCCTTTGTGGCCCTCCAACCTGTCTGTTTACTGCCTCAAGGCATTTCCCCCCAAGACCCACACTTCGTGACTCAAGAAGTAACTCCTCCTCCTCCTTTTCTTTTGCTTCTTCTTCTTGTGCCATTTCCGATTCCTAATATTGGCTCTCTTCCAGGCGATCAGCCATGAAGATTGTCCTGGGAACAGTATAATGTAGCAGCCTTCCATTTGCCTTCTACATTGCAACGTGACACACCATACCACTAATTCAGTTCTGTGAGTCACTTTCTGGTCCTGAGCCCTTCAAGTCCTCATTGGTCCCAGACCAGTATTGATGAAGCTGCCCTCCATCAAGATGGATATCAAGTAATGAAGGCTTAAACAGGAATAGATGGTATACAGGAGTGTAGCAATTAGCATTGAACAAAAAATTAACTACTGTACCGAACTAAGGATAAAACAAGGACTAAAGGTAAAAATCCCCTTTTGGGAAATTTGGGAACCATTCGTACAGTATGCATTAACCAACGAAAAAGGAGTTAAACCTGGCCCTGACATGATCCAGTTTTGGAAGATATAAATATATGGTGCTAATCGAAACGCACTGCAGATTTAACATAACCACAGGTGATAGATGCCCAACTTAGAGAAAATGAATATAAGAATCAACAAAGACTGATTTAACTTTACAATTTTCCTGAGTTTGGGGTAGGCTCTTTTACTTTTATCTCGTTTTAATAAGTCCTAAATGTATATTTGTACTTTCAGTGTATATATGTTGTAATTGTTGTGTCAATTAAAAAAAAAGTTTTTTTTTTAAAAAAAAGATGGATATCAAGTCGGATTTTATCCACTATTTGTAGAGCCTTATCAGACAACCCCTTTGCTTTCTTGCATTTCTTTTTCTTTGGGATGGTTCTAATTGCTGCCTCCGGAATGATGTTATCAACCTCAGTCCATAACTCTTCAGGCATTCTGTCTGTTAAGTCTAATCCCTTAAAACAATTCTTCACCTCCACTGTATATTGATGAGGGATGTATAAGTGTAATTAATTGCTAAATAATCACATGATCTGTACTACAGTTGGTAGCAAAGGGGCAGATTCAAGAACAGCTGGTATGTGGTTGCCATCCCTCTGTGCCACAATATTTTGAAGGGCTATTTTGTACTTAATGAAATGGTGAAACACTGGTGTGAGTGAGTGCAACATGTACCACAAAGAAACATGCACACTCTCCAGTAAAGTAATCAAATCGAATTGAAGTTTAATTTATATACTGCTTTTTTTTACCCCCATGGGAGACTCAAAGCGGTTTACATAAACAAAGTAATAATGCATATAAATAACATAATTCATACAAATAACGTCAAAACAATACATAATATTGATACAACTTAGTTCATACAATCAAAAACAACAATAAAGCATTAATCATCATGGATACAGTGTAAACTCAATAAAACTCAATAGCAATATATCAGAAAAACGCAACAATCAATAGGACCCACTGTCTGCCCAGCCACTGTCCCATCCCTTCAAAACCTGGCTGAGCAGTGGGGCTCATGGCACTGGAGGTGAACACAGTCCGGGTCATGGAGACCATCCATCGAATATGCCTTTACCTCCCATGGCCAGCCAGGCCAGAGGAGGAGCCGAGTTGGCAACAGCCAGAAGAGCGCTGGCAGCGGCTCACAAGGCTGAAATTCTCCCCAGCCACACCATTTCTCCTCCTGCTGTATCAGCTGGGGGGGGGGGGAGGGAACAACCCATGACCTTCGCCAACGATGGGAAGAAGAGCGTCTTTTGTAGCTGCCGGAGCGGCCCCAGGTGCCGCTCATCTCCTCCGGCTGGCTGCCGTAATGTTGTCTTCTCCACAGAATACAGGCTAGAACGTTTTCTTCCAATTTTCAAACCCTTTCCTTGGGGTAGGCAATCTGAGGAAACACAATATAGGCCCAAGGACTCTACAAACATGTTGTTTGCAAATTTTCAAAAACATCCCTTGACCTTTTAAATAAAAGGAAGAGTGAACTGGGAGTTAGCAAATAGTGTCACTGGAAACCAAGGTCAAAATCATCCATATCATTAAAAAAATGGACAGTGAAGGAAGCCAAGGGACAAAAATCTGAAGTTGGAGGACAGCCTTGGAGATACCTCAGACCTGTGATGGTGAACCTTGACACTCCAGGTGTTCTTGGACTTCAATTCCCAGAAGCCCAAGTCAGCACTCCTGCTGATCAGGACTTCTAGGAATTGAAGTTCAAGAACACCTGGAGTGCAAGGTTCGCCATCACTGCCTCAGACCATCAGAAAAGCAGATTAGTGGACACTCAATCAAGGAGGCCTGAACTCTCACTACAGAAAAAAATGATTAGACTAATGCTATTTTACCATGCACACATAATAAAATTGCAGGATGGCCAGAAAAGTCAACATTGCTAGGAAAAGTGATAGAGGGGGTAGTAGGAAGAAAGAATGATCTAACATGAAACTCAAGAAGGAAAGTCTGTGCTGTTGGTTTTCAAGATAAGAGCAGAGCTGTTAATGATAGGTTTGATTTCTGGCATTTCCAGTTAAACAAATCAGGTAAAAGGCCATGGGAACAAAAGATCTCTTTCCTTCTGAGAACCTTTGAAGCATCTGCCAAGCAGTTTATGAAAGATCATAGTAGGTCGTAGGACAGATGGTTCTTCATCCTTGGCATGCTATGTGTTTCAGTCTTCAGCTGTGTGAAACCTGACTTTTACTCACTGGGAAAGAAACCCAGATTACCTCAAAGACAAAAGAATGGGATTGTCTCATTGTAAGGTTTTCAAGATAAGAAATTCATCAGTGGTTTACCTTTGCTTTCTTCTGCACAGTACTAATAAACATTAGCTGGAGTGTCACTGTCATTGTCTGTGAACGGTCCTTCACCAGTTCCACATTCTACTACTGCTGTGCCCAGTAGCTGTCCTCGAGATTTTTTCACCCCCACCACCATTGCAACTGTAATTCTCTACTGCTGATGTGGCCATTACAGCTGAGGATGATAGATCCATATTAGGGTTTTTTGTCTCAGCTTTGGGTGACCCTGCTCAAAGTCCAGCTTCATAATGGAATCTAGCCTTCTGATGGTGTTGCTCTCAGATTCTTTAACACAAAGCGTCTTGGAAGGAGGGAGAGCATTCACCCCTTCCAGCTAAGAGGAAGGCAGGGAAAGGAGTAATGGACATTGCAGTCACCAATCACTGGCTAGGGGGCCGGGCTGTTGGCTTATACGCAAGCTGGCCATACCCGAAAGCCAGCATTTTGCTTTATTCTGGAGAATGGCTCACCTGCCCACCCTATGGGACAGAGTGTTGCCTAGGTCACCTTATGGGGCTGGATAGGAATTTTGGGCTCAGACATCCTGACTGGCAGTGTTGAAAAAGGATTCTGGGAGATTTTTGCCTGTCCAATTTTGATTCCTTCCAGTCAAATTCAATAGATCTAGGAGAGTCATGTATAAATAGGTAACATTTGGCTTATTATTATTATTATTATTATTATTTATTGGATTTATACCCCGCTCCACTCAAGCACAAGGTCGACTCAAAGCGGTTACAACAGTCAATACACATACAATTACCATATCATAATAATACATCTAATCATAAACAAAATAAATAATCAAAAATCCACAATAATACAAAAGGCACAACATCAAAATATCATTAATCAATAGTTACAAAATTTAGATTAAAGGTATAAAAGACAACAATCAAATATCAAAAGCAATGCAGAACAAAAGGGGCGGAGAGGCAGCGTCTGCGGAAGGTCCTTTATGCCCTGCAGGGGGGGCTGGAGCAGGTGTTTCTCATTCCCCCCCAGTTTGCCAAACTGGGAGGATGGCTCCAAGTCTCAGCGTCCCACCTTCGAATCCTCCGAGCAGGCAGGCTCAAGGAGGTGGAGAGGCAGGGAGGCAGCGTCTGCGGAAGGTCCTTTATGCCCTGCAGGGGGGCTGGAGCAGGTGTTTCTCATTCCCCCCCAGTTTGCCAAACTGGGAGGATGGCTCCAAGTCTCAGCGTCCCACCTTCGAATCCTCCGAGCAGGCAGGCTCAAGGAGGTGGAGAGGCAGGGAGGCAGCGTCTGCGGAAGGTCCTTTATGCCCTGCAGGGGGCTGGAGCAGGTGTTTCTCATTCCCCCCCAGTTTGCCAAACTGGGAGGATGGCTCCAAGTCTCAGCGTCCCACCTTCGAATCCTCCGAGCAGTCAGGCTCAAGGAGGTGGAGAGGCAGGGAGGCAGCGTCTGCAGAAGGTCCTTTATGCCCTGCAGGGGGGCTGGAGCAGGTGTTTCTCATTCCCCCCCCAGTTTGCCAAACTGGGAGGATGGCTCCAAGTCTCAGCGTCCCACCTTCGAATCCTCCGAGCAGGCAGGCTCAAGGAGGTGGAGAGGCAGGGAGGCAGCGTCTGCGGAAGGTCCTTTATGCCCTGCAGGGGGCTGGAGCAGGTGTTTCTCATTCCCCCCAGTTTGCCAAACTGGGAGGATGGCTCCAAGTCTCAGCGTCCCACCTTCGAATCCTCCGAGCAGGCAGGCTCAAGTGGGGTTAATGTGGTAGTGGCATCATTTGACAATATGGCCACTGAGCATGACATGACTCATGTGAATTAGATGTGCACATAGGCAGGAATCATTTGGTGGCCAGCATCAATTCATGTAAATGCAGTTGGAAATAGGGTTTCCATAATTCTCTCCCACAAAACTGGGACAGAAGTAAAGGTTTCCCTTGCTCAAAATCCAGTCGTATCCAACTCTAAGGTTCAGTGCTCATCTCTGCTTCAAAGCCGAAGAGCCAGTGCTGTCTGCATCTGTAGAATTTCCGTGGACATGTGGCAATAGGCATTCCAAGACACCAAAATGTTGTGGCACCTTAAAGACTAACTCCTGTTTTGACATTAACTTTCTATTTGCATAAAAGTTTACCCGATCTCTTTCCTCTTTGGTCACCAAGCTGTTGCTGCTGCGACTGCAGCTGCTGCTAATGACGCTGGCTGCTGGTGCTTAAATAGAGACGCCACTCTAAGCCTTAGAGCGGCGCCTCTATTTAAGCACCAGCAGCCTGCATCATTAGCAGCAGCCGCGCAGTCGCAGCAGCAGCAGCTTGGTGGCCAAAGAGGAAAGAGAAAAAAATCACGCCTTTTTATTGCTGCCTTAGACTCTAAGGCTAATAATAGCAAAAAATCCGTCTTAGAAGAATAAAGTGTTTATTGTAATGAACTCATATGAACTTAAATTCCTTTACTTCAGGTAGCAATATCAAGAAAACCGAAGCTAATCCGGTAATATAGCCTTTCACAAATTCGCTTCCTCAGGATTTTCTATAATATAATAAAATAATAGAATCACAACTTAACTTATATATACCCAATATACATACACGTTTATATACATTCTTATATACATCCTTATATTTACACAGTAATTAGGATAATAAAGACAGTCATTCTCAACTTCCATATTTGGCAATTAGCAATATCAAAGCAACAGCATAATTGCATTTCTTACCTTATATTCAATGATTTTTTTTAAACATTCAATATATTGTATTATAATTCTTATTCACGTCACAGCCTCTATGGTAGTTCTTTAGTGCCTACGACGTTACTAAAAGTACAAACTGTAGCCAAACTTATACTTACTAATTTTCACAGCTGTAACATAATGAAACAGAAGTTAAATTTCCTTAAAGTGACCACGTCTCCCTAGCATTTTACAGAAAGCAACTTAAATCATGATCATGATTCAGACCATATGGGACCACAGAGTTAAACAGGTGAATATAATATGCCTCCCTGCGTTGCAATAGTCTATCTACATTGACCTTCTCATATTTTTTAAAATTTAGTTTTTCAAGTGCTACAAACTTCAAATCATCTTCTGAATGTTTCTTTTCCATAAAATGGGATACCAGAGGGGCTGTAATTATTTGACTACGAATCCAGGACCGGTGTTCCATAATATGCAATTTCAGCGGCCGAGAAGTTAGTCCGATAACTAATCGGGTGGGACAGTTACAACTCGGGAAATTCCTGGATTTCTGTGACGTATGGTTAACCCTAATTGGGAATGCCCATGGCAATGATTCCCCAATTTTGTTGGCTTGTAAGCAGCTGGCAAGATACAGCTAGTGTTGTACTGTGGCAGGTTCTCACCAGTTCTGGTGAACCGGTAGTAGAAATTCCAGGCCACACCCACTTGGCTGGCCAGGCCCACCTCTTGGCCTCCTCCTCCCAGCGCTGCCAGAAACAAGTCCCATTTGCCTCACCCAGAGCCGAAGGCGTGCTTTCATCTCCGCACTTCCCTTGCGCCTTCGGCCCTGGGCGAGGCAAATGGGATGCATTTCCAGGGGTGCTGGGAGGGGGAGGCCAGCCAGTACCATCCCACCAACTCACCCCACTCACCTCCTAGCAGCGCCGCCAGCAAGGATGCATTTCCGGTGGCGCTGGGAGAGGGAGGCCAGCCAGCGCCAGCCCACCAACTCGCCCCGCTCACCTCCCAGAAGCGCAGCTGCTCTGGGACGAAGCAAGAGAGCAAGATAGGTTTATTTCTTTTTCTTTTTTTCTTTCTTTTTCTTTTTTTTTTGGGGGGGGGGGGTTTGAGGCCATGCCCACAAATAGCCAAACCCACAGATAGCCACGCTCACCAAGTGGGTAGTAATTTTTTTTGCAGTGCATCACTGGGTACAGCACTGCACAAGGACCAAAGACCCACACATGATCCAGTACCAGGTTGCACAGCACTACGTTAGGCCCCACCTCAGATTAAGGGATATTTTCAATTAAATAAATATGTGACCCAAGTTTAACCCAACTTTGTATGTCCTGCCTCTTTACTTACCATGCTGTTGGCAAATGTTGGAGAATTTGACCTAGGGGACAGAAAGGAAGCAAGGGAATTACTCATAGAGTCCTCTGAAATCCACAGTCTATTTATTGCAAATAAATAGCTTCAAGCAACCAAACAAGAAAGGAAAGACCTAGATGTATGACGGAAGAAATGCTTAAAATTGTTAAAGACATGAAAAAAGTAAATGTAAAGGGTGGCAGAAATAATGTCAGAATTTTACATGCAGCTTTTTATTGACCATGAAGGAGACACAAATAAAACTATTGTAAAGAGCAGGACAAAGACACAGAAGAGAGCAAGACAAAAGAAAAACAATAGACCTCACCTTGAATACTCATGAAATCAAAGTGACATTAAGGATTCTGAATCAAGAAGGGACCATACTATCTTGGCAGGATAAAATAAAAAGAAAGTGAAAACAATACTCTGAAGATATAAGAGAAATAAAAGGATGGCAGATTAATTGAAGAGGAATCCTATGATAAAGAACGTGAAGTTTTATTCCAAGATAAAGAGACTGAATCTAACAAGAATATGAAAAAATATGGAAAACGAAAGAGTGGCCCACAGACTGGAAACATTTAGTATACTGTACATTCCAGTGCCAAAAATAAATAAATGCCAAGTTGTGCAGTAACTATAGGGCCATTGCTCTAATTTCCTGTGATGTTCGGGGCACTGCACAAAAGGCAGTTATTATGTATATGTGCAAGAAATATCTAAGGCTCAAACCAGATTCAGAATTGGAAAAAAGACTTGAGATCATATTGCAAGTATGCATTGAGTGTAGGAGGAAATATAGATTAGATAGAAGAATACCAAAGGAATTCAGAAGAATTTTTTTATAGATTGCAGCAAAGCCTTTAACTGTCTGGAGAAAGGGAAACTATGAGTCATTCTGGGGGAAAATGAGTGTGCCTCTACACTTGATTGTCCTGATGTATGACCTGTGTTGTGGGCAAGAAGTTACTGTTAGGACAGAAAATGGAAAAATAGAATGGTTTCCTAAAGGCAAAGGGGTCAGACACAGGCATATTTTATTTTTCTGTCTATTAAATTTTGACTCAGAATATATTTCGAATATATTATATGTTGTTGTTCAGTTGCACAGTCAATTCCGACCCTTTGCGACCCCATGGACCATTGCCCGCCAGGCACCTCTGTCCTTCACCAATCATCCGCAACCCACCCAGCTCTGGGCCCATTGCGTCAAAAATACCATCTAGCCATCTCATTTTCTGCTGCCCCTTCTCCCCCCCAAACTTTCCCAGCATTAAGGCTTTCTCAAGTGAATCCTCTCTTGTCATTTGATGTCCAAAGTACTTTAGCTTCATCTTCACTATTTGACCTTCTAAGGAGCAGTCAGGGTTGATTTCTTCCAAGACTGACCTATTTGTTCTCCTCGCTGTCCAGGTTACTCTCAAGACTCTCCTCCAACCCCACATTTCAAATGCACATTTTTGTTTGCAAGGTGATGCCTCTACCTTTAACTATGTTCCCCAAGTTTCTCATAAATTGTCTCCCAAGAATCAGTCACCTTTTTATTTCATGGCTGCAATCCCCATCTGTGGTGATCTTAGATCCTATGAAAGTAAAATCTGTCACTGCTTCTACTTCTTCCCCATCTATTTTCCAGGGACTGATAGGGCCTGTTGCCATTATCTTGGTTTTCTTGATGTTGAGTCTCAAGCCAGCTTTTGCACTCTCTTCTTTCAACCTAAGCAGGAGCTTCTTTAGGTCTTCCTCGCTTTCTGCCATTAGAGTAGTATCATCTGCATATCTCAAATTGTTGTTGTTTCTCCCAGCAATTTTGATTCCAACTTGTGATTCATCCAGCCCTGCATTGCACATTATGTTCTCTGTGTATGTTAAATAAGCAGGGTGACAACATGCAGCCTTGTCTTACTCCTTTTCCTATTTCAAATCACTCCGTCATTCCGTATTCTGTCCTAACGGTTGCTTCTTGACTCATGAGGCATATAAGGTGTTCTGGTATTCGCACCTCTTTAATTACTTGCCACATTTTGTTATGGTCCACACAGTCAAAGGCCTTGGTGTAACTGTAGTCAATGAAACAGAAGTAGACTTTTTTCTGATATTCCTTTGTTTGCTCCATGGGAAACTAGATTGAAATCAGATGCAGGAGTAAAAATTAGTGGAAGAAAAATCAGTAATTTAAGATTTACTGATGAGACCATTTTATTGGTACAAAGCAGAAATGACTTGAAAAGACCCCTGAAAGTGAAAGAAGAAAGCACAAAAGTAGGACTGCAGTAGGACTGCAGTTGAATATTAGAAGAACAAAAATTGTTATTGCAAAACTATCCAACTTCAATGCTGACAGTGAAAAAATTGAAATTATTAAAATCAGAAGGAGACTGAGGCTAAAAATGATAAAAATGCAGGAAATAGAAATGACTATCAAATGTAAAGATGTGTCCCTGGAGGCTATGAACATCCATACTATTGTATTTCCAGTTACTACTGACAAATGAGGAGAGTAATGAAAATTGTTTCATTTGAAAGGTGGTGCTGATGAAGATCTTTGTGCATACCTGGGACTGCCAGAAAAACAAACCAGTGGGTGCTAGATCAAATGAAGCCTGAATCATCTCTGTTGGGAAAAAATGACAAAAACTGAAACTGTCATCCTTTTGGGCCCAATCATAAGAAAGACAATACTCACTGGAAGACACAGTGGTGACCCGGGAAATTTGAAGGCAGCAGAAAAAAGAGACAGACTATGAGACAACTTGACTCTGTAACTTGAGCTTAAAAAAGCTGAACATGGCCCTCAATGATAGAACACTTTTGAGGGTTTATATCTGACACCTTCATGGTTTGTTTTAGCTGGTCCTTATAATGCTTCAAAGGAGCTCCATGCACCATTGTACCAGAGCTAAGTTCCCCATAAAGAATTTGATGAAGAAACCTGGAACTGTCCATATGGCAGGCATGCCCTATCCATCTAAAATGATCGCCTATGATGGAAGCTTCAATGCTATTTACATGTGCCTTCTTGAGAACTGCAATGTTGGTGACATAGTCATTTCACTTGATGATCAAGATGGACCTTAGCTTCTGTTGGTGAAAGCACTCAAGATTTTTGATATCTTGGCAATAGAGGTAACAACAATTTGGTATACCATGAGCTTTGTATGAACTGTTAAATCCTTGTTCATGAAGACCTTGTGTGATAGACGACCAAAGGCAGAATGGGCAGCACTGATTCTCTTCACCACATCCTGTTCATAGGTGTAGTTTTTAGACGGGATGCTAACAAGGTAAGAAAACTGGTCTACCTGTTGCAGCATCGAATCTGTGATGGTAATACTGAACTCTGGATGGGCTGTCCTTGGGACAGGTTGTGCAAGTAGCTTGGTTTTTTGAGCATTTATGGTGAGGCCAAAAGGATTACATGCATTCTTGAAACAGTTGACTGACTGTTGCAGCTCCTCAGGTGTGAAAGCAGGTGATGCAGTATCTTTGGCATATTGCATTTCCATTATCCTGTTAACACTGGTTATTTAATCTCTATGCCTGTGTTGTTATTAGATGCTTCATACTGCATGGCAGCCAAATAAAGAGCAAAAAGGGTTGGAGCAAGCACACAACCCTGCTTCAATTTATGGGTGATTGGGAAGGCACCTGATATGTTGCTTTGATGGAGAACCCTTCAAGACATGCCATCATGAAGTGCCTGGACCAAAATGCTCAGGGCAAGCAAAGCATCTCAGTAAAGCCCACAAAACAGGTCTTGGGACAGAATCAAAAGCCTTTTCCAGGTCATAAAATGCTAAAAGGAGCGGATGCTGTTGTTTTCGCAGAAATATGGAATCATTAATTCCAACATGTTAAAATCCCATTTACAATCACACAGTTCATGTATACAATTCTAAATGTAAACAAGGTGGAAATTGAAAAGAAAAGGGGAACAATTTAAAAAAGAAACTAAGGGTTTTTTAAAATGAAAGACAACTAGAGAAGAGGAAAAGCCAGTTGTTTTGCTAGATGAAGCAAAAGCTGCTCTGGTTGAATTTCTGCCTGTTCAAACTGGAAAGAGAGGAGACTTTTGAGACTATTAAATAGTACCTGACCCTTTAAGGGCAAAAGGTCCCCAAAACCCAATTGGTGAGGGACTATATAGAAAGTACTGTAAAGGCAAGCAAATGCTTGTGAAACATTGTTGGTTCTTATGACCTTCTGTTGAGCATGCTCAACAGTTATAAAGTGGCTGGTTTTAGATTACCAGTTTGTCTACAACTTCTGGATGGATTTGATGGAACTTTTTAAAAGTGAGAATAGAGTAGAGTTAAGTGGTTGAAAATATATGTTGCAACTTCTTACCTGCTGACAAAAAGGTTGCCTATGTCTGAACAAGAGTATGTGTTAAATGTCTATATTTGAAAATCATACTTCTCAAATTAGTTAAACAAATATCTCAATATATGCCAAGGAGTAACATCTCGCTTTCTTCACCTACTGTGTCAAATTGGGCATAGATCCAAAGTCCAGTTTCAAAATTATAATATTTTTGTTTGGGCTTCCCTACTTTTTAGTACTGTCTCACAGAATGTTGATTTCCTCTGCTCCACACCCTGCACCAGTAATTGTTTACAGCTGATTTGTAGTTTATTCTGTGTAGTTTATTCTGAAGTAAGTCTTGATGACAAGTTCTGAAGCCGCCTTTCTGGGAGCCTGCTGCTTTCTGACATATGGAGTTTGGGTACACACCATTGTCAATTATTTTCTTGAGGTTCCAAGGTTCAAAAGATGACTCCTAAATCTGGAAGAGATTTCTCTACAGTTGTCTCGTGAGTATAATGGATTTACATATTCTCTCTCCACACCTAACAATCTCAAAAATTCACCCAGTTTCTGATGTAAGCAAAATGACAGATACAGTTGAACTCATAGCAGAAATTCTCTACCAATACAATCAGGCTGGTTTGCTTCTTTTCTTCTAGCCATACAGAACCAAGATAAGGTGAGATATTTCTGCTGATCTGCCTATCCTTGTAATCGGATATGGACTTGAAAGACTAAACTCAAGTGTTGGTGCATGGAAATTAAACTAAGGGTAAACTGGAGGTCATAGTAACTTTTGAGAGTGGGCCAATGACATGTGCTGCTCCTTGTTCAATTCATTAATAGTCTCTGTGCAAGTAACACATGAAGAAGGCTATAGTCCTCAACATCACCAAAATTACTTTGTCATTATCTCAGGAAGTAGACAAGTGAAATGTAGAAAGCAAGAGTCACAATGGTTTCTAGAACTGTAGTAGCTATTGAAGCTGCTGTGGAAGCAAGTCTCCAACAGCATGGTGTGAACCTGATGCCAAGCAAATTGTCTGAGCCTTCACCACTTTTTCTTGTAACTGTCAATTTTAATCAGAATTTATCCTCAGGGAACATGCCCATCTATATAATTTGTGGTTTTGTGGCTAAGGGCCCATTGAGTTGCAAGCTCGGTACACCATAAAGCAACAATGTGGTTGTTTTGCCCAGTGTACAACTTGGACTGAGTCACTTGTCACACCAAAGTTGATGTCTGTCTCGACTATGAGCAACTCTGATAAATATTGTTTTTCTCTATAGCCACTGTTTATCACAAGTCGGTTTCAGCTACAGTGCTGAACAAGTACTAAAAGGGAACAGATAAATCAAGTATAAAAAGAATAATACTGCCACTGTGTATCAATGACAATACCAGAATTCTCAATTCATTATTAATGCAAAATGTCAAATATTTGAAAAACCACACTCTGAATGTTACCTGTTTTTGACACTTTCTATGCAGCAGATATGTTTGTCCCCTCCAATAAACTTTTATTGCTGAGTAAATGATATTTAATTTTGTTTGTAAATCATCACTTCATATTTCTTTGTATGTGTACTTAATAGTGTAAGTTATGAAGGAGATAATTTCAGAATATTTTGAAATATATATGATATAGAAAATTTATCCAGCGCACTGAGGATGGTTGTGCTCACAAAATGTGTATAAACCCTGCTATTAGAGTTAAGTTGATAAACAGACCCAAGTTCTCGTGGTCAGACTTTGAAGTCAGTATTTTGAATTTAGGAGGAAGGTAATTCTGCCATGAGGGGGATTGGGTGATAGGTTTTTATGTATTTTGGCAAAATAACTCCAGAATATTAGGTGAAATTTAACCATTTCTCCTGACTCCTTCCACTTGTGCTTATATAGCCTCTCTGTACAGTATAAGGGATATTAGTGGCTGAACTGTTAGGTTTAATAGTTTTTTGTTGTTGCTTGAAATGGAATTATGCTACAATCAGCTTTGAAGCAACACTGCTAAAGCAACCTGTTTTGCTATCAAACCACATAGTCTAGCTCAAGCACGTTTGTTAGTCTTCAGTGCTGCAAGCGTCATTTATAACTAAATATTTGGTACTGGCACGTCAGGGCAATTAAGGTAAATTACCCACAACTACAGAACTCTGCTTATTGGCAAAATGATTTGCTTCCATGATGACTTGAAAGGAATATTTGTTTTGTTTTTTCAGTCTCTGGCTGTTTAGAAAGCATGGCTAATTTAACTTTTCTTATGACTGGAACCAGTGGAGCAAAGGTTTTTTGTGTTTTAGCACGCACGCACACACACACACACACACACACACACACACACACACACACACACACACACACACGCACGCACGCACGCACGCACGCACACACACACACACATATGGCCTTTGGAAACCTTGTATAGAACACTGCCATTCCAAAACTTCTGCAAATGGTAAATTTCATCTTCATCATTGTTAGAAATCCTGTGGGTTTCCTGTTATTTTGCAGAATGAGTAATTAGTTTTTCTCCACTCAAGGAAGGAATAACACCAAGTCTTTAGGACTTAGGCCAAACATTCAGAGGAAAGCTGGTATCCGACCAGGTGCAGGAGACAGCAATGGAATGGAAGAGAACATTTTTAGAAGTCTAGCTTGGCTCAGAATATAGTTATAGGTTAAGACAAATGAGGCTGGCTCCCCCAAGCATTTAAAGAAGAGGAAAACTGATGGGGGGACACCTTTATGAAAGAGCAAAGACACTAGAGTAGTGATTCCCAATGTGGGGCCCATGCCCCACAGGGAGATTTCAATTCCCATAAACCTAAGTCAGTACATTGGTTGATCAGTGCTTTGGGGGATTGTCTTAGGCTTCTGGGAATTGAAGTCCAAAAGCCAAAGGTTAGAAAACACTGCACCAGAGTATACAAATCTATGAAAAGTGAATTAGTTCTGTCTAGATTTTCTTTGCTTTCCACCTTCAATGCCCTTAATTCTTAAACTCTGTCTGTCTGTCATGAAAAATAATTCTTCAGCTTTGCTTTTGTACTTGTGACTAAAACATTCATGCCCAGATAGTGTACCTAAGGGAAAAATTGGATAGAAGTTCTCCCTCCAATCTCTATATAAGACTTATATTATAAAGAAAACAACAGTTTTTCACTACCAATCACATGTATTATTCAATAGAAAATCTCTTAGTACCATATAAATCTTATTAGTGCCATTGTGTGAAAGCAGTAAAATTAACTTTGTGTAAAGGAATCAACTAATTTTAGTGGTTTCACATTGTGTGAAGGCATACCTATCAACCTTCCCAGATTGGCCGGGATTTCCTGATTTTCAGCGCCGATTTGTGCCATTTCCCGCCTGCAGCTGCCAAAACCCTGGAATTGGCAGCGGGGTGGGGGGGGAGAGGTACTGCACATTTCCTTCTGCGCAAATCACCTTCTACGCATGCGTAGAAGGCTTTTACGCTTGAGTAGAACCCTTCTACGCATGCATAGAAGGCGATCTGCGCAGAACGGGATTGTAGAAGCCTACGCATGCGTAGAAGGGTTCTACGCAAGCATAGAAGGGTTCTACGCAAGCATAAAATCCTTCTACACATGCGTAGAAGGTGATCTGCACAGAACTGTTCTGCGCAGGTCCCGTAGAAGGCAACCTGCGCAGAACCGTTCTGTGCAGGTCCCGTATTTTCCGGAGCCTCGGTTGACAGATATGTGTGAAGGAGTGAGTCCCTTCTTAAATTCACAACTTATATGAAATGAAGGTTTTTGAATATGCCAGAGAAGCTGAAACCAATGTCA
Source organism: Bradypodion ventrale (assembly GCA_035047345.1). Lineage (NCBI taxonomy): Eukaryota > Metazoa > Chordata > Lepidosauria > Squamata > Chamaeleonidae > Bradypodion > Bradypodion ventrale. Next base: position 177,249,414 of record JAWDJE010000005.1, read on the forward strand.
TCAGAAGGTCTGACTCTTGTCATGTCAAGCTATGTTATAGTATCTATCAAGTGAGCTCTTTTTGTTTCTGCAAGAGTCAAGATCAAATTTCTCCCTGGTTCTATTTCACTGAAAAGATTTTTTTCAATATGTGAAATATAATCTAAGTATTGGGCATGCATTTCCAGAGAAAGATAACTGGGCTGTAGTTGGTCCAGTGCCATCTGGGAATGGTGATGTAAGAACATTCCAAAACGGAAGTTAGTAATTGATCATATTTCTCTGTTTGAGGGCCATGTGAAGTATGACACTGTTGTAAACTTTTCCAAAGTTTGTTGTAAACAGTCCAAACTGAAACAGTTCCTGGAAGATTAGAAAACGTTTAGTCAAATACCAGGGCAGAGCAAAGGACAAGTACCAATAGTTTTATTGCTAATGTCACAATTAGATTAAAGCCAAAAGGATGCCTAACAATTGAGCAGAATAGGCAGGCTCTAAGACCTGGTAAGAGCTGAGTGCATCAAATCTTAAATCTAACCCAGCACCGAAGTCAAAGGAAAATCCAATGCTGCACAATACATGCAATTGGAACCTGGAGCATGAGAAGTATGAATGAAGTTAAATTGGAAACCACAAAGCAAGAAATGGAGTGTAGAAACATTGCAGTACTTGGTGTCAATGAACTAAAGTGGTCTAAAATGAGATCCCCCCACCCCCAATCAGACAACTAGGATGTACAGAACTCTAGAAAAGACAAACCCAGAAGAAATGGATTGGCTCCAATAAATACTGTGGTTAGATTTAGCACAGGCAGTTAAAGGCTATAACTCAAAGTCTGACTAAATAATATCATTCAGACTCTGGGGAAAACCTGTCAATATAATCATCATTCAGATCTATACTCCAAATACAGCTGCTGAAGAAGATGAAATTGAAAGCTTTTATACAAGCATCCAAGAGGATTTTGAATTTTGATCACATACCAAAACAAGACATGCTGACGATCATGGGTGACTGGAACAGAATAGAAGAGAACAAAGCAGAACCAAATGTGGTTGGAAAATTTGGCTTAGGGGACAGAAATGATGCATGAAAACAACTAATTTAATTATTATTTTTAACGGGGTTAATTGGGAAGCAGGAGCCACTTTTAATGACTTTAACAAATTTGTTAAAATATTAAAGGAAGTATTATCAATGCATTATTTAGACTCAATATAATGAATACTTCTATGCAGTCTACTAAATCTTGTAATTTTAGGACAAGAATATGCTAATAGCAAACTATGTGTGTTTCCAGGCTCAAATCGTACCCACAGAAGTAAGTTATCCTCTACCATCAACTGAGAAGATTAGTGAAAAGGACCCATGCATCTGTCCGCATAGAGTAGCCACCAGCAGCTCATTCCCACACAGGCAGCTGTTTCTAAAGTGCCTGACTCTTGGTGGTCCTTGAAGTAGATGAGACGAGTGGAGAACTTGCCCCCACAAAAAAAGTCTTGTGAGCTTTTCCAGATCCTCCTGCCTACAAATATCATTTCATCAAATATTTAAATTCATCAGTGCCAGATATATAGGAAGTAGCCCCCTCCATAAAGTTAGAAGCAGCAGTGGCTCTCCAGCATGTCAAGGAGGAAGCAGTGAATTCTGCTGCTGTACATCAGGTGGTACCCTGAAACTAAGACTTCTTCACTATGCATAACAGGAGACTTGGTGCATCTGACACGAACAAAGAAAGAAAGGAAACTTGTTATTTGTTCCTACTAGTCCTTTGCTGACTGGAAGGAGCAACATTCTAAGTGAAATAAGATGTACATTTATAATATTTTTGCAGATGTACACCTCTGAATGGTAGAAGATACCATTATAAGACATCAAATGTGACTTTCCTCATATATTTAGCATGCTCTGTCTTGTTATTGGTAACTAGAACATAAACAAGGGCTTAATTTGAAATTATATTTCTCTAAGTACATAGTTCAGTGGAAACTGTACTGTGGGAAGATCAATCGGGGGAATACATATTCTCCTTAATGTCTAGTTTGATGTTCACACAGAAGAACAGCAGTGGAATTCATGGATATTTTGTTGTTCATCACGAAGTATTAGTTTTTCTAGAATTTAAATTTAATTTGTGTTCTTATGTTGGGAGGCTGGGATACCGGTCTGCGGATTCCCCATGCCCCATAGGGCATGGAACGGCCCGCTAGGAACCACCGCGGTGAGAGACGCTCCCTTGCATGTGGTTTCTGCGGCCACCAAATTAAGGGGGGTGAATAAAATATAGGGTTTGATTCACCCAATTACTGTGACCTGACCTACGGCTCTGCCAAGTAAGCAGATAGCTGACTCCTGTTTGACATTAAGTGTATACCTCATCTCCCAGCTCGGGGGAAATCCCTGGTGCAAATAAGCCATGTTTGCCCCTGCCTAATCCCTGAACAATGGGACTCCTAAGTCCATGTTTGCCCCAGTTAATAAACTTCCCTTAAGATGTTCCCCATTAACCCGGGTACGTGGGTGAGGTAATTTTCCTGTCAGATGACAGCTTGCCACCGTTGCTCTTTTTTCCCTATATATGTTGCAGCCTTTTCTCAATAAACTACTGGTCTTCACTCCATCCTGCCTCGTGTCGCTCCTTTGACCAGTCTCCTCCGGGATCCTAAGGGCCTCCTCACGGCCCAATTCCTACATCTGGTGATCCCCCGACGTGATTTACTCGTGAGTAAGGGACCCTGGAGAGGTCTACTCGCGAGTAACGATCCATGCGGTCCGGTTCTGCGCTTGAACCGCGACCAAACCCAGCCCGGAGGACAGCACGGCACTCTGGTCGGCAGCCAGCCGGTCAGAGGGACGGCCAGCGGCGAGGCATTCCAAAGAGGCATTCCTACAGCTTGCTCCCAGCTTTCGGGGAGGCTTGCACCAAAGGGAAAAACGCGTTCCGCTCAGGGCAGGCTGTGAGCCCCTGACAGCGCAGAGGCCGCCGAGGGCCCGTGGCAGAAGGTCCACGCTCCGAGGGCTACCCCAGACACTCGTCGCCCGAACCTGTTGCCTGCAAAGACGCGTCGACTCTCGTCCCGAGGAGGAAACTTCAGAGGACCATCGCAGGTAATATGGGGACTTGCTCTCACAGACCAAGTCCGTCCGCTAGCCAAAGAACTCGAGAGGGAGAGTTCATAATCCTGGCCAGGGTTTTCAAGTTGCGATTTCACAGCGGAGAGCTAGCGAGACTTTTGGCGTACCTCAGGGAACACTGCCTACTTTACCCAGAAGTAGGTACGTTAACCCTGAAGCTCTGGGATCAGATAGGAGACTGCATTCAGCAACCCCCGAAAGCTCCAGAGGGCATAACCCGCACATGGAGCAAATGTAGGAAACTCTCAGCAGAGGTAGACCCAGTCCGGATAGAGACCCTGAAAACCCCAGCGCAGTCAGAACCATCAGCCCCAAGAAGTCTCTATTCGTCATTTCAGCTTAAGCAGGGCAGTGTAGGGAGCATTCCCTCAGTGGCAGCTGCAGACGTCACTGAAGGAATTCATGGCATGAGAGGCCTTGGCGCTTCTCGGACAGTTAAAAGTTCCCTGCAAAGAAAGAGCTCCATTCAGCGCATGGGTAAGGAAGATCCATTCACGGGGAAATTACCAGTGGCACAATTAGCTAGCGCCCAACTGCTGTGCTCAGCCTATCTGAAGGCAGACACACGTTCAGGCAGGGCTGCTCAGCGCCCACTGCTCACGGAAACCTGCACGGCCCCTGGCCACGCAGGACTCCAAAGCAGACCCATTACCACACTCAGGCGCAGAGCAGTGCCAAAACCCCAAGGCGCCTGCTTCCAGTGTGGAAAAGTGAGACACCTTAGAAGAGAAAGCCAATCTAGACCAGGCAGATCTTCAAAAGGTTGTCTTAATGCCAAATGGCCACCCTGGCATGCATCTGGCCCAGGCTAGAAAGGAGGCAGCCATCGCCCTGGCTATGCCAGAAGAACCATCCCAGCAATAGTACCCCGAGTTCCCCCAAGGCACAGGCAGAACCTACTTGTCTCACCTTGGGAGTAGCCCAGAGAAACTTGTCCCTAAGTAGAAGCACCCAGATGGCTGTAAATAGCCAGCTGTGTATTAGCCATCTCCTCATGTGTAGTATAGAACGCTGCAGATCAGGGGAGGAATGTGTGAATGCGTAAATAGATGTGTGTATGCGTGGTGCACCACTGAATGTATGTCTGCAAAAACTGCGTATGATTGCAAAAGCCTTGTCTCTATGACCACAGTATGACTGAAAAAGTGTTCCTTGTGTGTAACTGCGTGGTAATGTCACTGTGAAATATGTGTTAAAACAGTTTGCACTCTGTTCATGGGCAGGAGCTATTTAAACTTTGAGGAAGCATGATGAGCAAAACCCTTTGCCTTGCCTGCTTGGCAGTTTGGGCAGGAGAGGGGAGGGGGGGAATCCTAACCTACAATAGGCCTCCTTCCCTTGAGACTTTTCTCTTTGTCAAAGGATTAAGCCTCTCTTGGAAACCGGTTTTGCAATCAGGAAAACTGATTTTTTCTTTTCAGAAGCGCGATCTGAAAACAAGAAATCACTTCTATGAGTTTTCCTCACTGTATCATAAGCTATGGGGCCCCTCCCTACGTCTGCGTTCCTCAAACCCCATCTCTGTGTTTTAAGGTTTTTTGAATGTCTCTTAGCGTCTTGGAATCTCACTAGTAGTGAGAGAATTGCATTGTCTTCATGTGTGTGTTGTGTTATCATCTTGTAACTTCGGTTCTCAACCTCTTAAAGTCAGGGGCCAAATTCCGGGGCCTCAGGCAGCTCTGGGGTCCGGACAGTCATCCTGCCCTTCCTTCACCGCACAGCCCTTCTTGGCTTGGCGGGGGGAGTGGCAGAGCAACATGGGCCACATCTGGCCCACATCTGGCCGCAGGTTGAGAATCGTTCTAACTCTCCTTCATTCTCTTAGGAAAGATACTGTTCTGGTATTTTGACCTTAATCTGTGCAAGTAACTCATTCATTGTACCCCTTTCACAGGAAAAAGCACGCAAACATTTTTGCGCTCTGTATCTTCAGAAAATGCTTACCTTTTTACAGGAATAAAATTCCTCTCCAGGCCTTAATTGTAACCAATTCATTTCTTCCTACAGCCTTAACTTGCTTCCTTTCCAAGTTAATTACTGATAGGGATTTTCTTGACAGGAGGATCCCAGCCAGTTGCCATGGTTACCTGACCTAATCTGATTTCGTTATGATAAGAGTTGTTGCATTCTCATTGTGCTAACTTCTGACTTGTCTTTCCTCCTTTCGCCAGTGGAACTCCCTGCTGGAAATATGTTTAACTTGTGTGTCTTTTCATTTTTTGTGTATTATTTCCTTACAGCTGGCACGTCATAGTTGGCTTGTCTTTAATAAGTCTTAGTCGGTCATTTTAAGTATGGCACCTGGACCACAGCACCCTCTCTAGTGAGCAGACACATCTCGCAAACTCCAGGGCACAGAGGAAGGATTAGTCCCTGAGCTCCTGAGAATGTGCAGAGTGCCACTCATTAGTCAGGACAGCCTAGGACCATTTTAAGAGTGCAGTCAGGTCACACCCTCAATCGGATACAGGCATTTTTAGGCCACCCCTTCCCTTTTTGCTGCTAGTCTAAGCACAGGCAAAAAGCTAAGCCAGCATCTGGCACCCTTCTCACAGGAGCACCAAAATCGCTCCAGTGAAAGTGTGCACGCACACCATGAATGGATGTGCGCAGGAGGGCCTTCTTGAGAAATTTACCCAAGGGAAGCCTGGCGCTTCAGGTGCCAAGGTTTGCCATAAGACCCCAGACTCGTCTCGCTTCAAATACAGACAGTCACCTTGTGTGAATTCATGTCACTGGTTCCCTTTTGGGGGGGCTAGGACAGTTTTCACTTATGGGGGTCGCACATATTAGGTTCTTACTTGGCAAGAGGACCAAGCTTGGCGCACGCTCCTGACTCTTCCGCAAGCGGGCAGAGTTGGCAGCCATGAACCTTGCTTTGCACACCTTTGCCAAGTAACGCTCCAACATAATTGCTGACAGCCAGTTTTCCTAGGAATTTGCTTCACAGTCTACCGGGAGCATACATCACTCCTGCGATAGACAAAAATTTGCTAAGTTTGTTCTTCACTACTCCACTTCAGAGTCATGCATTCCTTCTTCAGAATGCCAAGCACTCGCAAGGCAGTTCAACCTGCCACTTTCTCAAGCCCAAGGCATGGTTCGCTCTTGCCAGCATTGTGCAGGGGCCCTCGTGGGGGGGTCAACCCACGAGGGACAGAGGCCATCCAGGTGTGGCAAATGGACGTCACGCATCCCCACATTTTGGCAAATGGCAGTACATGGACGTTTGCATTAATACCTTCCCACAGTTTGTTTGGGTAACAGCGCAGAAGGGAGTAACGGCTCCCCGTGTGGAGCAGCATCTCCTTTCCCACGGCCAAGGGCGAACGTCGGCGCACGACGTCCGTTGACGCCCCAGCTTATAGCTCCAGGCAGCTGGCCACCTTCAGGGCCACCTGGGATATTAAGCTCACTTTTGGCGTTCCTTACAATCCGCAGGAGCAAGCGATTGTGGAACGGGTCTATCGGACGCTTAAGTCCTACGTTGACAAACAAACAGAAAGGGGGGAAACCACGTCCCATAGTTGCACAGCAATTGCTATCCTATAAGTGCAAAAACCAACTAACTCTTTCAGAATTTTTATCTCCCAAACAAGTCTCTTCCCCATGCAGGTCCCAGAGGCCAGAATCAGACCCGGATGATTGCAGGAGCAGCACCAGTCACTGTCCTGGATGTCATCAGCTGTCTGTCTGCCTTTATGACTTACATCTCCAAAGACATTTCTATGAACATTTTTGCATACTCAGTGCTACTTCTGAGGATCATGCTTTTCCCCAAAACAAGACTTCTCCAAACTCAAGTTACACAGGAAACCCCACCAAGAAGGGAAGCTTCACCTCCGGAAAAGCTGCTGAATGTCTTTTCTTGCTATTATTATCTGTAGTTGCTATTATTTATTCATGCCTTGTGCAATGCTCCAGTTGGGATTTGCAAGGGACACTTGAATTTCTGTATATTGTTAATAACGGCCAGCTTCCACCAAAGGAAGCCAGACCGGCCCGTGTTTTGCATCGGCCCATTGCTTGGAAAGATTGAGTACCCGGTAGCTGGTAATCCCCAGTTAGTTTCACACCTCCCCATAGGTGCTAGGAAGACAATTACACAATGCCAGAAGCTGCAGAGATAGCTTAGAATCTCCCCAGGTCACAGTAAGAGATCAATGACACATCTCGTTATCTTGCCTTGCTATATTCAGTGGGCCAGGCTTAGCCATAAGCAACACTCGGAGAATGAATTGGTCAATTGGCTTGCCTTTTGCAAAAGCCATTGACCATACCTCCTCAGCAATAGCGCTGCTCAGCCAGGAGCAGACAGAGCTTCACCATGCCATACTGGATAATCCAGCAGCTATAGATTATCCCCTGTAGTCACATCATTTGGACTGCAAGTCTGTCCATGGCATGTGTTGCTTTAACCTCACAGACTATACCCACAAGATACAGAGCCAGCTCACGGACCTCCACACCCCAGTTAGGGACATCAAGGAGGATTCTTCATGGGGGTGGCAGGACTCCCTGTGGTCATGGATTCCCTGGGGGTGGCTGCAAACGGTGCTTAAGGTAGAGGTGGGGATAGGCATACTAGGCACTACGCTCTGTTGTTTTGCTCAGTGTATTCCCTCGCTGATCTCCAAGTGCCGCCCCAGAGAGAAATTCCGTGACGTCATGCCCGCTCAACAGCTGACGCCGCTCTTGCGCAAGGTCGCCGGTCAGATCCTTAAATAGAAAATAAAGGGGAGATGCGGATTCCCCATGCCCCATAGGGCATGGAACGGCCCGCTAGGAACCACCGCGGTGAGAGACGCTCCCTTGCATGTGGTTTCTGCGGCCACCAAATTAAGGGGGGTGAATAAAATATAGGGTTTGATTCACCCAATTACTGTGACCTGACCTACGGCTCTGCCAAGTAAGCAGATAGCTGACTCCTGTTTGACATTAAGTGTATACCTCATCTCCCAGCTCGGGGGAAATCCCTGGTGCAAATAAGCCATGTTTGCCCCTGCCTAATCCCTGAACAATGGGACTCCTAAGTCCATGTTTGCCCCAGTTAATAAACTTCCCTTAAGATGTTCCCCATTAACCCGGGTACGTGGGTGAGGTAATTTTCCTGTCAGATGACAGCTTGCCACCGTTGCTCTTTTTTCCCTATATATGTTGCAGCCTTTTCTCAATAAACTACTGGTCTTCACTCCATCCTGCCTCGTGTCGCTCCTTTGACCAGTCTCCTCCGGGATCCTAAGGGCCTCCTCACGGCCCAATCCCTACACCGGTCTCCGTGAAAAGCAAACACCTTCTTTCTTTTGTGTCTAATTCTTTTCCTGGGAAGTAAAACAGTGAGAACCTGTGGACAGGAACTTTAAAGAATTTGGCATGTTTTCTTTGTGGAAGTGTTTGTTGTGCATGGCCAAAATGGAATGCTACAAGGCCATAAAAACACTCAGAAAAAGTGTACTGTATTTTAGTATAACACAATGGCCCTCGCAAATTGCTTAAGTTCAGCTGCTAAATAAAATAAAGACATGCTGGAATTCATAGGTTCATCACAACAAAGCCAAATTTTAAATAATCTTGGATCATATCAGGAGAACACAGGGCCAATGGAAGAAATACATGAGTGCCATACTCCACATGAAAAGAATAGCCACAGCTCCACATTCTAGGCAACAATACAGCAACAAAGTACCTGCCAGTTAGGAATCTGTTCACACTTTGTGTAGTCAGCATTTTTTAAACTTTTCAGACCACATACAGATACTACAGCAGACATTCTCAACCTACAGTCTGTGGGCCAGGCCCAGTCCCCAATGCCATTTCATCCGGCCCCTGACACCCTCGCCACTCCTGGAAGTGGAAGAAAAACGCACTCCACGCATGTGCAGAACACATTTTACTTCTGCTTCCAGGTGGGTGGAAACATGTGACCGGCCTGCTCAGCTGTCCGGGGGAGCATGGGCCCCCGGTGTGAAAATGTTGAGAAAGCCTGCACTACACCTTTGAACTTGTTTATTCTCCTTCCCCAAAGAATTCTGGGAAATGTAGTTCTGTTCTGAGGTTAGGTGGTTCTAAACAACATTTGCTTTAGGTCATCAAATGAAAAGCAACAATAATCAGAGAGACTCCATGAAAGTCAAAGTGGTCCTAAACAAGAGTTTATCATATAAATGTGCTATCAGCAAAACTTTGAAAGTAACTGTTAAAAAGTAATTAAACTCCGAATGCCCCAAGTAATAAGTTGCAACTCTTAAAGTAATTCTTGACATTTAAATTTCTCAAACTAATTAGATTAGTCCTTTTAGTACTTTTTCAAATGCACCAGAATACTATAAGCTGCTGGCCTATGGTATAAATCATACATACACCTATGTAACTGTAACAGTAATCAAAATAGTTGTCTGCCACGATCCAAGCATATGTTTTTTCCCCTGCCCCAGGGTGCTGGGAGGCCTGGTCCTGGAGGTCAGCTCATTCTGGGACACCTTCGTCCTCTGGGGCAATCAGGAAAAATGCCACTGGCAGGAATTTGTTTAAGGTGGATCCCAGCTTGCCATGAAGTGACCCACACACTATGATCACGGAGCCATCTCCTGCAGCACATGTGAAATGAGACATGCAGGATTTAACACCAGGACTACAATGAACTGCTGCAGCCTTGAGGATATTATCAAAGTGCGCCTTCACAGCCAGTCCATCTAGCATGGTCTCTTCCACCTCCATGACCATTGGGAATCAGAGTTCCTCCTCAACTCATTTTGCCATTGTGCCCAATATGATGGTTTCCAGTGGCATTTCCTCCACTGAGGGCATCACCCCACCTAAAGGGGCTCATCTGCCAATAGCCATTGGCCTCTTTAGGGAGTCAGGTTATTTACCACCACCCAACACTCAGCGTTGAGTCCCTGGTTGTATGGTCTACTCCATTACAATAGTGGGATGTCCAGCCAGAAATTCAAAGTAGTAAAAACACTCCTTCTAAATAGAAAAGCAATAAAAACCTGTTGCAGTCACATTACAAAATGACTTTAATTATCCCCTCTTTTGTAACATAAGTTAATTATAAAGGTATCTTAAGGATTTTATTATAAGTAACACATTGACCAGAATCCTATTGGCGTGTGCATAAAGCTTGTATAATTTGCTGCACCAAGGTGCTGGGGTGCATCTTGGTTGTGAAGCTGGGTGTGTGACCACATGATCAAGTAGTATCCTGGCATCTTCACCATTAACCATGGCAAGTGATAAAAACATTACTGAAACACCAGTTGAATAATGGCTGTTATTCAGTCAATCACTTATTATGGTCTAGGACCAGCACAGTAAAAGAAGAGGTAAAAGTTTAAAAATTTAAATGCTTAAAATGTAGTTAAAATGTATTATTTAAAAACATATCAATTCAAAGTTAAAAGAAATAAAATAAAGTCTGTTTTTAAAATTAGTGCTGCGGCAACAGCTACTACAATATAACATTCATAGCTTGTGCAACTGAGGGGCCTGCCAGAATTGTTCTTCTAATCCTGATCGCTGTAGAAGAAAACTTGATGGTATTGTGGGTAAAAGTAGGACTTATGCCTGATAGTAGCCAGTGAGTGAAAGTGCTGTTTGATTAACCAGAATATTTGCAGAGCAGTAGAGAAAAAGGTTTATCTCGAATATCCCTATAGAAAGGACAGATGCATAAAACATGTTCTGTAGTTTTAACAGCTGCTATTTGTAACTAGTGACGTCCAAGCTCCTTGTTTCAAAATAGGAGTTAATCAACATCTTACATCACTGGTCTAAAAGAATTGAATTAAAGGAATGAATCAGAGGGATTAAAACAAAACAAATACTCTTGGCCTTTGTTTGATTTGTTATTTGCATCTTCCTGAAATATCTGTTAATTGTCAGAGTGACACTGATTTTACATGTGAACTCATGCCTCAATTTCCCAGGGTTCTTATTCACCTGGAGAGCCTGCACACAATTGCTCTACGCATGACTGCTCTACACATGACTGCTCAAGATTCCTCCTTGTCTTCTGAGTTGAGTATCTGTCTTCTTCTCCTGTAGCCAATGTGAATTCTCCTGATCCTCTTCTTTAGAGGAGGATTGATCCATGCAAGGCAGTGATTCTCAACCTGTGGCCCATGGGCTGGATGTGGCCCATGGCACCATTTCATGTGCCCCCCCCCCCACTGCCTCCACCTCACCAGGAAGTGCCATGTGATGGAGGAAGAGCAAAATAGCCATCTGGCCCCCGAAGCTGTCTGAGGGAGCGTGACCCAGCCCCCAGCTTTAAAAGGTTGAGAACTCATGATGTAAGGCATGAGAAACTTGGTACTAAAGAACCCAGAAAAATAAATCACACAAAATGCAAGAGTGACTTCTCAACTGAGAAGTGTATGTATTTCAGAGAAGCAATGGAATCAAAGCTGCCACATTACTCAAATTTAAAACCATATTGGTGGACTGTAAAAAAGCATTCCATAATCTTGTGACAGCAGATACCACTATAATAGGAGTATGGCGGGGGGAAATAGCATTCCTTTCCTTTCTGTTTTTTGGGGAGGCGGGCATTTTCTTGCATAGAAATGAATAAATAAATAAATATTTTTTTGTATTTTTCAGGTGCTGTTCTTTTTGTTTTACACAAAAAGGAAAGATTTCTTTTTGGATCAATTGTTTATTGTTTCCCAATTACAGTGGTACCTTGCATAACGAACACTTTGCTTAACGAAAAATCTGCATAACAAAGTGTTCATTATGCAAGGGCGCTACCCCACACAACAGGGTGAAAAGTTCCTTATGTGGGGTTTTGGTAACCAGGGTATACCCGGTCTATGGGAACCCCGGATAATAAACATTTTTGTTCATTATCCAGGGAATCTCCCATTCGCTTCACATAATGAAAAAACTGCATAGTGAAGCAACTCGCAGAACGGAGGTTTTTTTTTTTTGTTATGCAGGGTTCTACTGTATTGTTTTCTGATGCTCCAGAAGCCTTAAAAATTATGCCAAAAAAGCAGAGGCAAGGCAACAGAGAATCAATCTATTCCCCAAGCAAAAGTAAACATAAAAAGTAAATAAAAAGAAAACCTCATCATATCTCTCAGACACTATACTATCACATTAAAAATGACAATATAAGTTCAGTGTTAACCACCCACCACTGTAGACCTCCTGAGGCTGAGTAACATAGTACAAAAAATAATGAATAAAAATCAATAAAAGAGGGAATACAGTCCCCTCCAACACAGAGATGGAAAATATCAAATAAACAAACATACACAGGATGGATAGATAGAAGACAATATATGACAGACAGACAGATAGAACATGGTGAAAACAACTCACATCAATATTTTTGTGTATGGGACCAAAGACACCAGGACAGCCGAAGAGCTGGTTTAACACAACTTTATTACATGCTGGTCAGAGGGAACATGTGGTAATGGCGGACGAACAGCTCAATATATACAGTGGCTATACATTCGAATGTGGCTCCTTGACAGTCTATTGGCTACTGTCCGCGTGACGTCATTTCAGGTCACGCCCTTCTTGTCCAGGTGAAGGTGATGGCGGGAATCTTCCCGCGCTATTGCTCTTAGGTGAGTCTTGGACCAATGAGCTTGGACGCTCGCTATTGCCATCTAGTGGTCACTAGCTCGCGTCCTATTAGGGTTACAGAGATGCAGCTGGGGTTACAATGTTACACACGGAAAGGTTACATTGGATACACATGGATAGGTACATTGTTTAAAGGCACATGCTTTAGGACACAACATCCTTCCCCCCTAGGATGAGACGAAGTCTCTTAACCAAGATGGTTTCTTGCACTCGCGTTTGGGCCGCGATGTGGGTTGGCCCACCCGGGGGCCGCTACCGCTTCCTTGTTCCCTGGACCCTTGTCCTGTAGTGGGAGAGGGAGACTTGTTAGTGGCTTGCTGCGGTTTTGCAGCTCTAGGGGAAATGGTAGATTCCGTTGTGGGCGAACCGGGGGCACCAGGGGCTAACGTAAAACCCCTCTTCTCGCTTGGATGGGTGGGGGACCACTCCAAACCCCCCCCCCGGCTCTGAAACTCAAACTCAAACTCTGCTGGGTGATCCCGCAGGGTATCTTGGTGATCCCGCGGGGTATCTATGAGGACAAATTCCTTTTCCTCCCCCCTCGGTGGGGACGCATTACCCCCCTCTCCTCCCCCTTGGTCTAAACGGGTGGGGGAGAACCCTAACGCTGAATCCCTGTCTGTGCTTTCCGAGCCCTGCCTCTCTGGGACCCGGCTCCGGAGCTGGTCCGCATGTCGCCGCCACAGTAGACCCGTGCTGGTCTCCACGCGGTATGATACGGGACCGGTCTGCTCCACGACAACCCCCGGCACCCAGGCTGGCCCTGCGCTGGCGTAGTTCCTGCAATGCACGGGGGCGCCTACGCTGAAACTCTTTGTGGCCTCTAGCCCGATGTTCCTCCCCTTATCTTCTACTCTCGTGGGGTCTAGCCTGGTGAGAATGGTGGCCAGTTTCCTGCGCATTAAGAGCTCCGCGGGGGAGTATCCTGACGCCAACGGGGTCACCCTGTACCCTAGCAGAAACTGACACACTTGCAGGTTGAGGTCCCCGGGGCCCATGCGCCGCAGCGCGTCCTTCGCGGTGTGCACGAGGTGCTCCACTTGGCCATTGGTGGCCGGATGGAAAGGGGCGGAGGTGATGTGCCGGATGGCGTTAATCTCTGTGAATGCCCTGAACTCAGCGGACGTGAAGCAACTAGCGTTATCGCTAATTAGGGTGTCGGGTATGCCGAACGTGGTAAAAATTCTCCGCAAATGCTTTATTGTCGTGGCCGAGGAGGTGCTCGTGACTGGGATGACCTCCAACCACTTAGAGAAAGCATCCACAACAAGGAGAAACAGAGTTCCTCGGAACGGGCCCGCGAAATCTATGTGTATCCGGGACCACGGCCCCTTAGCCGCGTCCCACTCCCTGTGGGGAAGGCGGGCCTCCTCTGGTCTGGAGCATTGGCAACTCTCGCAAGTTCCGACCATGTGCTTGATGTCGGCATCTAACTGGGGCCACCAAAAGTAGCTCCGGGCCAGCGCTTTGGAGCGCACAATTCCGGGGTGGCTGACGTGCAGCAGTTTAAGCACCCGCGGCCGGAGGGATGTGGGGATCACCACCCGCTGCCCCCACAAGAGACACCCCCTCTCTAGGGACAGCTCCAACTTTTTCCTGAAAAATGGGGCGAATTCCTCCGCTGGGGAAGACGCTGGCCACCCTTTCTGTACCCAGGAGCTAACCGCCGCCAACGTCCCATCTCTGCTTGTCGCTTTAGCGATATCTGCGGGTACTATGGGGGGCGAATCTAAGACTTCTATCATGAGCACCTGGCGGTCCGGCTCCTCCTCGCCCACGTGGCTTTGTGTCTGGGGGAGGGGGGACCTCGACAGGGCGTCCGCATGGCTGATCTCTCTCCCGGGCCGGTACACCAACGCGTGCTGGTAGGCGTTGAGAAAAATGGCCCACCTGAGCATCCTCGGGGACAGGATCTGTGGCGTGGGCTTATCTGTGGTGAAAATGCCTAGTAGGGGCTTGTGGTTGGTCACGATGGTGAAGGGGCGGCCATATAGAAAATCGTGAAATTTTTTGGTCCCTGCAATTATCGCCAGCGCTTCCCTGTCTGTCTGGGCGTAATTCCTCTCCGCCTGGGACAGGGACCTGGAGTAAAACGCTATTGGGGCCTCCCTCCCGTTTTCCAACACGTGGCATAACACTGCCCCCACCCCCACCGGGGATGCATCACAGATCAGTACCACCGGCCATTTGGGGTCGAAATGGGTCAGAATGGCGTCAGACGGCAGGAGTTGTTTCAGTTCCGTGAATGCCCTCTCCTGGTCATCACCCCACTTCCATGCCGCATCTTTCTTGAGCAACTTGTGAAGCGGCTCAGCCACCGCAGCCTTCCGAGGAAGGAAGGAGTGGTAGAAATTTAAGAGCCCTAGGAACGACTGCAACTCGGGCTTGGAGGTGGGGCGAGGGGCTTTCTTGATGGCGGCCACCTTGGATTTGGACGGTTTGATCCCCTCGGGTGTTTCTCGGAACCCTAAGAACTCGACCTCCTTCGCGAAGAAGATGCATTTGTCTTTTCGCAACCTCAACCCCGCCTGTTCGAATGCCTCCAGGACCTTGTTTAGCCGTTCAGCCAACTCAACCTCACTCCCCCCCGTTATCAAAACATCATCAAAATATGGCAAAACGCCGTCCAGCCCTTTGAGGAGGCGTTCCACGAGCGACTGGAAAATTCCAGGTGCCGAGTTCACGCCGAATCGGAGGCGCGTCACCTGGAACGCCCCCTTATGCGTGACTATGGTCTGTGCGGCAGCTGCGGCAGAGATTACCATGAGTTGCTGATAGGCCTGTGCCAGGTCGATCTTAGCGAAACACTTTCTCCCATGTAACCTGGCTAGCAAATGGCTGACCACCGGCACCGGATACGCATTAGGGCGGATTGCCTTATTAATGGTGCACTTATAATCGGTGCAAATGCGAACCTCCCCATTGGCCTTCAATGCCGTGACAATTGGAGTTTCCCACTCCGCAGAATCAACAGGAACAAGAATCCCCTGGCCCACTAATTTGTCCAGTTCCGCCTCTATTTTGTCCTTTAGTGCAAAAGGCACTCTGCGCGGTTTGAGTCTTATTGTGCGGACCTCCGGGTCCAGGTCGAAAGTTACTGGGGGTCCATTGAATTTCCCAAGTCCCTTTTTGAAGACTTCAGGGTGCGCGTCGCACACCCTCTGTATTGGGTCAGTCCCAACGGCGTGCACCCCCCCATGAATAGACCCAGGGGCTGGAACCATTGAGTCCCGAGGAGGCTGCAATTACCCCCCTTGAGAATGACTAGGGGGAGTTCCGCGGTGTGCCGCTTATACTGGACCTGGAATTTCCCAACCCCCAACACCGGGATACTGTTCCCTTGCACGTCCCGAAGCGTGGACCTCAACGCTTTGAGCTTGGGCTGTACGCGGGGGGCAATTCTCAAGAACTCCCTCTGGGGAATGAGGGAATATGAGGAGCCAGAGTCAATCTCCATCCTAACAGGGGCCCCTTGCACCAGTACCTCAACACAGTAGCGGGGGTGTCCTATGGACATGCTGAAAACTGGGGGGGCGTCGTCGCTGTCGTCGGAGATGCGGCCCACGCCGTCCTGCTTCCTCGTGGGCCGAGCGCCATCCTTTGGTCTCGACGAGCGATCTGGCCTCACTGAGCGGTCGGGCGAGCTCCTCCGGTCCTTGCGTCGTTGTCTGCAGACTTTGGCGATGTGCCCGCGTCGCCCGCAGTTGTGGCACTCGGCTTTTCTGAACGGACACCTTGCACGGTCGTGAGCCGCCCCGCAGCCGTCGCAGCGCCGGCCCTCCTTCCGGACCCTCCGGACGTCCTCGTCGTCGCTGCTTTCGGCGGACGATTTCGAAGTTCGCCGGACTGCGTGCACCGAACTCTCTGCTTTGCCGGCCTTCGGTCGCCAGTCCTGGAGCTCTTGTACCCCGGCCTTGGTGGCTTCCGCGGCCTGTGCCGCTTTCAGGACCTCCTGCAACGTGGGGGGCGGCTCCTGATTCATTAGCGTGCGCTGAATCTTGGCGTCCTTCAGGCCGCATAGCACGCAGTCCCTGAGGGTGACTTCCAAGTTCTCCCATTTGCATGGGCCGGCAGCCAGGCGCAGGGCCGCTACGAAGGCGGCGACCGACTCTCCAGGCGCTTGGACTCGCCTCCAAAACGCGCTCTGAGCGGGAAACATCGCCACCGAGGGCCGGAAATGATCTCGCAACACCTTCAGGAGCTCCTTTGCCTTGAATTCAGCCGCCTTTTTGGGTGCGATGAGGTCAATCAATACCCTCTTGCCGTCGTGCCCGAGCATTCTGGTGAGAATGGCTCTTTTCTTCGCCTCGTCCGTAACCTCGAACTCCACCAGCGCGCCTTGGAAGTCCATTTCGAAAAGTTCCCAATCTTGTGGTTTCTTGATGTCGAAACCGGCGTATGCCTTGGTCCCGTGGCCAGCCATGATCCCACCTTCGTCGCCAATTTTGTGTATGGGACCAAAGACACCAGGACAGCCGAAGAGCTGGCTTAACACAACTTTATTACATGCTGGTCAGAGGGAACATGTGGTAATGGCGGACGAACAGCTCAATATATACAGTGGCTATACATTCGAATGTGGCTCCTTGACAGTCTATTGGCTACTGTCCGCGTGACGTCATTTCAGGTCACGCCCTTCTTGTCCAGGTGAAGGTGATGGCGGGAATCTTCCCGCGCTATTGCTCTTAGGTGAGTCTTGGACCAATGAGCTTGGACGCTCGCTATTGCCATCTAGTGGTCACTAGCTCGCGTCCTATTAGGGTTACAGAGATGCAGCTGGGGTTACAATGTTACACACGGAAAGGTTACATTGGATACACATGGATAGGTACATTGTTTAAAGGCACATGCTTTAGGACACAACAAATATCAAGTTCATATGATTAAACACAGTGACAGTTATTATAATTTACCTAGCCATAGCCAGTATGGTAAAGTAGACGAAGTGATGGATTGGTACTCAGGAGACCTGGGTCTCAAACTCTGCTCAGCTATGGAAACTCAGTGAAGGAATGGAAATGATGAGCCCCTTCCTTAAATATCCTGCTTGAAACCGTATTAGAGTTGCTAGAAGTTGATTCCAAATTGATGATATACAAACATGCACACGCTAAACATGCACAAAGAGAGTCGAATTAGGATTGGGCAAACATTGTGGTTGAGGGCCTCATTTCTAGTTCTTAGACTAGTCTACAAATATGAAGTGAGAATGTTCAAAGCAGAAAAGGTGAAATGTATAGGGTGAATTGTGAAAAATCAGAAGCTATCTTCTGAGGCTTTTTTAATTTGCCTAAACCATCAATACTTTCAGAGACAATATCCATCCTTATATATTGGTACTGCTCATTTTTTCTATCATTGTTATAAGCCTAAATCAGTACATTGGCTGATCAGTGCTTTGGGGAATTGACTTAGGCTTCTGAGAATTGAAGTCCAAAAACCAACTGTTGGGGAACACTAGTCTAATAGATCCATTAACTGCAGGGATACTCTTGGTGGTGCAGAGAACATATCCCTGGATTCAAATCCCTGCTCAGCCATGGAAACTCAGTGGGTGTGTTGAACTGATAAAAACACTACTTAAATACAGTACAGTACCTCACTTACCTTGAAAGACCTATTAGGATCAATATAAGTTGGTTCCGACTTGATGGTTTATAACAACAACACCTGCAATAAATGCAGTGGGGAGATGTGGGGTACAATTCCCCACCCATACATAGAATTGACTTGAATGTCTTAGATTCATTGGTAGATACATTCACCCAAGAGTGAGTCCTTTTGACACTTATTAGAAAAGAGCCAACCTCCCTCTCCTTCAGGTAGTACCAACTTAATTAGCCTGTTAGTTGATCCACTTTCCTTTCCCAAACTAATTTATCTTACAGATCTGTTTTATTGACAAAATAAAAATAATTTTTCACTATCTTTTCCCAAGTTTAAGCTCTTTCTGATCAATTTCTGCACCAATCTGCATTTAAAAATAAAGGTCAGCACAATAACTCATAAACTTCATCTGAAGGTCTTCTAATATGTAGCAATTCTCCCTACTATATGTATCATTGAAGCATGTATTGATTGAACTTATTAATTCAGAAAAAGATGAGTCCTGGAGGAAAATTGATTGCATATTAGTTTGAAACAATATGCATGCATATTAAAATGCATACTGAACAAGTTAGTCCCTCCCATGAAAACATGCCATAGTGCCACTCTAGAAAAGAAATATACTGTTTCCCAAATACAGAGACCTTCCTAAACATCAGTTCTACAATCTCTCCTGTTATCATTAGGCTCCAACACCAAACTTAAGTATATGTTGATGGATTCTTGCAATTTTCTAGTCTAACCACTAGAAAACCTCAACTAAATGGCAGTGTTTACAACTGCAGCTTTTGCTGGTGTCTAGAAATGGTCCAGGACTGTGGTGGCTTAGTGGTTAAGATGCTGAACTTGATGACTGGAAGGTCAGCAGATCAGCAGTTCGATTCCCGGGTACTGCACGACGGAGTGAGCTCTCATCTCTGTCCCATCTCCTGCCAACCTAGCAGTACGAAAGCAAGAAATTGCAAGTAAATAAATAATTTCAGTGGGAAAAGTAATAGCAGACAGCACTGGCTCTTTGGCTATAAATGGAGATGAGCACTGAACTCTAGAGTCAGATATGACTGGCTTTCAAGCAAGGGTGATCTTTACCTATACTAAATATGGCCCAGCATTGCTGTATGCCTCAGAGACTCCTGTAGTCTTGGAAATGTTTATTGAATGAGTTAAGGAAAAGAAACCCATATATTTGCCTATAAATAACTGTTGTCAGTTAATAAATATGACACAAGGTCTTAGGGATGAATGGAACAGGGAAATGAATCAGTCTAACCTAGTCAGTGGAAGGTGATGTTAACCAGAATACCTGATGTAACTGTAGATTTCAAGTAATGACATTTCCAGCTAATCATGTTTAGAATGTATCAGATGCAACAAAGCCTTTTTAGGTAAGGTATTACATAGTGACTCGATATAGTGAACTCACAGTAGAGACTTGATATAGTGGACTTTCCTTTTCACACCAAGGTTTTTCCTTTCATACCAAGGATGATGACTAATGAGATAGCAACTCCTGACTGCATATATAACTTTTTACTTCATATATAACTTCTAGCTCAACTTTTAGTCTGATACTGTGTTTTAAATTGTGATAATATGCATGATAATACTTTGTTTAAATTGTGATAACATGTATGATGGGAGGATACTGGTGTAGAAACCGGCAAACCATGCCAGAAAGTTTTGCAAAGAGAACCCTATTGACCAAAACAAAAGGCAAAACAGGATGCTTAGCACATCAGGTTGGAAGAAGGGGAGGGACAGAAAATGGGGAGGAGAAATACAATGCTGTAAGGAACAATACTGTATAGGGACATAGAATTGAGATCTATGAATCAAGGAAAACTGGAAGTGGTAAAAAAGGAAATGGAAAGAATAAGCATAGACATCTTGGGAATCAGCAAGTTAAAATGGACAGAGATGGGCGAATTCAGCTTGGGAAACCACCATATCTACTACTGTGAGCAAGAATACCTCAGAAAAAATGCAGTAGCCATAATATTCAATAAAAGAGTGAGAAAAGCAGTAATGGGATACAATCTCAAAAATGATAGAATAATGTCAGTCAGAATACAAGGCAAACCTTTCAATATCACTGTAATCCAAATATACGTACCAACCACTGGTGCAGATGAAGCCACAGTTGACCAGTTCTATGAGGACCTACAACACCTCATAGAACAGACACCAAGCAATGATGTACACATCATCATAGGAGATAGGAATGCCAAAGTAGGAAATCAAAAAGTAAATAGAATAACAGGCAAGTTTGGTCTTGGAACACACAATGAAGCAGGGCAAAGATTGATAGAGTTCTTCCAAGAGAATGCACAGGTCATAGCAAACACCCTCTTCCAGCAACACAAGAGGCGACTTTACACATGGACAGCACAAGATGGTCAACATCAACACCAGATTGATTACATACTCTGCAGCCAAAGATGGAGAACCTCCATACAGTCAGCAAAAACAAGACCTGGAGCAGACTGTGGTTCAGATCACAACCTACTGATCACAAAGTTCAGTCTCAGACTAAAGAATATAGGGAGAACAATTAGGCCAGAAAGGTATGACCTAGACAACATCCCTAAGGAATACACGGTGGAAGTGTGGAACAGATTCAATGGCTTGGACCTTATAGACAGAGTGCCAGAAGAGTTATGGACAGATATGAGGGACATCATGGAGGAGGCAGCAAGGAAAACCATACCAAAAGAAAAGAAGCCAAAGAAAGCAAAGTGGTTTTCTGATGGGGCTCTTAAAATAACAGCGGAAACAAGGAATGCAAAAGGCAAAGGAGAAAGGAAAAATACAATCACTTGAACACAGAATTACAAAGAAAAGCAAGGAGAGACAAGGAAACCTACCTAAATGAACAGTGCAAAGAAATTGAGGAAAACAACACAAGAGGCAGGACTAGAGATCTTTACTAAAAAAATTGGGGAAATCAAGGGAACGTTCAAAGCAAAAATGGCCTTGATGAGGGACAAAGATGGCAAGGAGTTAGCTGATGCAGAAGAGATTAAGAAAAGATTGAAAGAGTACACAGAAAAACTGTCCAAAAAGGACCTCAACACCCCTGATAATCACAATGGTGACAACATTCAACTTGAGCCAGACATCCTGGAGAGTGAAATCAAAAAGGTCCTAAAACGCACTGCAAACAACAAAGCCAGTGGAGATGATGGTATTCCAGTCGTAATCCAAATATACGTACCAACCACTGGTGCAGATGAAGCCCTAAAAGATGATGGAATCAAATTATTGCATTCTATATGCCAGCAGACCTGGAAAACAAAACAGTGGCCACAGGATTGGAAAAGATCAGTATATGTTCCAATCCCAAAAAAGGGTAATGCCAAAGAATGTTCAAATTATCAAACAATTGCGCTCATTCAACACACTAGCAAGGTGATGCTCAAGATAATACAGGACAGACTTCAGCAGTACGTGGAGAGAGAATTACCAGAAGTGCAGGTGGGTTTCAGAAGAGGCAGGGGGACTAGAGACCACATTGCCAACATACATTGGAGCATGGAAAAAACAAAGGAATATCAGAAACAAGTCTACTTCTGCTTTATTGACTACACCAAGGCCTTTGACTGTGTGGACCACAACAAAATGTGGCAGTAATTAAAGAGATGGGAATACCAGAACACCTTATATGCCTCATGAGAAATCTGTACATGAGTCAAGAAGCAGCAGTTAGGACAGAGTACAGAATGATGGAGTGGTTTGGAATAGGAAAAGGAGTAAGACAAGGCTGCATTTTATCACCCTGCTTATTCAACTTATGCACAGAACACATAATGTGCAATGCAGGGATGGAGGAATCACAATATGGGATCAAAATTGCTGGGAGAAACATCAACAATTTGAGATATGCAGATGATACTACCCTAATGGCAGAAAGTGAGGAAGACCTAAAGAAGCTCCTGATTGGGTTGAAGGAGGAGAGAGCAAAAGCTGGCTTGAGACTCAATATCAAGAAAACTAAGATAATGGCAACAGGCCCTATCAGTCCCTGGAAAATAGATGGGGAAGAAGTAGAAGCAGTGACAGATTTTACTTTCTTAGGATCTAAAATCACTGCAGACGATGACTGCAGCCCCAAAATAAAAAGGCAACTGAGTCTTGGCAGACAAGCTATGAGAAACCTGGGGAACATAGTGAAAAGTAGAGACATCACATTGCAAACAAAAATTCGCATAGTCAAAGCAATGGTATTCCCGGTGGTGATGTATGGTTGTGAGAGCTGGACCATTAGGAAGGCTGGGCACAGAAGAATAGACACCTTTGAAATGTGGTGTTGGAGGAGAGTTTTGAGAGTCCCCTTGACAGTGAAGAGAGCAAATAGGTCAATTTTAGAAGAAATCAACCCTGACTGCTCTTTGGAAGGTCAAATAGTAAGGATGAGGCTGAAGTACTTTGGACATCAAATGAGAAGAGAGAAAACTTGAGAAAGCTTTGATGCTGGGAAAGGTAGTGGGCAAAAGAAGAAGGGGACAGCCAAAGATGAGATGGCTACATGGTATTGTAGACACAATGGGCACAGAGCTGGGTGGGTTGAGGAGGATGGTGGAAGACAGAGGTGCCTGTAGGTCAATGGTCCGTCCATGGGGTCGCAAAGGGTCGGAATCGACTGTGCAACTGAACAACAAAATGAGCAAATTGCCTATGTCCTGGCACAGTAATTCTCCTGATGCATTTCTCAAACATAAACTATGGCCAAGTCCAGTCATAAGTTTGTTTTGAGGGGAAATTATAATTTGTATTAATTTTGCATTAATTTGATCCTTGTTGAGCCTTAAGTACTGTAAAATTACTTGTCTCTTTCTTGGAGAGGAATCACTGGCTGAAGTGAATGGGCTTCCCATCCCCTCACTGTTGCTCAAAGACTTGTGGTATAATATTAGAAAAATAATATTGTAGATAGAGGACGTTATAACATTATCAACATATGGATGCATAGAAGAAAATTGCAAATAAATATATTTTAAAATATTTGGAAGGCTTTGACAGATGATTACATTTAGATATTTTCCCTTTCCTTCTCTCTTTTTTCTTTTTTTGAATTTTTTTTATTCTGATTCTAGCTTTATTGGATTTCCTTCCCAGCTATTATGTTTCTTTGTTCGTTCCTAAACCTTAACCAGTAAAATACTTTGGGAAAGAATCCACTAGTCTTATGAATGGGAGGTTGGAACTACATTAAAACCCCGATTTACATGTGCCTCGAGTTACATAGATTTCGACTTATATAATGATTTTGCACTAAAACCATGTCCCAATTTACATAAATATCCCGATTTACATTACAAGATTTCCTATGGGTTTGCTTCGAGTTACGTAAATAATTAGTTTTTCCTATGGGTTTGCTTCGAGTTACATCAAAAAATTGTTTTTCCTATGGGGTTACTTTGATTTACATAAATATCATTTTCCTGTGGGTTGCTTCAAGTTAACGGAAAAATCATTTTCCCTATTGGTTTGCTCCAAGTTTGATAAAAATTTATTTTCCTATGGGTTTGCTTCGAGTTAAGTAAAAAACCAATTTACATAAAAGTCTACGGACAGACATTTTACGTAAGTAGGGGTTGTACTGTACATCTTCTTTCAGCTTTGGCATCAAGATGATCCAAAAAAATGCTCCATTGTCAAAACTTCTTCACTTTTTACTCCTAGCTCAAGTGTGAACAGCCAATGTATGTCTGCATCACAAATCTGTTGCTTGAAGAGCTGCTCAGCAGCTGAGCTGGTAAAGTTGGCAAGCAACCGCCCGGCAAAGAACACCTGTGCTTCAAAGCCTTTACCCTAACAAGCCTGTGACATGTTAACAGCTTGCCCTCCCTGCCTGAGTTTCCAGAGGCCCCACACACATGGCTGATGGATCAAGGACTTGTACAAACTAGCTTACCTCACACAGCGCTGAATCCTCAGGGTAGTAACGTTGTTTAGCAAAGGGGAGAAAGAAAAAGAGGAATCCCAAAACGATACTGTATCAGAGGCTGCTTTGAAGGAAGAGAAAGGGCACACCATTATCCCTCTGCCTTGATTACACATATTTCAGATTGCTTGAGTTTATCATTGAGGAGCACAACTCTGTCCCCTTCCCAAAGAGTGAAGTACAAGAAACAAGTTGATTTTATTTTTAAATCATGAATACATGGACGTTTGGTCTCTTCTAATTACATTGGTATAAAACTTAACATGAAATGCAAAAAAGAAAAAGGACTTGTGACAGTATTCCTGAAGAACTTATTTCTTTTTTAAACAAACCCTCTGGTTTATCAATCTGGGATAATTTATTGCCCTTTCCAACGAGTTAGGTAGATTGCCCCCCTGTTCCTTTTCTTCTTCAGAAAAGGAACTGGGCTTTTTTTTAACGTTGTGCAATCAATGTATCGCACAGCGTTAAAAACTGGATAATGCTAAGACTTGTGGAACCAAGTTTTAACGTTATCCAAGGTATTACTGTATATGCAAAAGTACCAATGAGCTAGAATAACTATTAAACACAGTGCAAGATAGTCAGATATTCAAATTTTAATTTGACAGATGTACTAATCACTCTATACAACATGTCAAGATCCATGAACTAGATGAAACAGAGCTAAGAAATTGTGATATTATATAATCATTATCAAGTGATGACAACTATAAATACTTGTAGAAGAAGCAAATAACATCCTGCATACAAAAATTAAAGATCTGATACAAAGAGAATGCTGTACATCAAAAGACTATGGAAAGTTTTAAAATCAAATGGTGGAAATACAATCAAAGCCATAAAGACATGGGCAGTTACAGTAATCAGATACTCAGATGGAATAACATATTTGACCAAAGTGAATTAATGAACACACATCACATGCTAAACCCAAAAAGTGATGTTTAAAAAAAAAACCTGGAGGCTGTGGATTACTACAACTGATAATAAAGAAAGAAAAAAGAAGCTTAAATGATTATATCAGTAGAGGCAGAGTAAAATTACTTAAAATGGTGAAAATGGAAAACATTTTGAAAACAACAGAAACAAAAGTGGACTGTAAGAACAAAAGATATGTTAATCATCTTGCAAAATAAACCATTGCATGGACAACACCTGAGGAATATTAATGGAAAAACATGATAACCTTGTGGACA
Source organism: Bradypodion ventrale (assembly GCA_035047345.1). Lineage (NCBI taxonomy): Eukaryota > Metazoa > Chordata > Lepidosauria > Squamata > Chamaeleonidae > Bradypodion > Bradypodion ventrale. Next base: position 177,274,884 of record JAWDJE010000005.1, read on the forward strand.
AGGCTAAAATTCAGGACCATCAAGAAAGGTGGTCTGTAAATACAACAAGTAAATACATATTCAGAGAATTTTAAGGAAAGTGAACATAGTTTAATGTTAAATGATCTATACATTGTGGATTGTGATTCTAGTTTGCTAATATCTGATAGAGTTGTTTGTAAACATCTAGTTGATAGGACATTAACATGATCAGGTTTTTTGCAAGAATAGGACAATTGAGATATGAGGCATGCATTCACTTTTTCCTGTTTTTTTAAAAAATCCACTCTGGAACAATGATTGAAGAAGTACTAATTCATAGACCATTGTATGTCTGACAACAGAAATACCATCAGATTTCAGAAACAGTGAATACTGTTCTTGAGTTCTACAAAAAGTCTTCAGGTTGGAACTTTCCACATTGTTAGGAAATCTTAGTAAACACAAGAAGGGCAGAGCAGTTCCTAACAGAAGACTCTTTATGTACAGTGGGGCAACCTTCTCTCCATCATCACCAGCTCCCATCATCAGTTCCAGTCTGGCTCATCATCTATGGCCCTTAGCACTGCAGATGGAATGGAGAGCATGTTTAAAACATGTAAGAACGAGCTCTACACAGCTGCCATTGTCATTCATTCTTTCATCCCTTCATAAATTTTGGCTCTGGTCTTATTCATTACATTATCTGATATTAAGTACGGTAATGTGCCAGGAAAAGGAAACTGGCTGTAAGCAATCTAGATGAGACATTAGGTTCTTTCAGAGACATGGATTACATGGGCTAGGAAATTGATCTAGTAATTAGCTAGTGTAATTATTATTTTCCCTACCTGCAATAGGCAAGGCCAAATGTAAACATTTTAACAGCATATAATTTAACATCCATTAAAATTAAATATCACAGTTTTGATTGATTAGCCGTCTTTCTTTATTAGTGAAATATTTTTTCTTTATGGTGCATATTAACAATAGATCATTATTGTTTTAGTATTGTTTCAATTCCAGTATATGTACACTTTTATGCTTCCCCCTCCCCAAAGAAGAGGAACCACCCATTCTCACAGATATATGCTAACCTGTGTGTAGCTAAACTGCTGTACTGCATCCCTAAGGTTGTGAGTTCAGTCCTTGATTGATTGATTGATTGATTGATTGAGTTCAATCCTGACCAGGGCTCGAGGTTGACTCAGCCTTCCATCCTTCCAACATTGGTAAAATGAATACCCAGCTTGTTGGGGTCAAAATGTAAACACTAAGTGCTATGCGCTGGTATGTAAGTGTAATTGCTATTGCTATTGCTATTGCTATTGCTATCGCTATTGCTACCTACCTACCTACCTACCTACCTATCTACAGATCAACCTTTCAACAACACAGGGACTGGGAGTACCAGTACCATGTGTGGTTGAAAATCCACAAAGTTCAGGGTCAACCTGAACAAGTACCAGTTCCTCTTCTCCCCACTGTGGCCAGGTGGCCAGCACATTGCATCTGGGTCCTGCTGCTGGTGGTGGTGCTTTGGCTACCTGTCTTTTTGCCTGCCACCAACACCATGGTTGTGTCCCAAGAGCCCGGCCACCCAATAGTAACTATAGCAGCTGACCAGGCTCTAGAACTGCCCACTATCAACCACAGTGCTAAGGTAAGGGAAAATCTTTAAATTTTCCCCTTGAGGTTCCTAGTTAAAACCCAAAATAAATATTCAATTCTTCAAAAAGCCTCCAGTTTATGAATGTGGGATACGTGGCCAGAAAGGACTCAAATTCTGGGATTTTCCATTGCTTACTGTCTTTTTGTGATTGGTAGTGACCATAAGAGGGTATACCTGTAGACCATCTTGACTGCTGCCATTGGTGTTATCAACATTCAAGCTTCTCTTTACTATGGAAAGCTTGCCATTCTTTTTCCTGTTGGAAAGTACACAGAAAATGCCTCCTTGAGGAAGAAGAAGAGTTCAGAGTTAGTAAAGATTGTCACTGAAACTCAATTTGCCATGCCACACACACTCTATGGAAGAATACCAACTGAAATACATTACATCACAATGCAATCAATAATGAAATGAAATGGGATTTCAACCCATTTCAACCCTCTTACCTCCCCTTTGGCGGAGGGAGAGGGGCAGTGGGGAAGTGGCACTGGCTGGGCTGGGTGGAGCAGGACAGCGCTTCCCCTCAATTGCCTGTGTGCCAGAAGAAAGGCCTCTGTGTGCCACTTCTGGCACACATGCCATAGCTTCACCACCTGGGGTCTAAGAACTGATCTGGCAATTCAACAATGTGCCACTTTTGTACAAAACTGGGCCCATCAACTACTAAAAACTTACTTGGGTCTCTACATAAAGCTTTCTATATACGGTAAATGGAAAATTTGCTGAGTATCCTGAGAATAATTTTCCTAGGGAGGGAAACAGATAATTATTTTACATTCCTTGAGGTATAACTTGAAAGTGTCCAATATTCAATGTGTGTTGTGACAGAGATTTTCAGATGTTTAGAATCATGTATTTGGTCACTAAAGCTGTTCAGAGGATCTATGGCCATATTCAATGTCTCATTCCTTTGGTGTTGGGATTTGATTCATGTAAAGATATCTTCTCAATCAGTCAGCCTCATTAGCAGCAGTTTATATTCTCAGATCTTTTGAGGTAGAGACAGAAAAAACGACTCCAGTCCTTGGCTGGTCAAACGCTACTAATGCCTTTTCTTTATTCAGGCAGAGAGACTCAGAAACGAAACTTAGCAAGCATTGTATACCAGAAACGAAACTTAGCAGAGACAAAACTGAGTGCTTACAGCCAATCAGAAGTGTCAGAACCCAAAGAAAGAGAGATAAGGAGAATAGCAAGCAAAGAGGCTTTTGTTTACAAAATGTGTCAGAGACAGGCAAGACAGAAACCAGATGCATTCCTACATGTGCTCCTTTTTCATTTAAATTTGAGAGAGGGACGGCTAATCATACCCCTGCATGTCATCATACTCCATAACTACTCCTCCATATACATCATCACTGTCCTCCTGGACATCGTACCCCTCCTGACTCATGGTACTTTGTTCCGGAGGATGATACCTCATTGAATACAATTGCCGTCGTGCAAAACTCGATGTCTCCCTTCTACGCAGTGGACATGTGTTACACATAGAAATAAGATTAGGAATACAAGTAATGCAAAAATACAAAGGTATAAAGCAGATAATAATAATAAACCCATAAAAGAAAACTTGTCTAAGGACAGATAAATCAGGCAACCAAGAAGTCACCCAATCAAAGAGATTAACATCAGTGCGTACATTGTTAGTAATGCTCTCCTGTAAATTCTGAAGTTCTTTCTCAATAGTATTATTCAGATCCTGGAATTTTACCCGACATCCCTGGTTCCCGACCAGTTTACAAAATCCTCCGGATTTTGCTAACAGGTAATCTATGGCCAGTCTGTCCTGCATTTGGTCTTGATGAAGCTCAGTGATTTCCATTTGAAGATCCCGTATGACCCTCCCTGTGGCATTGATTGATTTCTCCAGCCTACAGGTGAGTCCCAAAATGGACCTTCTATTCTCCTGGGAAATGACACCTGGGTATGATCCCAAGGTGAGTGTTCCAGTGATAGCACTCCCTATAGCTCTCCCCCAGGAGCTACCATCAGACAGCTGAACATCGATTATCACTTCATCATTGCAACCAGAACCCATCGGGCCGGCAGCAGCTCTCCGGCGCCGTGCATGTGCCTGAGGCGGCATTTGCACTTGTACGGGTAAGGTAAAATAACCCAATGCTGCACATTGATATTGACCTGGATGGAAATTCGTGGCAACTCCATTAAAAAAGAACCACATGTTAGGATCCTTGATTTGCCATCCATTGCAAATTGAACCACTATCTATAGCAGAATAATCAGGAGTAAACATAGGAAACACATCATATATATCTTCAATAGTAGTGTTAAACAAGGTATAATTAAGCTTATAAGAACTGTTATAACTACCCCATAACCAAAAATAATCGTCACAACCCGTATAATTGCCTACATTCCACAAAACCCTTTGTGCTTGAGTCCAGTACTTCCATTTACTATTCCAGACTCCAGAACTATGACAGCAGAAACAAAGTCCTTTAGTGTATTTCTTGAATGTCATGCTTCGCCAACGGGTGTTGTTAAATTGTTCTGGAGGATTAGAGAAGAGTGTAGACCTATCAAGATGTTGCAAATGTCCAATAACCAGCTCAGGTGTGTTGAACAATGCCGGAAGAAAAGCCATTTGAGACACTGCCAGTGGATGCTCATAGTATAACGTTGCATTCTTACCATGAACCTCAAACATATAGTTAGCATGACGAATCCAAAAGTTGGGGTTGCCCCCATGAGGCATTGTTCTTACAGCTGGAAGCACAGCAAGAAAGAAAAGAACAAATGTCAGCACATTTAGTTTACTGGTGAACCACCATCCTGGAGCTGAGTAACCTTCTTCTCTCTCCATGGGCGGATCGCTCGGGCAGGAATCCTTCCACTCAGGATCCCCTTGTTGCCAATAAATGACCAATGGCTTAAGAAGACACTCCCCTAAGAAACAGGAGCATGCCCTGTTATTACTAGTACCATGTAACTAAACGTGAAACATGAGTGACATATAACACAAATGCAATATCACAAACCCAATTACATGCGTAGAGTACTGGAAACTCTGCCATGTGCTTCTGAAGGTACCTTGAGATATGCAGTTTCATAAGACAATACATAACATAAACAAGGACAGGTCTTTCTCCTGCAAAAGAATAAGCAAAACATTTAAGCATAAACAAGACATGAACATTTCGTTTCTTCCTTACATGAAGGAGGCCTGGTTGCATATTAGAAAGCAGTTCTTACTTCCCCAATTACATGAGTAAGGCATTACATTTCTTCTTCTCCCACTAGATGTAAAGTGAAAGAGGCATTCAATAACTTAAACCAGCATAGCATGGTAAACCAATACAGTACAAATCTCATTAGCATGAGCAGGTAGACAATTTCTTAAAAAGGCTGTCAGGTTTTATAATTCTTCTTTAAAGTCCACACAAACTTTTGTTCTTTTTAGTCCAATTAAAATGTCCAAATTAAAAGTCCAAAACTTGATTGAAGATTTCTTCTTCTCAGATTACAATGTAATAAACACTATCTTCTCTCCCCACATTTCTTGGCATGGCAAGTTGAAATTAATCCATAAATTAAGTCTCACTGACTTCACAAGACAATCCCACACAACCCCCCTTTTCTCTGTATTTCTTTCATCTCCAGCATATGATTCTCAACCTTATGACAACCTGCATCTGTTAGTTTGTACTTGCACCCCTTTTTTGTCTTGGGTTTTGTGCGTTCCTCCTTTGGGCCATCCTTCCATTTCTGCAGGATCTTCCTGCCCAAACGTGAGGTATCACATTTACTACTCAGCTTCTCCTGCTTTTGTGATGAGGGTTGATTCACGGGGGGGCTGAGATCTCCTAAGCTGCTCTTTGAAACACAGTCCTTGCTTTCTGCCACTCTGCATGCATTAACAACTTCAATCTGTGATGAGTTCCCCACCATTTGTTCCCCATCAGCTGGCACTAGTATTGCAACAGTCTCATTTGCAAGCGGCTCTCTGTTCACTGGATATACATCAACAGGTTCCATATCCAGCACAGCTGTAGTTAACGCAGCAGAGAACAGGTCTTTTGTAGGGCTAAAAGGACTTGATTGTTGCAAGTCAGGATCTAATGTCCCATCTCCATTTCCACCTCCACCCCCATCAGGAGGCTGTTGTTTCTCATATGATGGAGGGGCAGTTGCCATGGCCCCCCCTTTATCTGGAGGCAAAAGCTGTGGGAGGGGGCGGCCATCAAGTCTTTGAGACAATAAAATATTTTTTGGAGTAAGTCTCTGAAGGCAGTCTTCAACTCCCTCCCATGTAAATAATATTGATCTAGAAATTCCATTATGCTGCTGCATTTCTCTCCCGATCTGTTTCCACTGTTTTAAGTCCAGACCTTCATATTTAAACAAAGGACAGATTTTTGCTATAGCTTTAGCTAGCTTTTGTATCTCCTGCTCATCAACCTTTCGCCCATTGTCATGCAAAAGATCTGAGATATCTTTACAAAGTTCCTGCATTTGCGAAGAAAGCAAACACCCCATTTTCCACTCACCCTGTTGTAATTCTCAAGCGCTCGATTGGACCTTTCCTCTGGTCGGACCTGTCTGGTCGGAGGTGAATGAGACCTTCCCCGGTCAATTATGAGGTGTTAATTGCTGAAGCAGAGTTCAAAGCAGGCTCTCTCATTGTAGTTCAAAGCGTCACACGGAGCGCCACTTGTTGGGATTTGATTCATGTAAAGATATCTTCTCAATCAGTCAGCCTCATTAGCAGCAGTTTATATTCTCAGATCTTTTGAGGTAGAGACAGAAAAAACGACTCCAGTCCTTGGCTGGTCAAACGCTACTAATGCCTTTTCTTTATTCAGGCAGAGAGACTCAGAAACGAAACTTAGCAAGCATTGTATACCAGAAACGAAACTTAGCAGAGACAAAACTGAGTGCTTACAGCCAATCAGAAGTGTCAGAACCCAAAGAAAGAGAGATAAGGAGAATAGCAAGCAAAGAGGCTTTTGTTTACAAAATGTGTCAGAGACAGGCAAGACAGAAACCAGATGCATTCCTACACTTTGGCAGGTATCCCCAACAGCAGGTTACATGTGATGGATCAACAGCTATTTTGAGTACAAAATTAATGTGTTTCTTTGTTTCTTGCCCAATGAGGGCACAATAGACATATCCTATTTTTAGAGGTCAGAGCCTTTTAGTGTTTTTGACCCATGAAGAATGCAGTCTTCATGTCTTACAAATCTGACTTCAAAGGAACCCCATACTTAAGACCCGATGACCTATTATCCAACAAAGCTTGTTGACAGACATCCCCATTGCGACAATCACATACAATCAGCCTTAAGAGCTTTTTCCTTTCTTCTGGCAGGCTATCTATAAAGTTTGTTTCTGCCCTGATTCTTCAAGTTTGTAGTTCCTGTCTTGGAAATCTATTTAACTATGGACTGATGAAGGGTGTTAAAGTACTTTAAAGCTCATCTTCGTATGATAGTCCAGTAATCCTGTTTTTGGATTTTGCACATGGATCACACAGCTATTCCCAGGAATAGTTTCTTCTTAAATATATTTATATTTGAGATTTGACTATTCAACCACACAATTCTTTCTTCATGACTGAAGCCTTCACACCCACAAGAGCACCATCTATCTTCTGCATCTTTTCCTTCTTGAATTTCTTACATCATAAATGATCCCACCCAAATGCTATTCTGAAATAATTGTAGACTGATTAATATTCCGTTGCCTTGTAATACAGTATAGGTAAAGAAATGTGTACCTTCCTATAAGATACTTCAGTGAAGAAAAGAAATGTACATATTTTCTCCTGAATCTGACATTTACATTTTGTTTCTCTTGGTGAACCACAGTGGAGAAATGCATCTGTTGCTCCATAGGGTGTGTAAACAGTGTGAAAATGTTTATTCCTGTCCTCCTATTTTCATCCTCCCTCTTTCCAACATTTAGTTTTATTAAGGAACCTTTGATGTGTGTGCGCTGAGAAAACATACAATTGATAAGTTACAATTTTCAAACTTCTGCTTCATTCCTCATTTTAAGAGTTCTCGAAATACAGACTGACTACTATCCATCCTGAGAAAAATGCACCTCCAGTTTTCTAACATCTGAAGCACCCAACAGATTTTAATTCATTTAAAACAACAGTACTTAGGTCAAAATAAATCATTTTTAAAACTCTCTAGAACAGTGATGGTGAACCCTGACACTCTAGCTGTTCTTGAACTTCAGTTCCCAGAAGCCCTGATTAGGAGGAGTGCTTATTTGGGCTTCTGGTAATTGAAGTCCATTAACACCTGGAGTGCCATGGTTCACCATAACTGCTCTAGAACATTAGTATGGGATATTGTGCTTTTGTATTTATGATTCAAAACTCCAGGAAATGGTTTAGTATTATAATGTGTGGTTCACTTCATGGCAAGCTGGGATCCACCTTAAACAAATTCACACCAGTGGCATTTTTCCTGTTTGTCATTATGATTTCCATCACCACCTGTACAACATAGTGACCTCATTGCCAACAGGAAAAAGGACACCAGAATTTACATAGCAAAGGGAAGTATAAATGTTGATGACACCAAGGGAAGGAGTCAAGATTATCTACAGCCGGGGTTCTCAACATTTTTAAGCTGGGGGCCGGATCACACCCTTTAGAATGTTGGTGAGTCGGACTGGTGTTTTTCCTGCCAATGCTGATGCCGCCAACACTCTTCTATTTTATCCAGCATGATTTAGCATAAAAACAAAGTACAAATCAGCATACCCGTCAAATATCCCGTTTTTCCCAGGAAAACCCCTTATTTTTACCCTTCTACCTGCCCCCTCCCGTTTTATTAATTTCCCCGTCATATCCCTTATTTTTTTTAAAAAAATCCTGACCGGAGCCCTCACAGGTGAATCTGCAGTATGTTTTTCCGGCTACCAGAGGTCGCTGTGTGGCTTTTCGCTTGTGGAAGGGGAGAGAGAGAAGGTGGTGGGGGCGTTCTGTAGTTTCTCTTTCATTTCCCTTCTCTGCCACAAGGTCATGGAGGCTTCGTTTTTGCTGCTGCTGTTCGGAGCCACCATGGGATGGGAGTCTACTCTAGAGGTGAGCGATATTTCATATATGCAGGGGCAAATCAGTGAGAGACTTCTCTCTCACTCTTATGCTTTATTGAGCTGTTTCTGCCCTGCCTCCTGGCTGGAGGCTTCCATTTCTGTTCTAAAGTTAACTTGGGAGTGGGGGGGGGAGGTTGCTTGATCACTATATGAGAGAGAGAGAGAGAGAGAGAAAGAGCACCCCACCTTCTAACAAACCATCTAGAGGGAGATTAACTCCTCAGCTGCTGGGAGGCTTGGAAACTACAGACGTTGCTTTTTTACTTTACTAATTCCCTTCCGTAAGCTGGATCTGACACTATCAGGTGTTGGTGCTTCAACTGGTTGCAGTGAGGAACAAATAGATTGGTTAATTTGGGGGAATTAATCCCTTGCTCCTCCACCCTAATTGGGGGGGGTGTGTCTAGTCATGTGCAGGGCTAGTTCATTAAAACCAAGCTGCTTACAAGCAGTTGGTAACCCTAGGGGGCTGGTTTACTATTCTGCACTTTCTTTGCTTCCCAGGAAAAAATTTAATTAAAAATGAGTAAGGTAAAGGCTTTGCTCGAAAGCCAGTCATATCTGACTCTAGGGTTCAGTGCTCATCTCTGTTTCAAAGCCGAAGAGCCAGCGTTGTCTACGTCTGCAGACATTTCCGTGGTCATGTGGCAGGCATGACTAGTCACTGGAGCGCACGGAACGCTGTTACCTTCCCACCAAAGTGGTCCCTATTTATCTACTTGCAATTTCTTGCTTTCGAACTGCTAGGATGGCAGGAGCTGGGACAAAGACAGGAGCTCATTCAGTCCTGCAGTACTCGGGAATCGAACTGCTGACCTTCTGCCTCTCAGTCAGCAATTTAGTCACTTAAGCCATGGCTATATTGGGGTGTGCCCAAAATTTCCCTTATTTTCAAATCCAAAACTTGACAGGTATGTTCTTGTTGCCCTTCTCTGTACCTGCTCTAATTTGTTTGCATCTTTCTTAAAGTGCAGTGCCAGAACTGGACACAGAACTCTAGATGTCATCTAACTAGTGCTGAATAGAAGTGGATCAATACCTCATGGGGTTTGGAGACTACTGTTAATGCAGCCTGAAATAGCTTTGGTCTTTTTTGCAGCCATATCACACTGTTGATTCATGTTTAGCCTGTAATCTACATCAATTCCAAGATCCTTCTCACTTATACTATTACTAAGGCAATTATCCTTCATCTTGTAACTCTGGATCTGGTTTTTATTCCCTAGGTGTAAAACTTTGTGCGTTCTCCCTGTTAAATTTCATTCTGTTGGTTTCAACCCAGAGGTCAAGCCTATCAAAACCTTTTTGAATTTAAACATAGCTTGAGGTCTAATTTTCTTGAGACTATGGCATTGGGGTGTAGAGGTCTTAAGCCTCTCTTGAAGCATCACTTTCCTCTTAAAAATTTGAATTTAAATAAATAAATAATAAAAAATAAAATGTTGTCATCTCCCAACCCTCATTAGAATGTGTTTGGAAACTGGCAGACAACTTATTGGGCTGTTTTCCAACATTTCATTTAAGGTAAAGGTCACCCTTGCTTTGAAAGCTAGTCGTATCCGACTCTAGGGTGTGGTGCTCATCTCCATTTACATCATGTGGCAGGCATGACTAGATGCCAGAGCACACAAAACGCTGTCACCTATCCACAGAAGCAGTACCTATTTATCTATAGTACCTGTAATTTCTTGCTTTTGAACTGCTAGGTTGGCAGGAGCTGGGACAAAGACGGGAGCTCTGCCTTGTAAGCAGAAGGTCAAGGTTCAATTCCCCAGGAAGGATGGTGGGGACATGTATAGTGACCAGAGACAAGGCAGGAGGAAGGAGCCCATCTTGTCGGTGTCACTGCCCCTCCCCTGCTTCCCCTTGAGTTACACTCTGTGCAGTGCTGGCTTGGCTTCTCCCTTCCCGCCCTTTGGTTAAGAAAATTTAAATAAAAATAAAATTCTGCCCACAGGGACAGAGATTGCTGGGGTGGAGTGGGACATTGCCCGATTGCCCGATACCCCAGCACACCACTGATTTCAGATAATCTATCTTAGCTGGATCTGCTTTGGAGATCCAGATCCAGATCCATGTTATTGTAATGTGCTATCTTCTTCAGTGTCTGAGCCAGACGTGAAACTGTCAGAATGAAGGCATCTTTTGGTGAGTTCATTCTGCAGTTCCTTTTGCCCTCACCTAGTGTGAGAAAGATTAGCCGGCAACTGAAAGTTGCTGTTACCAGGGTACGCCCAATTGTGGTTCAAAAATACCACAATCTTCAAGGAGGCTCTTTTTGTGTACCCTGTACTATCAAGTGGGAACTGACCTATGGCAACCCTAACAGAGCTTACAAGATATTTAAGGAGCAGCTTCACCAGTTCCACAGCCCGGGTGAGCTTTTGTGGCTGAGTGTAGTTTTGAACCCAAGGCCGTCTGGCTCCTAATCCACCACTCTGTCCACTATATCAAACTGAGTATCCTAGCTAGCTCTATAATATATATGGCATTTACAGAATTTTACAACCAGGACAACAGCTTTCTGTATCCAGGAACTTCCAATTTAAAAGTGGGAAATATCTGCAGAAGGAAATGAAAAATGAGGGTTAACAAAAAGCAGTGTAGATGGAAAGGGAAGAATAGACAGAGAGTTACAGTGAGGAGATGTAATTGCATTAAATTAAACTACATTTTAGCTATAGACAAAGAGGCAAAAAGAAATAGATCCAGCTAGCATCATAAACTAACATTTTGTGAAGCTGCCTATTTAGCTTTCAAAATGAAAACTCCTTCTTGACTTTTAACATAAAAGTTGTTTGTGAAATAAGCAAAAACCATAAGAAAAGAAAAAGGAGTGTTCTCTGCTCAAATGTAGACCAGATCCTTTAGTCAGTTATATTTCTTTGTATAGTAACTCACACTAGGCCCATTGAATCAGTGGAGATTTGGTGAGTCAACTCTTCTGTAAGTCCCATTGATTCGAATGGATTTACTCTAGTTGTAGTTTTTGTGAAGTACATCCCAGCTAAAGCCAGCCCATTTGAGCCAACAGGACTTATGGAGGAGCTGGTTTGCCAAATCACCATTGATTCAGTGAGCCTACTCTAATGTGAAAGAGGAAAAGTTCCCAGTGGAGGCAGGACCAGAAAGGTGGTTGTAATCAAAAACATGCAGTCTCGTGCATTGGCTAAAATCCTGTTGCTTAGGATAGTAAACTTACTATCCTAAGCAACAGGATTTTAGCCAATGCACGAGACTGCATGTTTTTGATTACAACCACCTTTCTGGTCCTGCTCCACTGGGAACTTTTTCTCTTTGACAGACCCCCATTGGTTTTTCACACTCCTGGAAATCATTGCACTGGGACCACCAGCTGTGTAAACCAAACTATTGAACTGGGAACATGAGCAAATATAGAATACCCATTAAGCGCCTTAATGATTTCCCCCCAAAAAGTACTTTAGCTCAAAGTCATCCTTTTAAAAGGCCTTTTCTGTCACTGGAATGTTCTCTGATGACTCAGAGGGGAAGGGATGAAATTTGTATTCATGTAGGGGGGAGGAATTTTGATTTTATTTGTCGACGAGATGGCCAGAGGTGCTGGTGGGAGACAAGCAAGTTTGCAAACACCGGCTGCATCCTCAGATGTATATTCATGAATCAGAGACCTGTTATGCCCACGCATGACTAAAAGCCAATCTAAGTTAAGCCCTTGGAACTGGATGTGTGCTAGAAAAGCTTCCCTGAGTCAATGGGAATTTTATAGACTTAGTGTTGTGTGGTCCAAGTTCAGAGAACATTAGGTGCAGAGTTATTTTACTGGAATGGGTGTACTGTCTAAGGTGTGATTTATGGGGCTTAAAGTTTGGTGAGAATTAAGTCATGTGGCGCATCAGGGTTGCCCTGAAAATAAAGCCAATTAAATATTGCCATCTTTATCCTTTCTTTTAAACAAGGGAAAGAACTAAGCCAGGGAAGAAAAACGAGGTGCAGAGCTAAATAAAATAATGCAGGTGAGAATTTGTACAATGTATGATGAAGAGTTCTTGTGCCAAGTGCATGTGTGCACGTGCACACACACACACACACACACACACACGCACGCACGCATGCACACACACATTTGTGAAGCCTAAGCACTGTATCTGAGGACAAAGAGCATACCTGTTATGCTTAACAGTTCTATTTATATGTCTGAAGCACATCATTGTAAGCGACACAGATGGGAAATAAGTACAAAGTTATTGTATAATTTTTCAAAATTTTATGATTACTTTCCTTATTTTTTCTTGACATAATGGCTCCTCTGTGCTGCTTGCAGGCCATTCATTATGTCTTTCATATAATTTTTTTTACCAGTTCAGCAGAATCTAATTTATTGGAGACATTCTAAAAAGTAGTAGGTAAACAATCCTACAGAACGAAACCAATTTATAAGACCGTGGAAGACTTCTGGAGATGACTCGGTGAATGCAAACATGCGGGAAATTTTCTGCTTTCTCTCTTTGCACACACTTGGCAAGAAGAAAGGTTGCTCTGAGGGTGGGATTGGATGGAAGTACAGTAGAACCTCTATTATCCAGATGCCTTGAAATCCATGACATGTGTTTGCCCTAGCAGGGCTTTTGAGATATAGTTGGGACATAAAGCATGTCCAGTACATAGAAGGGTCCAGATTTGGGAGGTCTGGATAAATGAGTTTTTCTTGTAAAACTGAAAGCCACCCACCAATCTTTGGAATATAGGGTTTATGTGCAATGGGATGTCAAGAAAAAAGGAAATGAAATTTGTGCTGTTTCCATGGATAAAATCTGGTTTAGAAATTAGACCAGACCTCTTGTATGTAAGGTAGTCTTTCACTACAGAATGGACCGTTGTGCTTTATGGTGTCACCAAGGAATTCTCCACAGAAGATTTTTGCTGTCTAGCTTTGTACTTCCTGCCTGCTGCGTTCTGCATAAATTATGTCATAGTCTAAGGACATGCAAGGGATAGCAAGTGGTAGCAGAGCGGGGGTGTCAGAAGTGTTTGCAATAGAGACAAATTACAGTATAGAAGAATTGTCAGGGTTTAAAAAATTTTTTAACATCTCAGTTCTTTGTGTGTCAGTTCAAACATATGTTCCAGTGAGTTGAATGAATCTAGCTTCACAGTGGTAGCAGTTTGACTTTACTTCATGGCTGTACCCCAAGGAATTATGGGATTTGTAGTTTTGTGAGGTATTTAGAATTCTCTTCTGTATCTCATCAAACTACAAATCCCTAGAATTCCTTAATATACAACCATGACATTTAAAGGTTCCAATTGCTACAACTGTTCAGTGTAGACACGCTCTTTGATTTATTAGGTAAAGGTATCCCTTACTTGAAAGTCAGTCATATCCCACTCTAGGGTTCAGTGCTCATCTCTGTTTATAGCCAAAGAGCCAGTGCTGTCTGCATCTGCAGACGTTTCTGTGGACATGTGGCAGGCATGCCTGAACATGGAGTGCACAGAACACTGTTTACCTTCCCACCCTATTTATCTACTTATAATTTCTTGCTTTCAAACTACTAGGTTGGCAGGAGCTAGGACAGATGACAGAAGCTCACTCTGTCATGCAGTACCTGGGTCTCAAACTGCTGATCTGCTGACCTTCCAGTTGTCAAGTTTTAGTGTTCATAACATACATAACACAAGTTTAGTATCTTATCCACTAAGTCACTATGACATTGAGTTGATTCTGATTTATTGTGACCCCTTGCAGGGTTTTCTAGACACAGTGTACTCAGACATGGTTTACCAGACCAGTTTTTCTAGGGTGCTCTAGGACTTGCCTCAAGGTTACATAGGCTGATGCTTCTCCTGGGATGAGTAGTAGCCAATCAAACTCACAACATCTGGCTCTTCAGCCAGGCATCCTGACTACTGAGCTATCCACACACATTCTTAGATATAGATAAGGTTGTATAAAAGGACGCAACCTGCAAGTGGGGAATTTTGCAGATGGCCTCATATTAAAATTAAAACCATTAAGAGTTGGCAAGAGAAACATGAAGGCCTCCAACCTATTTAAGTATGAACAGAACAGTATGTGATTATGACTCAAGCTCACCTACAGTTTGGCTGGATATGTGAAGAAATCTCACTTATACTTATAACGGGGCCATCTTAGTACAGTAAGACAGTCTGTTTAGACTGCCCAAGCTCCTGCAATAGTTCTCATTTCTAGCATGAGAATGAAATACTGTAATACCTTTTGCATTTACAGCATTTACTGCATTAATAATAATAAAGTTTTATTTATATACCGCTTAATCTCAGCCCGAAGGCGACGCAAAGCAGTTCAAAAATGAGGCATGCTGCCTGCATAGCAGGCAGCAGCAAAAACACAGAGATTTAAAGTACAATGAAGATACAATATTAGAAGAAACAATGGCAAAAGGCAAAAATACAATAATTACAGAAACATAATATAAAATGCAATAAAAAAACACGCACAATACCACGTCGGCAGTACCCCACTCCACTCATCCCAACCCCAGGCAAGTCCAAAAGAGAAGCATAGATGCTACCATCTCAACAGCTTCTAAAGTTCTAAATGGGGGACAAAGCCTAGAGAAGGAGGGCGGAAGCGACTCTCCACCGCCCAGCTGGTGCAGCAGCTGTCACCGCTTTCCTCCCCTCCCGCGTTGGTGAAAGGGTGTTCCCGGTGCCGAAAGCCTCTCCACTCTGGCTACGGAGCTCCCGGGTGGCAACAAAGTCCAGCCACCTTTTGAGCCCCAGCTGAGGCAGGGGGCAGTGGGTGGGGGCCCACGCCGAAGGTGTTGCAGTGGCTCCGGGTGGCTAGGTTGGTGGCAGCTTTTGACGGCCATGCCACGGAGAACGAGGCACAGCTGCGCTCCCACCTCCCTCAGCCCGGCTGGTGGGGGAGTAGTTCTGTTTCCAATGCTATGAAACAGAACTACAGCCTTTCACCCAAGCCAGTGATATTCAACTTTGGCATGTTTGAGGGATCAAATGTTTGTCGACAACAGCCACAAATGGCCAGCAAAGGGGAGTCAAAAGAACTGTTCATTTAGGGTAGATACCTGGGAGGAACTCCACTGCAACATTTGTGACATGAAAATGCTACTTCCACATGCTTCCAGGAGTGAAATAAGCACTCCCCCCCCCCCCCAAGGGCATTCAAGAAACAAAATAACCACCATTTTGAAGCTGTTGGGGAGAAACAGCCTCCCCCATCGTGCAGGCATCTAGCCCTCGAAGCTGACTGAGAGAGTGTGACCTGCCCCTGGCTTGAAAAGGTTGGGAACCTCTGCTCTAGACATTCAGTATACAAATCAAAGACACAAATTATTATTATTATTATTATTATTATTATTATTATTATTATTATTATTATTATTATTATTATTATTATTATTATTATTATTATTATTATTATTATTATTATTATTATTATTATTATTTAAATCTGGGTATGGGATCAGGTGGTTATGGCTCCTTACCATACTGATAACATAACGTAGTTGATATGGAGTAGGAAAAGGCAATAATAAGAATTATCTTAAAGTACATGTCTTTTAAAAACTTTGACCCATGAAATGTTTTTTCTCTGCTTATCATCCCTTCGCAAAGAAACTCATTTTAATTCTCCTAAAATTTGAAATTACAACCCTGTACCTAATTTTTTCCTTGTGCACCTAAGAGGTTTTAAATTACTGTGATATAATAGAACAAGAGAGCTCCTGTGGCATAGTAGTTAAGCTGTAGTACTGCATCCCAAACTCTGCTCATGGTATGTGTTTGATCCTGACAGGTTCAAGGTTGATGCAGCCTTCCATGTTTGGTAAAATGAATTGTTGAAGGTAAAATGCTAATTACCTTGTGTACTGCCCAGAGAATGCTCTAAGTGCTATGGGATGGAATATAAATGTAATTCCTGTTATTAACAATGGGATCAGAGTACTGTACTTGGACCCATCTTTGCCTTGTACATGAAATTAAAAAGAATTAAAACATACATTACTTCATGCTAACTACATGCGTTGAAGCTAGTGTTAGAAACAACTTGCACGTGGTTCTAAAAATAAAGGCTGGTAAATAATGCCTAAAAGCTACTTCCTCTGGGACACACAACTAATTGATTCGAAGCCACAAGATACCTTCCTCCAGGTTGGTTATCAAAGAGATGTTTGTCTCAACCTGAGCATCCCAGAGACTCATATAAATAGGACATATGGCTTTATAGAAATGTTTGTCAGGTTTATGAAATCGCTGGTGCTGAAGTGTTAACACAGTCCAGCAGTTCTCAATCAGACTTCATAAGTATCAGACACCACATAATGAACACCCACAATGTACTCTCCCTCTCTCTCAGTTGCTCACCTGAAGGAAGCCAATTTCAGTCTTTTATGCTTATTAAGGGACTTCACTCAGCCTGTTAGTATAAAGAGTGAAATAGGACTCACCAATCAAGAATACAAGGGTAACCACAATGCAAAAGTCTCCCTTGCTCAAAAGCTAGTCATGTCCGACTCTAGGGGGTGGCCATTTATGGCCAAAGAGCCAGTGCTGTCTGAGTCTGCTTCCGTGGTCATGTGGGGGGCATTACTAGATGCTGGAGCTCATGGAACACTGTTACCTTTCCTGCCAAAGTGTTGCCTTTTTATCTGGTTGCAATTCCTTGCTGTCAAAATTTCAAAGTCCACTTTGTGGCAACATTTTAATTAATCATTGTGCGTGTTCAAGTCAATTCTGACTTATGGTGACCCTTTCCAGGGTTTCCATGGAAGAAAAGACACAGAGGTTGTGTACCATTCCCTTCTTCTGGAGGTGACCTGAGACTGAAAAGCGTTTTTTCACCCCCAGGATGAATGTTCTCCCTGGAGGCAGGGTGGGGACTCGAAATCCCAACCCCAGGTATCTAAAACTCTCTAGCTAGGTCAATTTAAAAGGCACAAAAATGTTTTTTGCTTTTAAATCAGCCAAGTATCCTCACCAGGGAGGGACTGCAGTGGCTCAAGTGGCTAAGATGCTGACTGGGAGGAATAAGGTCAGCAGTTCGATTCCTGAGTACTGCAGGATGAAATGAGCTCCCGTCTTTGTCCCAGCTCCTGCCAACCCAGCAGTTTGAAAGCAAGAAATTGCAAGTAGATAAATAGGGACCACTTCGGTGGGAAGGTAACAGTGTTCAATGCGCTCTGGTGTCTAGTCATGCCTGCTACATGACCACGGAAATGTCTGCAGAAGCAGACAGCGCTGGCTCTTCAGCACTGAAACAGAGATGAGCACTAAACCCTAGAGTTGGATACGACTGGCTTTCGAGCAAGGGAAACCTTTACCTTTACCTTATCCTCACCAGGAAAGGATGTCTCAAAAAGCAAGAAACATGGGGAAGAATTACTTATGTCAGTAAAATCATATCATTTACAAGCATATTGAGACTTTTTAAAGGAAGGAGTTGCAATCTTGCAGATAGGGCTCATCAAGTATGTTTCTCAAAATCCACAGCCTTTTTTCTTGCTATTAGAAAAAGGATACTGTGAAGAAATGGGCTCACGGGGTAGTGAGAAAGACTATTTCTGGCTCCTAGCAGTGCCACGTCCAGGCACCCAAGCTCACCTCAGGCTGTTCTTGCCCTCCAGCTGGGCATAAGAGCTCTCTGCCCCTCCTGCTCCTTTCCACTCCTCACCAGGAGCACATCTTCCAAAAAGAGAAAGGGTTGTTGCACTAACTGGAGTGGTTGCCAGTTGGTATCTGAAGCCAGACATCTGAGAACTGGACTGAGCACCTCAGAGCACCCAGTGAATGTCACACCTCCAAAATGGGCTTACCATGGGGTGGTGATGGTGGTGGTGGATGTATTGTATTGCTAAAAACAAAACAAGATAGGACAGGAAAATGAGGCAAAAAAACACCACCACCATCCCACAACAACACTGTACCTTTACCCACACAAGAACACAGGGGTGGGAAGTAAAATGGCCAAATCACAAGTTAAACAAAAGGTGGAAACAAACGTTTCAGCCCATGCAAAAGCTACCCAACTTTGAAGGGAACAAAAGAGTGGAACATTGACAGCCTTGTGCAGTCCCTTGAGCGGAGGCCTGTTGGTGCAGTGGTTAAACTGTTGTACTGCAACCAAAAGGTTGTGAATTTGATCCTGGCCAGAGCTGAAGGTTGACTCAACCTTCCATTCTTCCGAGATCAGTAAAATGAGTTCCCATCATGTTGGGGGCAAAATGCTAATTAACTTGTGAAACACCAGAGAGCGTACTAAATGTTATGAGGAAGTATAGACGTGTGATTGATTTGCTTTGCTTTGCTTTGTACATCAGGCTAGTACATCAGTATTTCCCCTACACTAATGTAACTACTCTTTCCTGCACTCCACAGGGCAACCCTTCTGTAGCTTGGGTTAGATCACTGTCTTGACCCCACCCCACACCACATACGATCCATGCAGGAAAGCCAAATTCTTACCAAACTCCATGCTCTTTCTGGGCCACAGTTTTATCCCTCATCCCATTTCTGCTCATTTTATATCAAGGCCGTAGCCATGATTCTAGATTGGGGGGGGGGGAGAGAGTCAGGTGGGGCAAAAAAAATTCAGGAGGGGCAACAATGTCACAAACACATATATAACATTGGCATCCCAGGGTGGGTGGGTGGGGCAGTTAGCTCAGGAGGGTTTTTGCACCCCCTGCCCCCCACCCCCGGCTATGGCCCTGTATTATATTTATCTAGTGTCTTAGACTTCCACCAGTATTCTTATATTATTCCAATTCTGTATCAGGCTGTGAGGTCTTTTTTATTATTCCTGCAAGAAACACGTGGATATATTGGCTAATATTGCAGGGATTTCAGGGGATGTAGACAGGAAAAACTAGCTTGAGGCGTAATTCTCATTCATTTGGTATTACAAAATGTTCAATTTTCAGTGGGAAACTATTCTCTTAATTGTAAACAGGGAATAATTGTGCAAGGAACTTTCAGGGAATGAAAACAATCGAATGGGAGTCAAGGATCCAGTTACTATTCTGGTTTTGTGCCAGTTGATGCAATTACTGTAAATCTTTGTGGTAAATTGCTGCAAATTAAGAATCCAGCATCAATTTTAGTTGGTGCAGGACAAGTCTTGTCACTTGACATGCAACAGCTAATGTCTATTCTTCTTGCATCCATACTCTATTGAAGTATGTCACAATTGTATTCCACCAACAGATGAAACAAATAGCCTTTGGGTCATTGGTTCATTTCCCAAGATAAAAGTGCATTGGATGGGATGAAGAGTGAATAAAAGTTTTGCTAGATGTTTTGGAAGCTCTTGTTTGAAAGTCGTGGGCGTGGTGGGTGGGATTACAGGTCTGGTACATGGAGCAGAATTTAGAAAAGTTAATTTGGGAGATCATAGTTCCCTTCATTTCCCAGCCAACACAGCCACTGGTTGATTCCATTAGCTGTAGTCCAAAAAGTAATTTTTCCAAGCTGTGTTTGTGTGAGAGATGGGGGAGGGAGTAAGGCTACTTGTACTTGGTGGAAGTTAGTTAGTGGGACATGTAAAAGGATCTCTGTGAACATTCCTAAAGAAAACAGTGGCAGGCCAAGCATTGAGCATCCAGGCCAAAGATACTGCTTTCAGTCGTGTTTTGGAGGAGAAACTGGGACAGAGGCAGCTGTGTTAAAATGTTGCTTGCCCAATGTACTCTGGGGCTGCTCCTGTTTCAGTCACTTGAATCATATAGCATTTAGACAACAGAGAAATATGGTTTCATAAAATGTCCTTAAGCATTATCTTCCAACATGGGGTTTCTGCATCTCTCTTCATTTATTTGTGCAGTGGATATAGTGGTGGACCAGGACTCGGGAGATCAGGGTTGTGGAATCTTACTTGGGCCTAGCCATGGTAAAACCACTACTTAAATAGTTCACTTAACTTGAAAACTCAATTAGGGTCCCTGTAAGTTAAGACGCAATTTGATGGCACATTATACATTTGGTATGGAGCATGAAGCTGTATAGTCTAGAGCAGGGGTTCTCAACCTACTGTTGCAATCCAGTCCTCCTCCAACTCCGAAGAGGACCTGGATCAGGGGGCACTCCCTATGCCCATTCCAGTTCTGCCTGCACCCGAGCCCAGGATCTCGGCCTGCGCCTGGCCCAAGTCTGTTTTCCCCGGCAGCTGACCTGTCAGATCAGGAGTCTGGATCTGACAGTGATCAGCCCTCATTCAGGGAGAGGTCCAGGAAACAGCTACACCTGAGACACATGCAGGCTAGAGCAAAGCACCAAAGAAGGCTCCCAGCTGCTACTGATTAGCTGGGAGGCTTATAAGCAAGCTTCTTGTAGCCTGCCAGCGTCAGTACAACTCTTGTGCAAAGACCGACATCCTGTTTGACTCCAGACTGCCTGACCTGCCTGCTGTGACCCTGAGTACTCTACCAACCCTCACAATGCCCCCGGACACCCTTTGAATCAAACTACTCACTCAGACTACCGGTAAACAGACCTCGCCTTGCCTTTTGGACTTTGATATCTGCACTATTGTTGTGTTTTAAGGTTTATTAGGTATTATTTCAAATGGTTATCAAAAGATTAATTATTGCTGTGTCATGGACACCATGTTCCTGTTAAGCATTTCCATATAAGGCTAGGCCTGGTTTCATTATACTCGCCTGATTGGTTATCGGTACTCCTGCTTCCAGAGAAGCTAGGGTAAATGTATCTCTCTCTGCACCTGCTGCAGAGACTGTATATAACCAAGTGGTCTGCTCTTGCTTTAAGCCTTAAGCCCTGAGGAGCTAGACCAGGGCCGGGCCGGATCTACACTTCCCACTCCGTACAGGACGTGCTTAGCAATGTGCTAAACCTGGGTCTCCTCCATTATGCTATGCTTCTAGCCTTTGCCTCCTACATGCCAAGAATCCGGAAGGACTGATTCCACTGGAATTGTATAGCCATTTCTGTGTCCGGAGCACCTTGTAAGCTCATCTCCAAAAGCATACCTGTCAAGCGCGGCTCCAGACAATACAGGACCTGTGCAAAATGGTTCTGCGCAGGTCTGTTTTACGCATGCGTAAAAGCCGTTTATGCATGCGTAGAACGGACATGTGCAGAACAGTTTAGCGCAGGTCCATTGTACGCATGCGTAGAAGGCTTTTACACATGCGTACAATGGACCTGCGCAGAACCATTCTGTGCAGGTCACTTCTACGCATGCGTAGAAGGCTTTTACGCATGTGTACACTGGACCTGCACAAAACCATTCTGTGCTGGTCGGTTCTACGCATGCGTAGAAAGGTTCTACACATCCCCTTCTGCACAGAACCCTTCTACACATGTGTAGAAGGGTTCTATGCATGCGTAGAAAAGTTCTACGCATGCGTAGAAAGGACCTGCACAGAAGGGATGCACAGTAACTCCTTTCCCCCGCTGGCAAGATCCGGGATAGCGGCAGCTCCGGGCGGGAAAGGACGAAAATCAGCGCCGAAATACAGGAAATCCCACCCAATCCGGGATACTTGACAGGTATGCCAAAAGACTGTTGAATAAAGACTTGTTGCTGTTTTGTTCATCGTTGTCTGGACTAGTGCTTATAAGGGCCGAACATAACAACTATCCTCGAACAAGACACTCTGTGTAGTGCTGCTGTGTTGTGACCATGCCTGCCCAGGTGGGTCAGCACACCTACGGCCCAGGGGCTGGATGTGGCCCACAACACCATTTCATGTGCCTCTGGCACACCCAGAAGTGCCATGTGTGTCAGGCAGTGCAAAATGGCCATCTGGCCCCTGAAGCTGTCTGTGGGAGCGTGACCTGGCCCTTGGCATAAAAAGGTTGAGAACCCCTGGTCTAGAGCTGTGGTTCCCAGTGTGGATCCCACTCCCCACAGAGTGACTGCAATTCCCAGAAGCCTAAGTCAGTACATTGGCTGATCAGTGCTTTGGGGAATTGACGTAGGCTTCTGGAAATTGAAGTCCAAAAACCAAAGTTTGGGAAACACTGGTCTAGAGCCATGGTTCCCAATGAGAGGCACACGCCCCATCGGAGGACAATTTGATTTTTAAGGGGGATTCTTCAAGAATGAGTTAGACCAAGTTAATGGCCTTTTAGACTTTCTCCACATGAATAGTTCACTTTTTGAATAATAAGAATTATATGTCATAGAGAGCAGGGCATCAGGATTTTAGAGATGCTTAGGTGGGGCATGGCCAAAACAAAAGGATTGGGAACCACTGGTCTAGAGACGCATGCTCCCAGCAAAAAACCTTTCCATAAGCCCTTGATTGACCAACAGCTGTGGGTTAAGTGGAGAATAGAGGTGGCTAGAAAAGGTAGAGAAAACAGGGTGATAGAGCATACCTGTCAAATATCCTGGATTGGCCAGGATTTCCCGTTTTTTTGCACCGATTTTTATCATTTCCTGCCCGGAGCTGCCGCTACCCTCATATAATGCTTTCTCTACCAGGATTGACTTTTTCAAACTCATAAGATTGCTCAAGCTTAAGGTATTTTTAAGGGCTTAGAACTAGGGTCCCGGGATGAATTTAGACCTAATTCTACTTTTATTCCACAGGTAGATTGCCTGGCTATTGAGGTATTTCAGGACCTAGTGCTTAAAGATATCTGTAATACAGAGAATATGCATAAGAGGTTTTATAGGAATACTAGCAGATTTTGCCCGGCGGTGCCGGGCTGTTTTAAATGGTTTTGGAAGGGTTTTTTTTCTTAATGTTGGTAAAGAGCTGGGCTGTTTTAAATTGTGTTGTAAGGGATAATTTTTTTAGTAATTTATATAAAAAAGAGGTGTGTTGGTGGTTAGGGGTGGTTTTGGGTGTGCACAACCACCACATACAATACCACTCCAACCACCAACACACACATTAAAAATTCCTGGCAAGGCAGGAGTGTTGTGTGTGTGTGTGTGTGAGTGAGAGAGAGAGAGAGAGAAGCAGTGTGTGTGTGTGTGTGTGTGTGTGTATTGTCCCCCCAACCCTTCCAGAGCCAGGGGACCCTGCAGAGAGGGGATTCCCCCCCCTGCAGGACTCCCCGTTATTAAAGAGAAGAAACCAAGCTCTTTCTTCTCTTTTAAAACAGAGTGTTTGGGAGGGGGGGTGTATTCGATCTCCTCTTCCTGGTCCCCTGGGTTTGGTAGGGTTGGGGGGACAAAAGGGGTCTATCCCCCCAACCCTTCCAGAGCCAGGGGACCCAGCAGAGAGGGGATCATTCCCCCCAATAAAACAAAACACTCCGTTTTTAAAGAGAAGAAACCAAGTGGTTTCTTCTCTTTTAAAATGGAGTGTGTGTGTGTGTGTGTGTGGGGGGTGTATTCGATCTCCTCTCCCTGGTCCCCTGGGTTTGGTAGGGTTGGGGGGACAAAAGGGGTCTGTCCCCCCAACCCTTCTGGACCCAGCACCTTTCATTGCCTCCCTCACCCACCCCCTAACCCTTACCTAACCCTTATCTTTTCCTGGCTCCCTCCAGCTGGGTCTTTCAAAGTCTTTCCCTCCTGCTCTCAGCACACATTCCCAGCCTCCTCTGTGCTCACATCCCTCAGCCTGATTGGCTGAGGGGTTGCACAGTGCAAAGGACGCTGGGAATTGAAGTCCTTTTTCTTTGTTCACATTCGGGGGGCTCCTGCCCCACTGCCACATTTCTCAACCTGACAGTTACCTGCAAACCCGGTTCGGGTGAGTGCAGGGAGGCTCGGTCGGGGCTAGTGGGGCCTGGTGCAACATCCTTTGTCACATTCCAACGGTTAACGCACAGATTTATAGGTATAGATTTAGATAGATAAGATAGATAAATCTTTATTGTCATTGTCCTGCACAGAACAACGAGATTGGGGGGAAAAACACTCATCAACCCAAAAAAAACCCAAACAAAATACAACTATACAAAATTATCAACATACTCCCACCCCACATATACACATTTAACCCCTAAAAAGCTCTAAAACTCTAAAAACTTTAAAATATATATACAGAAGCTCCCTCATAGACTGCATTGCACTGCATTCAAAGCCAGAACCGCTTTTGGGTAGAAACTATTTCTCAAGCAGCTGGTCCTGGTCTTTATGACTCTATACCTTCTTCTAGAAGGCAAAAGCTGAAAGAGATCATTTCCGGGGTGTGTACTATCTTGTGCAATCTCTACAGCTTTCTTATAACACCTGGTGGCATAGATTTGATCTAGAGTGGGAAGAGCATGAATTATCCACTCCGCAGTCTTTATAACCCTGGACAGCATTGTTCTTTCCCTAGCTGTACAACTCCCAAACCATACACACAGACCATAGGTTAACACACTCTCTATGGTACAGTGGTAGAATGCCAACAGCAGGTCCTTTGAAAGATTGTTCTTCCTGAGGATTCTCAAGAAGTATAACCTCTGCTGTGCTCTCTTCATCAGATCTTTGGTGTTTGCTCCCCATGTTAGATCATCCCTCAGCTCCATTCCCAGAAATCGAAACACCGAGACCTGTTCCACACAATTCCCTTCAATAATAAGAGGCTGGATGTTCAATTTGCATTTTCTAAAGTCCACAATGATCTCTTTTGTCTTTTTTACATTGAGGAATAAATTGTTTTCCCTACACCACTCCGTCAGCATCTCAACCTCCTTCCTGTAAGCCGACTCCCCCTCCCCAGCAGTAATCAGACCAACCACCGTTGTGTCGTCAGCAAACTTGATGATCTTATTGCTGGGGTAACTGGGAACACAATCATATGTGTAAAGCGTGTACAGAAGCGGGCTCAGCACACACCCCTGCGGTGTCCCCGTACTTATACTGAGATCCGCAGAGACATGAGAGCCCATCCTGACCCGTTGGGAGCGATCTGATAGAAAATCTAGTATCCACCTGCATAAGCATGGTGGAAGCCCCAGATCTAATAAATTGGGCACCAGTCTATGCGGAAGAATAGTATTAAAAGCAGAACTAAAATCTACAAATAACAGTCTCGCATAAGTTCCTTGTTTCTCCAAATGGGTCAGAACAGCATGTAGGGCCGTAGCCACAGCATCCTCCGTGGATCTCTTTCTCTTATATGCAAATTGACAACGGTCAAGTCCAACTGGTAAACAAGCCATAATACGGTTCCGCACCAACTTTTCAAAGCATTTCATTATGACAGGTGTAAGCGCCACAGGGCGGAAGTCATTCAGACTATCTATGTTAGGCTTTTTAGGCAGAAGTATAATAGTAGAGGATTTCAGACAAGGTGGGACAGTGGCTTGGGCCAAAGACCGATTAAAAATCTTCATAAAAGTTTCTGCCAGCTGTTCTGAGCAGTCTCTCAGTGCCCTACCAGCCACTCCATCAGGACCCATAGACTTGCTCGCATTTATCCCTTTTAATATTCGCCTCACTTCTCCCTCTTCCAACCTGGCAACATTCCCTAAGGGGAGTAATGACGATGACTCTGGCAACACTGCTGGATCCACTGCTGGTGTCACCTCAAATCGGGCGAAGAAGGTATTCAGCTCCTCCACCAGAGAAGCACTGCTCTCTACAAGTGATGAATTACTGGGTTTGTAGTCGGTAAGGTGCTGGATCCCCTGCCACACTTGCCTGGTGTTGTGACTACTCAGGTGATCTTCAATTTCCCCTCTACACACAGCTTTTGCCTTCCTTATACCCCTCTTCAGGTTCGCCCTTTGTATACTATACAATACCCGGTCTCCAGTTCTAAAAGCAAAGTTTCTGGCCTTCAACAGTCTCTGAACTTCACTCGTCATCCAGGGCTTCCTGTTCGGATACATCTTTACATGCTTTTCCCTGGTGGCGTTGGCTGTGCAGAATCTAATATATTCCAGGACCGTTGATGTGTAGGTCTCCAGATCTTGATGGTCAAACACATTCCAATCGGTCTCCTGGAAACAGTCCTGCAGCTGTTGAGAGGCTCCCTCAGGCCACACAGTAACAGTCCGTGTTGGTATTGGGGCTTGTTTCCTAAGGGGTGTGTATGCTGGTGTCAAAAGCAGGGACACATGATCTGACCTGCTTAACCTCATATGCCCGTTTAATGTTTGTATACACCTTGTCAAGAGTATTCTCCCCCCTAGTTGCACATTTAATGTACTGATGAAATTTTGGGAATACTGCCTTTAAGTCTGCATGATTGAAGTCTCCCGCGATGATCAGCACGGCCTCTGGGTATTTGCTCAGTTTAGTATTGATGTTTCCATACAAAATATCCATGGCCATGCGTGCATTTGCAGTTGGTGCCACATACACCACCATTAATACTACTGCTGTAAATTCCCGGGGGAGATAAAAAGGTCTACATTTAATCATTAAAAACTCTACCTCCGGGGAACAGTGGCTATGCAACCTGACAGAGTCCATGCACCAGTTGTGATTTATGAAGATACACACTCCCCCACCTTGTTTCTTGCCAGAATCCTTTGTCCTGTCCAACCGGTGTGTAGTATAGCCTTGCAATTCAATAGCTGTGTTGGGAATGAAAGAGTTAAGCCATGTCTCTGTGAGTAGCAATGCACAGCAATCCCGAAAGTCTCCCTCAGCTCCAACACGCAGTCTCCACTTGTCAAGTTTGTTCACCAAAGACCTCACATTAGAATAGAAAATACTTGGGAGAGGTAATTTATAGAATTGTTTTCTTATTTTTGCCCTCGTGTTCACATGGCCATTACCTCTACAGCCTCTTTTCTGCCTTCGCTCTCTCCTCCTCCTCCTCCTCCACCTCATCTTCCTCCAGATCCGGTGATTTATGATTTCTGGAATCTTGCAAGCCCACAGTTTTTCACACATAACACAGTCTCCACTTCTGTTTCTATAAAACAACAATTCCTGATGGCTATAAATAACCCTACTTAACTGACCCTGTCTCAAAAGCAAGGAGCTCTCAGCCCCAGCGTCTGAATGCGCCGCCATCTTTACACCATTTCTTTAGCAGAGAAAAAAGCACTTGATGATCTAGCCAACGATAAGTCTATTACCATCAAACCAGCAGACAAAGGAGGGTGTGTGGTGATCCTTAATACTTCTGATTATGAGAGAGAAATTCAGAGACAACTGGGGGATGACAATTTCTATAAAAAACTCAACGGCAATCCCACCTCGAAAGTAGCTACTATATTAAGAACTGTGCTCTATGAGGGGTTGTTGTGGGAATGCATCTGGATTCTGTCAGGCTGCCTCTGACACATTTTGTAAACAAAAGCCTCTTTGCTTGCTATTCTCCTTATCTCTCCTTATTTGGGTTCTGACTTTCTGATTGATTATCTAGCTTAAGTTTCGTTTCTGGTATACTCTGCTTGAATAAGTTTCGTTTCTGTTATACTCTGCCTGAATAAAGAGTAGGGTTAGTATCCTTTGTTCAGCCAAGACGGCAGTCGTGTTTTCTGTCTATCTCTGTTCTTTCCTTACTCTGAGCCTAATGAAGCTGGACTTCGTGGACTCTTAAGTTTCTATCTTAAAAGATCTGATGATATAAACTGCTGCTTCATGAGACTGATTGAGAAGAGATCTTTACATGAATCAGATTTCTACAGGTTGTCCCTTAACTACATTTCAGATAAAACATTTGAGTTTTTGAATCATCCTTTTCCCAAAGTACCAGTTTTTTACACGTTGCCTAAGATCCATAAAATTTTGGAACATAGTCCACTTGTCCCAGGCAGACCAATCGTGACAGGGATAGGGTCCCTGTTAGAAAGGAGTGCTAAGTATGTCAACTCTTTTGTCAACCCATTCACCAGGGAGACGCCCTCCTTTGTGAGGAACTCCTCGGACTTCATTAACCAACTCAAGGGTGTTGTTGTGCCTACTGGCGCAGGGCTCTTGACCCTTGATGTACAATGATTATACACTAACATCCCTTTGGAGAAAGTAAGACCTATTGTAGAAACCACCCTGGATACCAGAAGATCGCTGTTTCCTCCTACGCACTTTTTGTTAGACCTCATGGATGTGGTTCTAGAAAACAATTGTTTCAGGTATAAAGATGCTTTTTTCTTACAAATTAAAGGGGTGGCAATGGGGTCTGCCCTGGCGCCGGCCATAGCAAATTTATATATGGTTGACTTAAAAAAAACCTTAAATTCTGGACAGTGTGGTGAATCCTTATCATGAACATATGATTGCATACAAAAGGTTTATAAACCTTTTTTATCTTTGATAATATGGATGTCATCCCCAGGTTCACTAACTGGATTAATACCCTAGATATTAATCTGAATTTTTCAGGCAACTCAGATAGTAATTGTATACCGTTTTTGGACATTTCTGTATATATAGCCAACAACAGACTGGGCATGAGACTCTTTAGAAAACCAACTGACCATAACTCATATTTAAATTATCGATCATTCCATCCTGCTCACCTGAAAAGAAATATTCCATTTGGCCTCCTATCCAGGGCTAAAAGAAACTCTACTCTAGATAGAGACTTTAGAAAGTCAGCAGAAATGATTAGCAGGTATCTTAAGGACAAGGGCTATCCTGATAATATTATAGAGCAACAGTTTCAAAAAGTTAACATGACTCCTAGAAGCCAATTTCTAACACATAGGAGTAAAAGTACCCTCTCCCAATTACACTGTTCGTTCGATTACTCTCCTCTGGCTCTTAAAATCAAAAAGGTAATAAGTAAGTTTTGGCATATTGTGGAGGACTTACCAGGGTCCTCACAGATTCCAGTATTTGGCTTTAAGAAAACTAAGTCTATTAGTAATTACATCGTAAGTTCTGACTCTCACTCTGGTCCTTCCCCTCTTTCTATCATTCAGGGACATTTTTGTTGCGCTGGTTGCGCTGCCTGCCGGTTTGCTCTCTAAGTAAAATTGATCTCCATACCGGGTAAACGATATGAGCATAAGCTATCAGGGTTCACCAATTGTAATTCTTATAACGTGATCTATGCAATAATTTGCCCTTGTAGTAAATTTTATATTGGTTTAAGCGGTCGCCCCCTGAAGGTTCGGATCTTGGAACATCGATCCCACATTCGCAGCCAAGTTATGACCACTCCTCTTCTTTCCCATTTCTCAGAAAAGAACCACACAGAAGATGATTTAAAATTTTTAGCTCTTGAAAAGCTTTCATCTAAAAAAATATGAGAAAACGGATATGGACAGACTTTTGATGTGCAGGGAAGCGTACTATATTCATCTATTTGACTCCCTCACACCTCATGGTTTAAATCATGACTTAGATCTCAGCTGTTTCCTGTAGCTTAGGGAAGACTAGTTCACTTTCAGTAACTGCATGATAATTAGTAATACCACAGCTGGGGTAAATTATAGAGTATAAATGAGGACGGAAACTGTTCTAAATAATGTCATAGGCACACATGAATAAACCTAGAGGCTGAGACGTGGTATATATACAGAAAATATTAATAAAATGAGATATACCTCATTGTAGAATTTATACACCTTGGAGGTAAGATTTTGGTTATTCTTGGATCTTTGTACTTGTATTATGTTGTAAATATTGTATAGTATTGTTCATGTAATAATGATGGTGTTATGTTTTTTGTAGAAAACCCAGTTGAAACTAAAGTGAAAAGCTGTACACCGGATAGCTTTGGTTTTCTATACTTGGAATAACGGTATTTGTGTTGGTGTTCCATACCTGAAGTAAAGGATTTTGAGTTATTACCTCGAAAAGTTTTCCATCACCTGAAGTAAAGGATTTTGAGTTACTTATATTTATGACTTTGAGTCATTTTTGCTGACGGATTTCTTCCTGCATATTGGTCTTCACCGTCTAGTCATCTGTATTGTGCTACCCCGTAATTTGGCAGCAGGGGAAAATGAGTTACTGCACATCCCTTCTGCGCAGCTCACTTCTACGCATGCATAGAAGGCTTTTATGCATGCGTAGAAGGCTTTTACGTATGTGTAGAAGGCTTCTGTGCAGACAGGGATGCGTAAAAGCCTTCTACGCATGCATAAAAGCCTTCTACGCACATGTAGAAGTGAGCTGTGCATAACGTTTCTGCACAGGTCTGTTGTACGCATGCATAGAACGGACTTGTGCAAAAATGTTCTGCGCAGAAACATTCTACGCATGCGTAAAAGCCTTCTACGCATGCGTACAACGGACCTGCGCAAAAACGTTCTGTGCAGGCCCCATAATCACCGGAGCTGCGCTTGACAGGTATGTGATAGAGGTTCCCCTTTCTTCCACCTGAATAATCTGTTATGCTTTGTTCAGCTACTGAACAAAAATGAGAGATTAGTTTTCCACTGCCTAAGGGTATGATCATACAGAGAAACGGATCGCATTTTGGACTGCCCGTGGAGCAGTCTCATTCAATATGTTTCATGGTGATCATATGAGATACAGTGAATTCAAATCAAATCAAATCTTTATTACAGTCCAAGACCAGCATAGAACAACAAAAAGAACAGAAGTTAAAAGGGAAGGGAGCAGGAATGTCACGTTTGGATCATATTGCTATTGCTTCTGATGATGCTCCTGCTACTCACTTGTATACAGTGGTGGGCATCAGCAGGTTCACCCCAGTTTGCCAGAACCGGTAGCAGAAATCCTGGCTGGCCCTGCCCATCCAAGTTTTGAAATAAAGTTGCCCTAATTTGGATGCAACACAGGGCTTTTCCCCTGGCCATACCCACCATACCACGGCCACAGAGTAGGTAGTAATTATTATTTTTAGCCCACCACTGCTTGTATATCTGCAGTAACAACTGTGGGGGCTCTCAGAGCCAGTTGGGGCTCTCAGAACCAGTTATATACAACTCAGAAACTTCAGGAAAACACACATATAAGTGAATCTGCACTTGAACTTGTGCTTGTGAATGCACACACACCTCTGCTCTTAGTCTTCTTAGCCTTGAAGATGGGGACTGGTGGAACTTCAGCTAGAACTTTACAAAGGAATTCTTAAGCAAAGATCCCAAAAAGGACAGGCTAACAAAGGTCCTAGACTAGAACACAGAAATTCAGGTGAGAAACAGCATAGAAGGATCCTCCAGCTAAATCCTGGA
Organism: Bradypodion ventrale; assembly: GCA_035047345.1. NCBI lineage: Eukaryota > Metazoa > Chordata > Lepidosauria > Squamata > Chamaeleonidae > Bradypodion > Bradypodion ventrale. Next base: position 177,306,538 of record JAWDJE010000005.1, read on the forward strand.
TTCTGAGGGGGCTAAGAGCACTTTCAGCTTAGAAATAGTGGAGTCAGACCAAAGAGGTCTGGCAGGGATCAGCGGGAGGCTGGAGGCTGCCAATTGCAGAAGGATTTAAGCAGAAATGGAGACAGCAAGGCTGTTCACCCCATCACCCTCAATCCCCAGAACCAATTATTTGGCTACTGTGTGACTTTTTCTATGCTTTCCAGCCAGGTTGACCAAAATGATCTGGTCCGCTTGTGAGCCATGTGCCCACATAACCATTTCTGCCCTGATCATACTGTTCCAGACACTGCTAATCTTCTCTGATAGTCAAGGGACAATAAACAGGAAGGAGAAGATAGGCAGAATATTAGAAAATGTTAAATATTCTAGGCTATTTGCTCTCCCAGACCTCCAGAAAATCTTTGTAGTATAGTAAAACCCCGTTTTACAGAAGACCCGTTTTACAGAAACCCCATTTTACAGAAGGGGTTTTTGTTTTTTGCTGAAAATGTGTCCCATTTTACAGAACGCGATTTCTCAGAGCACATTGTGCCTGGTGGGCTATAAAAGACCACCCACAGCCATCTGGGCCCTGTAGGCAGCAGTTGAGTGGTCTGGAGAGGAGTTAGAGTGTTATTTTTATTATGGGTGGTGGTGGTGGTGGTGGGTTGGAAATGTTTTTTTACAGAAAAATCAAGTTAAGGAAAAAGCTACGGAATGGACTATCACACCCACCGGTGACCAGGGGCAGTGGCAAGGAGGCTGGGTTGGTTCAGTAAGCTGTGGCTGTTTGAGTTGGCATACACATTCCCTCCTGCAGCATGTACTGAAGCCTCTCACATTATTATTATTATTATTATTATTATTATTATTATTATTATTATTATTATTATTATTATTATTATTATTATTATTATTATTATTATTATTATTATTATTATTATTATTATTATTATTACTATTATTATTATTATTATTATTATTACACCTTTCTTACCCAGCGGGCAACTCAAGGTGGTTCACAGCAATAACATACATGGAACAAAAAACCTAAGCAAGCAGCAGCAATAGCAATACAATAGCTACAAGATAAATAAACACATAGCAATGCAGCATAATCTATACAATCAATGACAATAATAGTAACAGAAATACAGTGTTCAATCACCACACAATATAATTTATTTTTTTATTTTTATATTCACATTTCTATACCGTTTTACTTCCCCTAAGGGAACTCAAAGCGGTTGAGATGTAATACAATAGCAGAGACATATCCAACATGTTATGAAACACTATACAACATATAGAATGCCAAAACAGCATACAATAGAATAAAGATATACCCCAAAACAGTCCTTCCCAGGGGCTGGAGCAGGTGTTGCCCATTCCTCACCAGTTTGCCATACCAGAACGGGGCTTCAAACCCCAATATTGGTGGCAAAGGCAGCAGCCACAGAGGGTCCCTTTATCCCCTGTGGGGGCTGGAGCAGGTGTTGCCCATTCCTCACCAGTTTGCCATACCGGAACGGGGCTTCAAACCCCAATATTGGTGGCAAAGGCAGCAGCCACAGAGGGTCCCTTTATCCCCTGTGGGGGCTGGAGCAGGTGTTGCCCATTCCTCACTGGTTTGCCAGGCCGGGAGGGGGCTCCAAGCCCTGGTGTTGGTGGTGAAGGCAGCGGCCGTGGAATGTTGCCCATTCCTCACCAGTTTGCTGAGCCGGGAAGGGGCTCCAAGCCCTGGGCCATAATGTCTTTTTCCAGATGTAAATGGGTGTATCTTGGGATATTCTTAATACAGTACTTGGAAACATCTTGCAAATTGGATGCCCATAGTGATAATCTACTTAGTTTGTGTATTGTTCTAGGATTACAGTGATGACAAACCTTTTAGAGAACAAGTGGGGCATGGCGAACTCTGTGCTGGGGGGGAGGAAGCACTTCCATTGGGCTGACGGGCAGAGGGGCAGGGCAAACTCTGTGCTGGGGGGAGGGTCAAAGTGCTCCACATGCCCCAGGGTGGAATTCCGTAACCAGGGTTTTAGGTTGGTAGCATGGAAATAGAAAGCTGCATGTTAAATCGTAATGCCTGATAAACTGAGTTCCACTCTTTCCATATGACAGTAAAGTTTTATTTAGCAAAGTATTTGAAAAAGACAAAGTACAGAAAACATAGAAATACAGAGTTAATCAAAGATTCGTTCTGGCATAGCCCCAGGCAGGACTAGCATCTCAGATATTTAGTCTCTTCTCAGAGATAGGGACAAAGTCCTAACGAAACTCGAGGTCTCTAGTCAGGAGCCCAATTTGATTGGCTTGATGCAGCTCCTTAAATAGGAAAGTTGCTCCACCTTGAAGGTTTGGTCTAGATAAGTGTAGGCTATGAAAAAGAGCAACTCCCATATCAGATAAGAGATACCAATCAAAATTAACCTCCCATTAAATAAGGATATCCAATGAAATCTAACCACTGATACGAGACTCCAATCAGAGAGATCTGCTCCTACCCCTCTTGTCAGGTAAAGGTGGAGTATATCCTGATTAGTTAGAGACCAGGGGGATTTCCAAGTCCTCCTGGCTCCCCACCTCTGCTCTGTTCTTGACTCCAAATAGCCTAAGATGGAGGCAGAAAGTAAAATGGATGCAGTTTGGTTCATGCAGATCATGACATGGATTTTCCCCCCGTAAAACGGGGTTTTACTGTATTAGAAATAAAAGAAGGTGGATCAATCTGTATTTCCTGTCTGCAGAAGAGGTATACTGTGAGAAACCTTTTTGGCTGGGGTAATCATAACCTCTATGTCATTTTTATAACAGTTGTTTATAGCTGTATACTTGACATTTTCTCTTGGGGCCTTGGCTCACTTTGGACCAGAGGCTGTACTCTTCTCAGCTAATGTTTTTAACTTAGACTTGCTCTTGGTCAGGCAAATTTTCCAGTTAAATCAGTCTATGAGGGCACATACATGTTTTTGGCAAGAATGAGTCTCTGCTGGGGTGATGCAATAATTCAATCTGAAACAATAAATTCTCAGCACCTGGACCCAAAATGTATTTAAGATATGTAGATGACATTGTTATCACCTGAATTCATGCAAAATAATTGTATTTTTTTAATCCCACCAGACTTTTACTCTATCATTAACCTGAACTTAGACTGCTCTACATAACAGGTATACTTTCCTGATGCCAACAGGATGCCAATTCTGCAGCTACAGAATTGATCTCCAAGCACAACAGTGTATTGAAAACTACTGATTGTTGTAGCATATGCCTGCAACTTAGGCCCAGAATGTACCATTGACAAGCCTCTGATACAACTACATCCAATCATATCCATAAGACAGAGACTCAGTTATGCAGCCTGGAATCCTGTAGCAAATGGTTAGAATAAAGTAGAAATTGCATAACTGCTGTGCATGATGATTCTGTCTGGCTATCTTACATTCAGATATACCTAGGTCGTGCACTTATTTGCATTATAGATGGATGGAAAATTGCAAAAAAATACATTTGCAATTTATTTTATGAGTGTGGTATTTTTGCAATACAGATTTAAAATACAATACCCGTCCATTGAGTTGGGGAAAAACAAATTGGCAGATCAAGCTGAGTGTCTGGCAGGCATATGCATGGCAGAAAAATTCCATATTTCTTTCATTTATTTATTTATTACCAAGGGCTGCCTCTTTCATATGTATTTTTTGCACCAGTCCTTTCATTTCACATGAAAAGGAAAGTATCTTTTTGGTATGTTCATTTTGGGTTTCCCATGTATATTTCCTGGCATTCCAAAAGCTCTAAAGAACCCTTGAAAGCTACTCCAAAAAGCAGAGGAAAGGCAATAGTGAATCAGTTATTCCAAAAGCAGGCAACAAGGCATGAGATGGAAAAATCATTATAACTCCACCAAAATATATTCCTTTAAAAGAATGAATACACCATAAATTAACCAAATAACATTTTTTTAAAAATCAGTCAAATGGGGAAATGACCTTCACCACTCCACACACAATGAAAATGTAGTTTTTTTTAAATCAAGATGGAAGCAAGTAGGGAGCAAGAGCAATCTAAGAGGGATAGCAATTTGATCTCAGTACACAATGATCCTACACACAAAGAACAACTGAAGAAAAAAAACTCACTGTGTTCTAGATCTTCTATATATTCACACTTCCCAGTCTCATTTCCTGTACATTCCAATTGGCTGTTGGCAACCAACATAAGTCATGCCACATGCAATGCCATTGGATGGAAAATTTATCAGTTCATTTGACTTACAAGGGGAAAAAGAAAGGTTACATATGGAGGATGAAATATATGCATATAAAGGATGAAATCTATATCTATAAAGCAAAAGGGTACTTTAGTATGTCCTGCATATCTTCGTACCCCTTGCAACCCACCCCCTGAAACCCCGGCGAGACCTGCCTGGCCCATACCATCCGAGAAAGAAAGGGGTCTGGACACTGTGGATGGGGCACCAGCCCCACCAGAGAAGATCACCACAATGGCAATGGTGTGCCTATGTCACAACCAGGTGCCCAGGTGCTCCTGCAGATGTGACCAGGTGAGGCGCCGCCGTAGGCGCAGCCTCTGCCCTGCTGCCCGATCAAGCCTCTGCCGTGCCGCAGGAAGACAGGGCTGGGTGAGGCGCCGCCGTAGGCGCAGCCTCTACTCTGCTGCTTCTGCCCTGCTGCCTCCTGGCGCACCACCTGAAGACATGGCCGGGCGAGGCGGCACCTTAGCTGCAGCCTCTGCCCTGCTGCCCAACACAGCCTGTGCCGCACCACCTGATGATGTGGCCGGGCAAGGCGCCGCTGTAGGCGCAGCCTCTGCCCTGCCACTGCCCCACTAAGCCTCCACCCTGCCACCTGAACATAGGGCCGGGTGAGGTGGTGCCATAGACGCCACCTCTACACTGTCTCACCACTAAGACTCCACTGCACCACCTGCAAAGAAGGCTGGGACCGATGCTCTCTCCTGCCCAGCAACTGCCACCACAACAACAGCCGCCCAAAAGGCACACATTGCCACAATGCGGCCAGTCTCGCATGCGCACACATCAACACAATATGGCCGGTCATCCAGCTGCCCAACCCCCTGAGGAAACGGCCATGCAGACCCCTTGCCCACCCTGGACCCCTCCCACCTAATGGAGCGCCATTAGGGGAGCCTCCAACCCTCCCAACCCCCGCCCGGGCGCAGCGGGGCACAGAATGCTAGTATAATATAAAAGAGAGAACACAAAAGGAATATGAAATTTTTGTGTAACCCTCTTTGTTAATATGGATCATTTTAGAAGCTCTTGTTTATGATCAACAAAGGAAAATGAAATGAAAATGAGACTCCTTTGTGTTTTTGCCTTTTGTTACAATACAAAAGGTGAACTAAAGCAAAGCTGATGAAACACTACTTGCATTTATCATGTGAGCACACTCAGAATATATCAACTGTCTTTGGCAAATTCTAGGCAATAATAATCCTCTTCCTGGCTTGGTCAGTACTTGTTTACAGATATGTTTTCCGCTACTCCCACCATCCCAAACAACTAATGACAGACAACGGGTCATATGATGTAAACATGGAGACAGAGACAAGGATCTTAACAATGCCATCTGTGTCTCCACATCTGTTATGGCAGAACTTTAACAGGCCTCTACAACATTGGGGCATGCTCACTTGTCTAATTTGATCTATGCCATCTTTTGCCAGCTCTGTCTCTTTGCAGGAAACCAAGTACTCTGACAAATTTAAACTATTCCTAACTTTGTATGTGCATCCTTTTCTTGCAAAAAGAAAAAATGCTGGCTGTTTTCCTTGGCATGTATATACTATTTCCATACATCTACAATACCACTGAAGGAAGTCCAGGAAAAATAATTTCTGAAACATTTAATGACTGTGCATTCTTCCTCACTACCACTTATGCCTGGATTTCACTCCCAGATAACACCATGATAGTGTGTAGTCTCTTTCTCTACTTTTCAAATTCTCCTTCAGCACTAACTTTTCCAAAATCTTACGTTTGACCTTCTGGTTTTCATAGATGCCCTCACTGGGTACCAGGGCCTTCTACATATTCAAAATTCCCAATCTCCCTCCCTCGGATGTTCTGAGAACTATTATATACAATATCCATTTGCTTGTATTTCATTCTTTTTGACCAGGGGTTCCCAACCTAAGGTCCATGGGCCAAACCTGGCCCAAGGTGCAATTTCATGGGGCCTCCACCTCTCCAAAGGCATTTGAGAAACAAAATGGCCACCCTTTGAAGCTGTTGGGACAAAATGGCCACCCCCATCGTGCAGGTAGGGCAAAATGGCCATCCAGCCCTCAAAGCTGACTGAGAGAGCGTGACCCAGCCCATGGCTTTAAATGGTTGGGAACCCCTGTTTTTTACCAGTGTTTCTCTATTCTTGCATTCATTTGGCTTTCTTTCCACATGCTATTTTGTTTCCTTTGCCATTTTCTCACTTTATCTATCCCTCATTATCTTGAGTGCAGAGACTGGCTTTTGCTTATGCTGCTTTAAAAAGATGGCGTTTTGTAATGCTACATAGTTGTAGTAAAACAGCACATTGATAAAACCATCCTCTTTCAAATGTCTGAAATCTAATTTTCCTCACTGCGAACTTAACCTGAACTCAGAGAGGAAAGAGTGGACTTTTATACATCCTTTATCCTTTATTGCACAAACTCTTCAATATTTCTCATCAGAGCTTTCCTTTATAATCCAGATAATATATTCCTTTGTATTAGATGTGCTCTGCTTCAACATACTATGGGTATATGCTCAATCTTTTGACAGACTGTACTTTGACAAACTCAGCTGTTTCACCATATGGAACCATTTCCACCTTCTTGTCCTTGTGCCCACTCTTTCCCCTCAAAATGATGATGGCATGTGACCGCTCAATTCATAAACAGGAGTTAGAGAAACCAAAGTTGAGCCATGACCACTGAAAGTTGGGTTTTGAGGGTGCTGAATGTGGAAAAGTGGGCTGATCTACAAACATGTGGTTTGTTACTATTGCTCTGAGCTAAGAATGATAAGTATGTTCACCTAAAGCTTGTGATTCTTTCTCAAGGAATAGGACATATTTTATTCTGCTAGAACTGCTATGCTTCTTGGTTACGGAAACCACTTGCTTTCCTTCTAAGTGGTGAGGTTGCAGGTACCGTAGACTGTTATTATGGTTGATCTTTAAAAAGTGGTAGATTCCACAAAGTCCCTGCTACCCAATAAATATGCTTACTTACTGTAAAAAGGGATAAATATAGCTTCTTCCACCTGTAGCACCACCTAGCGGAAGAACAATAGCATGCTTACGTTTCCAGTTTGTAAACAGGTTTATGGCTAACCACCATAACTGGCATCTGCATATGATGTGTCACTTATTTCTCTTCCCTTTTCTCCAGTGAAATGTATGTGACCATAAAACAGATTCACGTCCACAGTTTCCACTTTACCTTTCACAGAAATGTCCAAACCAGAATTAAACTCTGTGCTAAACTCCTCTCCCCTGGTGCCTGGGCTTGGGCAACATACTGAGTTTGCACATTTCCATTCATGGTGATTTCAGGCTTCTGCTTTTTGTTTTGTATGTATTCTTTTTTATTTTGACACAGTTTATTGTTGTGCTGTTTAAGATTCAATCTTCATTGACACCATGTTTCAGGACTAGGAGCCAACTTCATATAGAATCATATCTGACTTACAAAGACACTTTAAATTCATTTAAATTAGAAGGTTTCATAGAGCTGAACTACCTGAATAAAGCAGTGAACTGTGCTCCCAATGACCCTTAGTTTTCTCCCAGAAGCACAACCCATTCAAGACATATCTGGCCTCTCTTTTTACCTTGATACGCTGAGATCTCACATTTACATATCTATGGGAGACAGAGAATGGGAAACCTAGTTCTGATGCAAACCTATCACATCTGTGTAGGTTTTCCAGGTCTCAAGGGGACAACAAATGCCCTATATACACTGATAATTTGCAATTGCACCCATGAAACTGGTACAGTATCCTAGTGTTCACATAACACTAGTGCAGAAAACAGTGTGCAAGAAACCTTTGTTATCTGGGTTTTTCACCCTCAGGAGGTGAAGATTTTTTGTTCTCTTTTGTTTTAGTGTAGGCTCTGATTGCACATTTCTCTGCTGATTTATGGACTCTGTGTGTGTCATTTGATACCATTTTCCTATGAGTTTTTTTCCTTTTTCTTTTTTGCTAGTCAGTCTCCACCCTCCCTTCCCCATGAACGGGTGAAACAATGATGATCTGGAAGAGAGAGTAAAGTAGATGGGGAGAAGACAGGGATGGTAGGCAAAAGGGGAGAGTACTGTGTGTTGGGAGTGTGATGTCAGCAGTACCAGGATGACATAGCGCTTCCTAGTATATCCAGCAACAAATACCCGAGGTGTGAATGCTAATGCTGGGAAGATCTATTCAATTCTGCAGTAAATCATACCAGAACACAAAAATAAGCAGAGTTTAAACAACTCTACAGATGATCCCTAAAGTTTCAGGGAATTGCTATATTTTCTTGACTCTCTACACAAGGAGATAAATCTCAGAGTGACTTGTGACAGAAGAAGAGAAAGCATGATTACATTCTGTGTGGTAGTTTTAATGTTATGGTGTTGGCCTCTTTCATACTGGTGCCACAACTAATTGGTTCGCAACAAGATTCTTACACGTTATTCATGTAATATTGTTTAGGAGATAGTGAATGACACCTACATTGTTTGTCTTGCTCTGACATTATACATCCTATTTTGCAATACAAAGGCCCAAGTGATATCACTAGGACCCAATTGACGGTCTCAGGCTTTGGCCCTAAAATCCCAGGGAATGTGAGTGAACATGACTTGGCAAACCAATGCTGGCCTATCTTTACAAACAGGATACCTGACTGTTCATAAAAGGAACATTTAGTAGAGATTCTACAAACCTCAATCTCCCTACTCTCTGGGAGGGTAGTTGTCCTGTTTTTAAAAAATATTGTCCTGTTCTATACACAGAAATCCTTTAATCTTCTCATCAGCCATTGCGAAAAAAGTAGGTTGGGCTGTACAAATAAATCCAAGGCAGCCAATCCCTAGAGCAAGTGTTGATTGCTTCTTCCCACCATGAAAATATAAGCTGGGGGGTTGCTGTTTTATAACAGCTTTAGGCATTGTGAATTCAGTTTCGCAGTGCAAACCTGTTCCTTAAAAACAATGGTTTCTTTATTAGATAACCATCTTAAGTGATGCAACACTTTTGAAGTATAGTCAATATAAGGTGAGGCTCTTCATTCTTCGGCAAATTTGAAACCAGTGAAGGTATCAACAGCTAAACCACCTCTTAAAACAGGATTGCGTGACTATCGTGCCTATTCAGCCCACCAATTTAGTGTGGAGATTGGAATTAATGAGAAGCAAACTAACGTAGCAGATTTGTTCACATGGACATTGTTAAACAGTGCAGTGTTTATTCAGCAGTCCTTAGGCTTAGCCCAAATTTCTCAGTCCTTTCACTGTGTGCCAGTGCAAGCTACTGCAAGAATGAAGTGGGTATTCCAATATGTTCACAAGGAAAATCTAAATTTTCATCCACTCTATTGATATGTATCAAATAGTTTTTAATATTTACATAAATCACTCATTCATTCATTAATTGGGCAAGGGAAAAATGTGCATCAATGTGAGAAAGAAGCACTGCTCATCTTCTCTCCCACATAAATATCTCTTCTAAGATAGCAAAAAGCCATATAACACTTTCAAGACTAATAGATGTTATTGTTTGTTATATTTATACCCCACCCATTAGCATGAGCCATGCTGGGCGGCTTACAAATGTAGTGCAACACAAATACAGTGAATAAACACAAACATTTTTTCTTGGCATGAGCTTTCTTTGGGACTATAGTTGGCTTGGTCTACAAAAGTTTAGGATACAACCAAGACAGCCATTTAGTTTGTGTTTCAGACTGATTTTTAGCATGGTATGTCTGGTTCAATCTTTTTTCCAGCAACCAGATGATGAATGGAAAATTGTGAACCAGTTTCCCTGACTTGTACAAATTGCAACGGAGACTGGTTGAGTGGATAATGGAGGCAATGGGTACCTTTTTAAAGCAAATAAGTTTTTCATCATTTCTAAAGAGGCAGTGAGATAAAAAAAAATTGAAAAGCTCTTCCTAAATCCAATGGATAATTACCGGTTCCTTTTCAGTATCTCACTTTGGGGTGTATAGTGGAGTTCCTTGATGAGATGGATTATGAGATGGGAAAGAGATGAGGTTAGCTGCCTTTGTAAATGATCTACACTGGCATCTCTGTGATTGTTGTCATTGGATGGAAAGCCAGAACTGACAGGGAATGGTATTTCTGCTGTTTGGCTGGAGTTGGTGGCTTTTTTATCACTGACCACAGTATACGTCTGGATTGACTCTCTGTGATAGGAATGGGGAGAGAAATAAATGAGATACCAGCTTTGTAATTAGAAGGGGATAAATGTAGTAATCAATTTACAATTAATCAAATGAATTCTGATGAGCAGTCAAAAAACAAAACAAAAATGAGCTGATCTGTAACTTCCAAAGTCATTTTATAGTAACAGCTCCTATTTTAATTTGCACAACTCCCACCAGCGATTTGGATCTTCACTTTGTCTTTCCTTCCAGAATATGCAAGCCACTTTCTCCCCCACTTGCTGCCTACCACTATTCCAGTTGTTGTATTCCACACAACACTTAGGATCTATTTTTTTAAATCTGAGTGCCAAAAAGAGGACATTTACCAAAGCACCACCCATGCCTTTGTATATTGCCTATCTACTGAACAGTATTGGAGGAGGAAGAATTTCTCTTGCTGCAGCGCCATATTTTTTTCTGTGGCTATGCTGCTTTCTCTGTCAACTGATTACCATGTAGATCACCAGGAACAGGATACCCCTCAAACCCACAGCTGTTCATGCTAGCAGAAGAGATGGAACATTGAACTGATACTCCTGAAGGAACACAACATGCTAGTTTAAAAGACTGGGAGGGGGGAGATTAAGAGTGCAATCCTACTCAAGGATGTTGTGTTTTTTGTTTTTTGTTTTTTTGGGGGGTAGCAATAGGCAGAAACCTCATCAGCCAGCAGAAATTCTCTTTTGCCAGGACAGATGTCCTTGTGCCAGAAGACCCTTCTGTTGCCAGTTGATTAGTTGATTGATTGATTTCATTTCTGTATTGCCTATCTGACTAAGCTATCATTCCAGATGGTGAACATACAAATATAAATACAATAACAAATACAATACAACAACCCAACAGTATCAAACAATGTAACTCCATGTATAAAGGTAAAGGTAAAGGTTTCCCTTGCTCGAAAGCCAGTGATATCCGACTCTAGGGTTCAGTGCTCATTTCTGTTTCAAAGCCGAAGAGCCAGCGCTGTCTGCTTCTGCAGACATTTCTGTGGTCATATGGCAGGCATGACTAGACACCAGAGCGCATGGAATGCTGTTACCTTCCCACCGAAGTGATCCCTATTTATCTACTTGCAATTTCTTACTTTTGAACTGCTAGGTTGGCAAGAGCTGGGACAAAGACGAGAGCTCATTGCAGGCGCACCCCCCCAATAACGGACACAGACAACATTGAAAGTGGATAACAGCAAAGGGCCACATTTATTGATTCAATGCCCTAGTCCGAATTATAAATTTGTATTGGTAAAACGACCAATCATAATTCCTAAGGCAAGCAGGCCGAAGTAACACTGGTAAGGTACCACCCCAAAATTGCCAACGGCAATTGGTTACAATGTATCAATTTGTATCAATTTGTTTGTCAACAACAAACAAATTGTTGACCGTAGTCAATAACTAACTCATGACCCCACCCTCTGACGCGTATCCGTGAAATCACAGGGGTGATGCATGCTGGTTAGCAATCACCATCACCCCATCGCCTGGTTCGTCGTTGACCGGACAACGTTTAACTAATTTATTCCTGTCTAGTGTTGTCCAGTCAATTGCGAACCTGCCGGATACTTGTGGGTCATACTGTTTACCTTACCAGTGCTACCCGCCCATGTGACCAAAGTCAACAGTAGTAATGGAGAAAGACCCCTATATCAAACCATAGCCACAGTGTGGGGTGGGCAAAAAAGCCAGGACCCGAAGCCAATATGGGTCCCAACCAAAAATTCCCACCCGGCCCCGAAGCGACCATAATCACACTGTTAACTAGGGAGGGGGTGGAGGGGAAAAACTTCTCCGCTCCGTCGCTGAGGCAAAATGGCAGCACGGCTGCCTCGTGGCCACCCCTTTTATCAAGGCGGTGGCCACGCCCCTAACTACCCGGATTCTCTGTCCTGTGGGGGGGGGGGCCCGCAAAGGGCGCGGCGGCCATTTTGGCGCCGCGCTTGCATTGCAGGCGCACCCCCCCAATAACGGACACAGACAACATTGAAAGTGGATAACAGCAAAGGGCCACATTTATTGATTCAATGCCCTAGTCCGAATTATAAATTTGTATTGGTAAAACGACCAATCATAATTCCTAAGGCAAGCAGGCCGAAGTAACACTGGTAAGGTACCACCCCAAAATTGCCAACGGCAATTGGTTACAATGTATCAATTTGTATCAATTTGTTTGTCAACAACAAACAAATTGTTGACCGTAGTCAATAACTAACTCATGACCCCACCCTCTGACGCGTATCCGTGAAATCACAGGGGTGATGCATGCTGGTTAGCAATCACCATCACCCCATCGCCTGGTTCGTCGTTGACCGGACAACGTTTAACTAATTTATTCCTGTCTAGTGTTGTCCAGTCAATTGCGAACCTGCCGGATACTTGTGGGTCATACTGTTTACCTTACCAGTGCTACCCGCCACACGGAGGAGCTTCACAGAAGACCTGACGCCCCCCCCCAGACCGTCAGCTCGGTCAACAGGCCTGCTCGCCAGTCACCCAACAGGAGGTCCATACCTCCTCGCGACAGATGGACCCCATCCCCTGCATAGAGGTCATAATTTTGCAGACTAATATCGGGGTGATGACTAACCCGCCCCCAAGCCCTGGTGGTAAGAAACCGCGCCACCGCCTTGTTGACCGCGCGCCTCGCGCGGTCAAGCGCAAGGAGGTTAACGCCCCCTCTGTAAGAGTGGCGCGGAACAATGTCCGACCAAACCAGGGTTGTGGCAGGCCAGACATAGTGCAAGTAGGCGAGTTCCTCGCAAATCGCATGCTTGAGCGATAAGCCGGTGACCTGGCCCAAATCATTGCCCCCCAGGTGGATAATTAGAATGTCAGGCGGGTCAGCCCCCAGGCCAGAAAAAAGGAAAGGCCTCAGCTCCTGCCATAACATCCCAGGCTTACCATGCCATGCGAGACTGGCGTGGTCACCCAGTCCCAGTCGGGGTCCCCACTCTGTCGCCGCAGCGTAACGCGCTGCCCTGTGCACATAGCTGTGGCCCACCAGCCATACTGTCACCGGTGTAATACGACACCCAGGGTCTGCAATAAAATTGAGAAAAAAGGAAGGTAAGGTGACTGAATTGGTACTCATGGCGGGAGTGGGCGCACATAAAACTGAAAACACTGTGAGCCCCACCTCCCCATGCTGCGTATGTCAGCCCCCGAGTACCCAAAAGCAGCTGCTGTAGAGGCTGCACCAATACGGAACGAATGTGTGCCATAACGGGCACCTGAAAAACCCACCCTGGTGAGGGCTATGGCTGTCACCTTCCAAAACTGAAATTTAGTAAGGGGAGACCCATCTTGGTGACAGAAAAACGGGCCGTGGTGCCAGCCACGCAGTGCCAGGTACTCCTGTAGGGCACCAACCGGACAGATGTCTGCCAAAGAACACCGTAGCAGTCTTACTCCACTGCCTACGCCGTGCTGATCTGTTTTTGAGGAGCGAATCCTCAACTGGGCCCAGTCTTTGGCAACGTAGACATCTCCGAGTTCCAGTGCCCTACCACTTGCATCCGCCTTAGACAGCATCACGAGTTCGCTGACGCGGAGCGCTCCAAAAAATGCCACCGTTGTGGCTGCATGAAAAAGGGCTGCCTCATAATGATCAAAACAGAGGCCTGGCCAGCCCCGGGCCAACTGGGTAAGAACCCCTGGGGAAATAGGGTGCCGGTCGTCCGGGCAACGCCCGCGCTCGCGCACCCACCCCTCCAAAACGTGTCTCACGCGGAAGTCAGAGGTGGTATCCACATGACCCCCTACTTTGGCCATAAAAGCCAACGCCGAGAGCTTGGATGCTATGGTGCGAGGTGCAAGGCCCTGTGCATGGAGGTGGACCATGAACCGCAGTACATGGTCCACCGGAATAGGCCAGGTCTCTGGCAAGTGAAATTGAGTGGCAAAAACCCTATATGAACTGAGTGCTTGTTGATACGCCTTACGCGTGCGTGGCGCCAGTGAAAGGCCAATCGCCCGGTTCACCTCTCCTTGCCAATAGTCCACATCTCGTCCGGGAGTGGCGAGGGAAATTCCTCCGCATCCGGGGCCAAGGCGCGGAACCGGGAGATCTGCAGGCGGGACAAAGCATCAGCAATATCATTATTAACCCCTGGGACATGCCTGGCCCTGAACAAGACATTGAGGCGCAGGCAGCGCAGCACAAAATGGCGCACTAGATCCATAACCCTGGGCGATTTAGAAGTCTGTGCATTGACAATGTGTACCACAGCAGCATTGTCGCACCAAAAATGCACTACCGAATTAGCCCACTGTTCGCCCCATAGCATCAAAGCCCCCAGAATGGGAAAAAATTCCAGGTATGTGAGATCCCGCAGGCGACCTGTGCCTGCCCATGCCGGTGGCCACCCACCATAGGCCCACTTCCCATTGAAGTACATCCCATAACCCAGGGATCCTGAGGCATCAGACTGGATCTGGAAATTGGGGGAAGCCAGGAGGTCCGACCTCCAAAATGAGACCCCGTTAAACTCCCTCAGGAATTGCAACCAGACGAACATGTCTGCCCTGATACCCCGGGTGAGCCTAACTCTGTGGTGGGGCCTGGATAACCCTGCCATGGCGTCGCATAAGCGCCGGGCAAAAGCCCTGCCCGGTGCGACCACCCTGCAGGCAAAATTAAGGTGCCCATGTAGCACCTGGAGTTCCCTCAGGGATGCCTTACGCTTGGCCAGCAATTCCGAGATAAGGGTCACTATCCTGGACACCTTATCGCCCGGCAACCTAGAAGCCTGCTCTACTGTGTCAATCTCAACCCCCAGGAACACTAACTTGGTCGATGGGCCCTCGGTCTTTTCGGGCGCTAAAGGGACACCAAGTTCCTGCATTAGCGTCTGAAATGTATTGAGGAGACGTGCACACGTGTCCCAGCCCCGTTCACCCCCGAATAAAAAGTCATCCAGGTAATGGGCTACAGACCGGGACCCTGACCTGCGGACAAAAGCCCACTCTAGGAAAGTACTAAAACGCTCGAAGGCCGAGCATGATATGGAGCAGCCAAAAGGCATGGCCTTATCAAAATAATATTCCCCTTTAAATTTAAAACCCAGCAATTCAAAGTCACCCGGGTGCACTGGCAAGAGGCGAAAAGCTGACTTAATGTCGCACTTGGCCAGCAAGGCACCCGGGCCACACGAGCGCACCATGCGCAGCGCATGGTCGAACGATGTATACCTGACCGAACAAAGGTCATCAGGTATAGCATCGTTGACCGATCTGCCGGCTGGGTAGGACAAATGATGAATAAGGCGAAACTCACCTAGGGACTTTTTGGGAACCAAACCCAATGGTGAAACCTTAAGGTTGGGAAAAGGGGGTGCAGGAAAAGGTCCAGCGACCCTGCCCGCGTCTAATTCCTTTTTAATGCTGGCCGCAGCCACCTCCTCCCTTCCTCTGAGGGATAACAGGTTGGGAGCGTCCTGAGGTGATCTAACACCCATAAAAGGGATACGAAATCCCTGCTTAAAACCGTGAATGAGATACTCTCTGTCCTCCCCCTTTGGGTACGATGCGAGCCAGCGCTCCAGCATGTCCACCTTAATTGGAGAGGGTGCCTTTTGGAGAACTAGTTCCCTCCGTGGCAGCCTTGCCAGCCCACTGTCCACCCCTCCCTCTGCCTCGCGCCCCCCCAGGCTTGGGACAAGCCGAGGCTGCGTGGGGACCAGAACACGTGGGACACTCATGCTTATACCTGCAGTTCTTTCGATTGCAGGAACCATTTGACGAGAAAGTCCAGCACAGCAGGCGGGCTGGAACCCCCTGCCCCGCCGGTTGGCGGGTAACCTGCGCTGGAGCTGCTCGCTGGACCGCATGTCCACAATGGTATCTATCCCCCGGGGCAGGGCGTGTGGGTGTCATATACAAGAGCCACAGTCTCTGGCAGGGCTCATCCCATCTCATCTCGGGATGGAGGGGAATCCTCATACGGAATTCCTCATCATATGCTAGCCATGAGGGGCCCGGGAAATCTACCATCGCCCTATATATGTTGTCCAAATATTGGACCATGGGAATAGCTAGATCCGGCCGCGCCCTCAAATATACCGCCATATATATCAAATAAGCGGGGAGCCAGTTAGCCCAGGTACGCGGCGGCTTGCGGCGGCGTGCCTGCTCCTTGTCCTTCTCATCCTGACCCTCCCTTTCTTCCTTGGTGGGCTCTCTGTTCAGGAGTGAGAAGATATCTACATACTCACCCCTCCAAATCTTTTCTCTGGTAGCCTGTGCCAAGTGATCGCCCAGTGGCAAGGAATACCCTGCCGTCGGCAAAGCCGAAAAGGGGACAACAGGCCTGGTAAAGGGAGCCGGAGCTAACCCTGCCACCCCCAAGACATTGCCAGCAGTGTAAGAGCCTAGGCCCACCCCCGTGGGCATGGTGGCAGTCGTTGTCGCCGGGTGGGGCACCAGAGGGGTAGTCCCCGCACCGCCCGAGCGAGGCCAAGGCCACTGAAAGGCCCCCCCTATATTGGGAATATGTGTAGATGTACTCGTTTGCACCGTATACTCACATGCTGCACCCCCGTGGGCCGCCCCCACCGGGGGTTCTGGCCCACTGGGGGCGTCGGAGCTCACGACCGATGTAGAGCTCATCACCGGGGCTTGACCCGCACCAGGTTGCTGGCTGGGGAGCTGCGAGGCAGTGGCCGTAGCCGCGCCACCCGCCTGCCGCAGCTCAACCCTCCCCGCCGGCTGTTGTCCTGCTGCCGTTAGCGCCTCCAAAGGTACCCCAAAAGGGGCACCTGCCTGACTGGCCCGGGCCAAAGACGCCTCGAGGGCCGCAATACGTGCCAGTAAGGAGTCCACATTAACCATGGGTAAAGAGCCGGCCGGCCCACCTGATCCTTGCATGGGGACAGGTCCCTGCACCCCAGGGGCCGTATATTGCCATTGACTACCGCCGAAGCCCGGGAGGGCTGGTGGATTAACCTGCCAAGGCAGGGAGCCGGGCCACCCCCCAAGGCTAGAGGGCCCCGGGAGAGGCTGCGGCCCAACAGGAATAGGCCCAACCGATTGAGCAGGAGGATGAGCGGTGCCCACCGCTCGCGGGCCGCGGGCCGGAACTCCCTCCGCGCCCGCACTTTGATCGGGCCAAGGGGCGATAGCCCCCATGCCACCAGCCCCGGCCGGGGATGGCAAAGGTGGCTGCTGGGGAGGCGGCACCGCGGTCCTCCGACCCGGATTACGCCTCCGAACCACCCGAGCTGCATTCGCAGCAGCCTTCTTTTTGGAAGGCATCTCACCGCAGCAGAAAGGGAAGCTAGCTAGTAAACGGAACTAAAAGGCTTCCCGGTAGCACCAACGAGCGACGGAGACGCAGGGGGAAAAACTTCTCCGCTCCGTCGCTGAGGCAAAATGGCAGCACGGCTGCCTCGTGGCCACCCCTTTTATCAAGGCGGTGGCCACGCCCCTAACTACCCGGATTCTCTGTCCTGTGGGGGGGGGGGGCCGCAAAGGGCGCGGCGGCCATTTTGGCGCCGCGCTTGCATTCTGTCCTGCAGTACTCGGGAATCGAACTGCTGACCTTCCACCTCCCAGTCAGCGTCTTAGCCACTTGAGCCACTGCAGTCCTTAACTCCATGTATACACCTCTTATATCTAAAAAAATGATAGTAATAGTAAACTTGTAACCAAATGTGGTTGCAAAATCAATTAGGGGACAGGATGTTAGCCCTTTTTTTAAAACGTTCTGCCTTGGCCAACTTGCATAATGCAGGGAGGAAAGAGACCTTCCAGACATGTGGTGGAAGGGAATTCCATATTGATGGAAGCAACATCAAGAAGGCCCTATTTGTGGTGGAAGTCTTACTGGCCTCCTTGGAAGGTGGGCACCCACAGTTGGCACTCTTGGGAAGATCTGGTTGTCTTGGAAGAGTTCATTGGAGAGAAATTTTCTGCCAGATCTTTAAAATCTCTCAGAAGAAGGACCTGATAGCAGAACTGCTCTGCTAGCTAAAGTCTGCAGGCAAATGAATTTTAAAAAGCGTTGGACTAGGGGTACAAAACTGCATTATGTCATATTTAGTTTGTGTAAGGACTAGGTGTGCAAAAATCTGCTTATCTACTCCTGAATTTGAGCAATGTAGTGTGATGAGAGTCTTAACCTCCACTTTTTAATGCTCTAAGGGAGAATTTAGGAGGAAGAAATTGGGGTCTGGGGATGCACAGCTCATGGCATATACCTTATTGTCTGAGGCAGGAGCCCATAAACTGTTAAGGGTTCTGCCTGCTTTCCAGCTGCAAGAGTCCCTCAGAGGTTAATTAGGACTGGAGGAAGTTCTTTTCTTCCTCTCTTAATAAATCCACACCCTTGGACATCCAGCTTCAAAGGCACGGAATCCTTCATGAGTGAGTGTCTTTTGAGTAGGGGGAGACTTTCCATGTGGCAGTTGCCAGATGATCCATTCCTAGACCTTTCTGTCTAAATGCTTAGTATAGAAATAGTCCATGGCTACGAGTGGGTTCTGACACAAAATTATTATAGACTAGGAGAGGTTGCCTGGCATTGCCGGGCTGTTTTAAATTGTGTTGGAAGGTTAAATTGTGTTAATGTTTTTTAAAAATTGCTTAGTCTGTAATTTTAATTTTTAAAATGTTTATTTATGCAAAAAATTTTTGGCTTGGCTGTTATTAACTGTGATCTGCTTTTTTGGGGTTTTTTGAGGATTAATAAAAGAACAAAGTATGATATAATTTTTTCAAATTGTTTTATGTAAGCGAATAATGTTTTAGTTTTTTGAACTTTTTAAATTAGTTGTACCCTAGGTAATAATTTTAATAATGTAAAAGTAAATGTTTTTTACATTCAATGTTTTTAAAATGTGTTTGGATGTTTTGGGTTTTAATTTGAGTTAAAACTCAACACAGGATTTTTAAAAGTTTCTATTGTATTTTATTGACATATGTTTGTGATTTGTGTTAAAGTGTGTTAGTGTAATTTTTTTGACTTGTTTTTATTGGTGTGACCTTTTGTGTAAAATTGTGAATTTGTGTTATGTTTTTGATTTGTTTTTACTCTTGTGGCCAGCAGATGGTGCTGGTAGGGGTTATTGTATTTTGACTGTTTTTTCTCTCCTGGCCTCTGGGTGGAGCTTCTTCTGGTAAGTAGTCTCTTTCTTTATTCATTTCTTTTCCGGTCCTCGTGGAGGTAGGACATCTTTTGGTAAGTTTGCTTGTTTTCTTTCTTTTGTGTGTGTGTGTATGGGGGGGGGGTTTGGTTGGAATTTGTATTTTTGTCTGTTTGTTTTGTTTTTGATTCTGTTTTTGTTTACTTCATATTGTTTTTGGTGTTTTTGTTTGTTTTTGTGTATTTTTGGATGTTTTTGACTGTGTTTTTAGTAATTTTTTAAAAATTATTTATTTATTTGGTGGTGGGGAGGGGGCATGGTCGTTGGGGGTTAGGAAGGGTGGGCTAGGTGGTGGGGAGGGGGGCATGGTCGTTGGGGGTTAGGAAGGGTGGGCAAGGTGGTGGGGAGGGGGCGTGGTTGTTGGGGGTTAGGGAGGGTGGGCTAGGTGGTGTGGAGGGGGCGTGGTGGGTGGGGGTTAGGAAGGGTGGGCTAGGTGGTGGGGAGGGGGCGTGGTCGGTGGGGGTTTGGAAGGGTGGGCTAGGTGGTGGGGAGGGGGCATGGTCATTGGGGGTTAGGAAGGGTGGGCTAGGTGGTGGGGAGGGGGCGTGGTCGGTGGGGGATAGGAAGGGTGGGCTAGGTGGTTGGGAGGGGGGCTTTATTGTGTTATGGTGCTTTGATTGTGTGGAGTTGTGAAAGTAGATCGGGGTTTCCCCTTTAATATCAGTGGGTGGGGGGTTGCGACCCCCCTCTCTGCTGGCTCCCCTGGGGTTGGGAGGTTTGGGGGGACAAAAGGGGTATGTCCCCCCAACCCTTTTGGACCCAGGAGACCAGGGAGAGTGGATCGATTTTTCCCCCCTCCTTAAAACAACTCAATTTTTAAAGAGAAGAAACCGCTTGGTTTCTTCTCTTTAAAGACGGAGTTTTTTTAGGAGGGGGGGAATCGATCCACTCTCCCTGGTCTCCTGGGTCCAGAAGGGGGGGCATACCCCTTTTGTCCCCACAAACCTCCCAACCCTAGGGTAGCCAGCGGAGAGGGGGATTGCAACCCCCCACCCACTGATATTAAAGGGGAAACTCCAGTCAGGACCTTCAGGCGCCATTGGTGAGGGAAAGAAAGCCGGCTGGTGTTTGTTTGGCTGTGACGCGGTGAGTTGTTTTTCTTTTTAATTTTTCGGGCGCCGGTTTCCTCAGCATTCTGCGCGCTTATGGCGCAGGACTCTGGGGCTTGTAGTTATGGGTTTGTGATTTGTGGTTGTGGTGCGTTTTTTTCCTGCGGCTCGATTTTGATTGGCTGCGGCGCATTTTTCAATGTTCTTTGTGGTCGCACCTCTCAGCCTGATTGGCTGTGGTGCGGTGCGGCGCAAAGAACATTGGGAAATGAAGTTGTTTCCCTTTTTTTGCGTTTGTGGGGCTCTTGCCCGACTGGCGCATTTCTCAATCTTGCGTTTACCTGCGTACCCAGTTCGGGCGTGTGCACGAATGGTGAGTGCAGGCTAGTAGGGCCTGGCTAAGGAGCCTATGCAAAGTTCCAACGGTTAACCCTCGATTTTATAGGTTAAGATTAATCAATAGATTAATTGACCAAAGTTTAAATTGATTGATAGGCCAATTTTACTTGGTAGGAGCATATAGATACATTTATTTTTCTCTCCTCAATCTAGTCTTAACCTCATATTACTGTTTTAAGGGATAGAAGAGAATATGTTAACATAACAATTCTTTTTTTCATTTAGCTGTAATCTATGTGGTATCTTTTGTCAGAATCTAAAAATGGTACTACGCACTATGACATTTGGGTAATTAAAGTTCATTAAGAATAAATTTAGCAGTTAGGTTAATCAATTCATTTAAGGGGCATCTAGCCATGACTATAACTCACAACTGAGTCATCTTCCTGTAAGGATGAAACGTTCTCAGGCCCATTGCCTTTGACCCCCTATCACATAACTTACTTTTTACTTTACTCTGTAAATACAAAGCTCCCCACTCTATTCCTTTACACTTCCACATCTTGTTGGACTCCTATTGCTGTCCATATCAACTGCCATGACAATGGACAAATCTCATGTTGCGCTGAAATAAAGCCTAAAAATAGGAACCAACTAATTGACCAAAGTTTAAATTTACAAGCAGAAAATTCCCCATTATCCTTGTCTCTCATATTCCATTCTTTTATTGCATCCACAGACCAGCTGAAATTTAGTATGCCTTTTGCACAGAAGGAATATGCCCCTATTCTATGTTAGCGTGTAAGGCAGAAAGCATGATGATTCTAATTCAATAAAATCATATATAAGGCCAGGGTTTGTTTGCAGCCACCAGATGACCTGAAATTTAATGAAGTACTGTATTTGGAACATGAACATTTCTTTACCAGCTGGGCACCTCATCATGTTAGATTGCTGGAGATTGCCATAAACAAGAAGTATAAGCTGGAATGTTTACAAGAAGCCAGTAATTTGCACTGTTTACCAGTAGACCTACACTTCCTATATCTGTGAATCAAACGTGTTACAACAAAGAAATCATCTAAACACTTCTTACCAGGAGAAGGGTGTGCAGTCCTGAAGTAAAGGCTGCTGTTTGCAGGTGTATTTTTCTTGGGAAGGAAGATCTCTAGAGAAACAAAAGTTTTTGGGTGAAGTTTTCTTTGGCAAGTAAAAATGCAGTCCTGGGGGAAGACTTTATTTAGAAATGTTATTTTTCCCTCTGTTAGTTCAGAAACTTCATGGACGAAAAAAGACTCTTTGAGGTTAAAAGTTCACAATGGGATGTATATGTGAGAGAGGGACACACACACACAGAGAGAGAGAAAGAGTTTAAAATAACAGTTATTTCTCAGTTACTCAGGTCACTTCATAGATTGATCTGATAAACTGATATGATACAATTTGTTTGAACTGACTTCTTTGTGGTCACAAAACTGTTTCAACTTTAGTCAAAATAAATACTTTTTGTTATAAAACTTTTTTTTTTTTTGCTTTCTGTTTTTTTACAGCAATGCGACCTCAAGCTATTATGATAGTTTCTTATTCTATTAAGGCTGCCTTGCTCTTGTAGAAGATCCAGACTTCAAAGAAAAAGAAAAAACATTTTTGGTTTTAGTTCTATTGCCTTGAGGTATCAAGCAATAGGGAAGGCTTTCGTTTCACTCCTCCACACAAATGCCTCAAAATTTGGAACTAAACAAATCCCCAACTACCAGTTGTTGGGAATGATTAAATAAAATTAAATGGTAGGTCAGTCTTATATCTATATCTATATCTATATCTATATCTATATCTATCTATCTATCTATCTATCTATCTATCGTTAGTTAGTTAGTTAGTTAGTTAGTTAGTTAGTTAGTTAGTAAGAAAGGTTTGTAGTATTGATGAAGTGCATCATTTATACAGACTTACGTTAGGCAGGATTTGGACTTTGCATTTACACGACCTGTGAAGAGTTTGAATTGTGGAATTGTTTGCAAAACTGCAAAGCAGAGAATCACTTTCTATTGAAAATGGATCCAAGGAAGGTCCAATTAACTCATGATTTCATTTCCAACAGAAATTACACAGGTATCTCTGGTTAGCATGTCACTAAAAGAATAAGGTGGTCACACACTAACTGGTGAATCTCACAGCCCAACATGGTCGTTTGTGAGGAAATTCTGGGGTTTGCAGTCAAAGAAATAACATTTCCTATTTCTGATTGAGAAATATTTTCTATTTTGGTATCAAGATGTGTCTGTTGCTTGGCCTAGCCTTGATATACATGTCTAATCCTTTCAGCAACACTATTTTAAGTCAGTAGTCATCATCACATCTTTCTGTAATAAGTTCCATTAGTCAGTCCCATACCATTAATTTACAACATTTACTAGGCTACAAAAAATAAAATGTATACCAGTCATGACACAGCAGTCTGCAAGAGGAAAACAATTCCAGTTTACAAAAATTGCTTGCCTAGCAGTTAATATTGGCTACACTACTGGCTGCTTACAAGTCTACAAGCAACAGATTTTAATTGTTTTTGCTCTCTCTCATGAGCCTAACAGACTGGTTGGAACATGTGCATGCAGCACTTAGGCTTGGATCCCAAGAAAAGTACGGTTAACTCCATAAACTGAGAAGCCGGCTGAATTTCTTTAACAGTAACCCCTTAGGCCAATTTAGAAATTGTCACAATGTGTGACAAGACATAACATCATAATAACTGATAATGGAACATGTTTGTCAAGTCATCAGTTTTGGCTTCTGATCTTCTGGCTTTCTGGACATTGAACCAGCATGAGAAATAGTTAACTCTGGTCTAAAACTAGAAGAAGGGTTGCAGTTTTTCCCAAAAAATAAAATAAAATAGAATGTGTACATACAATGCAGTACTTGAGAAGCAGCTTCTCCTTCAGTGTCACATTAGAAGTGGGTTTAGATATGTTTTCAGTATCCCCATGCTGTTGAAAGTACATGCCAGGCAGTCTAACATTGAAACATATATGGATAAATTCTTGACCAGCAAAAGTATTTTGTGAATAGCTCATAACATTGTTTTCTTTATTACTACATCCCCAGTCCAGGCACTCAAAAGCTATAAAATTTATTTGAACAAAGGCAGAAAATATTATCAATATTGGTTTTCAATGTGATGCTTTGCTCATGGCTTTATCTTAAACACAATTGCTTCAATTCAAATATCCCTAGAAGGCTGAAGGCAAAACATCCCAGAAGCTAAATTTCCTCTTGGAAATCCACACTCTCTTTTAACCTCTTCCTTTTGATACATTAGCTTGCAAACAAATCACATTTTAATAGTTAGTGTTTCCAATTCTTCTGACATACAATTGTTCACAAAGGGTCGGAATCGACTATGTGACTGAACAATAACAAAGAGTCGTTCATTGGATTTTAACAATGATTTAACTCTGTGGATAGGGTCTAATGGCCTGTACTGGACACACTTCCAGCAAATAAACAAAACTAAATAATTTTCCTGAAAACTATAATGATTATGTTGTTCTTATTGTTATGTGCTTTCAAATAACAACCAATTGATGATAGCAACCCAAATATGGCTTTCAATGTGAGATATTTAAAGAATGGCTTAGTCCTCACATGGTCCTCAGTACTTTTGTCATGGATACTTAATGTGGTGTTATGGCTAAAATAAGTGACAAGACATCAGGAAACCTGGGTTTGATTCCCAAACTCTGCCTTAGAAACTCACTGGAATTGGTAACACAACTTCTTAAACAGTTAACTTACCTTGAAAGTCCCATTAGGGTTGCTATAAGTTGGTTTTGACTTGACCATACATGACACAACACATTTTTGACATAAAGTGTTTAGTTCCATCCCATTCACTTCTATAAAACTCTCTAAGAATGAACACAATGGCTGAAATCTAGTAGCAGAACTTAAGTTACATAGCACTGTACTCAACTATGGAGGTTTTTGCATAAATTAACAAGTGCTGGCTCTTTGGCTTTGAAACAGAGATAAGCACTGAACCCTAGAGTCGGACACGACTGGCTTTTGAGCAAGGGAAACCTTTACCTTTACTAACAATTTCTCATCTCTCCTCTGTAAGTCTTTACAGTTGGTACAGCTAGTGAGTAAACCCAGTTTTAAACCCAGTTCATTGATGAAGAACACTGGATCTGTGTTGCCTTTTTCTCCAGTCATTAAAGAAACTTGTAGTGTCAAAAGAAGACTATCTGCAAAGGAGCATTATACATATGCCTGGTTTCCTATGTTTGTGGAGTGGGCGATTATATCCAACCAACAGCTATATGATGCAAACTGCTGTTTGTTATTTAAATTTAAATTTAGTCCCCATCTGACTATGCAGTATTGTGTCAGTATGACAAGATAACCAAATCCAACAAGAAATAAGGATAAAAACAGAAGAATAAAACCAAAAGAACTCCCCCCAAAAAATAAAATAAATGTCTTTGGCCATAGCAGGTGTGCCAGACAAAGTGTGAGAGAGAAATACTCTGGGCCACAAAGTTCCCTTGTGCTGCATGCAGTAGAAGTGCAACTAGCATTATCCCTAAATAGTAAATCTGCTATGCCAGGAGACTGTCAGCCTTTAAAAGGCAGCAAGATTGCACCTGAGACACAAGAACTGTCCACTCACCTGCATCTTACTAGGATGGAGATACTGAATCAGACTTCCATGGTTCCATTTGATCCAGATGTTACAGGCAGGCAGAGCTACATGTCACCAGCATAATAGTGACACTCTTTCTTCAGAATTCCCTGGTAGCCCCCCATTCTGATACTAATGAATTCCAATCCTGTATCATTTCTCACCAGATCAGGTGTGCTCCAGGCTATGTGGTGGTATTTCCAAAAGCACTGCTTTTCTAATACTTTAGCATTGAATGAGTAGTACTGAAAATATCTGCCTCACAGAGAGAGGGAGAGAAAGCGAGAAAGATGTTAAGTTCTGTTTTTAATGTTGTTGCAAAGACTTTTGCAAATTAAAACATAAATCAGTCAACCTGTTTTAATTAACTCAGCCATGAACATTTCTATAAACATAACAAACAGTTGCCTCATACCTCAAAATAATTTGTAAATGACTTGCCAATTTCACATTTTTAGTACCGGTGAGGAAATACCTATCATTGGAATGTCTGCATGCTGGTAAAGATGTTGGCAGAAGAGAAAACTTTTTCCTCTCCCCACCCCACCCCCCGGTTGATTTTTCCTAGTAAGAGATTAAAGGGGTTTTTTTCCCTAAATTTGAGGGGGCATGTCAATCACAGACTATAAATTTAGACTGCATGTCCATGTCCAGTTATTCAATGTAATATATTATATTATATCATATTTCATCAGGAGAGACAACCTGTATATTCCTAATGAAAGTTTTTAGAGAATAACAGCTAATTGAGTAAATCCATTTGAAATTCTTAATTGAGGCAACCTTTCTTGCTGTCAGATCCCATGAGATTTTTTTCCAACTTTCCTCATTCCTGCATTGATTATTCCAATTTCATTGAAGAAAGTGCTATTCGACATGGTGAGAAAATGAAAATGACATCAGATCTCCATCTAGCAGCTAGCTGGTTTTCTCTCAAATCTTCTTCTTCTTCAGGTGCCACATCCATTCCGGATATTGGCTATCATCATGGCTTCCTGTTCTTAACTCCTCGGAACAGTTCTTCCAAGGACATATCACACTAGTCTCTCAGATTATTTAGCGACAAAGTCCATCTACATCCAGGACCTCTCTTCTCAAGGATCTTTCCTTGCATAATTAGTTGGATTATTCTATACTTCATGTCATTCTTCATGATATGCCTAAGGTATTGGAGCTTTCATTGCTTGTTCTTTATCCATCCGGCACAACACTTCTACATTAGTCACATGGTCAACCCATGATATCCTTAGCAGCCATCTGTAGATCCACATTTCAAAAGCTTCAATTTTCTTTTCAGATGCTTTAGTCAATGTCCAAGCTTTGACTCCATATAGCAACACTGGGAATATGTAACATCTCACTATTCGGATCCTTGTAGCAAGAGTTAGATCTCTACTGCATAGCAAATGTCATATTTTCATGAAGTCTTGCTTTCTCTTTTCTCTCTTTCAAATACTTGTCCACAAAGCAGCCAGCTTGTGCTCTTGGAAAGGGATGGGCATCCCAAGACCACATTCAACCAGTGCAGTGGGAACCTCAGGGGCAGTTCAACACAAATAACAAATAAAAATAACAAACTTTGTAGGACAAATAAGCATATTATCTTATCAGAGAATCCTTATAACAGTCCTGTAATCTGAGCCACTACTCCTGTTCAGAGATGAGAATATCAATAGAAAATTATAAACAGATTAGTAAAATGTTAAAGAGCCCAGCAACATAACATAATTAAGTGTAAGATGGAGGTGACAAATTGTTAACTATTAAGTTGATACAATTTTTTAATTAAAAAAAATCCCTCCAGTGTATGAATACGGGATATTGTGCTTCTCTATTCATGATTCAATAATGCAGGAAATATTCTGATATTGTTGCATAATATCATGCCCACAATGCTAGCAAGAAAAAGGATGCCAAAAGATTTTGCACAGCAAAGAGGAGCCTGAATGTTAACATCACCAGTGTCAGCAGTTAGGATGGTCTATGCCAGAGATTAACAACCTGCGGCCCATGGGCCGGATGTGGGCCACAGCACCCTTTCTTGCCTCCACCACACCAGGAAGTGCCATGTTGTGGAGGAAGGTCAAAATTGTCGTATGGCCCCCTGAAGCTGTCTGAGGGAGCATGGCCCGGCCCCCGAATTAAAAGGGTTGAGAACTCCTGGTCTATGCAATGCTTTCTTATGCTCAGCACACACACACACACACACACACTTTCAGAAAGAGACAGTAAGCAAGAACAAATCCCAGAACCGGACTCCTTTTTTCATCTGTAACCACTTCTCATACAAAATAAAGCAATTGACAGAGCAGTTTTTCAAAATGTTCTAATTTGTATATAGACGCCACAGATTGTGTGATTTGTGACATGCTTTCCTTCTTACATTTTATAGAGACAATTATTGAGCTTGCTACATCTGCTTGCTGTATTCCTCTTATTGTGGATAAGCATTCATCTGTCATTTTCTCTCTCTTCTCCCCCTTCCAATATTGTTTAAAGCTCTCCTGATGAAGTTCTTTATGTACCCAGGGGCTCTCAACCTTTTTCAGCTGTGGGCTGGATCTTGCCCCATCAGAGAGCTGAGTGGGCCGGACTGTAAATGCTGCCATAAAACACATCCACGGCTGTCATAAACATGTTTACAATGGCCATAAATGAGTCCATGGTGGCAGCAGCTAAAGCAAAGTTGGGGCCAGATTATTTGGCGCTGTGGGCCAAATCCAGCCCATGGGCCATAGCCCACACACACCCCACTGAAACAGACTCACCCTCAAACTCCACACGAGGATCCCTTAGAAGAAACTTCTAAAGAGGGGCCCAGAACGGCAATGGAGTCCATGGTGCCTCCATTTCCCTCTGGAAGGAGAAAAACAGGAGACAGGAATGGACTTATTTTGGAGGAGGACCTTTGCGATAGAAGACCCTTCACTTTCTGTCCACCCTCCCTTCCTCTCTAGGAATACCGACCCTATGCAATTAATCCTTTGTGGTAACGTGAAGAAGAAATCCTCCATCCCAGTGTATGGTGGAGGTTTGGCTTCTTAGATATGGGTATTTCTTGCTCCCTCCCGGCTTTTGAGGAAAAGGGCTGAGGACAGCTCCTCTTCCCCCAAACTTTAAGGTGAACCAAGGGATTTTTTCAAAGAGTTAATTCATTGCCTACCTGCCTTTCAATTATCTCACTTGAAAATGTCTCCTCTCCCCGATGGGCTTCTCAGGGTGCTGTTTTGCCTTCGCCGCTTTCAAGCAGGATAATTGAAAGAAAGGCAAGGAGGCAGTGAATTATCTCTCTGCAAAAATCCCTTGGTGAGGAGTGATCTTGCTTCCTTTGTTCAAATTTTAAAATCCAGGACTTTTCACATGTTTTTTTCTTGAACTGGCTGGGACAGCTCGAATCTGGGAAAATCTTGGAAAATTGGGACATATGGGAACCCTACTGTAGCAACACTGGAGTCTAAAGCCCCTTCCCTTCAACTTTTTACATTAAATTATCCTTAACTGTTTGAGAACATTGTCACTGATGTGACAATTCTTTCAATTCAGAAGGAAAACTTAGAGATGTTCATAATGTCTTCCCCTACAGCTGGAATTAGGAGGATTATTTTGTCAAATGCTAATGCAGTAAATATTCAAGGCTCTTGCCCATAATTACAGATTATCTTGCACGTGAGGCACAGATTTGTGTTGATGTTGTGATGCCTCAAATCTTTAAGAAAGACAGAATGATTACTCCCTTCCTGCTAAATTGCCAGTCTGGCAATTTTCAGGAGGAAGATTACAACATGCCAAAGGCAGTAACAGTGGCAGAAAGAAGCAAGTCATCAGAACTGGGATTAGTTGGATGGATCCTTTCATTCAAGCTTTTGCTATATCCAGCTGTACATAGTATTATGGAAAACACAACAACATTTCTTTATACACAGGGGATTTCACCCACGTTGTCTCCCGCTCCCATCTGAAATACAACTGAATGGTAGCTAACTCCAGAACCACATTTTCAGTAATGAAGAAAAAGAGAGCAGGTTGGGAGAGAGAATTCCACAATTAGAAAAATATATATATATATATATATATATATATATATATATATATATATATATATATATATATATATATATATATATATATATATATATATATATATATATATATATATATATATATATTTTTTTTTTTAAAAAATACATCTTTTGAGCCAATAACAGAAATCTGACTATCTATTATGGGCAATTTTTGCCAGCTTAAGTACAATGGCATAAACTGCAGTGGTGAGTTGCTACTAATTAATTAGTGGTCACTTGTATTCTTCATTGCACATTAGCCCCATGACTTGGCACATAACTTGAAATACAAGCAATGGCAATTTGCCACTCATCAGCATGTTTACACTGCTTCTAGTTCAGAAGGATTACCTGGCTCTCTATGATATTGCACAGAGGATGCCGGAGCATACTTACAATGCTTTCTTATATTTGTGGATGCTCCTTCTATGTCCCCTGGCAGGGAGCATCAAAGGGGCAGGCAGGAAAGACAAATCAATGCCTAATTAAAATAAAACATCAATGGGATATTCAGAGAAAATCCAATGAAATCTACAGTTTTCTTATTGGAGCAACTAGAGGAAGATGTCAGAATGGCGAATGGCAGGTCTCAATAATGTCTGGATAAAGCAAAACACCAATGGATGGCTCCTTCGACTATTGAATAACTGGTAGACAAGTAAACAAATACCAAAAATGGCAGAATACAAGAATAATTACTATATTGAAATCAGGCAAAGAACAATCAGATCCGAAAAGCTACAGGCCAATCTCCTTATTATGCCACTTAAACTGAACCTCTTCTAATTCTGGAACAGGCAGGCTTTAGGCCTAGCAAGAGCTATACATCTCAAATATTATAGATCAGAATGAACATAAAATAGCTGGACAGCATTAATTGACACAGCAGCATATGAAACTCTCCATGGTCAATTGCTGCTCAAAAATCTCTACCTTCTTACTAAAGATCATGGACTAACAAAAATGATTGCCGTTCTGCTCCAAAATATTTTTCATTAAAATTCAAGAGAGGCAAAGTTACTGGAGAAATCAAAGGAACAGTCTCCCACAGGGTAGTGCTTGGCATAATTACTTTTTATATTAACACAAATGATCAACCAATGTTCCCACATGCCAGCCATTTATTGATGCTGATTATCTTTCCTTGATAGTCTAAGTGAAATCTCTGCATCCATTAAACCCTAGCTAACCTCTGCTTCAGAAGATCTTTTATATCAAAAAGCAACCAGCTGAAACCAAAATCTTTAAACCCGAAGGTCTGTGCCTTCCACTTAAACAACAATGAAATTCAGGAAAAGTTCTGAGTTAGCTGGGAACATTGCCCTAATCCAAAGTATCTTTGTGTCACTCTGGATCAAGCCCTGAACTTCAAAAACATTAGCTAAAAATCAATCAAAATGTTGTCACCCGCCAAGACCACCTAGAAATCATTTAACAGAATTTAAAGTGAAGTAGGAAAGTCAAAAGATAATCAAGAAAAACAGGGCTACTTGGATGCAGGAGAAAATATGGGAACTGCTCCGGTCCGGGCATGCATGTGCAACAACAACTCCTTTGCACATGCGCAGAACTCCTTTGTGCATGTGCAGAACCCATTTGCGCATACGCATAGCCCATTTGCGATGGTCACGCATGTGTGGTAACTCCTTTCCCTGCCATTCAAATATGGGACAGCAGCAGGAAAGGGGAGGAACGCACGGAGAAATACGGGATTTCCCGGCCAATCCAGGATAGTTGACAGTTATGATGCAGGACAAATTTTCTGCAAAGGGGGAGAAATTGAATCAATGCATGCATGCAATTTATGTCCCAACACATATACAAAAGATCTAGTAAATTGGTCAGATAATGCTATTGAAGTAGCCTGCTTCTGATCAAAAATAGTCTAAATCAGTGTTTCCCCACCTTTGGTTTTTGGGCTTCAATTCCCAGAAGCCTAAGTCAATCCCCCAAAGCACTGAGCAGCCAATGTAATGGGAATTTAAGTCCCCCAATGGGGCATATGACCCAGGTTGGGAACCACTGCTCTTGAGGGTGAGCATTCCACAAGCTGGGAGCAGCCATAGAAAAGGCCTTCTTTTTGTGTCCCTGCCACTGCAGCTGTGGGGGCAGGAGGACAAAGAGAATGGGTTCATCTGAAGATCTTACAGACTAGGAAGACTCATATGGGTAGATACATTCCTTCAAAATGGAAGGACCCAAGCTATATAGGGCTTTATAGGTCATAGCCAACACTCTGAATTGGGCCTGAAAATGGATTGGTAGCCAGTGCAGCTGTTATAACAAGGGATTTATACACTTCCTGTAAAAGGCTCCAATTAGCCATCTGGCTGCAACATTTTGAACCAGCTGAAATTTCTGAACCATCTTCAAAGGCAGGAATATTGCAGTAATCCAAACGTGATGTAACTAAGACATGTGTCACTGTAACTAAGTCAGGCATTTCCTGGAAAAGGCAAAACTGGCTCACCAGCTATAACTGTGCAAAAGTACTCCTAGCCTCAGTTGAAAACTGGATGACCAGATTTAAGAGTGAATCTAGAAGAACAACCAAGCTGTGAACTTGAGCTTTCAGGGGGAAACTAGGTTCACGGAACCTGGGTCCTTATTTCCTCATCTGTCTTTCAAATGACCAGGAAGACCTCTGTCTTGCCTGGATTGTTCACCCACATCCATTACTGACACCGGTCACCATTTAAAATTGAAATGGCTTCCTCAAATTTAGATGGAAAGAGAGATAAGGTTTAGTGCCATCTGCATATTGGTGTCACCAAACTCTAAAACATTAGAAAAAATCTCCCTGTAATTTTATCTATATGTTAAATAGAATGGTGGACAAAACAGAACCCAAAGAGGCCCCACAGGCCAGCAGCCAAGGCATTGACCAGGAATCCTCCAGCACCATCTTGTAAATGCTGTTCACCAGGAATGGTTGGAGTCATTGTAAAACATTACCTCCAAATCCTTCCCAAGGAGATGGCCCAACAGAATATAATGATCAATGGTATTGAAAGCTATTGAGAAGTTCAGCAGAATCAAAAGGGACTTGCTCTCTTTGTCCCCAGCATAGGCCATCAACCCAAATAAGCAAAGTTCTCAAACCAGGTCAGAAGGCAGATTGAAATGAATCTAGACAATCTGCTTCATACAGGAATCCTTGGAGCTGAGAAACCATTATACACTCAAGTACTTTGCCCAGGAATAGAATATTGGAGACTAACCAATAGCTGTCTAATACAGTAAAAAAATATATCAAGGAGGGTTTCTTTTGTAATGGTCTTATTACTACCTCCTATAAGAAGGCATTCGTCATTCTCTTACTTGTTCTCCACTGACTGCTTTTATAAGCTCATCATTAGACTGCACAAATTGAAATTGTAACTGGACAAGAAGGACCCAAGGTTACATCCACAGAACCTGTAGCATCCAAGTTACAGTGGATTAGAGTGATTTTAGAGTGATTTTATCTACAAAGTGTCCTGCAAAATCTTAAAGCAGATTGCTGAGTGGTCACCATCTTGTGCTTGTGGGAGGCATATAGTAGACCCTTGACCATTCAAAGTGACTTCACTAGATGACTGCGTGCAGACACAAGGGCATCAGAGGAAAATATTTTCTTCACTGCATTCACTACCACAGCATAGCCTTTGAATGAGCACTAGCCCATGTTAGACTGAAATCACTCTGAGCATCCTGACATCTTCAGCATCTAATTTACTTGTTTCATCACCAGCACCTCCATAGTAAATCAGGAGGCTTCATTGGCTGCACTCTGCAGAAGGAGACACTTATTAATGATTTCACCCACAGCCCTAACCATTTCCCCATTCCAGATGTCAGACAGGGTTTCGAAAGGAGTACATGCCAAGGTGTCAGAGTCCAGGACATAGACTGCTGGCTAGCAATTTAGGCACCAGGACCTAGGGCAACCAGGATAAAGGTCAAAGGCAAACTTTACCCAAGTTTTAATCCAAGGTTAAAGCCAGGAGAAGACAGGGGAACAAAGCTAATCCAATAGAGGAGATATAGCCCATGGAGGCCAGGAATCAGACAACCAAGGAAGCAACCAAAGCAGGACAAATTTAAGACTGGAGCAAGAGCAGGAAGTTCACCCAAAGCATCACAATAAAAAACAATTGTAGCTGAGACAGCTTCTAGGGGAGGAGCCAGTTCTTATATAAGCTCTTCTCATAGGACTCTCAGGTAGAGCTCATCAGGTCTTTAGCAGCTCTGGCTAGCTATGAGTCTAAACCAAGTTGCTTTCTTAACAGCAGGGCCATGAAGCTGCCTCAGCTCTTGACACAACGTGACAGGAAACCATTTTGATCCTTCAGTCTGCTTGGGTGGATTATCTTAATTGGTCACCAACCCTTGTACAGATTGTGAACTCCAGTAAGACTAACCCTCATCAGATCAGAACTCCTCCATGCCCGGGTCAACATCATCTTGTCTAGCACAGAAGACTATGTACAGAGTGTACTCTGTAACATGAATGGAACCAAAGAGAACTTGGGACAGACCCATGGTACTCCTTCTTTCTTATAATGAAGTCACAGATGCAAATTTAAAGATACAATAAGAACAAGCCATATACAATAAGAACAGAATAACAAATAATCACTAACAAACACTCACACATCTTCTTTGTGGAGGCTACATTCAAAGAAAGCATGGACCATTGTATTCAGGGAGGACATGAAGTCCTGAGACACTCCTGATAAGTTGGTTTTGGCATGGATATTAATCCTAATATCTAAATATTTCAATGACCACTGTTTCAATTAAAGTTAGAAGACTGGTTTGTGGCACCTGATAGAGCCTGTGTCTTAACTTGGTACTGAGAAAGAACTTTTGTTATAGATGTTTATGACTATTTTTTAAAGCAAGGACATTGGGAAGATTAGCCATAGTTAAGAAAGAAACCCAAATAATTGACCAAAGGTCAAAACCCTGAAGCATCACAGTTATCTATCCTGACCTATAGCAAAGATTTAAAAGTGACCAACTTTTTAGTTCATTCTGTCTGTTATTTTCATTATACCTCAGAAAAAAACAGCACCCTCTTTTCAAGAATGAAAAAGAACACAAGTTAAGGTGGCAATCTGAGCTGCACAAGATGATTCCAGATTTATTTGCAGTTGCTGCTGCCACCACTGTTGCTGTTGAGAGTTGCATTTGTGCTTATTGAGATATCCTGTAGTACCTGACCTGAATACCCAAGATAGAGTGGGGGAATGTAAAATATATTTATCTCCCCTCACCCCCATCTCCAAATATATGAGCTGGTTCACCATGTATACTAAGGTTCTTATCCACACTGGTTATATGTTTTTAAAAATGGGATGGCAACTCTGTGTGAGTCACCTTAGCAGGAATGAGGTGAGTTTTGCTAAAATATTATCTACTATTCATACCTGAAATTCCCTCTAATCAATTCTTTCATCCTGCCAAATGACTATGCTCTGCCAGCCTGTAACCTTGGATGCATCTGAATATCATAGATCTTTCCCAATAAGCCAGTTCATCACTCATGAAGCAGACAGCTACATCTAACTTGCTCTGTTTGTTTACTTTTCTACAGCCCATGTTTCAAGCCAGAAACTTTCACAGGAAGACATATTGGACGCTGGGCTTTCTTTAGAGGAACCAGATGAGGTACAGGGACTGTAATTTAGACAGTATTTTGCTTGACACAAAAAAAGCTAGATGAAGTAAAGTTAGATTTCTTTTCTGTTTATTTCATTTAATACATAAAATGAACAAGAATACTGAATATAAATTAAAAAGGAAAGGTACTTCCTGCAAATTTATGAAAGCTTCTGAAAATAGTTACAAGCCTTCAGCCAAAGTTAATACTGCTCTATAGCCAGAATTTCCATGAAATCAAGTTTATGTACCAGTAGAACTGTGTAAATAAATACAGCACTCTTTCTAGCCAAAGATTTGCTGTCTCATAGCTGGTGGATGGCAATTTTTCCCACCCACTTCATTTGTGCAGCTGGGAAAGGTAGAAGAACTCCTCGTTTACAGAGTAAATTTTATTGGAAGAGCTGTGAATTTACTTCTTGAACTTTCACATGGAATATTGCCTTTAGGGCAGTTTGGAATGCTCCTAAAAGATCCATCTGTATTTGTTCATATGGTGGTGGTAGTGGTGGTGGTGGTGGTGGTAATAATAATAATAATAATAATAATAATAATAATAATAATAATAATAATAATAATAATAATAATCATCATCATCATCATCATCATCATCATCATCATCATCATCATCGTCATCGTCATCGTCATCGTCATCGTCATCGTCATCGTCATCGTCATTATGTGCCATCAAGTCAATTCTGACTTCTGGAGACCTTTTCCAGGATTTTCTAGTTAGAGAATACTGAGAAGTGGTTTACCATTCCCTTTTCCTGAGGCTGCGCTGGAACTATGTAGCTTGCCTAAGGTCCCACAGGTTGGCTCATCCAAAAGGCACATTGGAGAACTGATAGCTAACACACTGCCAGCCAGCTAACACAGACTAAATCTGTGATGGTGAACCTTGGCACTCCATCTGGCCCACACGCATTTTACTTCCGCTTCCAGGAGCGACGAGAGCGGTGTGGCGCAGGCTGGGTGAATCGCAGCAAAACCATTCATGTGGATTCACGGGGGCTTGGGCTTCTGTGAATTGAAGTCCAACAACAGCTGGAGTGTCAAGGTTCACCATCACGGGACTAAATAATGAAATAGTAAAACTAAAAATGAATTTCATCTGCTCTACCATGGAGCAAGGGAAAGAAAAAAAATATTTTTGAACAAATTGGGGCAACACTGATGCTGATAGGCTAAATTACTAATAAATTTAAAAAGAAATCTTCCTCCTAGAAGGAGGAGACAGTAGAGGGCAAGAATGGAGATTAAAGGAGCCAGACCAAACCAGGTCACTTAAGGTACACATGCTACATAGATGCAAGGATCACACCAAATTGCAAACCGGGCTGCTATCCAACACTAAAGGTAAAGGTTTTCCCTTGCTTGAAAGCCAGTCGTATCCGACTCTAGGGTGCAGTGCTCATCTCTGTTTCTAAGCCGAAGAGCCAGCGCTGTCTGCTTCTGCAGACATTTCCGTGGTCATGTGGCAGGCATGACTAGACACCGGAGCGCACGGAACGCTGTTACCTTCCCACCGAAGTGGTCCCTATTTATCTACTTGCAATTTCTTGCTTTCGAACTGCTAGGTTATATTTATTTATTTATATTTATTTATTTATATTTAGGGTTATATTTAGCCACACCAGCCCATTCCAATATAGAAAAATCCTCAGCCTTTCTGTAATGTATTTGTTTGTGTGAAATACACTAACTCACTTTTCCCTTCTATTACTTAGGAAAAAATAATGAGTTTTATTTGTTTGTATGTTCTTTTAGGGTCCATTTGTTAACTGAATAATATTTTAGTTAGTGAATCCAATTTTCCCTTTGATTAGACAGGAGAAAGAAATGAATGATTCCTCGCCCCCCGAGTGTGTGTGTCTGTGATCATCCTTCCCTTATCATTTTATAGCCTTTTCTCTTAAAATTGTTTCTATTCTCAATACACTTTAATTTATCTTACCTATTTGCAATGTGTTATGTCTTGTGTTGTACTGTAATACACACACTTTCCTCAGTCTATCTCAGGGATTCTCAACCTGCGATCCATGGGCCAGATGTGGCCTGCAGCACTCCCACTGCCTCCACCACACCAGGAAGTGCCATGTGGGCAAAATGACCGTCCTGCCCCCAAAGCTGTCTGAGGGGACATGACCCAGCCCTTGGCTTTAAAACCTTGAGAACTCCTGGTCTATCTCATTGTTTATTTTTTCTCTATCTGTCCGTTGTAGAACATAGTTTGAAGCAGATAGTTCACACGTACCACAAATGGTATAAATGACACCAGGAAAACTGAATGTTGAATTTAGTTGTGGCCCATTCAATCAATCAATCAATCAGTTTAATTTATATCCCGCCTTCTTCAGCCGAGGCCGACTCAAGGCGGCTAACAACATAATCAAACAAAATAACAACAAAATGTTAATAGAGAGATACAATAAATTCAAAATAGAGAACAATCCAGATAAGCATAATATCAAAGTACAAAAACTACACCACATAATTACATCA
Source organism: Bradypodion ventrale (assembly GCA_035047345.1). Taxonomy (NCBI): domain Eukaryota; kingdom Metazoa; phylum Chordata; class Lepidosauria; order Squamata; family Chamaeleonidae; genus Bradypodion; species Bradypodion ventrale. Next base: position 177,344,409 of record JAWDJE010000005.1, read on the forward strand.
TAAAAATACAATAAATATACAATAAATATAAGTATAAGTATACTACAACAACCCAACATAGCAAGACCCCATGTCTGCTGGAGAAAGTCGTAGGAGCTATCACTCACCCCGACAACCTGGGGAAAGGAGCTCCACATTCCCCTTTAGTTATTCAATTTACATTATAATTTTACTTTTAAAAATTAGAATTAATGTTATACATCTGTGATTTGTCTAGTGGCACTTGTCTCTTCTCCACAACCCCCTGATGGTTACTGCCACAAGGCAGGAAGGATGATTATTCAGTACCAAAATCCCAGGTGGTGGAACAATGAAATCTGGTGGAACAGCTATCTCAAGGTCACCTGTATGCTCTAAAAACCATGAAGTCTTGAACATTGTGATATACATGGAAAATGCTTTCTGTGGCTCTTAGGATCAAGAGGCTGTGAAGACACAGAGAAAGGACCTCCCAAGGTTTCCTAAAACATTTGGTCTGAGATGTACTAGCCTTCTTTCAGCATAGACTAATATTGTTTAGATTGCTGATATCACTGCCTTCCTTTTCACACATTATTCTTGACTTTCTCTTGGAGAAGATACAGAAGATATCCTACTTTTGTTCTTCAGAACTGAAAATGATACCTAGACCTCAGTTAGCTAAAATTAAGGTTCTTAGTATTTTTCCTATCTCAGTTATTTCTCAGTATATTTCTCTAGTAAATACTAACATTCTTAATTTTTTTAAAAAAATAATGAAGCATGGATGCTATTTCTAGAGTCAAGTGTGCTCTACTAATAATTCCAATATGCAGCAGCTGAATCTACAAGTTAACAGAGCTGCTGTTTGTTGCTACTTGTTCTGCTAACAGATTCATCCCAAACTGGATGCTTCCCAACTCCTGTTGGCTTTCCCACAAGGTTTAATTTACACACTGCTTTGTTGCCTCTTCAAAGTTAAGCACCAGAGGTCTGGTGACATCCTGATTCAACTGGAAGCTGTTCTTTTTGTAGAGGCCTCCTTTGTCCCAAAACGTTCCCTATTGGCTGCTAAATCTTCAAACTCTCATTTCCTATCTAGGAAACCAGATTTATCTTTCAGTACTGGGAGGCAGAAGGTCAGCAGTTCGATTCCCGACTACTGTAGGACGGAATGAGCTCCCGTCTTTGTCCCAGCTCCTACCAACCTAGCAGTTCAAAAGCAAGAAATTGCATGTAGATAAATAGGGACCACTTTGGTGGGAAGGTAACATTGTTCCGTGCTCTCCGGTGTCTAGTCATGCCTGCCACATGACTACAGAAACGTCTATAGAAGCAGACAGCGCTGGCTCTTCAGCTTTGAAACAGAGAGGAGCACTGAACCCTAGAGTCGGATATGACTGGCTTTCATGCAAGGGAAAACTTACCCTGGAAATAGAATTCTTCACAACAACCCCAGTCTACCAGATAGTCAACACAAAAATGATGCCCATGACAAGGCAAGCTATTCACCTTGTGAATCCAAGTGTTTATCAATAATGAAACTGTCTACATTGCTAATTGTAGAATCTCCTAGTACCACAGGAGCTCCACCTCTGAAGATATATCTTAGTTGCATGTTTATTCACTCTCCAAGGAATGTATCCCTTCTATAGTATCCTTTCCATATCAAAACCTACAGCTAGGCTAACCCAGGCATAGGCTGGGCCACTGAGACAGGGGGATTCATCCCAGTGCACCCTCGCCTCTGGTGCCCTGGCATACTGCACTTTAGATTAAGCCATTACTCCAAGCTCCCTCCTTCAGCTTGGAGCAATGGTTTATTCTAAAGTGCTACGCACCGGGCGGAGCAAGCGAGGGGTGATGACCAAGTGGTTCCCAGGGGCAGCCTTCTTCCCCGTCCCTTGGTCCCCGCCCCTCACTCCTGTCCGTCACCCTCCCATGGTGCCCAGCACACCCTTGGGTTAACCTAACAGTCAAAGGGAGGTATGCACCTTCACATTTCTGAATATTGACTCTGGTACAGGACTCTACTCTGCCTCCAAATCAGTCTGAATAGAAGAAGGTTGTTTTCTAAAACTTAACTGGATATCAGGTTAACTTTAACTTTAGAATGTATGGATGTGGATGTGTCTGCACTCTTCTTACTCTCCTTCAGTTTTGATCCCACCTTTCATTCTACCACTGTGATCCCAGGTGTGAAAAAAGAACATGAACCGGGGGGGGGGGGGGGGAGAGAGAGAGAAAGTGAGTCACAGGTTGCATAGACTTGATCTAAAGTGACACACAGAATTCCTTATCCTTTCAACCTTTAAATGGCCACATATGGTCCTAATTGGGTCTCTAGTCACACACAGTGATGCCAACCTGCAAGAAGCCAGCAGGCAGCAATCTGATAGACATATACATTCTTTAAGAAATGGAAGTTGGGGAGATCCTCTGAGTCTACAAGGACCTGCCTTTGAAAGAAAAATATACATATTATTTTGTAAGACAGGATATTTGCTTTCTTAACCCCCTTCGTGCAAGTGAACATGATCCAAATTGCTTCTGACAGATCTGAAATTACCATTTGGCAGAAAGAGACCCTCCTAGTAAAGCAGCCTGTTATACAGATACAGTAGTTCAGGAGATAAAGGCAGGAGAAGGGACAGATAATATATTGCAGGCGCACCCCCCCAATGATGGACTCAGACACAAATGAAAGTGGATAACGGCATGGGCCACATTTATTGATTCAAGCCCTAGTCCGAATTATAAATTTCTATTGGTAAAATGACCAATCATAATTCTTAAGGCAAGCAGGCCGAAGTAACACTGGTAAGGTACCACCCAAAATTGCCAACGGCAATTGTTACAATGTATCTATTTGTATCAATTTGTTTGTTGACAACAAACAAATTGTTGACCGTAGTCAATATCTAACTAATGACCCCACCCTCTGACGTGTATCCGTAAAATCAGGGGGTGATTCCAGCTGTCTAGTGGTAACCATCACCCCCTCGCCTGGTTCGTCGTTGACCGGACAACGTTTAAACAACTTATGCCTATCTAGTGTTGTCCAGTCAATTGCGAACCTGCCGGATACCTGTGGGTCATCAATGTTTACCTTACCAGTGCTACCCGCCACCCGGAGAGGCTTCAATAAAGGCTCGACGCCCCCCCCCCAAGACCGTCAGCTCGGTCGACAGGCCTGCTCGCCAATCACTCAGCAGGAGGTCCATACCTCCTCGCGACAGATGGGCCCCCTCCCCTGAATAAAGCTCATAATTTTGCAGACTGATGATGGGGAGGCGAATGACGCGTCCCCAACCCATATCAAAAAGGAACCGGGCAATAGCCCTGGAGCGACGAGCCCAGTCAAACGCCTGGAGGCCAAACGCTCCCCTGTAAGCGTACTGCGGTATCATGTCCGACCAAATGAGGGGTGTGGCAGGCCACACATAATGTGAGTAGGCCAGGTGACTGCAAATCGCAAGCTTCCGCGATAGGCCAGTGACCTGTCCGAAACCATTGCCCCCAAGGTGAATAACCAGGACATCAGGCGAGTCAGCATCCCTGATGTAGAAAAGGAATGGCAACAGTTCCCGCCATAACATGCCGCGCTTACCACACCACCTGAGATGTGCGGATGCACCCAGTCCCAGTCGGGGTCCCACTCTGTCGCCGCAGCGTAACGCGCTGCCCTGTGCAGCGTAACGCGCTGCCCTGTGCAGCGTAACGCGCTGCCCTGTGCACGTGGCAACGGCCCACCAGCCCTAGTGTCACCGGTGTAAAACGACACCCAGGGTCTGTCAAGGAAAAAAAGGGGGGGTGAGAAACATTGCAGTGACTAAACTGGCACTCACGGTTGAAGAGGGTGAACACAAAACTGAAAACAATGTGATCCCCACCTTCCCATGCGGCGTATTTCAGCCCCAGAGTACCCAAAAGTAGCTGCAGTAGAAACCGCCCCCATCCTGCAGGAATGGCTGAGTGAGGGGAGACCCACCCTGGTGACAGAAAAACGGGGCATGGTGCGTGCCACACAGTGCAAGAAACTCCTGTAGGGCACCAACCGGACAGATATCTTCCAAGGAACATCGTAGCAGTATTACTCAACTGCCTACGCCGTGCTGATCTGTTTTAGAGGAGCGTATCCTCAACTGAGCCCAATCATTGCAACATAGACATCTTCGAGTTCCAGTGCCCTACGACTTGCATCCGCCTTAGACAGCATCATAAGCTCGCTGATGCGGAGCGCTCCAAAAAAGGCCACCGTTGTAGCCGCACGAAACAGGGCTGCCTCATACCTATCGAAACATAGGTCATGCCAGCCTCGTGCCAGTTGGGTAAGTACCCCAGGGGAAATTGGGTGACGGTCGTCCAGGCAACGCCCACGTTCCCGCACCCACCCCTCCAAAACATGTCTCACACGGAAATCAGCGGTACTGTCCGCGTGACCTCCCACCTTGGCCATAAAAGCCAGCGCTGATAGCCTAGATGCTATGGTGCGGGGTGCCAGGCCCTGGGCGTGCAGGTAAACCATGAAACGGAGGATGTGGGCCACTGGGATTGGCCAGGTATCTGGCAGGCGAGATTGGGAACAAAAGGTCCAAAATGCAACCAACATGTGGTGATACGCCTTACGCGTGCGTGGCGCCAGTGACATGCCTATCGCCCGGTTCACCTCTCCTTGCCAATGGTCCATATCTCCTGCGGTAGTGGCGAGGGAAATTCCTCCGCATCCGGAGCCAAGGCACGGAACCGGGAGATCTGCAGGCGGGACAAAGCGTCAGCAATATCATTATTCACCCCCGGGACATGCCTGGCTCTGAACAGTACATTGAGGCGCAGGCTGCGCAATACAAACTGGCGCACAAGATCCATGACCCTGGGAGATTTAAAGGTCTGTGAGTTGACAATGTGGACAACAGCCGCATTGTCACACCAGAAATGCACCACAGAGTTGGCCCACTCCTCACCCCATAGCATCAAGGCCCCCAGTATGGGAAAAAATTCCAAATATGTGAGATCCCTCAGGCGACCGGTGCCTGACCAGGCTGGTGGCCATCCACCATATGCCCACTTCCCATTGAAGTACATCCCATAACCAAGGGATCCCGAGGCATCAGACTGAATTTGAAATTGGGGCGAAGCCAGGAGGTCAGACCTCCAAAATGAGACCCCATTGAACTCCCTCAGGAACTGGAGCCATACGTGCAGATCTGCCCTGATGCCCCGTGTCAATCTCGCCCTATGATGGGGCCTGGATAAGCCTGCCATGGCGTCGCACAAGCGCCGAGCAAATGCCCTGCCAGGTGCGACCACCCTGCAAGCGAAATTGAGATGTCCATGTAGCACCTACAATCCCCGAAGGGATGCCTTGTGCTTAGCCAGCAAGTCCGATATAAGGGCCACTATCCTTGACACCTTGTCTGCGGGCAACCTAGACGCCTGCGCTACCGTGTCAATTTCCACCCCCAGGAATATTAACTTATTAGACGGGCCTTCGGTCTTTTCGGGCGCTAAAGGGACACCGAGTTCCTCCATTAGCGTCTGAAATGTGTTGAGGAGACGTGTGCACGTGTCCCAGCCCCGTTCACCCCCGAATAAAAAGTCATCCAGGTAATGGGCTACAGACCGAGACCCTGACCTACGGACAAATGCCCACTGCAGGAAGGTACTGAAACGCTCGAAAGCCGAGCAGGATATGGAACAGCCGAATGGCATGGCTTTGTCAAAATAATATTCACCCCGGAATTTGAAACCCAGCAACTCGAAGTCACCCGGGTGCACGGGCAAGAGGCGAAACGCCGACTTAATGTCACACTTAGCCAACAGTGCACCCGGGCCACATGAGCGCACCATGCGCAATGCCTGGTCAAAGGATGTATACCCGACAGAACAAAGGTCATCAGGGATAGCATCATTGACCGAGTGGCCGGCTGGGTAGGACAAATGGTGAATCAGGCGAACTCGCCCGGGGACTTCTTGGGCACTAGTCCTAGCGGAGACACTTTAAGGTTGTGGAACGGGGGTGCGGGGAAAGGGCCAGCGACCCTGCCCGCAGCAATCTCCTTATTAATGCTGGCGGCAGCCACCTCCTCCCTTCCCCTAAGTGACAAAAGGTTAGGTGCATCCTGCGGTGACCTATCCCCCGTGAAAGGAATACGAAAACCCAGTTGAAAACCCTGAAGGAGGTACACAGCGTCTGCTCTCCTCGGGTACAATGCGAGCCAACTCTCCAGCATGTCGACATTAATTGGGGAGGGGGCCTTTTGGTGAACCCGCTCCCTCCATGGCAGTCTTACCTGCCCCTTGTCCGCCCCTACCCCTGCCCCCGTATCCTCCCGGCCTGGGACAGGCGGAGGCAGCATGGGGGCCAGAACAAGAGGGGCACTCATGCTTGTACTTGCAATTTTTCCTGTTGCAAGAACCATTGGACGAGAAGGTCCAGCACAGCAGGCGGGCTGGAACCCCCTGCCCCGCCACTTGGCGGGGTACCTGTACCGGGGCCGCTCGTTGGACCGCATGTCCACAATGGTATCTCTCCCCAGGCGCCGGGCGCGTGGGGGTCATATACAGAAGCCACAGCTTCTGGCAGGGCTCATCCCACCTCATCTCTGGGTGCAGTGGAATCCTCATGCTGAATTCTTCGTCGTAAGCCAGCCATGACGGACCCGGGAAGTCAACCATAGCCCGGTAAATATTGTCCAGATACTGGACCATAGGGATAGCCAAATCCGGCCTAGCCCTGAGGCAAACGGCCATGTAAATCAGGTACGCTGGCAACCAATTTGCCCACGTGCGTGGCGGCTTACGACGACGTGCCTGCTCCTTATCCTTCTCGTCCAACCCTTCCCTCTCTTCCTTGGTCGGCTCCCTATTTAGAAGGGAGAAGATATCTACATACTCGCCCCTCCAAATCTTTTCCTTGGTAGACTGGGCCAAATGGTCCCCCAAGGGCAAGGAATACTCTGCTGTTGGCAAAGCCGACACCGGCACTGAGGGAACTACGGGCAAAGGAAAATGAGCCTGAGCCAGCCCGGGGATCCCCAACACATTTCCAGCACATTGGGGGCACCACCCCGACCCAGGCCCTGTGTCACGGGCAAAGTCGCTGGGTGGGCCAGGGGCCATTGGGCCGCCGGGCCACCCGAGCGAGGCCAAGGCCATTGAACAGCCCCCCCCAAGGAAGTCACTTGTGTGGGTGCATTAGCTTGGACTGCATACTCACCCGCTGCACCCCCGCGGGCCGCCCCCACCGGGGGTTCCGGCCCGCTGGGGGCGTCGGAGCTCACGACCGAAGCTGAGCTCGTCGACGGGGCCAGACCAGCACCAGACTGCTGCACCTGTGGGGTGGGGAGCTGCGAGGCAGTGGCCACCACCGGCCCACGCGCCTCAGGCGGCTCAACCCGACCCATCGCCGGCCGCTGTTCGGCAGCCAAAGGGGGGCACCTGAAAACCTAGAGACACCCCTGTTTGGTTGGCCCTTGCCAAGGACGCTTCAAGGGCCGCCACCCGGGCCAGGAGGGCCTCCACATCGACATAGGCCCCGGCCCCAACAGGGGGCAATTGGGCAACCGGCCCATAATTCACGGGTACCTGTCCAGGTCCCTGAGCCCCAGGGGCCAGATAAGGCCAAGAGCCCATGCTCAGCCCCTGGGAAGCCGTGGGAACGCCCTGCAAAGGCAGGGAACCCAACCACCCTCCGTGGCTCGCACCCCCCATAGGGAATTGCGCACCCGGGCAAGAGGGCCCCGCCGCACAGACCATGGCAGGGGCCAAGGGCCGAGGCCCCGTCCGGGGCAGCAGGTATGCTCCGCGCATCAGGCCAAGGAGCTGCCGATCCCATCCCACCGTTCCCGGTGGGGTCTGCTAAAGGTGGCTGCGGAACAGGCACAGTCGCGGTCCTCCGACCCGGCTGACGCCTCCGCGCCGATCGAGCCACGTTCGCGGCTGCCTTCTTCTTCGAGGGCATGGCTAAGGTAGCTAGGAAGCCTAAAACAAGAGAAAGCTGCCCGAAAAGGCTTCCCCCAAGAGGACACGAGCGACGGAGGTAAGGAGGAAAAACTTCTCCGCTCCGTCGGTTCGCCAAAATGGCAGCACGGCTGCCTCGTGGCCAGCCCCTTTTATTAGGGTGCTGGCCACGCCCCTAACTACCCGGATGGTTTCGTCCGGTGGGGGGGGCGCAAAGAGCGCGGCGGCCATTTTGGCGCCGCGCTTCCAAATTTGATCTACAGCCAATTTTAAGAAGGGAGACTGAGCTGAGTTCGGTCCACATACTCAGTTTTTACCTGTAAAACCCTAGTAGATATTAGAAAAGTATTCATTATCCAGAATGACATAAAAACCCATTATGTCCAGCCCTAATCCTTCTAATGTGATAGTGTTGCTGAAAGTGTTCCCAGTGAGGGTCAGAATTACTCTTTTCTTCAAGATTTTTTTCCACTAGTTGTGGGAACCTGACTGAGTTGCTCCATTGCCTCTGCCTTAGTCATCATGCCTACACATTATGGAAAGGTATGCGGAGTCTGTGCTCCTGTCTAGAGAAACCCGCTCTAGCCAATTTTGTGCTACCTCCTCTGCTCCCCAATACTGCTGTCACTGGCTTCACTTGAAGCAACCTGCTGTGTGTGAGCAAAAGTGAGCAAGCATCATGTTTCAGCATCAGCAGATCGCACCAGCTTGCCAAAACCAGTAGCAGAAATTCTGCCTGGCCCTGCCCATCTAAGTTTTGAAATAAAGTACTGTAGTCCTAATTCAGGTGCAATGCAGGGCTTTCCCACTGGCCATGCCCACCATACCATGCCCACAGTGTGGTAGTAATTTTTTTTGCAGCCCACCACTGAACACACCCTCCAAATGCATCTGGTTTATAAGCTTCCAGTGCACTCCTGTAAGTCCTGAGGATCAATTCTACTAATAACTGAGATGCATAAAAGCTTCCACCTTGGCTTTAAAGTAAAAAAGGGTGGCTGGACTTTTACCATACTGACAAATTCTGTGTAAGGGTATATAGCCCCATATGAGATTGGGAGTGCCATCGAGGCCACACAACACTCAGAAAATGGTCTTCTCTTATCCAAAAGACATAAATCCAGCAACTGGCTCTGCTTGCTCACTCACCCACTCTTTTTATTTGGGATAACATACATGACATGGAAGAGGCAATCCATTGCATCCTTTCATTTCCTCTCAACTTGTTCAGCTGGATGGCATAGTAATGGAAATTATCCTTGGTAAGCCAAACTTTCTATATTGTGCCATCCATGCTGAATGAGAACAAGGAACCAGCAAGAGCTCCATCTGCTTACTCTTCCTTGGCTTCTGACTGCTCACTTGCCATTGACTTCTTCCTACTCAGCCATCCTATCTCACACAGTGTGTGGCAGAAGAGTAGGAAGTGGCAAACAGAGTAATCAACCAAAAGCCTGTTGGAGGAGCAGCCACCATTTTTACAAATTGCCTCGCCCAGTCCCACCGGACAGCATGTTGGATCCAACGCCTACTGCCATGCTACTAAATGACAGAGTGCAAGTAAGTGAATCTTATGATGTAGCTGCTCCTGTTCTTCTGTGCCACAGAAGGAGGGAGAAGTGAGGCAGGTAGAAATGAGCAGGAGTCTACTTGTGCTTTTTGTTCAGACATCACTGTGGGGGTCAGTCTTTCTATTGTAGAGGCCAGAGAGAGATAGCAAGAGATAGGAAAGAGTATCTGTCATGGGTTGGGTTTTTTTGCTTGTTCTTTGCCCACCCTTAGAAGTGGTAACTCCAGTGCTTCCATGGGAGGGAATAGTGTGGGAGTGTGTATGTGGTCTCTGGCTGTGAAGTCCTTCTGTTATTTGGCAGTGTGTGCTAAGGGAGCAGTGTAGAGGAGGAAAATACTATTAACTCTTTCCACCTTTTGGCTAGCAGAGGTAGCAGTTGTCTATCTGAAAGTTACTCTTGCTGCAACAGACATATGTAGCTATCTCCTCTGGGAAAAGAAAGGTGTTGTGTGCTGAGTCATTAGATGTATCTCTGGGAAGTATTATATTTGGACAGTGAATTCAAATGTAAATTCAGATTAACATTTTTAGTGTATGAGAACCAAGACACAGGACACAGCCTCGGGCTGGGTTAACTCAGGTTTATTGCATGGTGGTCAGAGGGAACATGAGGTAATGGCGGATCGATAGCTCTTTATATACGGTAGTAACACATTTGAACGTGGCTCCAGGATAGCCTATTGGCTAATGTCTGCGTGACGTCATTGCTGGTCACGCCCTTCTTTTCCAGGTGTAGGTGGTGGCGGGAAACTTCCCGCGCTGTTGCCTTTTGATGAGTTTGGACCAATAGAGCTTGGACGCTCGCTGCTGCCCGCTGGTGGTCATTAGCTCGCGTCCTATTACAGGGTTTATGTGATACAGCTGAAGGTTACATTGTTAAGATACATTGTTATCCATGTAGAAGATCATTCCATTAGACACAACACTCCTCCCCCCTAGGATGAGACGAAGTCTCGAACTCAACACTCCCCCCCCCCTAGGATGAGACGAAGTCTCTCAGCCAAGATGGCTTATTTCGAACACGCTGGGGTCTCGATGCGGGCTGCCTTTCCCCGGGTTTGCTACCTTCTCTTTGTCCCCTGGTTTCCTGTCCTGTAATTGGAGAGGGAGACTCGTTAGTGACTTGCCGCGGCTCCGCGGCGTTGTTGGGAGGTGTGTGCTTTATTGGGGAAGAACCGGGGGCACTGGGGGCTAACGAAAAACCCCTCTTCTCGCTTGGATGGGTGGGGGAACACTCCCGAAAACCCCCCCGGCTCGCAAAATCAAAATCAGAATTAAATTCGGGGGCAGCGGTCGCGAACTCCTCCTCCCCTTCCCCGGTCTCTGATAGAGCTGGCGTACCAAAAGGGTATGAGTCGGGGCCGCTGCGTTCCCCCCTTGTTTGGGACTGTTGTTCGTTGCTGTCTCCCCCTTGGGCTAAACGGGTGGGGGAGAACCCTAACGCTGAATCCTGTTGCTGAGCCCCACTGACCGGCCCCCCACTCACTCGGTGCCTAAGTTGGTCCGCGTGCCTCCTCCAGAGGAGACCGGTGCTAGTCTCGACCCGGTACGACACTGGCCCCGTCTGGTCCACAACCGTCCCTGGTACCCAGGCTGGACCTGCGCTGGCGTAGTTCCTGCAGTGAACAGGGTCGCCAACGGCGAAACCTTTCGAGACTGCCAACCCTATGTTTTTCCCTTTGTCCTCGACTCTCGTCGGGTCTAGCCTGGACAGGAGCGTGGTCAGTTTTCGCCGCATCAACAGCTCTGCCGGCGAGTAACCTGACGCTAAGGGAGTCACCCTATACGCTAATAAAAACTGACATACTTGGTGATTTAGGTCCCCCGGGCCCATGCGCTGCAGCGCATCCTTTGTAGTACGCACCAGCCGTTCCACCTGGCCATTCGTGGCCGGGTGAAAGGGCGCGGATGTGACATGCCGAATTGCGTTTGCCTCCATGAATGCCCCGAACTCGGCGGAGGTGAAACAACTAGCGTTATCGCTGACCAAAGTGTCGGGTAAACCGAACGTGGAAAAGACTCTCCTTAGTTGGCTAATTGTAGTGGCGGAGGACGTGCTCTTTACTGGGATAACCTCCAGCCACTTGGAGAACGCATCCACCACCAGGAGAAAAATGGTTCCTCGGAACGGGCCAGCGAAGTCTACGTGCACCCTGGACCATGGCCCCCTTGCTGCGTCCCATTCCCTATGCGGGAGGTGGGCCGCCTCCGGTCGGGAGCCCTGGCATGCCTCACAAGTGCCGACCATGTGCTCAATGTCCGTGTCCAGCTGTGGCCACCAGAAGTAACTCCGGGCCAGCGCCTTGGAACGGACGATGCCCGGGTGGCCGATGTGCAGCATTTTAAGCACCCTCGGACGCAGGGACGTAGGGACCACCACCCGCTGGCCCCACAAAAGGCACCCCCTCTCTAGGGACAGCTCTATTTTTTTTCGAAAAATGGGTCGAATTCCGTACCCGGGGATGACGCCGGCCACCCCTTCTGTACCCATGAGCTAACTTTCTCCAGAGTTCTATCCTTGCCTGTCGCCCTGGCAATGTCGGCTGGTACGATTGGGGGTGAATCTAAAACCTCTATTAACAAGACCTGGTGGTCTCTCTCTGCCCTTGCCTGCTGGACGCCCGACAAGGGCAAAGGAGACCTCGAGAGTGCGTCTGCATGGCTGATCTCCTTCCCGGGCCGGTATTCCAACTCATGTTGGTATGCGTTGAGAAAGATAGCCCACCGCAGCATTCTTGGGGACAGGATCTGTGGCGTGGGCTTATTTGCAGTGAAAATTCCCAGCAAGGGCTTGTGGTCAGTCACGATTTTGAACGGCCGACCATACAGAAAATCGTGAATTTTTTTGGTTCCCGCTACTATCGCTAATGCCTCCCTGTCGGTCTGTGCGTAATTACGCTCTGCTTGGGACAGGGACCTTGAATAAAACGCTATCGGGGCCTCCCTTCCGTCGTCCAACACGTGGCAAAGCACCGCCCCCACCCCCACCGGGGATGCGTCACAGACTAAGACCACTGGCCGTTTGGGGTCGAAATGCGTCAGGATTGCCTCAGATGTTAGGAGCTGTTTCAACTCTTTAAACGCCCTCTCATGCTCGTCACCCCACATCCATGTTTCCTCCTTTTTTAGCAAACGATGGAGTGGCTCGGCCACGGACGCCTTCCGTGGAAGGAAGGTATGGTAAAAATTGAGGAGCCCCAGAAATGACTGTAGCTCGGTTTTGGATGTGGGGCGAGGGGCGTTCTTGATGGCGGCTACTTTGGATTTGGACGGCTTGATACCCTCTGGCGTGATCCGAAACCCTAAGAACTCAACCTCAGTTTCGAAAAAAACGCATTTGTCTTTTCTCAGCCGCAGCCCCGCTTTTTCGAACACAGTCAGTACTTTATCCAATCTCTCTGCCAGTTCGGCCTCACTCCCCCCTGTTATCAACACGTCATCAAAATAAGGCAACACCCCCTCCAGCCCCTTCAGGAGGCGTTCCACAAGCGACTGGAAAAGGCCGGGTGCCGAGTTCACGCCGAACTGTAAACGCGACACCTGGAACGCCCCTTTATGTGTGACTATTGTTTGTGCCGCGGCCGTGGCGGGAGTTACAGGGAGTTGCTGATAGGCTTGTGCCAAATCGAGTTTAGCGAAACACTTTCCCCCATTCAGCCTGGCCAGAAGATGGCTGACTACTGGCACCGGGTATGCATTAGGGCGGATCGCCTTGTTAATTGTACACTTATAATCAGCGCAAATGCGCACCTCCCCGTTAGCCTTCAGCGCGGTTACAATTGGAGTTTCCCACTCCGCGGAATCGACAGGAATAAGAATCCCCTGGCCCACCAATTTGTCCAGTTCCGCCTCTATTTTGTCCTTTAGTGCGAATGGCACCCTGCGCGGTTTGAGTCTTATCGGGCGGACCTCCGGGTCTAGGTCGAAGGCTACAGGGGGTCCCTTGAACTTTCCAAGTCCTTTTTTAAAGACGGCGGGATGCGCGTCGCACACCGCTTGTATTGGGTCCACCCCCACTGTATGCACTCCCCCTATGAACAAACCTAAGGGCTGAAACCACTGCGTCCCTAGGAGGCTGCAACTTCCCCCCTTAAGGACAACTAGGGGCAGTTCCGCGGAATGTCTCTTAAAATTGACCCGAAATTTTCCAATCCCCAACACTGGAATGCTGTTCCCCTGTACGTCTCGCAGCGTGGACCTCAGCGTTTTAAGTTTGGGCCGCACGTGGGGGTCGATTTTTAAGAACTCTTTTTGGGGAATTATAGAATAGGAGGACCCCGAGTCGATTTCCATCGTGATAGGGGCCCCTTGTACTAGTACCTCAACAAAGTAATGGACCCGTCCCGCGGACACGCTGAACACGGGAGCGTCGTCCTCGCTGTCGCTCGAGATGCGGCCCACGCCGTCCTGCTTCCTCGTGGTCTGGGCGCCATCTTTGGACCTCACTGGACGGTCCGGTCTGGTCGAACGGTCTTGCGACTGCCTCCGGCCCTCCTTCCGCTTTCTGCATGCCTTGGCGATGTGCCCCCGACGGCCGCAGGTGTAACACTCGGCTTTTCTGAATGGGCACCTCGCGCGCTCATGGGCCGCTCCGCAACCATCGCAGCGGCGCCCCCCTTTTCGAACTCTCTGGACCTCCTCGCCGTCGCTGCCTTCCGTGGACGACTTCGAGGCCCGTCGGGTCGCGTGCACCGACTGTCCGGACTTCCCGTGCACCGAATTTTCCGCTTTGCCGGCTCTAGGACGCCACTCACGCCACTGATGCATCTCGTCCACTCCAGCATTCGTGGATTCCGCGGCTTCCGCGGCCTCTACAACCTCTGCCAGCGTGGGTGGTGGCTCCTTGTTCATCAAGCTGCGCTGCACCTCCTTGTCCTTCAGGCCACACAGGACTCCGTCCCTGAGGGCCATCTCTAGGTTGTCCCATCTGCAGGGGGCGGCGGCTATTCTCATGGCTGTTACGAATGCCTCAACCGACTCGTCCGGCGCTTGGACTCGCCTCCAAAACGCGCTCCGAGCAGGAAACATTGCCCTCGAGGGTCGGAAACGCTCACGCAGCAGCTTCATGATGTCATCGGCTTTGAAATCGCTCACCTTCTTCGGTGCAATGATGCCCACCAGCGTTCGCTTGGTTTCTATCCCAAGCATTCTGGTGAGGATGGCCCTCTTCCTCTCCTCGTCGTCTTCTTTGACTTTGAGTTCCACCAGTGCCGCCTGGAAATCCATCTCAAGAAGCTCCCAGTCTTGCGGTTTGGTGATGTTGAACCCGCTCTGTGCCCTGGCTCCTTGGGAATCCATAATCCCACCTTCGTCGCCAATTTAGTGTATGAGAACCAAGACACAGGACACAGCCTCGGGCTGGGTTAACTCAGGTTTATTGCATGGTGGTCAGAGGGAACATGAGGTAATGGCGGATCGATAGCTCTTTATATACGGTAGTAACACATTTGAACGTGGCTCCAGGATAGCCTATTGGCTACTGTCTGCGTGACGTCATTGCTGGTCACGCCCTTCTTGTCCAGGTGTAGGTGGTGGCGGGAAACTTCCCGCGCTGTTGCCTTTTGATGAGTTTGGACCAATAGAGCTTGGACGCTCGCTGCTGCCCGCTGGTGGTCATTAGCTCGCGTCCTATTACAGGGTTTATGTGATACAGCTGAAGGTTACATTGTTAAGATACATTGTTATCCATGTAGAAGATCATTCCATTAGACACAACAACATTCTAAAGACACACAGAACTTTGTTTCTACGTTAGATACTGTACAGTGAATCAAATATTATTACAAATATCAATTGGATGTGGTGCTGAATATATTCTTCTAGAAAGCCTTAGCCTGCTACCTCATACTTTGTAAATTAGAATACTTCAGCTAACTGGCAAAGCGTACAACACATGTGTATAATGTTTTATGCTGGATCACTCTATCCATGTACAAATGAGTATTTCTACACACTCATACCAACAAACTCTGAAAGGCAATTGCCATTTAGCATAGAGAGTAGTCACTAGCTGGACCAATGGTCTGATCAGACCTGGCAGTAAATAGTTACAAGTTGTCATCACATGTAATAAGTTAACTTTTGGGAGATAAAATTTGTGGAATTGAGAGGCCAATCTCCTTGACATCCAAACTATGTTCCTCTTACTATTCTTTATTAAAGTTATTCCGTTAAACTCCCACACCCTTTCCCCCCTTTTCCAGCATAGATTCCTTTTTTGACCATTTTGTATCCAAGAGTGGATTTCAGCAGTGCAGTGCTTCCCAAGCATTTGCACTAATCCTCATGAACATAAAGATACAACAGCAAACAAAACACACAAAAGTATGCATCAGCTTTGGTTAACAATAGTTCAAGTTTGTTGAACACCAGGAAGTGTGGTTGTGTTACAAGGTTGATGAGGTCATACATCTTCAAGCTGTATGTGAACCAATTTAGCACTTCTTTTTCTTCAAGTGCTGTATCAGATTCCAAATATCAGCTTATCATCATAGTGATCAGCCATGAAGATTGTCCTGGGAACAATATAGTGATACCTCATACTACATCCAAACTTGGTTCCACAAGTTTGGACTTTATATGGATTTGGACTTTGTATGAGGCATGCAAAATCCTAGCCGTAATGCCTCATACAACGTCCAAATCCTTGCCGCAGTGTCTTGTACAACGTTGTTTCCATAGAGATACATTGTACTGTAACAGCACAGACTTCAGGGCAAAGTCATGGAAACAGACAGGAAACTGACAGAACTTTAAGAAATCATTGTCTAAAGGCTAAATACATTACAAAAACATGTCAAACAACCCTGATTTAGGGGACAAACCATACAACAAGTTTTTAACTTTGGAAAACTTTATGAAGTGCAGGTTTAAAAGTTAATATGTCCCATCATGCAGCGCAGTGTTAATCTGCAGCCATGCAGCCGATCATCCATTTTGTACAAGCTACTGTAAACAATTACTGGAAGGAAGCAAGAACAAAATGGATGCCAACATGTCCCATCATGCAGCACAGTGTTAATCATCCAAATAGCAGCAGCAAACACCAAACAATTGCCCACCTCACCAAATAGTGCTCCCCCCAAAAAGACCAACATAAGAAAAATTATGGAGCATGCAATCTGTTTTATAAAACCACAGCAGCAAACACCAAACAATTGCCCACCCCACCAAAATTGCCCTCTCCCATCCACCTCCCCACCCCAAGCCAATCGGAAACAGAAAACCTCCTTTATCTACCTTTCCACTGTGCCAAAGAATGGTCCAAGAACCCGAAGAATGAAGCAAAAATCCCAGGAATGCTTCTAAAAATTCTGATGAAAAAATTCCAAAACAACCCAAAATCGCGCTCAAAATCACTCCTAAACACTCTTCGCCTCGTGCAAAACCCACAGGAGCAATGCACAATTTTAGTGTTCAAGAACCAAAACAATAGAAACAGCTGAAGTCTGACTTAACTCATCTTTATTGCATGATGGTCAGGGGGAACATGTGGTAATGGCGGACGAACAGTCCATACACAACAACAATGCAACCTGGGGAAAACCCCAATGCAAAGTCACAGCAATACAAAGTCACAGCAACTTTGTGTGAGGCAACTTATTTCAAGGAATTAGGCGATGTTGTATGAATTCAATGTTGTATGAAGCAGACTTTGTATGAGGTATTACTGTAATGCAGTGGCCTTCTATTTGTCTTCCACATCACAGCATGACACCTGTACCACTGATCCAGTTTTGAGAGTTACTTTTTTGGTCCTGAATTTGAATTTATTTTTTATATACCGCTTTCCTCATTTTGCAATGACCCAAAGTGGTTCACAGCATTCAAAAATATACAAAAATACAATAATACAGAGTTACATGGCAATAATACAATTTACACATACAAAATACAAATTTACATAACAATACTTCATATTACAGCGATAATGTAAAAATGCAATAAGAATAATACATAACTAACTGAAAAATCCCTGGCTTCTTTCCGAGCCCTCCGGGCAGACAGAGCCAGGAACGCGAAGTCAGAAAGGACAGTTAAGTCGGTGGCTGCCCAAACTTTCAAAGTCCTTGAGGTGGGCGGGGCCAGGATGGCGGAGGCAGGGAATATGCAGCAGCTGCAGCGGCTGAGATGGCTGTGGTGGCTGTGGCGGCAGCGTCTTTTGGCACATTAAGTCCTCCTCAATCCCAGTCCTGTATTGATGAAGCTGCTGTCCATCATCAAGATGGATTCAAGTGGGATTTAATCCACTTGGAGGCCATCACTTTAGCACTGGATGATTAAAAGCACTAAATCAATTCAAAACACCGGGTTAGGAACAGTAACATTGCTAAGCAAAATTCTGAGCAACAAAGAAGAAGCTAGGCTAACAAGAAAAGGAATACAATACCATATGTGTTCACCAACTAAACAACTAACCAATGAGGCCCTACAGATCATATTGCAAATAAACATTGGATTCTGAAGCATTCCAAATTATTATTTACTCACCTTGTGCTTTATAGATTACAGAAAAATATTTGATTGTGAACACTGTGAGACCCTATGGATTGTTTTGAGACTCCCATTTCAAAAGAACCTTCATAAAAATCAGTACAAAGAGAGAGAATATCTGTACAATATAGTAAAGTAAAGGTTTCCCTTGTTTGAAAGCTAGTCATATCCGACTCTAGGGTGCAGTGCTCATCTCTGTTTCTAAGCCGAAGAGCCAGCTCTGTCTGCTTCTGCAGACGTTTCCATGATCATGTGGCAAGAATGACTAGACACCGGAGCGCACGGAACGCTGTTACCTTCCCACCGAAGTGGTCCCTATTTATCTACTTGCAATTTCTTGCTTTCAAACTGCTAGGTTGGCAGGAGCTGGGAGAAAGACGGGAGCTCATTCTGTTCTGCAGTACTCGGGAATCAAACTGCTGACCTTCCGCTTCCCAGTCAGCGTCTTAACTACTTGAGCCACTGCAGTCTGTACAATAACAAATTAGAAAAACAAGAATAAGAGTTGTTTGAAAGTGGAATAGACAGCCTTGGAAAATGCTAGATTCTTATTCTCTTCATTAGAAGCTTGTAAACAAAGGGCCAACTCTAAGGAATGCTTTAGCTGTGGCTTTCCTGCTTTGGTAGGGGATGGACTTAATGACCTTTAGACTCCCTTTTAGCTCTATGGTCCTGTGAATCTATGAGTTCAACAATGCAGTGAGGTTACGTGCCAGAACTGAATGTGCTAGTGATCATCCTAATAACTCCAAAACTTTCTTTAAAATAAAAGAAAGAACAAAGGTGGGGTGGGTGGAAGAGATCCACTCCACTCAAATCTCACTTTTTTGAAGGAAAAAAAACCCTCCCTGGTCACGAGTTTTAACCAGTCTGTTGTTGGCAATAGCACATCCTGAAAAGGAACACTCAAAGGAAAATACTTGATGGACGGCAGAACACTACACTCCCTGTTTGCCAACTAGAGGACACTAATTTAGGCCTGGCTTCTTCATGCTCACTCAAAAGTAATTGGCCTGCTTCAGACCCACCTCAGAGAGCTCTGTTTGCTTTGGCAGAGCCCATCAACCATTGGCAATCGAGCCTTATGTTTGAGCCATTCCCAGAGCATTTATAGAAACAAGAACACATGCTTTTGTTTGTTTCAAGAGACATCACTTAACTCTGTTTCTAGAAGGTCAGAGCTGAAACCCTATCAGGCCCTTCCACATTTTCAGATAACTTTCTTCTCCTTCTTTATGTCAAGTGTAACAGAATACAGTTTTAGTGTCTTGCACGGAAGACAAAGAAGGAGCCGCAGTAAGGGCTAAAACAAAGCTTTATTGCATGATGGCCAGGATGAACATGTGGTAATGGCGGAGGTACAGTTCCTTTTATACTGCAACAATACATTTGAAAGGGGTTACACGGTAGAGTATTGGCTGCTACCTGCGTGACGTCATTCTGAGTCATGCCCTTCTTCTCCAGGTGTTCCTTGCGCGGGAAGGTACCCGCGGCTGCTGGTGATTGTGGGAATTTGAACCATGTGAGCTGAACGCTCGCAGCTGCCCTCTATGAGTAGCTAGCTTGCATTCCTTTAACAGCTGAGTTACATTGTGATCATTGTCAGGTTACATTAAGACATTCTTAAAGTGATACAGTTATATATACAACACTCCTCCCCCCTAGGATGGGACGAAGTCCCTCAACCATTGTGGCTTCCCGCATGTGCGCTTGGGGCGTACGACTGCTTGGCTGAGCTCAGGGGAACTAGGGTTTGGTGTATGAGAACCAAGACACAGGACACAGCCTCGGGCTGGGTTAACTCAGGTTTATTGCATGGTGGTCAGAGGGAACATGAGGTAATGGCGGATCAATAGCTCTTTATATACAGTAGTAATACATTTGAACGTGGTTCCACGATAGCCCATTGGCTACTGTCTTCGTGACGTCATTGCTGGTCACGCCCTTCTTGTCCAGGTGTAGGTGGTGGCGGGAAACTTCCCGCGCTGTGGCTCTTTGATGAGTTTGGACCAACAGAGCTTGGACGCTCGCTGCTGCCAGCTGGTGGTCATTAGCTCGCGTCCTATTACAGGGTTTATAGTGATACAGCTGAAGGTTACATTGTTACCCGTAGGCAAGGTTACATTGGTTCAGATACATTGTTATCACATGTAGGAGGTTACACCATTAGAACACAACACTCCTCCCCCCTAGGATGAGACGAAGTCTCGAACACAACATAGGGGCTCCGAGTTCCGCAGACTCTCATCCTGCAACGGAAAGGGGGGACTCATTAGTCGTCTGGTGGGGACTCTGTGTCAACCTTGCGTTTGGAGAGGGAAATGGAATATGTAACTGGGATGTGAACCCCTGCCTATCACTCGCGGCACCTGGCGACCTCCCCAGCACAAATCTAGGGACTGATGAGGAGACCCTTGTCATCTCACCCCGGTTTCTTGCACCTGCAACTGGCGTACTTGTGCTACCCCCTGCTGCCTGATTCGGTGGCCTTGGGGATGGGGTGAACATACTTCCCCCTGCTGACTGGGTTGGGGGTCTTGGTGATGGAGTAAACTCTAGAACAAAAGGACTGGGAGGACTGGAAATACCAGGGGCTGAACTAAAACCTCTCTTCTTGCTCGGACGGGTGGGGGACCACTCTGCAACACCCCCCTGGTATGGCAACATAAAATCAAACTCATCAGGTGGCTCCTCATTCCCCTCTTCCCAACTATCCTCCTCCCCATGTGAGAATTGAGGGTATGCATTTGTATTTGGGGGAATCCCCGTGTCTCCCCCTTGGGCTAAATGGGTGGGGGAGAACCCTAACGCTGACTCTCTTTCACTGGTAACTTGCCGTCTGAGTTGGTCAGCGTGCCTTCTCCACAGCAGACCTGTACTGGTTTCAACCCTGTATGACACTGGCCCCATCTGTTCAATCACCACTCCTGGAACCCACGTTGGTCCCGAGGTTGCGTAATTCCTGCAGTGAACCGGGTCCCCTACCGCAAAACTTTTGGAGCTTCCTATCTCTATATTTCTCACCTCATCTTCCACCCTGGTCGGATCCAACCGATCAAAAAGCGTTATCGGCTTCCTCTGCGTGAGGAGCTCAGCCAGTGAAAGTCCTGAAGCTAGGGGAGTTGCCCTATAACAAATGAGGAGGTTCAATTCACCAGGACCCATGCACCGCAGTGCGTCTTTCGTAGTGTGCACTTGGCACTCTACCTGACCGTTTGTGGCAGGGTGAAAAGGGGCAGAGGTAATGTGCCAATGGCATTCCTCTCAATGAATGCCTTGAATTCCGCAGACGTGAAAGTACTGGCGTTATCGCTCACAAGGATGTCTGGCAGGCTGAAACAACTGAACACCTTGCGCAATTGTTTAATGGTTACAGCAGATGAGGTGTTGGACATGGGAATGACTTCCAGCCATTTGGAATATGAATCTACTATCAGCAGAAACATGGACCCCCGAAAGGGGCCAGCGAAGTCGACGTGTACCCGGGACCATGGCCCGCAGGCCGTGTCCCATTTCCTGTGGGGCAGCTGGGACTCCTCGGGCCAAGAGCTCTGGCAGCTCTCGCACATGCCCACCAGATGCTCTATATCTGTGTCTATCTGGGGCCACCAGAAGTAGCTCCTGGCTAGTGCTTTGGAACACACTATTCCCGGGTGGCTGGTATGCAGTAGCCTCAGCACCTTTGCTCGTAACTTCTCTGGGATGACCACCCCCTGGCCCCAGAGGAGGCAGCCCCTTTCAAGGGAAAGCTCTACTCTGCGCCTGAAAAACGATTTGAATTCCTCCTCGGGGGGAGTGGTTGGCCACCCTTTTCTAACCCAGAAACTGACTTGGGACAGGATTTCGTCAACTTTGGTGAGGTCTGCGGGAACTATGGGGGGTGAGTCGAGAGACTCGATCAGCAGGACTTGGTGATCCTGCTCTACCTTGCATTTGGGGTCTCCTAAACTAGGGAGGGGAGATCGGGACAATGCATCTGCATGGGAGATCTCCTTCCCTGGGCGATGGACCAGTTCGTACTGGTAGGCGTTGAGGAAAATCGCCCAACGCAGCATTCTGAGGGACAGGATTTGTGGGGTAGGCTTGCCTGTAGTAAAGATTCCCAAAAGGGGCTTATGATCGGTCACAATTGTGAACTCGCGGCCGTACAGGAAATTGTGGAACTTCTTTGTTCCTGCGATTATGGCCAGGGCCTCTCTGTCTGTTTGCACGTAATTGCGCTCTGCCTTTGAAAGTGACCTGGAATAGAAGGCAACCAGGGCTTCCTGCCCGTTCTCTAACACGTGGCACAGCACCACCCCCACCCCCACTGGTGACGCATCACAGACCAAAACTACTGGTTTCCGTGGGTCGAAATGGGTCAGGACGGCGTCTGAGGACAAGAGCGCCTTGAGCTCTTTGAACGCTTTCTCCTGCCTATCTCCCCACTGCCAAACCGTATCTTTCTTAAGTAGCCCGTGCAGTGGCTCTGCAATAGATGCCTTCCTTGGCAAGAATGAATGGTAAAAATTCAGGAGCCCTAGAAATGACTGCAGCTCCGGTTTCGTGGTGGGGCGAGGGGCATTTTGCACAGCCGCAACCTTGGACTCGGATGGCTTGATGCCCTCTGGGGTTATTTTGAACCTGAGAAACTCAACCTCCCTAACAAAAAACACACATTTGTCCCTTCTCAACCTCAGTCCCGCTTTCTCGAATACCGTTAGGACCTTGTCTAGTCTTTTCGCTAGTTCCAATTCGCTCCCCGCTGTTATCAAAACATTGTCAAAATATGGGAGCATGCCTGGAAGCCCTTTTAAACGGCATTCCATGAGGGACTGGAAGATCCCGGCGGCTGAATTTATGCCGAACTGTAGGCGCGTTACCTTGAATGCCCCCTTATGCGTGACGATGGTTTGCGCAGCAGCAGCAGCTGGGGTTACCGTGAGCTGCTGGTACGCCTGCGCCAGGTCTAGCTTTGTGAAACACTTCCCCCCATGCAATGTGGCCAGTAAGTGGCTAACTACCGGCACCGGATATGCATTTGGCCAAATGGCCTTGTTGATTGTACATTTGTAGTCAGCACAAATCCTGACCTCTCCATTGGATTTTAAAGCTGTAACAATCGGAGTTTCCCACTCCACAGAATCAACTGGAACTAAAATCCCCTGCCAATTTGTCCAATTCTACCTCAATCTTGTCCTTGAGGGCAAAGGGGACTCTTCTTGGCTTGAGACGTATGGGCCGGATTTCTGGGTCCAACTCAAAAGAGACCAGGGCCCCCCTGTAAGTCCCGAGCCCCTTCTTGAAAACTGCAGGGTGCGCATAGCACACGTCCTGAATTGGGTCAGTCTCTATGGTGTTTATGCCGGACAGTTCAATTCCCAGGGGTGCAAACCACTGGGTTCCCAAAAGGCAACAGGTCCCCTCCTTGAGAACTACTAGGGGCAGTTTTTCTGTGAACCTTTTGAACTTCACCGTGAAGTTTCCCACCCCCAACACCCTGCACGTCCCGTAGGTTCGACTTCATGGCCCGCAAGTTGGGGCGCGCATTTGGGGGAATGTGCAGGAACTCCTTCTGGGACAGGATGGAGTAGGACGAGTCTATTTCTATCCTAACCAGGACCCCTTGTAACAGTACCTCTATGAAGAAACGCGATGCTCCAGGCCCACACGGTTCACGGCCACCGTGTTGTCATTGGTCGAGACCTTTCCAATGCCGGCCGCCTTGCGCTGGAGTGCTTGAGGGTGTCTCGACGAGCCCCTGTCCTCCATTCGCCTGCACCTGCAGACCCTGCCAATGTGTCCTTTCTGCCCGCAGTTGTGGCACTCGGCCTTCCGGAAGGGGCACCTCGTTCGGTCATGAGATGCCCTGCAGCCATCGCAATGGTGGTTTCCCCTCTCGCTGGCTCGGCACTTTTCTCTGTGCCTCTTGACTCTCTGCACATCGTCGTCATCGCTGGAGCAGGAGTCCGCAGTTGTGGATGACTCCTCGAAGGTTGCTGGGGTGCCTGTGGGCAGCCGGGGAGCCCGCCAGGCCGCTTGTGCCGAAGTCCGCTGGGCCGCTTGCACAGGTGACTTGGCCCTCTCAGGTGCAGCCTCCCAGGACTTGAAGACTTTGACCCTGCTCCTCGCTGCCTCGGCCGCTTGGGCTTCTCGCAGTACCTCATTGAATGTGAGGCGATGGTCGCGGGTCATCAACTTTCTCTGGACCTCCTTGTCCCTTAGGCTGCACAGCATGCAGTCTTGAAGGCCTATGTCCAGGTCCTCCCATTGGCAGTGGACGGCCGCCAGCCTGAGGGCTGCCACATAGGCGGACACAGATTCTCCCGGGTGCTGGTCCTGCCTGTGGAATGTGACCTGGGCCGGAAAAATGGAGATGGGTGGCTGGAAGTGTTCCCTCAGCGTTGTGAGGATGCAGTCAATGGGCATCGCATCGACCTTCTGGGGAGCCAGCAGGTTCATCAGGATGCACAGCGTGGCCGACCGCACCTTCCCTTCGTCGTTGATGCCTGCAGCATCCATCGCGTGCCCAAACTGGAACTCGTACAGCTCCCATTGCTCAGGATTGCTGATGTCGAATTGGTGAGGCTTGATCTTGGGATACGCCATGGATCCCACCTGTTGTGTATGCATGTCTTGTACTGTCAGAATGTAACCACCCCAATTACAATGTATTGCAGCTGTAAAGGAACGCGAGCAAGCAGCCCATAGAGGGCAGCTGCGAGCGTTCAATCTCACATGGTTCACATTGCTCAATCACGGACAGCCGCGGGAAAACCTTCCCCGCATTCAGCAGCAGGAAAGAAGAACTACTGAAGAGAGGCGTGCCTGGGCGAGGCCTCGCAGGTAGCGGCCAATGAGCTACCGTGCTACAAGATTCAAATGTATAACCCTACTGTATATAAAGAGATGTATCACCGCCATTACCTCATGCTCCACCAGATCCCTATGCAATAAACCTGTGTTAAGCCAACCCTTCGGCTGTTCTGTTGTCTTTGGTCCCATACAGTAAACTGGCGACCAGGACTGGCGACCAAAAACCGCCAAGGCAGAGAGCTCGGTGCGCGCGGCCCGGCGGGTTTCGAACTCGTCCACGGAGAGCGGCGACGACGAGGACGTCCGGCGGGTCCAGAAGGATGGCCGACGCTGCGACGGCTGCGGTGCCGCCCACGCCCGCGCCAAATGCCCGTTCCGCAAGGCCGAGTGCCACAACTGCGGCCGGCGCGGGCACATCGCCAAGGTCTGCCGGAAGCGGCGCGAGGCCAAGAGGAGTTCCCCAGACCGCTCGGCGAGGCAGGACCGCACCACGAGGCCCAAGGACCACGGCACCCGGACCACGAGGAAGCGGGACGGCGTCGGACGCATCTCCGACGACAGCGAGGACGACGCTCCGGTTTTCAGCGTTTCCACGGAGCATCCCCGATACTTCGTCGAGGTAGTAATACAAGGGGCCCCTGTTAGGATGGAGGTGGACTCGGGTTCTTCTTACTCTATTATCTCTCAGGGAGAGTTCCTAAAGATACCCCCCCACGTGCGGCCCAAGCTCAAGGCGTTGAGGGCCACACTAAAGGACGTGCAAGGGAACCGCATCCCGGTACTGGGGGTTGGGAAGTTCCAGGTCCAGTTCAAAAAGCGCGCTGCAACGCTTCCCCTAGTCATCCTCAAAGGAGGTAAATGCAGCCTCCTTGGGACCCAAGGGTTTCAGCCCCTGGGGTTGTTCATCAGGGGGGTGCACGCCGTGGGAGTACACGCCGCCGGGACTGATCCAATACAGAGCGTGTGTGAGGCGCACCCCGAAGTTTTTAAAAAAGGACTCGGAAAGTTCAAGGGCCCCCCAGTGACTTTCGACCTGGACCCTGGAGTACGTCCAATCAGACTTAAACCGCGCAGGGTGCCTTTCGCCCTAAAAGACAAAATAGAGGCGGAGTTGGACAAATTGGTGGGCCAGGGGATTCTTGTTCCTGTTGATTCTGCGGAGTGGGAAACTCCAATTGTAACAGCACTCAAGGCCAACGGGGAGGTCCGCATATGCGCTGATTACAAGTGCACCATCAATAAGGCGATCCGCCCTAATGCGTATCCGGTGCCGGTAGTCAGCCACTTGTTGGCCAGGTTGCACGGGGGGAGGTGTTTTGCTAAGCTCGACCTGGCCCAAGCCTACCAGCAGCTCCCGGTCACCCCCGCCGCAGCTGCTGCGCAGACCATAGTCACACACAAAGGGGCGTTCCAAGTATCGCGCCTCCAATTCGGCGTGAATTCGGCGCCCGGGATTTTCCAATCACTCGTGGAACGCCTCCTAAAGGGACTAGAGGGGGTGTTACCCTACTTTGATGACGTATTGATTACAGGGGGGAGCCGGGCAGAATTGGCAGAAAGGTTGGGAAGGGTCCTAGAAAAATTCGAAAAGGCGGGGTTGCGGTTGCGAAAGGACAAATGCGTCTTCTTCGCAACCGAGGTCGAGTTTCTAGGGTTCCGCATTACTCCCGAGGGAATAAGGCCATCCCAATCCAAAGTGGCCGCCATCAAAAAGGCCCCTCGCCCCACCTCCAAGCCCGAGCTGCAGTCGTTCCTTGGGCTGCTCAACTTCTACCACTCCTTCCTTCCTCGGAAGGCAGCCGTGGCGGAACCGCTACACAATTGTTAAAAAAGGACGAGGCATGGAAGTGGGGCGACGACCACGAGAAGGCTTTCAATGACCTGAAGCGACTCCTGGCATCAGATGCTGTACTGACCCACTTCAATCCCAAACGCCCAGTGGTCCTGATTTGCGATGCATCCCCGGTGGGGGTGGGGGCGGTGTTATGCCACGTGCTGGAGAACGGGAGGGAGGCCCCGATAGCGTTTTACTCTAGGTCCTTGTCCCAAGCGGAGAGAAACTACGCCCAGACAGACAGGGAAGCACTAGCGATAATTGCGGGGACCAAGAAATTTCATGATTTCGTGTATGGCCGCCCCTTCACCATAGTGACTGACCACAAGCCCTTGCTAGGCATTTTCACCGCAGATAAGCCCACACCCCAAATCCTGTCCCCGAGAATGCTCAGGTGGGCCATTTTTCTCAACGCGTATCAGCACGCGTTGGTATACCGGCCCGGAAAGGAGATCAGCCACGCGGATGCCCTGTCGAGGTCCCCCATCCCCCGGGAGCGTCCCAGAAATACAGATTCCCCAAGAAGTTTAGACCTTGATTTACAGTGCCAGGGGGAGTTAGCGGAGTGGTCCCCCACCCGTCCTAGCGAAAAGAGGGGTTTCAGTTCAGCCCCTGGTACTTCCAGTCCCAGTAGCCCCTGTGAATTAGAGTGCAACATAGCGCCAATGTCCCGGAGACCGACACCCCCAAGGCAGGAGGCAACGGCGAGGCCGTCCGCCACAGTCTCAAGGTCCCCCGAGCGGGGGACAGAAGGGAGCAGAACCACAAGGGCATCCTCATCGGTCCCGCGGTTCACGATCGGAGGGTCCCCGGGGTCCGAGGGAAACAGACAGGGGTTCACTTCCCAGTTGTTCATCCCATTCCCTTCCCCCAGCGCAAGGCAGGCACAGACGCCCCACAGAGCCACTAATGAATCCCCGTTTCCCGTTGCAGGACAAGCACCCACGGAGTCAGGGATCACAGGCTCTCCGGTACTAGGGCAGGCGCAAGCGCGCCCCAAGCAAATGTGCGGCAAGCCACATTGGTTGCGGGACTTCGTCCCATCCTAGGGGGGAGGGATGTTGTGTATGCATGTCTTGTACTGTCAGAATGTAACCACCCCAATTACAATGTATTGCAGCTGTAAAGGAACGCGAGCAAGCAGCCCATAGAGGGCAGCTGCGAGCGTTCAATCTCACATGGTTCACATTGCTCAATCACGGACAGCCGCGGGAAAACCTTCCCCGCATTCAGCAGCAGGAAAGAAGAACTACTGAAGAGAGGCGTGCCTGGGCGAGGCCTCGCAGGTAGCGGCCAATGAGCTACCGTGCTACAAGATTCAAATGTATAACCCTACTGTATATAAAGAGATGTATCACCGCCATTACCTCATGCTCCACCAGATCCCTATGCAATAAACCTGTGTTAAGCCAACCCTTCGGCTGTTCTGTTGTCTTTGGTCCCATACAGTAAACCACCTTCATCGCCAATTTAGTGTCTTGCACGGAAGACAAAGAAGGAGCCGCAGTAAGGGCAAAAACAGCTTTATTGCATGATGGCCAGGATGAACATGTGGTAATGGCGGAGGTACAGCTCCTTTTATACTGCAACAATACATTTGAGAGGGGTTACACGGTAGCGTATTGGCTGCTACCTGCGTGACGTCATTCTGAGTCACGCCCTTCTTCTCCAGGTGTTCCTTGCGCGGGAAGGTTCCCGCGGCTGCCGGTGATTGGGGGAATTTGAGCCATGTGAGCTGAATGCTCGCAGCTGCCCTCTTTGGGTAGCTAGCTCGCGTTCCTTTAACAGCTGAGTTACATTGTGATCATTGTCAGGTTACATTCAGACATTCTTAAAGTGATACAGTTACATACACAACAACAGTACAGTGAAATCAGGGTTATTTCTCTTCTTTCTGTATTTTTCCTTATCTTTCTTAACAGCCCCCACTCTGGAATGCATGTGCTGCCTCCACACAGATGGAAAAGGAAGGAGAGGTGTGGAAAAGTATCCTGTAACCATCCTTCCTGTCATCCTCCCCCCCCCCCCCCCCAAAAAAAAAGGGATGTTTCAAACATAGTAGTCTGGGACTGATTTCCTGAATGACATATCCTTGTCTAGCCAGTATGTATTTATCACTTTTTGAGCCTGGGTAGGATTTTAGGTGGGAAAGCTGATGACAGAATTTTGTAGACAAAACAGAAAAGGGGTGATACGTCCAATAAGAGTTCTTTACGATTTTTGAAGCAAAGCTTCAAGTTTAGCCAAAAAATAAAATAAAAAAACCTCTGTGAGAGAATTGAAAATTACCTTAAGTAGCACTATCAGATTTCTTGCTCATCTTAGAGAGGTAAGTAGCTGTAGATTCTGGAGTATTTTCATTTTATTTTGGTTACTAAAAGTCCCCCCCCCCTCTCTGTATTTTCTGACAAGATCTTCTCTCCTTTTTTTTTTTGCTATAATGATATTTTAAAACATACAAAGAAAAATAAATTTTTATATGATGATGTGTCATACCTGACTATAGAAGTCAGCCACAGGGCTTTGAGGAGGTGACATGTTGCTATGCTTCATGACTCGTCATATCTAGGTAGATTCTTGCTTTGATCCATATCTTTTTGCTATGCTGAAAAGAGACAAGACATCCATTTCCAGTAAGAAGATGAGTCATGTTTACAAGGCAGTTTTGAAGTTTGCCTGACTGTATCACTTCATATTTAGACGGGCTCCTCATGACCCTCATGATACAAACAAATTTAACAAGCTCACACACAAATAGGATGCCCAACCTTCTCCCTAACATGCTAACTTCATGTACATTGTACAAGGTTGTTTTGGTTACTATTTTCCTGCACTTGCAAGGAATGCAAAGAGAAACATTCAATCATGTGCTCCAAGCAAAGACATGGAATCAGTGGTGGGCATCAGCAGGTTTGCACCAGTTCGCCAGAAGCGGTAGCAGAAATTCTGGCTGGCCCATCCCATCCAAGTTTTGAAATAAAGTAGCCCTAATTTGGGTGCAACACAGGGCATCCCCCTGGCCATGCCCACAATACCACGGCCACAGAATAGGTACTATTTCTTTTGCGCCCACCACTACATGGAATAGAATATATGTTGGCTGCTTTATTAACTAGACTAGGAGGGTTGTTTGTAGTATTTTGGTAAACCCAGAATATCAATAGTACAAAACTAAAGCTGTAATCCTCCATTTGGGAGAAAGCTCTGGGAACCTAATGGAACATATGGGGATCTGGATATTTGATCAAACACCTCTCTCTATAAACCTGCCCAATCATTAAGACTTGCAGAGGAGGCCTTTCTCCATGCCTCACCATTGAGAAGAGAGACAAGGGAGGAATTTTTCTGCCACAACACCCCAACTGTGGTACATCCTTTCCTTGGAGGCTTGACTGGCACCAACATTAATATAACATTAACATAATTTCAGCACCAAGTCAAGACATACAGTACAGTAAAACCCTTACTTACGAAAAAAAAGTCTGTTCCATAAGCTTTTGCTTAAATCAAATTTTTTTGTAACTCGAAGCAAAACCATAGGAAAATTATGTTTTATGTAAATTGAAGCAAACCCATAGGGAAATGATTTTTTATGTAACTTGAAGCAAACCCATAGGGAAAAGAATCTTTATGTAACTCGAAGCAAATCCATAGGAAATCATGTAAATCGTGACATGGTTTTAGCATAAAATCATTATGTAAGTCAAATTTTATGTAACATGAGGCATTTGTAAGTCGGGGTTTTACTGTATTTTTTTAATTAGAGCCTTGATTCCCAACCTTTTCTGTTTCTCAAATGCCCTTGGAGGGACAGGGGGCCACATGAAATGGTGCCATGGGCCAGATTCAACCTACAGGCCTTAAATTGGAAACCCCTGCTTTTGAGCAGTGCTTCCCAAACTTTGGTTTTTGGACTTCAGTTCCTAGAAGCCTAAGTCAATTCCCCAAAGCACTGATCACCCAATATACTGACTTAGGCTTCTGGAAATTGAAGTCCTCCTGTGGGGCGTGGGCCCCATGTTGGGAACCACTGCTTTAGAGGTTTAGGATTATGGCCTACATAGGTTTTACTATAATTGTTGTAATGCTTTTAATGTTAAATGTTTTTATGCTTTAATTTTTTGACATTTGATTTAAAATTGTTTTAAATATCTTATGTTTTTTTTTAAAAAAACACACACAATTATATAGCTGTCTAACCTGCCCTGAACACTTGTGCTATAGGGCTGGGTATAAAGGTTTAAATCAATAAAATAAATATTTCTGAACAGATCATATTTAAGATTACATTCTCAAGGTCACACTAAACAATCTACTGGTGCTTCTTGTTTCAAAGGATTAGCCAGTGAAAAATCTCTGTTGCCAGTGATAAATTTCCATTGCCCAGGGGACGCCTGATCAGCTAAAGTATCAATCTTTAGGGAGGCTCCTTTCATGTCCTCCTCCATCCTCAGAAAGAGTGGGTCAAAGCAAGTTCTTCAGAAACACACCTGCTGTTTGATCACCAACCACCAAAGCAGAGACTGAAATCAAGGCATAGCTTCCTCACAACGTCTGCCCTTCTGAACAACAGGCCTCCACAGACCACCTTAGAACTATGGAAAGCAAGAGCTACCTGTCTGGCCAAGAACATCCAGGGCCTGTGTGGAAAACTTTAAATAGACTGTGTGCAAGGGTAGGTAGATAAAGGACTAATCTGAGAAAGTGGGGTTTCTCTGTAGATGACAGCCTGTGTGAATGCGGAGACGTACAACCTATCTCCTATATGATACAATGCACACAATGCCCCTCAATGTGCAGTGAGCAAGACTGATATTGGACAGATGTCATTTGGCCCTTTTTAATTCTATTTTATTTTTAGATGCGTTAATTTTAGCTTTGTATGTTATTATATGCTGGTGGTCTATCTGACACGAATAAAGAAAGACTAAACAATCTAAAGGACAGCGGTTTTTTCTCCTTCTTCTGAAACTGGGCGATAAAGGGTTAAATACCTTC
Organism: Bradypodion ventrale; assembly: GCA_035047345.1. Lineage (NCBI taxonomy): Eukaryota > Metazoa > Chordata > Lepidosauria > Squamata > Chamaeleonidae > Bradypodion > Bradypodion ventrale. The sequence continues at coordinate 177,376,019 of JAWDJE010000005.1, forward strand.
CCATAAACACTTCAAAGTGAACATTTAACTCTCACATTTTGAAGGTTGTGGAATTTAATTCCAAACTGGCACAAGATCTATTCAGATATTCTTAGCCTTACTGACATGCTTTTGCTGCATTAATGCATTGATGGGAAAACAGGAAGGGGGCTCAGAGCCCTGGATCCTGTTCAGCGAAATGCTAATTTATATAAAGAAAGGCACATCCAATGAAGTGCTACTTTATAGCAAGTGCAAAAGGAACAGACGTTTATTTATAAAAACCTAGGAATCCAGCAATAGCCCCAGATGCCAGAATCATTCTATACAGCAGTCAGAATGAAGTGATAAAATCCTGCAGGAAACTATTTTTCAATACTTCCCCATGTAAAGAGCTCCAGATGAGACTGTGCCAAAGTTTATTCTCTGATGTGCTAATTTATTAAATGAAATAGATTATTGGGTTATTGGAGGCAGCATTAAACATATGACCACCACTCTATATGAAGCAACAATTCACTCTAAAGACTCTCTGGATTTGCTTGTGAATTGTGTTCTACTGTGCTATTATTGCACAGGATGTGGACATGTTATTGCATTCGGACCTATAAATTCATTAGGTACACAGTAGAAAAATAGGATTCTACCACACCCTTTTGACCCACTGGCCTACAGAAAACTGTACCTGCCTTTTCTTTGCAGACCCTATGAATGTAACCACAGCTCATGCTTGTTCTGTGTTGATCGATACTTTCCTGTTTTTGCAACCTGAGAATGAGGAGAGGGCTTTTGGAGTGGGACATGACTTCTCAACTTCAAGGGCACTTAAAATAGATTATCTAGATCTGTTGCGGTGGCTCAAGTGGGTAAGTTGCTGAACTTGCTGACTGGAAGGTCGGAGTTCGATTCCCGGGTACTGCAGCTCGAAAGCAAGAAATTGCAAGTAAATAAATAGGGACCACTTTGGTGGAAAGGTAAACAGCATTCCATGCACTACAGTATCAAGGCAAGCCTACCACATGTCCATGGAAACATCTGCATAGGCAGACAGTGTTGGCTCTTTGGCTGTAAACAGAGAAGAGCACTGAACCCTAGAGTCGGATACTACTGGCTTTGAAGCAAGGGCAACCTTTACCTTTAGATCTGTTGCAATCTGGCTTCAGTCCTGCTTATGACTGCTGTGGTCATCTTGTATGGACTGTATGGCCTAATGAAGGGCAGTTCATCCATATTCAAGTTATTTCTACTGCCATGTGTTTGTATTTTGTTATCCCCCCCCCCCCCCCCCAATTCATTATCTTCAACTCAGGCATCTCCTGGAATTGCAAGGTAAATTATCCATACATTTCATCACTCTGTGTCTATATGGTTGGTGTATTATATCCAAGGTTTCTTGTAGCAATCGGAGCCGCAGGTAGGAATGAACTGACACAGATACACTGGTCAAGATTCAAGGGCGAGATGGCAATGAGGAGCGTTTGCCGTCCCTATTTATTACATGCCAGAAAAAGCCTTGACATATGCACACCTAGCATCATGAAATGCCCATTACAGCAAAGAGGAAATTGACTAGAACAATGTATATTCCATGTACATTTCAGATAAGCATGCTTACGTGCCTAAGAGAAGAAACAGTTGACAGGGGGAGAATATTGATTCTAGGATGGGGTTGATCTGGGGAGGAAGATAAGGAATCCAGGGTCAAGGGACAGTTTGTCTGGGTCCGCTAAGGGTTGTTTATCTCAGCTTATGCAGGGGAGCGTCCACATAGGATGTTCAGGCTGCATCCTGTTGATGAGCCCCAGGATGCCGGCCGGCGTGATCCTGGCCTCTCCCCAGGGAAGCTGTTTAAGGGTTTAAAAAAATGGGGTTCTTTTGGGGTGATAGCTAAGCCATCTCTTCAGTTTTTGTCAGCTTTGAGCTAAACACCCTAAAATCTTAACTTGGTAATGTTCTAATACCTTCTTTACTTGATGCTCCCAGATTATTATTTTTTTACATAGTAACCAGTATATTGATTTTACAAATAAGTTGTATCTTGTTTTGTGGTTTGTCTGCATGCTTTTTGAACATTCATAGGTGAAGTGTAATACAGTTTTATTACATGATGATGATGATGATGATGATGATGATGATGATAGTAAATTCACACACACCTTGGATACATGTGAGAAACCATTCCAGCCCAATTTTGAAAATATGTGGAAGGAGCCATACTTCCAAACTCTATGTGTAAAGGAATTAGGGGAAATAAGTAAGGATATAGTTAATACAGTAAGCCCTCAAATCACTTCATCCTACTGCACATTTATATTTGTTATTGTAGCACTAGGGTACTTTCTCCCATTGTAGATGAAGTCAATCCTGATTGACACCAGAATCAGGCCAGATAGGCCACTTTTATCTGGACTCCAGTTTTACCTTGAGCTCAGCATTTGGCCAAAGCTGTTTATCTATTCAGTGTAATATAAGGTTTCCTGCAAAATGAGTGGAGCACATGTACCACTGCAGAAAGGCCTACATCTGAGTCAAACCCACAAGGAACATCAATATAGCCTTTTTATTTCCTTCACACTTTGCATCAGTCATCAGTCCGTCAGGAAGAACGATTTCCTCAGCTTTAAGATGGCCTCACATGTGCAGCAGTTAACAGTTTTTTAAAAATTTGGATTGGGTTGGGTTTATTTCACTGAACGCTGATAAGAAAACTACCAGGAATATTTGACTTAACAGATTTAAATTGATATGATTGAATATTTAGTGCCTAATTTAATTTAAAGACATCAGCAATTTTAAATAAAATGTATTTAATTGCTTCTTCACACCACCTAATTATGTAAACATTTGCAGTCCCAAACACCTCTATGCCTATATGTTTATTACAATGAGTACAAACTCATCAGGTTGCAGTTTTTCTGGTTCATGTCAGAACTTTCCTCTTTTAAGAAATCATCAAGATGTGGTGAAGGGAGAGGAGAGCATGGAATTCAGCCGCTAACAAAAGATCTAGCTTCTAGTTAAAGTAGATGGTTAGGTGAGGGCACTTCAATGTTCTCTATTGGGTTGGGACTGAGATGTTAAGTAATATACTGCAGGACTGTTTCAATCCTTTCTCCCAAGACCAGGAATAATGGAAAGATTTTTGTGGATATAGCCTCCAGACAGCTGCTTCCCTTCAGGAATGCCATAAAAACATGGTTATGGCAGCAGGTGTGGGGTACTGCCGGTGTCACAACCACCACCACCCCTGGGCCGTCCGGGTTTTAAGGGGGTTGGGAGGTCTTTTTTAATAAAGGGTTTTAGATAGTTTTTATAGTTTTTATCTTTGTATTTATAGTTTGTATCTTTGTATTGTTTATATGTTTGAAACTTGATGTTGTGAGCCACCCTGGGTCACCCAGGCGAGAAGGGCGATTATATAAATGCAACAATAAAATAAATAAATAGCATTAGATACATCCTTGAAAAATGCTGGACATTCAAGACCTACCACTTTTGCCAGCATATGCTCCACCATATCTTCTTTCAGTGGCATGTACAAATTCAGCAGGTAACAAACAGACCTATAAGTAGGGTTTTCGTTTGCCGTAGCTCTCAATCATAGCTGTGAAATATAACATCACTCTTGCCTATGAAAACATATATGAACTACACAATTTTTCTGTATACAAATTGTTGAAAAAAGAGGGTTGTCTGTTCATGTAAGAAGCAAAGGACCGCCTCCCCATTGTTCCCTCATAACAACTACTGTATTGAAAACACCATTTGACTGTAGTCCAAAAATACAGTAAAGAAGTCATTGACATCCATAGATTTCCAGTAATAGTTAATCGATACTACTTAAACATGTTAAGAATACTGCCAAGATTTTAGCTTCACAATCAAGAATTAACTGAATACGTCTTTTTTTAAAAATAAAAAACCCCACATTTCAGTTTACTGTAGCTCTGGCAATGCTTATGGAATTAGTCTGAAATTTAACCCATTTGTTGACCTGAAAGAGCCTGGATGTCAGGTTTTAGGTTATATCAATAGTTACAATTTCTATAAGCAATAGAATTTTAAAGCTTATAATGGCAGAACGCTTTTCATGTGTAATGTGCATTAATTAAAAGGATATTCCTATAATCTTTAGCATTACTTTGAACATGAATTTTTGTACATTAACTCCTATCAATCTCAGCAGAAACAGTTATGGAACTGATGTTCTTCTGCCTAGGAAAATGATGACATAATACACAGGACAACATGCACTTAAATATTTGTGTAAAACTTTCATTCATTGTCATGCAGCTTCACCTTTTCTGTTTTAAAATGTCTTATGATTTTGTGTTTTGAAGTTACATTAATGTTATCATGACCATGTGACTAAAGGAGGAGTAAGATATTTTTTTAAAATTTTGGTTAGCTAAGCAGATATGCCACCAGAAGTCACATTAGAATGACTTAAAGTTGGCACAATAATTTCACAGGCAACTAATGTTCACTGTACCAAACACACTTTGTTTTGGGGGAAGGGAGAATAGCTCTGGCTAAGGGAAACTCTCTGAGACTTTACCCCTTGGCCCTTCAGAAAACAAGTACCTCACTCTGTTTACATGAAGATTGTGAGTGTCAGTTCAGCTGGATGATAAAAAAGAGTGTAGTGATCATTTCAGCCAACTCAACTTGGACGTCAGTTTCATGCAACCCTTTCTCCACAATTACAAAGATAATGTGTTAGTTCATCCTCTTCTAAATGTCAACAGCGTCACCTGCCCACTTGCTAGAAAACCGCAGGTCTCAAATTCACTGATTAACTAGAATACACATGGTTAAGTGAAATCTTGTAAGATCCACCAGGTATAAAGACTTTTCAAAAGAGGGCTGACAAAAAAAGAAAACAGTTGAGCAGTCATCATACACAATTTGAAGGCAAATCACAAAAAAGTCACATAAATAAACTAGCTGTCAGTCCCATATGAGTCTGTCAGGCTGGACACCACAGAACTGTGTAGATACATAAGAAACATACATGTTCCAAAAATTATGGACAAATGTGTAAGTCAGGCTTCTCTGCTTAAAGGAAATTTCAAAATGGGCACTCCAAACCCAGGTTAGAGGTGCAGGTTACTGATCTCACTTTTCCTGGTATGAATTAGAATATCTCTCCCAAACTTGTTAGCTAAAAGTTTGCCAGTTATTTGGCAAATCCTCTTTTCATCCTCCAACTCCAAACCACTGCCCGGTGCTGAAAAAGGATAATCCGTGTTAAAGGTGAGACATCCGGTAGATGTGTGTAGACAGGTGGTACTGGGAGGACCCAGTGCATCCCATAATATATCTAGCATTAAATGCCCTCCCTGTGTGTTGACTCCAGTATTGATGAGCTAATCAAATCTACAACAAAAAATATCAGATAAACCCAGGGCAACCGCTTTTCTCTGAATGCAGGACACAAAAGGCTGATAGGGAATAACACCACAAAATGGATGACCTATACAGGAATTCTCAACCTGCGGCCCGTGGTCTGGATGCAGGCCACAACACCATTTCATGTGACCCCCGATCGCCTCCACCACACCAGGAAGTGCCATGTGATGGAGGAAGGGCAAAATGGCTGTCCGGCCCCCGAAGCTGTCTGAGGGAGTGTGACCCAGCCACTGGCTTAAAAAGGTTGCAAACTTCTGACCTATGTAGTATGTGCCTCTCAGAATCACCCAACTGTAGAGATGAAGGGATGCCATGGTGACTGAGTCCAACCTTTTGAAGAAGACAGAAACAGGTAGCTAAAGCCTCCTTGGCAGTTGGTATCCGATCTCTGTTTTAAAAACCTCCAATGAGAAGGAGCCCACCCCATCCTCCCAAGAAAAGAAGAATTTGAGTGTCAAATAACAGCCTAATTTGGGTTGGATGTACTGCAGAGAATGTTTTCTGTTAAAAAATATCTGATATGCACTTGTCCTTTTAAACTACACTCCTATGGCTTGGAACCCAACTGGGTCTGAGGGTGGTTGGATCTTAATAGCTTTCACTGCAGGTAAAAGACATGCATTTTAAAATTGAAAAGATAAATCACACCACAGATTATTCAGCTGATCAGAATGTAGACTGCATGGCCTTATCATGACATCACTTCTCTGTCTGTAAAACTAAATAGCCCACCTTCATATTTTTCTGAAGATGGATCAAAACATACAATGGGCTGAACAAATTATATGCAGTAGCATTAATTATGTTGCTGAGAATATCTTCTGAAGTACATTTAACACATCAATGTCATTCTCTCTCTTTTCATAATATTTAGGCTTGCCGTATCAAAATTACAAATCTAAGCATTCAAATTCTTGTATTATGCAAAATAGGTAACCCACTTAGTATAGGTTGGCATTATATAATTACATGTTATGCACAGTTGCACATTTGCATTATAATAAAATCACAAAAAAACACTCAAGTCTGCAAGATTTTGCATAATTTTGCTACTGATATGTTTCAACCTCATCATCATTTTATACAATAACCACCATGCTGAGAGAAACCCAGGTTTGTGTGTTCTGTAATGGATTCCGGGAGATCCCATCTAAAAAGGTGATCTCTGTTTCCTAATAAATACAAATATATCAGTTTTTGGCACATGTTTACACAGGTTCAAGTCTTTAGCAGCCCGTGGAAGCACAGAAGAAATAAAGAAATTCCAAAAATACATGACTAGCTTCAATTTTGAAATTTGCTTTATACAGAAAAGCCTGGCCCATACATCTGACCATAATTTTTGTGATGTTCAACTTGATGAAGACCCATGCTTGTGATTTTGTGTGTGTTCCCCAATAAAAGTATTAGCCACTCTTGCTTTCAGATAGTAAATACTGGACTGATTATTAGTTTCTTATTGTTGTGTATGCAAGAACACTGTTGCTTTAAGTAAATGAATGTAACCAGCCCCATATCACAACGTATCACAGCTGCTAAAGGAACGCGAGCGAGCCGCCCATCAAGGGCGGGAGCGAGCGTTCATACTCACATGGTTCAATCCCCAAATCACGGACAGCCGCGGGAAACTTCTCCGCATGAAGAACTACAGAAGAGGGGGGCGTGCCTCAAGACGACGCCCCCAACGGTGGCAGCCAATGAGCCACCGTGCAGCCAGATTCAAATGTGTTTCATTGTTCCATTACTGTATATAATGTGATGTATCTCCGCCATTACCACATGTTCGTTCTGATCATCAACCAATAAACCTGTGTTAGTCCTCATTGCGACTCCTTCATTGTCTTCCGTGCAAGACACAAAATTGGCGACGAAGGTGGGATGATGGCGAATCCCAGAGTCAAGACGTACCATTTCGACGTCAGCGAGCCTGACCAGTGGGAGCTCTACGAGTGCCAGTTTCGGCACGCGATGGAAGCAGCCGGCGTCGACGACGACGCGTTGATACGCTCCCATTTCCTGGCCCAGGTGGGACCGGCCACGCTGCGCATTCTCATGAACTTGGTGGCGCCGAAGAAGGTTGAAGCAGTGCCTATCGACCAACTCCTGGAGCTGCTGAGGGCACATTTCCAGCCGCCCGTGTCGATTTTTCCGGCCCGGGTCGCGTTCCACCGGCGGGACCAGCGCTCGGGCGAGTCCGTGTCCGACTACGCAGCGGCCCTCCGACTGGCGGCCGTGCACTGCAAGTGGGACGACCTGAACCAGGCTCTGCGAGACCGTCTGCTGTGCGGCCTGCGGGACGAAGAGCTACAAAGGAAGCTCATGACCCGCGACGAGCACCTCTCGTTCAATGAGGTGTTGCGAGAGGCGCAGGCGGCCGAGGCGGCCAGGAGCGGGGTCAAGGTGTTCAAGGCCCGCAGCACAGCGTCCGAGCGGGCCAAGTCCCCCGTTCAAGCGACACGGCGGACTCCAGCAAAGGCAGCCTGGCGGGCACCTAGGTCGCCCGCCGGCACTCCAGAGACCTCCGACGACTCGTCCGTAACGGCGGACTCCTACACCAGCGAGGACGACGGCGTCCAGAGAGTAAGGAAGCGCGGGGAGAGGCGGCAAGACCGAGAGCGGCAGGACCGCCGCTGCGACGGCTGTGGCGCGGCCCACGACCGCACGAGGTGTCCCTTCCGCAAGGCCGAGTGCCACAATTGCGGTCGAAAGGGGCACATCGCCCGAGTTTGCAGGCGCGGGCGACCCGAGAGCAAAGGCAGTTCCAGCCAACCCCAGCACCACCAGCGGAAGGCGGCCGGTTCCAGGAAGGTGTCCACCATTCGCGGCGAGGACGGCGTGCACCGCGTGGCCCTGAAGCACCGGCGATTCTACGTGGAGGTACAGTTGCAGGGGTGCCCCGTGAAAATGGAGATAGACTCAGGGTCGTCATACTCCATACTGTCCCAGAGGGAGTACTTGCGCATCCCCCCAGGGGCGCGGCCCAAGTTGCGGGCCATGCGGTCCCATCTGCGGGACGTACAGGGAAACGGGATCCCAGTGTTGGGGGTGGGGAAATTCAAGGTGAAGTTCAAGAATTTCTCTGAAAGGCTGCCCCTAGTGGTCCTCAAGGGGGGGAAGTGTTGCCTCCTAGGGACGCAGTGGTTTGCTCCCCTGGGAATAGAACTGTCCGGCATCCATGCCATAGAGACTGACCCAATGCAGGACGTTTGCAATGCGCACCCGGACGTTTTTAAAAAGGGGCTCGGGACTTACAGGGGGCCCCCAGTTTCATTCGAGTTGGACCCAGAAATCCGGCCCATCCGCCTTAAGCCGAGGAGGGTGCCTTTCGCACTCAAGGACAAGATCGAGGCGGAACTGGACAAATTGGTGGGGCAGGGGATTTTGGTTCCAGTTGATTCGGCAGAGTGGGAGACGCCGATTGTTACGGCCCTTAAATCAAACGGGGAGGTCAGGATTTGTGCAGACTATAAATGTACGATCAACAAGGCCATTAGGCCAAATGCATACCCAGTGCCCGTGGTCAGCCACCTGCTGGCCACACTCCATGGGGGGAGGTGTTTCGCCAAGTTAGACCTAGCCCAGGCCTATCAGCAACTTTCAGTGACCCCAGCCGCTGCCGCTGCGCAGACCATAGTAACGCATAAGGGGGCATTTAAGGTAACGCGCCTTCAGTTCGGCGTGAACTCGGCCCCCGGGATCTTCCAATCCCTCGTGGAACGCCTTTTAAAGGGGCTTCCAGGAGTTCTACCATACTTCGACGATGTGCTGATAACAGCGGGGAGCGAGGTAGAACTAGCTAAAAGACTAGATGGGGTCCTCTCAGTTTTCGAGAGAGCGGGGCTTCGACTAAGGAAGGACAAGTGTGTGTTTTTTGCGAGGGAGGTTGAGTTCCTAGGGTTCAAAGTAACCCCAGAGGGGATCAGGCCCTCAGAGTCCAAGGTTGCAGCCGTACAGAATGCCCCTCGCCCCACCGCAAAACCGGAGCTGCAGTCGTTTCTGGGGCTCCTTAACTTCTATCACTCGTTCCTGCCTAGGAAGGCATCGGTTGCGGAGCCACTGCACGCCTTGTTAAAAAAGGACGCGGTTTGGCGGTGGGGGGACAAACAGGAGAGGGCCTTCCGAGAACTAAAATCACTCCTCTCCTCAGAGGCGGTCCTGACACATTTTGACCCTAGGAAGCCAGTGGTTCTGGTATGCGATGCGTCCCCGGTGGGGGTGGGGGCGGTCCTGTGCCACGTGTTAGAGAGCGGGCGGGAGGCCCCGGTGGCTTACTACTCCAGGTCCCTTTCGAAGGCTGAGCGCAATTACGCGCAGACAGACAGGGAGGCACTGGCCATAATCGCAGGGACCAAAAAGTTTCATGATTTTCTATACGGCCGCGAGTTTACGGTAGTGACTGATCACAAGCCGCTTCTGGGGATCTTCACTACCGGCAAACCTACCCCCCAAATTCTCTCCCCCAGGATGTTGCGTTGGGCCATATTCCTCAACGCCTACCAATACGAGTTAGTCTACCGCCCAGGGAAGGAGATCTCCCACGCAGACGCCCTGTCCCGATCTCCCCTCCCTACCTTGGGGGATTCCGCATGCGAGGTAGAGCAGGACCACCAGGTCATGTTAATCGAGTCCCTCGACTCACCCCCCATTGTCCCGGCCGACCTCGCCAAAGCCACGGCGGCCGACAAGATCCTAGCCCAGGTTAGTTCATGGGTGAAAAAGGGGTGGCCCACTACTCCCCCAGAGGAACCATTCAAACCGTTCTGTAGGCGCAGGGTGGAACTTTCCCTGGAAAGGGGCTGTCTACTCTGGGGCCAGCGGGTGGTTATCCCAGAGAAATTAAGGGCAAGGGTACTGAAGTTACTACACACCAGTCACCCGGGGATCGTGCGGTCCAAAGCCCTAGCCAGAAGTTTCTTTTGGTGGCCACAGATAGACGCTGACATAGAGCGTCTAGTGGGCACGTGCGAGAGCTGCCAGAGCTCCCGGCCCGAGGAGTCCCGATTACCCCATAGAGAGTGGGACACAGCCCGCGGGCCGTGGTCTCGTATCCATGTCGACTTCGCGGGGCCCTTCCGCGGGGCCACGTTCCTACTGGTTGTCGACTCCTACTCCAAGTGGTTGGAGGTAATCCCCGTGAGCAGCACCTCCTCCGCGACAACCATAAAGCAGTTGCGCAAACTCTTTGCTTGCTTCGGCCTGCCAGACGTCCTCGTGAGCGACAACGCAAGTTGCTTCACGTCGACCGAGTTCCAAACCTTCATGGAGAGGAACGCAATCAGACACATTACTGCTGCCCCATTCCACCCCGCCACAAACGGTCAGGTAGAGCGCCAAGTGCGCACTACGAAAGACGCACTGCGGCGCATGGGTCCCGGCGACCTGAACCTACACCTGTGCCAGTTCCTAATCACATACAGGACCACCCCCCTAGCTTCAGGGTTCTCCCCGGCCGAGCTGCTTATGAAGAGGCGCCCGGCAACGCTGTTTGACCGGATGGATCCGTCCAGGGTGGAGGATGAGGGGAGAAATATAAATTTAGGGGGGGGGAGCTCCAAGAACTTTTCCACAGGGGACCCGGTTCATTGCAGGAACTACGCGGCCTCGGGGCCAGCGTGGGTGCCGGGGACAATCATCGAGCAAACGGGGCCAGTCTCCTACAGGGTCGAGACGAACTCAGGGCTAACATGGAGACGGCACGCCGATCAGCTCCGAAGGCGAGTCACTAGTGAGGGGGAATCAGCGTTAGGGTCCTCCCCCACCCGCATTACCCAAGGGGGAGACACGGAGGCGCACGAGGGCGAAGTTAAAGAGAGGAATCAGTTTGCCCCCGACTATGACCAGGATCGAGAGTTTGACTATAATTTTCCGTACCAGGGGGAGTTAGCGGAGTGGTCCCCCACCCGTCCTAGCGAGAAGAGGGGTTTCAGTTCAGCCCCTGGTACCTCCAGTCCTCGCAGCACGAGCTTGCTAGAGTACACCATAGCCCCGGCCCCCAAGAGGCAAGCGCCACAGAGACAGGCGGCCAGCGGAATCTCGCCAGCCGCAAATCCCCAGACCCCCAAACAGGCAGCGGGAGACAGCGGGGCCACAAGGGTCTCATCGTCAGTCCCGAGTTTCGTACTAGGGGGGTCCCCGGGTCCTACAGGCAGTAGACAAGGGTTCACTTCCCAACTGTTCATTCCGTTCCCGTCCCCACAGGCAAGGTCACCGCAGCCTCATCACAGAACCACTAACGAGTCCCCACCTTACATTGCAGGACAAGACCGCGCGGGACCAGGAGCCACGGGCTCCCCTGCGTTAGGGCAAGCTGACACGCGCCCCAGACGCACGTGCGGGAAGCCACAATGGTTAAGGGACTTCGTCCCATCCTAGGGGGGAGGGATGTTGTGTATGCAAGAACACTGTTGCTTTAAGTAAATGAATGTAACCAGCCCCATATCACAACGTATCACAGCTGCTAAAGGAACGCGAGCGAGCCGCCCATCAAGGGCGGGAGCGAGCGTTCATACTCACATGGTTCAATCCCCAAATCACGGACAGCCGCGGGAAACTTCTCCGCATGAAGAACTACAGAAGAGGGGGGCGTGCCTCAAGACGACGCCCCCAACGGTGGCAGCCAATGAGCCACCGTGCAGCCAGATTCAAATGTGTTTCATTGTTCCATTACTGTATATAATGTGATGTATCTCCGCCATTACCACATGTTCGTTCTGATCATCAACCAATAAACCTGTGTTAGTCCTCATTGCGACTCCTTCATTGTCTTCCGTGCAAGACACAAAACTTATGTAACAAATAAGAATTGATATCCCAATCAACACCAATGTGGCTTGGAACCTATATCCCAACAACTGAAATCCAAAGCACACAAAAAGTTTTAATCCATAAATATATAGTGATTTATTCTTAAAAGATGGTAAATCGGATGATTTGGCTATGCTGTGGCTTGATTTGCAGTCTATGTTATGCTTCTGTTCCGATTAGATGATCGCATGGAATTGCAGATTGTTTTGAGGCTAGTATATAAACACACAACAAAACAATAACAATTGTGATATAACAGAACTAGATGGTAAAATTTGCACATGCTGAGTTTTTTTCAACAGCACCAGAGCAGGAGTTGCTTGAAGAAATAAAAAAAGAATTCAAATATTTTTTCAAAATCAAATGAGAAGAAAGTCCAAGATAGCAACCAAAGTAAGACATCCACAGCATAGAGAAAATGGCTCTATATATACAATGTCTAAAGCACTAAACCAGGGATTCTCAACCTGTGGCCCACAGGCTGGATGTGGCCCACAGCACCATTTCATGTGACCCCAACTGCCTCCACCGCACCAGGAAGTGCCATGTGGTACAGGATGGGCAAAATGGTCGTCCGGCCCCCAAAGCTGTCTGAAGAAGCGTGACCCAGTCCCCAGCTTAAAAAGGTTGAGAACTCCTGCACTAAACCAAGGTGATAAGGGACTTATCATCCTCCATGGGAACAGCAGCTCCTGCCTTATTTTCCTTGCATGCACTACATGAAAATTCTAACAGAAACTTTCCCTCATAAAATTACCCAGTGCTTGAGTACCACAGAAGATGCACACATAATCTGTACAATAGATGCTGGGAGAGGACAGAAACAAGGTGAGATGAGATGTTGCTCAGGATGAAAAGAGATCTTCATCTCCAGGAAACAATCAATTGATTTTTTTGGACAAGGGAGGTAAGAACAGGTAATTACTACTGACTGAGTCAACACCCATTAGGCCAAACTAATCAGCCACAGCAACCATCACATCTGCAAGATTGAACTAAAAGCCTTCTGGTTATCTCAGCAAAATGTAGCTTTGGCTTTCAAATCCTTACCTAACTGCCTCAAAGGAGGTTTCACTATCATATACAACAGGGGTTCTCAACCTATAGCCCTTGGGCTGTATCCAGTCCATCGAGCCGTTCCATCTGGCCCATGCCCTCACTCCCACCACCGCCACCCTTTCCCCCTCCACCTGGCTTGTCATGTCCCTCATGCCACTCCATCGCAGAGTGGATGTTGTAAGAAGGCTTACAACATCCACCCTACTATGGATCAGCATTAAGGACACATGAAGCCAGGTGGAAGGGAAAAGGAGGGTGGTGGTAGAATTGGAAGATGCCCGCGGACGCCCGTGTCTTTCCTGGGGCCCACGTCAAGTCAGGAGGAAGGGGAAAGAATGGCAGTGGCAGAAGTGGAAGCACAAGTAGAAGATGCCTGCGGCCACCCGTGTCTTTCCTGGGGGCCACATCAAGCCAGGTGGAGGGGAAAAGGATGGCGGTGGCAGAAGTGGAAGCGGGGCTCCTTGCTTATGGTCACCCATGCTCTGGTCACTTCCCGACTAGATTATTGTAATGCGCTCTACATGGGGCTGCCCTTGACGACCATTCGGAGGCTGCAGCTGGTCCAGAATGCGGCAGCCCGGGTGGTGATGGGATGTGGGCGATATGCCCATGCCTCACCGCTACTTCGAGAGCTGCACTGGTTACCAGTTTGTCTCCGGGTGCAATTCAAGGTGCTGGTTTTGACCTTTAAAGCCATATATGGCAGTGGGCCAGGATACCTTAGAGACCGCATCGTCCCAAGAGTGTCTGCTCATCCAACCAGAGCGGACCGGAGGGGCTCTCTAATGGTGCCATCAGTTAGGGGTGCACATCTGTCCAGCACCCGAAGGAGGGCCTTCTCCGTGTCAGCACCAACCCTCTGGAACCTCCTGCCAACAGATCTAAGACTTCAAAGAGAATTGCTGCCCTTCAGGAAAGGATTGAAGACCTGGCTGGCAGGGCAGGTGTGGGGCCCGAATGGGAACACGGTCCCTGCCTGCTGGCTTATGTAAAGAATTAAGAACTCTCTCTTCTTCTTCTTTTTATAGTGGGTGGGATGGGTGGGTGGGATATGGGTCTTTTTAAAGTGGGTGGGATGTGGGTCTTTTAAAGAGTTTTTATGTGTTTTTAAAACTTGCTGTAATGCCGCCCTGAGTCGGGTTCGGCCTGAGTGGGCGGCATATATAAATATGACTAATAAATAAATAAATAAATAAGATGCCTGTGGTCGCCTGTGTCTTTCCTGGGAGTCACATCAAGCCAGGTGGAGGGGAAAAGGATGGTGGTGGCAGAAGCGGAAGCAGAAGTGGCAGATGCCCACGGCCACCTGTGTCTTTCTTGGGGGCCACTCTGGCTGAGCACGGGCAAGGACAGGAGTGCTGACTTGGTAAGCGGGGAAGTGGCAATGGCAGCGGCATGGGGGAAGTGTTGGCAGGCCGGGCTGGTGGTGTGGGACAAGTGTTAGCAGCCAGATAAATGGTGGGGGCTTCGGGTGGTCCCACCGTTGCCTTCGGGAGGACTATCGCCATGATGATAGCCAATATCTGGAACGGATACAACACCTGAAGAAGCAGCAATTTCTTACTTTTGGACTGCTAGGTTGGCAGGAGCTGGGACAGAGATGGGTAGCTCATTCCATTGTGCAGTATTCGGGTCTCAAATAGCTGACCTGCCGACCTTTCAGTCATCGATTTCAGTGTCCTAACTGCTTGAGCACAAAGATATGACCAACTATGAGATGGATTGATTCCACAAAGTAAGCCACAACCTTGATCTTACAAGAGCTGAGCAGGACTGTTGCAGACTCCCATTCATAAGGTCGTCATTAGTCAGAGGCAACTTGATGGCAGGTAACAACAGTACACTTTCTTGAACTCTCTCACCCTCATTTGATGCTAACACAAGAAGAGAATTTATTTTATGACCTTCCAGAAGCATGAACATCATTGGACAATGGTTTCCAGAAACCAATAAGCTTTCATGTTAAATCTGTCTGTGATTAGCAGAAGGTACATGGTGAAAAAAGGCTACTCAAGCAGATGTGTGGCTGGGCATTGGGGGCTGTGTGGATTACTTCCCCCCCCCTCTTGATTGTCCTCCAAACAGGAACGAGTGAAGCTCCTCTTCTGGCTGTAGTTGAAAACTTGCTGTATTTATGAACTGAGACTTTTGGACCCCGTTTTCACAAGTGCTTAAGCAACAGCTGTATGCCCCAGCTGGGAGCTTTCACTTTCTATTTTTGAAATGTGTGCAATCAGGAACATATGGGATTTTAAATCACCATGCAGTTTTAAAAATGAAAATCTACTCAGCAACATTTCAAGGCAGCTGCAGTTCTATTCTCTGTAGGGTCTGCGGATGCTGATCAAAGCTGGATGTCTCGACCTGGGATCTAGTTGACATGCACACACAGGGAAGGCCAAACATTTTGCTCTCACTGTGGAATGCCATTTTTTACTGGCCAGTAACGTATACACATATACAACAGGACTGTGTAGATACTACATTTCAGTGTTGGCTGAATGCTTATTATGGTAGAAGGAAGGTAGTAATTACTTGCAAGTTCTGGCCCTGCCTTTTCCCCATGGAGCCTATGTAGGTAGAAAGTGCATTATTTAAGCTATGTACCTTGCAGCTGATGACCAAACAAGCATCAGAGTCCTCTACTTTGATTATGGGACAGGACACGTACCTTGAATGTTGAAGGTCTCAGTCTTAGGCCTTAACAAATCCAGGAAGAGTTGGTAGAGAATCTCAGTCTTAGGCCTTAACAAACCCAGGAAAAGTTGGTAGAGAATCCCATCAGAAACTCTGAAGAGCCATCCACGCCAATCTATGAAACACTAGTTTACGAATGGGCTGGTTTATTTTTTATTTTTTTGTCTTTTTGAGATTGAACCATCTATAGCAGTGATGGTGAACCTCGACACTCCAGGTGTTCTTGGACTTCAATTACCAGAAGCTCAAGTCAGCACTCCTGCGGATCAGGGCTTCTGGGAATTGAAGTTCAAGAAAACCTGGATTGCCAAGGTTAGCCATCACTGATCTATAGCAAGAAGACAACCCTTGGATACTCCTCTCACTCAGCTACTGAGTGGCAGAAATCACCCACCTCAAACTGCATTAGTGCCAGCAAAAAAGAGCAAAGCCAGGGCATCTATATCAATCTAATGCCACCACTCTCTATTCCACCAGGTTACAGGAAAAGAGACGAAACAGAACTCGACTGAATAGTCTCTCTCTTGTTTGATAAAGGTTTCCAGGTTTCCATTCCACCTGTTCATTGCTCTTGTAGCAATTAATATACAAAAGAAAGTAGTGGGAATTCTTATCACATTATGGCTATATTCCTCGTCCACGGCCTTGGTTTCAGTTAATTATGTGCCACCAAATCAATTCTGGTGATCATTTCCAGAGTTTTCTAGGTAGAGAACCCTCAGAAGTGGTTTACTTTCTCCTGGCTGCGAACTGGAACTATGTAGTTTACCCAATGCCACGCAGGCTGACTGTTCTTCCAGGAGGCACAAGCAGGAAATCAAGTCACAAGCTCCGCCACTGAACCAGATGCCTAACTTGTATAGGCAAAAATCTATCGATAAAATTGGGCTAATTTTTATCTTCTTGGACATGCTCTCCACATGGAGGAGAAAGAGTAATGAACTGAGTGGTCAATTTCTGTGCCGTGCTGAAGAAAGAGCTCATTGTTTAATGTTTGTCCATGTTTCACTTTGCATTTAAATACCTGTTGGTAGAAGTAGGACAATAAGAAATGAGCTAGGAAGACACTTTTTTCCTACTATGTTTTGCTTTTTATTTGCAAAGGTAAAGGTAAAGGTTTCCCTTGCTCGAAAGCCAGTCGTATGCGACTCTAGGGTTCAGTGCTCATCTCTGTTTCAAAGCCAAAGAGCCAGCGCTGTCTGCTTCTGCAGACGTTTCTGTGGTCATGTGACAGGCATGACTAGACACCGGAGCACACAGAACGCTGTTACCTTTCCACCGAAGTGGTCCCTATTTATCTACTTGCAATTTCTTGCATTCGAACTGCTAGGTTGGCAGGAGCTGGGACAAAGATGGGAGCTCATTCCATCCTGCAGTACTCGGGAATCAAACTGCTGACCTTCCGCCTCCCAGTCAGCGTCTTAGCCACTTGAGCCACTGCAAAGATAATTTCAAAAATGTTTTAGTACAGCTGTAGTCTGTAGATTGTGGTGTCTTAGAGGTTAAGATGCTGAGCATGATGACTACAAGGTCAGCAGGTAAGCAGTTCAAGACCCGAGTGCTGCATGACAGAGTGAGTTTCTGTCTCTGTCCCAGCTCCTGCCAATCTACCAGTTCAAAAGCAAGAAATTTCAGGTAGATAAATAGATACCACTTTGGTGGGATGGTAAACAACATTCTGTGCCCTTGGGTGTCCAGTCATGCTTGCCACATGTCCATGAAAACATCTGCAGACACAGAGAGAGCTGGCTCTTTGGCTATAAACAGAGATAAACACTGAATCCTGGAGTCGGATGTGACTGGCTTTCAAACAAAGGCGACCTAGTCTGGTGATACAATCTTTCTGATATTCAAAGTTTAGAGCAAGTCCTCAGGACAAAAATTGAGAAAATAAACTGCTGCTAGTGAGTTTTGATATCTTATAAGTCCTTGAATTTGGACTAAAGTAATTTCACTTCTTCTATGTCTGACGTTAAACTGCCAAAACAAAGCCACATTAGGAGAATTCATTCCATAGTTCCTTTTGGTTGACCTAGTGTGAGAAAGATTTGCTGGCACAACAAGGTTGCTGTTGCCCAAGGTACAACCGATTGTAAAAAATACCACCATCTTCAAGGAGGCTCTTTCTGTGTACCCCAATAACTTCACCTAATGTGTGATTACACAGTGAGGGAAATGTGAATTAACTCACTTTCTGTTGTTGTGAAGTTGCACTGGGGGATTCTGTTCTCTTCCATTTAAAAGGCTTAAAGACCAAACCAAAAAAAAATGTCATTATGCTGCATCCCATGTTAAACTGTCATCATATAATAGTACTCATTATTTTTCTTTCTATGTTCCCTTTGCTTAATATAAATGTTTCTGTTCATTTCTTTTTTTAAAAGTTGTGCTGCATTTTAAACCTTGCCATTAAACTAGAGATCGTTCCATATATATGGGGAGGCAAACTGAATACTCTGCTACTTCTTTAACAACAAATGATCAAAAATAGAATTACTGAATTAGTACAGTTGATTGTAGGTTTTATGAAAAGAGAAATATTGAAGGGAAACTTTTCTCACACATACAGTTTTCTCTTAACTGTCTACAGTGCCTGTTACTAGCAGAGCAGGAAAAAAAGAAATGTTACTGTGTTGAACTAAACTATTACTTACCCAGCTCAGACTTGCTTCTGTACTAGACCACCTAACTGGAATACCTTCCTGATGAAAAACTGTTGAGTATATCAGAATAAAAGATTAGTGGGACAAGACTGCCCTCTCATGGGAAAAAGAGTGCATTTTTTCATTTTAGGATAAATTTAAATGTTGGTTTACATGTTAAATTATTGATATTAACTGTAGCAAGAGATTTTCTCCTGTATTATACAGCCATGGATGAATGTTGGTTTTGTTCTAAGGGGCCATTCAACAATTACGTGATCCTCAGGGGGAGGGGTCTGCCATCTGAATTACGGAAAACTATGTGGGGGAGGGGGAGTCAGGTCAAAGATTACGTAATCCATTTGGAGCTGTTGTGCTTTTGAAACATGACACTTTTTTAGGTTTAAAAATGATCTCTGGGAAATTTGATCCAATTGGAGGTTATTGAATTGCTCCCTGCAAATATATATATAAAAAATCTCTTCACAAAGGGTGTGATGCATCGAGAATCCTCACCAATATGTTCTGCATTAGGCACCAATAGTGAAAAGCTCTAAAAATCAGAGTTTCAATATATTTATTTTTAAATTAATTTATGGTTCAAATTTCTATGCTGCCCAATCAGGCGAACCCGACTCAGGGCGGCTCACAACAAGATTAAAACATACATATTAAAAACAATTAAAACCCCAACATACCCACCCACCTATTAAAACTAACCACATTAAAACTGCCCGCATTAAAAAGAGGGGGGGCCTTCATTTTATAAACCAACAGGTGGGGGCCACTCTTCCATCTGAGCCCCACACCTGCCCCGTCAACCAGGTTTTTAATTCTCTTCTGAAAGGCAGCAGCTCCATCTGCTCCCGCAACTCTACTGGCAGGAGGTTCCACAAGGCTGGTGTGGACACAGAAAAGGCTCTCCTTCATGTGCCAGAGAGGCGAGCCCCTCTGGCAGATGGAACAATTAGAGAGCCCCTCCGGTCCACTCTGGTTGGACGGACAAACACTCTTGGGACAATGTGGTCTCTTTGGTATCCTGGCCCACTACCATGTAGGGCTTTAAAGGTCAAAACCAGCACCTTGAATTGCACCCGGAGACAAACTGGTAATCAGTGCAGCTCCCGAAGCAATGGTGAGGCGCGAGCATAATACCTGCACCCCATCACAACCCGGGCTGCTGCATTCTGCACCAGCTGTAGCCTCCAAATGGTCGTCAAGGGCAGCCCCATGTAGAGCGCATTGCAATAATCTAGCCTGGAAGTCACCAGAGCATGTGTGACCATGAGCAGGGAGTACCAGTCCAGGAGTGATATAAAAGATCTGGATTACGTAATTTTAAAGGGAGGGGGTTCGAAGCAAAAATTATGCTCGGATTACATGGGAGGGAGGGGGTCAATTTCCCCAAAAAATGGATCATGTAATTGTTGAATCAATGGCCCCTAGACCACATTCTCTGTTCACACTGGGCAAAAGTAATGTGTGAAAGTAATGCATGTTCTACCATATTTTACACAATTTCTGCAATACTCCAAGATTCCTTGGGAAGCATGTCAGTGTGAAGAACAATGCTGGTTTTAATTAAGGCAATTTGTTTTAACCTAATTGTTTCCCCAAAATTTAGAAATAACATTAAAATGAAGGGTAAAATTCTGTTGCTTACAATTAAAATTGCAAAGAGACCAGGCCCATTGAATCAACAAAACATGTGAAGGAGTTGGGTCACCAAATCCCCACTATTTTAATGATGCTTCTTTAGTTGCAATTTACAATGGGAAGCAATAGCCAATGATTTTTAAAAAATAACATTTGAAAAGGACTTTGTGGAAGGGACTGTTTGAACCAAGGGTTCTCAACCTTTTCATGCTGTAGGCCGGACAACACCCCCTCAGATAGCTGAGTGGACCAGACTGGTGGTTTCTCCCATAAATGCTGCTGTGAAATGTGCCAACGACTGTTGTAAACAGTCAAAGACAGGAGCTCACACCGTCGTGCGGTCCCTTTAAGAATACAATGATGGTTCTGAGAAAAGAAAAAAGTGGCTGCCAAAAGAATGTTCAGAGTTGTAGAATTATCTTTGGGGAAGAGGAATGACAATGTCTTAATTAATGCTTTAATAATATTAATTTAATGAGTTAAAAGTTAAATTTTAAATTAATTAGGCAATGACTGAAGTTCCCAACTCCTAACATTTAACTGATGAATTTTCAGCTATAATGTTCCAAGCTCAGGATTTTCCAACCATGCAAGAGTGACCCTCCTAGAAATTGTTAAGTTATGGATTTGGGGGGGGGTTGCTATTTTGAGGAAACAGGAAAAGGTTTTCCTATATGGTGCTCTATATGAATAAACCTGAGGTGTAAAGTTGGGCTTTCTGAATTCTTCTCCTTAAATTGAATAGTCACTGGTTTTTCAGTAAGTGTATTTAATAAACATTGCAGAATTGGTGAGGCATTAGTCCATTACATACTTCATCTCTCACCTTGGTTAATTAAAAATATATATTTCAATGCAGCTCTCAACATTTTTTTCACCATACCTAACTAATCTTGTTAATTTAAGCTCTGGCTCAAAGTGTCTCCAAAGCTTCCTTCTTCCCCTAGTGTTTGTTTTATGGAATGTGTTTGTCAAATATCTCCTGTTATTAAACTTTGGTTAATACATTTCAGCTTTTTCATACAACCTGTACTTTTCAGACATACTGTACTAAGGTTTTGTGGATGTCTGCCCATAAGACCATGAAATTTCAGCCAATATGTAACCAGATTTCTATAAATAAAGGATAGTGTGTGGGGGTGTGTGTGTGGGAATGGCAAGATGGCATTGCTGATGAAGTGGGCGTAGATCTGGGTGGACTACAGAGGATGGCAGATGACAGAAGAGCCTGGTGTGCTGTGGTCCATGGAGTCGCAAAGAGTCGGACTCGACTGTGCAATTGAACAACAACAAGAAGAAGCACCAACAAATAATAAATCTGGCATAATTCTATACTGCGGTCCACCACTACCCTTCACAGATAGGGCAGATTGGAGTGTCCTTGAACAGAGCTATCTACACCTATATTGAACATAACTAAACATAATAGCATTTAAAATATTTCTCTACATTTATGCACTTAAGTCGTTAGATATTGTATGACAGGAAATCTGAATTAATAACTCAGAACTAAACTACAAACTGTTAAAATAGAGATATTACATTGGATCACTCCATTTTGCATCTATGTGCAATTACATAGAATTAGGATTATATTGTACAGATATCTGAGGTTTAAACATTCCCCCCACCAATATCACTCCCTCCATAAAGAGCTGTTAATGGTTGTGGCCCTCCATTTCCCCCCTTTTAAAAGGTTCTATAGAAGGGATATGGAGGTGGCATGGGAGGAGTGTGATTCAGCCTCCTTTTCATGTATGCAGTAGTAGCCTTTATATTCATCAGTAAAAGAGAAAGTGAGTTCAGGGACACACTATATATGGAATGAAGTGCATAGTTTAGCTTCAATTAAGTCAAGGGATTCTTCTGAGGGCTTTGGACAAGACAGGCTTCTCAGCCTTTGCTCCTTATTAGCTCGTTTGAATTTATAGTTTAGAGTTCATTTGAGTTTACAGCCCATTGGCCGATCTGGCCCATGACACCAAATAATCCAGCTCCCAACCTTGCTCCAGCTGCCCCTGCCCCGCCCCACCCCCACCCCTGTTGGAATCAGCCCCAGACTCAAATACGGCCATCGTAAATGCATTTATGACAGCCGTAAATGAGTCCGCGACTATCCTAAATAAATTTACTAGAAAACAGGAGTATCCTGTTGCACAGTGTTTTGTACCTGACTTTAAATTAATTCAGCAATTGGCAGATACTAATTTTCAGCTAAAGGCACGATGGACTTCAACTTGCCAGCCATAAGTTGCCCAGAACTGGTTGGCACCACTTATGCAAATTGGGCAGGTGACTTGAAAGACAGCAGTGTTTAGAAGAAGGCAGTCTATCTAGAAAAAGCAGTTATATGACCTTTGTTGGGGGAAAGCCCCTCCCTGAATTCTATTGTACCACATAATCATCAGCCAGTCTGAATTATTTCATTCTTGGGCAGGATTCTGGGGGCGTGTAGAGGTTTCTCAGCTCTGGGAGTTTCAAGGGGACAAGGGGTTATCTAGATCCATTTAAGTCTGACTATAAGTCTGCTGTGGGACGATCTATGCCAGGAAGTTGAGGTGGGAGTGAGGTGTGTGCCCATGGCTTCTGGAGCTCACAGTGACTTTAGGCACCTTGGTATCTTTTTATAGGTCATCAGTCTAAGATAGGACTTGGAGGTACTGTCTTGCAAAGGCTCTGATCCTGCCTGGAGGGATGAGCTCACAGTGTGGCACTGTGGGATTTCTGTTTGCTACCTTGGCTATTGGTCTGTGGGGCCTCTCGGGGTTCTTTTCTGTCTCCTGGGCTATTTAACATGTACAAGAAATTGCTGGGAGTGCTGTTCAGCTGTTTGAGGAATGGAGAGGAATAAGGGGAGGAATCAGTTTGAGCATTTCCCTTATTCATCCAAAACATAATGGAGTCAAATACCTTTAGTTGTATTTATTCAGTCAACCCTTGCAACACGTGCTCCACCATGCCGCCCCCGCCCCCCCCAATTTATTCCGTAAGCACTTTGGAGCAGTGGTTAAGTCTGTATGTGTATATCATTGCCACTTCCCACTCACAGAATGAGACAGACACAATTGTTGAAATTTCAATTAGGACTACAGCTTTATTAACAATTTACCTTCTTAAACTATCTCCATCCTTAATTGGGGCCTAACTTAGTGCAGATGACTGAGCCCCGAACCAGGGGATGCTACCGATCCCTGCCCTTAGGGCATATCCCCACTGCCCCTTCTGCCATTATTGAATGATAACACACTTCCAGCTGTGTTTCCAAATTTATGGGGTGAAAATATATCCACAGGATCTGTTCCAAAAGATTGAGAAACAGTTCTTGTAAAAAGCTGTATTTTATTATTTCCAGACTATTAACTTAAATGACTTCCTTCAGTAAACACAAGTAAGTATTCAACACAGGTAAGTGTCCAAACAAAGGCAACTTTTTTTCAGTATATAAGATGAGTAATAAAAAAAAAATTATATATTGCATTTGTTATCTTTTCTTCAGTCATAAAAATATATATATCTTGTAATTTCTTGTTTCTTCTTATAGGCTAAACAATGAGCAAAGCTTAAGAAAATTCGATAATTTTTCTTTCCGTGAGCTTCATCAGGAGCTTTGCTAGAAGTAATACTTTTTTACTTTATCGATCTGCAGATTACAAGGAACAAAATAAAAGGACAACTCAAAAAAGGTCACCTACTAAACTACTCCTCATATATAACAATTTAGTCATTACTGTATTATTTACAAAATGTTATTCTTACCAATCCAGTGATACAAAGTGATAATAAAGTCGTTCTCATACGCGTTACTGCCTCATAATGTTTCTTCTTTTTGGGCATCAACATTACTAACTAACCAACAAAGAGTTACATTTATAGTAAGAAAATTGAATGAACAGGTGAAATGTGTGTGAGAAAGGAGGAGGAGGAACAGGGAACATCTTAGCTCAGCAGGGAAATACTCAGAAAACTGGCAAATACTTACAATCACATAACA
This sequence comes from Bradypodion ventrale, assembly GCA_035047345.1. Taxonomy (NCBI): domain Eukaryota; kingdom Metazoa; phylum Chordata; class Lepidosauria; order Squamata; family Chamaeleonidae; genus Bradypodion; species Bradypodion ventrale. The sequence goes on from JAWDJE010000005.1 coordinate 177,400,259, forward strand.
ATATTCTCATAGAAAACATGAAGGAAGTCATTTAAGTTAATAGTTTGGAAATAATAAAATACAGCTTTTTACGAGAACTGTTTCTCAATCTTTTGGAACGGATCCTGTGGATATATTTTCATCATTATTACCGTTCTACCCATATATTTTCCAAATTTATGGGGTGACACAGTCCAGCAACCAGCTGGTAGTAAGTCTTGTGACCCGAGCTGTGTAAGGCTACTGGGTGTCACCTCTGTAGCCCCTGCCCCAGTCACTAAATCTCAGGATGTGGGCAAAATTAACCATTCAATTTATGTGGAAACTCGGTGTTGTTAAATCCCCCATATCTGCCACAGCAAGGGCCTAACCTAGTTATGCTCCATGCCTTCCACCAGGCCCTGCTGTAGGCCATCAAAGATAATATAACCAGAATCAGATAGGTGCACCTCACCCTGTGTGTGAAGTTTGGGCCTTTCTGGGCAGCATTGCCAACCAGACCAACCAAATTTCAGGCCACCAGCCCCTCACCAGGTGAGCTTCTTTAATATTTCAATCTCAGTTCTTTGCCTTTTGCTGGACCCAAATCATTTCCACCCAGATGCACCACCATGATATCAGGGGGATGAGTGCCCATACGGGCCAAGGGCTGATCATGTGGTTCAAGGGGTCAGTTACTATGGCCTGCAGGCTGGATCTGGCCCCGACACCAATTCATCAGGCCCACGACACCCTCGTCGCTCCCGGAAGTGGAAGTAAAATGCTCATTTTACTTCTACTTCCGGGAGCGACGAGAGTGTTGCAGGCTGGATGAATTGGTGTCAGGGGCCAGATCCAGCCCACAGGGCATAGTTTGGACACCCTTGGCATAGAGTGATGCACTGTAAATCTTGGTGTGACTGTGTGTAGCACATGTTTGTAAATGTGTAACCTTGTACAGCACAAAGAGAATCAGAGGTAGAATTGGATGTGGCTTCCTATTGATTGTATACTTGATGATATTAAGTAAAATGGCTCTACTTGAAAGAGCTAGGTTTGCCACCTGAACAGTAGTCTGAATGTTGTGAGCATTTATCTGTAAATAGTGGTGAAGGCTTGAATACTTAGTTTCCTTTATATGAACATTCCCAAATCTAGCTATTCTTGCCCACTCCTCTCCTTTGCCCTGAAAGCCCCCAGTGATTTTGCAAGCATTCATCCCAGAACTTTTGCAGGTAGAGTAACCAGTATTTCCAGCAGGTGTATAGTACTGTGCAAAAGTCTTAGGCCACCACCAGCTGGTTTGGGAAAAGCAGTCATGAAACAAAACGATGATTAATTCTTGGGAAGCAAACTATGAGAAACCTAGGGAACATAATAAAAAGTAGAAATATAAACCTGCCAACAAAAGTCTGTATAGTCAAAGCAATGGTATACCCAGTATTAATGTATGGTTGTGAGAGCTGGACCATAAGGAAGGCGGAGCGCAGAAGAATAGACACCTTTGTATTGTGGTGCTGGAGGAGACTTTTGAGAGTCAGCAAAGAGATCAAATAAGTCGATCCTGAAGGAAATCCACCCTGACTGCTCCTTGGAAGGACAAATATTGAAGATGAAGCTAAAATACTTTGGATACCAAATGAGAAAAAAGGGAAAGATCGAAGGCAAAAGGAGAAGGGGGTGGCAGAGGATGTCATTGTTGACACAGTGGGTATAGAGCTGAGCGGGCTGCAGAGGAAGGTGGAGGATAGGAGAGCCTGGTGTGCAGTGGTCCATGGGGCTGCAAACAGTCAGACTCGACTGTGCGACTTAACAACAACAAAGAAAACCTCTAAATGTCACCAAACCTAAACAGGCTGAAGAGGAGAGTCAACAGAAGACTCTCTCTAATAACTCAGAAGCTGAGATATGCCCACTGAAATCTTTCATTGAATTTCCCCAAAACCAGCTGCTCACAGGTAAATAGATCTGACTAAAAAGCCATTTCACCCTTGAGCAAGCCAAGTGCCCACATTTATTGACCCTAGTTCTCATTCACCATCAATTGCACCTCCTTACAAATGTCAAAGGGAGTGTTTTCAAAGGAGGGGGCAGAAGAACAGGAAGCACAGAGAAGGAGAGAGTTGTTTTATTGGTGAACATTCCTCTTCAGTTTCCATCATTTCTGACTATGGAAAGAAAAATAAATACGTTTAAAAAATAGCAATGCGGTCCTTGTACACAATCTGAAAACAAGAGTGAGCAATACCTTTATTAGACTGTTAAAAACTCATGGGTAGGCAGGCTGATGTGTGCTGCAGGATTCTTTATCAGGCTAAGAACTGCAGTAAAAAGAGAAAATGTAGAAAGAGAAAAATGAACATTGAGAAACACAGGCCTCGTTTCTTTCAGATGTGTACAGGTGACCAAACCTAGAGATAGTCCAGCTTAGTCGTTGACAGATCTGGTTGTGGGTCATTTCAGTTTCTGCAGTTCATAACGAGCAGTGTGGTTGGTTGGCGCATTGAATATTGTACCTGGTTCTCACCCATCATTAGTTTCCACCTCTACAAAAAAAAGTTCAAGGAGGATACTTTGGTGTGGGGGAGGTAGATGAAAGGATAGAGAGCAGAGGGAAAGGGGAAAAGTTTAGGGTTTTGTGAACATTCCTTTTAAGTTTTTATGGCCACTGATTTAGACAGCTTTCTAGGACAATTAAAAAAATTCATGGAGAAGAAGTTATTAGTCAGAACACTACCTATAAAACCAAGTTTCAGGTGATACCACTGAGAGATGTGAGCTTAGTGTTAAAAGGATGCCACTGGCTGCCTAGCTGCTTGATCTTTGCCCATTGTGACTGTTAACACCTGCTTGTGGGTTGGGGTTGACTGAGTGAGTCCAAAAAAGCAATTAGATACCTATTTATCAGAGATCCTAGCTACCTTAAATGTGTACCATGATTGTCTTCATGCACTATTGTATATCTGATGTCATCTGTCTGGCTAGTGCTGGGGCAGTTGACCTGACCCAGCAAGAATCTACTTGTGGGTATATCACTCCTCTTTGCTATCACACATACAGGTGAGTCCTATTAAAACATCCAAACAAAGCAGTGTGATTACTTGGACTTTGGAAATAAATAGGTATGGCATCTCTGATAATTTACTTTGATGTTGATAACTGATAACTGATGACAGGGCAGAGTTATGTCAGACACCCTCTGCAGCTTCTTGTAAAATGTAAGTGCAGCATACAAGTATACCAAATATACCAAGAAAAGGGACTCAGGCAAGCATATTTTAAGAACAAAAACTCTTAAGATTAGACAATATGAATAACAGCCATCAGAAGAGGTTTGCATGAGAAAATGTTTACAGCACAGCAGATCAAGTTAGACTCTTTCACTGGTCAGTTTCACCATTGATTTCTATCCTTAGAAGAAAGCGGAAAAAATAAAACTTCACTTCATCTTTCATCCTATACATAATTTAATAAACCTCCATCAAGTATCACCTTAGCTGTTTATTATTATAAAATAAAAAATCTTTCATTATATTCACAGTCTATGACTGGTATAAAATAAACATTCCAAGCCATAACCAAGGACCTAAGAACTGCTAAGGTAATGACTGAGTATATATGAAATTCCTAGTAAAGTTGTTTTTTGTAGAGTTAGGATATTCAAGTTCAATGAATCCAAATTTTCCAAATATCTATGGAGTCTTTTAGGTATTTACTCCAAGGGCTCTGATTACTATGGGTATAAAAACAGATTTCTTCCTCCATAAATTCTCCACTTCAATTTGCAAATCACTACCAACACCAACACCATCATCGTCATCATCATCATCATCATCATCATCATCATCATCATCATCATCATCATCATCAGTAGTAGTAGTAGTAGTAGTAGTAGTAGTAGTAGTAGTAGTAGTAGTAGTAGTAGTAGTAGTAAACTACTATTTCCCCTTCTACAGAGTGTGTATATAGTGGAACCTCGGTTAACGTGATTAATGCGTTCTCTGAGATGTTTCTTACAATGAAAATTACTTTAACCAAATTTCCCATAGGAATGCATTGAATGGAATTTTCCATAGGAATGCATTGAAAACCAAAATACTGTACATTAACCAAAATGTGGTTTCCCATAGGAATGCATTGAAAACCAATTAATCTATTCAAAGAAAAATTCCATAAACCTAGCCACTATTTTCTATGAATTTCCTTTTGTTATGCGATTTTTATTAACTGAGCCGTTTGTTAACTGAGGTTTCACTGTATTTGCAATGTAGTCCATTGTACAAAAAAACACCTTTACCTCCTTCAAACAAGAAAGAACTGCTTATCTCATCTGAGTATGAGTTAGGAAGGTGGGGCCTCTACTGCTACTTCTCTCTAGCCAGTAGTAGCAAGTAAGAGGCAGCAAGGCTTAACAGCCGGCAGCCCAGATTAGTAACAACCCAAGAACAGGAATGTTGTCATTATCCTGCCTACCTCACAACATTCTCTCCTGGACATCAAAAGGAGCAGAAGAATTGAATATAGGGGTAAGCACTGGGTTAAAGGCCATGTAGGGGGAGGTTGGATGTTGGATCTGGTATGGGACAATAGACTGGAATATGTATGACATTTGGAGAGGACCATTTCTACAGCATTATTTATTAATTAATAGCCACATCCATCTAATACATTTTCTGTAGTGGTTGTGAAAGCAATGAACTCTTCCTCACCTGCCAGCATTATATTTCTACAAACATGTTTTGGCCCTTCCAGGATGGACAGATCAAAGATACTTTGACTTGGCATAATGAAGGAGCCCTCTGTTCAAATACATTGCCCATGACAGAGGGTGCATATTGGCAAAATGGCTAGATCTTTTAAAGGTCAGAGTGTTTATGTAACTTACAATCTCATTAAATTAATGCTTACTAAGGGAAATATTTTGCTGCCAAGCAACATAAATATAACAAAGTTCCTTTTTGGGGTCTTACAAATAAACAACAACAGAGGGTTATTTAGCAGTAGAGAAGTGTTTTGAATGTTTTTCCATAAAACGTTTATCCCGAGTGGCCCGGAATTGACATCCCTGGAGTTTTGAGAATTGCAGCTTGTCTCTTGTCTGTAGATGGGGGCATCACACAAGGAGTAATGTCCCAGGGGTGAGTTCTCGCAACAGTCAAGAATAGAATCAGATTTCAAATTTGCGATTGTTTTTCATCACATGATTTTTCTGTCCCCAACTTTTATTAGCATTGTCTGCAGCTCTAAGGAGATCCCAAAATGGTCTGTTATGTAGGTGCAGTTCATTAGCTATCTGGATGTCCTTTAGTAAGTTCTTGTGAAAGGGAGGCAATCCTTGTATACAAAGAAAATTATTTGTGTAGGTAGTTTGATGAAGTTACTGTTTCATCTTTATTTGGTTTTGAATTGCTTATAATTGAAGATCAATAACCTCTTCTCCCCTCGGTATTTAATTTTGCTTTGTTTTGTACCAAGAATCTTTACTTATGTAATATGGTCAGTGCTTTAGGGAGGTTGCTGTTGTTGTTGTGGTGGTGGTGGTGTTTTAATGTTGTGAACCACCCAGAGTGGGGAACTCCATTTTCCAGAGGGGTGATGATAGGTAGGTAGGTAGGCAGGCAGGCAGGCAGGCAGGCAGGCAGACAGATGAGAAATAAAGATGAGAGATTCTGATGGGAGTAAAGATGAGACAAAGGCAGTGAAATGGTTTTGCAGTGAATCTTCCAGAAGGTTTGTTCAATTTAATTTTTAGATTTTTAAAATCAGAATGATTGAGTTACTTTTTGTGAGTCAGAGGTTATGACAGTATTTTTGAATATGTAAAAGATAGTCATAAAGAGGAAGGGAGGAATCTGTTCTCCATCATCCCAGAGGGCAGGACATGTAATAATGGGTTGAAGCTACAGGTAGCTAGATATAGGTTGAATATCAGGAAAACCTTTGAACTGTTAGAGCAGTATAACAATGGAGCCAATAACCTGGGAAAGTGGTGATTGCTCCAGTCATAGAGGCATTGAAGAGAAAATTGAATGATCATATCAGATTTGCTTTAATTTGGATTCCTGCTTTGGGCAGTGGGATGGATTTGATGGCCTCAGGGCCCTTTCAACTCAGTTATTCTATGATTATATATGGCTACAAAATATTAGGGGTTATATTTTCTAGTTGTACATATTATCTGATAGCTGTCTTTTCTTGTATTCTTTTTTGTTATTTCCCCATCAGGAACAAGATTAACGATAAAGTCACAGAAATGTGGAATATTCTTAAATGATGTTGCTGTGAGTAAATTAAGAGGAATTGGTCAGAGCTAAATTTCAGTGTCCTATGGCTGCTTTTCATACACAAATAGGATCATTTCTAATGCAGTATCTTGATACATACTTTTATTTGTTCAGTCGCACAGTCAATTCTGTGTGAACTGTATGAGCAAAATGTTTACTCTCTGTGTTATGAAGCAAACGGAGGAATCATTGAATTCAGTGATGCAAACAAAATGTGATTTTAATACCATTCAAAATATTAAATATGAAAAGGATATGTATTTTACAGAAGAGAGATTGTTTTGCAACTTAATTTTATTCACAAAATGAGGGAATAAGGAAGGCATTGTTCACTGTTGGTTACTGTAGTGTCATTTGTGTAGTCATCTTTTTATTTAAGTTTAAATATTTACCATAGCATATCCTCTTCCTAAATTTACATCCCACAAAACATACTAAAGATATACCTTTATTAGCCAATGGAAAGGCATAAAAAGTGTACAAAAGTGCAGATAACTGTGCTAGATTCTGAGAGCATATTTCTCATCAGGCAGGATGGGAGAAAGGGAAGGGAGAAAGGGAAGGGGGAGTAAAGATTAATTTTAACTTTGTCTTGTCTGCATGTTGTTACAAAAAGTAATGCCAGAGGGCAGATGCAAGTATAAAAACTAGGCCAGTGATGGGCAGTCTTGGCCCTCCAGCTGTTCTTGAATTTCAATTCCCAGAAGCCCAAGCCAACACACCAGCTGGTCAGGGTTTCTGGGAATTGAAGTTCAAGAACAGCTGGAGGGCCAAGACTGCCCATCACTGAACTAGGCCCATTGACTTGTTGAGAGCTGGAAAGTTAGAAACTTTTGGTGCTCCATCTTAGACAACATAAATCCCCATGATTAACTCAAAGTTAAATCCACTTGATTTGAATACACCAAGTACTTCCACAGAGAACAGAGAGCCATAAGGTAATCTCTATAGCAGGAGTTCTCAACCTTTTAAAGCCGGGGGCCAGGTCACACTCCCTCAGACAGCTTTGGGGGGTGGATGGCCATTTTGCCCTTCCTCCACCACATGGCACTTCCTGGTGTGGTGGAGGCAGTGTGCCGTGGGCTGCATCCAGCCCATGGGCCTCAGGTTGAGAATCCCTGCTCTATATCATCTATCCACAGTTAGTTTTTTTCCAAAACCCTCTCCCTTCTATGTTTAATCCTACAGCCCTCCTTCACTTTAACTCCAGATCTTCTTCCTTAACTGTCAAATCCCCAAAAACCTCTTCTCCACATGCCCAAAAATCTCTTCTCCAAAAGGTGCTATCTCCCTCTTCCTACAAACTGTCTGTCCTCTCTTTTCCCCACTCTCATTGAGGCATAGGCAGTTCATTTTGTTGCCTCATACTGTCTGGCCTTTGGCTGTAATAATAAAGATTTGATTTGATTTGTTGCCTCATAAAAGTGGGCAACTGTGACCTTTTAGATATTGTTGGATTGCTGTCCCTCACCACAAGCTACTGTGGTTGAGGCTGATGGAAGTATTAAACTCAAAACATCTGTAGGCCTACACTTCCCCACCCTTGAGTTATACTAGTTATTATAGCTGCCATTGTTGTTGTTGTTGTTTTGTGGCACATCTAAGGGTTGTGGGAAGGGCACCATTCTTATCCAGTTTACTAAAAACGCACAGCCTACTTAGCTGGAAATGCTCTTTATTTACCCGATCTGAGTACAGTAAAACCCCTACTTACGAAAAAAAGTCCGTTCCATAGGCTTTTGCTTAAATTGGTTTTTTACATAACTCAAAGCAAACCCATAGGGAAATGATTTTTTACGTAACTCGAAGCAAACCCATAGGAAAAAGAATCTTTATGTAACTCAAAGCAAACCCATAGGAAATCGTGTGAACCGGGACATGGTTTTAGCACAAAATCATTATGTAAGTCAAATGTTATGTAACTCGAGGCATTTGTAAGTCGGGGTTTTACTGTAGCTAGTTGTAAACATCAAATATGTATCTTGCACACATGACAGAGGCTATGAAACCAATCTCCTTCTGTTCCCCTTCCCAGATTTTAACTTTGGCTTTATATGAGTCAAGATACACAAGGATGGGTCAATTTAAGGATTAAATAACGTTGCTTCTATCCTTCTCCATATCAAAATTACTAGTGTTACAAAAGTAACAGTCACCTCAGTGTATTGATTCCCACAAGGAAGCCACAGCCTTGGGGTTTCAAGAACTGAGCATAGCTATTAATGACAAGAACTTTTGGAGGTCACTAATTCATAAAATTGCCATAAACTGGAGGTGACTTGATGCCACATAGTCAAGCTAGAATATCTATTGTTACTTGATCTTTTGGAAGCATGAGCCTACTTCATCAGCTAGCATGTTAACCAAAGTACAGTAAAGATAATCAAAGTAGCCTTTGAATATTACTGATTTGATAAAGAACCACTTATTTTGCAAACTCCAGTGGGTGTTTTCCCTTATTCTGAAGGATTAAAACAAAACTTCAGAGACAAAGTGTGTGTGCGTGTGAGAGAGAGAGAGAGAGAGAGAGATGCAATAGGATAATATGTGGAAATTCATTGCAGAAACCTAACCAATGGTAAGTCACTACATTAAGGTCTAGCTGCCTGAACATTGTAGGTAAATGAGAAACTAAAAGCAAGAAACTCAAACTTCAAGTCCCCTTGATCTTTTAAGATAAGATTTAAGTCTGCGTTGAATCCTGTAACTGAAACCAATGGGATTTAAAAGTTCTTAGCTTGGAAATCTAGCCAAACTTGCTTCCCACTCAATCAAGTTGCTGCAAATGAAGAGCATTGTTCTCTGGCTGCATATGCATCAGTCCTTAAGGAAAAAAAGTAAAAGGAAAGAATTCTGCCCTGAATTGATTGGTTTAGAATAGGAAAAGGAGTACGTCAAGGCTGTATATTTGTCACCCTGCTTTTGTAACTTATATGCAGAGTAAAGGTAAAGGTTTCACTTGCTCAAAAGCCAGTCGTATCCGACTCTAGGGTTCAGTGCTCATCTCTGTTTCAAAGCCAAAGAGCCAGTGCTGTCTGCTTCTGCAGACATTTCTGTGGTCATGTGGCGTGCATGACTAGACACTGGAGCACACAGAACACTGTTACCTTCCCACCAAAGTGGTCCCTATTTATCTACTTGCAATTTCTTGCTTTCAAACTGCTAGGTACATCATGTGTAATGCAGGGCTGGATGAAGCACAAACTGGAATTAAGATTGTCAGGAGAAACATAAACAACCTGAGCTATGCAGATGAAACTATTCTAATGACAGAAAGTGAAGACCTAAAGAGCTTCTTGATGAGGGTGAAAGAGGCGAGTGCAAAAGGTGGCCTGAAACTCAACATAAAAAAACCAAGATCTTGGCATCTGGCCCCATCACTCCCTGGCAAATAGAAGGAGAAGAAATGGAAGCAGTGACCGAATTTACCTACTTGGGATCTAAGATCACTACAAACGGTGACTGCAGCCATGAAATAAGAAGACACTTACTTTTTGGGAGGCAAGCTATGGCAAACCTAGGCAGCATAATAAAAAGTAGAGACATCACCCTGCCAACAAAAGCCTACATAGTCAAAGCAATGGTCTTCCCACTAGTAATGTATGGCTTTGAGAGTTGGACCATAAGGAAGGCTGAGCACAGAAGAATAGATGTTTTTGAACTGTGGTGCTAAAGGAGACTCTTGAGAGTCCCCTGGACTGCAAAGAGATCAAATCAGTCAATCTTAAAGGAAATCAACCCTGACTGCTCCTTGGCAGGACAAATACTGAAGCTGAAGCTCAAGTACTTTGGCCACCAAATGAGAAGAAAGGACTCACTGGAGAAGGCCCTGATGCTAGGAAAGATAGAAGGCAAAAAAAGAAGGGGCTGCAGAGGATGAGATGGCCAGATGGCATTGTTGGTACAGTGGGTGTAGACCTCGGTGAGCTACTGAGGATGGCAGATGACAGAGGAACCTGCCGTGGGATGGTCCATGGGGTCACAAAGGGTTAGACTCGACTGTGCGACTGAACAACAACTGCCCTGAAGTGATGAGTGTATCTGCTGGATTTCTATGGGTAGTATCCATCGATATAATCCCTGCAGTTATATTTAAAAGCAGTTTAGCTCTTCAGCAATGTTTTGAAACCCAAGAGAAGTGGATCGGCCCGGGGATGCGGGGCAGCTGCGTCGCCCACGCCCCTCCCGTGCTTGAGCCAGGAGGGGTTGAAAAGGAGCAGACGCCAGACTTGCCGCTACCGCCGCCGTGTTGCCTGCCCTGGGACCCACTTCATCGGCCCGGGGATGCGGGGCAGCTGCGTCGCCCACGCCCCTCCCGTGCTTGAGCCAGGAGGGGTTGAAAAGGAGCAGATGCCAGACTTGCCGCTACCGCCGCCGCGTTGCCTGCCCCGGGACCCACTTCATCGGCCCGGGGATGCGGGGCAGCTGCGTCGCCCACGCCCCTCCCGTGCTTGAGCCAGGAGGGGTTGAAAAGGAGCAGATGCCAGACTTGCCGCTACCGCCGCCGCGTTGCCTGCCCCGGGACCCACTTCATCGGCCCGGGGATGCGGGGCAGCTGCGTCGCCCACGCCCCTCCCGTGCTTGAGCCAGGAGGGGTTGAAAAGGAGCAGACGCCAGACTTGCCGCTACCGCTGCCGCGTTGCCTGCCCCGGGACCCACTTCATCGGCCCGGGGATGCGGGGCAGCTGCGTCGCCCACGCCCCTCCCGTGCTTGAGCCAGGAGGGGTTGAAAAGGAGCAGACGCCAGACTTGCCGCTACCGCCGCCGCGTTGCCTGCCCCGGGACCCACTTCATCGGCCCGGGGATGCGGGGCAGCTGCGTCGCCCACGCCCCTCCCGTGCTTGAGCCAGGAGGGGTTGAAAAGGAGCAGACGCCAGACTTGCCGCTACCGCCGCCGCGTTGCCTGCCCTGGGACCCACTTCATCGGCCCGGGGATGCGGGGCAGCTGCGTCACCCACGCCCCTCCCGTGCTTGAGCCAGGAGGGGTTGAAAAGGAGCAGACGCCAGACTTGCCGCTACCGCCGCCGCGTTGCCTGCCCCAGGACCCACTTCATCAGCCTGGGGATGCGGGGCAGCTGCGTCGCCCACGCCCCTCCCGTGCTTGAGCCAGGAGGGGTTGAAAAGGAGCAGACGCCGGACTTGCCGCTTCCGCCGCCGCGTTGCCTGCCCCGGGACCCATTTCATTGGCCCGGGGAAGTGGGGCAGCTGCGTATGAACTTTGTTTAAGTGTATGCTGTATTTTTTCTTTTCTTTTTTGAATTGTATTTTGTAATTTTGAAACTGTGTAATTTTCTATGATATGTTGTGAAGCCGCCCTGAGTCGGCTTAGTGCTGAGTTGGGCGGGGTACAAATTAAATTGATTGATTGATTGATTGATTGATTGATTGATAACAAAAAAACTCTTTTAAAACTAGACCTCCCTATGATTTCTTTCAATTACAGAATTAATCAAAGATTACTGCTTATGACAATTCAGGTCACTGTGAACATGCTGATAGTGGAAAAGTTTCCCTCCAGTTAACTGAGTAATGGAAGTTCTAATTAAGGCAATAGCAATCTTTAATTTTTCTTTCTTTCTTTGTGTCAGAGCATGAACAATTTAAAATTATGAATGTATATAAAATATAGGTAACATTCAAAACAAATTAAAATATTAAAATGATTAGTCTATTTTTGATCAGAATCAGACTATTACAATAGCATTATCTCAGATATTTACTAGATCTTCTTTTTGTAAATGTGTTGGGGCATGTCTGTAAATGCTGCATTGATTGAATTTCTCCAAATCCACAGAAAAATTTGTCCTGAATCAAAGTAGCTCTATTTTACATGATTATCCTGTGATCTTCCTACTTCACTTCAAAGTCTGTTAAGTGATTTCCAGATGTGCTTGGCAGGAGATACTTTTCAGGATTTAATCATTCCACCAGATATGTTGTTTCTCTCTCCATAAATTTGGCCTAGTCTCATCTAGTTTCATATTTAGAGCTTAAGATGTGTGCAGAAAACATTTCCTTCATTTTAACAGTTGTGTAGGCAGTTGGTGTCACAAAGTGGATGGGTTTGGTGTTGTTTGCTTCAGTATTCACTGAAGAAGACAGAGACCACATGCCCAAAACAGAGCCTATCTTCGTAGGGAGGGAAACCGAAGAATTAAGCAAGATAGAAATAACCAGGGAGGAGGTCCTTGCATGTCTTGTTAAGCTAAACACTAACAAATCCCCAGGACCAGATGGCATCCATCCACGAGTTCTCAGGGAACTTAAAGATGAAATTGCTGATATCCTAGCCAAAATATATAATCTTTCCCTCAAATCAGGCTTTGTGCCTGATGACTGGAAGGTAGCGAATGTAACACCAATTTTCAAAAAAGGATCCAGGGGTGATCCAGGAAATTACCGGCCTGTCAGTTTGACATGTGTCACAGGTAAAGTGATGGAAACCATCCTAAAAGATAGAATTAATAGGCACATAGAAGAGAAGGCGCTGCTAAAGGAGAGCCAACATGGCTTTTGCAAGGGCAAATCATGCCTCACTAATCTGTTGGAATTTTTTGAGAGTGTCAACAAGCATGTGGATAAGGGGGATCCAGTTGACATTGTTTATCTGGACTTTCAGAAGGCTTTTGACAAGGTCCCACACCAAAGGCTCTTGAATAAACTTACCAGTCATGGAATAAAGGGACAGGTCTTGTCCTGGATCAGCAACTGGCTAAGGGACAGGAAACAGAGGGTAGCACTAAATGGACACTTCTCCAAGTGGAGGGAAGTAAAGAGTGGGGTCCCCCAAGGTTCAGTACTGGGACCCCTGCTTTTCAACCTCTTCATAAATGATCTAGAGGTAGGAGTAAAAAGCAAGGTAGCCAAATTTGCTGACGACACTAAATTATACAGGGTAGTGAAAACTGTGAGAGATTGTGAAGAGCTCCAGAGGGATCTCTTGACACTGGGGGAGTGGGCAAAACAGTGGCAAATGAGCTTCAACATCAGTAAGTGCAGAGTGATGCATGTTGGGGCAAAAAACCCCAATTACATTTATAAACTGATGGGGTCTGAACTCTCTGCGACAAATCAGGAAAGGGACCTTGGTGTCCTGGTGGACAGCTCAATGAAGGTGTCAACCCAGTGTGCCACAGCAGTGAAAAAAGCAAACTCAATGTTAGGGATCATTAGGAAGGGTATAGAAAATAAGTCAGCAAGTGTCATTTTGCCTCTTTATAAATCTATGGTGAGGCCCCATCTGGAATATTGTGTACAGTTCTGGTCGCCATACCTCCAGAAGGATATTATGGAGTTGGAGAAAGTACAGAGGAGGGCAACCAGAATGATTAGGGGACTGGAACACCTTCCTTACCATCTGAGGCTGCAACGGTTGGGCCTTTTCACTCTTGAACGACGGCGTCTAAGAGGTGACCTGATTGAAGTTTATAAAATCATGCACGGTGTGGACAAAGTAGATAAGGAAAAACTGTTTTCCCTATCGCACAACACTAGAACTAGGGGACACTCCATGAAACTTTTGGGTACTAGTTCTCAAACAAATAAGAGAAAGTACTTTTTCACCCAGAGGATTACTGGTCTATGGAACTCCCTGCCAGAAGAAGTGGTGACAGCTGTCAGTCTTGACAGCTTTAAGAAAGGATTAGACAAGTTCATGGAGGACAAGGCTATCAATGGCTATAATTATGGCTACCTAAGGACAACCTCCGGGTTGGAGAGATAGGCAGGATATCTCTCAATGCCATTTCCAGGGAATCCTAAGCAGGTGAAGGCATCTCCTTGGGAATACCCTGAAGGAAATGGTGAGCCACTGTGTGAGACAGAATGCTGGACTGGATGGGCTGTGGCCTGTTCCAGCAAGGCTGTTCTTATGTTCTTATGTACTACTTCTGGCATTCATTATTTGCTAGCACCTCTTAACATATTTTCAGAGATGCAGTGCCAATCAAATATCAATATTGATAGAAATTACACTTATACACTTTCCACAGTGCTTAGAGCACTCTCTGGGCATGTCACAAGGTAATTAGCATCTTTGCCCCCAACAGGCTCGGTATAGACTTTTTCAGTTAGGGTAGATTTTAGACAGCCAGTAATAATGTAAAACTACATCCACTTGTTTAGCATATGACAGTATAATATTCTGTTGTGCAGTAGCACACAATAAGGTGTAGAAATTATTGTTTGTGGGTGTGCATCCAAGTCTGACTCAGCCAGTTTCCTAAGTATATTTCTGGCAACAACTTTGCAGGCGCACCCCCCAATAAAGGACTCAGACACTGGTAAAAGTGGATAACGGCATTGGGCCACATTTATTGATTCATGCCCTAGTCCGAATTATAAATTTCTATTGGTATTTGACCAATTATAATTCTTAAGGCAAGCAGGCCGAAGTAACACTGGTAAGGTACCACCCAAAATTGCCAACGGCAATTGTTACAATGTATCTATTTGTATCAATTTGTTTGTTGACAACAAACAAATTGTTGACCGTAGTCAATATCTAACTAATGACCCCACCCTCTGACGCGTATCCGTAAAATCACAGGGTGATGCATGCTGTCTAGCTCTTGCCATCACCCCGTCGCCTGGTTCGTCGTTGACCGGACAACGTTTAACCAACTTATGCCTGTCTAGTGTTGTCCAGTCAATTGCGAACCTGCCGGATACCTGTGGGTCATAAATGTTTACCTTACCAGTGCTACCCGCCACACGGAGAGGCTTCAATAAAGGCTCGACGCCCCCCCCCCCCCCCGACCGTCAGATCGGTCAACAGGCCTGCTCGCCAATCACCTAACAGGAGGTCCATACCTCCCTGCAACAGATGGACCCCATCCCCTGAATAAAGCTCATAATTTTGCAAACTGATGGTGGGGTGCCGAATGACGCGCCCCCAGCCCTTCTCGATAAGGAACCGGGCAACAGCCCTGTTCACCATGCGCCGAGCACGGTTAAGGGCCTGGAGGTCAAACCCTCCTCTGTAAGCGTGCCGCGGTACCATGTCTGACCAAACGAGGGTCGTGGCAGGCCACACATAATGTAAGTAGGCGAGGTCACCGCAAATCGCGTGCTTCAGCGAAAGGCCAGTGACCTGTCCTAAATCATTGCCCCCAAGGTGTATGATCAGAATATCAGGCGGGTCGGCATTCCTGCCTGAGAAAAGGAATGGCAACAGTTCCCGCCATAACATACCGGGCTTTCCATACCATGTGAGACTTGCGTATGCACCCAGTCCCAGTCGGGGTCCCCACTCTGTCGCCGCAGCGTAACGCGCTGCCCTGTGCACGTAGCTATGGCCCACCAGCCATACTGCCACCAGTGTGAAACGACACCCAGGGTCTGTCAGGGGAAAAAGGGGAGAAAAGGTGCGGTGACTAAACTGGTACTCACGGCGGAAGAGGGCGGACATAAAACTGAAAACATTGTGATCCCCACCTCCCCATATGGCGTATTTCAGCCCCGGAGTACCCAAAGGCAGCCGCAGTAGAAGCCGCCCCTATCCTGAAGGAATGGGTGCCGTAACGGGCCCCGGGGAGGCCAACACTGACCAATGCCTTACCGGTCACCTTCCAAAATTGAAACTTAGTAAGGGGAGACCCATCTTGGTGGCAGAAAAACGGGCCATGGTGCGTGCCACGCAGTGCAAGAAACTCCTGTAGGGCACCAACTGGACATATGTCTGCCAATGAACATCGTAGCAGTCTTACTCTACTGCCTACGCCAAGCTGATCCGTTTTAGAGGAGCGAATCCTCAACTGAGCCCAATCATTGCAGACATAGACATCGTCGAGTTCCAGTGCCCTACGACTTGCATCCGCCTTAGACAGCATCACAAGCTCGCTGATGCGGAGCGCTCCAAAAAAGGCCACCGTGGTAGCCGCATGAAACAGGGCTGCCTCATACCTGTCAAAACAGAGGTAATGCCAGCCCCGTGCCAGTTGGGTGAGTACCCCTGGGGAAATTGGGTGGCAGTCGTCCGGGCTACGCCCGCGCCCCCGCGCCCACCCTTCCAAAACATGTCTCACACGGAAATCAGTAGTACTGTCCGCATAACCGCCCACTCTGGCCATAAATGCCAGCGCTGACAGCCTGGATGCTATGGTGCGAGGTGCAAGGCCCTGTGCATGCAGGTAAACCATGAATTGGAGGACGTGGGCAACTGGGATAGGCCAAGTCTCAGGTAGCCGAAATTGGGCACATAAGGCCTGGAAGGAAATGAATGCGTGGTGATACGCCTTACGAGTGCGCGGCACCAGCGACATGCCGATCGCCCGGTTCACCTCTCCTTGCCAAACGTCCATATCTTGTCCGGGAGTGGCGAGGGAAATTCCTCCGCATCCGGGGCCAAGGCGCGGAACCAGGAGATCTGCAGGCAGGACAAAGCGTCAGCAATATCATTATTGATACCTGGGACATGCCTGGCCCTGAACAGGACATTGAGGCGCAGGCTGCGCAAAACGAACTGGCGTACCAGGTCCATGACCCTGGGAGATTTAGACGTCTGTGAGTTGACAATGTGGACAACAGCCGCATTGTCACACCAGAAATGTACCACCGAATTGGCCCACTACTCACCCCATAGCATCAAAGCCCCCAGAATGGGAAAAAATTCCAGATACGTGAGATCGCGCAGGCGACCTGTTCCCGACCAGGCTGGCGGCCACCCACCGTAGGCCCACTTCCCATTGAAGTACGTCCCATAACCCAGGGACCCAGATGCATCAGAATGTATCTGGAAATGTGGAGAAGCCAGAAGGTCGGACCTCCAAAATGATACCCCATTGAACTCTCTCAGGAACTGGAGCCAGATAAGCATATCCGCCCTAATGCCCCCGGTGAGTCTTACCCTATGGTGGGGTCTGGACAAGCCTGTCATGGCGTCGCACAAGCGCCGAGCGAATGCCCTGCCAGGTGTGACCACCCTGCAAGCGAAATTGAGGTGACCATGCAGCACCTGCAGCTCATGAAGGGACGCGTTGCGTTTAGCAAGCAAGTCCGATATGAGGGCCACGATCCGCGACACCTTATCCCCCGGCAACCTAGATGCTTGCGCTACCGTGTCAATCTCCACCCCCAGGAATGTGAGCTTAGTAGATGGGCCCTCGGTCTTTTCGGGGGCTAAAGGGACACCAAGTTCCTCCATTAGCGTCTGAAATGTGCGGAGGAGACGTGTGCACGTGTCCCAGCCCCGTTCACCCCCGAATAAGAAATCATCCAGGTAATGGGCTACAGACCGAGAGCCTGACCTGCGAACAAAAGCCCATTGCAGGAAGGTACTGAAACGCTTGAAGGCCGAGCATGAGATGGAACAACCAAAAGGCATGGCTTTATCGAAATAATATGCACCCCGGAACTTGAAACCCAGCAACTCAAAGTCATCCGGGTGCACCGGCAGGAGACGGAAGGCGGACTTAATGTCGCACTTAGCTAACAGCGCACCCGGGCCACATGAGCGCACCATGCGCAGCGCCTGGTCAAAAGACATATACCTGACCGAGCAAAGGTCATCAGGGATAGCATCATTGACCGATCGGCCAGCTGGGTAGGACAAGTGATGTATTAGGCGAAACTCGCCCGGTGGCTTCTTGGGCACTAAGCCCAAGGGGGAAACTTTAAGATTGGGGAACGGGGGTGCAGGGAAAGGGCCGGCGACCCTGCCCGCATCAACCTCCTTAGTAATGCTCACGGCAGCCACCTCCTCCCGTCCCCTGAGTGACAAAAGGTTGGGTGCATCTTGGGGAGACCTGTCCCCCATGAAAGGAATGCGAAAACCCATTTGAAAACCTTGAAGCAGGTAAGCTGCGTCCGCCTTCCTCAGGTACAATGTGAGCCAACGCTCCAACATGTCCACATTAATTGGGGAGGGGGCCTTTCGCTGGACCAGCTCCCTCTGCGGCAGTCTTGCCGGCCCCTTGTCCACCTCTACCTCGGCCCCGCATTCCCCCCGGCCTGGGACAGGCGGAGGCGGCATGGGGGCCAGCGCAAGAGGGACACTCGTGCTTGTACCGGCAATTCTTCCTACTGCAGGAACCATTAGACGAGAAGGTCCAGCACAGCAGGCGGGCTGGAACCCCCTGCCCCGCCACCTGGCGGGGTGCCTGTGCTGGAGTCGCTCGCTGGACTGCATGTCCACAATGGTATCTCTCCCCAGGCGCGTGGCGCGTGGGGGTCATGTACAGAAGCCACAGCTTCTGGCAGGGCTCGTCCCACCTCATCTCTGGGTGCAGGGGCACTCGCATACGGAATTCTTCGTCGTAAGCCAACCACGACGGGCCCGGGAAGTCAACCATCGCCCGGTAGATGTTGTCCAAATACTGGACCATCGGGATGGCCAGATCCGGCTGGGCCCTGAGGTAAACCGCCATGTATATGAGGTACGCTGGCAACCAGTTGGCCCACGTGCGTGGCGGCTTATGACGACGTGCCTGTTCCTTATCCTTCTCATCCTGCCCCTCCCTCTCCTCCTTGGTGGGCTCTCTGTTCAGAAGGGAGAAGATGTCCACATACTCCCCCCGCCAGATCTTCTCTTTGGTAGACTGGGCCAAATGATCCCCAAGGGGCAAACAATACCCCGCTGTCGGCAATGCCGACACCGGCACGGTGGGAACGGTGGGCATAGTAAAAGGAGCCTGAACCAACCCCGTAACCCCTAGCAAGTTCCCAACAGAAGAGGAGGCCCCACCCCAAGTAGGGCCCTGGGTTAGAGGTGCAGTCACCGGGTGGGCCGGCGGCGACTGAAACGCCACGCCACCCGTGCGAGGCCACGGCCACTGGAATGCTCCCCCCAATGTAGTTAATGGTGTGGGTGCACTAGATTGAACCGTATACTCACGCGCTGCACCCCCATGGGCCGCCCCCACCGGGGGTTCCGGCCCACTGTGGGCGTCGGAGCTCACGATTGGAACTGAGCTCGTTGATGGGGCTTGGTCAGCACCCAGCTGCGGCGCCTGTTGTATGGGGAGCTGCGAGGCAGTGGCCGACGCCGGCCCACGCGCCTCAGGCAGCTCGACCCGTCCTGCCGCCTGCCGCTGCCCGGCAGATGATGCGTCGACCTGGGATCCAAAAGGCGCCCCTGAGGGGTTGACCGTCCTGAGTGATGCCTCGAGGGCCACTACGCGGGCCATAAGGGCATCCACATTCACATAGCCCCCAACGCTAAGGGGGGCAAAGGGCCAGCCGGCCCACTGGTGGCAGGCGCCGGTCCAGGTCTCTGGGCCATGGGGCCCGAATACGGCCACGAGCCCAGTCCTGGCCCATGGGGGGCCGGAGGCATGCCCTGCCAGGGAAGAGGACCCAACCACCCCCCATGGCTGAAGCCCACCGCAGGAAGCTGCGGACCAGGGGGCGAAGGCCCCGCAGTATGAACCAGGCCAGGGGCAGCAGCCATTGATTGCGGGCCGGGGGCCGTGGCCCCTGCCGGGCCTGTACGCGGCCGCCCCGGCTCGGGCCAAGGGGCAATCGACCCCATCCCACCAGTCTCGGTGGGCTCTCCCGGCAAGCGAGGCTGCTGGAGAGGCGCAGTCGTGGTCCTCCGACCAGGCTGCCGCCTCCGAGCAGCGCGAACTGCATTCGCCGTTGCCTTCTTCTTAGAGGGCATTGCTTCAATTTGCTGGGAAGCCGAAGAAGAAGGAAGAAAAACCGCTGCGCCAAAGAGGCTTCCCGGCGATAGGTAAGAGCGACGGAGCTAAGGGAAAAAACTTCTCGTCTCCCTTCGCTTCGCAAAATGGCAGCTCGGCTGCCTCGTGGCCGTCCCTTTTATAAGGGTGCTGGCCACGCCCCCTAACTACCCGGATGCCTTCGTCCGGTGGGGGGGCCCACGCAAAGAGCGCGGCGGCCATTTTGGCACCGCGCTTGCATTCTGTTTGGCATTTTGACAGCTTTTCTTTTAAGTTAGGGTTCAATCCAGGCTAGTGCCTAAATATTTGGGGTAAGGCAATGTTCCAAAATCTTGCCTTCCAAGCTAACTTGGAGTTTCCTTTCTGCACAGATCCATATTTTTAAAGGGTTGGGTCTCAGCATTTTTTAATATAATATAAAGAAAAAGTTTCTAATGTAGAGGTTAGTAAAGGCAAAGGTAAGGGTCACCTTTGCTCGAAAGCTAGTCATGACCAACTCTAGAAGGTGGTGCTCATCTCTGTTAATAATACTGCAATAATAACTTTGTGTCAGAAATTATTCTGTGTTGAAAGGATTTTTGCTGGAGAAACTCCACTCAGGGGACGCCAGAATGAGGCTCCTTTCATGTCCCCAAGATCTTTTCCCACCAAAGTGTCCCTATTTATCTACTTGCAATTTCTTGCTTTCAAACTGCTATGTTGGCAGGAGCTGGGATAGAGACGGGTGCTCAAACCGTCAATCAGTACCCAGGTTTTGAACTGTCAACTTGCTGGCCTTCCAGCTAACAAGGTGAGCTTCTTAACCACCATTTACAGACAAAGAGCCAGTGCTGTCTGCATTTGCAGACATTTCCGTGGACATGTGGCAAGCATGTCTAAACACTAGAGTGCACGGGACACTGTTTACCTTCCCAACGAAGTGGTACCTATTTCTATACTTGCAATGTCTTGCTTTCAAACTGCTAGGTTGGCAGGAGCTGGGACAGAGATGGGAGCTCACTCCATCGTGCAGCACATGGATCTCAACTGCTGACCTGCCGGCCTTCCAGTCATCAAACTCAGCATCTTAACCACTAAGACACTACAGCTCCACAATGTAGAGGTTAGCTGACATTAAATGGACTCACAGGTTTTTCCTTCGACTGTTTGGTGTATGCAAACCAAGACACAGGACACAGCCTCGGGCTGGGTTAACTCAGGTTTATTGCATCGTGGACAGAGGGAACATGAGGTAATGGCGGATCGATAGCTCTTTATATACAGTGGTAATACATTTGAACGTGGTGCCATAGTAGCCCATTGGCTACTGCCTGCGTGACGTCATTGCGAGTCACGCCCTTCTTGTCCAGGTGTAGGTAGTGGCGGGAAAGCTTCCCGCGCTGCTGCCTTTGATGAGATCGGACCAAGAGAGCTTGGACGCTCGCTGCTGCCAGCTGGTGGACATTAGCTCGCGTCCTCATGCAGGGTTCATATGATACAGCTGAAGGTTACATTGTTGCTATAGGCAAGGTTACATTGGTTCAGATACATTGTAATCCATGTGGAAGGTAAAACCCTTAGAACACAACATCCCTCCCCCCTAGGACGAGACAACGTCTCGAGCCCAAGCTTCTAGACACTCCCCCCCCTAGGAGACAAAATCTCTCAGCCAAGATGGCTTGTTTCGAACACGCTGGGGTCTCGATGCGGGCTGCCTCTCCCCGGGTTTGCTACCTTCTCTTTGTCCCCTGGTTTCCTGTCCTGTAATTTGAGAGGGAGACTCGTTAGTGACTTGCCGCGGCTCTGCGGCGTTGTTGGGAGGTGTGCTCTTACTTAGGGAGGAACCGGGGGCACTGGGGGCTAACGAAAAACCCCTCTTCTCGCTTGGATGGGTGGGGGAACACTCCTGAAAACCCCCCCGGCTCGCTAAATCAAAATCTAAAGTCCATTCGGGGGCAGCGGTCGCGAACTCCTCTCCCCCTACCCCGGCTTCTGATAGGACTGGTTTATCAAAAGGATATGAGTCGGGGCCGCTGCTTCTTCCTTCCCCCCTTGCTTGGGACTGTTGTCCGCTGCTGTCTCCCCCTTGGGTTAAGCGGGTGGGGGAGAACCCTAACGCTGAATCTTGTTGCTGATCCTCACTGACAGGCCCACTTACTCGGTGCCTCAGCTGGTCTGCGTGCCTCCTCCAGAGGAGACCGGCGTGGGTCTCGACCCGGTACGACACTGGCCCCGTCTGTTCTACAACCGTCCCCGGCACCCAGGCTGGCCCCGCGCTGGCATAGTTCCTGCAATGAACAGGGTCGCCGGCGGCGAAACCTTTCGAGACTGCCAACCCTACGTTTTTCCCTTTATCCTCAATTCTTGTGGGGTCTAGCCTGGACAGGAGCGTCGTCAGTTTTCGCCGCATCAATAGCTCCGCCGGCGAGTAACCTGACGCTAAGGGGGTCACCCTATACGCTAATAAGAACTGGCATACTTGGTGATTTAGGTCCCCGGGGCCCATGCGCCGAAGCGCCTCCTTTGTGGTGCGCACCAACCGTTCCACTTGGCCATTCGTGGCCGGGTGAAACGGCGCGGACGTGACATGCCGAATGGCATTTGCCTCCATGAATGCCCCGAACTCTGAGGAGGTGAAGCAACTCCCGTTATCGCTTACTAAAGTGTCGGGTAAACCGAACGTTGAAAAGACTCTCCGTAGTTGGTTAATTGTAGTGGTGGAGGATGTGCTCTTTACCGGAATGACCTCCAGCCACTTTGAGAATGCATCCACCACCAGGACAAACATGGTTCCTCGGAAAGGGCCAGCGAAATCTACGTGCACTCTGGACCATGGCCCCCTTGCTGTGTCCCATTCCCTATGCGGGAGCCGGGCCGCCTCTGGTCGGGACCCCTGGCACGCCTCACAAGTGCCGACCATGTGCTCAATGTCCTCGTCCAGCTGTGGCCACCAAAAGTAACTGCGGGCCAGCGCTTTTGAGCGAACGATGCCCGGGTGGCTGACGTGCAGCAGTTTGAGAACCCTCGGCCGCATGGGTGTTGGGACCACCACCCGTTGGCCCCACAACAGGCACCCCCTTTCTAGGGACAACTCTAGCTTCTTCCGAAAGAATGGGTCGAATTCCTTGCTTGGGGACGATGCTGGCCACCCTTTCTGCACCCATGAGCTGACTTTCTCCAGCGTTCTGTCCTTGCCTGTCGCCCTGGCTATATCGGCCGGTACTATTGGAGGTTCGTCTAAAACCTCGATTAGCAACACCTGGCGGTCTCTTCCTATTCTGGCTTTTTGGTCGTCCGACAAGGGCAAAGGGGATCTCGACAGCGCATCAGCATGGCTGATCTCCTTTCCGGGCCGGTACTCCAACTCGTGTTGGTACGCGTTAAGAAAAATGGCCCATCGCAACATTCTCGGGGACAGTATCTGCGGCGTGGGCTTGCCTGCCGTGAAAATTCCTAACAGGGGCTTGTGATCCGTCACGATTTTGAATGGGCGGCCATACAGAAAATCGTGAAACTTTTTGGTCCCCGCTACTATTGCCAATGCCTCCCTGTCGGTTTGTGCGTAATTTCGCTCTGCTTGGGACAGGGACCTTGAGTAAAACGCCACTGGGGCCTCCCGACCGTCATCCAACACGTGGCAAAGCACCGCCCCCACCCCCACCGGTGATGCATCACAGACTAAGATCACCGGCCGTTTGGGGTCGAAGTGCGTAAGGATTGCGTCCGATGTTAAAAGTTGCTTTAGTTCGTTGAACGCCTTCTCGTGCTCGTCACCCCACATCCATGTCTCCTCCTTCTTAAGTAACCGATGAAGCGGTTCGGCCACGGAGGCTTTCCGCGGAAGGAATGTATGGTAGAAATTGAGGAGCCCCAGGAATGACTGAAGTTCGGTTTTGGATGTGGGGCGAGGGGCCTTCTTAATGGCTGCTACCTTGGATTTGGACGGCTTAATACCCTCGGGTGTGATCCGAAACCCTAAAAATTCGACCTCGGTTTCGAAAAAAACACATTTGTCCTTCCTCAGTCTCAACCCCGCTTTCTCGAACACAGTTAGCACTTTATCCAATCTCTTTGCCAGTTCGGCCTCACTCCCCCCTGTTATCAATACGTCATCAAAATAAGGTAACACCCCCTCCAGCCCCTTCAGGAGGCGTTCCACAAGCGACTGAAAAAGGCCGGGTGCCGAGTTCACGCCGAACTGTAAACGCGACACCTGGAACGCTCCTTTATGTGTGACTATCGTTTGTGCCGCGGCCGTGGCGGGAGTTACGGGGAGTTGTTGATAGGCTTGTGCCAGGTCGAGCTTAGCGAAACACTTTCCCCCATTTAGCCTGGCCAAAAGGTGGCTGACCACTGGCACCGGATATGCATTAGGGCGAATCGCCTTGTTAATTGTACACTTATAATCAGCGCAAATGCGCACCTCCCCGTTAGCCTTCAGGGCTGTTACGATTGGAGTTTCCCACTCCGCGGAATCAACAGGAATAAGAATCCCCTGGCCCACCAATTTGTCCAGTTCCGCCTCTATTTTGTCCTTTAGTGCGAAAGGCACCCTGCGCGGTTTGAGTCTTATCGGGCGGACCTCCGGGTCTAGGTCGAAGGCTACAGGGGGTCCCTTGAATTTTCCAAGTCCTTTTTCAAACACGGTGGGGTGCGCATCACACACCGCTTGTATCGGATCCGCGCCCACGGCATGCACCCCCCCTATGAACAAACCCAAGGGCTGAAACCACTGCGTCCCTAGGAGGCTACAATTCCCCCCTTTGAGAACGACTAACGGGAGTTCTGCGGAATGTCTTTTATAACGAACCCGAAATTTCCCGACC
Source organism: Bradypodion ventrale (assembly GCA_035047345.1). NCBI lineage: Eukaryota > Metazoa > Chordata > Lepidosauria > Squamata > Chamaeleonidae > Bradypodion > Bradypodion ventrale. The sequence goes on from JAWDJE010000005.1 coordinate 177,424,922, forward strand.
CCCAGCACTGGAATGCTGTTCCCTTGTACGTCTCGTAGCGTGGACCTCAGAGTCTTAAGTTTGGGCCGCGCTTGGGGGTCGATCTTCAAGAACTCTTTCTGGGGAATTATGGAATAATAGGACCCCGAGTCAATCTCCATCCTAACAGGGGCCCCTTGTACTATTACCTCAATGAAGTAATGGTTTTGTCCCGCGGACACGCTGAACACGGGGGCGTCGTCCTCACTGCCGTCCGAGACGCGACCCACGCCGTCCTGCTTCCTCGTGGTTCGGGCGCCATCTTGGGGTCTCGCTGGACGGTCCGGTCTGGCCGAACGGTCTTTCGACTGCCTCCGGCCCTCTCTCCGATTTCTGCATGCCCTGGCGATGTGCCCGCGCCTGCCACAGCCGTAACATTCGGCTTTCTTGAAAGGGCACTTCGCACGCTCGTGGGCCGCCCCACAACCATCGCAGCGGCGCCCCCCTTTCCGGACCTTCTGTACCTCTTCGCCGTCGCTGCCATCTGTAGAGGATCTCGAGGTTCGTCGGGTCGCGTGCACCGGCTGTCCTGACTTGCCACGCACCGAGCTTTCCGCTTTGCTGGCCCTAGGACGCCACTCACGCCACTCGTGTATTTCGTCCACTCCCGCATTCGTGGACTCCGCGGATTCCGCGGTCTCTACGACCTCGGCCAGCGTGGGTGGCGGCTCCCTGTTCATCAGGCGGCGCTGCACTTCCTTGTCCTTCAGGCCACACAGCACGACGTCCCTCATGATCATCTCCAGGTTGTCCCACTTGCAGGGAACGGCGGCTACCCTCAGGGCCTCCACGAAAGCCTCTACCGACTCATCCGGCGCTTGGACTCGCCTCCAAAACGCACTCCTAGCGGGAAACATTGCTTTCGAGGGTTGGAAACGCTCACGCAGCAACTTCAGTATGTCGTCGGTTTTGAAGTCATCCAACGTCTTCGGTTCGATCATGCCCACCAGCGTCCGCTTGGTCTCTACACCCAGCATTCGGGTGAGGATGGCCCTCTTCCTTTCCTCGTCGTCTTTGACTTTGAGTTCCACCAATGCCGCCTTGAAATCCATGTTAAAGATGGTCCAGTCTTGCGGCTTGGTAATATTGAACCCGCTCTGTGTCCTGGCACTTTGGGAATCCATAATCCCACCTTCGTCGCCAATTTGGTGTATGCAAACCAAGACACAGGACACAGCCTCGGGCTGGGTTAACTCAGGTTTATTGCATCGTGGACAGAGGGAACATGAGGTAATGGCGGATCGATAGCTCTTTATATACAGTGGTAATACATTTGAACGTGGTGCCATAGTAGCCCATTGGCTACTGCCTGCGTGACGTCATTGCGAGTCACGCCATTCTTGTCCAGGTGTAGGTAGTGGCGGGAAAGCTTCCCGCGCTGCTGCCTTTGATGAGATCGGACCAAGAGAGCTTGGACGCTCGCTGCTGCCAGCTGGTGGACATTAGCTCGCGTCCTCATGCAGGGTTCATATGATACAGCTGAAGGTTACATTGTTGCTATAGGCAAGGTTACATTGGTTCAGATACATTGTAATCCATGTGGAAGGTAAAACCCTTAGAACACAACAGACTGTCATGGCAAGATCAAGAGAATAAATGAAACTCCTGGACTATGGGAACCTCAACCTATCATTTGTGTAAATGTTAAAAAGTAATGGTTCTAGGCTGTTCATTTGATTTCTCCAGCCACTGAGCCTGCCCAATTAGTAAGATTGTTAGTAAGAGTAGTAAGACTAATAAGGTTGTTGTAAACTTTTCTCATTTGTTCTTTTTTAATTTGTGTCTCCTGCAGAATGGTGTAGATTGAGGTCAAATGAATGAGCAGACTGGATCACCTACACCAATGTTGACCAAACTTTGGTTTTTGGACTTCAGTTCCCAGAAGCCTAAGTCAATTCCCCAAAGCACTGAACAGACAATGTACTGACCTAGGCTTCTGGGATTTGAAGTTCCCCTGTGGGGCATGGGCCCCACGTTGGGAACTACTGACCTCCTACACTTTTAATGTACTGTTGAGCTATAGGCTCACTAACAGGGGCATGCTGGCTATGCTAAAAGAGTGCTGGACAGGGAAGGAGGGTGCAGTACCTGTGTGGGGTACTGCATGATGTCATGGATTGTGCGCCCATCTCAGGTCCCAGCTCCTGCCAACCTAGCTGTTCGAAAGCAAGACATTACAAGTAGATCAATAGGGACCACTTCTGTGGGAAAAGATGTTGGGGACATGAAAGGAGCCTCATTCACCCTCCTCATGGAGGGGGAGAGTAATGGATGGAGGGGAACCAGAGAGAATGGTGCTTCCTTCGCCTTCCTCTTCCCCCACCTCTGCTGGACAATGGAGAGGGGTGGAAAGAAGAAAGAGGTGGCACCCGGTGGAGAGAGAGAGAGAGACCTTTAATCTGCTTCGGCTGCCTCTCCCACCAACCCCCCTCTCCCCCCGGATGATTTGGTTCAGGCATGGCAGACCCTGGCTGCTGGGATGAGGCCTCCGACTCCTGCCCCCTGCCTTCTCCCTCGGAATCTAACTCGGTGCTGCTGTCACCACTGCCGCAAGCCGCGAAGAAACCCAGTGGGTCGTTCCCATCCACCAAGGCCTTGAGGGGGTGGGACTGCTTGGTGCATGGTGGATAGCACTGTGCACCAACGAGCCCCGCTTTCCATGGCCTTGGTGGATGGGAAAGACCCACTGGGCTTCTTCACAGGTTGTGGCTTGCGGCATCGCCGTCAGCAGCACCAGCACCGGGTTGAATTGGTTGGTGCACAGCAATACTCAACATGCACCAACCAGCTATGGCCGGGGGGGGGGGCTGGCTGGTTAGTGCATGGCAATACCCACCCCATGGAAACAGTTCCCCACCGCCTGGAAGATTCCAGCTTGGTGGGGGGCTGTGGCGGAAATCTAGTGTAGCCACCAGGTGACATACCTCTACCTGTGACTTGTCCCTGTGTTCCAAATGGCCAGCACTGGCCTGCTCACTAGCAAAAAAAAAAAATAGGTTTGGATTGTTGTCTCTCTACTACATGACACTGTTGGAGTATATCTTCTATCTAGACCAGCATTTACCAATAAAGGTCTGAATCAGAGGTTTTGACAAAAACAGCTTACTTTAATTGATCAAGTAAAATAAGGCTGGGCATATATACAGTATCCAATAGATGGTTGTCTCGGAATGCCACATTGGCTTCAAAATTCAAATACCTTTTATAGGCATAGAGCAAGGTCTAGTAAATTTATATGAGCTAAGATGGGATATTTGCAACTATAAATACCTTTTATAGGCATAGAACAAGGTCTAGTAAATTTACATGAGCTAAGACGGGATATTTGCAACTATAGATACCATATACTTTTCAGGGCATAGGACAGGGGTACCTGAACTATGGCCCGTGGGCCTGATCTGGCCCATGGCACCAAATTATCTGACCCATGCTGCCCTCACCACTACCGGAAGTGGATGTGTCCTATGCCCCACAAATGCGCAAGCATGGCCATAAATGCACCCGTGGCTATCGTAAGCACATTTACGACAACCATGGACATGTTTTGCAGCAGCATCTGCACATGCATGAGCACGTTTTACTTCAGCTTCTTGCGGGAGGAACCATGTGACTGGCCCGCTCAACCATATGACCAGCCCGTGGCTTGAAAAGTTTGAGCACCCCGGCTTAGGAAATACATCATCTAGTCTACATCAGACAATGCTACTATATTTTATATCACATTTTTATTCTGAATTATTCAATATTATTCTAACTTTTGACTGCAACAACAATATTAAAATAACTGAGTAGTTTAGGACCATATATAAGGTACACGTATAATACTGGGGGAAATGGAAGGCAAGAAGAAACGAGGAAGACCAAACATGAGATGGATTGACTCCCTAAAAGAACTCACAGGCTTAAGTTTGTAGAAGCTGAGCAGGCTGTGAACATTTTGGAGATTGCTAATTCATAAAGTCCACATATGTTAGAGATGACTTAACATAAGCCAACAACAACATAAGGCACATTGAATGGGATTCTGCACATTTTATAATGGCTTCACCATTTTCGCCATTGCATTCATAGCCCTAAATGTTGCTTCAAATAAAATCTCCAACTAAAAAGTGAGTGTTTTTGTTTTCCATATTAGATGGCTTCTTAAAGCAGTATAATATTTCCAGATTTCTATGTTGCCCTTTTCAGTATAGTCTGCAGAGAGGTGTATAATACCTGGTCTTACAAAAATAACACTTCCATATATTTTTTGAGCCTTTCAGTAACTAGACACATCCCAGAAACCTTTAGTCAATGCTGTTCAGTTCCTCTGAGAGTTTCTTGGACACAAGAAAAACAGGCCAAAGTCCTGTTAGTAAGGCCCATTGGCAGTACATAATTGCCACAAATCTCAGCAGTGAATTTCTGCAAGTTAAGAATTCAACATCACCAGGAGTTGTGTACAAACACCTGGATTTGTTGAATAAGATATTAAATACATAAGAAAGGGGACTGTGGTGGCTCAAGTGGTTAAGATGCTGAACTCGACAGCTGGAAGATTGTAGTTCGATTCCTGAGTACTACACGACAGAGTGAGCTCCCGTCTGTGTCCCAGCTCCTGCCAACCTAGCAGTTAGAAAGCAAGAAATTGCAAGTAGATAAATAGGTACAACTTTGGTGGGAAGGTAAACAGTGTTCTGTACACTACGGTGTTGAGGCATGCCTGCCATAGGTCCATGGAAACGTCTGCAGTCGCAGTCTGCTCTGGCTCTTTGGCTATAAACAGAGATGAGCACAGAGTAGGATACTGCTGGCTTTCGAGCAAGGATGACCTTTACCTAAGGAAGTACAGTAATACCTCGGCTAGCGCTAAAACTTGGTTCCACAAGTCTTAGCGTTATCCAAATTTTAGCGTTATCTGATGCATACATTGGTTAACACTAAAAAAAAGTGAGCCTGGCCGCTTACTTTCCCGGAGTGCCGGCGGGTGAGTGCAGAGACAGCTGCCAGTCCACCAGGAAGAGAACTGGCCAAGAGCCTAGCCGGTTCCCTTCCCAGAGGGCCGTGCACTCACTCTCTGGCCCTTTGGAAAGGGAACTGGCCAAGCGTAAGGCAGCCAGCATATGGGCACTCTGTTCGGCCGCTGCTTTCTGGAGAAGGCAAGGTGGAAGACCCACCTTGCCATCTCTAGAAGGCAGCGGCCAAAGGGAATGCCTGTACACTGGCTGCCTTCCGGAGAATGCAAAGCGAGCCTTCTGCCTTGCCTTCTCTGGAAAGCAGCGGCCGAACAGGCTCTCCCTTCGGCTGCTGCCTCCCGGAGAACACAAGGCAGAAGGCCTGACTTGCTTTCTCCGGAAAGCCGTTGCCTTCTGGAGAATGCAAGGTGGGCCGCCTGACTTGCCTTCTCTGGAAGGCAGCCAGCATACAGGCGCTCCATTCAGCCGCTGCTTTCCTGAAGGCTGCTTTCTGGAAAGCAAGGCAAAAGGCCCACCTTGCCTTCTCCTGAAGACAGTGGCTGAAGGGGGCACTCATGCAGAAGGCAAATCAGGTATCCCGCCTTGCATTCTCCGGAAAGCAGTGGCTGAATGGGCGTTCCTTTCGGCCGCTGCCTTCCAGAGAAGGCAAGTCAGGCCTTCTGCCTTGTATTCTCTGGAAGGCAGCTGGTGTACGGGTGCTCTGTTTGGCCACTGCTTTCCGGAGAAGGCAAGGCGGACGGCCCGGCTTGCCTTCTCCAGAAGGCAGCGGCAGAATGGAGCGCCCATACACCGGCTGCCTTTTACCCTCCGGCCCTCCGGGAAGGGAAGTGGCCGGGTGCTTGGCCGGTTTCTTTCCCGGAGGGCCAAACACGATGCATCGGATAACGCAAAAACAACGCTATACGATGCAAATGTTTTCCAAAAATTTGCATCGTTATCCGAATTTAGCATTATCCGATGCATTTGTTGTCTGAGGTATTACTGTATGTGCAAGAAATAGAAAATAACGTGTCCTTAACTCAGAGAGCTGGAACAGGTTTTCTGAACAAGTTTGGCAGCATTTTTAAAGGTTTTTTGTATTCATTGTTTTTATTTCAATCTCGTTCTGTGGAGAACAATGACAATAAAGATCTAGCTATCTAACTATTTAACCAAGCAATTAGGGGGTGGGGTGAAGAGAAATGAAGAAATGAAATTTGTTCCTCTTACCTCACTGCTCAGATGGACTCACAATGTCCTTTTTCCTGTCCCTGCTTTCTGGACATTTGCTTTCAATAAGCACCTAATGGCATCTTATTTTGGAAAAGATAAGTACTAACACATCAAAAAAAATATTTCAGAGAATTAAGTTCCTTACTAAAGTGATTTTTTTAAAAAAATAACAATAATCAATTTTTATGGTTAATCTTGGAATTCTGAGATGGAAACGAGTTTTCAGAGGTTTTTGGGATGAAATGTGGAGTAATGGGTGGTTTATTTCCCCAAGGGAATGAACTACATTCTGTTCTGAGGGAGAAAGAAGAGAGATAGCTGTTCAGTGTTTCTGCTAGGTAAAGGTAAAGGTTTCCTTTGCTCGAAAGCCAGTCGTATCCGACTCTAGGGTTCAGTGCTCATCTCTGTTTCAAAGCCGAATAGCCAGCGCTGTCTGCTTCAGCAGATGTTTCCGTGGTCATGTGGCAGGCATGTTAAGCAATAGAGAAATTTTAAAAAGAGTATGTTCTTCAAACTAGAAAGGGCCATAGTGTTTTTCTTTCCTCCTCACTTGAGAAGGCCCTGATGCTGGGAAAGATCAAAGGAGAAGGGGCGCCAGAGTATGATGTGGCTAGATGGCACTGTTGATGCAATGGGCACAGATCTGAGTGGGCTGTGGAGGATGGTGGAGGACAGAGGAGCCTGGCATCCGATGGTCCATGGGGTCGCAAAGGATTGGACTCTGCCGTGCAACTGAACAACAAAATCCTCCTATCCCTCTACAATTTTTGCAGAGCCATCAGCCCTGAAGCAGAAGTGGTCAGAATTTAGGCAGTAAAAGAATCCACTTGTGTGTTACAGACAGACTCCCAAATTAGCACCAGTGGGGTGACAAACTCACATTTTTCTTTTCTTTTTGTTTCTCCTTGTGCTGTGTGCTTTACTGCTGCAGCTTAGAGATTGATGCCCACTTCCATATTCATTTGTGCATCCTGTTTGGTTAGGAGGAACTGGGTCAATATCAAAGCTGGAGCCAGGGTGATCCAGTTCCTCAGCTACTCAGCCTGTTTCTCCCCTTAGATACACATAATGGCTGAAATCCAGCAGTCAGTTGTAACTTGAGGAGGCTCATTGGAATCAGACGCAATTTGGTGAGAACAGCCCCTCTGCAAGTGCCATTGATTCAGTGGGCTTTTTCTAGTGTATGTGAGAACCAAGACGCAGGAACAGCCGAAGGATTGGCTTAACACATCTTTATTGCATGGTGGTCCGGGGGAACATGTGGTAATGGTGGACGAACAGCTCAATATATACAGTGGCTATACATTTGAATGTGGCTCCACGATAGCCCATTGGCTACCGCCCGCGTGACGACATCCCTGGTCACGCCCTTCTTGTCCAGGTGAGGTAGTGGCGGGAATCTTCCCGCGCTGGAGTTATTGCGCAATTGGAACCATATGAGCTGGACGCTCGCTATTGCCACCTGGTGGTTGCTAGCTCGCGTCCTATTACAGAAGGTTACAGTGTTACAGTTGATGGGTGTTACATTGTTGCAAAGGCATAGTATTTAAGAACACAACATCCCTCCCCCCTAGGATGAGACGAAGTCTCTCATCCAAGATGGCTTATTGCAGGTGCGTTTTGGGCGTTCTGCTGTCTGGCTTGTCCCGGGGGCGCTACTGCTTCTTTGTCCCCTGGTCTCTTGTCCTGCAACGGGAGAGGGAGACTCGTTAGTGACTTGCCGCGGTTCTGCGGCTTTTGGGGAAGGGACAAACTCCATTGTGGAAAAACCGGGGGCACTGGGGGCTAACGAAAAACCCCGCTTCTCGCTTGGATGGGTGGGGGACCACTCCGAACCCCCCCCCCAGTTTTGTAACTGAAACTCAAAATCATCTACTGGGTCATTGGGGACATCCCACAGGCTATCTATGAGGACAGACTCCTTCCCCTCCCCCCTTGGTGGGGACCACTGGCCCCCTTCTCCTCCCCCTTGGGCTGAACGGGTGGGGGAGAACCCTAACGTTGAATCCTTCTGTGCGCCGTCCGCGCTTTGGCTGCCCGGAACCCGGCGCCGGAGTTGATCTGCGTGCCGTCTCCAGAGTAGACCCGCACTGGTCTCTACACAGTACGACACGGGACCCGTCTGGCCAACGATGACGCCCGGGACCCATGCTGGCCCCACGCTAGCGTAGTTCCTGCAATGCACCGGGGCACCTACTTCGAAACTCTTGGTGTCCGCTAACCCTATGTTCCTCCCAGTGTCCTCCACCCTCGTTGGGTCTAGCCTGGTCAGAATCGTGGTCAGCTTCCTACGCATTAAGAGCTCCGCGGATGAATACCCTGAAGCTAGGGGAGTCACCCTGTAGCCCAGCAAGAACTGACACAGTTGCAGGTTAAGGTCCCCGGGGCCCATGCACCTCAGCGCGTCTTTGGTGGTGCGCACGAGGCGCTCTACCTGGCCGTTTGTCGCCGGGTGGAAAGGGGTGGAGGTGATGTGCCGAATGGCGTTGATCTCGGTGAATGCCCTGAATTCGGCGGACGTGAAACAACTAGCATTATCGCTAATTAGGGTGTCGGGTATACTGAACGTGCTAAAAACCCTCCGCAATTGCTTTACTGTCGTTGCTGAAGAGGTGCTCGTAACTGGGATGACCTCCAACCACTTGGAGTAAGCATCCACCACTAGGAGAAAAAGTGTCCCTCTAAATGGGCCCGCAAAATCGATGTGCACACGGGACCATGGCCCCTTTGCCGCATCCCACTCCCTGTGCGGTAGACGCGGTTCTTCGGGTCGGGAGCATTGGCAGCTCTCGCAAATGCCCACCATGTGCTCGATGTCGGCATCTAATTGGGGCCACCAGAAGTAGCTCCTGGCCAGAGCCTTGGAGCGGACAATCCCAGGGTGGCTGACGTGCAGCAGTTTGAGCACCCTAGGTCTCAGGGATTCGGGGACTATCACCCGCTGGCCCCACAGAAGGCACCCCCTCTCTATGGACAACTCTAGCCTCTTCCTGAAAAACGGGGCGAACTCTGCCGCCGGGGAGGACGCTGGCCACCCTTTCTGCACCCAGGAGCTGACTAGAGCTAGCGTTTTGTCCTTTCCGGTCGCCTTGGCGATGTCTGCGGGTACAATGGGGGGCGAATCTAAGACCTCTATTAGGAGCACTTGGCGGTCTTGTTCTTCCTCGCCCACGATGCTGCTAACGTTGGGGAGGGGAGACCTCGACAGGGCGTCCGCGTGGCTTATTTCCTTTCCTGGCCGGTACACCAACGCGTGCTGGTACGCGTTCAAGAAGATGGCCCACCTTAACATCCTAGGGGACAGGATTTGAGGCGTGGGTTTGTCTGCAGTGAAGATGCCTAGCAGGGGCTTGTGGTCGGTCACTATGGTGAAGGGGCGGCCATAGAGGAAATCGTGGAACTTTTTCGTCCCCGCGATTATTGCTAGCGCTTCCCTGTCTGTTTGGGCGTAGTTTCGCTCTGCCTGGGACAGGGATCTGGAGTAGAATGCTACCGGGGCCTCCCTCCCGTTCTCCAACACATGGCACAGCACCGCCCCCACCCCCACTGGGGATGCATCACATATCAGAACCACCGGTCTCTTGGGGTCAAAATGGGTGAGAATGGCGTCAGACGCTAGGAGGTGTTTCAGTTCACTGAATGCCCTCTCCTGGCTCTCGCCCCACTTCCACGCCTCGTCCTTCTTGAGCAGCTTGTGAAGCGGCTCTGCTACCGATGCCTTCCGAGGTAGGAAGGAGTGGTAAAAGTTTAAGAGCCCTAGGAACGACTGCAACTCGGGCTTGGAGGTGGGGTGAGGGGCGTTTTGAATGGCGGCTACCTTTGATTTGGAGGGTTTGATTCCCGCAGGTGTTACCCAGAAACCCAAGAACTCAACCTCTTTTGCGAAGAAAACGCATTTGTCTTTTCGCAACCTCAACCCCGCCTTTTCAAACACCACCAGCACTTTGTCCAGCCTTTCAGCCAGCTCCGCCTCGCTTCCCCCCGTTATCAACACGTCATCAAAGTATGGCAAGACCCCCTCCAGCCCCTTTAAGAGGCGTTCCACGAGCGACTGGAAAATACCCGGCGCCGAGTTCACGCCGAACTGGAGGCGCGTCACCTGGAACGCCCCCTTATGAGTGACTATCGTTTGCGCAGCAGCTGCAGCTAGGGTTACTGAGAGTTGCTGATAGGCTTGCGCTAGATCAAGTTTTGCGAAACACTTTCCCCCATGTAACCTGGCCAACAGGTGGCTGACTACCGGCACCGGATACGCATTTGGGCGGATCGCCTTATTAATGGTGCACTTATAATCAGCGCATATGCGAACCTCCCCGTTGGCCTTAAGCGCAGTTACAATCGGAGTTTCCCACTCCGCAGAATCAACAGGAACAAGAATCCCCTGGCCCACCAATTTGTCCAGTTCCGCCTCTATCTTGTCCTTTAGTGCGAAAGGCACCCTGCGCGGCTTGAGTCTTATAGGGCGGACCTCCGGGTCCAGGTCGAACGCTACTGGGTGTCCCTTGAATTTTCCGAGTCCTTTCTTGAAGACTTCAGGGTGTGCGTCACACACCTCCTGTATTGGGTCAGTCCCAACGGCATGCACCCCCCCAATGAACAAACCCAGGGGCTTGAACCATTGAGTCCCGAGGAGGCTGCAACTTCCCCCCTTGAGCACAACCAGGGGAAGCTCCGCGGCGTGTTGTTTGTATTGGACCTTGAATTTTCCAACCCCCAACACCGGAATGCTATTACCCTGTATGTCCCGCAGCGTGGACCTCAACGCTTTGAGCTTAGGTCGCACGTGGGGGGAAATTCCCAAGAACTCCCGCTGGGACATGATTGAGTAGGAGGAACCCGAGTCTATCTCCATCCTAACAGGGGCCCCTTGCACTAGTACCTCAACAAAATAACGTGGGTGTCCCAAGGACACGCTGTACATGGGGGCTTCATCGCTGCTGTCATCGGAGATGTGGCCCACGCCGTCCTGCTTCCTCGCGGGCCGGGCGCCCTCCTTGGTCTTCGGCGAGCGGTCTGATTGGCCTTTCTGGTCTCTGCGCCGCCGTCTGCAGACCTTGGCGATGTATCCCCGGCGTCCGCAGTTGTGGCACTCGGCCTTCCGGAACGGGCACTTGATGCGGTCGTGGGCCGCTCCACAGCCGTCGCAGCGTCGGCCGTCCTTCCGAACCCTCCGGACGTCCTCATCGTCGCTGCTCTCCGTGGAAGATTTCAGCGTGCGCCTGGCCGCCTGCACCGAGCCCGCTGCCTTGTCGGGCTGTGGGGGCCTTTCTCGGAACCCCTTGACTCCGGCCCTCATGGCCTGCGCGGCCTGGGCCGCCTTCACAACCTCGCGCAGCGTCGGGGGTGGCTCCTGGTTCATCAGCTTTCGCTGAACCTCCTCATCCCACAGGCCGCACAGCATGCGGTCCCTGAGGGCGATTTCCAGATTTTCCCACTTGCATGGGCCGGCGGCCAACCGCAGGGCCGCTGCAAAGGCGGCGATGGACTCACCAGGCGCTTGAACTCTCTTCCAGAATGCGTCTCGAGCCGAAAACATCGAGACCGAGGGCTGGAAATGGTCGCGCATCACTTTTAGAAGCTGTTTGGCCGTCAGCTCGCTCACTTTCTTCGGTGATACTAGGTCCACCAATACTCTTTTGGCGGAATTCCCAAGCATCCGAGTGAGGATGGCCCTCTTATTTCCCTCGTCCGTAATGTCGGACACCACCAGCGTATCTTGGAAGTCCATTTCAAAGAGCTCCCAGTCTTCCGGCTTGTTGATGTCGAAACCGGCATGTGTCTTGATCTCGTGGGAAGCCATATCCCACCTTCGTCGCCAATTTAGTGTGTGAGAACCAAGACACAGGAACAGCCGAAGGATTGGCTTAACACATCTTTATTGCATGGTGGTCCGGGGGAACATGTGGTAATGGTGGACGAACAGCTCAATATATACAGTGGCTATACATTTGAATGTGGCTCCACGATAGCCCATTGGCTACCGCCCGCGTGACGACATCCCTGGTCACGCCCTTCTTGTCCAGGTGAGGTAGTGGCGGGAATCTTCCCACGCTGGAGTTATTGCGCAATTGGAACCATATGAGCTGGACGCTCGCTATTGCCACCTGGTGGTTGCTAGCTCGCGTCCTATTACAGAAGGTTACAGTGTTACAGTTGATGGGTGTTACATTGTTGCAAAGGCATAGTATTTAAGAACACAACACATGTGTATGCACTTGAACAGGTAGAAGGGGGAGCCAGTAGAACAACAGGTTGAAGATGTAAAATGGAGTAGTGAAGATTTTACAGTCATAATAAGAAAGGATACTTCTGCATAATACATTGGGTTGGAGGATGTAGGAAACACTATGGGACATGTGTTTTAGTCAGGAAACAGATGAGAGAGGTGTCGCTTTCCTCCATGCCCTGAGGAACACGCCAACATTGATATAAGGGTATGCCTTACTATGTACTTTTCAGAATGAATCCCAAATGTCCCTTAAACTCTGAGTCTCCAAAACTCAGTATTTTTGTATTAAAGGAACTGGAGCATAAAGACTGAGGATGGATTGCCCAGGTTTGGAAGAGGGAAGTTCTTAACTAATGTGAGCTTCTGAGTGACACAGCAAAAAGCTTTTCTCACTTTCAGGACTGTATGTATTAGCTTATGCTATTTATATTAGCTTATGCAAAAGATTCCTTTGAAGTCTGATTTCATAAAAATAGCAGTGTCTCAATCATCTCTTTGCAATTTTAATAGGCTTAAGGTTCTAATTATGTATTATCTCTAACATCCGTTTCTGGCCTGAGTTGCTTAACCAAGAAGTTACAGAGAAGAGTTTAAATAAACATATTACAATTTATTTAAATTAGATTAAGACTTCCAGACACATATTCGGGTGATCTATTTTCAAAAGGCACTAACCCTAGGAAAATGAAAAGAACAGCCATTTTAATAATCAGTGGTATACCTAAATATAAGTGCCATGGGTAAGAATAGTTAGACATGGTTAAAGAAAATGGGAGAGTAGGTTCAAAATGTGGGTGACTTGAAAAGGATAGTACCTGGTATTATGAGAGTACTGTATTTGGAAGGATGGATAAGATAGTTAAAGGATTCATGGGGAAAAACCAATGTAGAAATGTGAAGAGGGAACTCCAGAGTAAGAAACGGTTTGGGTTGGGCAGGGTTGTGGTGGACAGGAAATGTGGATGCAGGAAGAAAAGCAAAGAGCTGAAGAAGGGGAAGAAAATTCTTAAGTTGAGAAAAAGAAAAGGTGAGCCACAAAACAGAGAGAAAAAGAGGCAGTTAAGTTGATGGAATAGTTGAAAGGAAGAAAAAAGAATAAATGAAAAAAGTTACCATTCCTTTTCCGGCAAGATCCCAAAACCCACATCTGTAGCCATTTTCAGACACAGTGATTCTACATTTGTAGGCTTACCTCAAAATTCATTTATGCCTATAGATGTTTGGGCTGCACCAGAAACTCATTTGATGCATCCCAGATGTTCAAGAATGCCATGAGTGAGCATGGGGGGGGGGTGGATACAAGGGCCTTCTGCAAGATAAGGGGGGAAATTCCACCATTGTGCTGATTCAAATCTGAATTTCCAAGATCAACACATGAGCATAACACCATCCCATTTAGTATCCCCTTATGTTTTAATCTCCTAACTCCATGTGCTTTCTCCTGTTCATTTTTTGCATTTATTTTACATATGTCAACACCCTGTTGCTGGAAATCTAATCAAGATCTGAGTGTCTTGAAATTTACCACATGTGTGATTAGGTTTAACAGTCATAAATTGACAAAGATGAATCCATTATTTTTATCTAGCAGATTCCTTAGATTCATTGATGAGTGGATGTGTTTTTGTTAGGAAGCTAAAGATCATGATGCTCCGAATTAAATCGTATACTAAATGAGCTATGCTTCAAAACCAAATCATTAAGCATATTATAAGTGCCCAAGTACTTATACTCTGCAGTGGCTCAAGTGGCTAAGAAGCTGACTGGGAGGCGGAAGGTCAGCAGTTCGATGCCCAAGTACTGCAGGACGGAATGAGCTCCCGTCTTTGTCCCAGCTCCTCCCAACCAAGCAGTTCGAAAGCATGAAATTGCAAGTAGATAAATAGGGACCATTTCGGTGGGATGGTAAATAGCATTCCATGCACTCCATTGTTGAGACATGCCTGCCACGTGTCCACAGAAATGTCTGCAGACACAGACAGCTGTCTCTTTGGCTGTAAAACATAGATGAGCACTGAACCCTAGAGCCAGATACGACTGGCTTTTGAGCAAGGATGACCATTACCTTTAGCTAATCTTAGAATACTAACAAATAATCTTGGACAAAGTATATGAAAGATGGGGCAATGAGATTTGGTTTCCCAGCAGAATTAGTTTATTATTATTTGAAGTGCTGCAACTATTTGTTATTTTTTACTGGGGGGAAAAGAAAAGAAATCACATAGATCCCCCTCTGGAAAGCATATAGCAGAGGAAAACCATCTTATCCACACTGCCCTTCCTGTTGAAAAGAAACTATCAATCATGCTTGGAATTTCTTGCTTTTTTTGCTTTGTATTGTAGCTTGTAATATTGTATCTGGGCCTTTGGCTATGTTGTATTTTTTGAATATTGTATTTATTATTGTATTTTGAATTTTGTATCCTGTATGTAAACCCCTTGGGTTATCTTGGGGTCATTTATATGTTGTTAGCCACCCTGAGTCGGTCATGTGCTGAATAGGGCGGGGTATAAATCGAATAAACATAAACATAAACTCTTAATATTTCTGTAGGAAATGTAGATGTGCATTGTAACAGCTGGTGCCATTATTTCAGATAATAATACAGAACTTTGTAAAAACACCTTGTATTCTTTCTCTCTTTCAATTAGGTGTCTCCATAAAGAACTTGGAAGCTGAGGATAACATGTCGTCAGTTGCAGCTTACTACAGTGGGAAGTCTGTCCTTATCACAGGAGCAACAGGTTTTATCGGCAAAGTACTAATAGAAAAACTTCTGCGCTCCAGCCCTAATGTGAAAGCTATTTATATTCTTGTGCGACCCAAAGCTGGGCAGTCAATGCAAAACAGAGTGGAGAGCATGGTGAAATGCAAGGTAGGAGAGCTAAATTTTGTTAGAAACCTCTAGCCCAGTGGATGATGTCACATAGTCAGTAGCAGTTAGCAACAATACCATGTATTCAAGCCACATTACCAGATATTCACATGGCATTAGATGCAGAGATCAGAAATGAGATTACTGTACAGTAAAACCCCTACATAGATATGCCTCAAGTTACATAAATTTCAACTTACATAATGATTTTGTGCTAAAACCATGTCCCGATTTACATGATTTCCTATGGGTTTGCTTCGAGTTACATAAAGATTCTTTTCCCTACAGGTTTGCTTCAAGTTACGTAAAAATTCATTTCCCTATGGGTTTGCTTCAATTTACATAAAAATTTCATTTTTCCTATGGGTTTGCTTCGAGTTACATAAAAAAACCAATTTAAGCAAAAGCCTATAGAACAGACTTTTTTTTTTCGTAAGTAGGGGTTTTACTGTACTCATTTAATAACAATCCTTGATTGCTTGCTAAATGCTTGAACAAGTTTAGAGGAAGTCCGCAAAGGCAACAAGTAGCAAGAAACCTGGACTGATCCCACACAACTCACATTGTTTTGTCTCATGGAATATAATGCCTAAACTCACACAGAGTTAAATTTTGGGCAACATATAGTATTGTCAATAGGAAACAAAATGCTATCTGCATTTCTGAAAGGGAGGAGAGCTTTAGCTATGAGCAAAAAGTTATGGTTGAAGCTATGGTTCCAAAAGCAAGGCTATGCAAACTACATTCAAGTGGAACCTCATACAATAGACCCTCGCATAACGACGTTACTTGGTTCCCCAAGTAGCGTTGCTAAGTGATTTTTGCTGTTATGCGGGTTTCTATGGAGTTTCCTGCATAACGACATTTTGACAGTTATTTTAGCATTGTTGTCCGGACAACAACACTAAAAACATTGTTATGCGGGGGAACACGTGGTACATAATGACATGTTGTTAAGCAAAAATGATGCTATCTGAACACGTTGTTATGTGAGGGTTGACTGTACAACAATTGCCCCATATAGCAATGAAATCGTATAACATTTAGGTTTTGGGGGAAATGGTGTCCCGCAACATAAATTAGCTGACAACTACAAATCCATAAATATACACAATTGAAAGTTGCACAGTTAGAAAAAATGTTTCAAAGACAATTTAAAGTTTTTCTGGGGCAAGACTATCTCCTTATTTCCTACACAAACTTACAAATATTACAATGATGACATCTGAAATGACCTGTGACGACATCAACTGGTGGATTCCTAATCAAACAATCTAATCGAGAAATCATGGTACCAATGGTTCTAGTCAACTAATTTATGTGGGCAAGACATCGAGACAGGTGATGACCAGGCTGAATGAACATAGGTCCAAAATCAGAGGACAATATTTTCAAGCCCCACTGGTTCAGCACTACATCAAAAAAAATCATACAGAAAATGATTTTAAATTTGTGATCAGTGATATTGTGAAACAAGATAGATATAATAGGTTCAATGTTGAAAAATGACTTTTGCAAAAGGAAGCTGTATATACATATATATATATACAGTAATACCTCATACAAAGTCTGCTTCATACAACATCGGATTCATACAACATCACCAAATTTCTTGAAAAAAGTTGCCTCATACAAAGTCGCGCAACTTTGTATGAGGCATTGGGGTTTTCCCCAGGTTGCATTGTGCCTGGGCAGTATAAAAGGCAGGACACATGCGTGCATTGCTCTTGTGGGTTTTGCACAAGGCAAAGAGTGTTTAGGAGTGTTTTTGAGCACGATTTTGGATTTTTTGAATTTTTTCCTCAGAATTTTTAGAAGCATTCCTGGTTTTTTTGCAGCATTCTTCAGGTTCTTGGACAGTTAGGGTTGTTTGACATGTTTTTGTAATGTAGCTAGCCTTTAGACAATGATTTCTTAAAGTTCTGTCAGTTTCCTGTCTGTTTCTTTAACTTTGCCCTGAAGTCTGTGCTGTTACAGTACAATGTATCTCTATGGAAACGACGTTGTATGAGGCATCGCGGCAAGGATTTGGACGTTGTATGAGGCATCGCGGCTAGGATTTTGCATGCCTCATACAAAGTCCAAATCCGTATAAAGTCCAAACTTGTATGTATGTATGTATCTATGTATGTATGTATGTATGTATGTATGTATGTATGTATACACGAGGGACTGCAGTGGCACAAGTAGCTAAGACGCTGACTGGGAAGCGGAAGGTCAGCAGTTTGATTTCCGAGTACTGCAGGACAGAATGAGCTCCCGTCTTTTTCTCTGCTCCTGCCAACCTAGCAGTTCGAAAGCACGAAATTGAAAGTAGATAAATAGGGACCATTTTGGTGGGAAGGTAACAGCATTCCATGCGCTCCGGTGTCTAGTCATGCCTGCCACATGACCACAGAAATGTCTGCAGAAGCAGACAGCACTGGCTCTTCGGCTTAGAAACAGAGATTTCTATGATAGAAAAAGAAAGAGAAATAAAGCAGTTACAGGAAGAGCATGCGAAAAGTAAAGATAAAAAAATCCTCACGAAATTACAAAGACTTAAAGCAGAATTAATGGGTAAGGATATTGATAAAGTTAAACGAGATTTGATTTATTTAAATAGAGAATACTTTGAATTTAGCAACAGAAGTTCAAAACTACTAGCAAGAGCAGCCAAGGCTAAAAGGGAAAAAAGAGAAATAGGGGTATTGGTTAATAAACAAGGCTTAAAGTGTAATAAGAATAGAGATAAATGTAAAATTGTTAGGGAATTTTATCAAATACTAGCAAGGGTTGCCCAGCGTTGCCGGGCTTTTTTGGTTTTTTTTAAAAAATATATGAAAAATGGTGTTGGATTATTTTTGTTGTATGTGTATTTAAATGAGTTATGTTATTTTTTAAAAATAATGTTTTTTTATACGTAGGTAGTGTTTTAAACTGTTATAAAAAAATTGGATTTTAAAAAGAGGAAAGGTTGATATACCGTATTTATTCGAGTATAACGCGCACTCGTGTATAACGCGCACCCCTAATTTTCCATGAAATCTTGGTATAAATTTTTTTTTCACACGCCTCGTCTCCCGCGCCACCCAATCAGATCCCGCCAGCCGCGCGCCCCTGGGCCCGTGGGTGGGGCAGACGGTGCATCTCAGCAGTGCCTACCGTACTCGGCGCCGGCTCCTTGAGTCGCGCGGCCCGGGTAGGCGTGGAGCACGCCGCGGCCCTCTCCCGGAGGGTTCCCTTCTCGGCGGGTGCGTGCAGGTGAGCGGCGGCGGCAGCGGGACCTTGGGGCCTGGGAGGAGGGCCGCGGCGTGCTCCGCGCCTACCCGGCGCCGGCTCCTTGAGTCACGCGGCCCGGGTAGGCGTGGAGCACGCCGCGGCCCTCTCCCGTAGGGTTCCCTTCTCGACCCGGCGGGTGCGTGCAGGTGAGCGGCGGCGGCAGCGGGACCTGGGCAGGCGCCCAGGTCCCGCTGCCGCCGCCGCTCACCTGCACGCAACCGCCGAGAAGGGAACCCTCCGGGAAAGGGCCGCGGTGTGCTCCACGCCTACCCGGGCCGCGCGACTCAAGGAGCCGGCGCCGGGTAGGCGCGGAGCACGCCGCGGCCCTCTCCCGGAGGGTTCCCTTCTCGACCCGGCGGGTGCGTGCAGGTGAGCGGCGGCGGCAGCGGGACCTGGGCAGGCGCCCAGGTCCCGCTGCCGCCGCCGCTCACCTGCACGCACCCGCCGAGAAGGGAACCCTCCGGGAAAGGGCCGCGGCGTGCTCCACGCCTACCCGGGCCGCGCGACTCAAGGAGCCGGCGCCGGGTAGGCGCGGAGCACGCCGCGGCCCTCCCCGGAGGGTTCCCTTCTCGACCCGGCGGGTGCGTGCAGGTGAGCGGCGGCGGCAGCGGGACCTGGGCACCTGCCCAGGTCCCGCTGCCGCCGCCGCTCACCTGCACGCACCCGCCGGGTCGAGAAGGGAACCCTCCGGGAGAGGGCCGCGGCGTGCTCCGCGCCTACCCGGCGCCGGCTTCTTGAGTCGCGCGGCCCAGTCCTCGTGTATAACGCGCACCCAAACTTTGAGCCTTTTTTTGGGTATAAAATTTTGCGCGTTATACACGAATAAATACGGTATATTTTTTCCCAATAATGGCCTTTTTTAAAAAAATGTGTAAGTGTATGTTTTTTTAAATTTAATGTTTTTGACTGTGTTTAGATGTTTGGTTTTTCTTTTAGTGTGTTCTTATTTATTTATGTTTGAATAATTTTTTTGTTTGGATATTTTTGAATGTTTTTAAAACTAATTTCCCTTTTGTAAATTCTTGGAGATTAATTTGAATTCATTGAGTGTCATTTTTCCTGTAGCCACTGGGTGGTGCTGTTGCATAATTTTCTAATTTTAACTGTGTCCTGGCCTGTGTATTCTTCCTGTTCTTTTGTCATTTCAGATGTGGACCTCGTTGAGGCTGGAGGTTTAAGGTGTGTGCTCTTTTCTGTTAGGGGTGGTGGTGTTGGGATTTGTGGGGGGTGGGGGGATGTGTTTGTCCTTGGTTTTTTTTGTTTGTGGATGCTTTTGTTTCTAACTTTTTATGTTTATTATTGTTTTTTATTTTTGTGGAATGTTCTTGTTTGTGATTTTGGTGTGGGTATTTCTGTGGGCCGGCCTCGGTGGCTGGCTGGCCCATTGAAATACCATGTGGTGGTAGGTTGGGGGTATTTTCGCAGGCCGGCCACGTTGGAATATCCACGCCGCCGGCCTGTGGAAATCCCCCCATTGTGTTTGTTGGTTTGTTTGTTTTGGTGGGGGTGGGGGCTTCGCGGCTCGGCCTTAGTGGCTGGACTGCACAAATCCCCATGCCGTTTTTGTTTTTGTTTGGGGGGGAATCCCAGCGTCGGGATGTGTGTGGGCTTTCCTTCCTGGGGGCTGGCTTCTGGCCCGCAGTAAGGAAGCCCAGTGGCGGGGTGGTGGTGGTGGGCTTTCCTTACCGGGGGCTGGATTCCCTGGGTGGCCCGCAGTAAGGAAGCCCAACGGCGGGGGGGGCCTTTCATTACCGGGGGCTGTGTCGCTGTGAGCCTTACCGGAGGCTGGCTTGCGGACCGCGGTAAGGAAGCCCAGTGGCGGGGTGGGTGGGTGGGCTTTCCTCACCAGGGGCTGGCCTCCCTGGGCGGCCCAGGGTAAGGAAGCCCAGTGGCTGGGGGGTGTGCTTTCGTTACCGGGGCTGTGTGGCTGTGTGTTTTTTATTTTTATTTTGGCCGTGGTGGCTTTCCCAGAGTTCTGTGCACTCACGGCGCGCAGGACCCTGGGGATTGTATTTTTCCATTTGTGCTTTCCCTTTGTGCTCCGTTTTTTTCCATGCTGCTTGGTTTTGATTGGCCGCGATGTGTTTCCCCAGGTTCTTTGTGCAGGGGTTTGCAAGGCAATGGAGCTCCTTTTATACCGTTGGGTCATCATTTGTTCCGTCATGTTTGACACGTTTGCTCCGAAGCTGATGATTGGCTATAGTACTGTGAATACGTTGCATGGTGTGATTTCTAATGTAACTCCTTATATGGTGTTAAAGTGAATAGGACGCTGGGATCTGTATTTTTCCCTGTGGTTTCAGCGTCCGTGACTCGGCAAGGTTTTAATACGCATGTTTTGATTGGCTGCGGCGCGGCACGGAAAGACTGAGAGCATTGTTTTTGTCCTCGTAATTGGCTGCCGCTCGAAGAAGCAGGGCGAAACGCAATGCTTTTGGGGTAATGAAGTTCTTTGCGTTTCTTGCCGTTTGTGGGGCTGAGGCCCCCGTTCCGGATTTCTAAATCCTTCGTTGACCTGCGTAGGCACTTCGGCCGTGTGCACGAAGGGTGGGTGCGGGTCAGTAGGGTGACGCATAGCAACCTATAGCCAGTTCCAACGGTTAACCCTTGGATTTATAGGTTAAGATTATATGCAAAAAATGAAGTAGATTTGGAGAGGCTCAAAAAGATATTGGAGAGACAGTTAGGGAATGGAATAAAACAAGAACATAGAGAGAAAATGGAGGAAAGGATCAGTGATAAAGAGGTTAAGGAGGTAATTAGTGGGTTGAAGATGGGGAAAGCTCCGGGGGATGATGGATTATCGACAGAGTTTTATAAAGAATTTAAAGAAGTAGTGGTTCCAAAATTGGTGAAGCTATATAATTACATTTTAGATGGAGGATCAATCCCAACTTCATGGTATAACACTACAATCGTTCTACTGCCAAAGCCTGGTAAGAATCTGGAAAGAGTGGAATCGTACAGACCAATTTCTCTTATAAATCAGGATGCCAAGATATTCACAGCAATTCTGGCTAATCGTCTAAATAGTTTTATGGGGGAATATATAAATGTTGATCAAGTTGGGTTTTTAAAGTGTCGGCATATGGCGGATCTGACTAGAAGGGTATTAGATCTAATTGATAATGTTAATCAAACAAAGGGAAAGGTAGTCTTATTATCAGTAGACATTTTTAAGGCATTTGATTCATTACAGTGGTCTTCAATCAAGGAAATAATTAAAAATTACGGGTTTGGGGATAGATTTAATAGGATAATAGATTTATTATATCAAAAAGGCAATGCAAGGATTAGGGTAAACAAGGAGTTTACTGATGTGGTAAATCTAGAGGCAGGTACCAGGCAGGGCTGTCCATTATCTCCTATCCTGTTTATTATGGCAATGGAGATATTAGCTAAAAATATAAGGGATGATTTAAATATAGAAGGGATTATGGGTAATAAAGTGAGTATGTATGCGGATGATACATTGCTTACGGTGAAACATCCGGAGTTGGTAATGGACAGGATTAAAGATCATCTACAGGTATTTGAAGCTATAAGTGGACTAACGATAAACTGGGATAAATCAGAATTGATGTTGTGTAATTTGGGGGTAGGTGAGATGGACAAGATAGTGGAAGTGTTTAATATACAAATTAAAGATAAGTTGAAATATTTGGGGATAACTATTTCAAACAAATTAGAAGAACTTAAACGATTGAACTATGACAGCTTGAGAGCCGAATTCAGAAGTTGAAGCTGTCATGGTTCGGAAGGATTGCAATTTGTAAAATGATACTGCTACCAAAGATTAATTTTTTATTTGATGCATTAGCGATCCATTTGAAGGAGAAGGAGATTAATGAGTTTCAAAAGATGTTTAATTGTTTCTGTAATGGAGGTAAAAGATCTAGACTTTCAAAGAAGCTCTGGTATCTGTCTCAGAAAGAAGGGGGTCTGGGCATGCCAAATTTGTTAGCATATTATCGTGCATTTCAAATTAAGAATGTTGTGAAAATTTTGGCAAGAGAAAAGACAATTTGGGAGCAAATGGAGATGAAAGAATATAGAAATATTGGTAATATGATTTTTTTGGGAATAAAGGATAAGCTGAAAAGGCCAAACAATACTATGATGAGAGGTCTCATGGAAGTGTGGAAAAAGGTAAAGATAGATATGGTCCCAAATCTTTCTCCAATTTTGGAATTGACTGATATGGTGTGTTTCCCAATAAAATTAGACAAGGAAAAAAAGGAAATATTGGTTAAAGATGGGGTGTTTTTACTGAAGGACTGGTTGAAAGCTTGTGATGATGATACTAAGAGAAAAAAATATATTTGAGAAGTTAAATTTGGTCTGGTTTCAGAAATTAAGGGTGGATAATTGGAATAAAAAATATAAAAGAGAAGTAGGGATAGACAGAATTAAGACGGAATTTGAGGAATTGGTAATAAAGATCAGAAAAGGGGAAAGAGGTATTAAGGGTCTTGTAAGCAAACTTTATACTATATTGAATAAGGATAAAGATTCACAGGAAGACCTGAAACGCAAGTGGGAACAAAATTTGAATATAAAAATTGGGGAGGTTGAATGGAGAAATAAATGGAAAAAGAGGATCATGAGAACAATGTCTGTAAGAATTAAAGAAAATAATTTTAAAATGTTGTGGCAATGGTACTTGACACCACTAAGGCTTTACCAGATGGACAATAAAAGAGATAAGTTATGTTGGAGATGTAAAGAAACTGATGGAACATATGAACATATGTGGTGGAGTTATAAAAAAATAAGGGATTTTTGGGGAAGAATAGAAGGGGAGTTTGGTGAAATATTGGGTAAAAACGTTAAGTTGGAGTCAGGTACCATTCTTTTAACAAATGTGGAAGGTTTGGGTTTGAATAAGGAGGAAAAATAATTATTGGAAATTGTATTAACTACAGGTAGACAATGCATAGCTAGAAATTGGAAAAACGATGTAGATATACAGATCGGAGAATGGTATAAGGAAATGTGGAGTCTAGCATTGAACGACAAATTGACATGGGAGATTAAAGTGAAACGAGATAATTTAAAAGAGAATAGGTTTTGGAATATATGGAAACCGTTTGTGGAGCACTCTCTCATGGTAAATGATTGCTCAGGACCTGTACCATCTCAAAGAGGTTTTTGGAGTTAAAATAGAAACTAAACTCTCCGGGCATTGTACATATTCACAGGGTGATTTGTAAGTATTAAAAAACTATAATAGAGGTAGCACAGAAAGCTCTTATTGTTTGATTGTGTAATATTCTATATTGTGGTATCTAATAATGATGGTTATATGGTAAATAATTAGCTCAAGTATTGTTAGGTGCTAGCCTCTATGAATGTGAGTTAATATTGCGTTGATGTTATTTCTGAGTTATTATTGTATTGTATTGTTACTGTTTTCTTTTTTTTTTGTATGTCTGTCAAAAAATTTAATAAAAATCATTTTAAAAAAAAGAAACAGAGGAGCACTGCACCCTAGAGTCGGATACAACTGGCTTTCAAGCAAGGGAAACCTTTACCTTTACTAAGTTAAACACTGTGGCATCCCATGGGTTAAATCAGGAATTAGACTTGATAAGTTTTTTGTAAATAATGTCTTTTGCAACTTAGCACTCCGTTATGATATTTGGACACTCTCTCTTCAACTATTTTACTCAAATGTAACTGCCCTCAACTTATTAACCGGTTCTCCGTGACCTGTATTTCTCCATTTTTGGCTATTAAGATAGGGTGCAACACATGTAGGATTTTGTAGTTGTAGTATATTAGGAACAGCATTATCATTGTAAGCTTAACATTAGAAGGCATAAAAGAATTCACAGGAGA
Organism: Bradypodion ventrale; assembly: GCA_035047345.1. Taxonomy (NCBI): domain Eukaryota; kingdom Metazoa; phylum Chordata; class Lepidosauria; order Squamata; family Chamaeleonidae; genus Bradypodion; species Bradypodion ventrale. The sequence continues at coordinate 177,449,314 of JAWDJE010000005.1, forward strand.
GGCCATTAGACATATTTAATAGGTATATTTTACTGCTTTCTGTAATTGTGTTTTAGAAAGTCACCCTGAATGCGTTTTCCCCCTATTTGGATGCATAAATATGATAAAAATTGTTGTATTTAATATATGTTAATGTAAATTCTTTACAGTTTTCATAGTCATGAGGTTATGCTGACAATATTGTAATAATATTTTTTGTATTATAGAATATGTTGTGAATGTCTCCCAAGGAAACTAGATGAAAAACGTGTTTCTAGAAGGGTTGTGGGACCACGTCATAACTTTACAATTTGTATAAGGCACATATAAGACCTACGTTTTTTGTTCATTGATCTACAAATGTTTTTGGATACTTAAGATTTTAACAAGGCAATACAGACCTATATTGGATTAAATAATGATTTATTAAGGCAACATAAGACTTATTTTGGATTTAATAAAGATGATTTTTGAATCAAACGGATATAATTGTATTTAATATTATTTCACAAACGATTTTTCCCTTTTGTGTACCGATGAAAACTTGGACTGTCAAAATGAAGCCACTTTCTTGGCTTTGTCGTTTGCCAAACTTAAGTCTTCATTGGTACATGTTTCTTTTTTTATTTTATTTATTTTATTTTTTAATAAATTTTTATTAGATATTTTCAAGGAAAAAAACATTTCAAACATACAAATCATATAGCAAAACAAGAATACATAAACCTCATAAAGAATATCCACATAAATGATAGTTGAACTAATATCCGTTATAGCGTACATACTGTTAAATATCCACTTTGAGGGTTAATACTATAGCTATAACTTTCATATAAGCTTTCAATAATACAATTGTTTATCAACAACTATCAAGCTCCAAATTTTCAGTTTACAAATCACCCAGTGTATATTTACATTGCCCTGGAAAGTTTGGTCTCTATATTATCTCCAAAAACTACTTTGAAATGGTACAGGTCTGAAACATTCCATACCCATAAGGGAGTGATCAACAAAAGGCTTCCAAATATTCCAAAATCTATTTTCCTTCAATTTATCCCTTTTTACTTTTATTTCCCATGTCAATTTATCATTCAATGCTAAATTCCACATTTCTTTATACCATTCTCCCGTCTGTATAATTATATCATTTTTCCAATTTCTAGCAATACATTGTCTACCCGTAGTTAACATTATTTCTAATAACTCTTTTTCCTCCTTATTTAAACACATACCTTCCACATCTGTTAACATAATGGTACCTAACGCCAGCTTAATTTTCTTACCCATTATTTCCCCTAACTCTCTTTCTATTCTTCTCCAAAAATCATTTATCACTTTACAACTCCACCACATGTGCTCATAAGTTCCAACAATGTCTTTACATCTCCAACATAAATTATCCCTTTTATTATCAATCTGATGTAACCTCAGTGGTGTCAGGTACCATTGCCACAACATTTTATAGTTATGCTCCTTAATTCTTACTGACATAGTTCTCATTATCCTCTTTTTCCACTTATTTCTCCATTCATCGTTTCCTATTTTTATGTTCAAATCCCGTTCCCACCTCAGTTTCAAATCTTCCTGTGAATCACTACCCTTATTTATTAAAGCATAGAGTTTGCTTACTAGACCCTTAGTGCTTTTATCTCCTTTTCGAATTTTCAAAACCAGTTCCTCAAATTCAGTCTTTTCTCTGTCTGTACATAGTTCTCTTCTATATTTTTTATTCCAGTCGTCAACCTTCATTATCTGAAACCAATCCAATTTTAACTGTTCAAACAGTTTTTTCTTCTTAATTTCATCTCCGCAAGTCCTTAACCATTCTTTCACCAAAGAAACTTCATTTTTATCCAATATTTCCTTTATTTTTTAATTTATTTTTATCGGGAAACACGCCATATCTGCCAGTTCCAAAATTGGAGAGACATCTGGGACCAAATCCTTCTTTAATCTTTTCCATACCTTCATGAGTCTCCTCATCATAATATTGCTTGTGCCTGTCATTTTAGCCTTAGCTCCCAAAAAAATCTCCTTACCAATATTCCTATAATCTTTCATCTCCAGTTCCTCCCAAATTACTTTTCCTCTTGCCAAGATCTTCACAACATTCTTAACTTGAAATGCTCGATAATACGCTAACAGATTTGGCATTCCCAAACCCCCTTCTTTCTGAGGCAGATACCAAAGTTTCTTTGGCAGTCTAGATTTTTTACCTCTGTTGCAGAAGTTATTAAACATCTTTTGAAACTCATTGATTTCCTTTTCCTTCAATTGGATTGCAAGTGCATCAAATAGGAAGTTAATCCTCGGCAACAACATCATTTTGCAAATTGCAATCCTCCCAAACCATGACAACTTCAGCTTCTGAAGACTTTGTATTCTAATCTTAAATTCTGCTTTTAAGCTGTCATAGTTCAATCTTTTAAGTTCTTCCAATTTATTTGAAATAGTTATCCCCAAATATTTCAGCTTATCTTTAATTTGTATATTAGATAACCCCGCCATCTTTTCCTTCTCCTCTTCCCCCATATTACACAACATCATTTCCGATTTATCCCAATTTATCATAAATCCTGTTATATCCTCAAAATCCTCTATTTGCACTTTAATCCTATCCATTGCCCTCTCTGGGTGTTTCACCATTAACAGCGTATCATCTGCATACATACTCACTTTATTACCCTTTATCCCTTCTATACTTGAGTCCTCCCTTATATTTTTTGCCAAAATTTCCATTGCCATAATAAACAAGATAGGGGACAGAGGACAACCCTGCCTAGTGCCTGCCTCAAGCTTTACCTCATCTGTAACCTCTTCATTTACTCTAATCCTGGCAATCCCTTTTTGATATAATAAATCAATTACCCTTCTAAATCTTTCCCCGAATCCGTAACTTTCAACTATTTCCTTAATTGAAGACCATTGTAACGAATCAAATGCCTTAAAAATATCTAAAGATATTAACCCCACCTTTTCCTTCGTTTGATTAACATTATCAATTAAGTCTAACACTCTCCTGGTCAGATCGGCCATATGCCTTCCTTTTAAAAAACCTACTTGATCGACATTTATATATTCTCCCATAAATTTATTTAGCCGATTAGCCAATATTGCTGTGAAGATCTTGGCATCCTGGTTAATAAGAGAAATTGGTCTATATGATTCCACTTTTTCCAAATTCTTTCCCATTTTTGGCAGCAGAACAATTGTAGTCCTATACCATGAAGTCGGAATTTGTCCACCATCTAGAATATAATTATATAACTTTACCAACTTTGGTACCACTACATCTTTAAATTCCTTATAAAACTCTGTTGATAGTCCATCGTCTCCCGGGGCTTTCCCCAGCTTCAAACCACTAATTACTTCTTTTACCTCTTTCTCAGAGACCTGTTCTTCCATTTTATCCCGGTGTTCCTGCTTTATTCCATTCCCTAACTGCCTATCCAAATACCCCTTTAAGTTTCCCAACGTCTATCTCTTTTTTTGCATATAATGCCTGATAGAAATCCTTCACAATTTTACATTTATCACTAACCTTATTACATCTTATCCCTTGTTTGTTAACCAACACCCCAATTTCCCTTTTTTCCTTTTTAGCTTTAGCCGCTCTTGCTAGTAATCTTGAATTTTTGTTGCTAAATTCGAAATACTCTCTATTTAAATATATCAAGTCTCTTTTTACTTTTTCTATATCCTTACCCAATAATTCTGCCTTAAGTCTGTAATTTAGCCAAAAAAAATATCCTTCTTTTTTGAGTGTTCCTCCTGTAATTGTTTTATTTCTTTTTCTTTTTCCTCCTGTACTGCTTTATACTTTCTATACTTGGTACTTGCCAACTTTATACTTTCCCCTCTAAAAACCGACTTCATGGCATCCCAAACCACATTAAAATTTACCTCTTCATTATCATTCCACTGCCAACTTTCCATCCAACTTTCTGTAATTTGTTCTTTATATTTTTGGTCTTTGAATAAATTGGGATCATATCTCCAACTCCTTCCTCTCCTGTTATCCTTTTGTGTCCTCAGTTCCAAAAGTACTTTAGCATGATCTGATTCCTTAAAAATTCCTATTTCAATACCCTCAATATTTTTGACCATGTTTTCCGACAAAAATACATAATCTATTTTAGAGTAGGACCCATGAACATGTGAAAAATAAGTATATGACCTTTCCGAGCCCTTGATCTCTCTCCAAGAGTCCTTCAATCCCATCGCAACCATCCAGTTATCTAAAGCATTCCCTTTCATCCCTACTCCACACCTTGCTAAATTCGTACAATCTAAGTTTGACCTTATCAAATTAAAATCTCCAGCCACAATCATCTTTGGAACTTTTTCTAACACCACAATTTTACGAACTTTTTCTAGAAATTTCGCTTGACGTTCGTTTGGGGCATAAATATTCACCAGAATTATTTCCTCATCGTCTATTTTTCCTCTCACGATCAAATATCTACCTTCTTGGTCAACAACAGTTTTTGTTATCTCAAATCCTAATCTTTTAGAGATCATAATTGCAACTCCTCTTGCTTTTGAAGTACCAAACGCCATTTCATAATGTTGTAACATGTTTCTTTTTTTAAAAAAACATTATAAAAATTATAAAAATACAAAATCACAAAATAAAACAGGAGAGAGAGAGAAAAAAACAAGACCAAAGTATAGAAGCTTACCCCATACCCAAAGATTGTAAACCCAGATCAATCTTAATAATTCTTACATTAAACTTCTCTATTTTCGGTTTCATCCATCTCCTATGATTACAATTAATCTGCAGTGCATTTTGCGTAACACCATGTATTTACATCTTCCAAAACTGGATCATGTCAGGTCCAGGTTTAACTCCTTTATCATTAGTTAGCACAGACTGAATAAATGATTCCCAAATTTCCCAGAAGGGGATTTTTACCTTTCATCCTTGTTTTAGCCTTAATTCAGTAGTTAATTTTGCGTTCAGTGCTAATTGCCACACTCCTGTATACCATCTGTTTTTGTTTAAATCCTCGTTATTTCTCCATTCTTGCGCTATTATTTGTCTGGCTACTAATAGGAGTGTCAAAATTAATTCTTTTTTGCCTTCATCTAATCTTAATTCTCCTGTTTCTCCTAATATGGCAAGTTTAGGGTCTAACTTTATTGTCGTGCCAAGAATGTTATTTATTTCCTTCTCTACTATTTTCCAGAAACTATTTGTTTTTTTACAAAACCACCACATATGCATATATGTTCCTTTTTCTTCATTACAACGCCAGCACAGATCAGTTTTATTACTATTCATTTGTTTAATCCTAATTGGTGTGAGGTACCATTGCCAAAGTACTTTGCAAACATGTTCCTTTCTTTAACTGACATTGTTTTTGATATTCTATTTTCCCATTTCTTCTTCCAGCTTTCTTTCTCAATTTTAATATTTAAATCTTCCTCCCAGATTCTTTTAAGCGTGTATTCAGTTTCCTCCCCTGGTATAAGCATTTGATAAATTTTTCCTATTAGACCTTGAAATTTTATTTTCCCCTTTCTTATTTCCAAAACTAAGTCTTCAAAAAGGGTCGTTGTTCTGTTTCTTGTTCATTTGCTCTTTTATTATAAGCGGTTGACTTTATTTCATTATCTCTATGGTCTATTATATTTTTTCCTAGTCACTTCCTCCCTCTGCCCCTGTGACTTAATCATCTTCCTTCTCCCCCATTGATGTTCCTCCTGCATTTACCAAGGCTTCCTTAAGTTGTTTCCATTCTTTCGACCCTTTTTCTATGATCTTGGCTTCTGTCAAAGTTTCCAGACCATTGGAATCCTCCTTTATCCAATTATTTTTCCCTTGCTCAACAAAAGTTAGTTGTTTATGTGGATGCCATTTATATTGTATACCTTTTTCTCGTAGTTTTTTGGTGATTGGTTTTATTTGCATTCTCCATATACGTTATTCTATTGCAATGTCTTTATATATTTCTAACTTTGCTCCCTCCATATCTAATACTTCAGTTCCTGAAGAATTAACATATTTCATTATTTTCAATTTTTGGCCAATGTTGTCAAATATTAATAAAACATTTCTAGGTCTTTCTCGATTCCTTTTTTGGTCTAGCCTTCTATATCTTCTAATCCGAATTCCTCCTCCAATCCCAATGCATTAAACTAATCCACCAATCTTTTCCTTAAATTATCTGGATTCCGTTCCGGGATATTCCTAATAATTAAATTATTCTTTCTCCCTTGATCTTCCATTCTTTCCAACCTTTTATCATATTGTTTATGTTTTTCCTCTTTTATCTGTACCTGATCTTTTTTTTAATATAAATTTTTATTAATTTTCAAAAGAAAAAAACAAACATACAAAAAAAGAACAATACATCATAACAATATTACATAAAACTCATGAAAAATAACACATACATGGTAGTTAAACTGATTATTTGTCATGGTACACACACAATTAGATATCCACATTGTAGGTTAGTACTATAACCATAACCTTCATAAAAGCTTTCAATATTACAGTTATTTGTTAACAACCATCAAATTCCTTCTTTTCAAATTACAAATCACCCAGTGAATATTTACATTGCCCCGGAGAGTTTAGTATCTGTATCATCTCCAAAACCCACTTTGAGATGGTACAGGTCTAAAACTATCCCTGCCCATAAGAGAGTGATCTACAAACGGCTTCCAAATATTCCAAAATCTATTTTCCTTCAATTTATCCCTTTTTACTTTTATCTCCCATGTCAATTTGTCATTCAATGCTAGATTCCACATTTCCTTATACCACTCTTCCATCTGTATTGTTACATCATTTTTCCAATTTCTAGCGATACATTGCCAGTAGTTAACATTATTTCCAATAGCTCTTTTTCCACCTTATTCAAACACATACATTCCACGTCTGTTAGCAAAATGGTACCTGACACCAACTTAATTTTCTTACCCATTATTTCCCATATCTCTCCTTCTATTCTTCTCCAGAATTCATTTATGTTTTTACAACTCCACCACATATGTTCATAGGTTCCAACAGTTTCTTTACATCTCCAACATAAATTATCCCTTTTATTATCAATCTGATGCAACCTCAGTGGTGTCAAGTACCATTGCCACAACATTTTATAGTTATGTCCCTTAATTCATACTGACATTGTTCTCATTATCCTCTTTTTCCACTTATTTCTCCATTCATCATTTCCTAATTTTATATTCAAATCCTGTTCCCACTTCAATTTCAAATCTTCCTGTGGATCACTACCCTTATTTGTTAAAATATAAAGTTTACTTACTAGACCCTTGATACTTTTCTCACCTTTTCTAATCTTTAAAACCAATTCTTAAAATTCGGTCTTTTCTCTGTCTATACCTAGTTTTCTTCTATATTTTTATTCCAATTATCAACCTTCAATTTCTGAAACCAGTCCAATTTTAACTGTTCAAATAGTTTTTTCTTCTTAGTTTCATCTTCGCAAACCCTTAACCATTCCTTCACCAGGAAAACTTCGTTTTTATCCAATATTTCCTTTTTTGTTTTGTCTATTTTTATCGGAAAACACACCATATCAGCCAATTCCAAAATTGGAGAGAGATCTGGGATCAAGTCTTTCTTTAATCTTTTCCACACCCTCATGAGTCCCCTCATCATAGTATTGCTTGTATTTATCATTTTAACCTTAGTTCCCAAAAAAAATCATTTTACCAATATTCTTATAATCTTTCATCTCCATTTCCTCCCAAATTACTTTTTCTCTTGCCAAGATCTTCACAACGTTCTTAATTTGAAATGCTCGATAGTACGCTAACAAACTTGGCATTCCCAAACCTCCTTCTTTCTGAGGCAGATACCAGAGTTTCTTTGAAAGTCTGGATTTCTTGCCACCATTACAAAAATTATTAAACATCTTTTGGAACTCATTAATCTCCTTTTCCTTCAATTGGATTGCAAGTGCATAAAATAGAAAATTAATCCTCGGCAACAACATCATTTTGCAAATTGCAATCCTCCCAAACCATGACAACTTCAACTTCTGAAAACTTTGTATTTTGTTCTTGAATTCTGCTTTCAAGTTGTCCTAGTTCAGTCTTTTAAGTTCTTCAAATCTGTTTGAAATAGTTATCCCCAAATATTTCAACTTTTCTTTAATTTGTATATTAGATAACCCCGCCATCTTTTCCCTCTCCTCATCCCCCATATTACACAGCATCATTTCTGATTTATCCCAATTTATCCTCAATCCAGTTATAACCTCAAATTCCTCTATTTGCTCTTTAATCCTATCCATTTCCACCTCTGGATGTTTCACCATTAACAATGTATCATCTGCATACATGCTCACTTTATTACCCAATATTCCTTCTATAGTTGAGTCTTCCCTTATATTTTTAGCTAAAATTTCCATTGCCATAATAAACAAAATAGGGGATAGTGGACAACCCTGCCTAGTGCCTGCCTCAAGCTTTACCTCATCCGTAACCTCTTCATTTACTCTAATCCTGGCAATCCCTTTTTGATATAATAAGTCAATTACCCTTCTAAATCTATCCCCAAATCCATAATTTCTAACTATTTCCTTAATCGAAGACCATTGTAGCGAATCAAATGCCTTAAAAATATCTAAAGATAATAAACCCACCTTTTCCTTCGTCTGATTAACATTGTCAATTAAGTCTAACACCCTCCTAGTCAAATCAGCCATATGCCTTCCTTTTAAAAAACCAACTTGATCAACATTTATATATTCCCCCATAAATCTATTTAACCGATTAGCCAGTATTGCTGTGAAAATCTTGGCATCCTGATTTATAAGAGAAATTGGTCTGTATGATTCCACCTTTTCCAAATTCTTTCCCAATTTTGGCAGCAGAATGATTATAGTCCTATACCATGAAGTTGGAATTTGTCCACCGTCTAAAATATAGTTATATAGCTTCCCTAACTTTGGAACCACAATGTCTTTAAATTCCTTATAAAACTCTGTCGATAATCCATCATCTCCCGGGGCTTTCCCCAACTTCAAACCACTAATTACATCTTTTACCCCTTTATGTTTATGTTTATGTTTATGTTTATGTTTATTCAATTTTATATCCCGCCCTGCTCAACACATGGCCGACTCAGGGCGGCTAACAACATATAAATGACCCTGGGACACCCCACAGGATTTACATAAAGATACAATATTCAAATTATAATAATAAATATAATGTTATAAGTAAATACAGTATAAGGCAAGACAGTCAATAATAATACAAATATCAGCACCACATCAAAATAATATATCAATAATTACAATAGAATCACAAAGGATGAAAACATCATGTAATATAACAAAATTACCAAAGTACCAGATGCGCCAGGAGCCAGGTGTGTGGCGGCAAAGTTCCTCCCGGCACCCCTTGCCTTTTAAGTCCTAGGTGAGGGGGGAGGGCGGAGCCCCAGGACGCCAGCCAATGGAGTGGCCGGCAGGACCTCTTCACCCTCGCCGGGGCTGAGCGTGTGGCGGTGATGTTCCTCCCGGCACCCCTCGCCTTTTAAGTCCTAGGCGAGGGGGGGAAGGCAGAGCCCCAGGACACCAGCCGATGGAGTGCCCGGCAGGACCTCTTCGCCCTCGCCGGGGCCGAGCGCGCGGTGGCGATGTTTCTCCCGGCACCCCTTGCCTTTTAAGTCCGAGGCAAGGGGGGAGGGCAGAGCCCCAGGACGCCAGCCGATGGAGTGGCCGGCAGGACCTCTTCACCCTTGCCGGGGCCAAGCGCACAGCGGCGATGTTCCTCCCGGCACCCCTCGCCTTTTAAGTCCTAGGCGAGGGGGGAAGGCGGAGCCCCAGGACGCCAGCCGATGGAGTGGCTGGCAGGACCTCTTCGCCCTCGCCAGGGCCAAGCGCGCAGCGGCAATGTTCCTCCCAGCACCCCTTGCCTTTTAAGTCCTAGGCGAGGGGGAAGGGCGGAGCCCCAGGACACCGGCTGATGGAGTGGCCGGCAGGACCTCTTTGCCCTCGCAGGGCCGAGCGCGCGGCGGCTATCAGTAACCCGTTATCAGTAACCCGTTCCTCCATTTTTTCATGGTGTTCCTGTTTTATTCCATTCCCTAACTGCCTCTCCAATATCCCTTTAAGCTTACCAACGTCTATCTCTTTTTTGCATATAATGCTTGATAAAATTCCCTCACAATTTTACATTTGTCGCTAATCTTATTACACCTTATCCCTTGTTTATCAACCAACACCCCAATTTCCCTTTTTTTCCTTTTTAGCTTTGGCCGCTCTTGCTAATAATCTTGAATTTTTATTGCTAAATTCAAAATACTCTCTATTTAGATATATCAAATCTCTTTTAACTTTATCTATATCCTTGCCCATTAATTGTGCCTTAAGTCTTTGTAGTTTAGCGAAGATTTTTTTATCCTTGTTTTTTGAGTGATCTTCCTGTAATTGCTTTATTTCTTTTTCTTTTTCCACCTGATCTGCCTTATATCTTCTATACTTTATACTCGCCAACTTTATACTTTCCCCTCTAAAAACCGACTTCATGGCATCCCAAACCACATTAAAACTCACCTCTTCGTTATCGTTCCACTGCCAGCTTTCCATCCAACTTTCCATGATTTGTTCTTTACATTTTTGGTCTTTGAATAAATTGGGATCATACCTCCAACTTCTTCCTCTCCGATTATCCTTTTGTAATCTCAGCTCCAAAAGTACTTTAGCATGGTCTGATTCCTTGAAAATCCCTATTTCCATTCCCTCAATATTTTTAATCATATTTTCCGTTAACAAAACATAGTCTATTCTAGAATAGGACCCATGAATGTGTGAAAAATAAGAGTATGCCCTTTCCGAACCCTTGATCTCTCTCCAAGAATCTTTCAGTCCCATCGCACCCATCCATTTATCTAAAACCTTCCCTTTCAATCCGGTTCCACACCTTGCTAAATTCGTACAGTCTAAATTTGACCTTATCAAATTAAAGTCTCCGGCCACAATCATTTTTGCCACTTTTTCTAGCTCCACAACTTTTCGGACTTTTTCTAAAAATTCAGCTTGGTGTTCGTTTGGAGCATAAATGTTCACCAACATTATCTCCTCATCATCTATTTTTCCTCTTACGAGCAAGTATCTACCTTCCTGGTCAGCAATACTTTTTATTGTCTCAAATCCTAATCTTTTAGAAATCATAATTGACACTCCTCTTGCTTTTGAGGTACCAAATGCCATCTCATAATGTTGTATCCATCCCAAGAAAATTTTGTTTGTATCCTTTGACTTTTGGTGCATTTCCTGTAAAAACACTATATCAGGTCTATCCTTCTTCAAAGCCAATTCCAACCTCCTCCTCTTAAGAACAGAACCTGTACCCTTTACATTCCAGGTTAATACTTTAATATTTCCCATAGTCTATTACAATTTCTTCCCTTCTAACTTCTAAACTCTCCATTGGGCATGCCACCACCAACCCCTTACCACTAAAACACAAAATTATACACAAAACACACAATATCTCTCTCCCCACCTTCTCCGGAAAAAAAGACACCTTCGATGACCAAAGAGGGGAGACATGGAAGATGTACATGCAGATTAGGGCTTCGTGCCACCCATCTTTATATAGTACTTAAGTGATATTATTTTTTTAAAAAAAATCCTAATCTATTGCTCAATGCTCCTTACTTGCCGCCTCCTCCACCATAATCAATGACAACTCTTCTTCTTCTCTTCCCTGCAGGGTTCCACCTGTAGCACCACCAGCATCCGCCCCCTCATACTCCCTTCTTATAGCCCCCGATTCCAACAAATCTTTCCTGAGAGTTAACCACTCTTCCGAACCCTCTTTAACAAGCTCCAGCAGACTCAAATATTCCAATGGGTCAATCCCCTCATCAATAACCTGCATTCTTTTCTCATAGAAGAAACGCAATTGCTGTGGGAATCTCCAATTGTACCTTACACCTTTACTCATCAACAGTTTAGTTACCGGTCTCATCTTATATCTCCAAATTCTTTCCTTCATTGAAATATCATTATATACTTCCACATCGGAACCATCGATTTTTAGGGCGCCAGAACCAGCTTGTTTCAAGAAAGCCATTACTCTAAGTTTATCTCCCCAATTTGCAAATTTTACCAAAACGTTTCTTTGAGATGCCTTCCCTCTTCTTGGACCCACCCTATATGCACTTACAATGTCCTCCTGTACAAATTCCTTTCCCATACTCAAATTATTTAGCCACTGAACCACTCTTTCTCTTAGCTGGTCTGGCATCCTCTCAACCACCTGATGGATCACAATATTCTGCTTTCTCATCATATCTTCCACAGCATCAATCCTTTTCTCATGCTCATCCATTTTCAGCTTATTCTCCCTCACCATCTCCTGAGTCCCTTTTATTTCCTTTTTCATAGTATTCACCTCATTTTGAACCAATTTCACATTTCCTTCTATTTTTTGCAAACTTAATTCCACTTTTTTTGTAAAATCCATAACAGATGTTACCACCTTATCCTGCTTTTTCATCATTTCATTTCTATCTTTCACTCTTGAATCCTCATTTTTCTCCATCTTCTGAAACAATTTGCCAATTTCCACCATAATTTGAGTATGATCATAGGGTTCAGGTGGTGGTGATGATGACGGAGGGACCTCTTCTGCTGGTGCTTTTTCCTTCCTCTTAGATTTCACCACTGGCTCCTCCTCCTTTGCTTTTCCTCTTGTACCTTTATCCATGGTGACAACCCCTAAAAAGCTTTAATGCTGCAACGTATTGTAAGTTCTCCATTTAAACCTAATCCGATGCAGCCAAAACTGACAACAGTCCCATTAATTCTGTTAAAGCTTGAAAAGAAAAAGAGGTCCAGCAAAAAAATTAATTATTATAATCCACAAAGGAGCAGGAACCAAAAACAGCCCAAACAAAAAATATTGTAATCTACAGGAAGCCCGTCCAACTCTCTATTACCTCTCTTATTACCTTGCTTCAAAAAATCTGGGAGATCAGAATAGTTATTTGTAATCCACAGGCAGTTATAGTCCAAATGAAAAGACTTGATTGAAGTAAATCCAAATCAGGGAAGAAGGAAAAAAAATCAATATAAGTATCCAACTGAAGTTGAAACACTCCGACAGAGCTCCCAGATAATATACAAAGACCGAGCTGCCTCCATAACTTTGTAGCAAGGCAGCCTCCTGTTGCAAGGCGGAGGAGGGGAAACACTCAGTCAGGGAAGAGGGAAAATGAAAAAAGAAACAGAGATACTTTGTAGCGAGCCCGGAGGCTTATCCGAAGGAGCACCGTTCCCAGACTTCTCTCTTAAAACTCAGTCTCCATTTAAAATCCATCCGCAAACGGCAACCTCAGGCACGGAACGGGACTCTTCTCTATTCCTCTGCTCCTCCAACCAGGAGCTTCACCCAGGGATGTTCTCAAACAAATTTATATCCTTGTCTCAAACTTTCAAATTTACTTTCCATCCACAAACTCCTTTCATCCTCCTCCAAGTCTTCCGCAGCTCCTCTCTTTCCCTTCCCCTCAGTGTTGTGCTTTTAATTACTAAGTTTCATTTTCATGCCTCCGCCGCCATTACTCAGCCAGCCCCCTCCTCCTCCTCCTTCTTCTTCACTTTCCCACGCTCTCACCACTTACTGTGACTTCAAAATCTGCTCCGTTCCAACTCTTGCCTTGGCAACCTCCTCAGCCACAATCTTCAAATTACAGCAACAAGGAAAAAAGTAAAGTCTCAGCGAAAAACAAATCTTGGAGATCCCATCCGAACCACAATGCGGATCGAGTGGTACAGCTTGCGCCGCACCTCTCCCCCCGCCTGATCCTCAGACTCCGACCTCCGGTCTCTTGAAGGTGCCAGAAAATAATCTTCAATTTCGGAGCCTCATGCACTTCATTTTTCTGATAATTTTACCTTGCCACTTTGTAAATAACCACTTTAATTCACATTACTGGCGCGAGCCGATCAAAAGTCCGTGCTACTCGCCCAGCATCTTAGCCACGCCCCCCTGTACCTGATCTTTAACCTCTTTTAATTCATGTTTTATTTCCCAGACCTCCTTCCCAATTGCATTAACTCCTTCCTTTAAATCATCTATTTCATTTAACAAATTGGAGCACTCCTTTTTGGTATTTTTAAATACCTGGGCAATACTTTCCTTTATTTCTTTTTGAAATTTCTGATTGTCTTTTAATCGCTGATCATCTAGTGTTTGGCGCTTTATTTGGAGTTCCTCCTCTAATTTGTCAAATCGGGCTTCCATATTCCCCCTTAAATCGTTCAAATCTGGGCTTGGTCCCCTATCACAAATTTGTTCTTCTTCTACTTCCTTTATCCTTCCTTTATCAATCCCTTTTTTTAGGCCATCTGACTTTCTATCACTTCTTCTCTAAGTTTCTCCTGTCCTTCTCCTTCTAGTACGTTGTACCTTTCTTGTTGTTCTCTAGATTCTTGTTGTTTAAATCTTAACTTTATTTCCTCCACCTTCCTTTTCAATTCTTCTAATTCCTGAATCTCCTTAATCTCTTCTTTTAATGATCTTCTCCTCCTTTCCTCTTGTTCCCTTCTCTCAAATCTTCCTAGTCTAACCCACGTCACGTCTTGTTCAAAAATTTCTGCCTTTTTGCTCATTAATTTTATAACCCTATGTTATTATTAACTTCAAAAGCTTCAAAATCTTATTGCTATAACCAAGAGAACACCTAGTACATAAATGAAATCTATAGCAAAGAAAATATTTAAAGATTATATGGGTTATATAACTTATATAGAGTGCAGTCCAAAATTAGTTATGTCTTACCCTTTTTCTTATTCCTTTCGACTTCAAAAATAGTCCCATGTGTTGCATTACATGAGATAAGGGAAGCTTGTGCAACTATGTCTCCAGCTGGTAAATCTTTGAGTCCTTGAAACCTTGAGACCTTGAAATGTTTAATAAACACTGTTTCTTTTCTTTCCCTCCCTTATATCCACCTCAGTCCTTCTAATTTTTGCTGATGTACTGTTCCAACACCGCTCAATTTTCCAGTTAAATGTTCATCAAAAGCATGTGTGAACTGTCAAGATTTAATTATACAGTAATCCCTTTCTCTCTTTCTCTCTCTCTCTAAGCTATCAAGTTTTCTAAAAGTCAAATATTTTCACTGTACCTAAATGTAAATGCGGTCTTGATGATAGCTTTGGAAAGAATAGGAAAAAGTCTTCCCCAAACTTATACTTTTCCCCAAACTTCTACTTTTGTCTCCTTCTCCTCCTTCCCCCGTCGCTGTCTCTGCTGTCACCAACTCCAGGAAATCTATCCATGCCAGCCACCTCTCGTGTAGTTAATATCTCCCCATTTTGTATCGTTGTCCCTCTGGTCTTCTGATCCTCTTCTACCCTCCTCTCTTTCTCCTTTTCTCTTTTCTACCATCCATCCCTCCATACGTCACTACCAAATCTCCATTGTTCCGTCTTTACTACTCAATTTCGGAGTTACGCTTGTGCCTCTTGTTATTTCAATCGGATAAGTGAAAGAAGAAAGGGGATCCTTAAAGTCCTCTCTGTCCAACCAATTCTCGTCTTTACCCACAGATTTCTTTCTTTCCCCTTCCTATACTTCCCGCTGGGTTGATTATTCACAATTGGCTGCAGTCCTGTATCTCCTCGGTTGTGTCCTGCTCCCCACTGGAGGCAGACTGAGTTTGCCCCAATCTGCTCCCGATCGAGGGAGTCCGCAGAGCTGGAATTTGAAATGTAATGTCAGCCGAAAACAAAGTTCTTCTTTAGACTTTCCAACCCAGCTTTATCCAGTGATATCAGTTAAAAAGTACAATGATCTGGGTGATTAAGGTTATATCCCCTTTTCCACCAACTTAAACTCCGGAGCCACTGATCTCACCACCTTTCAAATTTCTAATTCCCGAATCCACATGGGAACAGCGAGAGAACCGCTATAGCTCGCCTGTGGCTCGTGGCTCGCTTCGGCTCGTGTCTCGCGGCTCACAGCTTGCCACTTGCGTCTTGCATCTTGCTGCTTGATAGAATCCTCTAAATATCTCAGCGATCTCTGAACACATCAGTCCATAACTTATTTTGCAAAAAGATTCCCATCACAGGGTTCTTTTAACTTAATTATAAAGATCAAATTAGACCCCAAAGCACTTTTACCCCCTGCTTTACACGGCTCTCCCTTCGGAACCAACAGAAAAGGTTACCGGTCAATCTGCCATGATGCTCCGCCCCCCCATCGGTACATGTTTCTGACAGTAATTGGCAGACCAGTAAATGAGCCGGATTTTGTATCTCTCCACTGTCACACAGCGTGTTGTCTGCAAGCAGCCCTCATTTGATCATGTTGGTCTTGCATTTAGGGACTCCAACCCTCAACCATATCCTACTTTAATACAGTTCCTTGTCCAGTTACTTAGAGTTCATTGGGTCCATTAAGTCAGTGGAAATTTGGTGGGATAATTCCTTCATAAGTTCCACTGATTAAAATGGGCCTACTCTAGTTACAACTTGCTATGCTAAAGTAAGCCACAACTAGAGTAGGCCTATTGACTCACCCAATGATCCAGTGGGTCTACTACAATGAGATTTACTATGCAAAGTAAAAGGATTTCAGTTTGGACTAAGTGGGCATATGGACTGCAGCTATTCTGTGAGATGCATTATGTCTAGAGTGTTTTTCTAAGTAATTGCTCCCTCAAAACAAGTATAAGGCTTTCAAGCCTATTGTTCTTAACTATATGGTAACATGTGATGAAAACACTGCCACAGTTATGTATGGATGCAAAAATGATATTACTTTGGAACTGGGACTAAGGTTTGTTTACTCTGGGGTTGCATTTGTGTTTCAAGTTGTTTGATAGAATCCGAGAAGAACAGCCCAACTTCCATGAGAAGATCAAGCCGATTAATGCCGAACTCACCCAGCCAAACCTGGCCATTGCTCCTGAGGATACTGCAGAGCTCCTGTCAGAAATCAACGTTGTCTTCCACTGTGCTGCAACAATTCGCTTTCATGAGCCGCTAAAGTATGTCCTTTATGTTAATCCCACCTCTGGACCTCATTAGGTGTATGTGGGCCTAAGATTACCGAGTTCATAGTAAGTGGGAATAGAATCCTATGAAGAATTTCACTTTGAAAAGAAACAGCTTTCAAAGCTTACTTTGCACTAATTCAGCATTCTTTGGAGTATTTAAAAAAATGGGTGCAGTTTCTATAAATTCACTTGCTTGCTTGCTTGCCAGGGGCTAGTCCCACAGTTATTTTTCAGTGAAAGTTTTTCTCTTTGTGGAGGAATCACCCCTCCTTTCATCCAAGGAGAATTTTAGGGAGAGAAAAGCATGGTGCAGTATAATGAAAATGATTTTGTTGTTTTCTTGAAATAGTAATACTGTCCCTTTTTCCTATCAACTTTTGTTTCATTATAATCCTAAATGAATGCCAAGTCTAAGTGTTTTTCATGGGGGAAGAAAAAGTTTTCCATCTGGAAAGTTAAGAGAGTGTGTTTGTTTGCTTACTGTGAGATCAGCTCTGAAAGTCTTCACCAGCAAGGAAAAAAATGAATTGCTACAGAAACTAGGACTTTATCTCAAATGGTAGTTTCAATAGCAATCACTCAATTGCTAAACAACTCCATCAAGTGTTTAAATGTTTGTGTCGTCTTTTGGGTAGCTCTTCTCCCTAAGGACACTTACTAAAGGCCAAAAAACTTCAATTACAGATATTTTAACTATTCAAGCAACAGTGAACTTGTAAACCACAACATTCAGACCATTATCCTTAGTGAGGGCCACTCATGACTGGAGTTACTCAAGTCTCCAGTGCTCAGGACCAGAACTGCTCAAAATTCCCTAATACCTAATCAGATCAGAAGCCTATCCATCACCTTGCTTTTCACTCTGACTAGTAGCAGTGTTGTAGGGACCCAGGTGAAGGAAGCTCAGGCAGAGAATAAGAGAATAGGTGTTTTGCATTTACTGTTGTATTTCATAGCCACCCTGATTTAGGGACAAGATGAAGTGGTGGATTCTCTGACATATCTATTGTTCTGTTGGCTCATATAATTCCACTGTAGGTGCAGGGGTAGGGGGAGACATAACCTTTTTTTCTGTGCTGTGGGTTCGAATGCATATCCCCAAGTTTTCCTTACATTTGTCTCAATAGAAAGGAAAATGTTTGTGCCAGCTTGAGGTTGGTGTAGGCAAACAGACCTTTTCTGGAGCAGTGAAGAGGCTTAGACTCTATATGATCCAGTGGTATCACTGCCCCAAAACAACATATTCAGGATAGGGGGTCTATCACTGCTAGGAACACAAGTGGAGATAAATAAATGGCTGCAGAGCTGTTTGTGGGGGTAACTAGGGCCCCCAGGAAATACATATCCCCTGGGTTCATAGAGTTATTCTCTGCCAGTGAGGTGATACCTCCCTCACCCACTTTGGTCTTTCCGAAATTGCTGCTGTCCAAGGCATTTAGAATTGCTCTGTCCAACTATTTCCCCCTGTTCCATTGTTCCTTATTGAAGTTATTGTTTGTTATTCTTGTGAAGTGCTTCATATAGTGCTGGAGTTCTCAACCTTTTTAAGCTGGGGGCTAGGTCACACTCCCTCAATCAGCTTCAGGAGCCAGATGGTCATTTTGCTCTTCCTCCACCACATGGCACGTCCTGGTGTGGTAAAGGTGGTGCAGGGCCACATGGAATGGAGCCGTGGGCTGCATCCGGCCCACGGGCCGCAGGTTGAGGATCCCTGATATAGTGAGTCAAGTCAAGGTATCTGGCTGAGAGATCCTTCAAAGAGGGAACAGGATTTGGGATTTCTCTGTACAAAGCTATCTCATACCATTGATCTATGCATCTATCTCAACTACCACTTTTCAGATTTTACTCCATACAGGAAGGTGTATGTTCTCTGCATCTGAAGAGCACATTTGGTGGAGTTCAGGAACATGGGTCAAAGGAGAGGAAGGATATGCAAATCACTTAGGTTTCTTTTCCGTACATCTCTCCTGAACATCTACTAAATTCATGAAGGGGCTCTAATAATCTGTAGAGGAGCAAAGAAAAGTGACTCAAGATGTTTATGACTTTTTCACAATCTTCCTGTGCTTTTTTAAAATCAGACATGCCCTTTTGCTCAATGTCAGAGGCACACAGCAGCTTCTGCTGCTGGCCCACCAGATGCAGCATCTTGAAGTCTTCGTCCACTTTTCAACTGCCTTTGCAAACTGTAATCGAAGGTACATAGAAGAAATAACCTACTCTCCTCCCGTTGAGCCCAAGAAACTTTTAGACCTTGTGGAGTAAGTAACAGACAAAATCCCTTTTCTTTTGTTGCCAATTTAAGAACTTCTTTATGAATGTTTTTGCCCACTGGAATCTGCTTTGTGCTAGTACGGTTGTATAATTCTAAAATGTAAAGGTGAAAGCATGCTTCAGTCACAGATCTTTCTGTCAGGTAAGGGTTCATTTTGTTATGATGGATATGGTTATTTAGTTCACGCTGGATTTATGCCAGCTGTGATATATACAGGCTTCTAATTTTTCCTAGAGGTCTCTAATGGCTTACAGGGTTCTTTGGAATCTGTTCATATGTCAGATTTTCTGGACTGACATTTTTGCTCCCACTTTCCTGTAACAAAATGGGTGGTAAGGTGGGAGAGAAGTACCAAAAAAAGAAGAAATAGGGATGCCATAATTCTACCACCACCCCAAACCAGGATTCCCTTGCTCGGAAGCCAGTCGTATCCAACTCTAGGGTTCAGTGCTCATCTCTGTTTCAAAACCGAAGAGCCAGCGCTGTCTGCTTTTGCAGATGTTTCTGTGGTCATGTGGCAGGCATGACTAGACACCGCAAACGCTAAGACCCTTCACCACCACCACCACCACATTGAGTTGGACTCACCTTCGAACCCCACACGGGAATCCTAGAGAGGAAAGGAAGTCTTTCTCATTTCCTATCCATAGTGTTCCCTTCATCTCTAGGAATGCTGACTATATGCATTTAACCCTTTGCAGTCTGAAGGACCACTCCATAGCTTTCTACATATTTTTCCGTTCCAGACTTTTTAGAGCTATCTCCCAAGGGATCCTCGTGTGGGGTTTGAAGGTGAGTCCAACTCAATGGGGGTGGTGGTAAAGGGTAGGCTAGGGGTGACCTCAGGGAGAGGAAGGGTCTTAGAGTTTGTGGTATCTAGTCATGCCTGCCACATGACCACGGAAACATTTGCAAAAGCAGACAGTGCTGGCTGCTACAGACGCTCCCTGCCTGCTGGCTCTTCAATAATAGAGGCAAGAAAAGGGTGCGCTTTCCCCCCTCTCTTTCTTCCTTGGCCACTAAGCTGCTGCTGCTGCTTCCACCTGCTGGTTTGTCAATAGAAGTGCAAGGAAAAGGGGTGATTTTTTTGTCTTAAAAAAAAAGCCGTGAATTTTCAGTGTTTTTTATTGACCCTGGCGGAACAGTTCCAATCTGTTAAATTCCCAGAAAACCGTGACGTATGGCATCCCTAAGAAGAAAGAAAACGAAATAACGCTTGGCCATTAAAAAAAAACCTTCACAGAAGTCTTTAATTGTCTTAAGTACTTTAGATAATTTTTCCTTACAGGTTATTAGGGATGAGCCTTTTGTTTCGACAAAAGACACAAAACAGAAAGATAATTTCAAATGTGTTTGTTTGTTTGTTTGATTTATATCGCACCCAGTTGGTGCAAACACCACACTAGGTGGCTCACACTAGTGTTATTTGTTTTAATCATTGTTGGTGGTATTACTGTGTGCTGAAATCCTGGTACCCTCCATCTTGGATCCTTTCCTTTCCCCCTATTTCTTGGGAAGAACACCCCCCCTTCTTTCTTTAGATTATTTTTGCTTCTGCCAGCCAGTTTCCTGTTGCAGTATCCTTCCTTGGGATTATTTTATTCACCTAAATTTTTTCTGTTAAAAGTGTATATTTGGGGGGCCTGGTTGATTATTTCTTTTTATATATCTGCAAACCCTTCTGGTCACATATACAGACATATAGCTTTCCTGCTGTACCCCTAGAAATATTGGCACAGTCATAATGAAAGTGTACCTGAATTTGCAAGGGAGCGTGCAAAAAAGTTCTGCATTAAATTTGACTGTTATCCTTGCTTTACATATTCTTCCACCTTCCTCCCTGCATTTTCTCTTTCTGCTTTTCATGATCACATTCCCATGTATGCTCTTAGGTGGATGGATGAGTCCTTGCTTCAAGAGATCACACCTAAATTGATCAGAGATTGGCCGAACACCTACACGTTCAGCAAAGCTTTGACGGAATACCTGGTTCAGCAAGAGAAGGGGAACTTAAACGTTGCAATCATTAGACCATCTATCGTGGGTGCCAGTTGGCATGAGCCTTTTCCCGTAAGCATGATTGCTTCTCCATTCTTGCTGAGTTCCCTGAAAATGCCACTGTAAGGATAACAAAGCCCATTATCCCACTACTATAGGACTCGTTCCACCTGACAGAGACTTGCACCCATTCAGAAAGCCAGCACAAATCCTTTTTACTGTTTCAGAATACATGTGGTTCTGCCTCAAGCTAGAAAAATCTATGATAGGTTTGAATCACTGACTGTTTATGCCTATATACCAGTTAGATCAGGTAGGAATAACAATGTAAATTAGCAAAATGTAGCATTGCCAATAAACAAATAAGGAAACTGGAAATCTTCCACCAGCTTATGCTCTATATAAGACGTACAATGTCTTCTGTTGCAATCAGGTTTATTTTGAAGGAAAAATAGATCAATGTTCAGGATCAGGTACAAAATTAGGAAAAAAAGGAACATTTTTATTTTTCCCTCTTCCTTGAATAAAATAAGAAAGGCATGTCTATGTATATTTCCTGACCTAGCCAACTAACCCATTTGATTACATCTTTCTACTGTTTACTCATAAGCAAGTATTAAGCATGCTCCTTTCTCTTCTCCTGATAAGCACATGCACTACATACTAATGGCATTTCTGCTTCTACATTCCAATATAACAAAACCCCTTTTCATCTTTCATTCCACCTCTTTCTATATGTTAACCAATAAGATTGCAGATTCAATCTTCATCATATCTACTTCCGTTCTCACAGTTTCAGCTTGTTTTGACTATCTTCAAAAACAAACAAATCATCACCTGGTTTTGAAGGCCATTTCCCCAGACTTTCTTCATCTATCTCTGGAAGCAAGGACCACTTTAACTCACTAAAAGCAAAGACTCCATTTTGATTCACTACAGCCATCAGTCGCAGTTGCTTTCCTCACAGCAATGCCTCCTTTGTCATGTTAGGGAATTTCATTTTCAATCCCTTGTGAAAATTGAAGCCTTCTAAGACAATTTAAAAGGAATTTCTGGTCATGATTTCAGCTGAATGTCAACAACGAAGAATCCGAATGAGGCTTCTTTCATGTCCCCAAGATCTTTTCCCACTGAAGTGATCTACTTGCAATGTTTTGCTTTCAAACTGCTAGGTTGGCAGGAGCTGGGACAAGCCATTCTCAACCCTTTAAAACAGGGGTTCTCAACCTATGCCCTGCGGGCCAGATCCAGCCCATGGCGCCAAATAATCTGGCCCACACCCTCGCTCCAACTGCCATCAGTGCCACCGGAATCAGCCGCAGACTCATTTACAGCTGTTGTAAATGCATTTACGACAGCCATGGACTCATTTATAGCGGTTGTAAATGCATTTATGACAGCCGTGGACTCATTTATGGCTGTTTGAAATGCATTTATGACAGCCGTGGACTAATTTACAACAGCCGTAAATGAGTCTGTGGCCAATTGTAGCAGTGGAAGTAGCAGCGACAGCAGCTGGAGCACCAGTCCGGCCTACCAACTATTTGAGGGAGTGTGACCCGGCCCCCAACTTGAAAAGGTTGAGAACCTCTGCTTTAAAAAATATTCCTTGCCAGACAGCAAATTAGTCTACACTAATACAGGTATATAAATTTGACAGAAATGAGACAATCATGGATAATTCAGATGTAGTCATTAGGAAGCTATAACTGGATGCATGATACAATACAATGAAGCAATGGGTACAAAATATCAATAATACAATAACATCTCACAATTACATCTTAGTAACACAATACCATCTCCATGCCAACACAGTATACAAAATATTACACAGAAAAAGCCAATAGAGTAGAATACCAGGAGAAAACAAAATAAAATGCATTGCAGAACCTCCAGCTTATCCACAACTCTATATAATAGAGCGGCTCTCCATTCCTTCCCCAGTCCCAAATACAGAGCAGAGCACCCTGGTGGCCTCCAGTGTTCTTCCCTACCCTCCGGTTGGGCAAAGCCAGGAGAGAGGCGATGGTGCTCACAGCTACGCTCACTTCCATCCCCATGCTGGTGGTGTAGGTGGTGGGGAGAAGCAGCAGGGGTCCTCCAGGTAGCCGTGGAGCCATCCACAGCTGCTCCCATTTCCCCACGGCCATCCAGGGCCAGGAGAGGGGGAAGTCCTGAATGGCGGCGTGGCTTCAGAAACCACGGTGGTCTTCTTGTAGCTGCAGAGCCAGCCACAGCTCCTTCCATTTCCCTGCGGCCATCCGGGTCCAGGAGGGGGGAAGTCCCAAGTGCGGAGCCTCGATGGTGGTGGCAGTAATGGCGGCAGTGGCAGGCAGGGTAAACCTTTTTTCTGTCATCTGGAGACTCTTGGGCAGCAAAAGTCTACACCAGGCTCCAGATACACAAGCCTAAAAGGGGCTTGTGCATTTCCTATGATAATATGTGCTGCACATCATCATCATCTTCTGTGTCTAGGGCAGACATGAAACTGCCAAAATGAAGGCACCTTTTTGATGAGTTCATTCTGCAGTTCCTTTCACCTGACCTAGTGTGAGAAAGATTAGCTGGCAACACAAGGGTACACCTGATTGTGGTTCAAAAATGCCACAATCTTTGAGGAGTCTCTATATGTGTACCCCTGCACATCATCTTAACAGCCCCATACAACTTTTTCCTTGTTTTTCTTGTCTTTTCTTTCAGGGTTGGATTGACAATACCAGTCACTTCACTGGTTTCCTGATAGCGGTATGTATAGTTAAAAGTAGGTTCTTAAGACTTAAGAGTAAGCAATACAGAGACACAACCTCAAAGCAAACTTATTGCTCCTGGCAGGATATTTAATGAGTGGTAGAGACTAACCCTTCTCCTTTTACTATCTAACTTTTTTATTTATTTGTATCATTCCTTGAATGTCAGAATGTTGAAAAAATTTGTGAAGACCTGAGAAAAAAGCAAAATAATTTGGAAGGGGGGTGGGGAGAGATAATCAGTGGTGGGCACAAAAAAAATTACTACCACACCGTGGGCGGGGCTAACTCTGTGTGTGGGGCCAAATATGTGGGTGGGGCCAAATCTGGGCATGTGACTTGCTGGGTTGGCCATGTGATCTAGTCATGCCTGCCACATGTCCATGAAAACCTCTGCAAACACAGACACTGGCTCTTTGGCTGTAAATGGAGATGAGCACTGCACCCTAGAGTCGGATACAACTGGCTTTTGAGCAAGGGAGACTTTTACCTTTACTAACCACAGCAAATTTGAATACCAAACAGGGATCTTCTGTTATTAGGTAAAGGTTGCCCTTGCTCGAAAGCCAGTTGTATCCGACTCCACAGTTCAGTACTCATTCCTGTTGATAGCCAAAGAGCCAGTGGACTTGATCCACAAAAGCTCACATTAAAATACAGCAGTTAGTACATTGTCTTTTTCTTTTGTTTACTCTCTGTTATGCTTGCACAGAATAAAACTTTTTAAATGGTAGCATGTGTTTCAAACATATTAGAGTAAACAAAACAAAACAACCCCACACACACACACACACACACAGAGTGCAAAGTAAACAAAACGACATAACTAGAAAGGGCAGGCGGCGTCTCCACCACTCGGGTGAGTGCCAGTGAGTGGGAGCGGTGGGGGGCAGGCCGTTGGACGTGGCATGGTTCACCTGCTGCTCCCGGGTGCTGCTTTCTCTGTCACTGCTGTGGCCACAGAGAAAGCAGCGCCTGGAAGCAGTGGGAGCACCGCACCATGTCCAATGGCCTGGCCCCCACCGCTCCCGTTCCCCAGTGCTCGCCCGGGTGTCGGAGGAGGTGGAGGAAGACAACAAAGGACAGATAAGGTGTGGGGGGGGGGGCAGGGAAAAGAGCTAACCCAGAGGGTTAGCTACCACCGCCTGAAACACCCAAATGGCCTGCTGGGGTCTGAGTAAAAATCCCCTGCCCTAAACCTTCCCACCCTGTCCTTACCTACATCTGCCCACAAAGCTCCAGATCCACCTCCTCTCTCTCACTCCAAAGGAGTGCAGACCTCACACTCGCCCCCTGTGTTGTGTGGCGATGGGATCGACCCTGGCCACGCAGGCCCCTCCATGGAGGCTATGCGAGGCAGGGGCTGGCCGGTGACCAACACTACCCTGGTAACATTGGCCCCACCAAGAAGGCTACGTGAGGACGGGTATTTTGTGACCTGCTTTCCCCCCATTCTTTCCTCCACCCTCCCCCTGCCATTGCTGTCAGCCAGGCCAAAAAGCAGCTGGCCCTGCACCTGCTTCCTGAGCTATGAGGCTCTTGTGTCTCATCTAGACTGCTGCTGTCTCATCAGTAGCACATGTGCCATTGTTTGGAAAGAACTATGGCTTTAAAACAGGGATCCTCAACCTATGGCCTGTGGGTCGGATCTGGTCCATGGCACCATTCCATCCAACCCTCACCGTTGCTCCAGCCGTTTCTTCGACTTCCGCCACTGCCACCTCAAGCCTTGTTCTCTCCACTTGGCTTGGTGTGTTCCTAACAGCACTCCATATCAGGATGGATGTTGTAAGAAGGCGAACAACATACACCCTGCTATGGAGCACCATTAGGGACATGCCAAGCCAAGCGGAGGGAACAAGCATTGATGAGGTGGCAGTGGAAGCAGAAGCAGCAGACACACGTGGCCACCTGCGTCTTTCCCAGGAGCCGCTCTGGCTGAGTGCAGGCAAGTAGGACAGCCAGGACCCCTCCTTCTCCCAGGTCATGCAGCTCTTCCAGGGAAGTGGTATGTGAGGTTTTCTAGCTCGGAGTGGTCCTGATGGTGGGGGAGTGGTGCGGGTTCGGGGGGTCTCACTGGCAATAGTGGGACCACCCCAAGCCCCAACCATTCCCCCCGCTACAACTGCTGCCAAAGGCAATGGGACCACTAGTCAGGCCCTCATCTTAAAAAGGTTGAGGACACCTGCTCTAAAACAACAACAAGACTGGATAGATGCTCTGACTAGATCCTATTCAAAAAGAAAAGGGAAGTACTGTATTGCATGGTAGATGCTCACAAAACACTTGGATTTCTATAGATTTACCCAATACTGGATTTCATGTTTGGCATGCCCTGGGCTCTTTTTGAGCAATTTTGAGGTTTGCAGGACAGGAGTGGTGGTGGAAGAAAGGAACATTTTCTGAAGGGAAGGATAGTTATGGTTTCCTTTCTTCCCTCACTTTTTTACAATTACAAAAAGAAAGAAAGAAAGACCACCTCATCATTTCCAAATAAGGCTATATCATCCCAAATAAGAGTCCAGCTCTTTGGTGTATGAAACCAAGACACAGGACACAGCCTCGGGCTGGGTTAACTCAGGTTTATTGCATGGTGGTCAGAGGGAACATGGGGTAATGGCGGATCGATAGCTCTTTATATACAGTAGTAATACATTTGAACGTGGTTGCACGGTAGCCCATTGGCTACTGTCTGCGTGACGTCATTGCTGGTCACGCCCTTCTTGTCCAGGTGTAGGTGGTGGCGGGAAAACTTCCCGCGCTGTTGCCTTTGATGAGTTTGGACCAAGAGAGCTTGGACGCTCGCTGCTGCCAGCTGGTGGTCATTAGCTCGCGTCCTATTACAGGGTTCATATGATACAGCTGAAGGTTACATTGTTGCTATAGGCAAGGTTACATTGGTTCAGATACATTGTAATCCATGTGGAAGATAAAACCATTAGAACACAACACCCCTCCCCCCTAGGATGAGACAAAGTCTCAAGCCCACACTTAAACACACTCCCCCCCCTAGGAGACAAAGTCTCTCAGCCAAGATGGCTTATTTCGAACACGTTGGGGTCTCGATGCAGGCTGCCTTTCCCCGGGTTTGCTACCTTTTCTTTGTTCCCTGGTTTCCTGTCCTGTAATTGGAGAGGGAGACTCGTTAGTGACTTGCCGCGGCTCCGCGGCGTTGTTTGGAGGTGTGCTCTTTCTTAGGGAAGAACCGGGGGCACTGGGGGCTAACGAAAAACCCCTCTTCTCGCTTGGATGGGTGGGGGAACACTCCTGAAAACCCCCCCGGCTCGCAAAATCAAAATCAAAATTACATTCGGGGGCAGCGGTCGCGAACTCCTCTCCCCCTTCCCCGGCCTCTGGTAGAACTGGCGTATCAAAAGGGTATGAGTCGGGGCCGCTGCTTCTGCCTTCCCCCCTTGCTTGGGACTGTTGTCCGCTGCTGTCTCCCCCTTGGGCTAAACGGGTGGGGGAGAACCCTAACGCTGAATCTTGTTGCTGCGCCCCACTGACTTGCCCACTCACTCGGTGCCTCAGTTGGTCTGCGTGCCTCCTCCAGAGGAGGCCGGTGTTAGTCTCGACCCGGTACGACACTGGCCCCGTTTGTTCTACAACCGTCCCTGGTACCCAGGCTGGCCCTGCGCTGGCATAGTTCCTGCAGTGAACAGGGTCGCCGGCGGCGAAACCTTTCGAGACTGCCAACCCTATGTTTTTCCCTTTATCCTCGACTCTCGTCGGGTCTAGCCTGGACAGGATCGTGGTCAGTTTTCGCCGCATCAAGAGCTCTGCCGGCGAGTAACCTGACGCCAAGGGGGTCACCCTATACGCTAATAAGAACTGACATACTTGGTGATTTAGGTCCCCCGGGCCCATGCGCCGCAGCGCATCCTTTGTTGTACGCACCAGCTGTTCCACTTGGCCATTCGTGGCCGGGTGAAACGGCGCGGATGTGACATGCCGAATGGCGTTTGCCTCCATAAATGCCCCGAACTCCGCGGAGGTGAAACAACTAGCGTTATCGCTGACTAAAGTGTCGGGTAAACCGAACGTGGAAAAGACTCTCCTCAGTTGGCTAATTGTAGTGGCGGAGGACGTGCTCTTTACTGGGATAACCTCCAGCCACTTGGAGAACGCATCCACCACCAGGAGAAACATGGTTCCTCGGAATGGGCCAGCGAAATCTACGTGCACTCTGGACCATGGCCCCCTTGCTGTGTCCCATTCCCTATGCGGGAGACGGGCCGCCTCTGGTCGGGATCCCTGGCATGCCTCACAAGTGCCGACCATGTGCTCAATGTCTGTGTCTAGCTGTGGCCACCAAAAATAACTCCGGGCCAGCGCCTTTGAACGAACGATGCCCGGGTGGCTGACGTGCAGCAGTTCGAGCACCCTCGGACGCAGGGACGTAGGGACCACCACCCGTTGGCCCCACAACAGGCACCCCCTTTCTAGGGACAACTCTAGCTTTTTCCGAAAAAATGGGTCGAATTCTGTGCTTGGGGACGATGCCGGCCACCCCTTCTGTACCCATGAACTAACTTTCTCCAGCGTTCTGTCCTTGCCTGTCGCCCTAGCAATGTCGGCTGGTACTATTGGGGGTGCGTCTAAGACCTCAATTAACAACACCTGGCGGTCTCTTTCTACTCTCGCCTTTTGGTCGTCCGACAAGGGCAAAGGAGATCTCGAAAGTGCATCAGCATGGCTGATCTCCTTTCCGGGCCGGTACTCCAACTCGTGTTGGTATGCGTTGAGAAAAATAGCCCATCGCAGCATCCTCGGGGACAGGATCTGCGGCGTGGGCTTGCTTGCCGTGAAAATCCCCAACAGGGGCTTGTGATCAGTCACGATTTTGAACGGGCGGCCATACAAAAAATCGTGAAATTTTTTGGTTCCGGCTACTATTGCTAATGCCTCCCTGTCGGTTTGTGCGTAATTGCGCTCCGCTTGGGACAGGGACCTTGAATAAAACGCTACCGGGGCCTCCCTTCCGTCATCCAACACGTGGCAAAGCACCGCCCCCACCCCCACCGGGGATGCATCACAGACTAAGACCACTGGCCGTTTGGGGTCGAAATGCGTCAGGATTGCCTCAGATGTTAAGAGTTGCTTTAGTTCTTTGAACGCCCTCTCGTGCTCGTCACCCCACATCCATGTCTCCTCCTTTTTAAGTAACCGATGAAGCGGTTCGGCCACGGACGCCTTCCGTGGGAGGAATGTATGGTAAAAATTGAGGAGCCCCAGGAATGACTGTAGCTCGGTTTTGGATGTGGGGCGAGGGGCCTTCTTTATGGCTGCTACTTTGGATTTAGACGGCTTAATACCCTCGGGTGTGATCCGGAACCCTAAAAACTCGACCTCAGTTTCGAAAAAAACACATTTGTCCTTCCTCAGTCTCAGCCCCGCTTTCTCGAAAACAGTTAGTACTTTATCCAGTCTCTTTGCCAGTTCGGCCTCACTCCCCCCTGTTATCAACACGTCATCAAAATAAGGCAACACCCCCTCCAGCCCCTTCAGGAGGCGTTCCACAAGCGACTGAAAAAGGCCGGGTGCCGAGTTCACGCCGAACTGTAAACGCGACACCTGGAACGCCCCTTTGTGTGTAACTATCGTTTGTGCCGCAGCCGTGGCGGGAGTTACGGGGAGTTGCTGATAGGCTTGTGCCAAATCGAGTTTAGCGAAACACTTTCCCCCATTCAGCCTGGCCAAAAGGTGGCTGACCACCGGCACCGGGTATGCATTAGGGCGGATCGCCTTGTTAATTGTACACTTATAATCAGCGCAAATGCGCACCTCCCCGTTGGCCTTCAGAGCTGTTACAATTGGAGTTTCCCACTCCGCGGAATCAACAGGAATAAGAATCCCCTGGCCCACCAGTTTGTCCAGTTCCGCCTCTATTTTGTCCTTGAGTGCGAACGGCACCCTGCGCGGTTTGAGTCTTATCGGGCGGACCTCCGGGTCTAGGTCGAAGGCTACAGGGGGTCCCTTGAACTTTCCAAGTCCTTTTTCAAAGACGGCGGGATGCGCATCGCAAACCGCTTGTATTGGGTCCACTCCCACTGTATGCACTCCCCCTATGAACAAGCCTAAGGGCTGAAACCACTGCGTCCCTAGGAGGCTACAACTTCCCCCCTTAAGGACAACTAGGGGCAGTTCCGCAGAATGTCTCTTAAAGCTGACCCGAAACTTTCCGACCCCCAACACCGGAATGCTGTTTCCCTGTACATCTCGTAGCGTGGACCTCAACGTTTTAAGTTTGGGCCGCACGTGGGGGTCGATTTTCAAGAACTCTTTCTGGGGAATTATAGAATAGGAGGACCCCGAGTCAATTTCCATCCTAATAGGGGCCCCTTGTACTAGTACCTCAACGAAGTAATGGGACTGTCCCGCGGACACGCTGAACACTGGGGCGTCGTCCTCGCTGTCGTCCGAGACGCGGCCCACGCCGTCCTGCTTCCTCGTGGTCTGGGCGCCATCTTTGGACCTCGCTGGACGGTCCGGTCTGGTCGAACGGTCTTGTGACTGCCTCCGGCCCTCCTTCCGTTTTCTGCATGCCCTGGCGATGTGCCCCCGACGGCCGCAGGTGTAACACTCGGCCTTTCTGAATGGGCACCTCGCGCGCTCATGGGCCGCTCCGCAACCATCGCAGCGGCGCCCACCTTTTCGGACCTTCTGGACCTCCTCGCCGTCGCTGCCTTCCGTGGACGACTTTGAGGCCCGTCGAGTTGCGTGCACCGACTGTCCGGACTTCCCGTGCACCGAATTTTCCGCCTTGCCGGCTCTAGGACGCCACTCACGCCACTGGTGCATCTCGTCCACTCCAGCATTCGTAGACTCCGCGGCTTCCGCGGCCTCTACGACCTCTGCCAGCGTGGGTGGCGGCTCCTTGTTCATCAAGCTGCGCTGCACCTCCTTGTCCTTCAGGCCACACAGCACGCCGTCCCTGAGGGCCATCTCTAGGTTGTCCCATCTACAGGGGCCGGCGGCTATCCTCATGGCGGTCACGAATGCCTCAACCGACTCGTCCGGCGCTTGGACTCGCCTCCAAAACGCGCTCCGAGCGGGAAACATTGCCCTCGAGGGTCGGAAACGCTCTCGCAGCAGCTTCATGATGTCGTCTGCCTTAAATTCGCTCACCTTCTTCGGAGCGATGATGCCCACCAGCGTCCGCTTGGTTTCTAACCCAAGCATTCTGGTGAGGATGGCCCTCTTCCTCTCCTCGTCGTCTTCTTTGACTTTGAGTTCCACCAGTGCCGCCTGGAAGTCCATCTCAAACAGCTCCCAGTCTTGCGGTTTGGTGATGTTGAACCCGCTCTGTGCCCTGACTGTTCCTTGGGGATCCATAATCCCACCTTCGTCGCCAATTTGGTGTATGAAACCAAGACACAGGACACAGCCTCGGGCTGGGTTAACTCAGGTTTATTGCATGGTGGTCAGAGGGAACATGGGGTAATGGCGGATCGATAGCTCTTTATATACAGTAGTAATACATTTGAACGTGGTTGCACGGTAGCCCATTGGCTACTGTCTGCGTGACGTCATTGCTGGTCACGCCCTTCTTGTCCAGGTGTAGGTGGTGGCGGGAAAACTTCCCGCGCTGTTGCCTTTGATGAGTTTGGACCAAGAGAGCTTGGACGCTCGCTGCTGCCAGCTGGTGGTCATTAGCTCGCGTCCTATTACAGGGTTCATATGATACAGCTGAAGGTTACATTGTTGCTATAGGCAAGGTTACATTGGTTCAGATACATTGTAATCCATGTGGAAGATAAAACCATTAGAACACAACAAGCTCAAAATAGGATTATGTCCTGCCCTGAGACAACTATCGCATAGCAGGTACTAGAAACAGTGAAAAGTCTTCTGCCATCTTTGTTTCCAGCTAAAAGAAGTCCAGGAAAGCCCTCCTGTGGTCTAGGATTTAAGGATTTTAATCCCTTGGCACAGTAGAGTAGAGAATGAGCAGGCAAGAGTAAATGTATCCCGCCATTTATGTAGTACAGAAAATTGTTGGCTTCTGCCTTCTTCAGGTATACTTGGCAGTGGGAAGAAGATTGTTCTTTCAAATGTTCTTACAGAAGTTTTAATCAAATGGATTGATTCAGGAAAGCAAAAGGTAATTCATCTGTTAGTACAACGTAACAATCAAGCCTTCATTAGAAGGTGAAGCTGGTTTTGTATTTTGTACAATTTATGTACAAATTCAGTTGTATTTTTATTGGGCAATTAAACTCTACCTCTGAATGTGCTATCTTTTTTTTTTTTCAACAGGCTGGAAAAGGGATTTTACGGACAGTAAAATGCAACATAGAGGCAGTAGCAGATATCGTCCCTGTAGATGTGGTTATCAATTTAAGCCTTGCTATTGGCTGGTACACTGCAGTCCACAGGTATGGCTGCCTTCTGCTTTCTGTGCTTGCTTATCAAGACAAACCTTGCTCAATTGGGACAATTTTTCTTCAGGAAACCTATTTTTTAAAGCCAGATGGGCAAAAGCTGAAACTATTGCAACATGTCCCAGGATGGATGTAAATGTTTCCCAAATTTTGATTGCTATCCTTTCTAAAATCCACTTGGTGGCATTCTTTCTGGTTTCACCAAAGGAGGTTTTCTGTGACTCAGAACTGCCTTCCCTCAGTGGAGGCCTCCCTCCACTCTTTCTGCATGGGTCTGGATGTGCTCTCAGCTTGGAAGGAAGAAAGCCCAGAGCCATGACTCATGAAGAAATGCAGTGGGCAGGCATTTATGGAGTAGCTACACCCAGTAGAGGCGGATTGAAGAGCAGCAAGATCAGAACAGTGAATCACACAGGGCAGATATCCTTCTCTGTGGATACATTTTACTCTAATCTGTGTTGTTAGCTGTCACTCGGCACAAAGCAGATTACGCAAGGAGGCAAGGACGCAAAGGGTACATGCTTGTAATATTATTACTGCTTGATTATTAGCTCTGTGATCACTGAAGAAAGGGTTAACACCCAGAAAAGCTTGTCACTATCTGGAAAAGGCTTTGGATCTTGTTATTAGTACTTGTATATAAAGAATATATTTTTGGTGTTCAGGGAAGCAAGACGATAGAAGCAGCCATATTCTGGCTAACACAACTTTATTGCATGAAGTACAGTTTGAACACACTGAAATGGTGACAATACAACTCCTTTTATACAGTCACTATACATTTGAATGTACACGGTAGCCTATTGGCTACTGTCGGCGTGACGTCATCCGGAGTCCTGCCCTCCTTGTCCAGGTGTATCCGTGGCAGGAAGGCTTCCCGCGGCTGGGCATGATTGGGGAATTTGTACCATGTGAGCTGAATGCTCGCTTCTCTCATCTCTGGTAGCAAGCTCGCATTTCAATAGCAGCTGAATACAATGTGTTCTTTACAATTGGCTTGAGTATACATTTCCTGTAGAACCGGTTACATTTACTTAAAGGCATAACGTAGCAGTTACATTCCATACTATTCCATACACAACACCCCTCCCCCCTAGGATGGGACAAAGTCCCTCAACCAATGTGGTTTCCCGCATGTGCGTTTGGGGCGTGCGGTTGCTGTGCTTGGTTCAGGGGCCCTCGCGCTTCTCTCAGATGGGTGGGAGACCACTCCAGAAAAAAAAACCCGGTTCCAAAAATCAAAATCAAACTCCTCCTTCCCGTCAAACTCGTTCCTCTCTTCCAAAGTATCCCTGGTGTCAAGGGGATATGGATTCGTATCAACCCCCTCCCCCCTAGGTGAGGATCGACGATCCGCATTTGTACCCGAGGGGTACCCTGTGTCTCCCCCTTGGGATAAGCGGGTGGGGGAGGACCCTAACGCTGAATCCTGAGGCTGCATGTCTGTGTCCTGCCTATCGGTAACCCTACGCCTGAGTTGATTGGCGTGCCTTCTCCAGAGTAGACCTGTGCTGGTCTCTACACAGTACGAAACTGGCCCCGTTTGCTCAATGACTACTCCCGGGACCCAGGCCGGCCCTGCGCCACGTAATTCCTGCAATATACAGGCTCTCCTATTCCGAAACTTTTGGGTGTTTCCTATTTCTATGTTCCGCCCTTTATCCTCCACCCTTGTAGGATCCAACCTAGTTAGAAGCGTTACAGGTTTTCTGCGCATGAGGAGCTCTGCAGGTGAGAGCCCTGACGCGAGTGGCGTCACCCTATAGCACAGCAGGAACTGGCACAGTTGCAGGTTCAGATCCCAGGGGCCCATGCGCCACAATCCCTCTTTTGTAGTTCACACCTGGCATTCTACCTGGCCATTTGTTGCGGGGTGGAAAGGGGCAGAGGTGATATGCCGAATGGTGTTTTTCTCAATGAATGCCTGAAATTCCGCAGACGTGAAGGTACTGGTGTTGTCGCTCACAAGCACGTCTGGTATCCCAAAACAACTAAACACCCTGCACAATTGCTTTACGGTTGCGGCTGACGAGGTGCTGGAGATCGGAATCACCTCCAACCACTTGGAGTAAGCATCTACTATTAGCAGGAAAAGGGTCCCCCTGAAGAGACCCGCGAAATCTACATGCACCCGAGGCCATGTCCAATTCTCTATGGGAAAGTCGGGACTCTTTAGGTCGAGAACTTTGGCAATTCTCGCACTTGTCGACCATGTGCTCTATGTCAGCATCCATTTGGGGCCACCAGAAGTAGCTTCTGGCCAGAGCTTTAGAGTGTACGATCCCAGGGTGGCTGACGTGCAGAAGCTTGAGCACTCTCGACCTCAATGACTCGGGAATGACCACCCACTGGCCCCATAGGATGCAGCCCCTTTCTGTGGAAAGCTCATCCCTTTTTCTAACATAAGCCGTGAATTCCTCCCCAGGGGAAGTCATTGGCCACCCTTTCTGAACCCAGGAGCTCACTAGGGAAAGGGTCTTGTCCTTCACCATGGCCTTGGCGAGGTCTGCGGGAACTATCGGGGGTGAGTCAAGGGCTTCGATCAGAAGCACTTGATGATCTCACTCCACCTCACACAGGGTCTCCTAACTGTGGCAGGGGCGACCTGGAAAGAGCATCTGCATGGCTAATGTCTTTCCCTGGGCGGTGGACCAGCGTGTGATGGTATGCATTGAGAAAGATGGCCCATCGGAGCATTCTGGGGGACAGAATCTGTGGCGTGGGCTTGCCTGTGGTGAAAATGCCTAGTAGGGGTTTGTGGTCAGTCAACGGTGAACGGTCGACCATACAGGAAGTCGTGGAACTTCTTTGTACCAGCGACTATAGCGAAAGCCTCCCTATCCATTTACACCTAGTTGCGCTCTGCCTTTGAAAGCGATCTGGAGTAGAATGCAACTGGGGCTTCCCACCCATTGTCTAACACGTGGCACAGCACTGCCCCCACCCCTACCAGTGAGGCGTTGCAGACTAGAACTATGGGCTTTCTGGGGTCAAAGTGGGTCAGGACCACTTCTGAGGATAGAAGTCGCTTTAATTCCTTAAACACCTTTTCCTGACTGTCTCCCTACCACCAAACCGCATCCTTCTTAAGTAACTTATGCAGTGGCTCCGCAATAGACGCCTTCCTTGGCAAGAAGGAATGGTAGAAATTCAGGAGCCCAAGAAATGACTGCAACTCTGGTTTCGCGGTGGGGCGAGGGGCATTTTGGATAGCCGCAACCTTCGATTCGGAGGGCTTTACTCCATTGGGGGTTATTTTAAACCCAAGGAACTCAACCTCCCTCACTAGAAACACACACTTGTCCTTTTTTAAGCTCAACCCCGCTTTTTCGAAAGTCAACAGAACTTTGCCTAGCCTCTTAGCCAGTTCTGACACACTCCCCGCTGTTATCAGTACGTCATCAAAATATGGGAAAACCCCGGGGAGCCCCTTTAGCAAACGTTCCACGAGGAACTGGAAAATCCCAGGGGCTGAATTTACACCGAACTGCAGGCGCATGACCTTAAAAGCCCCTTTGTGGGTAACAATTGTCTGCGCAACGGCGGCTCCTGGAGTTACAGTCAGCTGTTGGTACATCTGCGCCAAATCCAATTTAGCGAAAAACTTTTCCCCGTGCAACGTGGCTA
This sequence comes from Bradypodion ventrale, assembly GCA_035047345.1. Taxonomy (NCBI): domain Eukaryota; kingdom Metazoa; phylum Chordata; class Lepidosauria; order Squamata; family Chamaeleonidae; genus Bradypodion; species Bradypodion ventrale. Next base: position 177,485,338 of record JAWDJE010000005.1, read on the forward strand.
ATAGGTGGCTAACAACCGGCACCGGGTATGCAGATTGCCTTATTTATCGTACATTTATAGTCTGCACAAATCCTAACCTCCCTGTTATGTTTCAAAGCAGTCACAATAGGAGTTTCCCACTCCACAGAGTCCACTGGAACCAAAATCCTCTGGCCCACCAGTTTGTCCAGTTCCGCCTCTGTTTTGTCCTTGAGGGCGAATGGGACCCTCCTTGGCTTGAGCCGAATGGGCCGGATTTCCGGGTCCAGATCAAATGAAACTGGGGGCCCCTTGAATTTCCTGAGCCCCTTCTCGAATACCACCGGGTGTGCATTGCAAATGTCCTGGATGGGTTCAGACCCGACGGCATGGATACCCTCTATTGAAATTCCCAGGGGCTTGAACCACTGAGTTCCCAGGAGACAGCAACCCCCCTCTTTCAGGACTACTAAGGGCAGTTTCTCCCTATGGTGTTTAAATTGTACCTTGAATTCCCCCACCCCCAACACTGGGATTCCGAACCCTTGAACGTCCCGCAAATGAGTCTTTAAGGCCTTGAGTTTGGGTCGCTCATTGGGGGGAATACGCAGGAACTCCCACTGGGATATAACAGAGTAGGAAGACCCAGAGTCTATTTCCATCCTAACTGGGACCCCTTGCAACAGTACCTCAACAAAAAACCAGGGGTGCCCCAAGAACACGCTGTGAACAGCCGCACTGCTGTCGCCGCAAACCCGCTGGTACACGCGACGCACTTCTGCGTCACCGTCATCGGAAACTTGGCCGACGCCATCTGGTCTCTTCGGGGGGTGTTCCTCTGGGCCCTTGTACTCGCCTCGCCATCGTCTGCATACTTTGGTGATGTGGCCCCTCCGTCCGCAGTTGTGGCACTCGGCTTTCCGGAACGGGCATTTGCTTCGGCCGTGGGACGGCCCGCAGCCATTGCAACGGCAACTTTCCTTGCCATGCTTCTCAGTCGCCACCTTCCACACCTTTCGGATGCCCTCATCCTCGCTGGCCTCTGAGGAGGAGGAGGGGGTGATGCTGGGGGTTGATGGTCCCGCCAGCCCGCTTGTACTGGAGTCGATGCCCCGTCGGTTTGTGGGGCCCTTGCCTTGAACAGCTTGACTCCGGCCCTCATGGCTTCAGCCGCCGGTGCTTCCTTTAGGACCTCTTGGAATGTCAGGTCATGGCCACGGGTTATCAGCTTTCCTTGGGTCTCCTCGTCCCACAGACCGCAGAGCAAACGGTCCCTGCCCACTCACATGTGGTTGTCGCAACGCAGAGGGCCACTGCAAAATCGGCCACAGACTCACCCAGGCGCTGGTCCCATCTCCCGAAGGCAGCTCTGGCCGTGAAAATGGACACGGTCGGCTGGAAGTGCCCCCACAGTGCTGCTAGGAGGTGTTTGACCGGGACCTCTTCCACCTTCCTCGGTGCCACCAGGTTGACCAGGAGCTTCACGGCATGGTACCCCAACATCGGGATGAGCTGGGCGTGCTTTTTTCCCTCGTCGGTGATTTCGGCTATCGCCAGTGTGCTGCGGAAATGCACATTTCGAACCATTCCCATTGGTCCGGCTGGTTTATGTCGAAGATTGGTTGCGTCTTGTTCCCGTGGGAAGCCATATACCATCCTCGTCACCAATTTGGTGTTCAGGGAAGCAAGATGATAGAAGCAGCCGTATTCTGGCTAACACAACTTTATTGCATGAAGTACAGTTTGAACACACTGAAATGGTGGCAATACAACTCCTTTTATACAGTCACTATACATTTGAATATGGGTACACGGTAGCCTATTGGCAACTGTCGGCGTGACGTCATCCGGAGTCCCGCCCACCTTGTCCAGGTGTATCCGTGGCAGGAAGGCTTCCCGCGGCTGGGCATGATTGGGGAATTTGTACCATGTGAGTTGAATGCTCGCTGCTCCCATCTCTGGTAGCAAGCTCGCATTTCAATAGCAGCTGAATTCAATGTGTTCTTTACAATTGGCTTGAGTATACATTTCCTGTAGAACCGGTTACATTTACTTAAAGGCATAATGTAGCAGTTACATTCCATACTATTCCATACACAACAATATTGCAATCAAATTAATCAAGCCTGGGACTCAGTATTTCATCTACTAAACACAGACATTGTTTATTGCACTGTTGCATTCCTGCCTACGCAAGCGGATTTATTTTCTTCTCCCCAGGACGTTCTCTGCTTTGCCCAGTTTTTTTTTGTTAACTGTCACTCAAACAGGTAAAGCTGGTCACCACAATGTCTTGCTGCTCCCTTAGATGTCCCAGATGCCTCAAAATTCAAAGTACAAAAAGTTTACAAACTGTACATTACTGGATAGCCTCTATTTTAAAATTTCTAACTAGGAAAGGCAATTAGATGACTTCCTGAATGTGAATTGGATCTTATGACTGCCTTCCCTCAGTGGAGGCCTCCCTCCACTCTTTCTGCATGGGTCTGGATGTGCTCTCATCTTGGAAGGAAGCAAGCCCAGAGCCATGACTCATGAAGAAATGCTGCCTGGCCAGATTATCCTCCTTTGGTAATAAAGTAGACCAGCGACTTAATGTCGATTGTCAGCCAACGATTAACTAACCTGACCACCTTGAATTCCACAGCAAAGGGTGCTTGTCCCGAAGTGGATTGAATCCCACTTAAATGCACCTTGATGAAGGGCAGCAGTTTCATAAATATTGGCCTGGGACTGATGAGGACTTTTTGTGCCAAAAGGGCTCAGGACCAGAAAGTAACTCATGGACCTGGATCAGCAGTACAGGTGTCACACTGCAATGCAGAAGGCAAATGGAAGGCCACTGCATTTTATTGTTCCCAGGACAATCTTCATGGCTGATTGCCATGATGATGGCCAATATTCGGACTCAGATACGCCAGAAGACTCTAAATGTAAGAGGAAAATAATCCCAGAGCAGTCATTCTGTTGGGTGATTATGAGCAAAGAAGTCTCTGTTTTATACAATCTGATCTGTAGGATTAGTTGATGGTTCTGTCATGTGGTGAAATTGTTCTCTATGGCCACTAGATGGTGGAAAGAAGCTTTTTCATTAAACAGCAATAGCTATGGCTGGTATCCTGTTGCTTTGTATAGCAAGTCACAACTTGAGTAGGCCCACTGAAACAATAAAATTTACAAAGAAGTTCACTAACCAACACACACCAAGTTCCTCTTAGTACAGATAAACACTAGTATCACACTAGTTCAAATAAACACCTTGAGAAAGTTTAGGAACAGGTCGGGACAATTATTTCACTATGGCCTTAGCACATTTTCCTATCTCTTCTCTGTTCAGTGGGTCAGTATAACTTTCCATGTTCAAAATTATCTGTCTCTGGACAGATGTGAACAGTTCAAATTTATGGGTTTTTTAAAACTTCTAATGACCCACAACTAGACTTTAGTTAGACAATAAGCAACGTAGCCCTTCCCTTGCCACCAGTCCCGTGGTGCAGTGCTAACAGTTAGCATCTCTGTGTCCAATAATCCTCAACATATACTTTATACCACTGGCTGATAATTGTGAGGTAAGGAACAGTTGCGTAGAACACTGTTAATTTTGATCTCAAGTAAGAGTATGTCTTGACTGTTGAGTAAAGTGGATTTCAGATTGAAGTTTTGTGGAATTGATGTAAGGTCACATACTATTTGAGTTAGTGTGTATTTACATTGTTAAACCTTGTCCAATCAGGTTTTTTCCTTTCGGGCTAACCCTGGTTTCTTAATCATTTCTTTTAAAACCAAGATGGCAATTATGTTTTGTGTGTTGCATTATTCCTTCTGGTTTAAAATTATCATCCTAGTGCTATAGTGTTATAAAAGTATAATAATTAGTGAACAGGAAAGATCTGCTTGGAGCATTCAGATCTGGTGTCAAATGGCTATAATTGTAACAGATTGAAGCAAATTTTTAAAGTACTGTATTTTCTGGCGAAAAATCTGTGCCAAAGTCGGGGGTTGTCTTATAGGACAGGTACTTAACTGCAGCTGACAAGTATATTCCAAACTCTATATTTTAACTGGAAAAGTTGGGGGTCGTCTTATACGCCCAGTCATCTTATATGCCGGAAAATATGGTACTTTAGGATGCAGGGAATATGTTATTTTATGGGAGAACTTCGAGAGACACAATATACACCAACATATGTACCTACAGACTCTCTTATTTGAAGAATAATACAGGGATTTGGGACTTGATGCAAAATGAATGACACCCCTCCCCAGTGGGTGGTTGAAATTTACCCATATTTCATCAAGATAATGCACGCTTCAGTTGTGTGTCATGTATTGTTTGATCTTTGAATCAATTTTAAATCTAAGAAAATCTACTTAATGTAGAATTTTTTTATTTGTTTTACTAATGTAGACAGGTCCTAAGTGTCTCAGGCATTAACAAACAGGAGAACATGCAAAATGTTTGGCTGCCATTTTGGTGCTGGTCACTAATGCAGTTTATCAAGTGAAATATGTAAACGAATCTAATAATTTAGAGATGTTCACTAAAATACATAAAGGCTAAAGATCATCATATTTACAATCAGATCCTACTCACTCTCAACCTAAAACAGTGATGGCTAACCTTGGCACTCCAAATGTTCTTGGACTTCAGTTCCCAGAAGCCCTGATCAGCAGGAGTGCTGACTTGGGCTTCTGGGAATTGAAGTCCAAGAACACCTGGAGTGCTAAGGTTAGCCATCACTGACCTAAACAGAAATATGCATAGCCAAAATCAGATTAACAAGAACCTGTGAGCTACCTCAGAGAGAGAACTTTCTCTGCCATAGCTTCCTCCCTGTGCAATGGGCTGGAATTACAGCTTCTTCATCATTGATGGCTGTTTAAGAGAGGGCTCACTTGCATGGCGTTAACTTGAATCAAACCATTGACCTTCCTTTCCATTTCAAGGTTATGTTGCCTCACTTAGGAGCTGCTGATGTTTTTCGCAGGCCAAGTCATTCCAGCTCTGTTATCCCTGTCTGTTCCTTTGTCTCAAACAAGCCTAGTTTATTTATTTTTCATTTATTGTTATATTTATATACCACCTTCCTCACCCTAAGGGGTGACCCAAGGCGGTTTACAAGTAATAAGATATTACTAGAGGGGGGGGAGATGTCAAAGCCGTCCCCTCTCCCCAACGGTGCCTCTTCTGCCCTCCCAGGCCCTGAGGGGCTGAGGGCTAGAGTCCCGGGGGGGGGGAGGGCAGATGTTAAAGCCACCCCTTCTCCCTAACGGCACCTCTTCTGCCTTCGCAGGCCCTGAGGGGCCAAGGGCTAGAGTCCCGGGTGGGCAGATGTCAAAGCCACCCCCTCTCCCTAACGGCACCTCTTCTGCCTTCGCAGGCCCTGAGGGGCCAAGGGCTAGAGTCCCGGGTGGGCAGATGTCAAAGCCACCCCCTCTCCCCAACGGGACCTCTTCTGCCCTCCCAGGCCCCAAGGGGCCGAGGGCTAGAGTCCTGGGGGGCGGGGCAGATGTCAAAGCCACCCCCTCTCCCCAACGTCACCTCTTCTGCCCTCCCTATAGGGCCATGTATAATTTGAATCTACTGACATAAGCTTTGATATCATCTGTAGGCTTGGAAGAGCATGGAGTACATTGGAGAAAAACTGACTACCAGTATGGAAGCTAGAGTCCCGGGGGGAGGGGCAGATGTCAAGGCTCCCCTCCCCAACAGCGCCTCCTCTGCCCTCCCAGGCCCTGAGGGGCTGAGGGCTAGAGTCCCGGCAGGAGGGGGAGGGGCAGATGTCAAAGCCATCCCCTGTCCCCAACAGCGCCTCTTCTGCCCTCCCAGGCCCTGAGGGCCTGAGGGCTAGAGTCCCGGGGGTGGGACAGATGTCAAAGTCACCCCCTCTCCCCAACGGCGCCTCTTCTGTCCTTCCTATAGGGCCATGTATAATTTGAATCTACTGACATCAGCTTTGATATCATCTGTAGGAGTCTTCTCAACAAGGACTGGACCTGCTTCTTGTTGGGTCTCTGAATTGGGGTGAAGAGAAGATTGTTGCTTTCCAGCATCACTGCCTTGCTGTCTGCTTTGTGCCTGGCAGGATCGACATAGCACACTGTTTTATCCTGCAAGACAAAAGAGCTAGTGACTATAAGTTCTCATGTAACCTGAACTGAGTTCTCTCCATGTTGGAAGAAACTAACATTCCCTTCTTTACAAAAGGGAAGCTTTCACTAGCAAACTGAGAGTTACTCACAAATTCTGGACTAGACTCAGTTGGGATGAAGAGGGAACTGAGGGGAGAAGAAACTCCTCTTCTGTCTTATCACAGTTGTCTCTGGCCATACCGGTAAAATGTTGCCTGTGAAAATACAGGAAATTCTCCGGGCACAGGTGCGCATGCGCAGAAACCCCTTCGTGCATGCAAAAAAAACCTTCACACATGCATAAACCCTTTCGCGCATGCGCACCACTGCCTCTGATGGGCATGCATGCACCCCTTTTCCGGCCACTCCAATATGGGATGACAGCCGGAAAGAGCGGGCAAGAAGGGCAAAAAATTGTATTTCCTGGCCAATACGGGATATTTGACAGGTATGGTCTCTGGCATACAAGTGATGATTCCAAATATCCACAACTTTGTTTTCAATTTAATTTAATTTAATTTAATTTAATTTTTAAATTTTTATGCCACCCAATCAGGGGAACCCGACTCAGGGCGGCGTACAACAGTTAAAAACATATAAGAATATTTTTTAAAATCCCAAATCGCCCACCCACCTCCCCACCCTACTACCCCCACCCCAAATTAAATTAAGTTTCTTCTTTCCTACTCAATTTTATCCAACATTTATATAATTATTTTTTCACTTTACTACTTCTTTGCTCTCTTCACATCACCATGCAGTGTTTTTGCACCCATACCAACTTTTTCCACTTTCCCTTTTTCTTCTGCAGCACTAAGCAGGGTAGTTTTGTATCCCTTCCATTAATCCTTCACCTTCTTCACCTCTGGAGGCAGTTGGCTAAATGCTGTCTCCACCTTTCCTTGCAACTGTTCTACTATTTCTCCTTGTTTGAGTTTTGCTATCTTAATTAATTCTTGGATTTTGTTTAGTCCTCTTCTTTTAATATTGGGTTAAATCATTTCTTGCTGTTAACTCCACAATTTTATGATTGGTGCTGCACGGTCCTTTGGGGATTGCTTTTGCATCGAGTATTCTGAATCTTCTTTTAACTCTTGTTGATATGTAATCAGTCTGGCTTTTGATGGTAATATCAGTCCATTTATACCATGTATAACATTGTAAATCACGATGTACAAAAAAGTGTTGATAATAAAGAGCTGGTGTTGGTTTCATAACTCTTGTATCCTTTGTCTGTTGTCCTTTGTCTCATTCCTTACACTATTCTCAGCAGCATGTGGGCTAATGCTCTGTCATACTCTCTTCTGTTAGTATCCACCGTGCCAGTAAAAATCTCCCATTACATACAGTATGCTATTTGTTTCCACTTCCTCTATCACCTTAGATAGTTAGTTGAAAAACTGATCCTTTTCTTCTTCTGTGTAGCTGTCATTACATGGACCATATATTTGTACGTACATTTTCCCTTTGCTCTCCATTCTTTAATGTGACCCCTCCTTTATAGACTTTCTTACACCCACATCCTTTGCATCTTGTATCAGCTAGACCACTGGTTCTCAACGGGGGCGGTGCTGCCCCCCAGGGGGCGGTGGGAGGATGCTGAGGGGCGGTGAACCTGTTTTGGGCAGTAGGGGGCGGTGGGCATGTTTTGGGCGGTAGGGGGGCGATGAGCATGTTTTGCCATTCGAACTTAATTTTAAAATGAACTTACACGACGGCTTCCCACACGCATTTCTAAGAATGGTGAGACGAATTTGTATTCTAGGTAGGATTACCTTGAAGAACTCGACACTATGATTCTTCTCCGATCCCAACCAGCACACCGCATGCGTCAGCTGTTTTCCTGTGCGATTAATCGCTGCACGTGCATTGAGCATCCTTTCAATATTAAAGTTTGATTTGACCTGTGTTTCTTGTGTTGCTTTTCGTTCGCTTCATTTTAGTTTCGATTTACTTTCATTGTTTATTTGGCCAGTCGGCTAGGTAAGTGCACTTATTAGTTCTTTATTGTGGTCGTGAATTATTAATTTTGAGAAATAGTTACCTTTCCCTCATCATATTTTGCAGCCACCAATGATGTCGGTTAATAAAAAGTGTCATCAATACAGTTCCACATACTTGAAGTTCGGATTTGTTCCTTTGCCGTCAAACTCGCAACAACCCATTTGTTTACTTTGTAATAAAGTGTTATCTAATGAGGCAATGAAACCATCCCATTCGCAGGAGTATCGGCAAAAAATTCATCCTGACAAACAAAATAAAGATTTGTCATTTTTCACGAACATCAGGGACAAGTTTCTGAAGGCACCGTCTATCTCAGGCTTACTAGCAACCTCATCAAAAAAAATGTGACGATGGTTTGATAGCCTCTTATAATATATCAAAATTAATTGCTAAATCAGGGAAAGCTCATACCATTGGGGAAGAGTTGATACTGCCAGCTGTCAAGGGAGTTTTACAAACGGTTTTACACCATCCAGCCACATCCAATGTTATAAAAAAATGTCCCATTAAGCAATGATGAGATGGCTGAAGATGTTGAAGGTTCCTTATGCAAACGTTTGATACCCACTGAATTTTCTGTTCAGGTTGATGAATCAACCTTGCCAGTACTAATGAGGCTTTACTGTTAGCGTACGTCCGGTTTGTGAAGGAAGGAAAAATTATTCAAGAGATGTTTTTGCAAGAAGCTTGATTGCATATACTAAAGGTGAATCTATTTTTAATACTGTCAAAGATTATTTTAAAGAGAAAAATATTCCTCTTGTGAACATTATGTCTGTTGCCACCGATGGAGCTCCTGCAATGGTTGGTTGTCATCGTGGGTTCATTGCCCTTTTGAAGAAAGAGGTACCAGGTATTTTAGCTGTTCACTGCGTGATTCATAGACAGCATTTAGTTGCAAAAAACCTCAGCGACCGTTTGCATTACAATATATCATCTCTGCTGTGAAGAAAATTCACAGTAATGCTCTCAACGATCAATTATTCGGGCAGCTGTGTAAGGACAACGATGAAGAATTCAATCGCTTGCTTCTACACACTGAGGTTCGCTGGCTCTCCAAAGGCGCCTGCCTCAATAGGTTCTGGAATCTTTTCGACTCTGTACTTGAGTTCCTTGAAGAGAAAGATGTAGCTCTGAGAGATAGATTGCTACAATTTAAGATTGATGTTGCTTACATGACCGATTTATTCACAAAATTCAATGGAATTAATTTGCAGCTTCAAGGCGAAGAGCTCAATTTGATCACAACAAAATCTGTTATTTCTTTTTAAAAAAACCTCACTTTGTGGAAGCAAAATTTTGGTCGCAATGAGTTCAGCCAGTTACCAATCATGTCGGATCTGCATAAGAGCAGTGAAATCCCCTTTGATGAAACACAAGTTTACTGTCAACGCCTTGAGTCTTTACACAAGGACTTTTCAGGCTATTTTGAGGATATTTTGTCCCTGGAAGTCCCTCAATGGGTCATGAACCCTTTTATGAATATTGAGACAGCAGAGGTTCAGATTCAGAAGGAATTGGTTGAATTTTCAACTAATGAAACTTTGAAAGCCAGCTTCCAGAATGGAATTTTGGCTTCAAAGTAACATCAGTCGCCTCTACCCAGGACTGTGGACTATCATCAAAAAAATTGAATTGCCTTCCCTTCCTCCTACCTTGTCGAGCGAGGATTCAGTGTTGTGACTGATCTAATTACAAAAAAGAGAAGTCGACTCCAAATCATGGAAAGAGGGGACTTGCGCCTTTGTCTCTCTAACAATATTGAACCCAACGTTCAGAAACTGGCTCTGAACAATCAAACACAACCATCCCACTGACATAATCAAGTATGTTTCATTGATATTACTCTTTTAGTGTAATAAAGAAAATAAAGAATAAAAATAAAGAATTTTTAAACAAAAAAAGCATTTGCAAAAATAAAATTTAATTTAAAAATAAAAAGCATAAAAATAAATAAATGTATTTACAGCATTTTGAAATAAACATATTTACATAAAAGAACATTTAAGCATTTTTTTGCATTAGTCATTTTAATTTAAATAAAAGGAATGCAATTACAAGATTTTCACAAAGGGGGGGGGCAGCTTTAAAAAGGTTGAGAATCACTGAGCTAGACCCATTATCTTAATCCCTCTTCTTTCCATCATTTCTACAATTTCTTCAGTTTTATTACCTAGGCAGGTTTAACTTAACTTAACTTAACTTAACTTAACTTAATTTAATATTTACATTTGTATGCCACCCACTTGCGAACACGACTCAGGTTATATTAAAAGTATCTACTTTGTATTTTGTTGTTCTATCTCTTGATCTTTTAACATTGCCATGGCCTTTTTCATTTTGTTCAGTCCATTTACATCTCTTTTGTAGATTTTTTTAAGCAATGGGTTATCTCAGGGTTGCCCAAACTATGGTCCATGGGCCAGATTTGGCCCCCGATGCCAACCCATCTGGCCTGCACCACCGGCACTATTCCCGTAAGCAGAAGTAAAACATGTGTGGGTGCATTACATGTGCACACATCAGTATTTTACTTCCACTTCTGGTGGAAGGGACCATGTGACCAGCATGTTCAATTACAGGACTGGTCCACGGCTCGAAAAGTTTGGGCACTCCTGGGTTATCCATTGCTGGCTTGCTGAGCCAGTCGCAACTTTACCAGAGCCCAGGGTGATTAAGGATGACTTTCATGGCTACCGTAGTGGTCCTGTGGCTCAAGGCCACACTATACTTCACCCAGTCCTAGCAATCCCTTAATTGGACCTGTTACCACCTGTCACAACATGGATGAAGGGGGTTGGACATTGAGAGGCAGAGGATGTGTTGAAAGGATGTGTTATGTTGTGGAAATTTGGCTTGGAAGAGTATGGAGTACATTGAAGGAAAACTGACAACCAGTATGGAAGCTTGGAGTGAGCAAATCTGGACCTGTGTAGGGAAAGGACCACAGTTCTAACCCATCTCAGTTAAAGTCACAAACCTTGTCCAGGTGGAGCCATATGTGAAGTTATTTCTTAACAGTGACCAAGTGCTGTCATTTCAGAACATAAAAGCAATAAATTATGCAAACATAGGCTTATAAAAACCAATTTTCTTTTCTTGGAGGAGCTGAATAGGTTTTTTTTAACTTCATAATTTCTCAGTATCCTGATAAATGACTCATAGGGTTGATGCATTTGTTCCCTGAAAGTAATGATTCCCGAGATTTTAAAAATGAAGTGTTCTTCCATTTTCAATTTAAAAAGAAGTATGTCTCAGCAGAAGTTCAGAAAATGTTGGAGTTGCCATTGCAAACAAAATTTACTGTATTTAATTTTCTCTATTCCTTTCATATTGCATTTTCCTTTTCTTCTTAATTTTCCAGACCAAAATCAGTGTTGGTATGCAACTGTACAACAGGTGGTGTGAATCCATATCATTGGGGAGAGATGGGTAAGTTTGTGTGTTTATGTGTGTGTGCCATCAAGTCAGTTATGACTTATGGCAACTCTTCCCAAGGTTTTCTAACAAGACAGTACTCAGAAGGGGCTCGCCATTCCTCTCTTCTGGGAGGATATTGGGACTATGCAGTTTGCCTATGGCTTCACAGGCTGACTCTTCTCCCTGGAGGCATAGTGGGAAATTAAACTCCCAATCTCTGGCTTCACGGCCAAATGTCTAAACCAGGGGTTCCAACCTAAGGCCCACGGGCTGGATCCAGCCTGTGGCACCATTTCATGTGCCCCCCCCATTCCTCCAAGGGCATTCAAGAAACAAAATGGCCACCCCTTTGAAGCTGTTGGGACAAAATGGCCACCCCATTATGCAGGCAGGGCAAAATGGCTGTCTGGCGATACAAATGTGAACAATAAATAAATAAAATCTGAATGAGAGAGAATGACCCAGCTTGAAAAGGTTGGGAACCCCTGGTCTAATCCACTGAGCTATCCAACCAACTGGGTAAGTTTTTACTGGTGTGCAAACATTAAACTCACTGAGTTACTCCACAGTTCAATATTTTCATTGTCTTCTGATGCCTTTTGTTTGTTTTGGTTTTTTTGTGGTGATATGTGGCACTAGAAAACTCCATATTGTTAGAAATCAACAACAGTGCATGCTCTTTGCTGTGTAGCAATGTTTTCTTACTGCAATATTTTAAAACTTAGAGTGTTGTGATGCAATGGATAGAATAACAAACTAGAACCAGGAGATCTGGGTTCAAATCCCTTCTTGGCTGTGGAAATTGAGTGACAAGTGGCAGTGGTTAAAGCACTCCTTGAGATTCTCACACAGTTCAAAAACCCTATCCCGGTCATAAGTCACGTGAGATTTTATAGCATGAAAAACAACACATTTTAAAGTGGCTCTTCACCTCAATGGATGCTAAACTAATGTACAAATATAACTAGAAGCATAAAACTATTAAGAATTAAATTGTTGCAGTACAAATATTTAATTTAATTTAATTTAATTTAATTTAATTTAATTTAATTTAATTTAATTTAATTTAATTTAATTTATATACCGCCCTATCCAATGGACTCTGGGTGGTGTACAAAAATGCAGCAGAAGAACCCAGAAATGCAGCAGAAGAACCAAGCTGCTGCAAATTAGAAGATCATCCAGCCTCTATATAAAAACCTCTGGAAAAGAAAAGCCTATCATCTCTAGGCAAAAGTTGCCCTTACTTGAAAACCAGTCATATTCAACTCTAGGTTTCAGTGATCATTTCTGTTTACAGGTAAAGAGCCAGTGCTGTCTGTCTCTGCAGAGGGGTGCTTCTGCTTTAGGATAAAAATTATAAAGCAGCAAGCAGTGGAGAGCACATCAGGGAATGATGGCTGCAGCCTAAAACCCTGGTAGACCATGCCCATGTCAAGTACTACAAGTGGCCTCCCAAGCAGATGCATACAGTGTTGAGCTGCTCCCGGTGCCCACCGGTGCCCAGGCACCAGTAGCGGAAATTTCCCCAGGCTATACCCACTTGGCTGGCCACACCCACCTCCCTTCCCCAGGCCATGATGTAGGGAGACCAAGTCGACGTGGCCAACAGAGTTAGCCACGTCCACAGAGTTAGCCATGCCCATGGTGGGAGTAATAAATTTTTTTGCAGAGCATCACTGGATGCATAGCAAAGCAGCACCAAACGCGGCAGTGTTATATGAGGTATTACCAAAAATGGGGAAGAGTCTATGAACTCTATAAAAGTTCCCTTAACAAAGATGAACTCCCAAAAAACATTAACAAATTTGTCTGCGTGCCATGCATCCAAATGTTAAATAAGTTGTAATGTCATCTACATACACGATAACAGAATGTGGACATTTATCTGTCCAGTGTTGTCAATGTACATTTTTTAGAAACATACCGAGAGCACAGAGAACTCATTTCGTTTGAACTAAAGTCAGTTTTCTCATCTGACATAATCTGCTAATGGTAAACATAATCGAGATATTTGTAAGCTTACGTAAGCATGTTTTCAATGCAGTTGTTCTTTTGATGAAAAATATCTGTTTGCTGTTATCATGCAGAATCTCACGTCTTATCAGCGTTCAGGAAGAATCCTCTGGAGAAAGCCTTCAGAACACCTGGTGGTCATTTAACCTCAAACGACTTGAAGCATCAGTTTAGGACAATAGTCAGCCACAAGGCCCCTGCCCTTTTCTATGATTTGTATTTGCAGTTAACAGGAAGAAAGCCAAGGTGAGAAAAGATGTTATCGTTCTATTATTCTGACAGCTACTATACAGAGCAGCTTTATACATATAAGAGCCAATCAGTCTTGTTCTGTTGGTGGTACAGTGGTACCTCTTACAATGATTTTAATCTGTTCCATGGGGCTCGTCGTTGTATGAAACAATTGTTCTAGGATGCATGCATCGCATAGCTATTTTCCCTATGGGATACATTGAACAACAATTTTTTTTTTTTTTTGCTAAGTGGTTTTTCTCATTGAAAAATTGTTGAATGATTCCTCCCTCCCAAAAAACAAAAACAAAAAAACCCCTAATTGATATGCGATTTCATTGCTATATTGTTGTATGAGGTTCCACTGTATTTGTTTTATTTTTATGATTTGTTATTTATAACCATCTGTCCTCTCCAGACACATGTATGAGCTAAACATGTTCTCAACAGGTTATGAATATAAGGAGTCTTTGATCCTTAGTCATAACATGGATCTCAATAAGGTAAAGGTAAAGGTCACCCTTGCTCAAAAGCCAGTCGTATCTGACTCTAGGGTTCAGTGCTCATCCCTGTTTATAGCCAAAGAGCCAGCGTTGTCTGCGTCTACAGACTTTTCCATGGACATGTGGCAGGTATGCCTAGACATCAGAGTGCATGGAACCCTGTTTACCTTCCCACCGAAGTGGTCCCTATTTATCTACTTGCAATTTCTTGCTTTCAAACGGGAGCTCACTCTGTCATTCAGCACTCGGGTCTCGAACTGCTGACCTGTTGACCTCCCTGTCTTCAAGTTCAGCGTCTTAGCCACTAAGCCACCACAATCTTTAGGATCTCAATAATCTATCACTCAGAAAAGTATGTTTCCTTCTGGAGACAGTGTTCGGAGAATACAAAATTTGGCAGGCTGCACAGATTATAATAAACTAGATTTCAGTTTCAGGAAGGTAAAGGGGCTCACCTTAAGCAAATGTAGGTGTCTTATGCTTCTGGAATGACAAATGAGAGTTCACAACACCTGCAATTCTTTAAAAAGGTGTGTGTTGTTGTTGTTGTTTTTGGGCAGGATAGAAATAATCTTTAACATTTACATGCAGCAGAAACAGAGACTGGAAGCCACTTTGTGTAAAGGGAAAGAGCTTCCAAAAATAAACAAGGTCTTTAAAGGTTACTTTCTTCTGGGATTTTACTGGGATTTCCTGAAGAGGGAAGTGGGAGCTTTGACTATCTACAGGTAGTTGCTGTGGAGGGAAAGTGAGATATTTGTCAAATGTCAGAAGAAACGGGGTTAGCAAGATCCTCAGATACTAGAAGTGGGACTGTGGAAAGGGAACAGGCTGGTTAGATTCTGAACTGGTCAAAAGTGACTTCAGCTTCAGATAGACGATGCAAGGCTTCCTGCTCAGCTCAGGGACCTCAGTAAATCCAAAGCAGAGATTCTTCTCAGGATGGTAGGACCTCATCTACAGGGGCAACAGAAAGGCAGGAGACCTGTTCAGGATGAGTGCAGGAAGCAAATAACAGCACTGAAGTCTAGTGTCTTTCACTGGAATCTCTGGCAGAAGAATTTACTTTGAACCTGTTCTCTTTTCACCACAAGCATGTAGCATCCAGACTTTTAACAAGAAGGCCAAGAACAAACATTGAACACTGTTCTGAGCTCATCACCTTCATGCTCTGCTCTGACCAGCTTGCCTAATATTAGTACATGGGGAACTGCTTTATAACAAATCATATTACTTGTCCACTTAGCCCTTTATGCCCAATTCTGACCGGCAGTCATGAATGTCCATGGATCCTGATGTGGGTTGTTAGCTTTGCACAACTCTCTAGAACAGGGGTTCCCAACCTACAGCCCCCAGGCAGGACCCGGCCCATGGCACCATTTCAGGTAGCCCGCTGCCTTCACCACTGCACCCGGAGGTGGAAGCAGACATGTTTACAACAACCATAAAACGCACCCACACATGCATAAACATGTCAGCCATAAATGCGCCTGTGGCTGTTGTAAACACAGAAGCAGGTGCATTTACTGCTCAACTGTCTGGGGGGGGGCATGGTCAGGCCTGCAGTGTAAAAAGGTTGGGAACCCCTGCTATAGTAAAGTCCAATAGTGCTTCTTAATTAAGTACCTAGTTAAATTATGGAATTTGCTACAATAAAATGCAATGGTCACCAATTTGCATGGCTTTAAAGGGGGATTAGGGGAGTTTGTGGAAGAAAAGTCACATGTAATTAAAGGTGTATATGTTCATCACAGTCAATAAGTTGAGGAGCACATTCAGAAGAATGTTGTTCACGTGATCTTCCCATGGGATCTAGTTGACTATTATCAGACCAGAAAGTTGGATTTGCTTGCCTGATCCAGTACAGTTTTCGTAAGTACTTTACACCTGATAATGGTTTAGGTTTTTTTTTAAAAAAAATCCAAACCCAACCTTAAAAAGTCAGACGACCAGACTTTGATATAGAGTAGCTATTCCCTTCAAGTCTGGAAATTGTGTGTACATATAAATGCAATGATAATGAACCAATTGTGATAATTCTGTCCATTTCAGATTGTTTTCCATTCTTTTCTTTTTTTTAGGATGATGAAGCTTCTAAACCGAATGCAAAAATCAATGACAGTCTTTGAATACTTTTCCAGCCATACCTGGGATTGGAGTTCAGACAATATCAACATGTTATTGAGCCAGCTCAGTCCAAAAGACAAGCAAGTAAGCAGTTTCTGGTAGAATTATCTATGATCATCGTCAGCTGCAACTCGTGTCCGGGTAATACATTTTTTCCTGATAATGTTTTTAGGAAAAACCATTGGTATGAATTTGTTTAAGGTGGATCCCAGCTTGCCACACACTATGATCATGAAGCCATCTCCTGCAGCACATATGAAATGAAACATGCAGGATTTAACACCAGGACTTCAGCCTTGAGGATATGGACAAGGTATGCCTTCACAGCCAGTCCATCTGGCATGGCCTCTTCCACCTCTATGACTGTTGGGAATCAGAACAGTGAAGTGGTTCCTCCTCTGCTCTCTTTTCCATTGGGCCCAATAGGATAGTTTCCAGTAGCATTTCCTCCGCTGAAGGGTCATCATCCCACCCAAAGGGGCTCATCCACATGTAGCCATTGGCCCATTCAGGGAGTCAGGTTATTTAGTGCTGCCCAACACTCAGCGTTGAGTCACTGGTTGTACGGTCTACTCCATTACCATAGCTAGATGTCTGGCCAGACATGACAACCTCTGCCAATACAAGAAATCCACAGCCAAAACATCCCTGATATGATTTTCTAAATACAGTGTTACCTCGCTTAAAGAGCATAATTGTTCCACAGGATTTCTCTTTAAGCGAGTTTGCTCTTTAAGCAAAACACCATTGTAAGTTGCCAATTGTGACTTGTGGAGGGGGGGGAATTGTGAACCCCGATTTAGTTGTTAAGTGAGTTTTTGGATAGTTTTAGTTGTTAAGTAAGGTGACCATTCAGAGAAAACTCTGCTCTTTAAGCGAGTTAGTCCCTAAGCGAGGCACTTTTTATGTGAGCTTTTACTGTATTTGATCAAAACTGGTGTGGGTTTTACCTCTGTTCACTACATCTCCCACACAATAGCCCTTCAAGTTACATCATACAGGTATGGCTAAAGGCCCTCATGTGGCATGGCCTCCTGTATGTCTCTTACCCCTGACCCCTCCAAGATCCTCATCATCATTGCTGAAGGGAGATTTTAGCTAAAATAGTCAACCATGCCTGCAGAAACCTGTAAGGGAGACAGCTGTCTCTTATTTGAGCCCACATCTTTTAAAGGGCCCCAAAAGACTTTTGTTCAAAACTCATTTTTTTTAATAAAGGGAGCAGGTGAGGTCCTCAAAAGTCTTGGTGTGTATGGAAAATGGGACTACCTGCACAGTCCATATCTACTTTTAGGGGTGGAGAGTTATATTCCTGCAGTATGTGTTTTGTAAACCTTTAGTATCCACACTAAAATATGGGTATTCAATTCAAGGAAGCAGTATTTACCTGTATTATTTTCACATATCAAGAATGAAACAGTAAAATTATTTATCATTGGATAAAACCATGGAGCAGAAGGAGGATGAGATCTAATTAGCCCAATTGGATTTGGATGGCTGCATAATGTTCCTCCTCCATTTCAGTCCCTTCCTCCAGCCATTGGTGGACTCACCATGATATCATTTCCTTTTACTCCCCAAATTCCAGTTATTCTGCTTTGATGTCCAGCCACTAGTTTGGTCAGAATATATGGAAAATTACTGTTTAGGAACTAAGAAGTATCTACTGAATGAGGACATGGCTGGAGTCCCTGCAGCAAAGCAGCACTTGAGAAGGTAAGACACTTGAGGAGGTAAGTTCATTACAGCATCTCAATAGAAATGATGTGGTTGCCTCTCCCTTGTGAAACCCTCTTGCTCCCCCCCCCCCCACCCTTTAACATTCAACAACTAGTGAAATGTGCATGATAATCCTGTTATGGCATTTTCCATGTTATTCTAGCCATCCCATTGGTATATGAGACTAATATAAGTTACAGCTACCAGGGCTGTGGTGACTTAGTGGTTAAGAAGGTTAGCAACTCATCCTTTCAAGACCCAAGTGTTATGTGATAGAGTGAGTGTCTTTCTCTGTCCCAGCTCCTGACAACCTAGCAGTTTGAAAGAAAGAAATTACAAGTAGATAAATAGGGACCACTTCAGTGGGAAAGGTAACAGTGTAGATACTGGCTTCTAGGCATGCTGCCACATGACCATGGAAACATCTGCAGATGCAGACAGCACTGGCTCTTAAGCTGTAAACAAATATTACACCATCCCCTATGGTTGGACATGAGTGGCTTTCGAGCAAGGGAGACCATTACCTTTAATTTACAACTACTGGGAAGCAACAACCACACCAGTCCTGTGACAGAAGACTCAAGCATGCAACAAGAAGTCACTGGACAATATTATTGGCTCATTTTGTATCTCATGGTTTCCTTTCCTTTTTTCTTCCAGGCTTAGGAATATTCAATATGCAGTCAAAATGGTCCTACTTGTGATCATTTGTTATGTCTTCATTACAAGGTCGAAAATGGCTCAGCACATTGGGTGTTTTGTGGTGGACCTCGGCTACAAGTTCCTTAACTACCTCAGAGTTCCCAGTTGGCTCAGATATTGAAATATCTATCTGGTTATTGATGTCCTTCTCATGGTAGGACTTTCATTTCCTCAAACATCAACTATGGATGTTGGGCTTGACAATATCAGGGTAGTTCTCATTTGCTACAGCATTCAATGAGTGTTTGACATACATCACAATAAGTTCATTGCTTATTTTTATTCATATTTTAACAAACCATTGCCTTCCCTCTAGGTATCCACCAATCAGAATTTCAAATTCATAATGAAGATTAAGATACAAATAAATCTGGAATATTTTTACCTTCCTTCCAATAGCAATAGCAATTACATTTATATACTTCCCCATAATGCTTAGTTCACTCTTTCAGTGGTTCACAAGGTGATTAGCATTTTGCCCCCAACATGTTGGGTATTCATTTTACTGATCTCAGAAGGAAGGAAGGCTGAGTCAACCTTAAGAACTCCTCCCCGTGGTGCCTTTGGATCCTGCACCCCTTGTTTTAGGGGGTGGGTAGTTTTAACTGTTTTTAACATGTCAAGAAAACCAAGATAATGGCAACAGCCCCCATCAGTTCCTGGAAAATAGACGGGGAAGAAGTAGAAGCAGTGACAGATTTTACTTTCTTAGGATCAAAGATCACTGCAGATGGGGATTGCAGCCATGAAATAAAAAGGCGACTGATTCTTGGGAGACAAGCGATGAGAAACCTGGGGAACATAGTGAAAAGCAGAGACATTACATTGCAAACAAAAATTAGAATAGTCAAAGCAATGGTTTTCCCAGTAGTAATGTACGGATGTGAGAGCTGGACAATTAGGAAGGCTGAACGCAGAAGAATAGATGCCTTTGAAATGTGGTGTTGGAGGAGGGTTTTGAGAGTCCCCTGGACAGCGAGGAGAACAAATAGGTCAATCTTAGAAGAAATTAACCCTGACTGCTCATTGGAAGGTCAAATAGTAAAGATGAAGCTAAAATACTTTGGACATCAAATGAGAAGGGAGGATTCACTTGAGAAGGCATTGATGTTGGGAAAGGTGGAGGGCAAAAGAAGAAGGGGGAGGCCAAGGATGAGATGGCTAGATGGTATTATAGACACAATGGGCACAGAACTGGGAGGGCTGAGGGGGATGGTAGAGGACAGAGGCGCCTGGAGGAAAATGGTCCATGGGGTCGCAAAGGGTCGGAGTTGACTGTGCGACTGAACAACAACATGTTTTTTAAATTGTCATTGTGAACCGCCCTGAGTCGGCTTTGGCCAAGTGGGCGGTATATAAATTTGACAATTAAATTAAAAATTAAAATTAAATTAATCACCCATCAGGATCAAACTCACAACAGCAGCAATTTTGGCTGCAGTACAACAGTACTGTACACCACTGTGCCACCAAGGCTCATAATCTATTTTGTGAATCAACACAGCATCTATCTTTCATCTCCAGTTTAAACAATTACCAAATATTGCCCTCAACTCTAGTTTCCCCCGATCTGAAACATTACAGTTGCCCTAGCTGCTCTAACTGAAGCATTATAACTATACAGTCAAACCTCGAGATAAGAACGGTTCGACTTAAAAAAAACCTCGAGATACATCCAGAAACCTCAGGGGGGAAATCAGGTTCAAGATACAAATTTTTAATAGGATTTTTGCGAGATACAAAATTCAATACATTCTTAGTTACAACAAAACTCATGGAACAAATTAAATTTATATGTAGAGGTTTGACTGTAAAATATATTATATAAAATAACAAAGCATTAAAATTACATAATATAACAAGAACAGAACAAGAGATTTTCTGGACCTATATTTTTGGGATCCTTCATAGGTGACTTGAGTGTAGTTTTTTAAAAAGAATAAAAGTAGTTCAAGGACCTGCCTTAATCAGAATGCGAATGAAACAAGAGGAAATTGATGTCAGATGGACTGATAAGCGGAGCTTTCCTCTCTCTGGGTGGGTTACCATAATTCCCTCTCACTAAAATGGGACAGGTGTAGAGGTTGCCCTTGCTCTAAAGCCAGTCGTATCCAACTCTAGGGTTCAGCGCTCATCTCTGTTTCAAAGCCGAAGAGCCAGTGCTGTCTGCTTCTGCAGACATTTCCGTGGTCATGTAGCAGGCATGACTAGACACTGGAGTGCATGGAACACTGTTCTCCTTCCCACCAAAATGGCCCCTATTTATCCACTTGCCATTTTTTGCTTTCAAACTGCTAGGTTTGCAGGAGCTGGGACAGAGACGAGAGCAGACGTTTCCGTGGTCATGCAGCAGGCATAACTAGACACCGGAGCACAGGGAACGCTGCCCCCCCCCCCAAGTGGTCTCTATTTATCTACTTGTCATTTCTTGCTTTCAAACTGCTAGGTTTGCAGGAGCTGGGTCAAAGACGGGAGTTCATTCCATCCTGCAGTATTCAGTTATCGAACTGCTGCCTGCTGCAAAGGCCAAGGCGCATTTCTTTCTCCCCACCCCCTTGTTTACCAAGCTGCTGCTGCCACCTGCTGGTAGTTCCAATAGAAGTGCAAGAAGTTTTTTTCCTTCCAAATCAAGTGCTTTGAAAACCGTGAATTTTCCATGTTTTTATGGAACCGTGCAGGACAGTTACAAAACATGAAATTCATGGTTTTCCGTTACATATGGCAACTCTATCTGGGTATGATCAGACATGGAGAAAGGGGCACTGCTGATTGCATCGGAAACAGTTGCTTTATCAGGAGACATCTTCATTACAGCAATCCTTCCCATTAGCTTGGTCCCCCAAAGTAGAAGCTCTGCTGCTGGACCCAACAAATTCAATGTGGGCACAGATCTGGGTCAAGCTGCAGTGCTATTCTTGCATGTTATATGGTCACCCAGAGGAATACACAAATAACCCCACAAGTAGTGCAAAATGCAAGCTGGACACCCTTATGATCTCTCTGTCTGTGTCTCTCTTGTTGATCCAAAGTATGAAACTGCCAACCCTGGAACTACACAGAGATTTCAAGACATTTTTAAAGTGTGCACATGCAGAGAGTATGTCTCTACAGAAGGGCAAAACTGATGTTATTCCTACTTGTGCTTAGTGGTTAAGATGCTGAACTTGAAGACTAGAAGGTCGGGGTTCAAGACCCGAGTGCTGCACGATGGAGTGAGCTCCCATCTCTGTCCCTGCTCCTGCCAATTTAGCAGTTTGAAAGCAAGAAATTGCAAGTAGATAACTAGGTACCACTTTGGTGGGGAAGGTAAACAGCTTTCTGTGCACTCCAATATCTAGTCCTGACTGTCACATGTCCATGGAAAGTCTGCAGCTATAAATGGAGATGACCACCAAAATCTAGAGTCGGATATGACTGACTTTTGAGCAAGGGCAACCTTTCCCTAGGGAGCCTTGTAACTTTTCTGTCAAGATATATTATCGCAAGGTGACAGGTCCCCACAAATCTCTGAATGCTGGTATCCCATTAGAGCATTGTGTATTGCATACGCAAGGATGACTTACTGACTAATCATTCTAAATGCATTGATTTTCTACAAAGCTCCACTGCATTACATTTAAATGTTCAATAGAGCTAAACAAATTACTGCAAGAAACCCTCTGCTTACTGAGTCACTTGAGGTCAGGAGGAGGTGCAAAATGCCATTTGGCACAATCTGCACATCCCAACAGCATTTTGCTTCTTTAAAAGAACAAATTTGGGCTGCAGCTGCTTCCGAACTGATGGGGGGGGAGCATCCCCTTCTCCCATTAGTTGGGAAGCTTCTTCTAAAGCCAGGCTGCCAGTGAACGGCTCCGGCAGTCCCATCAGGGGCAGTAGTGGCAGCATTCCTCATGATCCAGCTAGGAAGGGGCAGCTAGAGCCATGCTCTACAGTAATTCAGAAGTTAGCACTACAATTCTCTGCAAAGACAAGCTTGCTAAACTGCAAATTCTAGGATTTCACATGATGGAGTTAAAATAGAATCAAACAGCTATAACTACAGTATATAGTGTACATACAGCTATAGTCCAATGAGAAAAGTAGAAAACATTCCTGTTCTGTTTCTGAATGGTTTATCTCCTAAACATGTGATGTGTCATGGGTGGGTGTTGTGTGTCCGGGTGTGTGTGTGTGTGTTGTGTGTTGTGTGTGTGTGTTGTGTGACTGTGCTGTGTCATATGTGATGTGTGCAGCTGAGGTGGGTGTGGGTTGTGTGTTCGATGCATTCGTTTTGTTATGTGTGTGTTGTGTGTGTGTGTGGGTGTTGTGTGGGTGTGTGATGTGTCTCGGTGAACATTTGGCCCCGGGCAACGCCGGGCACCCCTGCTAGTCTCCTAAATTGTTCATGTGTACCTTTTACTGAAACTGTCCACATAGGCTTTCCTGTCTCAGCCTGTTAAAGGATGCCACATGTCTGAGGGAGTGTGACCCCGGCCCCTGAAAATGTTGAGAACCCCTAATGTAAACAATGGCTTCCTTTGCATGTCTAACCCAGAGTCATGTATTACAGATCACGTAGCTGAGGAGAAAACATTGCAAAACAGAAAAAGACAAGACTTCCATGAATCCATGCTTACCCTCAGATGAACTCTGATTTGCAGAAATATAAAAGAGCTTGCGGCACACAAATATACATAGCACAATGAGGACTGAGCAAGTCAAAGTACTTTGGAATGCTGACTAGCTGTAAGGATTGGAATTTTTTAACTTGTTATATTAATCATTCCATGATTGTTAGATTATTGTTTTCTTATTTTAATAAAGAAGATATAGGATTAATTGAAAAGAGCAATGGCCCATTTTGTTGACACTGGTTTTTTTCCTGATTGGCCTATATATAGCTGTTTATGTATCTGTAATTGTGCAAAGTCATATGATTACAATGCATGAAGAAGGAAAGTTACTCTGAAATGTGCCTGTAAATGTGAATAGTCATTAAATTTTATCTTACCCACTACTAGACTCTTTGTCCTCTTTACTCTTTTGCTATTTTAGTGTTTTCCCTTGCTTGTTCTCCAGCACATCTGGAAACTGCAAGACAGGAGATGGCTCTCCTATGTCTCTGTCTGCCTGCCTCTTTTCAACCTACGCCCACTCTCAGCAACATGTATGATGTTAACCGCCCACCTACTGTTATTCATTATTTGTCTGGATTATAAAAGGTTAATAAGCATCCTTTTTTTGTGTTCAAAAGACATTGATCCACTACAATAACACTGAAGTAAATCAGTAAGTAGCCATTCATATCAACCGGCAGATCAAGGTTGCAAAAATATTTTTAAGTGCTTCTGAGCATAACATCACTTTTTTCTGCACAACTGGTAATTGCAACATCTGCCTTCACTCAGAATCAAGAAGCACTATGTGCAAAGACTAGTGGTTACAACACATTTTGCATACAGGAAGCAGAGATCCCAAGTACAGTCCATGCCTCCACCACTTCACAGAATTGACGTTCTAAGATCTGAAGCATTCCGCAACAAGAGAATCTTGTTATAGTTAGGATTTAGAGACCTAACCCTTCTAGAAATAGTGTATAAGTGTATAAGTTGTAATAGTTGTTCTAAAGCTACATCTTTTTCTACAGCCACAATAAAAGAGTCTTTGCTGTGCCCATCATCCAACAGTGAGCTGTGCTTTGTGCAGAACATACTGAAAACCTGGCCTGGCTCAAGGGACAGATCTTATTCACCTTACACAACCTGGTTGTTCATATATCTCTGAAGAAACAGGAAAACTCCATTTGAGGCACAGGAATGCTAATGTGTTGTTAATAGTTGATTTTAATTTCACAATATAAAATAGTAGATAGTCATCCAGTAATGCTATGTTGTGAAAGTTGACCGGTAAACAACTCTTTCGGGGGAACTTCCCTTCTTCAGACAACTTAATAGCTTACTTTCCAACTTCTGGTTACATCATACATATATGCATAGTAGTATCATTCTTTTATTGGGTCCTAACCTCCCATTGTGTTTTCTTTCTGGGCTACAGTACCTGCTCAACCATGGAAACTCATGAGGTGTGTGGAACTGCTAAAACGATTCCTTAAATTTCTCACTTATCCTGAGAATTCTATTAGCACTGCTACGAGTATGTTCTGACTTGAAGGCACATAACACCAACAGTGGTTTCCACTCATTCATTTTGTTTTTTGTTTCCTATCACATTTTCCTCTGACAGTGCTTGTATTTTGTATCTAAGGCTGAGAAAGGTACGTACAATCATTTGGGCAGCCAATAACATCAACCCTAAAAACTGATTGGGCAGCCAATGTTTCCCAACGTGGGGCACATTCCCCACTGGAGGACTTTAATTCCTAGAAGCCTAAGTCAGTACATTGACTGATCAGTGCTTTGGGGGATTAATTTAGGCTTCTGGGAATTGAAGATTTGGTGAGTTACATTGATTCAAATGGAACTTTAAGACACAATTGGATAAAGGTAAAGGTCACCCTTGCTCAAAAGCCAGTCATATCCAACTCTAGGGTTCAGTGCTCATCTCTGTTTCATAGCCGAAGAGCCAGCGCTGTCTGCTTCTGCAGACGTTTCCGTGGCCATGTGGCAGGCATGACTAGACACCAGAGCGCACGGAACGCTCTTTACCTCCCCATCCAATCCTTGTTTATTACTCAGTGAAAATCTGGACAGCACCAGCTGCTTGTTAACCTTAACTACGTTAACTTAACAAGTGGCAAACAAGCTAATTGCCAATTTCCTCCTCTTTCTCTACTTAGTCCTGTGTGGTTGGCTAAAGTGAATTCACCCAGGGAAACACAACCTTCTGAATACAACTTAACAGCAGGTCCATGAGCATTTTCCTCACTGTATAATTACACCCTAAATCAGCCTCTCCCAGCATAGAATCCTCCAAATATCATGCGCTGTAACTCCTGTGTTACAGTGCCTGGCCAGGGTATCCTGCTATGGTAATAGAGTAGACTATACTGCCAGTGAATCAACGCCGAGTGTCAGGTAATGGTTAACTAACGTGACAACCCTGAGGACTAATGGCTTGGATGCCAAAGTCCACAGGGGTGGGTGATAGTCCCAAAGTGGATTAAATCCCACTTGAATCCATCTTGATGGAGGGCAGCAGCTTCATCAATACTGGCCTGGGACTTTGTATGTCAAAAGGCTCAGGACCAGAAAGTGACTCGCAGAACTGGATCAGTGGTATGGAGGTCATGCTGTGTCGCGACCAATACATCATTACTACAATGCTGTGATGTGGAAGGCAGATAAAAGGCCACTGCATTATATTCTCAGGACAGTCTTCATAGCTGATTGCCATGAGGACCACCAATATTTGGATTTGGATACGGCAGAACAAGAGGAGGAAGTAACTCATGTAAACCCTAACCGGAGTATGAATAGCCAAACAATATAGAAATGTTCCACAAGATCTGGCACTAGTTGGGGAAAAGCAGAGGCTGAGGCCAGGAAATCAGAGTATGTAGTCATTGTTGACTTCAACTCGTATCTGAGAATGCATTCCCCCCCCCCCCCCCCTGAAGCAGGAAAAATGTCACTGGCGTGAATTTGTGGATCCCATCTTGCCATGAAGTGACCCACACACTATGATCTCAGAGCCATCACCCACAGCACACATGAAGCGCGACATGCAGGATTTAACACATGGACTGCAATGGACCACTGCAGCCTTGATGATGTGGATAAGGTGCGCCTTCACAGCCAGTCCATCTGGCATGGCCTCTTCCGCCTCCATGACAATTGGGAATCAGTTTCTCCTCCACTCATTTTGCCATTGAGCCCAATATCATGGTTTTCAGTGGCATTTCCTGCACTGAGGGTGACCATCACCCCACCTAAAGGGGCTCATCCACCCTTAGCCGTTGGCCCCTTTAGGGAGTCAGGTTAGTTAACCGCCACCTGACACTCGGCGTTGAGTCACTGGCTGTATGGTAGAGTATTTAGTACAGCTCTAGTTAAATATGTAGATTATTTTACATTCTTGCAATTTTTCTCTTAATACATTCTGCAAATTATTTCTTTCACTGATAATTGAAAAAAACAATTTGTTCATGAACTATGTGATAGACGTTGTTTGTAATTATGGAGAAAAATGCTTGAGGTGATCTAAGAGCATCGAGACTCCTCTAGAGTCCTCAACCTATGGCCCACAGGCCACATACAGCCCCAGAGCTCATTCTGTGTGGTTTTCTAACCTGCTTGTTTATTGCTATCACACTCAAGGTGTCACCTGGAAACTCTAAAGGAATCAGCTCATAAGTTTCTTTAAACATAAAACAGCCAAAGAGGTTCTGAAGGAAAAAGAGATTTTATCAACAAGATCATTTATAATAGGGGTCAGCAACCTATGGCCTGTGGTATCAAATAATCTGGCCTCGCCTTCGCTCCAACCGCCGCCGCTGCTGCACCACAGCTGCGGCCATGTTTACAACAGCCATAAACATGTTTACAACAGCCATGGATGTGTTTACGGCAGTGTTTATGGCGGGGGGGGGCTACCAGTCGGGCCCCTTCAACTGTCTGAGGGAGCATGACCCAGCCCCCGACTTTAAAAGGCTGTCGACCTCTGATTTATAACATAATATATGCATATTTTGGTGCTTGAATCCATGCAGATTCAAGAACCATAATTAACAATTCAGCCAAGCTTATATACTTTTTGACAATCTACACACGTGTTCTTACCACAGGTGGGCCTGAAGAACGAAGGTGTTTCATGTCTTTATCTTGGCATTGCTTATTTTTGAAGTGTTGAGAAATGCACAGTCACACAAGTCTACACTATTTAGATCAGGGGTGGCCAAACTACAGCCTGCAGGCCGGATCTGGTCCAAAGTGAAAAATCACCCACCCTGCCCTACCCTAGCTGCTATCAGAAGCAGACACGCCACGCACATGTGCAGACACTGCTGTAAATGCAACCGGGGCTGTCATAAACACGTTTACGACAGCTGCTGATGCATTTTACGGCAGTGTTTGCACACGCGCAGGTGTGTTTTACTTCTGATTCCAACAGGAGGAGCCACATGACCGGCCTGATCAGCTGTCGGGGTGTGTGTGGTCAGGCCACCCCTGACTTAGATAAATTACACCGGACTTTTGTATAACTGGCTTTACCACACTACAGATTAGCACAAACAATTTCTTAAAATTATTATACAAGCTTCATTAACTGCATGCTTCTTTTGTCAAGGAAAAAGGTTAATAAATTAGATTAGCTATTTTGGGGTCACAAAGGCATTTTCCCTCAGACCCAAACAGTTCTTCCTGCCTCAGGCTGCATCCATTACTGCTCCTTCCTTACAAAAAAAAAACCCACATACACAAAAGCAACCTTGTTTCTTCTGATCTGCCTGGTTTCTTCTATCAGCCCCATCTTGGTCTTATCCACCATGCTAGCATTTGGCCACTCTGGGTTGCTGCTTTGCTACTCAGCAAAGCTCAGGTATCTGTACTGCTCAGTTTTTATTGATTGATTGATTGCCAGATTAGTATCTAGCACTACTCAGGGCAGTTTACAGTGATATGTTCTTTTGCAATAAAACAGCAACCATTAAAAAACAATTAAACATGCATTTGAATCCCCAGATGGCAACAGAGCATTGAGAGGATCATAATCCAGTAAAATGAAGGTTAAGGGAACTGAACCAAGATCCACTTTAAACCTATCTTCCCTTAGCATAGGGGTTCTCAACCTTTTTCATCCATGGGCCGGACCACACCCCTTCAAACAGCAGAGCGGGATGGACTTGTGGTTCCCCTCTGCCATAAACACTGCCGTAAAACACATCTATCACAGCCACGGGCACATTTATGGCTGTCGTAAATGCATCCGCTTCTACTTCTGGTGGCGGTGGCAGCAATGACACGGGCCATATGAAATGGTGGTAGGTTGATAACCCCTGCCTTAGAGAGAAACTCTGCATAAGCCTCCTTAAATAGGTGGGTTTTAAAAAAAGATTTTAATTTAATTTAATTTAATTTTTAAATTTATATGCCGCCCAATTAGGAAAACCTGACTCATGGTGGCGTACAACAGTGAAAAATGTATAAAAACAGATTTTAAAATCCCAAATCACCCACTCACTTCCCCACCCTACTACCCCCACCCCAATTAAAAGAATAAAAAGAAATAAAAGGGAATGGGGGGATACAACAACACAAAGGGAAGGATATTAAGTAAGTACTAACTGCGGGTGAGCCAACAGGCTGGAGCCGTATTCCCATTAAGGCCCCACACCTGCCCTGCCAGCCAGGTTTTCAGACTTTTCCTGAAGGACAGCAATTCTGTCTGTAGCCTCAATTCTGTTGGAAGGAGGTTCCAGAGGGCTGGTGCAGACATGGAGAAGGACCTTCTTCGTGTGCCTGAGAGGCGAGCTGCTCTAGCTGAAGGCACAACTAGGGAGCCCCTCCAGTCCGCTCTGGTTGGATGGGCAGAAACTCTCGGGATGATGCTGTCTCTTAGGTATCCTGGCCCACTGCCATATAGGGCTTTAAAGGTCAAAACCAGCACCTTGAATTGTACCTGGAGGCAAACTGGTAGCCAGTGCAGCTCCCAAAGTAGTGGGGAGGCACAGGAATAACATCCACATCCCATCACCACCAGTGCAGCTGCATTCTGAACCAGCTGTAGCATCCGAATGGTCATCAAGGGCAGCCCCATGTAGAGCGCATTACAGTAATCTAATCTGGAGGTGACCAGAGCATGAGTGACCATGAGTAAGGAGTCCCGGTCCAGGAGCGGGTGCAACTGGTTAATTACTCGAAGTTGAGTAAAAGCCCTCCTGGCCATGGCTGCCACCTACTCTTCTAGCAGCAGTCGCAAGTCCAGGAGGACCCCCAAGTTGCGCAGAAGGGGCGGTACAAAGGATACCAGGTCTTAGCGACAGTGGAAACCAACATAGAGTGGAAGCGGCAGCCAGTCATAAAGGTATTTTTGAATAAAAAACCTTTTGACGGGCTATTAGATTCCGGAGCTGACGTCAGCATGGTCAGCCAGAGTCAGTGGCCACGTGAGTGGGCTCTCGAGCCAGTCTCCAATGTGTGTGGGGTAGGTGGTGTCCAGGAAGCGTTTAGAAGCCGAGATTGGGTAGAAGTCACGATTCCCAGAGCTGACGGCACGGCGGTCATTCGGCCGCATATCTTGGATGTGCACGTCAATCTCTGGGGGCGGGACATCTTGCAACAGTATCGTGCCACTCTTACCTTCGGGTAATGGCTCTACCGCTCAAATGGCTTACCGATACGCCAGTCTGGGTAGAGCAATGTTCGGTAGTAGGGGAAAACTAGTTGCCCTAAAACAGCTGGTTAAAGAACAGTTAGACGCAGGACACATAGAACAATCCACCAGTCCCTGGAATTCGCCCATATTCATCATTAAAAAGAAGTCAGGGAAGTGGCGACTCAGAGAGATCAATAAGTGTATTCAGCCAATGGGTCCCCTTCAATGCGGCATCCCAAATCCGAACATGATCCCCAAGGGTTGGGAGATCCTGGTCATAGACCTGGAAGACTGTTTTTACACCATTCCTTTAGATGTAAGGGATAGGGAAAGGTTTGCTTTTACGGTGCCAGTCGTGAACCACAGAGAGCCTACGCAACGTTTCGCGTGGAAATATTTGCCACAGAGGATGCTCAATTTTCCCACTCGTGCCAAACCTACGTTCACAACGCACTGGGAAAGTTTCGAAACCTTCACCCCACAGTCTTGGTGTGTCATTTTATGGATGATATTTTGATCGCAGCGCCGCAACTCGGCAGCGAAATGTTTAAAGACCTCCAGACCGCTCAGGGGGAGAAGGGGTTACTCATTGCCCCAGAGAAATGTCAGAGAACCAAGCCCTTTTCATACTTGGGCCACCAGCTCCTCCGTTCTTTCGCGGCACCAGTTTTGCCACAAATTAACCTCAAAGATTCATTCACCCTCGTAGAATTGCAACAAATTCTGAGGAATATCAATTGGGCTAGACCATATTTTAGGCTAGCTACGGAACTCTTGAAGCCGCTCTTCTCGTTGCTAACGCTAGGTAAGCAGCTGGCAGATCGGATACACATTCCGTGAGAGGCTCGCTTGACTGTCGAAAAGGTCAACCAAGTTCTCAGCCAGTGATGGGTGGACAGGATTAGTCAGGGGCCATATGCTCCTGTTCTGAACCTGTACATAGTCCGGACCGGAGCCATGTTCACCAGAGCTCCAGGGGCAGACTCCGAGCGCGGGGCAAAAATCGTGGAATGGGTGTATTTACCACACACCTCTTCCCAAAACATCGTCCCTCCACAGGAACTGGCTTCCGTGGTGATTTACCGAGGAAGGTTGAGAGCAAGGGATATCTCAGGGCACGATTTAGCGCAAATCGTTGATCCATTCACCAAGGATCAGGTCCAGCAGCTGATGCAGCTCGGTGACTCACTTCCGATTGCATTGGAGGGATTCACCAGATTCTTGGCATACCATTTGCCGAAAGACCCCAGACTTGTCTCGCTTCAGACGCAGACAGTCAGTTAGTGTGAGTTATTGTCCCTGGTTCCGCTTCAGGGAGCCAGGACAGTATTCACTGATGGGGGTAGAACATATGGAGTTCTGACTTGGCAAGAGGAACAGGCTTGGCACACACTTCTGACTCTTCCACAGAAATCCGCGCAGCGGGCGGAATTGGCAGCGGTAGCAGTGAACCTCCCCTTGTGCACCTTTGCCAAGGAACGCTTGAATATCATTACTGACAGCCAGTATGTCCGGAATTTGCTTCACAGTCTGCCGGGAGCCTACATCACTCCCGTGATAGACAAAAACATATTAGGTCTTTTCCTCACAACTCAATTTCATTTGTGGAACCGCACTGAAGCGCTCTATATCGCCCACATTAGACGCCACCAGGATTTACCTGGCCCGATTTCCACAGGCAACAGCAGAGCGGATGCGGCCGCAAAGGAAATTCAGCAAAGGTCAGTCCTGGGAGTCTTCAAGACTCCGATTCAAAGTCATGCATTCTTTCATCAAAATGCCAAGGCACTTGCATGGCAGTTCAACCTGCCACTTTCCCAAGCTCAGGGCATAGTCCGTTCCTGCCCACAATGTGCAGGGGCGGGGGGGGGGGGGGCCCTCATGGGGTGTCAACCCACGAGGGACAGAAGCCAACCAGGTGTGACAGATGGATGTCACGCATGTTCCGCAGTTTGGGAGATGGCAGTTCATGCACGTCTGCATAGACACCTTTTCACAGTTTGTCTGGGCTACGGCTCAGAAGGGAGAGATGGCTTCCCACGTGGAGCAGCATCTCCTCTCCTGCTTTGCGGCCATGGGTAAACCACGGCACATGAAAACCGACAATGGTCCGGCTTATAGCTCCAGGCAGCTGGCCACGTTTATGGCCACCCGGGACATTAAACACACTTTTGGTGTTCCGTACAATCCGCAAGGGCAAGCGATTGTCAAGCAGGTGAATCGGACGCTCAAGTCCTACATTGATAAACAAACAGAAAGGGGGGAACTAGCCCTCCCCACAAATCAGGGTCAGGCACAGCATTGACTGAACAAGGTACTGTTCACGCACAACCACCTCAACGTTTTCTCAGATTACACTCCACAGGAGAAGCACTTCCGTCACACGGAGGCTCTCCCGCACCCTATGGTGCGTTATCGAGTGCCACCAGATCCTTCCTGGAGGGGCCCGGTGCCACTCATAACGTGGGAAAGAGGGTATGCCGCAATTATGTCTCCTTCAGGTGTCATCTGGATTCCAGCTCCGTGTGTGAAACCTCATCTCGAGTCTAATGGCATGGAGCCAGGCGTTCCCGGAATGAGAAATGATGTCCCAAGTTACAGAAAAAAATCACATTACAGAATGGGTTTCCCCAGAACGCATTGCATCTGGGTTTTATAGCACCGGCCTCACACCATTTTAGATTCTGTGGATGGTGTGAAGAGTCGTTTCTTGA
This sequence comes from Bradypodion ventrale, assembly GCA_035047345.1. Lineage (NCBI taxonomy): Eukaryota > Metazoa > Chordata > Lepidosauria > Squamata > Chamaeleonidae > Bradypodion > Bradypodion ventrale. The sequence continues at coordinate 177,518,120 of JAWDJE010000005.1, forward strand.
AGATTTCAGATTTGGTGAGGATGCTGCCGGCGGGTGAGGGGAGCTGCTCCTCCTTCCGCCGGGTGAACTTCACCACCAGGCTGGATGGAAGTCTGGCCGCAATGCTGCTGTCTGTCTGCGCCGAAGGCTGCCTGAGGAGTCACCCCTCCTTCTGCTGAGTCATATCTCAACATGGACAGGGTCAACAGCCCTATGGTGATGATGACTCAGAGGAAGGAAGGGGTGATTCCTCAGGCAGCTTTTGATGTGGACGGATGGACAGCAGCGATGCAGCAGGACTTCTGTCAAGCCCCATACCTCGATGTTGGGCCAGCAGAAGGAATTATTCAATATTACTCTAATGTTGTCCCAACAATTGGGATCTCAGGTAGGTAGCAGAAGGTCTCCTTCACTAGCCATCAGAGCTCCAAAGTCTCAAGCTTCTCCTTATATACTCTCAGCCAAAGGGCCACATCATCCCCTTTGGCTCTGTGCCCCTCATTAGGAAATGTAGAAATACAGACTAATTGGGCTAATTGACAGGTTGTCCGTACAAGTGTAAGTTATAGCAGGTTGTTTTCTATCAAAGGGATATCATGACCTTCCTTATTGCCATCTTCTTGGCCAGGGGATTTCCATCTTAATTAGGTCTCCCAAGTGCAAGTTCACATATCAATCAATGATAGAGATGAGTTCAGGATCATCCTATCTCCTCCATCTTCTTGTGCCAAAACTTTTTATACAGCTGCACATAAATCTTGCTAGTTGACAAGCTTAATTGGAGAACCTTCTCATTACAGTCAGCAAGCCAATTAAATGCACTAATTGGGAAGCAAGCAAATTTAACTTAAACACAAGCAAAGGTCATCCTTGCTCAAAAGCCATTCCTGTCCAACAATAGGGTATGGTGCTTGTCTCCATTTACAGCCAAAGAGACGGGCAGTGCTCTCTGCATCTGCAGATGTTTCCATGATCATGTGGCAGGCATCACTAGACAACAGTGCACATAGAACACTGTTACCTTTCCACTGAAGGGGTACCTATTTATCTACTTGCAAATTTTTGCTTTCGAGCTACTAAGTTGGTAGGAGCTGAGACAGAGACAGGCGCTCACTCCATCGTGCACAGTGGTGGGATTCAGCAGGTTCGCCCCAGTTTGCCAGAACCGGTAGCAGAAATTCTGGCTAGCCCCACTGTTGAATCCGGCCCTTATAAGCACCAGTCCAGGACAACGATAAACAAACAGCAACAGGCTTTATTTAACAGTCAGTTAGAGATGAGCTTACAAGGTGTTCCAGGTCCTGAGATGGCTATACAATCCTAGCGGAGTCAGTCCCTCCGGACTCTTGCCCGTCAATGGGCAATAAACTAGCTACCATAGAAGCGTAGCATAATGGAGGGACCCAGGCTTAGCGCTACCCGGCTACCTGTATGGTGTAGGAAGTATAGATCTGGTCCGGCCCCACCCTTGTTTACCCGTGGGGCTTATATAGTGTCTCCTCGGTGGTGGCTTCTGGATACAAACGTAACTAACCAATCATAACAGGGAATATATGTAGTTAACCAATGGAGAACAGGATCCAAAATTGTAACCAATCACAGGGCTTGGTTTGGCCTAACAAGTGCGCCCTCCTGCAGGGGTTTCACACCACTTTGGGCTTCTAGTTAGAATGGCGGGAAACCTCCATTTTCCTCTTGCAAGAGCGCTCCCCGCGCTACTTGCAAATGTGCCTCAATACACAACCCCCGCCCATCCAAGTTTTGAAATAACACAGGACTTTCCCCCTGGCCACGACCACTATACCATGCCCACAGAGTAGGTAGTAAAAAAATTTGAATCCCGCCACTGGCCGTGCAGCAGGTACATATGATTTTACCCAACACAGAGCTTAGTTTTGCTCAATTCAGAGATTGGAAGGGGATAATGGGGATGTGACCTTTACAAAGGTACCACCCACACCCCTGGGCAGTTCACTCTTCCCCCTGCTGCAATTTTGCTTCTCATGGCTGAGGCTTGGCTGAATGGCAGTGATATGTATGTGTAAGGTAAAGGGTAAAGGTCGCCCTTGCTCAAAAGCCAGTCGTATCCGACTCTAGGGTTCAGTGCTCATCTGTTTTATAAACAAAGAGCCAGCACTGTCTGCATGTGCAGACGTTTCCGTGGACATGCGGCAGGCATGCCTCAAGACCAGAGTGCACGGAACACTGTTTACCTTCCCACCGGAGTGGTTCCTATTTATCTACTTGCAATTTCTTGCTTTTGAACTGCTAGGTTGGCAGGAGCAGGGACAGAGACAGGAGCTCACTGCATCATGCAGCACCCGGAAATCAAACTCCAACCTACCAGTCAGTGAGTTCAGTGTCTTAACCAGTGGTGGGATTCAAATTTTTTTTTTTACTAACTACTCTGTGGGGCGTGGTATGGTGGGAGTGGCCAGGGGGAAAGCCCTGTGTTGCACGCAAATTAGGACTACTGTACTTCATTTCAAAACTTGGGTGGGCAGGGCCAGCTGGAATTTCTGCTGTTCTGGCAAACTGGGGCAAACCTGATGAATCCCACCACTGGTCTTAACCACTTTAGCCACCGCAGTCCCTATGTATGTGTACCCTTCCATATAATTTGAAGGCTGCATCTTTTTTCACTTTTCTCTCTACCTACCCTTTTGTGGAAGGCCCTCGATTTTTAAGTATTAGGATATGTAGATTTAAACTTCAAGGCAGTGTATTTATTAAGAAATAAATCTCATAGTATTAAATGTACTCACGAGTGTAACTCTGTTATCTGGTAATCATGATCCCTTTTTAAAAAAATCCTCGACTATGGGTATGGTCCACTATCCCTGAGAACTGTAGTATCAGGGGGCTCTTCTCTTCTTTGCCATGATCAAAATGAAAATCCCCAGGTAACAGCAGCCAGAGTGGAGTGGATTTAATGGGAAAGAGAAGAGATAGACTTCTAAAACTACTCAATTTTTTATTTGCTCAAGGATAATATTGAGACTGCAAGTGCTGCTTTGCTAAACATTCTGTAAGAAAATGTCTGTGGAATAAGGTGCTATTTCAAAGGAACAAAAACATTCCAGATGAGCACTGTGACTTTAATGATAAATGGACTACTGAGTATTTCTTTAAAATATAAAGCAGTTTGCCTGATAGGTCTTAAACTTTCTCAGTATTAAAGGAGTACAACATTAAAAGCCACTTCCAATCCTATCACAAGAGCTATTCAATACATCAAGGAGAGTTGTGAGTGAACAAGATGAATTCTCTTTTTAAAAAATCAATGTTTTTTCAGCAAAGGAGTTTTTGGAAAGTACATTGAGAGCATGCCAATGGTGAGGGCTAGCTATCGTGTTGCTAAATGTATTGCTGAGAGTGGTAGGCTATTCACTGATGGTGAGTTTGTTAAAAGTGCATAGTTAAAATAATGGAGCTAAGGTCTTTTGATAAAGTATCTTGTGTTAGTTATATCAGTTTAGCTGCATGCATAGTCACCAAGCATGTTGAAGAGCTAGGACTATGATGGTGAACCTTGGCACTTCAGATGTTCTTGGACTTCAATCCCCAGAAACCCAAGCTCCTGTCAATCCACATGAATGGGTTTGCTGCAATTCATCCGGCCTGCGCTGCCCTTGTCGTTCCCGGAAGCGGAAGTAAAATGTGCCCATATGGGTGCATTTTACTTCCGCTTCCGGGAGCAACAACGGTGGCACGGGCTGGATGAATCACAGTAAACCCCTTCGTGTGGATTCACAGAGGCTTGTGCTTCTGGGAATTGAAGTCCAAGAACATCTGGAGTGCCAAGGTTCGCCACCACGGACCTAGGAGAAGAGCTGCTTATGTCACTGACTGTCAAGGCAAAAGGTTTTGATTGTTTTTTCTTTGGCATTAGATGTAACATTTTAGTTACTGCACCACTACAAACTGCAGAAATCCTGAAGGATATGAATCAGTAGAAATCTAGGTATGAGTTAGGATAAATTGAAAAGCATTATAATTGACAGTACAAGAAAAGTGGTGGGAAGGAAAACAGGTGCAGTTGCAAGAACCAAGGAAGAAATATTGAGATTAAATGGCACACTTCCCATCCATCATCCGTCAGCAAGCCTGTATTAAGTAGTGTAAGTAGTTTCTCAATCTTGGGCTCCCAGATGTTCTTGGACTTCAATTCTCTGAAGCCCTGATCAGCAGGTGTTCTGGTAAGTCCTAGATCACCTGGGGCCCCCAAGGTTGAGAAACCCTTTTATGATGCTTCAGTGAGAAAGTATGATGCATACTCTTGTATCTCCCATTAATTACATCAGGCATCATGGCCTTACTCATCATCAAAGATAGATGAAGAATATGAAGACATTATATAATGCAGATGACAGGTGGCTTAGCAGAGGCAAAGGCTTCAAACGTTTTCTCAGTCTTTGTCATGAAGTCAACATCTTTCTCACATGTAAGGAAAAGGTCAATAAATTCTTTCTGACCCTGGATGAATTTTTGGTTTTCTTAACTGATGTCACAGAGCATCTGAAAACATTGAATCAAAGGTTGTATTCAATATATTGTATTCAAATACACAGAAGACAATTAAAAAAGGGGGGGAAAAGAAATTTCCTCAGAAAGATCTGAGAAATCAAAGTAAAATTTAAGCCTCAACTAGGAATGCTGAATGACCAAAAGGGAAGTATACTTTCTGACCAGGAGAAAGTTAAAAGAAGGCGGACAGAGCATAATGAAGACTTATGCAAAAGAGTTTAAAAGATGATAGACTCCTTTGAAGAAGAATCCTATGTAGAACCTGCAATTCTAGAAAGCGAAGTGAAAGTTGTTCTGAAAATACTAGGAAGAAATAAATCATCAGGAGCAGATGAAATACTGATAGATTTATTTCAAGTCACAGGGAATAAATCTGTCAAAATCCTGACAAGAATATCCCAACAAATCTGGAAAACAAAACATTGGCCCACAGACCGGCAAAGCTCAATATACTTTCTAGTCCCTAAGAAAAGAAATGTAAAAGATTGTGGTAAGGGATGGTTGAAACACTACTTTAATATACCATGACAGCAAGGTGATGCTCATGGTGCTGCAACAAAGATTTAAATTTTATATGGAACAAGAAATGCCTGATGCTCAAGCTGGATTTCAAAAATGAAGAGGCATCTGAGGTCATACTGCAAATATATGTTGCATACTGGAACACGCCAAATAATTTCAGAAGATTAGCTTTTGATTTATAGATTACAGCAAAGCCTTTGACTGTATGGATTATGAGAAACTATGGGTGGTTTTGAAAGAAACGGGTTACCTCAGCAGAGAAAGTTTTCTGAGAGGAACTTTTAGAAAGGAATTTCAAAGGTGACTCAGTTTACAATTTTAAAGGAGAATTTCTGAGGCGATTCAGAGAGAGAACTTCAGGGATATTCTAAAGAATTTAAAAGAAACTTTCTGCGGTAAATTCTCAGAGTGAAGCTGAGGAAAACCTGAGGTAAATCTAAAGTGATTCTGAGGTAAATCTAAAGAAACTGAGAAGAGAATCAGAAGAATGATAAAGGAAGGAACACCTGCTCTCTCAGAAGATTTAGAATAAATTAGAGAATGAGATTATTTTATGTTGTGGGGGAAACCTAAGTATTGATTTTTCCTGAATCTTTTTGAGTAGTGATTTATATAGTATTTAGTTACCTATTTTGTGAACAATGTATCTTTAATATCCTTTATGAGAAATAAACCTCAATTCTTTTAATAATTTGTTGTTTATTTAAGGGAGTGGAACAGAGTAAAGCCAACTTAAGCCAGGAGAGGCCACACTGCTACCATTCTCTCTTTTTAATTTTTTTCTGGGGATCACTTTTAGAGTGGATCTTCCAGGTTGCAGCAAAAGGTAATATTTTTCTGGACCAGCATTCTATGGAAAACGGCTGGGAGTCTCAGTAGTCCCAAATTGGAGCTGCCTGTGTATGGGAGACCCAGGAGGGGACAAGGAGGAGACGGAGGTGGAGGGAGTTTAGTGCAGGTAATGTTAAGGTAATGTTGGCACGTGTCAAGCACAGGGAGCGCTGACACCCTGGTAATGGCAACCTTATGTTGCTGGCTAATCTTTCTCACACTAGGTCATGCAAAGGGAACTGCAGAATAAACTCATCAAAAGGTGCCTTCATTTTGGCAGTTTCACATCTGGAAGAAGAAGAATGAAGGAATTAGAAAAGATTATCAGGTGTAAGGATGTTGCATTGGAGACATGGTGTTCCTAATCACCATGTATGGATCTAAAAGCTGGACAATGAGTGAGTTACCATTTCTTCATTGACTTCTGAGTTTTTATTTTTGATTTAAATCAATAGGTTAATAATGTTGTTACATTTAGGTTTAAGTCTAAGATGTGGCCCTTGTTAGCCATTGGGCACTCTAATGTGGCCCCCATGTTCCAGAGGTTTGGGGCCCATTGATCTAGAACAGGGTTTCTCAACCTTGGGCCCCCAGATGTTCTTGGACATCAATTACCAGAAGCCTTGATCAGCAGGTATGCTGACTTAGGCTTCTGGGAACTGAAGTCCAAGAATACCTGGGGCCCAAGGTTGAAAAAACTCTGCTGTAGAGCATTTCCCGTATCTGAATCTATTCAAGTAATTAACATTATGTGTGTCCATAGCTTATGTGTCTGAGTTACTTCATGTCACAGTACAATAAGTCATGGTGCATCATTATATCAGCCATCAAATTTGAAGCATTGTTTCTTAATAACACCTACAAGTTATTTCAGCAAACCCATAGGGACATGAATTTTTACGTAACTCAAAGCAAACCCATAGGAAAAAGAATCTTTCTGTAACTCAAAGCAAACCCATAGGAAATCGTGTAAAACCAGGACAGGGTTTTAGCACAAAATCATTATGTAAGTTGAATTTTATGTAACTCAAGGCATATGTAAGTTGAGGTTTTACTGTAGAAGAAACCGTTGATAGATAGTTCTTTTCCAGACAGTCTGCTTTTGGCCTGTGGAACTCTTCCCCCCATGGAAAATTGGATTATCTACAGCCCTACTTAAGACATAGGAAATATAAACACAAAAGAAGGGAAGCATATTAAATCCTCTGTTACTGCTTACATCACTCTCCTCATACAGGCACACCTGTATGTATTATGTTAGGCTTTACGTGATTTGCATTTATTTTCTGTAAGGATAAGTTGCATGATTTCATAACAATAAGTGTGAGGAGTTTCACAGCGCGATCGCTGTGACTCATTGGCACACCAGGGGTCATAAATCGTGGGTGATTGTTCTCCTTACCTCATCTGTTTTTAACACAGCAACCTAGAGGCCCCCGTTGGGGCCTCTAACTCGCTTTTGCCCTCCCCACTATGTGCAGGGCAAGCACGCAGCTTTCTTCTAATTAGCAAAAGTGTGCACGAGGCAGACATGCCGATATTTAACCAATTAAGTAGTCTTATGTTATCGTAGGTAACCAATGAGAATATATTGCATACCCTCTCTGGAATTTTCTTTGTCCTGTTATTCCCAATAAAGTCCAACCGGACTGCCTTGCTTTTATGCCTCTTCATGAATCAAGCCTCCGTTGTCTCCTTGGTCCCAAGAACACTTCATCTGGTGACCCGCGCCGTGATTGCCAGATCCCAACTCCCCGACTCACCGGCTGGCATAGCCCCCTGGTGCATCACAGCTTTTTTAAGCTCCCTCAGCTTTCGAGCTCCCGATTGTGAGTATGGGGGGGGGAACTTTCGTTAGGGCAAAAGACCCATGCAAAAGAATTGCAAAGACTCATCAAGGAGAGCGGATGTCCAGACATCACACTTAGTAGTTTAGAAGACTTCGTTAAGGAAGTCGAATGCCAATGTCCTTGGTACCCAGAAATTGGATCACTCAAACGGGATGATTGGCACAGAATTGGAACAATTTTATTGGAAGAACCGAGGGCAGCGGTTCATCATTTATTGATTTGGCACAGAGTTAATGAGGCAGTCAGGAAGCTAGTACCAGCAGAGGCATCCCTGGCCAATCCTCTGACTCATCCACCCGAGGACCCACCACCTCCTTATCCAAAAGTGCTGCCTGCTATTTTACCACCTACGGCACCATTGATGCCGCCCATCCCGAGCCTGGTTCTCCAGGCGCCGCCTGCCTGCCCTGGCAGTGTGATGGGAAATATTCGCTCTGCTATACATCGAGCCAAGAGCGATGGGGTCTTGTCGCTGGAGGAGGGGGAAGAGTGGCTAGGGGAGAGTCCTTCTGCTTTTCCCATTACGGTTGAGATGGGGGTGGGGGCGGATGGGAATCCAGAGGAACGTATCCACTGGCAAGCTCTGTCATATACAGTAATTAGGGAACTTAATAAAGCTGTTAGAGAGTCTGGTGTCTGTTCACATTTTGTGCAAGGGTTGCTTGAGGGAATTGGAAACGGGTACATAATGATGCCTCAAGACTGGAAGGATTTGTTTCGAATGATTTTGACTGCTTCACAGTATGTTGTCTGGGATAGTGAATTCCGAGCGGCTGCAGTGGCGGCTGGTACGCCACAAAACACCCCTGAGCAGATTTATGGAGCGGGTGCATTTGCTGACCTCCAACAGCAGATGCAACTCCCCTGGGAGTCTTTCCACCGCACATTCATGTGCGTCATGAGAGCCTTTAAAAGGGTCCCCGTCTCTGGGAAACCCACATGCTCTTTTACTTCCACCCGGCAGCAGCCCACTGAACCCTATCCACAGTTCATTGATAGATTGAAGGAAGCCATACAAAGACAGATAGACAACCCTGATGCCCAAGGAGAACTCCTGAAACGGCTGGCTTTTGAGCAGGCCAATGCCGATTGCAAGAAGATTTTGCAAAATGTCATTCACCGCCCCGAGTATAGTTTAGCTGACATGATTCAAGCCTGTATGGAGGTGGGCACTCAAACACATGCAATGGCCCTTCTGGCTGGAGCTATTCGTACCGGACTGCCTTGCTTTTATGCCTCTTCATGAATCAAGCCTCCGTTGTCTCCTTGGTCCCAAGAACACTTCAAATAAGTCACATGAAAAGCCTCCACAGATAGAAGAGGCTTGTTTCTCGGGAAAGTCACCCTCAAGGCACATACTGCAACAGAAGTTGTGATAGAAAAGTAGCAATGCTTTACGTCTGCACATTTATTTTCCCTGCATTCATAACACCCAAATAGCTACTTTGCCTTTCTGTGTTTAGCCTATTTGTGAGATCCAAGCATTCTAATCTCTTTCGGTTGATACCTTATACTTGGAATGAAATACATTCTTTGACCTTGCTGAATCTTCAGCTTCCCTTTGTAGTTCTGTACCATCTATAGGGACTGAAGTGGCTTAGTGGTTAAGATGCTGAATGTGATGACCGGAAGGTCAGCAGTCTGAGACTTGAGTGCTGCATGACAGAGTGAGCTCCTGTCATCTGTCCCAGCTCTTGCCAACTGAGCAGTTCGAAAGCAATACATTGCAAGTACTGTAGATAAATAGGTACCGCTTCAGCAGGAAAGGTATCTAGTCATGCCTGCCACATGACCATGGAAATGTCTAAAGATGCAAACAGTGCTATCTCTTTGGCTGCAAATGCACCCTAGAGTCAGATATGACTGACTTTCGAGCAAGGGGGACCTTTATCTTTACATTTTACCTGCCAACTTCACTAGACAGTCTGTATGTCACAAACTTTTGATGTCTGCATTATAGAGGTTCTGATCCTATCTTTTTGGTGAAAGCCTGTGTGTGTGTGTGTGTGTGTGTGTGTGTGTGTGTGTGTGTGTGTGTGTGTGTGTGTGTGTGTGTGTGTGTGTGTGTGTACAGTGAGAAGTCACATCCACCTTATAGTGACCCTAATAGGATTTTCAAGATAACAGATATACTGTATTTAAATCATGAAAAATATGACACCAAATCTATTCAGTCTCATGGCAACCCTTTTCATTGTTTTCCAGGTAGAGAGCAATCAGAAGTGGTTTGCCATTCCCTTCTTCTGGGAGCATCTTGGGACACTGCAGCTTGCCCCAGGATATATAGGAAGTGGCTGCCATTAAGTTTCCACTACTGAGCAGAGATTCAGATGTAGGTCTCTTGAGTCCTACTCCCTCATTCAATCTGTGTTTGCTCTCTTGGACAAAACAACTTTTACAATGCAACTGGCCAGCAACCCATTTTAGATTTAAGGCTAAAGGAATCCCTCGGGACCTTGACTCCTTGTTGTTACCAGTAGATCTGAATGAGACCTCCAAAGCATCATCTAGTCAGGGTTAAACTGGATCAGTTTCAGTTAACACAGGCTGGATCAGTTTCAGTTAACACAGCCTGAAGATGTGGACAAGCACTTGAACACTGTAAAGTCACAACCTCCCTTCTCTCAGACTGCTTATGGTAAACTGCTTGTAAAAAGGGCTGCCAAAAGATTTCCAACACTCGTGGGCAAGACCACAAGCAGAGCAGATGAATATCACCCAGCTTTCTAAAGATTTTGAAGGGAAATGGTGGCCAGGGGTGGGTGGGGGCGGGGAGGGCTGGGATATAACAGCCGAATGGAAAAATACATTTGTGGCAAAAATTAGGCTTGGTCTTAGGATGCTCTATGCAAATGCACAAGCAAATTATAATATGCAAAGTTTATGGATTCCGTGGGGCAATGTCAACTTCAGTTTATTCATATAAATATGGAGACATGTGAGCCTTACTTGGCTTGGGTAAGCTAGATCAGGACCTATTGAAAAGTGAACAACAGCCTGCCTCACCCCACGACCTAAGTTCTGCACTTATGAGTCATGTAAGCACACTCTGTGTGTTTGCACAGTAGTCATTTCAAAGTGTCAGGAAAAGGCTCGGCAACAATTGTATCAGGATGTAATGCCATGCCTTATAGCAATTTTGGAGCTGGGAAAACTCTGTCAAAGAGGGGTTAGAATCAGTTGCCCGCTACAGAGAAGGTGTTGGCCACTGGGCTTTACTGACATTGTCTAGATTAGAATATGAACAGTGTATCTGTTCTGCTAGTGTGCTTTTTCTGTTAATATACCCCATTTGGGCAGTGTAACACATAGGATCTCTGTCTTCATTAAATTCACATCAAAACCGTTCAGGATAATTATTTAGCCTTCTCTGTTGAATTTGTTTTCTGTGAATGCACAATTTATCTCATATGGCAATGCATCTGGACATGAACTCATTTATTTGGTAAACAAGGTAACATGGAATAACCATTTTTGATCATTATCACCATCACCATCACCATCATCTTCTTCTTCTTCCATAAGAAACATATAAGAACAGCCTTGCTGGAACAGGTCATGGCCCATCCAGTACAGCATTTTGTCTCACACAGTGGCTCACCATTTACCTCAGAGTATTCCTAGCAAATGCCTTCACTTGCCTAGTATTCCCTGAAAATGGTGTTGGGAGATATCCTATCAGTCTCTCTAACCCAAGGTTGTTCTTAGGTATCCACAATCATAACCATTTATACCCTTATCCTCCATGAACTTGTCTAGTCCCTTCTTAAAGTTGTCAAGACTGACAGCTGTCACCACTTCATCTGGCAGGGAGTTCCATAGACCAATAATCCTCTGGGTAAAAAAAAAAAATACTTCCTCTTGTTTGTTTTGGATCTAGTACCCAAGAGTTTCATGGAGTGTCCCCTAGTTCTAATATTATGTGATAAGGAAAAGAACTTTTCCTTATCCACTCTATCCACACCATGCATGATTTTATAAACCTCAATCAAATCACCTCTTAGTCGCCATCGCTCAAGGGTGAAGAGGACCAGCCGTTGCAGCCTCAGATGATAGGGAAGGTGTTCCAGTCCCCTGATCATTCTGGTTGCCATCCTCTGCACTTTTTCCAACTCCATAATGTCCTTCTGGAGGTATGGCGACCAGAACTGTACACAGTATTCCAAATGGGGCCTCACTATGGATTCATAGAGAGGCAAAATGACACCTACTGACTTATTTTCAATACCCTTCCTAATGATCCCTAACATTGAGTTAGCTTTTTTTTTTTTTACTGCTGAGGCACACTGGGTTGACATTTTCATTGAGCTGTCCACCAGGACACCAAGGTCCCTTTCCTGATTTGTTGCAGAGTTCAAACCCCATCAACTTATAATTGTAATTGGGGTTTTTAACCCCAACGTGCAGCACTCTACATTTACTAATATTAAAGCTCATTTGCCACTGGTTTGCCCATTCCCCCAGCATCAAGAGATCTCTCTGGAGCTCCACGCAATCGCTCACAGTTTTCACTACCCTGTATAATTTAGTGTCATTGGCAAACTTGGCTACCATGCTATTCACTCCTACCTCGAGATCATTTATGAAGAGGTTGAAAAGCAGGGGTCCCAATACTGAACCTTGGTGAACCCCGGTCTTTACTTCCCTCCACTTACAGAAATGTCCATTTAATGCCACCCTCTGTTTCCTATCCCTTAGCCAGTTACTGATCCAGGACAGGACCTGTCCCTTTATTCCATGACTGGCAAGTTTAATCAGTAGCCTTTGGTGCGGGACCTTATCAAAAGCCTTCTGAATATCCAGATAGACAATATCAACTGGATCACCCTTATCCACATGCTTGTTGACGCTCTCCAAAAATTCCAACAGGTTAGTGAGGCATGATTTACCCTTGCAAAAGCCATGCTGGCTCTTCTTCATCAGCGCCTTCTCTTGAATTGAATTGAATTGAAATTTATTCTTATATACCGCTTTCCTCATCCAGCAGACAACCCAAAGCGGTTCACAATGCATAACGTACAGAAATACAATATATGTGGGTATGGGTGTATGCCTATTCTCTTCTATGTGCCTATTAATTCTATCTTTAAGGATAGTTTCCATCACTTTACCCAGGACACATGTCAAACTGACCAGTCGGTAATTACCTGGATCACCTCTTCTGCTGCTGCTGCTGTATCTGATTCTGAATATTGGCAATCATAATGGTGATCAGCCATGACGACTGTCCTGTGAATATAATGCTGTGGCCTTTCATCTGCCTTCTGTATCGCAGCATGATACCTATGCCACTGGTCAAGCTCCGTGAGTCACTTTCTGGTCCTGAGCCCTTTTGGCATGCAAAGTTCTCATCAGCCCCAGGCCACATCTAGAATCCTGGCTACGGCCCTGCTCTGCGTTGAGTTGCTCACAGTATGGTCTACTCTATTACCATAGCAGAATAATCTGGTCAGACTGTAAGTTTCTGCTTAGGGCACACAAATTACATTTTCTAAAAGCCTATCTACTTAGGACCAGAGTCAGTCCTAACATATATCGGATCATGCTCCACAAACCCAGGAAGCCAGAAATTAAAGCTAATGCCTTAAAATAAAACACAGAGTGTGCTTCCTTACAGTTTACCCTCCATGTGCTCACATTTTACTTTGATCTGTGGGACCCCAATCCAGATGAGAAGGAAGCACTGCTTGGCTCAGATAAAAAAAAATGCCATACTTGGTCTGAATCCTGCATTGTTTTATTAAATACTTTACTGTGTTACTATGGGGATCCTCCTGTGGGTTGACATTTCTATTTGATGTGTTAGTCACTACAGGGACTTACCTAGCATATAATGTTTAACATGTAAATGTTACTTAATAGCAGGGTGGATTTGATTTCAATCAGACTGTATTAAATCACAATTTAAATCATTAGCCAGAAGACTAGATTTAAGTCATTGTTTTCTAAAGAGAGACTCATAAAAGCTTTAAAGGTTTCACTTTCATGTGTACTGCTCCCTTTCTCACATTTAGTTTCCTGTGCAGGTCTATTCCACTCCTGTTGTGTATGGAACAGTATGGAATGTAACCACTACATTATGCCTTTAAGTAAATGTAACCGGTTCTACAGGAAATGTATACTTAAGCCATTTGTAAAGAACACATTGTATCCAGCTGCTACTGGAATGCGAGCTTGCTACCAGAGAGGGGAGCAGCGAGCATTCAACTCACATGGTACAAATTCCCCAATCACACACAGCTGCGGGAAACCTTCCCGCCATGGATACACCTGGACAAGAAGGGCGGGACTCCGGATGACGTCATGCCGACAGTAGCCAATAGGCTACCGGCACCCATATTCAAATGTATAGTGACTGTATAAAAAGAGTTGTATTGCCACCATTACTTCGTGTTCGAACTGTACTTCATGCAATAAAGATGTGTTAGCCAGAATACGGCTGCTTCTATTGTCTTGCTTCCCTCAACACCAAAACTCCCCAAAATCATCTTCCATTCATTGATTTCATTTTTAAAATAAGCATTTAAGAGGCAAGAGATTGATTCTCTGTACATAGATATGCAAGGAACAACTGGATTAAGGTTTTTTCCTCAATCATTGATTTTTATTTGCATAGCTTATTCGACAAGGGGGGAAAAATTGACATCACAAATTGCTGAACTAATTTACACCCATACCCACAAATGTTATAATCCCCCTTGTTATTCCATAAAGTTGTTTCACAGGTAGTGTTTGCTCCTTGTAATGTATTAATTTTCATTTCTGAAAAAGGTAGATGAAAAAGGTAGAGCATTTTGCCTCTTTATAAATCTATGGTGAGGCCCCATCTGGAATACTGTGTACAGTTCTGGTCGCCATACCTCCAGAAGGATATTATGGAGTTGGAGAAAGTGCAGAGGAGGGCAACCAGAATGATTAGGGGACTGGAACATCTTCTTTACCATCTGAGGCTCCAACAGTTGGGTCTCTTCACTCTTGAATGACGGCGTCTAAGAGGTGATCTGTGAAGTTTATAAAATCATGCATGGTGTGGACAAAATAGATAAGGAAAAACTGTTTTCCCTATCGCACAACACTAGAACTAGGGGACACTCGATGAAACTTTTGGGTACTAGTTCTCAAACAAATAAGAGAAAGTATTTTCACCCAGAGGATCACTGGTCTATGGAACTCCCTGCCAGAAGAAGTGGTGACAGCTGTCAGTCTTGACAGCTTTAAGAAAGGATTAGACAAGTTCATGGAGGACAAGGGTATCAATGGCTATAATTATGGATACTTAAGGACAACCTCCGGGTTGGAGAGATAGGCAGGATATCTCTCAATTCCATTTCCAGAGAATCCTAAACAGGTGAAGAAGGCATCTGCTTGGGAATAATACCCTGAAGGAAATGGTGAGCCACTGTGTGAGACAGAAAGCTGGACTGGATGGGCTGTGGCCTGTTCCAGCAAGGCTGTTCTTATGTTCTTATGTAAGGGTTATGGTGATTTTGAGCAGGAAGTGGCTGTTTAATTGTTTATTTTACAGTATTTACAGAGATCACAGCCTCTTCCTCTCTATACTGCATCCACAGGTGTTAGCCCAGAACATAAAATTTAAAGAAGGCAACAAACCTTAACCCACATAGCTTAACTGTTGAGGAATGAGGTAAGGTGAAGTTGGGAGGAGTCCGATTCAATCTTCAAAGATTATTGATGTCTCAACATTTGCAACTGATCTTCAAGTGTAAATACCCCACCCTACCATGAGCATCTCAAGATCCAGATCAAACACAGGTATACTGTGAGCACACCTTCTCATGGAGATCTCAGTATGGTATTCCCAAGAGAAAAGTCTCTCCTCATGCTTTCTTTCTTTGCAATGAAGGAGAAGGTTGGCACAACTAGCCTCCTTGCTGTACTAATAACCAGCAATCCCCCACCCTCGCCCCCTGTCTGCCAGGAACTGTTATAAGGATGCTTTTGTAGAGTATTTAGGCAGAAAAATATGAATTGCAAAAATGGTATGTTTTTATTAATAATAATTTTGTGTCAGTCATTATTATGGGTTGAAAGGATTTTTTCTGGAGAAGCTCCACTCAGGGGACACCAGAATGAGGCTCCTTTCATGTCCCCAAGATCTTTTCCCACCAAAGTGGTCCCTATTTATCTACTTGCAGTTTCTTGCTTTCAAACTGCTAGGTTGGCAGGAGCTGGGACAGAGACGGGCACTCAAACCGTCATGCAGTACCCAGGTCTCGAACTGCCGACTTGCTGGCCTTTCAGATAACAAGGTGAGCTTGTTAACCACTGAGACACTGCATTGAACGCTTTGAAACAAATCATTATATTCAGTTAAGAAAACCAAGCCAAACATTCTGGTATCATATATGCAATAAGAGGGACTGCGGTGGCTTAGTGGTTAAGACACTGAACTTGACAACTGGAAGGTCGGCAGGTCAGCAGTTCGAGTCCTGAATGCTGCATGATGGAGTCATCTCCCATCTCTGTCCCAGTTCCTGCCAACTTAGTAGTTCAAAAGCAAGAAATTGCAAGTAGATAAATAAGGACCACTTCAATGGGGGGGGGGGGGAGACAGCATTTCCTGCACTCTGATGTTTAGGCATGCCTGCCACATGTTCAGGGAAATGTCTGCAGATGCAGACAGTGCTGGCTCTTTGTCTATAAACAGAAATGAGCACTGGCCTGTCTCTCCTCTAGCCGAGGATTTCAGAACATTCCACCGCAAGCGTTTGGAACTGTCAGTGGAATGAAGTTGCCTTCTATGGGGCCAGCGGGTGGTCATTCTTGTCACTCTCAGGAAAAAGATTTTACATCTACTTCACACAAGTCACCCGGGAATTGTCTGTTCCAAAGCCCTTGCCCGTAGCTACTTCTGGTGGCCTCAACTGGACCAAGACATAAAACAAATGGTCGGCACTTGTGCCAGTTGTCAATCCTCTCGCCCAGAGCAATCCCACCTTCCCTCTCAGGAATGGGATTCTGCTCGGGGCCTGTGGTCCAGGTTTCACATAGATTTTGCAGGTCCATTTAGGGTTGTCCTATTTTTGTTGGTTGTGGATTCATTCTCTAAGTGGCTGGAAGTGATTAGGGTGCCTAATACCACTTCAGCCACCACGATAATGCACCTAAGAAGGCTGTTTGCATCATTTAGACTTCCAGATGTGCTGGTGTCCTACAACGCGTCCACGTTCACATCTGCAGAATTCCAATCCTTCATGGAAAGGAATGCAAATTAGGCACATCACTGCCGCCCCATTCCACCCAGCCACCAATGGCCAGGTAGAGCGGCAGGTGTGCACAACTAAAGACGCACTTCAGCGTATGGGTGAAGGGGATTTGGAGCTCCAGTTATGCCAGTTTATTTTCACTTATAGGCTCACCCCCCTTGCCTCAAGGCTGTCCCCTGCTGAATTGCTCCAGCAAAGGAAACGGTCATTCTTGCTGGACAGATTGGATCCCTCCAGGGTAGAGAACAAAGGCACAAATATAGCAATCCAACACCAGAAGGGCTTCTTGTCCGGAGCCCCTGTACATTGCTGCAATTATGCAGCTGGTGGCCCTACGTGGGTGCCTGGGTTTGTGATCAATCAAACTGGTCCTGTTTCTTACAGAATCGAAACAGCCACTGGTCTGATCTGGAGGAGGCACACAGATCAATTGAGACCCAGAGTACTGGACCCACAAGACGAATACAGACACTCAACACTAGGGTTGGCCCCCACCCATTTAAACCCAGGGGGCAGAGGTAATAGTCAGCAGCCAGCCAACATTGACCCAGAAGTGTCTTCTAGGAACCGATTTCAAGGGAAATTTGTGGAATGCTCCCCTATTCCGGCCAGGTGTATCCCTACACTGTCCCAGCCTAGCACTCTGGATTCCTTTATTGATGATGACCAATTTTGTTTGGAGTCACCCTCCACTCTTAGTACACACAGGAGGGACCCTGAGTTGTCTTATTCATCCACAGAATTAGATTTTGGTTTTGAGCGATCCCCTGCTCCTCCATGTGACAAACGGGTTTACAATCCTCCCCATCTAGTCAATCCCTCACTCCAGTCGGGTCACCCATCCTATGAGCCCCTGAGCCGGCTCAGCTAAGCGTCCGACCCAGAAGGGAAACTAGACTGCCATCCTGGTTAAAGGATTTTGTTTTTACCTGGGGTGGTGGTGGAGAATGTTAGGTATGTTAACTGTGTTTTCTGACAGGAGCAGAATGTATCTTTTCTCATGTATCTATTCTTATGCAAATAAGTGGATCGAAAATGTGCACACTCTGTTAGCCAATGGGCTTGTTGTATTATTGTTACTGTTTATAGTGTATATAAGTCAGAGTTTTGCCCCATCCAAACTGTGTTCAAACTCCACTATTAAAGAGCTGAATTTCACTACTTCACTCGTCTGCTTCTTCATTCCCTGAACACGAAACAAGGGGAATGGGAAAGTGTATACAGCCTCCATGTTGGCCCTAAGGCCAATTTTAAAAATTGATAGGGAAATAAGGAATACCTCCCGTAGCACAAGTTAACAGTCTCGACTGGAGGCAGCACCTTCCTGAGTAGACCTATTTCAAATAAACTCTGCTTCAGAGGGTCACTGGCTATGCATGTGGAGGCAACATCTCAGGAGATAAGGTGTGCAGCACTATAACAGTATATCAATATTAGGCTTCTGAAGAACATCACACACACACACACACTTTAGTGTTTGGAAATCAAGACAATGGAAATGGCTGTAGACTAGCCTAGCACATCTTTATTGCATGGAGTACACATTCAATACACACCACACACACACACCACCTGAGCTTTGCAGTGACTGGCAGAACACACCTGGTCTACAGTACATGACTTTGAGGAACACTAATTAGGTGTGTGTTTTATGAGTACCCATCAAGGAAAAATGTATGCCTGGCAGAGGAGAGATCCCATGTTGCTTCCTTCCTCCTGACTCTATTTCTAAAGCTGTAATTTAATTTAATTTAATTTAATTTAATTTAATTTAATTTAATTTTCGCGCTTATATACCGCCACTCAGGTACAACCCGACTCAGGGCGGTTTACATGGTGGACAATAAATGCATAATAATAATAATAATAATAATAATAATAATAATAATAATAATAATAATAATAATAATAATAATAATAATAATAATAATAATAATAATAATAATAATACAATACACACATCTCCAGAGATACAGTTACAAAATTTCAGATTACAAAATATACCAGTTACAACAAAATATAAATAAAATATGCACTACAATACAATTTCAAAAGCAAAAATAGCAAAACATTAAGTCCCAAAGAAGAAGAGAGAACAACAATGAATACGACATCCCTGGCGGTGTACACCTGACTTCTCTTTCCCCATCAAATGAAAGGCTTTCCCTTTCCCCACCCCTTCCCATCTCTCTGCTTTCTCAACTTGTGGGTGTTTTTAATGTTCGTAGCATAAAGGTTTTACCATACGGAGTGTGGCAATGCCACTATGTGAGGGAGAGCCTCAATGAAAGTGGCCGACTGTTAACAGCTCGGTTCCAACCACTCGCTATCTCCAGCTGGCAAGTTTTTAACCCTGTGCCTGGCTTTGCTATAGATCTGCTGAAGCAAGAAGGCTTCGTGTTTCTACCTTTCCGCAGGTGAGTTCCTCCTCATATGTTTGACAAGGTAAAGGTCACCCTTCCTGAGTATCCGACTCTAGGGTTCAGTGCTCATCTCTGTTTCATAGCCGAAGAGCCAGCGCTGTCTGCTTCTGCAGACGTTTCCGTGGTCATGTGGCAGGCATGCGTAGACACCTGAGCGCACGGAACGCTCTTTACCTCCCCACCGAAGTGGCCCCTATTTATCTACTTGCAATGTCTTGCTTTCGAACTGCTAGGTTGTGGCAGGAGCTGGGACAAAGACGGGAGCTCATTCCGTCCTGCAGTGTTCAGGTATCGAACTGCTGACCCGCCGCCTCCCAGTCAGCTCTTAGCTACTTGAGCCACTGCATATACATTAAAACACATCATCATCATAATAAAAACCCTTCAGCTTTGACTTGGAATGCAGTTCAATATTTATTTATATTTTTGGTCAATTTCAAACTCACTCCAGTATGACTCCAGGAGTTAATAATAATGTCGTCCCAGATATTACTTTGGGTTGAAAGGATTTATTTATTATTATTGTTTTTGCTGGAGAAACTCCAGGAGTTTTAAAATGAAGGGTCTGATTTGGCCATTTAAGAAGTTGACATTCACAGGCTGTGGCGCTCGTCCACCCTCACCCCACCCCCCCGCACGTTTTTAAACAGCCTCGATGGATACTTTATTCCAGAGTGGGTCCGACCCACTGGGTCTTGTGTGTCGGTGACTCGTGTCGGGGACAGAACGACACGGGTCAGGGGCCGTCGCTTTCGAGCCGAAACAGCGCTTAACTAGTCTAGCAAGAATTACGCGCCATCAAGTTAATGGTGGCAAGCCTTTTTCCCGGGCTTTTCGCGGCGACCAACATCTTGTTGTCTCTCTGCTGCCAGGCCTCCTTCCTTCGCGAAGCAGGGAGGCGCTGCTAAGCAAGGGAGACAAAAGGCTGGCCGCAGCCTCTCCCTCCTGGCATCGGTCGGACTCCTTAGTTAGGCAGCAACCGCGAAGCCTGAGGACGTGGTTCCCCGGACCCGATCCTCGCCACCGGTGGTAAGCAGCGTCTCAATCGTTTGCTTTTGTGCACCGCCGCTCGTTTATTTTTGTGCACCGCACCGCCTCTTGTGGCACTGGGTGCGGGGGAGCATTGCTTGGTGTGTGGGTGTGTGTGTTGTGGGCGAGATCGGATCCCGGTGACTCGCCGGCCAGCCCCTAGCGTGAGATGGGATGCATGAAGAGGCGTCGAGGCGAGACGAGACGGGATGGGCGTCCAGCCGATTCCCGCCCTTCTCGATCATCCAGCCACCCTCCTCTTTTTACAGGACCGAAAGTGGGTTGCAAGACGCGAAGGAAGGGAAGGAGAAGAAAAAAAAAAAGCAAAATCGAGGCTCCTTCCCGACCGACCTCCGTCGTATGCCAGGGGCCAGAAAAAGGAGGAGATCTGCTCCCTTTGGATCCCGTGTCAGTCACCTCTGCCTAGGATCCCAAGAGCGCACCCGCACCCGACTGCTAGGAATCGCTCTGAACTCCTCTCCCTTAAGGTAATGCTAATGCCAAACATAAACGGCGGGAGAAGGAAGCCTCCTAGGACCCCGGGCGGGGGGGGGGAGGAGGGAGGGCGAAGCGATGATGATGATGATGATGATGTGGGGGATGTCGCGTAGCAGCCATGTGGCGGTACTACGTGTCCCAGGGTCGCCTGGGCCAACAATAGCAGCTACAGGTATAGATCACTCCATAGCGCCTAACACACAAGCAAGGAAGGTACACAATATAGTAGATATTCATTCATTCTCCATTGGGTGGAGATAAACATTGTGGGATAAACTGGGAGATAAGAAGCAGTCTTGCCTTTCATATTAGTTTATACTTAGTGTGTAAAGGTAAAGGTCGCCCTTGCTCTTTCTGTGTACCAAGCTGTATATGAAATACACACACACACACACACACACACACAGGTCAAGTTCGAACTCCCAACTTTTTGGCTGCAGTAAAAGTCGCCCTTGCTCAAAAGCCAGTCATATCCAACTCTAGGGTGCGGTGCTCATCCATTTACAGCCCAAGAGCCAGCGCTGTCTGCGTCTGCAGACTTTTCCATGGACATGTGGCAGGCATGACTAGATGGAACGCTGTCTACCTTCCGCTGTCTACCTTCTGCTGTCTACCTTCTGCTGTCTACTTTCTGCTGTCTACTTGCAATTTCTTGCTTTCAAACTGCTAGGTTGGCAGGAGCTGGGAGTGTTGCTCACTCCGTTGTTGTGCAGCACTGTCTGGTCTCAAACTGCTGACCTGCCGATCTTCCAGTGATCAAGTTCAGGGTCTTATCCACTTAGCCTTTTGGCTTCAGTACAGCAGTTTAACCACTGCACCACCAGGGATCTGCTCTGACTGGATCACTAGCTTTTGTGTGTGTGTGTGTGTGTGTGTGTGTGTGTGTGTGTGTGTGTGTGTGTGTGTGTGTGTGTGTGTGTGTGTGTGTGTGTGTGTGTAAAAACAGGGCTGGTGTCGGGTGGGCTCCAAAATAATTACTACCACACTATGGGTGTAGCTAACTGCGGGCATGGCTAACTCTGTGGGCGTGGTCAGGTGACTGGGTGGGTGTGGCCAGAGGTTAGCCATGTGACTGGGTGGGTGTGGCCATGTGACTGGGCGGGCTTCTCCTAATTACTGTTTTAAGTACAGTAATACGTCATACAGAGTCCGCTTCATACAACATCGGATTCATACATCACCTAATTCCTTGAAAAAAGTTGCCTCATACAAAGTCATGCAACTTTGTATGGGGCATTGGGGTTTTCCCAGGTTGCATTGTGCCTGGGCAGTATAAAAGGCAGGACACATGCGTGCATTGCTCTTGTGGGTTTTGCATGAGGCAAAGAGTGTTTAGGAGTGGTTTTGAGCACGATTTTGGATTTTTTGAATTTTCTCGTCAGAATTTTTAGAAGCATTCCTGAGATTTTTGCAGCATTCTTCAGGTTCTTGGACAATCAGGGTTGTTTGACATGTTTTTGTAATGTTTTTAGCAATGATTTCTTAAAGTTCTGTCAGTTTCCTATTTGTCTCCTTGACTTTGCCCTGAAGTCTGTGCTGTTACAGTACAATGTATCTCTATGGAAATGATGTTGTATGAGGCATCGTGGCAAGGATTTGGACGTTTTATGAGGCATCGCGGCTAGGATTTTGCATGCCTCATACAAAGTCCAAATCCGTATAAAGTCCAAACTTGTGGAACCAAGTTTGGACGTTGTATGAGGTATCACTGTACTGTATAAAAAAAGTTATATAAAAAGGTAGTTACATTTAATTATACTTTAATAAGAATAAGAGGTACACAAAACTAGATTTTGTTACAAGAGTTTTACAATTGAATGAAAAACTATAGAACTGTTCGACAATCAGAATTAAGAACTACTGTATACAAAACTACATAAGAATTGGACAATATGAGTTAAAAACCTGACCAAAAGTAAAACTTATTTTAGGCTTTCCCAAATTGCTGCTTGATTGGCATCCTCCTCACTTTCAGTTTTCTTTCTAAGTCGAGCATCATCAGCTGTGTGATGTATTCGCAACCATTTTTTTAACTGTAGGAACAGGGTACCAGTCTTTTATAGGTAGGCGAATTAAACTAATTGTCATTATGTTTGTTATACTGTATTAGAAACAGTAAGGTGATTTCTCTTATCAGAACATATGAAGTTCAATTTTGAAAAAACCCTTTCTGCTTCTGCTGTACTTACAGCAATTGTTCTGACAATATTGTGAACTTTTTAAATACTGTCAGGAGTTGCACAATTATTTGAATCTTTTAAAACATTTTCTACAAAGTCCCGGTAATCATTAACATTAATTTCATAATTAAAAATGTTACTAAACTCAATTCAATTCAGCTGCTTTCCATGGAACTACTACTTCTGCAATGTTCCAGTGTTGTGGATCCAAAAATTTGAGAAAATCTAGCTTGTTCCTGTCTTGCAATTGGCTTCCTGGTTTTAAATGTACACAGTCCATTAGTCTCTGTTGCAATGGCAGGCCGGAAGGAAGACACGTGGAGGCAGCTGTGTGGGAAGTCCAGCCCCGACCAGAGTCGGGGGTACGTATTTATTACCCTGCCTAGGGGCTGTGACACGTGCCTAGGGCACTTGTGCCGCCCCTGCATAGAAGGCTTGCGTACGTGGCATTTTCGCATGAGTCTTGTGATTCCCATGACTGGGGGCTACTCTGTGGCTGCCTGGTGGTTAATGGACAACTCGCACCAAATTGCCTTGGGTTGGCGAAACCCATTGTTCGTGCCCTAAACTCGGAGTCTATGTGTATTGACCTGGGCACCTAATCTTTGTCCCCTGTTTGCCCTGGCTTGCTTGCCCAGCTCTATTTGCCCTCAGCCTGGGCTATGGTTCATCTTTAACTAGACTGCTTATCTTCCCAATTTCCTTTCAAGCTGAGCCCGGGTGGTCCCCGGATCTGTTGACACCGAGCGAACCCCTGAGGAAAGGTTTAATTGCCAATTATTCATGCGGGCAACCCACATTTCCCCTTCCTTTATTATTTAAGTCAGCTTGGCTGAGGGCACAACAGATGTGGGGCATGATTTGTTTGGGTGTAAATGTTTCTCGGGGTCTTTGCCATGGGGTGCACATTGACAAGAGGGATGGAATGCATTGCACAAAACAGTAGAGCATAATCCCCACTACTATGATGCCAGCGACGGCTTTGAGCGCTGTTTGCAATCACCCCCATGGCACCCAGGACCATAACTCGTCCCATCATGCCCAGTTGGTGTCTTCCTTGATGTGTTTAACTAAAGTGTCAACTTCAGTGATTTGACTCTGGACTTTGCGAGAATTGTCCGTGAGGTTAAAACAACACATGTCCCGGACAGATTCACAGCCCAAATGGTGTAAAAGCAGCAAATAATCAATAGCTGCGCGGTTGTCTAAAACTGCATGTCTTAGCTCAGCCTGCTCTCGGTTTAGCATGGCAATAGCTGATGAAGTATGATTGATGGCTTTGGCTAGTCTGCACACCAGTTGGCCGATTCTGCGTGTGTTACCCACTGCTAGTCCGGGTACCCCTATGATACTGACAGCTAGGGACACATACTCTGCTTTGCTGAGTACGGAGCTATCGCTATCGCATGTCTCATCTAGCTGGACCGCCCGTTTGGGCTGTGCTGGCCTTGGGGTTACCGAGTTTGAGGTTACCATATCCCTTTCACATTCACACAGCAGTATGAGTCTGACACATTAGCAGGTACAGTAATACCTCATACAACGTCCAAACTTGGTTCCACAAGTTAGGACGTTGTATGAATTCCGACTTTGTATGAGGCACGCAAAATCCTAGCCGCGATGCCTCATACAACGTCCAAATTATTGCCACCGATGCTTTGTATAACGTCGTTCCCATAGAGATACATTGTAACAGCACAAACTGCAGGGCAAAGTCAAAGAAACAGGAAACTAACAGAACTTTAGGAGGGGCCAGAGGGGTGCGTTTCTCCACCAGCCCCCCCGATGATGATGATGATGATGATGATGATGATGATGATGATGATGATGATGATGATGATGATAATAATAATAATAATAATAATAATAATAATAATAATAATAATAATAATAATAATAATAATAATAATAATAATAATAATAATAATAATAATAATAATAATAATAATAATAATAATAATAATAATAAAAAATACCACCAAAAGGAACTATTCAAACCACGTGAAACGCTTTCCAAAACCACCCGCAAGGAAACAATGGGGCGGGCAGGTGCGCCCCTAAGTCGGGAGCGGCACCCAGCCCAGCCCAGCTGGGCAAACAAAAGCTCACCTCTCTCTGGCTGGGTGGGCAGTTTCACTAGGCGCGCGCGTCCTCTCCGACTGACTAAATCCCCCGCCAGATGCTCGCCCAGCCCAGCGGCAACACGATGCCCTCTTTGCTCGGGGTCACCAAGGCTGGCCCTGGTAGAGAAGAGCCGCCCACGCGGTCTAGGAGCAGCGCGTGCGGGGAGGGCTTTGCCGTCACGCGCCTGCCCACCCGCGCGTGCCATGATCACCCCTGCCCCCTCCTTTTACCCATGAGAGGCACGCGCACATTCTCTCTCTCTCTCACACACACACACACACCCCAACCCACAAGGCATGCCATAACCCGGGATATCTCTCTAACCTATAGTCATCGCGTTTGTGTCCCACCGCCGCCGCCTTTCACCTTGTCAAAATGGCAGCTGCCTTGAGGGGAAAAAATACCCCTTTTGCCTGCTCTGGTTGCCAGGGTGTCTTTAAGACGCTGCCTGTGTTACTTTCCTCACAATAAATGTGGCCTCCTCCCTCCTGTAACTCTTGTGTGGAAAACACACACGACACACACACACACATGGGAAAATGGCAGGTGCTTTGAGCTGGGGTGCCCATACTATGGCCCAGGGCCGGATCCCTGCCTCCAACAGACCTCACTGACGACGGGGCTGGGAGGCCCCGCAGAGTTCGACCGGCAGCCGGCCGGAGGAGGCGGGGAAAGAAAGAACTTGCCGCACTTGGGGCTCGCCTCTCCACGGCTCCAAAAGCGGCTCCCCGCCTCCAATGGACCCCACCAATGCCGGGGCTGAGAGGCCCCACGGAGCTCGACTGGCAGCCGGTCGGAGGAGGCGGGGAAAAAAAGAACTCGCCGCACCTGGGGCTCGCCTCTCCGCTGCCCCAAAAGCGGCTCCCCACCTCCAACGGACCCTTGCCACCGCTGCTTTGGGTGCCAGCACCGACACTTCCCCCTCTGCCACCACCGCTTCAGGTGCCGGCGCTGCTGCTTCTCCCGCCGGCGCCACCTCCATCTCCTCTGCTGCCACCACTTTGCCCACCGCCGCTGCCTCTGCTCCGCGTCTGCACTGCTTCCAGTCCAGGTGTAGAATACGCCTGCTTGGTTTAGCGCGCATGCACTAAACTATAAAGTACCGCATGCACATTGAGCAATGAAATAAGGAAGTGGGCATGCCCGGCCAAGTGGGTGTGGATTTTTGCTACCAGTATGCCTGTACCGGGGCGTACCGGGAGAAGCACACCACTTGTTGGTGTGGAGTTTTTTGGGAAGTGCAAGCTGGGGAGTCCTAGTGCCCACCATCCAGTGTTTTGTCAGGGCACCTTAAGTGGGCTGTGAGATAGTGTGGATGCTGCTCAGGTAGGTTATGCCTTTCTGTAGAGACTTGGCAGCACTACAGGCACACGAGACTCATGGGCTTCCTCTTGACTGATTTTGGCCATAGGCAGGAATTTTCCTTTGTCTCACCCCATGCCAATGTTGCCAGTCAGAGGTGGTAGATTCTTGGGATGCAGATTCCAGAAGTGTGAGATTTGTTGTGATAAAAACTCCTGTGGCTTTTGGGGAAAAATCTGTACACATTTTAGAAGTAGGGAGTTGATATAGTTGATCCCTCTGTGGATATTTTCTGTTTCCATCACTATAGGCATGGGTGTGTGAGTTGGAATGCTGGTGGCTCCAAACAAATATTGTGATGGATTTCCCACATCTCCATTATACATATATGTGCTTCCTTTTCAGAGAATGCACAGATGAGTGCTGATTATTATTATTTTTATATAGCTATCATGTGCCCACTGGTCCCATTAGGTATTAATTAGATTAGTTTGTCCAGTCATTCATGTTTGCTCTCACACAAGATTGTATTGCTGCAGAATTGGGCAAACTGGTGTATATGTGATACATTGTCATATTTTATGAGTGTCTAGTGAAAATAAAGATACTCCTTACCACCACAGCTCAATGGAAGGCAACAAATACATTTGGATGACAGCCAGTTTCCACTTATGTGTGTCTTAGTTTTCAAATATGGTGAAAGAAAAGATTGTTAACATTCATCAATGCTATTTGCTCCATTTTAGACTTATGATCTCATAGTACATAGCAGGAGAAATTAGGGTGCAGTCCCAACAAAGTGGCCTGTTTTGGGCTCTTAATGATTTTAATAGGAATTACTTAAACATGCATGCCATCCTTTGCTATCAAGATAAGATTAGTATATTGGTTTTAAAAGTGCTGAGCCATGGCATACCTGTCAACCCACATCTCCGCATGCGTGAAACGCGACCTGCGCACAAGCGTTTCCCCTGCTGCCAAATTACGGGGTTTTGGCAGTGGGGGCCGGGTTATGACGTCAATCGACGTCAATTTATGGGGTAATCCCGGCCAAATCGGGAAGGTTGACAGGTATGAGCCATGGCTTAATGGTGTCTTCACTTAATACCCATGGTGTTGAATCAAAGCATCTGGAAGACTGACGAAATGTTATGACACAAGCTTTCAGAGATGTCAACCTGTTTTATCCATGTGTTAATTTAGCAAGCAGGTATGTATAAACAGGTGCAGAGGAGGAAGATATCATCACCGGAGATGAAGAGCCATTTCATTGTGTAAGGTGTGTGGCAGCTTTGATTTAGGTAAATACGTTCTTATGAAGAAACTAGCAGATTTTGCCCGGCGGTGCCAGGCTGTTTTAAATGATTTTGGAAGTTTTTTTTCTTAATGTTGGTAAAGAGCCGGGCTGTTTTAAATTGTGTTGTAAGGGATAATTCTTTTTGGTAATTTATGTAAAAAAGAGGTGTGTTGGTGGTTAGGGGTGGTTTTGGGTGTGCACAACCACCACTACCCATACAATACTACTCCAACCACCAACACACACATTAAAAATTCCTGGCAAGGCAGGAGTGGTGTGTGTGTGTGTGAGAGAGAGAGAGAGAGAGAGAGAGAAAGAGAAGCAGAGTGTGTGTGTGTGTGTATTGTCCCCCCAACCCTTCCAGAGCCAGGGGACCCTGCAGAGAGGGGATTCCCTCCCCCCACAGGACACCCCGTTATTAAAGAGAAGAAACCAAGCTCTTCTCTTTTAAAACAGTGTTTGGGAGGGGGGTGTATTCGATCTCCTCTTCCTGGTCCACTGGGTTTGGTAGGGTTGGGGGTACAAAAGGGGTCTGTCCCCCCAACCCTTCCAGAGCCAGGGGACCCAGCAGAGAAGGGCTCGTTTCCCCCCAAAAAACAAAAACAACACTCTGTTTTTAAAGAGAAGAAACCAAGTGGTTTCTTCTCTTTTAAAACAGAGTGTTTGGGAGGGGGGTGTATTCGATCTCCTCTCCCTGGTCCCCTTGGTTTGGTAGGGTTGGGGGGACAAAAGGGGTCTGTCATCCCCAACCCTTCTGGACCCAGCACCTTTCATTGCCTCCCTCCCTCACCCACCCCCTAACCCTTACCTAACTCTTATCTTTTCCTGGCTCCCTCCAGCTGAGTCTTTCAAAGTCTTTCCCTCCGGCTCCCACCATTTTGTTTTTTTTAAAGTCAGCACGCGTTCCCAGCCTCCTCTGTGCTTATATCCCTCAGCCTGATTGGCTGAGGGGTTGCACAGTGCAAAGGACGCTGGGAATTGAAGTCCTTTTTCTTTGTTCCCGTTCGGGGGGCTCCTGCCCCACTGCCACATTTCTCAACCTGACAGTTACCTGCAAACCCGGTTCGGGTGAGTGCAGGGAGGCTCGGTTGGGGCTAGTGGGGCCTGGTGCAACATCCTTTGTCACATTCCAACGGTTAACACACAGATTTATAGGTATAGATTGTAAGCTATTTATGGGGCAGGGCTAAAGTGGTGAGAGAAAGAAATAGAGCAGTGTATGAGCAAAATCCTTGTTAAATAGTGTTACACTTTGCACAGATGGCAAGGACAAGCAGTGTTGCCTGCCCCTTGCGAGTTGTGTTTGGACTATAAAATTTCATGGTGGGAAGGGTAATATTCCAGAATATGGGAAGGGCATAAAGCTACTTCATCCTGGAGTACAGCGAAGTCTATCTGTATGTAACCAGTGACGTCTGCTCCATCTTCTTCCTCTTTATATTGTAAGTTATTTCCTTGCATGTGTACTGTATGTTTTGTGTATATGTTTCTTTGTGTGTGAATGTTGTCAAGAACACCATACATTGTTAGTGTTTTGTAATTAGTAACACTCCAGGAGGAAGGGAGAAGGTTTGGTGAATTGTCAGGTTAAGATAGGTATGTCACTTTTAGGAAGGTTGTAAGTTTGCTTGTTTTTTCTTTATAAAAAGGGAGGTTTGTGGTGGTGGTATTTTGGAGCCAAGGGCTCCTGGTGACCAGACTTTAGTCATGAAGCCTGCAGGTATTTTGCACTTTCTGCACTTCCTGTAATTGTGTTTCAGACTTATTTCAGGACAGATGTTAAGTTTCTATACTTCCTGAAACAGGAAGGTTTCAAACTGTGCCTCAGGTAATGATTCTGAGTCAGGAGCAGATGTGAGTCAGGTTTGATCTGAACAAATGTTCATTATGCTCAGATAGTAAGAACTGCACTGTATGGTTCATACGAAGGCCACTTCAAGCATGGAGTTGGAGCTGACTGACAGAGCCATTCTGCCCAGAAAAACTGCTTCTATCAGTGGAACCAGGAGGGGAATGACCATTTCTAGATTGCTGAAAAACTATCATGCCCCTCCACCCCTCATTTGCCATCATCTGACTCCCTTTAAGAAAACACACACATTAGCTTGTAGTTCAGAATTAGAAGTGAAAACAAGAACAGTTTAAGTTTTTTAAGATTAAAAAATAAGCCCAAATAGTTTTATCATGTCACAAGACCGATGTAATCTTCTTTTTGAAATAGTAAAAACAGAATGAATTTAATGTGAAAGGTAATAAAAATGCCATGCAAAGAATGGCAAAAATCTAACAACTTCACACACATACTGTGGAATTTGTTCCTGCCCATTGAGATGGAGACACTCAGATATAGTGCTATGGAGCAGCCTTTGAAAAGGTGTTGAAAGCAAAGAGGGAAGTGGAAGGAAAGAAAGTCCTATTTGACTATCCACATTTCTTCTAGATTAATTTATTTTAGGCATACATTTTAGGTCAGAAACAGATATTACAGATAATTTGATGGAGTTAATTAACTGCTAAAATGTTTGCACAAATGGGTGCTTTTCTTTCCTCGTGTCATTTCCAAATTAGCTTACTCATTTTGTAATTGTTCTTCAGGACATATTGTGCAACCCGCCTGGGCAGTCATGGTCGCCGCACAGTGGCACCACACAGAGAGTCTTGTTCAGGGATAGTCCAGATACCAAAGTCCAAGAGGCAAGCTAAAGTCTGTTTACCGGTGGTCCGAGTCAGTAGTCTAATCCAAAGGGTGTCCAGGGGCGTCATCAGGGTTGGCAGAGTAGTCAGGGTCATGGCAGGCAGGCAGGCAGGATGTTGGTCTTTGCACGAGAGTTGTACCGACAGTAGCAGTCTGCAAGAAGCTTGCTTATAAGCCTCCGAGCTAATCGGTATCAGCTGGGAGCCTTCTTTGGTGCTTCATCCTAGCCTGCCTGTGTCTCAGGTGTAGCTGTTTCCTGGACCTCTCATATGACTGAGGGCTGATCACTGTCAGAGCCAGGATCCTGATCTGACAGGTCACCTGCTAGGGAAAACAGACTTGGGCCAGGCGCAAGCTGAGGTCCCTGGCTCAGGGCATCCTCATGCTCAGGTGCAGGCAGAACCAGACTGGGCATAGGGAGTGCCTCCTGATCCAGCTCATCGTCGAAGGAGGGCTGGATCACAACACATATACAGTACTCCCAAGTAATTTGAAGTTGGAGTTTTCAAATACAAACCTTGTTTGAATTACATCTCTCCAACTCTTATATCCTTTAAGTTATAATAACAGACTATCTATAATGTCTGTTTCTGTCCTAAAATAAAATCTTGCTCCGATTCCATTTTCTAAGATGTAGAAACCTTCAGCTGTGGCAATGCCCTCAAATTCAGTAATAGGTTAACTGAAGACCAGAAATCTGAAGTTTAATCATGACAAAACAGAAGATCTGTGCCTCAATTGTTCCTGTGTTCAGGGAAAGGGGGTTTGGCTAGTTCTGGACAGGGCATCTATATTCAGTTATGTTTTTAGAGGCTGAAATGACTTCTGCACAATACCTTTCAATAGCAGCTACAGTTGAGTGTGTCAGCTGTAGCCTCTAATGGAGAGGTGTCCAGTTTATCTGCAATTGTTCAAATGTTGGATAATTAATAATCTGGCTTATGACAATGCATTATAGGCAAGTTTGCCCTTGAATAGTTTTTTTAAAATACCAAATATGCCTCTGAGGGTGATGAGTTAGAGTGTGGGGCCTCGCCCAGAGATCTCAATGGCCCAAACAGACTTGCATTTTAGATAGCTTGTATTCCATATAAAGTTTCACATTTTTCCTGGAACCAGGCTGGTAAGTCAGGGAAGCTGTTCATAACAAGAGAATTACATGTTCTTTGTAACAGGCCCTGGTCAACAGTCTGGCCACATTGTTTTGGACCGTCTGAAATTTTTGTACTTTACAAAATCAGGCCCACCTAGAACTGCTATAAAAGTCCAGACAAGATGTAAGGAAAGTTTGCGTTCCTATGGCCATCTTTGGCCTATCCAGAGAGTGACACAGTTGGAGAACTGTTCTTGGTTGAGCAGATGTGCTCCTATCTGGTCCTGAAACATGGATTCCCAGGGGCAGGGATGAGTACAGAAATGCATCATAATGTGATTGCAAAGGAGGATGTGATGCCTCCCTCATACGTTGAGTTCCTGTTTTCTAACTTTGGCTAACAGCCTTTCTCCTGCCTGGAATAAACTTTGTTTGATTTAATCAAATCAGTTATTTATACTCTTAGACCTACAACAGGCTCCTTGGATTTAGGCAGAGAGTGAGAGTGGGTTAGAGTGAGAGTGTAAGAGATCAACATACCGATGTCACCAAATCACCAAACACTTGTAGCAACCTCGTCTGGCAGTTACATATACAGTAATACCCCGGATAACGTTAAAACTTGGTTCCACGAGTCTTAACGTTATACGATTTTAAAATTGTGCGATACATGCATCGCACAATGTTAAAATCCTATGGGATGAATCGCATAACGTTAAACTCCATAGAGATACATTGTAACTGGCACAGACTTCAGCGAACGTTATGCAATACATCCCATAGGGTTTAAATGTTGTACTGTGCAATTTTCCCCCACAGATTCCTTAATGTTATGTGGTTTTAACGTTGTGTGGTGCAAACGTTATCTGAAGTATTATTGTATACTTAGGTAGGCATAGGAAAGCTGAGCACAGAGAAATAGATGCCTTTGAAATGCGGTGTTGGAGGAGAGTTTTGAGAGTCCCCTGGACAGCGAGGAGAACAGACAGGTCGATCCTAGAAGAAATCAACCCTGACTGCTCCTTGGAAGGTCAAATAGTAAAGATGAAGCTAAAGTACTTTGGACATCAAATGAGAAGAGAAGATTCACTTGAGAAAGCCTTGATGCTGTGAAAGGTGGAGGGCAAAAGAAAAAGAGGCGGCCAAAAATTAGATGGCTAGATGGTATTGTAGACGCAATGGGCACAGAGCTGGGCGGGTTGAGGAGGATGGTGGAGGACAGAGGTGCCTGGCAGGCAATGGTCCATATCAGTGCTTCTCAACCTTTGGTTTTTGGACTCCAATTCCCAGAAGCCTAAGCCAGTACATAGCCTGATCGGTGTTTTGGGGAATTGACTTAGGCTTCTGGGAATTGAAGTCCAAAAACCAAAGGTTGAGAAGCACTGGTCCATAGGGTCACAAAGGGTTGGAATCGACTGTGCAACTGAACAAAGCCATAGTGTTTAAAAAGAAAACAGAGTATCACTCCCTGAACTCATTCTTTTAGAGGAGACAATAGCCCAGGAGTTATCTACCTTTTAAGCCGGGGGCCGGGTCATGCTCCCCCTCAGATAGCTTCAGGGGCCGGACAGTCATTTTGCCCTTCCTCCACCACATGGCACTTCCTGGTGTGGTGGAGGCGGTGGAGGAGCAACATGAAATGGTGCTGTGGGCCACATCCAGCCTATGGGCCGCAGGTTGAGAATCCCTGCAATAGCCAATATAAAATAATGACTAGTTTCCACCTCAGAACTGGAGAACCAGTGGGGGTGGCATTTCCCTTGTTCAGTTCTTTGCTTTATTCATCCACTAAGAGGACTTTTTATTTTTTATTTAACACACAAAACATGAATCAAGATGTACTTTAAAAAATCCTAACAGAACCAAATTACTGTACACACCATCACCTTTAGGATCATGTTGTAGAGCAGGAGTTCTCAATGTTTTTAAGCCAGGTGCTGGGTCACGCTCCTTCAGACAGCTTTGGGGCCAAATGGCCATTTTACCTTTCCTCCACCACATGACACTTCTGGGTGTGGTGGAGGCAGTAGGTGCCACATGAAATGGTACCGTGGGCTGCATCTGGCCCATGGGCCACAGGATGAGAATCCTGTTGTGGAGTATCCATTTCTTTCTCTTCCTGGGGCTTTACCTCATTGGAGTTGGGTGATGAGGGAGTGAATCTCTGACTTAGCTATCCCCTCCCCCACACACAGCCCCAGGCGAGGGACTCACCGCAAAGGGACAGGCGGTGGCCCTTCCTCCTCCTCCCCACCCCCGGGCCGCAGCGGCAGCAGAGGCTTGGGAGGGAAAACGGACACCTGGGTGCTTTCTCCTCCTCTCCGCCCACGGGGCCATGACAGCCACAGAGGCTTGGGAGGGAAAATGGATGCCCGGGTGGTGGCGGCAGGTGGTGTCAATGGGAGCGCCCGGGCGACAGCTATGCTGGGCCCAGCTGCGCTTCCTCCTCCCCTTCCCCGGGGCAGCCTAACATGGCTCCTCCTCCCTGCCCCTGGCTCTGGCAGCTCTTCCTCCTCGGTTCCTGGATGCGCCTGGAGTGCGGGGAGAAGAGGTGGGGTGGGGAGGTGGGTGTGGCCGACCAAGTGGGTGTGGCCTGGAGTGATTTTCGCTACTGGTACGCCCGGACCAGGGCGTACCGGCTTTAGCACAACATTGATATGGATGCAATATATGTCTGTGACTAACTCTGCTACAGTTGGCCCGTTACTGCTTTTCTTTGCACACACTTAGTGCTAGCCTCATACCTGAGCCAAGATAGTATTCGTCTTATAATTGTCTACCAGGCTGCAATGCTAAGCTCTCAAAATTGCTCTCCCAGGCGTCACCCATTCACTAAGAGCATGCCTGGGCAGATTCCAATAAAATGCAATTAGTGCAATTGGAAGGATAGTTCATTTCTCCTGCTTACTAAAAACCTGCTCTCCAGGGCTAGGAAATCATACTGATCAGATTTCCAGTGCTACAGGAGGGAAAATGCAGGAGGAAAAGGGGAAGCCTTTATGCTTGTTCTGCATTGGTTTTTGACCACTGTTTTTCTGGGCTTTCACCTCTGTGAAATGTGGGATGTAATATTTATTCATTTATTTATTTATAGTTCATATTTTTATAGCAGCCCCACTCATAAAGACTCTGGGCAGCTTACAATATAACTCCCCCCCCCCAACTGCTAAAAACCCCTAAAAACAAATAATCCCAGTAAAAAACCCATTTAAAACCCACCCACATATAGTAAAAGGGAGGGAGTTCCTCTGATACTGATTGAAATATACTAAATTAACAAGCAGGCGGGGGTCACTTCATCATCGATGCCCCACACCTGCCCTGCCAGCCATGTTTTAAGATATATGTATTAGGGAAGATTTAAGGGCTAAGAGATTATTTTGGGAGAAAATAGTATCTTCCTATGGAAATGAGGCCCTTACATGTGAACTTTTTGCTAAGCACCCAAGACTTCCATTTTTCCTTTCTGTGCTCTTAGTAAATATGTAGATGTATGTTTACATACACTTTTCCCCTGGTAGCCCTTAAAGGTAAAGGTAAAGGTTTCCCTTGCTCGAAAGCTAGTCGTATCCGACTCTAGGGTGCAGTGCTCATCTCTGTTTCCAAGCCGAAGAGCCCAGCGCTGTCTGCTTCTGCAGATGTTTCCGTGGTCATGTGGCAGGCATGACTAGACACCGGAGCGCACGGAACGCTGTTACCTTCCCACCGAAGTGGTCCCTATTTGTCTACTTGCAATTTCTTGCTTTCGAACTGCTAGGTTGGCAGGAGCTGGGACGAAGACGGGAGCTCATTCCGTCGTGCAGTACTCGGGAATCGAACTGCTGACCTTCCGCTTCCCAGTCAGCGTCTTACCTACTTGAGCCACTGCAGTCCCTCTGGTAGCCCTTACTTATAAAAATATTACACATTTTCTCAGATGCTCTCTCTTGTGAACACATCTTTGGATCTTCACTGGTGCAAAATTAACTACTACAACCATACAAATTTTCTGTTGCCCTCCTTAAGAATGTAGTTCACGATGTTACCTCACTAAGAATCAAACTGAATCCCTGTTTATTCATGGGCACAAAGCACCGCTCTTTTATTACTGTTACCAAATTTCCTGAAAGAACAGGAGAGAGAATGAGAGAGAGATGTGTTTTTGTTGGTCCTCTCTGAACCCATCATTGTGAAATTCCCTTATAAATTATTCCCCAGTGGCAACTGTATATATTTTGGTAATAAGAGTTCATGTCCTGTAGCGATTAAACCTGTTTGAATTAAAACTCGGACCACATTTATTTTAAATGTTTTGTCCAGAATAGTTCACAATAGCCTCTACATCAAACCACAAGCAAGCACAATAACACAGTTAATATTTTTCCTTATACCAGAGGAATGTGCACTGATATGTGAAGTGATATTTTGCTACCAAATGGGGTCAGTTTGAGCATCAAAGGGAATGAAAGGCTTACAAGAATTTTGCTATAGACCTGTAGGGAGAACCTACTGGTATACTCTTTTATGAGATCCAGACAAAGCAGGGATTATGGTCATGTGGAGCACTGTAACCAAATTTAACTTAACGTGGTCATAGCTTCTTTGTGGATTTCTCCCACCAGCAAGTGGAGGTTGGGAATAGACAGGCTAAAAGACAAGTCTCACAACTGCCAGTACAGTAGACCGTCGTATAACAACGTTACTTGGTTCCCCAAGTAGCGTTGCTAAGCAATTTTTGTTGTTATGCAGGTTTCTATGGAGTTTCCCTGCATAATGAGGTTTTTGTCAGGATAATGCCGATTATTTTAGCGTTGTTGTCCGGACAACGACACTAAAAACCGTTGTTATGCAGGGGAACACGTGCATAACGACGCGTTAAGCGAAAATGATGTTATCCGAACGTGTTGTTATGTGAGGGTTGACTTGTGTACAATTACACTCCTGTTGGCCAATTCCTGTGAGTAGCTTTTGATCAGGTATAATTGTTGTTGTTCAGTCGCACAGTTGAGTCTAACCCTTTGCGACCCCAAGCTCCTCAGTTATCTACCATCCTCCGGAATCTGCCCAGATCTATGCCTACTGCATTAATGATGCTGTCTAACCATCTCATCCTCTGCCATCCTCTTCTCCTTTTGATTTCAATCTTTCCTAGCATCAGGGCCTTCTCCAGTGAGTCCTCTCTTCTCATTTGGTAGCCAAAGTACTTGAGCTTCAGCTTCAGTATTGTCCTTCCAAGGAGCAGTAACGGTTGATTTCCTTTAGGATCGACTGATTTAATCTCCTCGCAGTCCAGGGGACTCTCAAAAGTCTTCTCCAGCACCACAGTCCAAAGGTGTCTATTCTCAATATAAATACCAATAATACAATGATTGGGATAGGTGGAGAGAATGGTTCAGTGTTTCTATTATCCATTAGCTCACTGGTTAATCACTGGCTCTGAACCTAATTTTTTTCACCGGGTGGATGCGAAAATAGAGGTACAATAATCTCATGTATGTTGCTCTGACATCTCTGTGGAAAGGGTAACAAAGCATCTCAAGATTTTGATCCACACAAGTGAGGCATGTCTTAAGTTGCAGTGATTTCAGTGAAAGACTTAAGCGTGTATTTTATCCTTCCTGTCCTGAGGATTTAAGAAAGCTTGTGGCAAGTGGTAGGTGTTGCCTCATTTCCCCTCAAGGCTTGAGTGGTGTGTCAGAGAGTCGCTGATTAAAGCACCACTACTTGGGTGTCATGAAGCACCAAGAGAATACTGTGTTCTCATTTCTAGCCTTGCTATCTGTAGTATGGCTCTAATTATAGTATTAGAATTAAAATCCGGTCATACAAAATTATAAGAATTACCAAGACCTACTGTGTGAGAAAATGTCTTGAGAGGGATAGCCGTATCTGTCTGATATGGCAAAAAGGATAGGTGGCTTACGTGTGACTGTGATTCATTGAATGGCCATCTGTGTACTTATGTATCTGAGTTCTGTGCCTGTGCGGAGCTCTGTTTCTCCATCTTTTAGGCCTTAGAGATTTGGCAGGACCCCAGCATCTCTTTCCTTCTGTAGAAGCCCTGAGACAAATGTGACAATTCAAATGAAGTAGAAGTCTAAAGCAGAAACATGACATTTAGCATGTGACCGGACAAGGAATCTAGGTCAGGTAAGCATCCAACTAAAAAGGGGTAGAAAAGAGTTACTTCCAACATTTGAATCCATCTTTATGTTCTCATGTGAACATTTGCTTATCTTGGGTGGTTTCAGGACAAGAAGCCACACTGCTTCTCTCAGATCAGTTCTCTCTCTCACTCTCTCTCTATATATCTATTTATATCTATATCTCTCTATCTATCTATATCTATATCTATCTATCTATCTATCTATCTATCTATCTATCTATCTATCTATCTATCTATCTATATAAATCAAGGTGTCCTGACGTGAGTTGCTTATACAAATCCACACTGATAAGAAGAACCGTTTGAAATAATGACTGTGGCTTAAAGAAGAATGAAGCCGTAATGTAAAAGCAAAGTCTTTATAAAAAATATATTTCCAAAAGCGTAACA
This sequence comes from Bradypodion ventrale, assembly GCA_035047345.1. Taxonomy (NCBI): domain Eukaryota; kingdom Metazoa; phylum Chordata; class Lepidosauria; order Squamata; family Chamaeleonidae; genus Bradypodion; species Bradypodion ventrale. Next base: position 177,556,232 of record JAWDJE010000005.1, read on the forward strand.
ACAAAAATAATTCCTCTGTGGGTAAGTTAGTTAATGAGAGTTACAGTAATGATGTATTCTTGGATAAACAAAATTAATTCCTCTGTGGGTAAATGTAAATAGTTCACTGTTTCTTTCACAGGTAGATATGAATGATTCACTGATATAGCAATATTTTCTTTCAAAGTCGATACCAGTTTTTTCGACTTTTCGAATTACTATATTCTTCTTCAGGAAGATCTGCACATAAAAATTATATACAAACATGATAATTAGCATGACTAAAAATGGTAACTACTGTTGCACATGAGTTCTCAAAGATATATAATATTACTATGGATGTAAGAAAGTCAAAAGGCACAAGCTTACCAATATGTAAAAGAGTCTCTTAAAACCACGTCCTTGCCTCCGCTCAAGCTATTAGGTGCATATGGACGTTAATGATGTGTGTGGGGCAGCTGCCTTTATGCTAGATGAAAACTGACTCACGTGTAACCAATTGCTATACACGCCCGAAGCCAGCTGCTAGAGTCGTATAAACTTACTCCCTGGAAAATTCTATAGAAACACCGCCAAATCATGCTCCTGATTTAATCCTTTTGGATACATAGTATCAAAGAAGTGAATAAAAAATGCTTCCCGTTGTCTTAATCTTTTGTTGATATCACATCTTTCAAATAACTTTGGTCGAACCGTCTCTAACACTACAAAGCGGCAGTCCCTATCTGAGTGGCACTTTTCCATATAGTGAGAGACCAATGGTGCTTCTGTCACCTGGTGTCTAATTTTAGACCTGTGTTCCGAAATCCGCTGCCTGAGTGGCCGACTGGTGAGTCCCACATAACGCATCTGGCAGGGGCACTCCCACATATAAATCACGCATTTGCTGGCACAACTGGAAAGGGATTTTAAAGAAAAGGTTAACCGCTTATTTGGAACATAAATATCTTTGGTTTCCCAGCAGAATTGACAAACTGAACATGAATGACACTTATAATGTCCTGTTGGAAATGGTTTATCATCAATAATAGTCCTGGCAGTATGGTCGGAACGTACAAGAATGTTACTAATAGATTTCGACCTTCTAAAGCCAATCATCGGTTTTTCATTACATCCGGGAAGGTCCTTAACCAAATGCCAGTGTTTGTAAATAATGTTCTTAATTTGGTTGGCTGCTGGTGAAAACTCAAAAGAACACCTGATCAAATTACCCCCTCCACGCTGTTTCCTATCAAGCAAATGTTTTCTGGGTGTGTCCCTTACTCTCTGAAGAGCTGAATTGACTACGTGCGTGGGATAACCTCTATTTTTAAGTTTTCTCTGGATGACTAAGGCGGATTTATGAGTGCACGGGCTTATCCTAGAGGAGGACTGTCAGAAGTACTGAGCCTGTTGTTGTATTTTAAATATATATTTGCATATAACAACTAGGGCTTCCACCTTAAGCAACTGGTCAAGGAACTGGACTGCAGAGTGATTTTCGACAGCAGCAAGATGGGTCGGGGGACATTTCGCTTTTTCAGGCTCCAGTGTTAGTATGTGAATGACATTATTGTCCTACTGACATTAGGCTCCAGTAGAACTGCCAACCTAGCAGTTCGAAAGCAAGAAACTGCAAATAGATAAATAGGGACCACTTCGGTGGGAAGGTAACAACATTCTGTGCGCTCCGGTGTCTAGTCATGCCTGCCACATGACCACGGAAATGTCTGCAGAAGCAGACAGAGCGCTGGCTCTTCGGCTTTGAAACAGATGAGCACTGAATCCTAGAGTCGGATACGACTGGCTTTCGAGCAAGGGAAACCTTTACTAGAACTGTTGTAGAGGCAAGGTGTTGGCTGTGTATCACTACATACATACACAAGATGAGGAAAAGGGCCAGCTGTGTGGGTGGACAAGGAAGAGAGGCAGCAGGAAATGTACATGCGTGTGAAGAAGGAGGCGATGCTGCTGCTTATTGCCATCTTTTGTGCTGAATTGAACTACACACATCAGAGCATAGATAACCAAAAAAGAGGGATTGTCCCTGCTTTATTTTGCCTTGCCACATGATGCCTGCTGAGGACATCACTGTGGTGTCGCCCTAGATTACACCCTCCAGTGTTGCTTTAATTTGAAGCTGGCAATTACGTAAACTTTTGTTTCAAGAAAAGTCGTAGGCCCTGGCATTGGTCCCAAAAACTGCAATTCGACTCAGGAGAAAGATGGTGTGGTTCATGATTAGATGTCTGTTGTGTAGTCATCGCATCACAGATGGAACTTAAGTATCCCACTAATGGGTCAAAGGGTAAGAAAAGGCCACCCTTGCTGAAGAAAAGAGGATAATACTTCATGCTATCCATAGTCAGTTAAACTAAACACATTTTGGCATAATTATGTGCTTCTAAAAGCATGATGGAGGCTGCCCTTGCTCGAAAGCCAGCTGTATCCAACTCTAGGGTATGGTGCTCAGCTAAAGAGCTAGCGCTGTCTGCTTCTGTAGATGTTTCCATGGACATGTGGCTGGCATGACTAGACAGCGGAGTGCACGAAATGCTATTTACCTTCCCACCTAAGTGGTACCTAATTGTCTACTTGCAATTTCTTGCTTTCTAACTGTTAGGTTGTCAGGAACTGAGACAGAGACGGGAGTTAACTCAGTCATACAGCACGAGTCTCAAACTGTTGACTTGCCAACATTCCAGTCCTCAAGTTCAGCGTCTTAACTACTAAGCCACCACAATGGGTCAAAAAGGCAGATAAAGTGTCGTGTGGATGACCCCTGAAGAAATTACTTTGCAATAGATGGCTTCTAATGTAACATTTACTGTAAACCAAGTGTTGTTTTCACTGGAATGGTTGTTCCTCTCGAATACTTTCCATTTATAGCTGGAGAGTGCATTTATTACAATGTTCTGTATTTTGCACAGGAACCTAAAATCCACTGTTAAACCCATAAATATAATTCAGAATTGTTGTACTGTAGTGAATGTGCTGTCTTACTCTTATATGGAAGGATGATTTATTGCTGACTATTTGATATCTTACTTCTTGTATAGGCTAGACTTTAAACTGCCAAAATACAGCCACTTTTTGGTGAATTCCTTCCCTATTTCATTTTGCCTAACATAGTGTGAGAAAAATTAGCCAGCTCAACAAGGTTGCCATAGAGTCTATTGATTGGGGTGGTATATAAAAATAAATATATAAATAAATAACATGGGGTACGCCCTATTGTGGTTCAAAAATACCACAATAGGGAGTCGGACAAAAAAGTGTTGAAACTGATGTCTTAAAATGCTAACAGGTTAGTAGAGTATGATCTATTAGAGATGTGTAACCTACAAAAACTCACACAAATAACATGAATCACATAAATAAATGATCTTCAAGGGGCCAAGGTAATTTTTCTATTTTTGCTATATTTGCAGGGACTGTTCATTCAAGTATGTACAGAGCAGTTCCCCACGCTCAGAATTAGAGAGTGGGGCTTCTTTCTGGAGCAAATAACAAGGACCCCACATTAGCTGAAGCCCTTGCATTTTACTTTGTTTAAAAAAGTGGAGGATGAGGGAAGGTGGAAGAAAGTAAAAACATTATTTCAAAGTTTTAATCTTATGCCTCTATCTTACCATTCATCACTGGCATGGTATGACTTGACAGTTGGATGTAGGCTTATTTTAACATTCATACGCCATAATGAATGTTACCCTATTGACCAAAACAAAAGGCAAAACAAAGGAGCAGGCTAGGTGATACAGGATGCTTAACACCACAGAGGGGAGAAAGGGGAGGGACAGGAAGGGGGGAGGGGAAATGCAATGTTGTAAGGAGCAATACTGTATAGGGACATGGAATGTGAGATCAATGAACCAAGGTAAACTGGAAGTGGTAAAAAAATGAGATGGAAAGAATAAGCATTGACATCTGGGGCATCAGTGAGCTCAAATGGACAGGGATGGGTGAATTCAGCTCTGGAAACCATCATATCTACTACTGTGGACAAGAAAACCTTAGAAGAAATGGAGTAGCCATAATTGTCAATAAAAGAGTGAGAAAAGCAGTAATGGGATACAACCTTAAAAATGACAGAATGATGTCAGTCAGAATTCAAGGCAAACCTTTCAATGTCACTGTGATCCAAATATACGCACCAACCACTGGTGCAGATGAAGCCACAATGGACCAGTTCTATGAGGACGTACAACACCTCATAGAACAGACACCAAGAAATGATGTCCAAATTATTTTAGGAGACTGGAATGCCAAAGTAGGAAATCAAAAAGTGGAGGGAATAACAGGCAAATTTGGTCTTGGAACACAGAATGAAGCAGGGCAAAGATTGATAGAGTTCTGCCAAGAGAACGCACTGGTCATAGCAAACACTCTCTTCCAGCAACACAAGAGGCGACTTTACACATGGACATCACCAGATGGCCAACACCGAAACCAGATTGACTACATACTCTGCAGCCAAAGATGGAGAACCTCCATACAGTCAGCAAAAACAAGACCTGGAGCAGACTGTGGCTCAGATCACAACCTACTGATCGCAAAATTCAGGCTTAGACTAAAGAAAATAGGGAAAACACGGAGACCAGAAAGATATCACCTAGACAGCATCCCTAAAGAATACGCGGTGGAGGTGCTGAACAGATTTAATGGCTTAGACTCAGTAGACAGAGTACCAGAAGAATTATGGACGGAGATGAGGGACATCATGCAGGAAGCCGCAAAGAAAACCATACCAAAAGAAAAGAAGAGTAAGAAAGCAAAGTGGTTGTCTGATGAGGCTCTTAAAATAGCAGAGGAAAGAAGGAACGCAAAAGCCAAAGGAGAAAGGAAAAACTACAATCAGTTGAACACAGAATTTCAAAGAAAAGCAAGGAGAGATAAGGAAAACTACCTAAAAGAACAGTGCAGAGAAATGGAGGAAAATAACAAAAGAAGCAGAACCAGAGATCTTTTCAAAAAAATCGGCGAAATCAAGGGAACATTTAAAGCAAAAATGACCATGATAAGGGACAAAGACGGAAAGGAGCTAGCTGATGCAGAAGAGATTAAGAAAAGATGGAAAGAGTACACAGAGGAACATTTTAAAAAAGGACATCAACACTCCTGATAGTCACAATGATGAAGAAATTGAACTTGAGCCAGACATCCTGGAGAGCGAAGTCATAAAGGCCCTAAAGAGCACTGCAAACAACAAAGCTAGTGGAGATGATGGTATCCCAGTTGAATTCTTCAAAGCGCTAAAAGATGACGGCGTCAAATTACTGCATTCAATATGCCAGCAGATTTGGAAAACAAAACAGTGGCCACAGGATTGGAAAAGATCAGTATACGTCCCAATCCCAAAAAAGGGCAATGCCAAAGAATGTTCAAATTATCGAACAATCGCGCTCATCCCACATGCCAGCAAGGTGATGCTCAAGATAATACAGGATAGACTTCAGCAACATGTGGAGAGAGAATTACCAGAGGTGCAGGCTGGGTTCAGAAGAGGCAGGGGGACTAGAGACCACATTGCCAACATACGCTGGATCATGGAGAAAACAAAGGAAGATCAGAAACAAGTTTACTTTTGTTTTATTGATTACACTAAGGCATTTGACTGTGTGGACCACAACAAGATGTGGCAAGTAATTAAAGAGATGGGAATTCCAGAGCACCTCATATGCCTCCTGAGAAATCTGTACATGAACCAAGAAGCAACAGTTAGGACAGAACACGGAATGACAGAGTGGTTTGGAATAGGAAAAGGAGTAAGACAAGGCTGCATTTTGTCACCATGCTTATTCAACCTATACACAGAGCACATAATGCGCAGTTCAGGGATGGAGGAATCACAATATGGGATCAAAATTGCTGGGAGAAACATCAACAATCTGAGATATGCAGACGATACCACCCTAATGGCAGAAAGTGAGGAAGACCTAAAGAACTGTGCGACTGAACAACAAACGCCATAATTATTACATGAGGCTTCATTTATGCAATTTCAAAACATTGTTGCTTTGTTTATATGACTCAATGTACTCCTCCTAGAATTTGAGAGTAGGATGAGTGGAGGATTAAATTAGTCACTAAGAAGAGAAGGAAGCCTGCCGAAATGTATCCACCTGTGTAACTGCCATTCTCACTGTATATAAACTGGCCACCTTGTACATGTTTCCCGTCCGGTTTTTCCTGAGCTGGTAATAAATCACTTGTGTTTGACCCAAACCTGCTGGTCAGAATACTTCTTAAGCACCGGACTCAACAGAGCTCCCCGATTTTCTTCTCTCATCCTTCAGTTCTGCTCACTTTCTTTCTCTTTCACCATCTTGCTCTCTCCTTCCTCTCTCACTTCCTTGCCATCTTCTCCTGGCCTTGTCTCTCTACCTCAACTAGGAGTACTCTCATTTGTACACACTTCTTCATCCAGGGTCCTTCTTTAAATACATATGTCCAGCCTTTCAGGTTCTCCTCTGCGTTTTATTGTTAGTCTTCCCTCCTTTTTTATCTTCTGTTTCTTACTCCTCTATTTCACCTTATCCCAGATGCCCCACTTTTTCCTCTCCCTCTTTTAACCCCTCCTCTCCTCGTTTCTTCAGTTCTATTTTTGATACTGTACCTTCTTTTCTTCCCACTTCTCCACTGCTATCACAAAAGCACTAATTCCCCTGGCGGCCAACCTTGGCACTCCAGCTGTTCTTCAACTTCAATTACCAGAAGCCAAAGTCAGCATGCCTGCTGATCTGGGAATTGAAGTCCAAGAACAGCTGGAGTGCCAAGGTTCGCCATCCTAGTACCTTCATAGTCAGTTCCCCCAGTTGACTGGGGAAACTCAACATGGGGAACTCCTGGCCTGGGTCTGTAAGGGACAACCTCCAACTTCTTCAAAATCGTGTTCATGCCCAGAAACCTAAAAGGCAAATTACTTTGTGGATAATTGTGGAAAGATAAAAACTGAGAAGGGAGTGAAGAGCGAAAGTGGCCTTTTTGAGTTAAAGTTGATTGTGTGATTCTTTGGTGGGGAGTGGGGGGTGGGACAAAGTAGTACAAAGTAGTACAGAGCTGACACTCATGAGCTAGATTTGACGTGGTTCTTCACATTTTTGCTCTGTAGTAATAATAATAATTTGTGTCAGAAATTATTCTAGGTTGAAAGGATTTTTACAGAAGAAACTCCACTAAGGGAATGCCCAAATGAGGCTCCTTTCATGTCCCCAAGAGCTGGGACAGAGACAGGTGTCAATCCCTCATGCAGTACCCGGGTCTTGAACTGCCAACTTGCAAGCCTTCCAGCTAACAAGGCGAGCTTCTTAACCAACTGAGCCACTGCAGCCCTGTAGTGCCATCCTGGTTTGTTCACAAGGTGACCAGAAGGGGCTCGTAAGATACATCAGATAATTCTGAGAGCTAATCTGTTGCATTGTACAGTACAGTATTGTGTTTCTGCCTGATACTGGCTAGATGTTCAGGCTGAGGTGACTCCTCTGGCTGTGGCTTATAGAATTGTTCCATATAATATGGAACCCACCCACCAACCACTTATTATGGTGTGGTAAATGCATGGCAGTATCTGCTCATTTGGCCAAGCAGTGTGCTTCAGGCTCCACTGATGGCCGTAATTGCTTTGCTTTTGCTTGCTAACTGAGCAAGTTGGTAGGCTGATTAGGCTTGAGGGACCTCATATCCAAGCAGAAACAGAAATATTAATTTGGACTGGAAGAAAGATAACTCGTGTCACATGGTCCTTCACGAGCAAGCTACTGAATTGTTCAAACAGATTAATGAAACAGTACTTTTTGTTTTGTTTTGTTGGTAGGTTCAGGTTACACACAGCTGAAAATGAAAATGAGCCTCTGGCATGGTTTGCTTTACAAATGTCACTGAATTGCAAACAGACCTTAAAGAAACAGTTGGAGGAGGTTGCAAGCTGAGCATTGTAATGATGCAATTGACCAAAAGATGCCTTGGGTGGAGAAAAATTGATTTAAAAAAGAAGCCTTATGGGGAACTCTTCCATTTTCATGGATTAGTCTTACTATGGCAACTGGAAATAGAAGTTTACTGTTATTATTTCATTGTTCATTCTTATAAAAACATTCAGTACACATACAATCTTCCACATCTGTGTTTGAAGGTCACTTTCCTTCTCTGCCCCTGGGAAAAAGAAATCAGAAATCTACTGTACTTTTAAAAAGGCAAGTAAACCCACACCCACTCCCATTCCTTTACACATTCAAGTCATTGAAACATAGTTCACGTGTAACATATTTTCATTTCAATAAGCCAGTAGCTTTCAAACTGGGTTTTCAGGAATCATGGAACCCTTTTGAGCTTATTATATACCTCAGTATGTTCAAATGAAAAAGAATGTCCTAAAATACAGTACAGTATCATCATTTTCATAGTACTGAACATTTGTGAGAAGGGAATGTTGAATGTATTCTTCTGCAGTAATTAATTATCAAGATCTTCATATCCTATTAACCTCCCATTAACCTTCAGCCTTGGAACTAGTTTATTATTATTATTTGTCACATTATCTTCCTTTTTGAAGAGTAATACCCCATGAACAGAAGGGTCACTTCCCAACAAAGCTTTCTGGTGCAATCAGATGCAGTCCTTTCTCACCATAGAACCATGTTCTCAGTTGAAGCATATGTAGGTTTCCAGTAGAATTGTGATGTGAAGCTACTAAATCTTAACCTATAAAATCGAGGGTTAACCGTTGGAACTTTGCATAGGCTCCTTAGCCAGGCCCTACTAGCCCGCACTCACCATTCGTGCACACACCCGAACTGGGTACGCAGGTAAACGCAAGATTGAGAAATGCGCCAGTGGGGCAAGAGCTCCACAATCGCGAAAAAAGGGAAACAACTTCATTTCTCAATGTTCTTTGCCCCGTGCCACACCACAGCCAATCAGGCTGAGAGGCGTGACCACAAAGAACATTGAGGAACGCGCCACGGCCAATCAAAATCGAGCTGCAGGGAAAAAAACGCACCACAACCACAAATCACAAACCCATAACTACAAGCCCCAGAGTCCTGCGCGACAAGAGCACGCAGAACGCTGAGGAAGCCAGTGCCCGAAAAATTAAAAAAAAACTCACTGCCTCACAGCCACCCAAACACCAACCTCACTTCTTTCCCTCATCAACGGCGCCTGAAGGTCCCGACTGGAGTTCCCCCTTTAATATCAGTAGGTGGGGGTGGCAATCCCCTTCTCCGCTGGCTCCCCTAGGGTTGGGAGGTTTGTGGGGACAAAAGGGGTATGTCCCCCCAACCCTTCTGGACCCAGGAGACCAGGGAGAGTGGATCGATCCCCCCCAAAAAAAACCTCCGTCTTTAAAGAGAAGAAACCAAACGGTTGTTTTAAGGAGGGGGGGAATCGATCCACTCTCCCTGGTCTCCTGGGTCCAGAAGGGTTGGGGGGACATACCCCTTTTGTCCCCCCCAACCCTCATGGACCCACGGGACCCGAGAGAGGAGATCGATTCCAACCCAACACCCTGATATTAAAAGGGAAACTCCGATAGGAGTTTCCCCTTTAATATCAGTAAGTGGGGGGTGGCCATCCCCCTCTCCGCTTGCTCACATGGGGTTGGGAGGCCAGGAGAGAAAAAACAGTCAAAATACAATAACCCCTACCAGCACCACCTGCTGGCCACAATAGTAAAAACAATTCAAAAAGACACAACAGCCCCAAACAAAAGGCCACAAGAGTAAAAACAAATCAAAACATAACACAAAATCACAATTTTACACAAAAGGTCACACCAATAAAAACAAGTCAAAAAAATACACTAAAACACACTTTAACACAAATCACAAACATATGTCAATAAAATACAATAGAAACTTTTAAAAATCCTGTGCTGAGTTTTAACTCAAATTAAAACCCAAAGCATCTAAACACATTTTAAAAACATTGAATGTAAAAAAAATACTTTTACATTATTAAAATTATTACCTACAGTACAACTAATTAAAAAAATTCAAAAAACTAAAACATTATTCGCTTACATAAAACAATTTGAAAAATTTATATCATACTTTGTTCTTTTATTAATCCTCAAAAAAACCCAAAAAAGCAGATCACAGTTAATAACAGCCAAGCCAAAAAAATTTCACATAAATAAACATTTTAAAAATTAAAATTACAGACTAAGCAATTTTTTTAAAAAACAACACAATTTAACCTTCCAACACAATTTAAAACAGTCCGACAACACTGGGCAACCTCTACTAATCCATACTAAGTCAGTCACTTGACTGATGAGTAATGTAGGACTAATGGTGGGGTTAGGGGGTGGAGTGGGGATCTGTAGAGAAGTACTTTCCTAAAACAAATGTAAGTATAAGGAATCAGGCAAGTGAGCTGAGAAACTCTTAATGGTTGTTTGTTTTTTCTTGTCCGCCATAAAGAGCTAATACATAAATAAAGTTAAATAACTAATAGGTACATGCGGACAGGCAAACTAATAAAATCTCTGAGTCGGTTATTATAGTGAATATTTGCAAGCATGGAACATATTGCAAGCCCTGCAGAAAGGAATTAGAAGGAGCAAAGCAGCTGTGTTGGTTGAATTATGCCATCTGTTGCTTTTGTTTGAGATTTCCACTCTAATGGCATAATATTGCAATCTTGTTACGGTGCTACATTGTTCATTTGACCCCATTGTTCCTCTGCCCACCATCTCTGGATGTTATTCTTTTCGGCAGATATTTGCTATGTTGGCTTTTATAATTATAGCTGAAGTCTAGTTGTTAGTCCTGAAAAGAGCAGATCCACCGAATCAATTGCTGAATTAAGGAATGAATGAGTGTGGCTGAATGAAATGGCCCTTAAAATCTACTTCCATAACCATTGCATCAGGGCAATAGCTCATTACACCGATCTGCTTAAAGCAGTGATGTGATCACATTCTGGAATGGATGGCTAGATAGCTTGATGAGTTAGATACAGTACCTTACTGTGGAGCCAAAGGTTGCTGTGTCCCAGGAAAAGTGCCATCCTGTATAACCTTCTGCAAGCTGCACAGTTCCAAAACACCTTGAAAATAACATAATTTATTTATTTATATTTTCACATTTATACCCCGCCCTTTTGATGCGACACCATTTCATGTGGTCCTCCACCACCTCCACCACACCAAGAAGTGCCATATGGTGTAGGAAGGGCAAAATGGTCGTCTGGCCCCCAAAGCTGTCTGAGGGAGAGCATTACCTGGCCCCTGGCTTTAAAAGGTTGAGAACTGATATATATATAGTAAAATCATATAGTGGTAGCCAATGAAACACACAAGAAACAAAACTAGTACTTCTCGTATTTCTTTTTATGATATCACAATGACCTCTGATGCTGCTTTTATAAAAGTCATAAATGTTCTGGTTACAGTATGTCCCAGGGAGTGCCTACTTTATAAACTTTCTGCTTATTGATACTGGTTCCCTTCCAGAGCTTTTGATGGGAGATCCCCTCCCCTTAAAGGAAATGACTCCCTCAAGGGGTTATTAAAGAGGAAACAGAGATTGCAGAGACTCTCAATGAATTATTTGCTTCAGTATTCACTGAAGATGACAGAGACCACATGCCCAAAACAGAGCCTATCTTCGTAGGGAGGGAAACCGAAGAATTAAACCAGATAGAAATAACCAGGGAGGAGGTCCTTGCATGTCTTGTTAAACTAAATGCTAACAAATCACCAGGACCAGATAGCATCCATCCACGAGTTCTCAGGGAACTTAAAGATGAAATTGCTGATCTCCTAGCCAAAATATATAATTTCCCCCTCAAATCAGGCTTTGTGCCTGATGACTGGAAGGTAGCGAATGTAACACCAATTTTCAAAAAAAGATCCAGGGGTGATCCAGGAAATTACCGATCGGTCAGTTTGACATGTGTCCCAGGTAAAGTGATGGAAACCATCCTAAAAGATAGAATTAATAGGCATACAGAAGAGAAGGCGCTGCTAAAGGAGAGCCAACATGGCTTTTGCAAGGGCAAATCATGCCTCACTAATCTGTTAGGATTTTTTGAGAGTGTCAACAAGCATGTGGATAAGGGGGATCCAGTTGACATTGTTTATTTGGACTTTCAGAAGGCTTTTGACAAGGTCCTGCACCAAAGGCTCTTGAATAAACTTACAAGTCATGAAATAAAGGGACAGGTCTTGTCCTGGATAAGGGACAGGAAGCAGAGGGTAACACTAAATGGGCACTTCTCCAAGTGGAGGGAAGTAGAGAGTGGGGTCCCCCAAGGTTCAGTACTGGGACCCCTGCTTTTCAACCTCTTCATAAATGATCTAGAAGTAGGAGTAAATAGCAAGGTAGCCAAATTTGCTGACGACACTAAATTATACAGGGTAGTGAAAACTGAGAGATTGTGAGGAGCTCCAGAGGGATCTCTTGACACTGGGGGAGTGGGCAAAACAGTGGCAAATGAGCTTCAACATTAATAAGTGCAGAGTGATGCACGTTGGAGCAAAAAAACACAATTACATTTATAAACTGATGGGTTCTGAACTCTGCGGCAAACCAGGAAAGGGACATTGGTGTCCTGGTGGAGAGCTCAATGAAGGTGTAAACCCAGTGTGCCTCAGCAGTGAAAAAAGCAAACTCAATGCTAGGGATCATTAGGAAGGGTATAGAAAATACGTCAGCAAGTGTCATTTTGCCTCTTTATAAATTATGGTGCGGCCCCATCTGGAATACTGTATACAGTTCTGGTCACCATACCTCCAGAAGGATATTATGGAGCTGGAAAAAGTGCAGAGGAGGGCAACGAGAATGATTAGGGGACTGGAACACCTTCCTTACCATCTGAGGCTGCAACAGTTGGGCCTCTTCACTCTTGAACGACGGCGTCTAAGAGGTGACCTGATGGAAGTTTATAAAATCATGCACGGTGTGGACAAAGTAGATAAGGAAAAACTGTTTTCCCTATCGCATAACACTAGAACTAAGGGGCACTCCATGAAACTTTTGGGTACTAGTTCTCAAACAAATAAGAGAAAGTACTTTTTCACCCAGAGGATCACTGGTCTATGGAACTCCCTGCCAGAAGAAGTGGTGACAGCTGCCAGTCTTGACAGCTTTAAGAAAGGATTAGACAAGTTCATGGAGGACAAGGGTATCAATGGCTATAATTATGGATACCTAAGGACAACCTCTGGGTTGGAGAGATAGGCAGGATATCTCTCAATGCCATTTCCAGGGAATCCTAAGTAGGTGATGGCATCTGCTTGGGAATACCCTGAAGCAAATGGTGAGCCACTGTGTGAGACAGAATGCTGGACTGGATGGGCCTGTTCCAGCAAGGCTGTTCTTATGTTCTTATGTTTACCTTTTTACAGCTATATTATTTCCTTCTTCAGACTATTAGAACCCCCACCACCTGGCCATAGGTTGGTGAAGACAGAAGGATAAAGGCCTCAGGTAGATGAGATGAGCTAGGCAGATCCCAGTTGGGTGAAGATGTCTGGAGCCATATCCAGCAATTGGATGTAAAGAAGGGAGAGGAGAATAATGGAGTCTGAAGTGGGAAAGTGGAGTAAGCAGAAAAAGAGATAGACCTCATCTTTTGTATCTCTGAGGTGATGGACTATTCCCTAGTCCAGAATCCCTAAATGGGCCAGGGTGATGGAGTATTGTTCTTTAGTCCCTGGGTATCCTTGCCTTCAAAGCCCACCTGTGGATACTTCAGAATAACTCCCTGCATCACCCATTCATCACAGTCTACACAGCTCCAGATGCTAACCCCGAGAATGGCTAGAAAGTCTATAACTAGAAATGGTTTTGGTGGTAGTACAAATGCTGTGGAACACACTACCGGTGGAGCTGTGCAAGGTCCCATCCCTGGATATCTTCAAAAAAATTTTTTGAAAACTTTCCTGTTCAAGGAAGCCTTTCAGAATGTTATCTCCTTAGCAATGAATTAACCAGTTGATCCTCTGTGCCCTCAGACACCAGTTATTTTATTGTAGGATATATTTATTTGGTTAGCCCCTAGCATTTTGCCTATTATAGAACTAAAAGACTTTAAACATTTCCCAATAAGAATTTGTAGAAGTTTAGAAGAAGTTATTAATAATAATGGTGTGTCAAAAATGAAGGACTGGATCAGGGTTTGCAAAGATAGAAAGAAAAAAATAGACTTATATAAGCAATTAAAATTAAATTGGCTCCAAATTATTTCTGTAGATAATTGGAATAAAGGGTATATAGCAGATGATGATCTGAACAGAAAAAATACAAAATTTGAGGATTTATTGACCAATTTAAGATCTGGAGCAATAAATTTCAAGGGATTAGTAGGTAAACTGTATAAACTGCTAAATTCAGATGATAAATCACAAGAAGTATTACAGACAATTTAGGAACAGGATCTAAAAATGGAAATAAATAAAGATAATTGGAAAAGATTGTGGAGTAAAAGAATTATGAAGACATTATCTGTGAGGGTTAAGGAACATAATTTCAAAATACTATGGAAATGGAACTTAACCCCTATTCGCCTTCATCAAACAGATAAATCAAATTCGTTAAAGTCTTGGAGATGTAAAAAAGAGTTGGATACCTACACACATATGTGGTGGGATTGCAATGTGATAAAAAAAATTTGGATAGCAGTACAAAGTGAAATCAAGGGTATAATTGATGGTAATTTTAATTTAGGAGCTCGTATGGCATTGTTAACTGAAATTGAAGATTTAAATATTGACATGCATAGAAAAGATCTTGTTTCAATTATGCTATCGACTGCAAGGCAGTGTATTGCTCGAAAATGGAAAGGTGAAATTGCTCCTGAAATCAAGGAATGGTATAAAGAGATATGGGCAATGGCCCTAAATGACAAATTCACTTGGGAAATGAATGTTAAAAAAGGATTAGTTAAAGAGAATTTTTTTTTTTTGCAATTTGGAAGGACTTTATAACATTTGCAATTGAGAAAAGGAATGGACATGCACCAGGAACCGATCAATTAGTTTTTTGGAAACCAAATGTATAAATATTGGTGTTTTCAGCCTCACGGACAAATGTAAATAGCACAAAGGTATTATGTGTCTTTATAAAATGGTAATAAGCAAAATAATACTGGTAGAGCTTGGGATGGTTAGTTGTAGTTGGATAAGATAGTAGTAATAAAGTAGAAGTGTCAAAAATATTTACATACTTTAAAATATTAAATTGATCAAAGATGATTTAATATTATCTAATTGTATGAATAATTTAAAGGGGGTGTATACATCTTTACCATTATTTTTGTATTTTTTAGGAGTGTTGAAGTTTGTTATGTATTTTTTTAATGTTTGATTATGTTTCCTTTTTTTGTTCTTCTTTCTTTCTTCTTGTTCTCTGTTTATGTTTTTATCTGTCTTGTTGAATATTTAGTTTGAATAAAAAATTTAAAATAAATAAATAAATACCTTAGGAATAGGGGCCATCTGGCCCCCACTCTTAACCAATAGAGGTCCTAGCAACAAAAACACCGGAAAGAGTACCATAGGTAGCAGGAAGAGGATCCAAAGATCTGGACTGTAGGGAGAAACCAGCACTACAAATCTTTCCTGGACAATGTGGGTTGGCTGTGTTTGAGAACTAACACCACCAACAGAGTACGATCAACCCAAGCCAATGACAGAAATGTGGGGTTGAATGGCCCCGCCCATCAATGTTTTGAAACAAAGTAGTCCTCATTCGGGTGCAACACAGGGATTTCCGCCTGGCCACACCCACCATACCACGCTCACAGTGTGGTAGTAAGTTTTTTTGGAGTCCACCACTGCTTGCACTAACTTTAAATTTGGTATTCAAGCAGTGCTGCTCAAAAGAGAGAGCCCTGTCACGTGTCACACCAAGGTATTTTGGTGCTGAACAAAGTAGAGCCGAAAATGGAAAACATTTTAAAAGCTTTCCTGAATTGTCTGCAAAACTGTTACACGTGCTTGTGTGTGCAAACAGGGCACTGTGTCTACCATGACTTTGCAGATAAGGTTGTAGAATAGTTATTTGAGAATATTTTCTTGATGGATATTTATTTTGAATGTACAATTTGCTTCTACACAGACAGCTTCAGTTATAGCCGTATATTTAAATTTTCTGGGAAAGAGCAACATCTACCCTGTTTCCCCGAATATAGGACCTCCTCCCAAAATAGAACACAGCCCCTTTCCCCCCTGCCTTTGAAATATGAGGCTCCATCCAAAAATAAGACCTCCTTACCTCCTGGCTGTAAGGCGGCCGGCGTGGCCCATAAGAAAGCCTGCCGCATCGGAGTCTCGATTGCCTCCCCCCTCACAACCAAGGGAAGTTTCCCCTGGTGAGAGCGGGATCGAGACTCCGACATGGCAGGCCTTCTCATGGGTCACGCCGGCCGCCTCACAGCTGAGGCCAGTCTTGATCGCGCTTCCCCACTCGCAACCAAGGGATGCTTCCCTTGGTTGTGAGTGGGGAAGCGCGATCAAGACTGGTATTCTTCTTCATGGAAAAATAAGACATCCCCTGAAAATAAGACCTTGTGCTAATTTTGGAGTTTTTAAAAATATATTCAGGGAAACACGGTAGTTTAAGAGACATAAAAGTTAACTAAATAGGCCAGGATTATCCTGGATATGGGAGAAGTGATACAGGCCAAAAAAGAAAGCGTCATTTCTGTTCTCCCCTCAGGTCCAGCTATCTGCCTTTTCCTGTCAGAGATGAACAAGTTTCTTTCTGTTTCAAGGTTAAAGGTAAAGGTTTCCCTTGCTCGAAAGCCAGTCGTATCCGACTCTAGGGTGCAGTGCTCATCTCTGTTTCTAAGCCGAAGAGCCAGCGTTGTCTGCTTCTGCAGACGTTTCCGTGGTCATGTGGCAGGCAATACTAGACACCGGAGCGCACGGAACGCTGTTACCTTCCCACCGAAGTGGTCCCTATTTATCTACTTGCAATTTCTTGCTTTCGAACTGCTAGGTTGGCAGGAGGTTTCAAGGTTAGGACTGCATTATTAATAATTGAATTGGTCCAATTAATATACCATAATCTAGTAGTGGATAGTTTATAATTTAAAGAAAAACATAATTAGGACTCTCATGTATCCTTCCTACTCACTTTCCCCTCCTGTCTAAACTCCCAGTTCTTAGACACAAGTGACCTGTGATTCAGGACTAGCTGATTTTAGGCTCAGCAGGAAGTGCGGCTGTGACATTATTAACAAAGCTGGCAACAGGCAATGGGAGGGGAATAGCCGGTTTTGACCCCGTTGACTTAGGGGAAACACTGGTATCTAGAACTCTTAGCATATTTTGATAGGATGAGGAAAACCACAATGTTATTTAGCACATTACAGTATAGATGTGGGTTGTGCAGAACCAATAGGACTGTTGCAGATAGTGATTCAGAACTTTGTGAAAACTAACAGCCTGAATTATTTCTTTTTCTCAGGTATGTCTACAATGAACTTGGAAGCTGAGGTTGCCATGTCGTCGGTTGCAGCTTACTACAGTGGGAAGTCTGTCCTTATCACAGGAGCGACAGGTTTTATGGGCAAAGTACTAATAGAAAAACTTCTGCGCTCCAGTCCTGATGTGAAAGCAATTTATATTCTTGTGCGACCCAAAGCTGGGCAGTCGATGCAAAACAGAGTGGAGTGCATGGTGAAATGCAAGGTAGGGTTTTTTAAAACTTAAAATAGAAACAAATGGGAATTGGTTTGTTTATAGCATTTCTATTCCACTGGTATACACTTGGAAATAGCAAACTAGATTTCCTGATATCCAAAACCCTTTCATTGCAGATACAACTTGTATTAGTTGTAGAAAGCACACATTGTCATTAAATCCTTATTTAATAATGACCAATGACCTCTTCTAAGACTTATCCACATGCTCAAAGAGATTCTGTAAAGATAATGAGTTGACAAAGAAGATGGTTTAAGCCAGCAGATCTCCCCTTGCTTTAGTTCATTTGGTATAGTATCTGACTGGTTGCTACTCACATATTATCGTTACATGCCATAAAGCTGCCTCCAGTTTAAGGTGATCCTATGAAATGAGTGGGCTCCCAAATATCTCATCATGAAAGCCCTGCCAACTCAAGCTTTATGTTGTTAACTCATTTCATATCTGCTCTTCCTCTTTTGCTATGTGCCTTTAGCTTTTCCAAGCATTGTCTTTTCCAGTTTGTTTTGTGTTCTCATGATGCGTCCAAAGTATGACAGCCTCAGTTTTGTCATTTCTGCTTGTAAAGAATGTTCAGGCTTCATCTGATTTAGGATCCACTTGTTTGTCTTTCTGGGTACTGCAGTGGCTCAAGTCGCTAAGACGCTGACTGGGAAGCGGAAGGTCAGCAGTTCGATTCCCGAGTACTGCAGGACGGAAATGAGCTCCCGTCTTCATCCCAGCTCCTGCCAACCTAGCAGTTCGAAAGCAAGAAATTGCAAGTAGATAAATAGGGACCACTTCGGTGGGAAGGTAACAGCGTTCCGTGCGCTCCCGTGTCTAGTCATGCCTGCCACATGACCACGGAAACGTCTGCAGAAGCAGACAGCGCTGGCTCTTCGGCTTAGAAACAGAGATGAGCACTGCACCCTAGAGTCGGATACGACTGGCTTTCGAGCAAGGGAAACCTGTTTGTCTTTGCAATGGTTTGTGGAGCACACACAAAGCTCTTCTCTAGTACTGTATTTGTTTCATGTTGGCCTTCTGCAATAAATGGCTTTCACATACATATGTAGTAATTACAAATACAGTAGTATTTGTCTGGCCAGACTACGAAATGTTCTACATATATCTTATAGGCCATTGTGTACTCTTCTTCTGGTCTTATTTTGGCATAGAAAATATAGCTTCTCCAGTTATGTTATCCATTTAATTTCTTTGTTGACTGTCTGATTCTGTCCATATATATTGATGTCTATTGTGTTGTCTGAAGCATAAATGAACAGATTGGTGGCTTCTTTCCTTGTTTGAATGCCTTTTGACTTGAGAGTATTATCTTCAATCTAGCACCATCTCTTGTTTCATTTTGGATTGTCTCATCAAGATAAAAAATACTCATCGGTGGACATTATTCACAGTAGTAACAAGTGTTAGCTTGAGTGTCACACTGCCATTTTCTTGTAAAAGATCCTCCACCAGTGTCACCTTCTGCTATTGCTGCCGCCCAGTAGTTGCCTTTCAATAATTTCTCTGTTGTCATCGGCACTAGAACTATCAATTCTCTTCTGTTGATATGACCATTAATCATATATAGGGTGAATTTACCTTAGCCTCATTTTTTTATCATTCCGCCTTGGGTGATCCTGATAAGAGTCCAGGCCTATAAAGGGATCTAGCTTCCTAATGGCAACTGCTCTTGGCTTTCTTGTCACACTCAAATCTCTTCACCATATTAAGGTGTGCATCCAAGAGAGGGCCTCCTCATACAAAGACACACATGTATAGGGTTGATAGTATCCATCCAGTGGAGATGACTTTTTTTATTTGAAAGTTGGCTTCTCTATTAATGGAGAATATCTAGCGTATGACATACAGTATTTTAAAATGAATCTAATAAACTTCTAACCACCCTGATAGTCATCACAAAAAGATATGGCTAAAATCTGATAAAGAGGACATGAATAACTGACCCTGTGCAAACAGAGGATCATGTAATGCATGGCATGTAATAATGCATGTAAGGAAAACAGCCATTAAAAAGGGAATCACTAATAAGAAAAGCAAAAATATTAAAAATTCTAAGCCGGCTTGTTACAAAAAAACCCCAAAAAATCAACAACACTTGGAGTTTAAAGGTAAAGGTTGCCCATGCTCGAAAGCTTTAGGAAGCTCTTTAAATTACTGGATAGAAATCCAGCACAAAAACATCTAATCATATTGTCAGATGGGGCTTTAAAAGCTCAATTATGTTAACTATCATTTTGTGCTCCACAAGGTAGAGCACAGAAAGAGTCTGAGAGGTTCTATTCTTCTGTTTCTGTGTTTTGGTGGGGAACAGTTGTGGGCCCTTCCTACCAAACTTTTATTAGAGAATATGATATTGTATTCTTCCAAGAGACATGAAAGGGGGAAGAGTTGGCATTAGATGGTTTTGTAAGCTATTGATTATAATCTCAACCTAATTTCAGAGGAGGTTGGTGTAAGGGAAGTCTTGAGCCGATGGTTTCCACTAAGCTTCAAGGCACCCATGTCAGCTTAATCTCCTTATCCAATATTGTGGTGTCTTTGGTTATTATGTTTTAATCCTTCCCTTAATTGTTAATTAATGTTTATGTACCTCCTCTCCAACAAAGACAATAAAATAAGGACAGTAAGACAAATTTTCAAAAATAGATTAAAAGTATGATATCTTTATATCCAGAGCCATATGTAATATTGGCAGGTGATTTAGTTCTGTGCCAAAATTAGTCAAAATTGTGAAGCTCTTTACTTTGATTAACATGCCTCTAAAACAGAGGTGGACCATCTCATTCTACTCCTGTAATTATTCTGGGCTCTTCCTTTTGCAGATGCTAAATAGCTTAGATTTAATGCTATTAAATGTAAGCATAGATGGGGATAGAATAGACCTGCAGAATATACTTTCTTGGCTGGTTGTGGTACTTCAGCTATTGGTACTTTATTAATTCCTATGAGCTGTTAAATCTGGTGCTCAGTTTTGAAGTTGTACTTGTACAGAGAGTGACCTTCTCTCCCTAATTACAGTACATCCTTAACCTCTCAGACTCAGGATGTCCACGTAGATTAGGAACCGCTGCTAATCTTGGAGCCAGAAATAAAAGCATCTGGTTTGTAGTGATCAGCTAAAACAGGGGTTCTCAACCTTTTAAAGATGGGGGCTGGATCACGCCCCCCTCAGACCGTTTGCAGGCCTTCGGCAGCAGCGGAGGGGGGAGTGATTGTGGTGGGACCATTGCCGCCACAAACACTCACCCATGCCACCAGTCCAGACAGCAAACACTCATCCCCCTGCCGCCACTTCCACTTCCCTGCTTACAAGCCTGCCATGGGTGAAGGCCCACGCTTGGCCACAGTGGCACCCAGGAAAGACGCCTGTGCCTGCATGCAGCAGCCGCTTCCACCACAGCTGCCATCTTACCCTTTCCACCCTGCTATAGAGTGGTATTAGGGATATGCCAAGCCAGGTGGAGGGGAAAAGGGTGGAGGTGGAGGTGGTGGCAGGAGCGAGGGCATGGCCCAGATGAAATGGCACCATGGGCTGAATCCGGCCCACAGGCTGTAAGTTGAAAAACCCCTGAGCTAAAGTATAATGTGTTTCAATTGCACTGTAATATTCAGAAAACAGTCTCAGAGTACAGGATTCATTTTTGACAACAACATCCTCTGAAAAGGTCCTGAATTTATTTCACAAAATAGTCATATCTTTACAAAGGTGCTTGATTCTTAACAATTTCATAAGACAGAATGCTCTTCTTTGTAGATCTGAACCTAGGTATGACCAGGAATCTTTAAAAAAAATTTAAAAAAAGATTTTTATTTAAAGATTTTTAACATAAAAAACAGAAATAAATTTGATACATTTTAACTTCAGTACCTGACTATACATATACTGTATACAGTAAAAACCCTACTTACGAATAAAGTCTGTTCCGTAGGCTTTTGCTTATATCAGTTTTTTATGTAATTCGAAACAAACCCATAGGAAAAAATATTTTTTACGTAACTGAAAGCAAACCCATAGGAAAAATGAAATGTTTATGTAAATCGAAGCAAACCCATAGGGAAATGAATTTTTACATACAGTAACTCGAAACAAACCCATAGGAAAAAGAATCTTTATGTAACTCGAAGCAAACCCATAGGAAATCATGTAAATCGGGACATGGTTTTAGCACAAAATCATTATGTAAGTCAAATTTTATGTAACTCGAGGCATATGTAAGTCGGGGTTTTACTGTATCTTCTTATTTGTCTGTTGCTACAGCATCATGCTCTCTGGAAAGACAAAGTGAAGCTATAGCTGCCTAACTTTTCATAGTATGCCTGCAAGAGGCATGGAGAAAAAATGTGCCTTACGTGTATGGGCGGGGAATTAGTACTTATTTTGGTAGCTCTGGGTTGGATTGTTAATTATATTATGGTCCATTTAAATGTTCTTCCTGTTTATAATTTGCCCATGGGGAGTTACACAGATATTTTAATGGGCAATTGAGCACCTAGACATTTGCCTGCACATCTTTTCTATTGTAAGTTAATTATGAGAGGATTGAATTTGAAGAACAAAAAAAAAAAAAAAGGTTGGTGCTGTGGAAGAGGAAGTCTACCTCTTCTGCTTCCTCCCTTTGGTTGTAACAACATTAAAGCCAATCTGTTTTATCCCTGCCAGCTCTAACACATGTACTCTGTTGGAAATCTCTGTGTGCTGGTGAATGAAGATCTTTGTTTGATATGTAGCTAATCCTTGGAAGGCGTTTCAGATTCCAAAACCACTACACATTTATTGCAGAATGTCTACTAAGGGGCCATTCAACAATTATGTGATCCATTTTTGGGGGGAAATTGACCCCCTCCCCCCATGTAATCCCACCGTAATTTTTGCTTCAAACCTACCTCCCTTTAAAATTATGTAATCCAGAGTTTTTGTATCGAAACTCTAATTTTTAGAGCTTTTCACTATTAGTGCCTAATGCAGACTGCACAAGCAATTCAGTAATTTCAAATCCGGTCGAAATTCCCAGAGATCATTTTTAAACCTAAAAAAGCGCCATGTTTCGAAACCACAACAGCTCTAAATGGATTACGTAATCTTTGACCTGACACACAACCACCCCCACCCCCATGTAATTTTCCGTAATTCAGATGGCAGTACCCCACCCCACCCTTCAAGGATCGCGTAATTGTTGAATGGCCCCTAATAACATTTTTGACATAGTATTAAATAGACTTTTTTTTCTTTCATTCAATGGTCTAAATCTGTTGAGGGAGGTATGCCAGCATTGGAAAGATAGCATCATTGACTGTGAGAGTTGGAAGCGATTAAAGAGTTCCTGCTTTGATGCAAGTTTTACACGATCCTTGGGCAATGTCCTTGCATTCTAAGTGTGTGAGCCCCAGGACTGAAGAACTCTTGAACTAATAGCAGTCTGCTACTCATATATCAGAGGGACTGCAGTGGCTCAAGTGGTTAAGATGCTGACTGGAAGCAGCAGGTCAACAGTTCGATATCAGAGTACTGCACGACAGAATGAGCTCCTGTCTCTGTCCCAGCTCCTGCCAACCTAGCAGTTCGAAAGCAAGAAATTGCAAGTAGATAGAGACCACTTCAGTGGGAAGGTAAACAGCATTCTGTGCACTCCGGTGTCTAGGCATGCCTGCCACATGTCTACGGAAAAGTGTGCAGAAGCAGACAGTGATTGCTCTTCGGCTATGAAACAGATTAGCACTGAACCCTAGAGTCGAATACGACTGGCTTTACCTTTACCTTACTCACATCATGTAATTCATTCTCAGTTGTAGTGACAAATAAAGTTGGTTTATGATGGTAAATGTTCTCCAGTTTTGCATACACACCCCTTTCTCACCTTCTGTTGCCTTAGGTTTAGAAAAGGAAGAACCTGCTCAAAACTGTCAGTTTTCTTAGAGCTGCATTGACTTACTGGAAAGAAAAGAGAATCAAGTTAGGTGGGAGGGACAGACTAATGGGTAGTGATTTTGCCAGTGAGAATGCAGTAGCTCACAGAACTATTTGAACTATGTTTGTTCGACTGACTTCGTGTGAAAACTCAGGGATAGGCAAGTCCAAACTGTTGATCTGCGTGGCACTAAAATCTTTGTTCGAATCAATGCTCACCATGAAAACCACATGGTAGCGCCTGCAGCTGAAACAGAGAGGTTAATCATCTGCCTCACAAGTGGTTGGGTTCCATGTGGAAGGAGTCAGGACACTGCCCTTTTTACCCTAGGGTGGATGAACACAGGAGAATGAATTGTAATTTAGACTATGGAAACAGCCTGGGACTTTCCCCCGCAACACCTTAGTCTCCCCAGACTCGGCAGTGTTTCCACTAGGCTAGACACTTAAGATCAGTGCACCTACCTTCCAAGGTAAAGCTGTTAGCACACAAGCAGAAGAATCAAAATTCTTAGTACTTGTTAGAGCAGGAGTTCTCAACATTTTTAAGCCAGGGGCCGGGTCACACTCCCTCAAACAGCTTTGGGGGCCGGATGGCCATTTTGCCCTTCCTCCATCACATGGCACTTCCTGGTGTGGTGGAGGTGGTGGGCCCCCACATGAAATGGTGCCAGGGGCCACATCTGCCCCGGGTGTGTGTGTGTGTGCAGGTTGAAAACTCCTGTGTTAAAGCAAGACATTGAGTTAGTATCATAAACCCTCTGTGTTAAAAAAACACACACACACCAGAAAGTTGTTTGGAGAATTTTTTTAAAAAAATATTTTTATTAAAGAGAGTAAAAAAAGGCAAAACGTGACAAAAGGATTTAAAAAAGCATTTGGAGCAAACATACAGTGGAGAGAAAGCTAAGGCAATCAAGAGAGCACACTAGAAAATAATAAAGCTCCTAGCCATCTTTTGGCAGAAAATTCTACAGTTCAGCTATGTTCTGTGTAGCAAAGCATTTCCTTTCCTGTGTCTTGAATCTCTAACACAGGGGATCCCAACCTTTTGACGCCGTGGGCCATGCCCCCGAACAGCTGAACGGACCTGACCAGACACCCCAGAAGCAGAAGCAGGCGCATTCAGGACAGCCGTAAATGCGCCCACTTCCACATTTATGATAGCTGCAGGCACGTTCATGCATGCACAGGCGTGTTTTATGGTTGATGTAAACACGCTCACTTCCACTTCTGGGTGTGGGTGTGGCAATGACAAGCCGGATGAAATGGTGCCAAGGGCCGGGGTTGGCCCACGGGCCATAGGTTGGCAACCCCTGCTCTAACAATTCAGCTTCATGGGTGACACAAGCTTCCTGATTATTATCTACTTTCACCATGCCATACATACTGTATTTTTATTACACCACTATCCTTTCTATTCTTATTCACTTGATCAAAGGGCATTTAAACAGCTTAGGATTCAATCCACTTATTCCCAGATACCCACAGTCATTCATGCACTTACTGCCTTTTTCACTGAGAGAAATCTAACCTGACACTG
Source organism: Bradypodion ventrale (assembly GCA_035047345.1). Classification (NCBI taxonomy): domain Eukaryota; kingdom Metazoa; phylum Chordata; class Lepidosauria; order Squamata; family Chamaeleonidae; genus Bradypodion; species Bradypodion ventrale. The sequence continues at coordinate 177,581,297 of JAWDJE010000005.1, forward strand.
TGTTTCTGTCACAGGCTACCGATTGGTCACTGTGACATTTACAAATTAACATTTTATGATATGAATAAAATCAAGAGTAGTACCTATGGAGTACAGGGTAAATTCCCTTTGAGGGCCAAGCCATGTAATTGTGTTTATATGACTGACTTGCTCCTGCCGGAGTTTAAGAAAGATCTTATCAGAGAAAGTTTTATGGGTAATGAAAGCTAACATTTGATCCACCCATTTTACCTAGCTCTAGGCACAAAGCCAGATTTGGGAGGAAGTTGAAGCAACATAATGCAGAAGAGTATAACTGAGAGAAGTTTAGTACCCCTCATGCATGTACATTTTTTATCTTAACCTATAAGAAAGGGGTTGGGCCGTGCGTGTGTGGAATGTGTTTCCACACCCGTCCAGCCTATCCAGTAATGAGCTCCACACACCTACCTTTTGTCCCTGAGATCATCGCTGTGAGGGTCCAGGGGCTTAGGGTGGGGCCTAAGCCCCACAAAATGGGGAAAACAACGGAAACTATGACTCCCATGGTGCCATGGGAGAAAAAAGGGCAGTTTAACAGCCAGGCCTGAAAACAATTTTGGAGAGAGCTGATTTGCATGTTGGACTGTGATTGGTTGAGAGTGAATGACTGACGGAGAAAGGTCCTGATGCGGATGGAACAAACCCATTCCATTTAAGCCTCTACAGCCCTGGAACGAGACGCTTTCAATGTACATCAGTGCTGTGTGAGTGGAGTCAGAGAGAGACAGGGAATGTGTGTCTGTGTGTGCAAGACAATGCACAAGACAGTATGTTCCGGATCAGTCACGTGTGGGTGTGTGGGGTTTCCTGAATATGAGAGAGAGAGAGAGAGACTGTGTGTTGGGGTGTATCAGGGTCCGAAAAACCTAAACATACAACAAACACCCCCGGCCAAGGCCGGGTAGTTAGCTCTCATCCTTCCTTCCCTACCCCAGCCATTCTTCTCCCCTTCCTTCTTTCCTTCCCTACCTCATTCTTACCCTCCCATCTTCCTTTCCTCTTAAATTTTCCCCCTCAATACCTACCATCCCTCCCTCATCATCACGCCGGGGTGAGTCTGCCCAGGTTCCTTTACTGAGAGCAAGGGGGCATCACAAATGGTGTGGGGGAAGGCAAAAAGGGAAAAAACCCTCCCCAAGCGACCCCCACCCCATGGGTTGAGCCCCCCCAAAAAACACCATTGAAGATGGGCACCTAAGCTAGAGACAGAGAGGGGGGGAGAGAAAGCAACGAATGAGAAAGGAGGAAAGAAAGAGAGAGAAGGAAAGAGAGAAAACAGAGGGGGAAAAGAGAGAGGGGAGAGAAAGCAAGAATGAATGAGAAAGGAGGAAGGAAAGAGAAAAAACAGGGAGAGGGGAAGAAAGATAGAGAGAAAGACAGAAAGACAAAGAAAGAGATAAAGAAAGAGAGAGAGAGAGGAAGAAAGAGAGAGACCCAGAGATAACAACACACACAAACACACACACTTACACACACACACCTTCCCACACACACACACACACACAAAATTACACTCACCCACCCTAGCAAGGCCGTGCAATCAGCTAGTACTGTATTAAAAACCAGAATCCTTACACATCATCTTAACTGTAAACATAAAAATAAATACAGTTGTCTGGGTTTCTCACACTTAACTGGTTCTTAATCATACTTGACCACAGTTTTAGTTACATGGCAAGAATTTTTAGCTTTCAAGACCTGAGCAGAGCTGTTAATATTAGCATGAAAAAACAACAAGCCAGTTCTGTTGCCATGAAAGGCTTGGAGGATGCACAGATCAGAGAGCTAGTCAACAAATATTTGTGTTAGAACAGGGGTTCCCAACCTAAGGCCCGTGGGCCAGATGTAGCCCGCAGCACCATTTCACGTGGGCCCCCACCCCTCCAAGAGCATTTCAGAAACAAAATGGCCACCCCTTTGAAGCTTTTGGAACAAAATGGCCACCCCCATCTTGCAGGCAGGGCAAAATGGCCATCCAGCCCTCGAAGCTGACTGAGAGATCATGACCCAGCCCCCAGCTTGAAAAAGTTGAGAACCTCTGTGTTAGAATTTCCTATTTCCTCCCAGCTAAAACTGGGACTTTGAAAAGTTATTTTCTAAACTACAGTCATCAGACCAGTATGATCACTGGTCACACTAGCATGGAGATTCAGGTAATTCTTAATCTGAAGTCTCCTGAAGATCATAATACTGTACTGGCTTTCCTTCCTTGGCTTTCAGAAGTTTTACTGAGAATTGTGTGCACGAAAAGCTCTAAAAAACACACAGTTTGCTTGTGGTTTCATCAGTTACTGATCAGCTAACTATATATTAGTTTGGAGAGTTGGGTGTGGTAAGATTTGGCCCTTGGAACACTGACAAAACAACTGATTTTCTAAGTGTCCTTGAAAACAAGAGCCAACCTTGTATAAGTTTTTGTTTATTTTTTATTATGCCAACTGATTGTGAATAAACTAATAATTTTGAAAAGGAGGGTGTGTGAAAGTTTCAAGATAAAGTAGTGTTTTGTACAAAAGGAGGCACACCTTTTATTCAATGGAGGGTACAGTATTGTTGTTGTTCAGTTGCACAGTCGATTCCGACTCTTTGCGACCCCATGGACCATCGCTCTCCAGGCACCCCTGTCTTCCACCATCCTCCTTAGTCCACACAGCCCCGTGCCCATTGTGTCTACAATACCATCTAGCCATCTCATCTTTGGCTGTCCCCTTTTTCTTTTGCCCTCCACCTTCCCCAGCATCAAGGCCTTCTCAAGTGAATCCTCTCTTCTCATTTGATGTCCAAAATACTTCAACTTCATCTTTGTCCTTCTAAGGAGCACTCAGGGCTAATCTCTTCTAATATTGACCTATATGTTCTCATCGCTGTCCAGGGGACTATCAAAACTCTCCTCCAGCACCACATCTCAAAGGCATCTATTTTTCTTCGCTCAGCCTTTCTAATGGTCCAGCTCTCACAGCCATACATTACCACCGGGAATACCATTGCTTTGACTATGCGGACCTTTGTTTGCAGTGAGATATCTCTACTTTTCACTATGTTCCCCAGGTTTTTCATAGCTTGTCTCCCAAGAATCAGTCGCCTTTTTATTTCAGGGCTGCAATCTCCATCTGCAGAGATCTTGTATCCTAAGAAAGTAAAATCTGTTACTGCTTCTACTTTTTCCCCATCTATTTTCCAGGGACTGATGTGGCCTGTTGCCATTATCTTGGTTTTCTTGATATTGAGTCTCAGGCCTGCTTTTGCACTCTCTTCTTTCAACCTAATCAGGAGCTTCTTTAGGTCTTTCTCACTTTTTGCCATTAGGGTGGTATCATCTGCATATCTCAATATGGTTGAGAACTCCCAGATGCTGACTGGGAGGCGGTACAGTATCTGTAAAGGTAAAAGTTTCCCTTGCTCGAAAGCCAGTCCTATCCGACTCTAGGGTTCAGTGCTCATCTCTGTTTCAAAGCCGAAGAGCCGGCGTTGTCTGCTTCTGCAGACGTTTCCATGGTCCTGTGGCAGGCATGACTAGACACTGGAGTGCACGGAACGCTGTTACCTTCCCACTGAAGTGGTCCCTATTTATCTGCTTGCAATTTCTTGCTTTCGAACTGTTAGGTTGGCAGGAGATGGGACAAAGACAGGAGCTCATTCTGTCCTGCAGTACTCAGGAATCGAACTGCTGACCTTCCGCCTCCCAGTCAGCATCTTAGCCACTTGAGCCACTACAGTGGCCTCTAACCTACTTTTAAATTTACCCTAGGAAATTATTAGGTAGGTGTCCCTCTTGCAATTAGATGGGTGTGTCTCTTGCATCAGCACCAGTTGCTGTCATTGTACCTTCTGAGAGAGTTCTGACCTGATTTGATATGGTAACCACTGATTTGATATGGTACCCATATTATCTGTAAAGTTCTCAACCAACACCATTTTTATTCCTAAAATTGCCAATTCATTTCTTAGACATCATTATGATACTGGCATTGAACACCTGGCTCCTAGCGTTTCCCAGCTCAAATAAAGCTTAGTCCTTTGTCATTAATTCTTTAATTTTTTAAAGAAGAGCTGGGTTCTTTATTGAGATTATTATATGAAATTGCTAATGCCTTTTATTTGCCTGTGCAATCAGTACCCCCATTGTAAAAGTCAAAGTGAAGCAAACTTTTTTTGAATTGAGCTCATGTATATTCATTTAAGGGGACTGTGGTAGCTTAGTGGTTAAGATGCTGAACTTGATAACTGGAAGGTTAGCAGTTTGATACTCAAGTACAGCACAATGGAGTGAGCTCCTGTCCCAGCTCCTGACAATCTAGCAGTTCAAAAGAAAGAAATTGCAAGTAGATAAATAGGGACCACTTCAGTGGGCACGTAAAGAGCATTCCTTGCATACCTGCAACATGTCCACGGAAACATCTGCAAATGCAGACAGTTCTGACTCTTTGGCTATTAACAGAGGTGAGCATTGAACCCTAGAGTTGGATATGACTGGCTTTCGAGCAAGAGTGACCTTTTACCTTTACCCATTTACTACTTCACCGTGGACGTGGTATGGTGGGCATGGCCAAGGGGAAAGCCTTGTGTTGCACCCGAATTAGGACTACTTTATTTCAAAACTTGGGTAGGTGGGGCCAGTCAGAATTTCTGCTACCGGTTCTGGCGAACTGGTGCGAACCTGCTAATGCCCACCACTGCCTTTACCTATAGTCACTTAAGATCAGATCACAGGGTGAAAAAACTCGAAATAATTGCTCTGAAAATTGATCCTTGGCAACTGTCTTTTAATCCCTTAAGCAAACAGGGTAAGAAGGTCTGAACAGTGTCCCTGGATTTTTTAAAATAGAACATTAGGATTATATATATAATGTGTATTGTCCCCCCAAACCCAGTGGACCCTGCAGAGAGGGGATCTTCCCCCCTCAAAAAAACACTCTGTTTTTAAAGAGAAGAAACCAAGCTGTTTCTTCTCTTTTAAAACGGAGTGTTTGGGGGGCGGGGAATGATCCCCTCTCTGCTGGGTCCCCTGGCTCTGGAAGGGTTGGGGGACAAAAGGGGTCTGTCCCCCAACCCTTCCAGAGCCAGGGGACACAGCAGAGAGGGGATCATTCCCCCCCCCCCAAAAAAAACCACTCCATTTTTAAAGAGAAGAAACCGAGCGGTTTCTACTCTTTAAAAACAGAGTGTTGGGGGGATGGATTCATTCCCCTCTCCTGGGTCTCCTGGGTCCCGAAGGGTTGGGGGGACAAAAGGGGTCTGTCCCCCCAACCCTTCTGGACCCAGCACCTTTCATTGCCTTCCTCACCCACTCCCTAACCCCCACCGACCGCACTTACCTTTTCCTGGCTCCCTCCAGCTGGGTCTTTCAAAGTCTTTCCCTCCAGCTCCCAGCATTTTTTTTCAGTCAACGCACGCATTCCCAGCCTCCTCTGCGCTCATATTCCTCAGCCTGATTGGCTAAGGGGTTGCACAGCGCAAAGGACGCTGGGACATGAAGTTTAATTTGTGGTGTTATCGGTCGCGCGTTGAAATATTTTCTGAAGCTTATTTTTGATTGGCTGCGGAGCGACTGACAACGTTCTATTTGGCCACACTTCTCATCCTAATTGGCTGCGGCCCACCACAGCGCACAGGATGTTGGGTATTGAAGTTCTTTTTCTTTGTTCGCGTTTGTGGGGCTCTTGCCCCACTGGTGCATTTCTTAAACATTTGTTGACCTGCGGACCTGGTTCGGAAAAGTGCATGAAGGCTCGGTACGGGCTAGTATAGCCTGGTGCAAGATCCTTTGTCAAGTTCCAACAGTTAACGCTCAGATTTATAGGTATAGATTAATAGTTATGTGTTGTCAAGCCAATTCTGACTTGTGGCAACCATAGCCATGGATGTCTAGGTAGAGCGTATTGACCATTCACTTCTTCTGGAGGCTGTACAACTTGCCAATGGCTATACAGACTGGCTCTTCAACCTGGAGGCATACTGGGGAATCCAACTCCCAACCTCTCTATGTATATTTAAATGGAAGCTAACTTTTAAGCTCCAAAGAGGATGCCTCTTGAAGAACTGCAGACCCCAGAAAACACCATGGCCTCTTCCTTTTTTGTATATTAACAAGAAGTACAGACCAAAATAGGCTATTCAGCCTTTTTCCAGATGAACAAATTACTGTACATGTTTTGAAGGTGAGGGTCTGTCGACTGGATCTCCCACAATTCTGCCTGTGGATTTCTTTAAAAAGAGAATTCTGAGAGCTGAGGTCTCAAAAAGAAAAAAAAGTGGCACACCCCTACTACCCATACTTCATTTCAATCCTTTTCAGTCTTTCCTCTATGGCAATATCAAGTTCCACAAACTTTACAAAGCTTTATTGTTACCTTAGTTGGAAAACAGAGGAGATGTAATGACATTTCTATCTTGTATGGAATGCCTGGAAAATGAGAGTGCAGTTTCTGTGAATGAAAATAAGGAATGGGAAACTGCTGCCAAAGGTTTCGTAGGCAGGAGGAAAAGGCACTTTAAATAGGTATATGCATGGGAACTTGTTCTGTCTATGTCTGTTACTCATTACTTTTGTGTCCAGACTTACTGAAGCCTCACCTGCATAGTATCAACCAGTCTTTGTTATGGTCCAAGACCAATACAGCAAAAATAAGTTAAAACGAGGGTACAGTAGAACCCTGTATAACAAAAAAGCGCAGTTCCACGGAGCTCTTCATTATATGATTTTTTCGTTATGTGAAGCACAATTGGCGATACCCCGCATAACAAAAAAATTGTTCATGATATGGGGTTTTGTTAAGCGAGGTATACCTCGCTTAACGAAAACCACATATCACGAACATTTTTTCGTTAGCCAAAAAACACTTCGTTGTACGAAATTTTCGTTATGCTAAGTGTTCTTTATACGGGCTTCCACTGTACTTATAATATGTTTTTAAAAGGAGCATTTCTGCCCAGAATTAAGTAGTAGTAAAATTAGTATTTAAGATCAATAATATTACAACTATTACTAAGTCTATGATGTAGCGCTAGTAGTTTATTCAGTTGGAGGATTGTTCTTCTGATTTTTACACACTGCGGTGCAGAACCTGTCAGTATTGTGGGTAGAGGCTTCTCAGCCTTTTGACTAAGATCAAGTGTAGTATCCTTGCATAGTAGTGTGTGTAAGGTTTTATCTTAGCCTTCTTGTTAATACGCCCCAACATTTTACAGTACTTGTCTCCAGTTCCATTCCTTACCAGATGAACGTGAGTTACCTACAGCCTAAAACCTATCCATGTATCGACATTTGCAAGAATCTCTTCCACCGAATATGCGCCTAGCATTAAAGCAAGCAATTAGAAGATTGAACCTCAGTGTTTTTCTCTATCCGGAAAAAAAGCAGCAGGATCCCCCTAAATTCAAGAATTATCTATGAGTGTTCAGCATATAACAAGCTTCGAATTATGGACACAGAGGTCATTTTAGCAAGCTGAGTTACAAACACTACACAAGGTTTTACTAGCTTCAGAGCTTTTAGTATCTGCTTGAAAATGGATATTTAGAAGGGCCTTAGCAGTGCTTAAAGGAAGAGATGGTGTGCATTTCTAATTCAGAGCTATGCAGCTTAGCCATCTTAGCCCTGGCAGCTGCTGAAGTTCAAGGAAATTGGCTTACAAAGGATACCGCTACAATCATATCCTTCGAAAAGCAGAGCCTAAGTGGCTGTCTGTGTGGGATAACCTCAGCTGTTGACCCCGTAAACATAAAAGCACTAAAATGGTATCATTGCCTTGTCCTCCTGGCTGCTTTTCTCTCGACCATAGAAAAATCAGCTTCTCGCTTACTGCCTTCTCATGCATCTCTACCTTTTACAGACGACACACAAAGACCAAATCCAATTAAATACTGTTTGTTGCTCAGTAATGGAGAAGCTTCAATGACTTGTTTCCAAGGAGCCACAGTAAACATATGCTTAAACATATGCTTTGTTCATGTGGAGAAAAGAGAGCAGTGAATATCTGCCTGCCAGCCAGCCTGTGTGCGATGGCTTAGAAATAAATCCTAAGGGAAGAAAACAACAAAGAAAATCAGTGGAGGATAAAGTAAATCTTCCACAGTTGCTTGAATAAGTGTTGATTCTGAATTGTGGTTGGTTTTACCTGCAATATCACGTGAAACTCTGCCTCCTGAGCAACTCAGTACAGTGATACCACATACAACATCCAAACTTGGTTCCACAAGTTTGGACTTTATACGGATTTGGACTTTGTATGAGGCATGCAAAATCCTAGTCGCGATGCCTCATACAACGTCCAAATCCTTGCCGCGATGCCTCATACAACGTCGTTTCCATAGAGATACATTGTACTGTAACAGCACAGACTTCAGGGCAAAGTCAAGGAAACAGACAGGAAACTGACAGAACTTTAAGAAATCATTGTCTAAAAGCTAAATACATTACAAAAACATGTCAAACAACCCTGATTGTCCAAGAACCTGAAGAATGCTGCAAAAATCCCAGGAATGCTTCTAAAAATTCTGACGAAAAAAACCAAAAAAACCAAAACAAAAATCACGCTCAAAATTACTCCTAACCACTCTTCACCTCATGCAAAACCCACAAGAGCGATGCACGCATGTGTCCTGCCTTTTATACTGCCCAGGCACAATGCAACCTGGGGAAAACCCCAATGCCTCATACAAAGTCGAGCGACTTTGTATGAGGCAACTTTTTTCAAGAAATTAGGTGATGTTGTATGAATCCAATGTTGTATGAAGTGGACTTTGTATGAGGTATTACTGTATTTATTTTTAAAGAAAGCCAGTTTGAGCTGTTACTGTGGTAAAAATCAACTTAAAACTGTGGCTTGTCCTCAAATGCCAGCATGCAGTGAAGTGATTGGCCATTTTTTCCAAGACTTATAACTTCAGGACATATCTATTTGTTCAGCTAGTTGCCTTCTCTCAGTGGCCATCAAAATTAAATAAATCATGCAGATATGCAAGTTATACAAACTAGAAACAGGTTAAACTATACGGAGTGATCTGTTAATATGAATATGCACAATTTGCTGTGAGAGCCAGAAGAAATAAAGGAGATGAATCTAAAGAAGCTCAAAAGTTGGATCACCTTACCTGAGGAAAAAAAGGAAAGCTTCAGGAGCATTAATTTAAAAAGGACAAGTCAGGGAGAAATGCTTGTAAAATTGTGTATGCTATAGACAAAATGAATAGAAGTAATTTTTCTTCTGATGCTTGAAATTGGGGTCACCCACTGAAATTGATTGTCATTAAATGTAGTATAGACACGAGGCAGTATTTCTTTATACAACTCGTAATTAATTTAGGGAATTAGCTTTCTCTGATGTGATGAGATCACAGTTTTGCAAGGTGCTTCAAGGATAAAATGACCCATATTCAGAATTATCTTTCTACTGATGATTATACCAGGGCCTGGTAATACTGTATAACCAACGGATTGTCTTGTCCAGTCTTTTGAAATCAGTTCCAGTGTCTTCAGTTTGAGGATTTTGACAAGATGTTTGCAATAATATTCCTGTTCAACCCTTTAAGTCTAGATGATTCAAACAATGGAGGATTGACCAATATTTCCAAAGGGAACTTGTGTCAAAAGCCATAAACACCCTTGTTTGTTAATCTTTTACTAACACCACAGTATTCAGAATTCACAAGACTGTATACTGCTGGGGAGAACTAAAGGAAACGGACTTTGGTCCTGTCCCCGTCCGTCCCCCCGTCCCCCGTCAGAGGGTTTGAAAGATGGTGATTGGGAAATATTGAAGTTTGGAGGAAAGTTATTTTTGAGGGCTGTAACTCCCAGAACCCCGCAACCAGCATACCTTGTAGTCATGTGGGTTTATGAGATTTGAAATCCAAGCAAGTAACACTTCTCATCTCTCAAAATACATGTACAGTATTCATTTGCTTCATCGAAGTTGGAAAGGAGATGATGGGGGGGGGGGGGGGGGACACCGACTTGCACCTTTCTATGGAGTTCCCTTTTCACTGAGTTGTCTCTTATGTGATGTATCATTAGTGCTTGCAGGCCTCTTGTCACTTAAGTGTTTTCATGTCAGAGATTACTCTGGGTTGAAAGGATTTTTGCAGGGGATACCCGAATGAGGCTCCTTGAAAGGATTTTTGCAGGGGATGCCTGGATGAGGCACCTCTCATGTCCCCCATCGTGCAGCTCTCATGACTATGCTATATAGCAGTGGTGGCAAACCTTGCCACTTCAGCTATTCTTGAACTTCAATTCCCAGAAGCCCTGATCAGCAGGAGTACTGACTTGGTCTTCTGGGAATTGAAGTTCAAGAACACCTGCAGTGCCAAGTTTGCCATCACGGCTATATAGTGTGCTATAAATTCTACAGCACTGCTATAAATGGAGGAACTTGTTGATTAGTTTTTACAGTTTTCATCTTGTCTACCCTGAGCTTATATTTGTGTTTTCAAGTTATTTGATCGAGTCCGAGAAGAGTGGCCCAACTTCCATGAGAAGATTAAGCCAATCAATGCAGAACTCACCCAACCAAACCTGGCCATTGCTCCTGAGGATACTGCAGAGCTCCTGTCAGAAGTCAACATTGTCTTCCATTGTGCTGCAACAGTTCGCTTTGATGAACCACTGAAGTATGTTCTGTGTCCTTTCTGCTTTGTGTTTATTATGCTGCAGTCCTAATGATTAAGTTCAGTGTGAGATTCCCTAGTAAGTGTGGCTAGGAAGGCGTATGTTCTCTCATTTTAGAGATGCATTGTGCCTTCATTTTGTAAGATCCAAAACTGTAGGAAAGGAGTAGAAGTTACTTGGATTTCCATTCAATGTGTTGTCCTTAAACGTCTGAAATTGTTCTGTTAATCCCTAGTGGAGCTTAATCATTTGGCTCTGAATGTTCACGTGGACTGGGTATCTTCACAACCATTTTGTGCTTCTTCTTTTTTGACCAGGCTTGCCCTCTTGCTCAATGTCAGGGGCACACAGCAGCTCTTGACGTTGGCCCACCGGATGCAGCGTCTTGAGGCCTTCATCCACTTTTCAACTGCCTATGCAAACTGTAATCGGAGATACATAGAAGAAGTCATCTACCCTCCTCCCATTGGGCCCAAGAAACTTTTTGATCTTGTGGAGTAAGTTGAAATAGCCTTCCCTTCTATTGCTGACCATAATGTAATTTTAGATAGAGGAATTACTAAATTCTTCTTTATTCTGTTTCTCAATCTCTCACTCACTCACGCTCTCTCACACACAGAGTGAAACTGGCAAATCCACTCCTTAAATATCTCACTTACCTTGAAAGCCCTGTTAGGGTTGGTGTAAGTCAGTTCCGACTTGACAGCTCTTTCTTACCTCAGAATGCCCTCCAAAGCTCATCCCCTTGAGCATTAGATTAAGGAAAACAATTTTTGGTATGGAAGACTGGCTGTGCAGTAGACACTTGGATCTGTAACTTCTGATCTGTAGATATAATGTATGAAAAGAAAAGAAAATAACAGCAATGGTGGGATTTTTTTAATAAAAAAATTGAAGCATATTATCCACATTGAATCAATCAATGCTGAATTCCACCATAAATAAAACTGGGGGGGGGGGGGGAGAGAGCTTGCTTTCTTCCATTCTTATTATTTATTTTGCTATTTATAAAGTTAATACTCTGCTTTTATATTAAAACAGTACTAAAGACTGCTGTACAAACAATATGAAATTATAAATAGGAAAAAATGTGAAGAGAAAATACAGTATCATGTTGAAGTAGGTTAGTTCAAATATGTTAAACAAGGAATGAATAGCAACCCCCCCCCCCCCATGAATGCTCCTTTTATCAGCCTAAAAACACACACACACACACACACACAAATCTAAAAAATGCAAAGTGTTTTGCCTGCCAACAGAAGTATAGGAAAAGGAACTTTCTTAAGCTATGTTGGCAAGAAGTTCCAAAATGTGAGAAGTCTCTGCTATGTGTTTCAGTTATACATGCCTTTGCTAGAGGTGGGACAGAGAGAAAGGTTTGCCCTGAGGATCTTAAAGACTAGGCAGTCTTGACTAAAGAATATAATTTTCCTAATGATCTTCACACATAGTTGATTCCAAGTCAAGCAACGTCATAACTAGCATTTTAAACCAGGGGTGGGGAGGGGGGTGGGTGGAGCACAGTGAATCTGCTTATAAGGAAGTGAAATGCTAGGATAAGAAATTATCAATAGTCTGGATACAATATGCTAAATCGGCTGAAATTTCCAGATACAGTAGAACCCTGCATAACGAAAAAAACTCCATTCCACGGAGCTCTTCGCTATGGGTTTTTTTTTCATTATGCAGTTCCCTATGGGAGGTGCCCCGCATAATGGAAAAAAATGTTAACCTGGGTTCCCATTAAGTGGGTATATAACAGTTACCAAAAAACCCGCATAACAGAAAAGCTCCATTCCACGGAGCTTTTCGCTATGGTTTTTTTTCCCGCTATGCAGTTCCCTATGGGAGGTGCCCCCCATAATGGAAAAAAAATATTAACCTGGGTTCCCATTAAGTGGGTATATCCTGGTTACCAAAAACCCCGCATAACGGAAAAAAATCTATGTGGGGTATAACCAATGCTTCGTTGTGCAAATTTTTCGCTATACGATGCATTCGTTATGTGAGGTACCACTGTACTTTTCAGAGGCAGCATTTAGAGCAGTGATGGTGAACCTTGGCACTCCAGCTATTCTTGAACTTCAATCCCCAGAAGCCCTGATCAGCAGGAGCGCTGACTTGGGCTTCTGGTAATTGAAGTCCAAGAACACCAGGAGTGCCAAGGTTCACCATCATGGGGTTATAGTATGGTGTAATAGTACATTTGATTGTGAACTGATTTGACATCTCTACTAATGTGCATCTTGGTACTGCAAATATATAGAGGGTGCCAAATTTATACACATTTTAAGAGATGTTATCTATGTCGAATTTGAATTAGCTCTGTGTAGTATGCCATTCGCTCAATGCTAGCATCACCATGCAACAGACAGAACTGTCAAAGAAAATGGCAGAAGCATGGTTCTCATTCAAGGAGTGCAAGACCATTTTGAAGTGACATTTGAAATTTCAGAATATTGTGGAACTACAATGACAATGTAGGTGTTACTATGCAAAAGAACCTACAACGCATCTAGCAATTGCATGCATTCATGATAAGTTTGAGACACACAGTACTGTGTGTGATTCAAAGATCCAGGAAGGCTTGCACAGCAACAAGTCCTGCTTTTTCTCCTATGGTATTGGAACAGTTTACACACTCACCACAGATGTCTACACTTTTTGGGAATGATTGATTTTACTTCCAACAAGATGGCATCCCGCCACATTTCCACCAAGCTGTGAGGACTTACCTCAATGAGAATTTTCCAGGACAATAGATAGGACAAAGAGCTGTGGTTGAGTTTGCCCCACGTTCTCCTGACTTAACACTCCTTGACTTCTACCTTTTGGGGGACCTTAAAGGATGTGGTGTACCATAGAAACCTGGCAACACTGGTGGTACTTCAGGAAAAAATTGAAATGGCATGCACGGTGATACAAGTTGAACTTTGGTCAATATTGCTCAATTCGTAGTTCACCATAATCGGAATATTGATGTTAACTACTTTGAGCATCTCTTGTAATTGCAGAAGTCAAATATTATTTGTATTCATCTTTTGTTATCGGTATATATTGAGTATTACAATTTTAAAACAATTTTTCCCTTTCTTAAAATGTATATACATTCTTGGCACTCTCTGTATTTCTGGCCACTATTGGAATTGGGGATTCCAGGTTTCCAGCCTGAATCTAGAAGTACACCAATGGTATACTTGGGTCTTTTATTGGATTATTATAACCCTATCCAAGAAAGTTTGAATCATGTTTCCTTCATTTGCCTTTTAAGTGAAGCAAGGTTGACCTAGTCTTTAGTTTGCTCTTATATAGACTATTACATCAGAAACTGAATTAGAATAAAAACCATTGCTTTGGACATAGATAGGAAGAACAAAGAGTTGGGTATCATCCACATATTAGTAGTACTGATTTTTGTAGTTGCATGTGTTTAATACAAAATGAAGTCCTGAGAGACAGCAGAAACAAAAGGCCAGAGCATTGAATAGGACTCTTGGGGCATCATTTTGTAAAATTACTTCTTTAAGAAAAATATGAACTATTATGAAATGGTGCCTTCAAATAGGGAATCTAGAAGAACAACTCAGTTTTCATGATACCAAAATTGCAGAAAACCAACAGCGACACACACACCCTGTTTAGTTCAGTGTAGATAATCTACCTCTGTCCAAATCAGTTAGTGGCCAAAGTCTTATTCCTCAGTGTGGTGTAATACATAGTACAAAAGTCCAGTGACTCAATGGGGATTTGGTGCATCAACTGCAGTGTAAATTGCATTGACTGAAATTGGCCTACTCTACTTGTGACTTACTATGCAAAAGCAACAGGATTTCAGGCAGTGTCTCACAACCAGTCCTAAAGCCGCACTGTAATATATTTAGATCATATTTTAAACATGTGTGATAGGTTTAATCTCCCCAAAACTTGATTTACACCCTTGACCTGTGCATGGTAAATTACTGTTAGGTTGCTAGTGTTTGCATATCCCTCTTTGTGCATCAGTTGCATGAGTAACATGAGGGATGCAAGCAACAACTTATTAAATAATGGCAATTATCATTGCAGTTTGCATCACTGCACTAGCATAGCTGATCAATAAGATTTTGACATCTTATTTAATTTTGATTGCTCTTCTGCTGGTCTGATGCTCCCCCAACACACACAAATATTTACACATTTTCTCTCTTCTGTTTTCATGAATACATTTCAATGTATCCTCTTAGGTGGATGGATGAGTCCTTGCTTGACGACATCACGCCCAAGCTGATTGGGGATTGGCCCAATACCTACACGTTCACCAAAGCCTTGACAGAGTACCTAGTTCAACAAGAGAAGGGAAATTTAAACATTGCCATCATTAGACCGTCTATCGTGGGTGCCAGCTGGCGTGAGCCTTTTCCTGTAAGCATGAATGTTCTTCTGTCGCTGAGTTCCCTGAAAGTGCTATCAGGAGCACCTGTCATTCCCAGTTCACCCAAGGGATCATAGTTATTGCTCCAAGCTCCCTATTTTATTATTTGGGTTCATTTGATGATGTTTTCAGTTCCAGTTAACCAATAAAGGACAGGGAATGCATTCTTCTATTTCTGTAATCTTGCAATTCACAATTTACTATTAGTGGCCAAAGTCTTTTTGCATAGCTTCACTAGCAAGACAGTAGGGACGTCACTGCAGTGGCAGATGACCATAATTAAAGAGTACCTGCTTCAATTTCAGGTTGTGTGGGACTTTGTCTCATTGCTCATAACCTGAAATGGAAGCAAGAACTCTTTAATTGGAGACAATCTGAGATTGCTGATGAGATTACTTCTATTGTGCTGTCAGAGCTTCATAACAGGATACTAGCCATTATAATTTTTAAGTCTCTAAAAAGAGAAAATATTATTTTGATATAAAGCAGGGAGACAGATGCTCAAACTTTTAGAACTGGGCGAGTCTAATATGTATAAAGACTACCACTCTCTCTCTCTCTCTCTCTCTCTCTCTCTCTCTCTCTCTCTCTCTCTCTCTCTCTCTCTCTCTCTCTCTGTGTGTGTGTGTGTGTGTGTGTGTGTGTGTGTGTGTGTGTGTGTGTGTCCACATATGTGAGGAAAGAGCACTTACAGGAATTTATGCTTAAGAAGCCAACACAAGAAAGCTTGATTTCCATGGAGGTAAAAAAAGGGAGGCATTTGCTACTCACTTCCAGCAACAGAATATCATGACCTAGCCCTGTGCACAACTTTGACATAATCTCATCATCTTTCTGATTTATGTGCCTTGGGCAAATGTAAGTGTAATATTCTCTGTGTAAACCTGAGGTTTTTGAATGCCCAAAGTATGCACTAAATTCCAGATTCACAGATCTGCAGAGTGGATTGCTTGCACACTGTGCAGGCTGAAATAACCCACGTAGATTCTGGCTGACCCTCACATAACCCACATCATTATTTTTCTTTACTGTGTTTTCCTCCCAGGGTTGGATTGACAACTTCAATGGAACAAGCGGTTTCTTTATTGCAGTAAGTTATAGTTACAAGTAAGTTTGCTTGGGCTCCTGTGACTCAGATTCCCAACAAGCAGGGCCGGAGTCTGGAAGCAAAACTGGTATACTACTGCACAGTTGAAGAGGTGGAGCTTGCTGGGATACAAATAGATTCTAAGCCACACATTGAGGTAGGACTAATGTGAACACATGAGGAAGGGGCAAATGAAACTCTCTTGGGATAGTTTGAAATATGCAGTAACACAATGTTACTGAAGTTAACTTATCTCAATTTAGGATTCAGTTCAAAATGAGACTCTGCCACTACAGCCATCATTGCCAATATATTCTCTCCCTTCCCAGACAGAAAAGTTTCATTGCTACATTGAAAAAAAATATACAGGTGTTAGACTTTACCTTGTTAGGATCCAAGATCGCTGCTGATGGTGACTGCAGCCATGAAATAAAAAAGACAATTCTTGGAAGGCAAGTGGTGCTGGAGGAGAATTTTCAGAGTCCCCTGAACAGCAAAGAGATCAAATCAGTTGATCCTGAAGGAAATCAACCCTGACTGCTCCTTGGAAGGACAAATATTGAAGATGAAGCTTTGAACAAATATTGAAGATGGTGTACTTTGGACGCCAAATGAGAAGAGAGGACTCAATCGAGAAGGCTTTGATGCTGGGAAAGATCGAGGGCAAAAGGAGAAGTGGGCAGCAGAGGATGAGATGGCTAGATGGCATTGTTGACACAATGGGCGCAGAGCTGAGCGGGCTGTGGAGGATGGTGGAGGATAGGGGTGCCTGGCGTCTAATGGTCCATGGGGTCGCAAAGGGTCGGACTCGACTGTGTGACTGAACAACAACAAAAGAGACCAGTGAAGACCTTCTGGTTTCTGACATTCTGGTTAAACACAGGCCATAAATTACCATCTTTAAAAACAGAAAGTGAGTTTCCTGTTATGCCTGGTTTTCAGAAATGAGCAAGAGTAGTTTGCTAGTGTCTGAAAGAGGGAGAAAAAGGAGCCTTATCCTTTAGTGGCTGTCTGCTGTTGCTGTAAAGTTATAATTGCGTTTTGAGCAGGAGGAGAAATACGCTCTTTATATTATCTGCTGTAATTGCTTACAGTATTGTTATAATTTGGTTGCATTTATATTAGACAATAACATTTTACCATTGACTACATTAACAACCTTCCTCTCTCACACACAGGCTGGAAAGGGGATTATACGGACAGTAAAATGCAACTTAGAGGCAGTAGCAGATATTGTCCCTGTAGATGTGGCTATCAATTTAAGCCTCGCTGCTGGGTGGTACACTGCAGTTCACAGGTACGGTTGCCCTCTGCTTATCAAGATAAACCTTGCTCAACTGGGTCAGCCTTTTGTACTTTGAGAAATCTCATATTTAAACCCAGATGGGCAAAAGCTGAAAATGTTGCAAATATCCTCTGATTAAAGGGAGCTTCTCGTGTCATTTTAAAAGCAGTGTTTTCCCTTACTATGATTGCACAGATTAGCTGGAGGCATACATACATCTCTGTTACATGGAAAGAGGGTTCCTATGATTCAGAATTGCCTCCCCATCCCCTCTCTTTCTGCATGGGTTTGGATGTGCTCTTTGCTTGGAACAAAGGAAGGCTAGAGAGCTGTGACTCAGGAAGAGATGCAGTGGGCAGGCATGGATGGATTAGCTACACCCAATAGAGATGGATTGAGAAGTGATGTGTTCAGAGAAAAGGCTCATGAGTAGCAGGCATCCTCCTTTGTGGATGGATACTTCGGGCTCACAGGCATTCTGAAATTGTTCCACAACTTCCAGTGTCTCTGTTATGACACACAAGTGCACCCTATTGCCCCAGCTGGGGAATTACTCTTCTTGAAATAGCATTTTGCTCAACAAGCTATTGAGCAAGAATACTAAGTATATCAAGTATATATGAAGTATATCAACAAGAATTGTGATATACAATGATACCTCATACAACATCCAAACTTGGTTCCACAAGTTTGGACTTTATACGGATTTGGACTTTGTATGAGGCATGCAAAATCCTAGCCGCGATGCCTCATACAACGTCCAAATCCTTGCCGTGATGCCTCATACAACGTCATTTCCATAGAGATACATTGTACTGTAACAGAACAGACTTCAGGGCAAAGTCAAGGAAACAGGAAACTGATAGAACTTTAAGAAATCATTGTCTAAAGGCTAAAAACATTACAAAACATGTCAAACAACCCTGATTGTCCAAGAACCTAAAGAATGCTGCAAAAATCCCAGGGATGCTTCTAAAAATTCTGACGAAAAAATTCAAAATTGTGCTCAAAACCACTCCTAAACACTCTTCGCCTCATGCAAAACCCACAAGAGCAATGCACACATGTGTCCTGCCTTTTATACTGTCCAGGCACAATGCAACCTGGGGGGAAAACCCAATGCCTCATACAAAGTCGCACGACTTTGTATGAGGCAACTTTTTTCAAGGAATTAGGCGATGTTGTATGAAGTCGACTTTGTATGAGGTACTAGCAGGGGTGCCCGGTGTTGCCGGGCTTTTTCTTTTTCTTTTGGTTTTTTTATAAATTAGGATTCATTTTTCTTTTAAATTATTGTTTATTTTTAACAATTCTTTTTTGTTTTTTTGCATGAGATTGTACATTGTGTTTGTAATGTTTTTATTGGTTTGTTACAAAAATATATTTAAAACATTGAAACTTTTTTTAAACTGTAGTAATGTTACCTAAACGTGCATGCTAAACTCTGTTAATTAAATTTGTTAAACATTTTTATAAATTTAACTATGTTTGTAACTTTTAAATATTTATATTTGTTGTTTTGTTCCATCCATGTGTCTGTTGCATCTGAAAAAGAGAATACATAGGGAGAGATATTGATATTTGTCTAGTTTCGTGCAAGATTTTAGTAATGATGGTTTATCTTTTGTATTGAGTAGTTGTAATTAAGGTATTTTTTGATTGATTTGTAAGTGTAATAATTGTTATTGTTAAACATTTTGTTCTATATATATATATATTTTTGCATAAATTAGTTTGTCAATATATTTTTATTTACCTTCATTTATCTTTGTGGTTTGTTTTTGCAGGAAAGTTGTTTGAGTTTGGCTTTGTTGTGGCATCTATGAAATGAGAAAAATTAGAGAAATCAATTGTATTATTATTAAAAAATTCTTTTGTAAATAAAAATTTATTGTTATTTACCTGTTTTTCTTGACTGTAGAAATTTAATGTTGATTAAATGGTTTAGCATTATTAATGCTAATGGCAGGTTGAATGGGTTGGGTGGATTCATCATCATGAGGAGATGTCTTTGTAGTATGGAATCTAAGAGCATATTTTGGTTTATTTGTAGTTGTGGGTTATTTTCTTGTTGTTGTTCTTTTTCATATGTTTTGTCATTGTTTTTGTAATTTGTTTCATTTTGTTGTATTCGTTTGTTGTTTATTTGCTGTATTATTTCTTCTAATGTTTGTTTCTGTTGTTGTTTTAATTTTCTTTTATGTTTTTTTGAAACTGATTTGTTGGTTGAACATTATTTTCTGTTATTTCTGTTGTTTGTTGTTTCCATGGCAAAATTCCTTTTTGTTTGGATGTTGTTTGTATTTCTTTTTTCCTCACAACTTGTACTTCTGGATTTTTAGATTCTTCCATTTCTTGTTTGTAAATTTGTTTGTTTGTGGTTGTGTTTTGGTTTTCTTCAGTTGTGTTTGCTCCGTAATTTTTGGATTCATTTGTTATTGTTTGTTTTTGATTGATTTGATCAATTATTTTCTGTGTTTCCTTTTTTCTAACTATTGTAGTGTCTACTGAGTGTTAGATTTTTCTATTTCTTGGTTTGGTAATTGTTTATTTGTTGTTGTTTTGTTTTGTTCATCTGGTCTTGTTGTGCACTGTTGGTAATCAGTTGCTGCTGTTTGTTTTTGATTAATTTTTTCAATTATTTCTT
The DNA here is from genome assembly GCA_035047345.1 of Bradypodion ventrale. Classification (NCBI taxonomy): domain Eukaryota; kingdom Metazoa; phylum Chordata; class Lepidosauria; order Squamata; family Chamaeleonidae; genus Bradypodion; species Bradypodion ventrale. The sequence goes on from JAWDJE010000005.1 coordinate 177,601,357, forward strand.
TTAGTTTTCTTTGAGAGTCTTCTGATATAGATGCATATTGTGGCTCAGGATTATTATTGTAAAGATGTTCACCTGGTTTTTGCTCTTGATCTTCTTCTTCACCTTCTTCACTGTCTGAGTTATATTCCTGCATGAAAATAATTTGAGAGTCTTCCGTTTCAAACTCGATATGTGTACTAATTTTACACCATTCCTTTCCGTTAGAGTGATGGAGTATTTGTTTCGTTGCGCTTAAGGGTCCTGTTCTATAATTTTCTTTTGAAAGTTGAGCTTCCCCAAGATCGTCATTTTTGGCAGGTCTTTCATTTGCCCTTTTTTCCGTACTTGCTTCCATACTGTACTAAATATATTAAGAGTTATAGGTCCAACTAGGTTTTCATCTCATCTAGCATCGTTTCCTAGGTAATTCTGGGAAACCTACAAGCAGGATGTAGTAGCACTAACATTCTCCTATTGTTGTCATCTGAGAACTATTATCCTTGATTAATTCTGTCCCTTCCCTCTAATCCAGTGTTTCCCAACATGGCCCCATAGGAGGATTTCAATTCCCAGAAGTTTAAGTCAGGCTGATCAGTGCTTTTGGGAATTGACTTAGGATTCTGGGAACTGCAGTCCAAAAACCAAAGGTTGGGAAACATTGCTCTGGAGTCTAGACCAGTGGTTCCCAACATGGGGCCCATGTTCCACAGGGGGACTTGAATTCCCAGAAGCCTAAGTCAGTACATTGGCTGATCCTTTGGAGGATTGACTTAGACTTGCTTGACTGTCTCAGGGGCCTTGGAAATCAAATTGCAATTGGTTTCCACAAACTACTTTATTGAGAAGCCTCTATTTTAAAATTTCTTAACCTGGAAAGGAAATTAGATTTTTTAAAAATGTAAATTAGATCTAGATGACTCAAAACGTAAGATGAAAAGGATTTACTCTGAAATGCTTACAGAGCTGTATTAGTCAGTGCCTGTTCTCCTTGGGTTGCATATAGCTGCCACGGTTAGTAGACATTCATAAACCTCTTTTGAAGTTTCTGTGAGACATTAAGTGATTTCAAAAGGGGAATTAGATCTTGAATTTGAGAAGGAAGGGCAGAACAGCTTTTCCTTTGCATGGTAATGTACAAATATAATCTCAGTTCCTTAAAAACAGAAACATAGAGAGACTGGATTGATAAATTAATTATTACATCTTTTGATTACTAACAGGGCTGTAAAATGTGTGAGATCATAGATTCAATTTGTGTCTGCTTGCCAGAATGGTACATATGTGCTTAGCTTCCCATTTCCTGTTAGCTACACACTGAAGGGACGTATCACTATTAACACCACAATATTCCATAGTTCTCCATAACATCCCACCTTGATGGCTTTTAATGGGGATATGTGAAGAAAGACTGACAGGAATACAGAGAACATTACCTTGCCTTGCTGTCATTATTCAGTGATGAGTGCCTGGATGAGTAGACATCTCCACAATGACACTCCTCACAACTTGCTGTTTTCTAGCCATTTAGATCACATCACCCACTGGCCCGGTGGCCCATGATGTCCACCTGCCGGACTAGGATAATTACTCTATCCTGTTACCTTAGGTTAGAGTAATTATCCTAGACATTGCAGCAGAAGAAAAGCAGATGAACATTTGGGCCTGAACCTACTTTTTAGTCCCAACTAAAGTAGATTGATGAAACCAGCTGTTAAATCAGGGGTTCCCAACCTATGGCTCGTGGGTCAGATCCAGTGCCATTTCATGTGGCCCTCCACGGGCAATCGAGAAACAAAATGGATACTTTTTTGAAGCTGTTGGGACAAAATGGCTACCCCCCAATGTGCAGGCAGGGCAAAATGGCCATCCGGCCCTCTAAGCTGACTGAGAGAACGTGAGCCGGCCTCCGGCCTAAAAAGGTTGAGAAACCCTTTGTTTAAAAACCTGCCAATTCAGTGAATTTGTTCTGCTTGGTACAGGTAATTTGATTTAGACCTTGGCTGCTATTTTTATAATACCACCCAACAGAGAACCTTGTATGTACAGATGAAACTTGGAAAATTAGAATATTGTGCAAATGTTCATTCATTTCACTTAAAAGATGAAACAAATATATGAGATAGACTCACTACATGCAAAGCGAGAGATGTCATGCCTTAATTCATTATAATTGTGATGACCATGGTGTACAGCGTACGTGAGATTATGTAATGATTATGGGGTACATGAGATTGGGGGGTTGGGGTTTTCATAAGCTATAAGCCATAAGCATCAATATTATAACAAAGTAAGGCTTGAACTATCTCGTTTTGCGTGTAATGAGTCTATCTCATATATTTGTTTCACTTTTTAAGTTGCATTACTGAACTGAATGAACATTTGCATGATATTTTAATTTTCCGAATTTCACCTGTAATTTATCTAGTGACATGCAAGTGAATCAGATGAAAACCTTCAGCTGCTGCATATGTTTGATTTACCTGAACACAGATACCAACATATTTGGAAAATAAGCAATGTTTTCCCTTGTTATTGCAGTTTCGTTTGTGGAAATACAGATGTGGTATTAGTAAACAGTAAAACACGTTACAAAAGAAACACAGTTCAACTGCTAGAAGTTGTGGAAATGTAGCTCTACACGTTGCAAACGAAATAAAACTTTGTTTGTTTCTGCATTTCAAATTGCATCTTCCCTTCCTTGCTTATTTTTCAGACCAAAATCAATGTTGATATATCATTGTACGACAGGTGGTTTGAACCCATTTTGTTGGGGAGAGATGGGTAAGTTCTTAGCACTCTAAAAGCTCTCCTGGTCCATTCACAGTATCAGCTTATCTTTGTTTGTTTTAGCTACTCAAGCTTTAAGCACTACGCTTTTCGGCCATGCATTGTTTTATATGCTTTATTATGTTTAGTCATCCCCCACCCCCAACTAAATGCCTCGGTCTTGTAGCTTTATTCATCACAAGGTTCCATAATACCACTGTCATTTCTGGTTGCAATTTTCTGCACCCTTTTCAATGCTGCAGTGTCCTTTTTAACATGTTACAAACAGAACTTTACAAGTATTCTAGGTACAGTATTTGCATTTCACTCATTTGACGTCTATCAGTTCCATAGTTTATTTTGAAGGATCATTTCCATACATCTGTGCAGGGTATGTTATTACATGGCTCTCTAGGCAAGAGGTATGCTACCTCCAACCTTGAACTGCAGAACATTTACTCATTTATCCAATCTTTATGAAAACCAGGTCTTCTAATTCTATTCTGTACATCTTGGAAAGGGGTTTCTGCAGGCCAAAGAAATTGCTTCCAAAGAGCATATATGGCCCATGGACCTCCAGATGGTTTCTCCCCCTCAAAACACCATTTCCAAAGATTGCTTTTTAGAGGGTATAGAGTAATAAAGTGCAGGAATGTACAGTTTGGGTCTTGACATTTCTTTTTTGTTTGAGTCTAAGTGAAAGTAGATAAAGATAAAGCAGAAAAATCCGTTTGAGGCATAAGGAATAGAAAAAATATTGTTGATTTTAATATCATGTTGTTTATAATAGTTCACAGTCTTCCAGTAAATCTATGTTGTAAAAGTTGACTGGTTAAACAACTTTTTCGGGGGAACTTCTCTTCTTCAGACAACTTAATAGCTTTACTTTCCAACTTCTGTGAAGACAATTAATACATGATAAGTAGAATAACAATAAATTTAAATATATTTTACTTATTAATAATAATAGTACCAACCCACCTGGTTTCATCATGCTATATAGTTTAATCGCATAGTAATTCTGATGTTGCGTCCTAACCTCACATCGTGTTTTCTTTCTGGGCTGTGGACGTTATTGTTTCTAAATGCTAAATCTTTATATATAGTATAGTAATGAACCAGGTGAGTGTAATGAGAGAAAGGCCCTCCCGGTCCACCCAAATACTCCATGTGTTGTACTGCTTACTTAGTGTTAAGGGCTAATGATTCTAACACTATCTATATTTCACAGGATATATCTATGTAAGTACATGTCACCACAACATAATTAACAACAAAACTTCAAGAAGATAAAGCCACACAAATGCTGGCAATAATGTTTAAAACAACAGTGGGAAGAGGTCTCTTAGCTTAGAATCCTGGCTGAATAAATGTTTGAGTGTAAGAAAAGCCCTGCATTTTTTAGTTTAAGTCGTAATGGAGGTGCAAACGTGGAGGTTCTTGCCATAATGAGAGCAAGCCCTTCCCAGTCCACCCAAATACTCCATGTGTTATACTGCATGCTTAATTTTAAGGGCTAATGCTTCTAACACTAACTATATTTCAAATGCAGGGCTTTATCTTCTTGAAGTTTTGTAGTTAATTATATTGTGGTAACATGTACTTACATAGATATATCCTGTGAAATATAGTTAGTGTTAGAATCATTAGCCCTTAACACTAAGTATGCAGTACAACACATGGAGTATTTGGTGGACCGGGAGGGGCTAGCTCTCATTACACTCAGCTGGTTCATTACTATACTATATATAAAGATTTAGCATTTAGAAACAATAACGTCCACAGCCCAGAAAGAAAACATGATGTGAGGTTAGGACGCAACATCAGAATTACTATGCGATTAAACTATATAGCATGATGAAACCAGGTGGGTTGGTACTATTATTATTAATAAGTAAAATATATTTAAATTTATTTTTGTTCTACTTATCATGTATTAATTGTCTTCACAGAAGTTGGAAAGAAAAGCTATTAAGTTGTCTGAAGAAGGGAAGTTCCCCCGAAAAAGTTGTTTAACCAGTCAACTTTTACAACATAGATTTACTGGAAGACTGTGATCTATTATAAACAACATGATATTAAAATCAACAATATATTTTCTATTCCTTATGCCTCAAACGGATTTTTCTGCTTTATCTTTATTATGATTATGAACCATTTGGCCCCTGTTTTCTGACTAAGTGAAAATAGAAACATGATTTTTTTAATGCACATTTTTTAAAAAATTGTATGTAATAGAGGAAATATTAAATGAGTGTCTTTCTATTTGGAATACATAACAGTAGTATGTTTATATACATATACAGTGGAACCCCAGGTTACGGATGCTTCGGGTAACGGAAAACTTGACTTTAGGAAATAAAATTGAAATTGAATTGAAATTGAAATTCATTGAAAATAATGCCTCAGCTTACACAATTTTTTCGGAACGTTTTTTTTTGGTTCTCAATACTTTCGACTTGGAAACCATGCTTCCCTTTATGGAATTTTTATTTTCAATGTATTCCTATGGGTGCTCTGTCGTAAGGAGGGTCTCTATAATTGTTCCATCTGCCAGAGGGGCTCGCCTCTCTGGTACACGAAGGAGGGCCTTTTCCTTGTCCGCACCGGCCTTGTGGAACCTCCTGCCAGTAGAGTTGCGGGAGCAGATAGAGCTGCTACCTTTCAGAAAAGACCTAAAACCATGGTTGGCGGGGCAGGTGTGGAGTCCGGATGGAAAAGTGGCCCCCGCCTGTTGGCTTATAAAATAAAGCCTCCCCACTTTTTAATGTGGGTTCTTTTAATGTGGTTAGTTTTTTTTAACATGAATTTTTTTGGGGGGGAAATTTAGGGGTTTGAATTGTTTTTAAATGTTTTAACCTGCTGTAAGCTGCCCTGAGTCGGGTTCCCCTGATTAGGCAGCATAGAAATTTGAATTTTTTTAAAAAAGGAATTTTCGCTATAAGGAAAACCCCACTGAATGGATTAATTCTGGGATTTTACTGTACATGGTGCTCAGGTTCATAAGGGATCTTCCTCCAACTGGATTTCTTTGCATCAGACTGTAAAGAAGAAAAGAGAATACTTCATGCTGTCCATAGTCAGCTAAACTAAAAACATTTTGGCATAATTATGTGCTTCTAAAATATGGTAAAGATTGTCTGCTCGAAAGCCAGTCATATCCGACTCTAGGGTTCAGTGCTCATCTCTATTTATAGCCAAAGTGCCAACACTGTCTGTGTCTACAGATGTTTCCATGGGCATGTGGCAGGCATGATTAGATACTGGAGTGCACAGAATGTTGTTTACCTTCCCTCCAGAGTGGTATCTATTTATTTACCTGCAATTTCTTGCTTTCGAACTGCTAGACTGGCAGGAGCTGGGACAGAGACAGGAACTCATTCCGTCATGCAGCACTCAGGTCTTGACCTGCTGACCTTCTAGTCATTAAGCTCAGCGTCTTACCCACTAAGCCACTGCAGTAGTACTAAGCCACAAAGCACAATTAATTTTCTGATTTAAAAATCTGTTCTTTCTCATGCAGAGTATCATGTCATATCTACATACAAGAGGACTCCCTTGGAGAAAGCCTTCAGAATACCTAATGCCAACATGACCTCAAACTATTTGATGCATCAGTATTGGACAGCTGTCAGTCACAAGGTCCCAGCCTTTCTCTATGATTTGTATCTACGGTTAACTGGAAGAAAGCCAAGGTGAGAGAAGACATAATTGCTTTGGTACTATGATGATAACTATTGCAGGCAGCAACATTCTATATTCACAAACAAATCAGACTTGTTACAATTTTCGTGCCCTGCTGCCCACACATCCCTCTCCAGGTCATCCGAGAAAACATCATGAGCTCTGGGTTACTTTCCTTGCATGCAATAGCTTTTATTAAAAGTGCAACTGCTTCCCCCTCAACCTTTGCCTCCTGCAGTTTCTGAGGGTTGAGTTACAGTCCTTAGCTTCCTTGGACACCTTTTACCTGTTGGAGTTTCAGTTATCCTCACTGAAGTTCCACCAAGTCCAAGTTCCAGGACTCCATTGGAGGGGGGACCAAGCTTCAAGCTTGTGTGTCCCTTGAACACAACTGAGTGGAGGTTGGCTGTGAGCCTTCTCCTGGTCTGGTCCTTCTTCCCTTGACAGGCCTCTTCTTACTTGGCTCTCTTGAGCTGTGCTGCATTGAAATGGGAGCTGCTGCAGGGGAAGACGCAGGTGGGTTGCCCAACTGCTGTTGGCTAGATGAGAAGAGATTGCCCAGCATTCTTCCCTTGTCTGTGCTGCCACATAGATCACGGCTGTCCAGCCATGTTGTGCTGCTTCTCTGGTTCTTCTGCTGGCTGGAGATGATAGGAAACCTTCTCCACCCACCTTCCTCTGCCTGCTTCCTTATCTCCTTCAGACCAACTCAATTCCTCATTAACCAGGTACAGCGTGTTCCAGATGGTTTGCTCTCTTTCGTCCCTGCCCTCTCATTGACTTTCCCCCAACCTTTGAGCTGGGCCTGGATGGCCCATCAAAAATACATGTGGGTATGCACACACGACCTCCTTCCTGCAACTGCAATTCTTGATTTTGACCTGCAGCATCTATATAAATCTATTAAATTAAATTAAATCGGATCAAATCAAATCTGTATGGAACTCACTGGGGAAGAGGAAGGGAGATAAAGGCTTTGATTAATTTGATGTTATAGTCTATAGGTACTGTGGTGAACAGATTTTGTAACATCCACTCCCAGGCTTGTCAGCAGCAGATTCCTACTCTTCCAGATCATGGTTATTGACAAGGTCACAAACTTTAGATATCACTACCAGAGGCAGGATTTTTGACCATCACTTACTGCTTCCAAACTAATACGAGCCTTTTGATCAACAACATTACCCAGAATAACAATAGCTTTTTACACGTTGGACTTATTTCCCCTTCATGCTACACAGCGTATAGCCGCCGCCACCAAGCCCTGAGAGCCACGCAACACCTTTGGCTCCCTTCCCTGGCCCGCCCGGTCGGGGAAGGTGGGAGCCCAGCTGGAGCCGTTTTCCTTATGTGGGGCTATGAATAGCCGCCGCCACCAAGCCCCGAGAGCCACGCAACACCTTTGGCTCCCTTCCCTGGCCCGCCCTGTCGGGGAAGGTGGGAGCCCAGCTGGAGCCATTTTCCGGATGCGGGGCTATGAATAGCCGCCGCCACAAAGCCCGAGAGCCACGCAACACCTTTGGCTCCCTTCCCTGGCCCGCCCAGTCGGGGAAGGTGGGAGCCCAGCTGGAGCCATTTTCCAGATGCGGGGCTATGAATAGCCGCCGCCACCAAGCCCTGAGAGCCACGCAACACCTTTGGCTCCCTTCCCTGGCCCGCCCGGTCGGGGAAGGTGCGAGCCCAGCTGGAGCCGTTTTCCGGATGCGGGGCTATGAATAGCCACCGCCACCAAGCCCTGAGAGCCACGCAACACCTTTGGCTCCCTTCCCTGGCCCGCCCGGTCAGGGAATGTGGGAGCCTAGCTGGAGCCGTTTTCCTTATGTGGGGCTATGAATAGCCGCCGCCACCAAGCCCCGAGAGCCACGCAACACCTTTGGCTCCCTTCCCTGGCCCGCCCGGTCGGGGAAGGTGGGAGCCCAGCTGGAGCCATTTTCCAGATGCGGGGCTATGAATAGCTGCCGCCACCAAGCCCGAGAGCCACGCAACACCTTTGGCTCCCTTCCCTGGCCCGCCCGGTCGGGGAAGGTGGGAGCCCAGCTGGAGCCGTTTTCCAGATGCAGGGCTATGAATAGCCGCCGCCACCAAGCCCCGAGAGCTACGCAACACCTTTGGCTCCCTTCCCTGGTCCGCCCGGTCAGGGAAGGTGGGAACCCAGCTGAAACTGTTTTCCAAGTGGTGGGGGCTTTAGGGCTCCGGTGAGGATGTTTCGAAGCCAGGGATTTGTCTCATGGACGGGAAGGAGCTGAGGGTTTGGGCAATTGTTCTTGGGATTTCAGTACTGTATTTAATGGTATTTTGTATAATCTATATTTGTATTTGCTTTTGCACTTTGCATTTGGTGTAACTGTTTAATTAATTGTATTGAATATATTGTAATGTATTGTGATATATTGTATTTTTGTGTGATTATTGTGATATTATTATGCTGTACTTCTAACTTGTAAACCGCATTGAGTCGGTCCTCGGGCTGAGAATTGCGGTATATAAATTAAAATTTCAATTTCAATTTCAATCAGGCAATGAGGTTCTTCCTTGCTTCCGCAACAATAATATTTTACGGGACCAGGCACTCAACCCTCCTCCTTTCCCATCCAGGCTTGGGACTGGCAGAGTTATCAATTTTTGTATATAATTTGAATGTTTTCATTGATTAAACATTCTGGACTGACTGCTCTGATTTGCTTGTTTGTTTCTCTAAAGGCCCATTTTACATCTACCTGCTTGTTAGCCATATCCATGGAACCTGAGAGTCCTGCTGGTTTCAGATCTTTCCATTCTGTCTTTCAGGATGATGAAGCTCTTCAATCGCCTACACAAAACCATGGCATTCTTTGAGTACTTTACCTGCCGTACTTGGGAATGGACTTCGGACAATATGACTATGTTAATGAGCCAGCTCAATCCCAAAGACAAGAAAGTAAATATTTTCTGATGTAGTCCATCATCACTGAATAATGCGGGTAGCTTGCCATATTCTGAGAAGTGCCAGAGACGTCAGGTTAGGCTGAGCTTAGAAACTTCAGAGATCTACTATTATCACTACATGGATCTGTGGTAGGACATGCTAAAAATATAAATAAGGCTAGTTGTAGCATCTGCATCACGTTTGATGGCAGGTGAGTGCCATAGCTGTTCTGTTCATCACAACTGGTTTGGTGTGGACTTTTTGATGTGGACTAATGTATTGTGTCTGGATGAAGCATAGGTGTTTATGCCATATACCCATGATGGCGAGTCTTGGCACTTCAGGTGTTCTTGGACTTCAATTCCCAGAAACCCAAGTCTGTGAATCCACATGAATGTTTTCCATATAGTAAACCCATTTATGTGGATTCACAGAGATGTGGGCTTCTGGGAACAGAAATCCAAGTACACCTGGAGTGCCAAGGTTCGCCATCACTACCATATACAGTCAAGTCCAGAAATATTGAACAAGAATAGTTTTTCCTGTATGGTTAATGCCTCATTTTGTCAAACCCTTTGCATCAAAGCAGACAGTTCACTTACATCTTGAGTGTTTCCTTTTATCTTTGCTGTGGTGGGATGCTGAGGCCACATGCCAAAAAAGTTATACTTGTTCCAATAGTTCTGGACCTGACTGTAGTATGTCATGGAAAGCTGTTGCAGAGTAAGAGTCACTGCTGCTAAAATGAAGACCATAGATTCAGCTAATTGATGTAATCCTTGATGATGGAGGTATGGTGTTTCTGAAAAATGATATTATATGGAAATCTGATTGTTATTATATTTTTCCCAGCCGTCTTTAGAGTTAGTCTCCATAAGAGTTTAAATGTTAACTTTTTGGAATTCTTATTTGACAGTAGAATCACAGATACTGGCAATAAGAAATCCGGGAGATGGTAGAAACCCCAATTTCTGTTCGGATTTTGATAAACTTTGGAACAGACAGTGTTACATGCCAATTGTTTTATCTTCCCCAGTGAGATCAAGTCTTAAACATATCCAGTTTTCCCATTCCTCATAGAATGCTGCCTCTTCTTGACATGTTCTGGCTTGTGATCAGAACTAGACACAACATTCCCCCCTGGGTATGGCCAGACCTCAGTTAACTGAAATTATTATTTTCCCTGATTCAAATTATCCATCTGTTGCTGCTGCCTGGGATTACACCACATAATACTGCTGATTGCCACCACCTCGTACTGTTTTTACAATCAGATTGTGATCATTTGACAGCAAGATCATAGTGACCCTAATAGGGCTTTCAAGTTAAGTCAAGTCTTTAAGGACTGGTTTATGTGGCAAAGCCAGGGAATAAGATCCAGGTCTTCCAAGTCCTAGTCGATCACTCTATCCACTGTATCACATGGGGTACTCCTAGATCAGGAGTGGCCAAAGTATAGCTTATGGGCAGGATCTGGCCCATGGTGCCAAATCATCTGGCCCATACCACCCTCACTGCTCCTGGAAGCAGAAGTAAAACACACATGCACATGCATGCACAAAACACTGCCATAAGTGCACCAGCGGCTGTCACAAACACGTTTACGACATCCACGGGTGCATTTACGCCAGTGCTTTGCGCATGTATGGGTGCATTTTATTTCTGCTTCCAGTGGGAGGAACCACATAACTGGCCCATGGCATGAAACGTTTGGCCACCCCTGCGCTAGATGCTTTTTAAAACATACTGCTGTGAAACTATGTTATATTCCTTCATTCTGTGTTTCAATGGATTTCTGCTTTAAATGTCCATGCTGAAATTTGATCAGCCCCTGTTGAAATTTTATTTTGCTTGTTTTGAAAGAGTTATCCAGTCTGTCAAAATCAATTTGAATCCTTTTTCTCTCTTGCGTGGTATTTGCTTCCTTCACAGTTTAGTGTAGTTTAAAATGTGATGAACATCACAGGAGAGATTCTTAGGGTACCCCACATGTCATTTGAATTTTTGTCCATCAGCTAGCTACAAATCTATCTATTGGTAGCATTGTCTAGTCCACATGTTACTCAGCTAGTCACCAAAAATACTATGGAGTATATTCTCAAAAACCTTGTTTAAATTAAGACACATGACATCTGCAGCATTCTTCTGACTGTGTAACTGTCAAAAGAAAAGTAAGATTAGTCTAGATCAGGGTGGCCAACCTTGGTGCTCCTGCTGTTCTTTGGGCTTCAATTACCAGAAGCCCAAATCAGCACACCTGCTGATCAGGACTTCTGGGAACTGAAGTCCAGGAACAGCAGAAGCCCCAAGGTTAGCCACCCCGGGTCTAGACTCTAGATGGTTTACTGTTGAGAGACCCATGCTGGCTCTTAGTAATCAAAGATACCTTTTCTAAGTACTTATTGACAAACTGCTTAATAATCTGTTCTAGATTATTTCATCAATCTGACTAATCACAATTAGCCTGGATTCCCTCCTCTCATTTTTAGAGCCAAGGAGAACACATGCTTTCTTCAACTCTCCTGATATTTCACCTACTCTTCAAAAGTTCTCGGATAACACCTTGACTCCTAAATGGGAGAGTGACAAAATAGAAATTGACTAATTAAGCAACTACCTAAATTAATACATAAATAAATAGGATTATGAATGCTGGTTCTGAGATTACAAATGTAAATTACTTTTTTCCCTTAATTAATGTGGCCCTAAAAGCATGGATTCATATAAAAAGTGGTGCTGTCAAGTCATTTCCAATTTATGGCAACCCTGATAAGGTTTTCAAAGTGTGAAAGTTGTTTACAAAGTGTGTTTACCAGTACCAGTTCCCCAGGGAACTTCCATGATTTAGCATGAACACATGTTTTCTGAGTCCTAGTCTAGCATTTCATCCAGTACATCACATGTGTGTTCTTAAACTAATTAGAAGTTTGCATAACATGTCTACCTATTCTGGGCTGCAGGCTTTTCATTGCATCCATTTATTCTACTTTTATGAGGTTGAACATTATTTTCCCTTTCACAAATACTTGTTGGTCTACTTTGTTCTGTAGAATAACAGGAATGTTTACATGATTTGGACTTGAAGAGGGCAATCCAGCTCTTCAAGAAGCAGAAACTGGAAAGGGATGTAAACAAAAATTCCCTTTCATCCCTTTAATGTAGGATGTCAGGTATCTTTGGTAAGTATAAAAAAGGATGGTCCATTTCCCTCTAGGATAGGGTGAATGACTTCTCCCAAGCCGGTCCCTACTAATGATGAAGTACTACTAGGGACAAAAAAGGAGGGGACAAACCATTTTGTAATATTCAGCAATCCTCCACTGATTGTTACATGAGCCCTCATCCTGTGTTTTGTGGCTTTGCTTGATATGAAGTTTATACACTTAACTTCAGGAATGGGTAGTCTCATCACTCCATCTGTTTTTAATTCTACCTCCTCCATTCCCAAATTCTAGTTATTCTGCTTCGATGTCCGTCAGCTGCATTGGTCAGAATACATAGAAAATTACTGCTTAGGAACTAAGAAATATCTTCTGAATGAAGATATGGCTGGAATTCCTGCAGCAAGGCAGCACTTGAGAAGGTAAGGTAAACATAAGTGTTTATGTCTTCTTCACTTGCCTGTGAAGAGAATATTCTCAATGGTGAGTAGCACAGTTCTGTCTGTGCATCGGGAGTGATGTCATCATCCACAGCAGATGATTAGACTTCCCTTTCCATGGTTCACATGCAATGAGATAAAGTCACATGCATCCTGAAATTGAAAAGGGGAGACTTTAATCATCAGAAATCTGACATTGGCAGTGCCATCATTCCCATTGCACAGACAGAGTTTGCCTGATAGAATTTTGCTGTTAAATTCAAATATGGTCTAATTCTGTTGTCCTTTCATTGGACTTCATCTCCCAGAAGCTCCAGCTGGCATGGTTAAGAGCTAGAGATTCTGTGAGTTGCAGTCCAGTAAAATTTGAGGACTTGAATTGGGATTAGTAAAGTTTTGGACAGACCTCTGTCTTCAGTGAAGTCTTACCAGATACATGTCTCCCTATCATTGATAGCTAAGATTACGATGGCAGGCAAGCCTTCTCTCAGACAAGAACTTCTCAGCCATTATTTATCTATTTTAATTATTCGTACCCTGTCTTTCTGGAGGAAGATCCAAATAACTGATCAAACCAAAATAAGGTGGTTTGATCAGCAATAGCAATATCACAATAAGCATAATGAATAAAATCAGAACTGTGGGTTGCCCAGGCCGCTAATTGGACAGCACCTTTCCCAAAGGGTTTGTCGGGGTCTGCAAACGGTCCCTAGACCATTCTGGCTCATCAGGAAAGGCTATTGGGTACGGGCAAATAAGTTATAGGGAGCCTTAGTGACTCCATCTTTACTTGGCAGAGGGCACTGAGAGCAGTAGAGCAAGTGTCCTGAGGAGAGAGACTCAAGGTCTCGCAAACAGCTACAGTGTCTTGCTCACATCCGTGCACACTAACCACAGTAGACCAAACAGCTATGCATAGATATGCAGTGTCTTCTAGGAGTTAGATAACATGGGAACAATAAGTCCCACCGCAATCCATTGATATAGCCTGCCTATGGGCAACCTGGGCACTCAGGCTGGTAAGAGTAACCCAATCAGCCAAGTGCCACATAGTATGCTTTCCTGTCACAAGGGGTCTCACGCAGGCTGTGTGTGTTGACTTCCAATTGTAGTCAATAAATACAGACCACTTGAGGAATCGAGACTGGCTTTTACCATCATACTTCAGTCTCGCGTGCCTTCCTTGAGTTCAGCACCTCGACTCCCATGGACCATTACAACACAGAACTGATAGTATTAATGCCATGGGGTCTGTGTCTTGCTGCCGTCACACTACCAAAATTGGGTGGCAGTGCTTCTGCTGTAAATGAGGCTTCTCCCTTCAATGTCTAGGCCAGATGTGAAACTGCCAAAATGAAGCCACCTTTTGGTGAGTTCATTCTGCAGTTTCTTTTGCTGACCTCGTGTGAGAAAGATTAGCCGGCAACACAAGGTTGCCGTTGTCAGAGTGCACCTGATTGTAGTTCAAAAATACCACAATCTTCAAGGAGGCTCTTTCTGTGTACCACAGGCTTTCCCCTTAAAACAAGGCATTGCTCCCCACATACTTTGTGTATGGATTAACACCTTTCGGAAGTTTTGGGAACAGATCTCTCTTGTAATCAAGATGTGTAAGGGCCACCCTGTTTTAAACAGGAAAAAAATGCTCCTTCCAAGCAGTGCCGTATTTAGGATCTGTGGGCCCCTAGGCTGAACCTGTGGCGCGGGCCCTACAGGGGAAAGTATTTTTAAAAAATTAACCTACGAAAATCGCATTTTCAGCAATTATCCACTTCTGCTTTTAAATTCCTCTTTCTTTTTATGTCAATTTGTTTGTATTTTGTGGCGGTCCATAATACTAGATTAAGCAGAAAATTGAATTTTTTTAAAAAAGACTCAATACAACTTTACTTTTCTGTATTGAAAATGTCTTAATATGAAACAGTATGCGCTCATTGCGTTCCGTGTTTTCTGTCGCCTTCGCAAAACTTCCGGCTGGCAGACAGTGGGAGGAGATATTCTTGTTGGGCTGGTCAAACACCCAAACACCACATTAAGTTAAACCAAATGCAAATGATAAATTATTATTACGATCACCAAACTTTTATACTATTTATTTACTAAAACAAAAAATCTGATTTTAAAAATTGGCGTAGAATCACATGGTGCGGGCCCATAGGCTGCAGGCTAGGTAGCCTGTGCTTAAATCTGGCCCTGCTTCAAAGGTACCATTTATTGGCTGCTGCATTAAAAATTTCAGTGGCAACATCAGTTTTTGTTGCCAGTAAAGCTAGACAGAGGGCTGCATTTTGCCCAACCAGCTTTGGGGTGGTAGAGTGGTTGCTTTTCTGTTCGCTTCGCTCCCACTCTGCTTTTGAGTTCAGCAACCAAAGGAATGTACCTTATGGTTCTGGTATAATAGTTTCCAGGTTTTATGGGACTTGTGTAGGTTACAGCTACTGAGTAACAACCACCACATCCGGCACAAGAACTTAAGAATCAAGCACAAAATAGAAAGTGGAGTTGCTAGCTTTTTGCCACTGGAGAGTGTGGTTATGTTTTGTGCATTATTTGTGAGAACTGTCACTAAACTAGTCTTTTCTCTCTCTTTATCGCCCCCCCCCCCCCCCCAGGCTAAGGAATATTCAGTATGGACTCAATATGATCCTTCTTGTGTTCATCTGGCGTGTGTTCATTGCGAGGTCACAAATGGCTCAAAATGTATGGTACTTTGTGGTGAACCTCTGCTATAAGTTCCTTTACTACTTCAGAGCCTCCAGCTCACTCAGGCATTGAAATATCTAGCTAGCTATTGACTACCTTCTCATGGAAGGACCTTTATCTCCTCAAACCACAACTGTGGGTGTTTGGGTTGACAATTGCAGGGTACTGTATCTTTCAATTGCTGCAACATTCAATGATTATTTGATGTAATCACAAGAATAATTGCTTATTTTTAGTAATACTTTGACAAATCACTTGTCTTCCCTCTCTGTATCGACCGGTTTGAATATTAAAGCCATACCTGGAGACTGAAACATAAGTGATTTTTGAAACATCCCCCCCACCCTTTCCTCTATGAAGGGCTGTGGATTACCAAAGTTACTATCTTTCACCTTCTTTATAAAGAGCTACCTAATATTTCCCTCATTGCCGGTCTTATTTCGTATGGTGTCCTCGTTCTCGCTTTCTCCCCCTCCCTCACCACCGTTGGTGTGAAAGTGGATATTCTGAAACCCCAGAAGTACATTTTTAAAGCAAAGAAAATGAAATTTGCAAGGTCTGTCTCTGATGAGGGCTTAGATTGAAATTCTGGTTATTTCCTGCTCCCAGTGAATTCCCAAAAATGTATTTAGTTGAGAAAACCCCATTACAAAAGTGCAAGGTTTCATTCTTAGAATGTTCATATTCCATTAAATCAGAGTTTCTTGCCGGTAAAGGGCGGGAAGAGATTTTTTTTGCAAAATGTTCTATTTTACATTGGTTTTCATTACAGCTGTACTGTGTATTCTTGCATTTGAATATTCCCTTCTGAATTAATACATTTGGCAAAGCCAGACACAAATTCTTGAATTTACTAAACACATACTGTACATACGTTGTTTCAGTACTGCTTTGTTTACCCCGATGTTGTTGCTTTTCCCTAATCCATTTTACTTTGCTCTGTTCTCACTACTCAACTTCTGTTCCATGCTTTCTGATTGGTTTTGGTGACCCACATTATTTTCTTGATGGATATCCATGATGGCATAAAACCAGCTCTGAAACACTACAAATGTGGTTGCAGCAAGAAGCGTTGAGCTTTAGGGTGTATATAGCATTGGATTGTTCTTGGCAAAGTGGCATTTTCTGGGTAAAAATTAGCTTCTGATTTGAATTTGTAGAGTAAATAATTTATCTTCTCAAAGCAAAGGAGTTTGATTTATTTAGGAGTAGCCATTACTGATTCCTTTAAAATTGCTCTTTCTTCTTTCCATCCAGACCGCATAGGAAGTCTGTAAAAATATTTTATTTTAAATGGGAGTAAGAAAGGGCAGCTGACTGTGATGGGGGGGGGGGGGGGGCGTTACACAGAAAGAGCCGCCTCAAAGATTGCGGTATTTTTGAACCTTTTTAAGGCTTACCCTGGTAACAGCAACCTTGTGTTGCCGGATAATCTTTCTCAGGGTCAGGCAAAAGGAACTACAGAATGAACTCACCAAAAGGTGCCTTTATTTTAGCAGTTTCACATCTGGCCTGGACACGGACGAAGAAGACTGTGATAGGAACTTTTTTCCTCTGAAAGGCGGAGATGAAAAGGTTTACATAGTACAACTAAGCCTCCATTCCCTGAGAAATGCCCCTTTGTGTGCGTGCGTCTGACAAACAAACAAAACAATTCAGTTTCAAAGGCCAATAAGCATTAATGAATCTGTCTGAACAATAATGTTTCAGCACCACATATCAGTGGAACAAAAGGGCACAGAAGTATCAAATATGCTCAGTGGATGGGAAGGTTGTGCCACCGTGCCACCTTTATTTTTCTAGCTGACAGTGTGACACAGAAATCACGGAAGACAACTCAAGCTTTGGCAAATCTATCAGAAGTTGGAATTCTAGAGTTGGGGATGATCTCAACTTTGCTATTAGCCACATGACAATTGGAAGTGAAGCAGTGACCTGGAGTAGTAAAGGTAAAGGTTTCCCTTGCTCGAAAGCCAGTCGCATCCAACTCTAGGGTTCAGTGCTCATCTCTGTTTCAAAGCCCAAGAGCCAGCGCTGTCTGCTGCAGACATTTCTGTGGTCATGTGGCAGGCATGACTAGACACCGGAGTGCACGGAACGCTGTTACCTTCCCACTGAAGTGGTCCCTATTTATTTTCTTGCAATTTCTTGCTTTCGAATTGCTAGGTTGGCAGGAACTGGGACAAAGACGAGAGCTCATTCCATCCTGTGGTACTCGGGAATCGAACTGCTGACCTTCCGCCTCCCAGTCAGCGTCTTAGCCTGTAAATGCTACCATAGCATTTTTGTCCCTGACTCTCTACCTTTGGGAGCTGTTGCAAGGATAATAGATTACAAATTTCCATATTTACATAAGAAGCACTTTGTGCACTTTTTAAAAAGAAAAGCATTATATTTAAATATTAAGTATTGTTGAGTCCTGAGGGTAAACTAAAAGGCCATTTTATGTTACTATCATATTTATGAAACAGAAAGGTTTTGACATAGTAAAAATAATAACGCTAAAACAGGTTTCTTAACTTTTGCCCAAAGCCTTTAGAATGGGTAATTGTGGTTAACATTTGCATTCAGTGTAGTTCGTACTGAGATTGGAAAACAAAGCGCAATAACAGTCATTCTAATAATTAATCAGTGTCTTCATATTATTTTATCTAATACTTCACTTGTGTTACTCATTTATGTATTCTAGAGCTGCCAGCCAGAGTACCACATCTCAGAATACTATTTCACTACATGTATGCTGTAAGATTAACCGTGGCGGAGGGAATACCTTTCTTCTTCTTTTTTTGAAAACCAATCAATTACTAAACAATCAGTAGAACTCACACCCCAAGCTCAGCAGTGTTCTAGTCTCATTTAATTCAGCAGGCTAGGTATAGAGCCCAAACATGTGTGTTCCGCATGGAAGCTAGGATCACTGAGTTTAATACAGCTAATAATATTGCAGTAAGTGTGTAACCAAGTGAAACATGGGTTGCTTCGAAGTGCCACTGTTGGCTTCAATGGTTGCATCTTGCATACAGGTCACTATATGCAATGTAGATGCTTAACTGGATTGGAGAATGTTGATGGCACCAAAACCTGAGCCTTCAAGCTGGCCTTTTGTGGTGTTGCCCCCCTTCTCGACATAGTCATCTTGTAGTCTTGGCACATGTTGGAACCAAGTGTAGCCTGATTGGTGCTGAGGCCACCCTATCAATCATTGCAGTTTTGGCCAGGTTTTCAGGCAGCTGTCCACTCCCTCCCTTGCTTTGTTGTCTGCAGTCCTAGTTGCGGAGCTTGCCTTTTAAGATTTCATCTGTTAAACTTGCCAACTTGTGGGTTAAATTCACTTGAATGGCAAGTTGGGGGCAACCCCCGGCAAGTTTGGGTGAGTCAAGGGCTAGCTGCTGGGATTCACAGAGTCTATCTAGGTTTTTCAGCAACCTGGTATCAGTTGTGAGACCCAAACTGCACATGCTCAATTAAAATATCGTAGATGGCACTCCACTGAAGCTGAAATGAACTCATTTGCTTGTGTCCTGGAATCTTACGCTTGGCTTGGTCGTCTAAGGTTTCAAGGACACACAGTCGTGATTTGAGGGAAAGAGTTGGATCTCAGTCTGGCTTGGGGTGAAATCGTTTTAACATGTCATGAACAAGTATCCTAATCAGACGTCACATTCTTGGGAACGATTTTCTAAAAGTTCAAGATGTCACACAGCTATTTCTAGAATGAATGTGACAGTGAGTGTATGGTGTGTGTGTGCTTTTAAGTATGTGTACCAGCAGTGAAGTATGTGTACCAGCAGACTAAATATCAAGTATGTGTATTTTAAGTATTTTAAGTATGTGTACCAGCAGACTAAATATCAAGAAAACCAAGATAATGGCAACAGGCCCAATCTGTTCCTTGAAAATAGACGGGGAAGAAGTAGAAGCAGTGACAGATTTTACTTTCTTAGGATCAAAGATCACGGCAGATGGGGACTGTAGCCATGAAATAAAAAGGCGACTGATTCTTGGGAGACAAGCAATGAGAAACCTGGGGAACATAGTGAAAAGCAGAGACATCACATTGCAAACAAAAATTAGAATAGTCAAAGCAATGGTTTTCCCAGTAGTAATGTATGGATGTGAGAGCTGGACAATTAGGAAGGCTGAACCCAGAAGAATAGATGCCTTTGAAATGTGGTGTTGGAGGAGGGTTTTGAGAGTCCCCTGGACAGCGAGGAGAACAAATAGGTCAATCTTAGAAGAAATTAACCCTGACTGCTCATTGGAAGGTCAAATAGTAAAGATGAAGCTAAAATACTTTGGACATCAAATGAGAAGGGAGGATTCACTTGAGAAGGCATTGATGTTGGGAAAGGTGGAGGGCAAAAGAAGAAGGGGGAGGCCAAGGATGAGATGGCTAGA
Source organism: Bradypodion ventrale (assembly GCA_035047345.1). Classification (NCBI taxonomy): domain Eukaryota; kingdom Metazoa; phylum Chordata; class Lepidosauria; order Squamata; family Chamaeleonidae; genus Bradypodion; species Bradypodion ventrale. The sequence continues at coordinate 177,621,393 of JAWDJE010000005.1, forward strand.
TGGTATTGTAGACACAATGGGCACAGAGCTGGGAGGGCTGAGGGGGATGGTGGAGGACAGGCGCCTGGAGAACAATGGTCCATAGGGTCGCAAAGGGTCGGAACCGACTGTGCGACTGAACAACAACAACCAGCAGTGAGTTCATGCAATCCACTATATGTTGTGAACTCCAACCTGTCCCAAATTCCATCTGCATCTTGAAGAGGTTGGAGCAATGAATTTTAAGCAATATCATTGTTTATTTTTAGCAGTTCCTTTCACATTCGCTAACTTTAAATAAAACTTTCCACTCCAGTGAGTTTCAGAATATCCTTGAGTATGTTCTAGAGTACTTGTTCAGTTCTTTGGCTGCTTCTCCCTTGGTGTGATCCGACAGCACACATAAATATTGGAGAATTTTGGCAATAGGACGTGGTTAGCTTTTGAAGGAAGCTTTATATGTATTGACCGCTGGGTTAAAAAATGCCAGGGAGCCTAAGCACAGTTTGGAAATCACCAGATTTAAAGTATGCCTTTGCTTGCTCTTCTGTGCTAAGGCCATTATTCTACTGCCTAAAAACAAAGTGAAAGGGGAGTTGCATAAAGTGCCCTCCCCGCACCGGCGGGCTTCTAGTCATGTCTTTATTCTCACACCAGTTATGAGCACAGCCAAAATTGGTTATACAACTGGCAGGATGCCAGACAAGGAGATGGGAATGCCTATACAATCATGACACAATCCTAAAATTTGAAAATAAATAAATGATGCATCAGGGCCTGATATTGTGAGAAAATAGCTAATTATATGTTACTGGCAGAGAAGGCATGAATGGCCCTACTTCCATGTGGTGCTAAATATTGGGAGAATAAACTGGATCCTTATTTAGGTCAATATGCATATCTTCATACTAGTGGTGAAATTTAACTAAATGATGACACTCCCATCTCATTTTTCAATGAACAAGAAATGTTGGTACTGTATTCACATTTGTCTAGATTCATTGTAAAATACGGTGTTTAGAATCAGTTTCATCATTGATACATAATTATGCTAAATTAAATTCACATCGTAGCAGGATAATTGTTCTCCCATTGCCTGACATTTGTAAGGCCTGTCTTTCTATTCATGTAATACCTTTGCTACGTAATTCACTCTGATTGAATCTACAAATCAAGTTTGTGATTTTTAAATGCTCTGTCTGTGAGTGCCCCATAACATTAGAATTGTTTGTAAAAAGGATGTGTGAGAGAAGCTCAGCAAACCTGCAATTAATGTTATTTTTAAACATTTAATAAACAATATTTGTAAAACATTGTTCCAGAATGTTACTCTGCTAATTTTACTGAGGAATACATCCAAGTTACCATGTCTGTGCTGGACCTGTGGTGTGAAGAAAAATCACAGGTAGAAGGAATCTAGTCTCAGCTGTGAGTTCTTCAGATGGGGGTAGGACAACCAAGAGTTCAAATACTAGTTCAGCCATATATATTTCCCAAACAGTACGGAGCAAATCATTCAATTGACAAGGATTTTCTTTTCAAAACTAGCTATCAGCTCCAATTCATAGTACAGTACTGTATTCTCTTGAAAATACAGTACAGTGATACCTCATACAATGTTCCATGGGGCTCATTGTTGTACAAAACAATTGCCATACGATGCATGCATCGTATAGCGATTTTCCCTATGGGATGCATCATACAACAATTTATTTATTTTTTGCTAAGTGGTTTTTCCCATTGAAAAATTGTTGTACGATTTTTTTCCATAGGGAAAATTGCTATGCGGGACGCCATTTCCCCCCAAAACCTAACTGTTATAAGATTTCGTTGCTATACAGGGCGATTGTTGTGTGAGGTTCCACTGTATTTAGTATTACCAACAGACAGAACCTAGTCAAATGTTGTGTAAATAGGAGCAAGGTTTAAGCTTGATAGCTGGAATTACTAAAAGGAATATCTTCAATCCCAATAGTATACCATTTTACAATCTCATGTATAATAAGGGGCAGCTATGAAGGAACTAAAAAAAACCCCTCAAGTCTAAGAGCCTGGATAACTAAGGCCAAGTTCATTCACGCTGTTACTGTGTATGGATGTGAAAGCTGAACAGTGAAGAAAGTTGACAGGAAAAAATATAGATCCATTCTAAATATGGTGTTGGATGAGAATTTTGTGGCTACCATGGTCTGCCTAAAAGATGTACAAGTAGGTTCTAGATCAAGTCAACTCTCCAAAATAAAATAAAAATGACTAAATTGAGGTTATTGTACTTTGACCATATTATGAAAAGACAAGGTTTGCTGTGGAAAGTTGAAGGCAGCTGAAGAGGAAAATGGAATATGAAATGCTCTCCAGAAAAGCTGCAACTAAGAGTTTCCAATATCTGAACAGAGCCATTTATGAAAGAATTGTTCAGAGGTCACTAATTGATAGGGTCACCGTAAGTCATCAAAACCATGTATATGAATGTTTCTTATTTGCTCTTGTGGGGAGAAATGTCCTTTGGAGAGTTTGGTCATGTTTGGGAGTAAACAAGCTAGAGAACAGCCGAGGTCTCTGAATCATCTTTCACAAGTGTCATTCGGCTGCAAAATGCCTGGTTGCCCCTATGCGACAACTGGTAGAACAGTTAGAATAACCAGAAACTAAAGCTGAAAGATTTTTAAAAATCAGCTGCTTATAGTATCTTATTAACCCACCTAAATAAATTTACCTGGCATGTAAGGTCATAAGCTGACCCCAAGAGAGTGCACGGGAAGTAAGAGTCATTTCATATGACCCACCGACCCCCTGAAATATATCTTGTACAGACCTTGAGGAAGTCCAAATAGCACCAACTCTTAGGACCGATACTAAAAATTGAAATACATATTGGTGTTTAGCTGTTTACTGGTGAGTTCAACTGTTTTCACACTGAACTAAGTGTGCATGGAATTGTAACTTTACAGCAAAATTCTAACTGTGTTCTTAGGGGGGAAATTCCACAGTGTTTGGTAAGACTATGGTGCTTCCAGATAAAGCTGTGTTGCAAACGAGATCACAGCTTGGAATTAACACATTAGATTTAATACATTAGTGCTACTTTTTTAAAAAAACTGAAGGACACATTAGTTTTGGGTTGAATGACAACTAAGAAAACAGCTTCCTTAAAATCAGTTGAAACTACAAATAATCTATCCCACTCCATCTGCTCCCCTTCTTAGAAATGTTCATTATATCCTTTGGTATTCCACCCACATCTGTTTTGCCATTAGGTATGTATATATATTGACAAATCATGCTGAAAATGCTCCAGGATTGGAATGGGTTATTTGCATAATTTTGTGTTTACTACTACTACTACCTCACTTCCTCTTTTACCACTTTGGGAGTTGAGACAGATACAAGGTTCTTTTGCTTCTAGCAGTGCTGTTGTACTATGCCTTTGATGTTCTCTCTCCATCATCCCCTGGGTCTGCCTCATGATCTTTGTCTTTCTCCCCTTTTCACCTATGCCTTGTAAGGTATGGGATTCCAAGACATGCTCTCCAAATGAGCGAACCACTTTAGTTGTTGTCCCTGTATATACTTTTAAGATTGGTTCTATTTCAATTATTTCCCTTATATCCTCATTCTTGAATTTATCCCTTCTAGTCACTCCAGCAGCCCTGCTCAGAAATCTCATTTCCATGGTGACAAACCGGTATTTATGTTTTGCTGTAAGTGTGATCAGGTCTAGCTCAGGCTCTCAAGTACAGGAAATTCTAAAACTTTGCTTTCTATGGAGAGAACAGTTACGCTCTACCCCCCCCTTTTTTTAAAAAAGGCTCATGATTTCTTTTGACCGGGATGTAAAGTTTTAGTAAATAATTCACATGCCATATAGAGTTGTGGTTAGGATGCTTACACATTTTGATATCCACTTTATATAAAGCAGTGGTTCCCACAGGAGGGTTTCCAGTTCCCAGACGCTTAAGTCAGTACATTGGCTGATCAGGCTGGGGGTGGTGGTCTCCAGGCGGCCCCTGGCTCCGGAGGCCTCGTGGCGGCGGCGGTGGATGGCTTTCCCCGCTGCTCAGCTGGTCCCCCTCACCCCCCTGCTGGGGGTGGTGGTGAGGAGGACCAGCTGAGCGGTGGGGAAAGCCATCCACCGCCGCTGTCGCGCTGCTGGGGGTGGTGGTCTCCGGGAGGCCCCTGGCTCCGGAGGCCTCATGGCGGCCGCGGATGGCTTTCCCTGCTGCTCAGCTGGTCCTCCTCCTCACCACCACCACCACCAGCCGGGGGGTGAGGAGGAGGACCACCAGCTGAGCGGTGGGGAAAGCCATCCACCACCACCGCCGCGAGGCTGGGGGTGGTGGTCTCTAGGAGGCCCCTGGCTCCAAAGACCTCGTGGCGGTGGTGGTGGATGGCTTTCTCCGCCGCTCAGCTGGTCCTCCTCACCACCACCCCCAGCCGGAAGGTGAGGAGGAGGAGGAGGACCAGCTGAGCGGCGGGGGAAACCATCCACCGCAGCTGCGCTCTCCCCGCCACCTCCACCAGTGGGGAGATAAAGGGAGCCATCCCCGGCCCAGGAGGCTCTGAAGATGCCGCCGTTGGAAGAGGGGTAGTCTTATACGACGAGTCTATTGCAAACTCTACATTTTATTTAGTTGGGGGTTGTCTTACCCGCCCAGTTGCCTTATACGCCAGAAAATACAGTACCTATTTTATGAACAATATATCTTTAATATCCTTTATAAGAAATAAACCACAATTCTTTTAATAATTTGTTTATTTAAGGGAGTGGAACAGAGTAAAGCCAGTTTAAGCCAGGAGAGACCACACTTCTACCATTTTCTCCTTTTAAACATTTTCTGGGGATCACTTTTAGAGTGGATCTTTCAGGTTGCAGCAAAAGGTAATATTTTTCTGGACCAGCACTCCATGGAAAATAGCTCGGAGTCTCAGTAGTCCCAAATTGGAGCTGCCTGTGTCTGGGAGACCCAGGAGGGGACAAGGAGGAGACGGAGGTGGAGGGAGTTTAGTGCCAGGTTTGCACGTTTCCAGGAGTCGCTGACAACCAGTATGACAATGGAATCAATTACCCTGGGAAGTAGTGAGTGCTCCAACAATTGAAGCATTCAAAAGGCAGACAACCATCCATCGGAAATTCTTTGGAATCCTGCATTGAGCAGGGAGGTTGGACTCCATGGTCTTATAGACTCCCACCAGCTCTATTATTCTATGAAGACAAAATAATAGGACCAAAATAATGAGAAATATTAAAGGAAATGACTGGCAGGAGGCAGAGAAGCAAAACCCATGAGGTATTAACGGATGGAAACATTTTAAACAGCTCACTACTAGGTCCCATCATTGGATATCTTCAAAAACTATTCCAAAAAAATTAAAAAAACACTTTCCTCTTCAAGGAAGCCTTCCAGAATGTCATCCCCTTATCAATAAATTAACCAGTCAGCTGTTGTTCTGTGCCCTCAGACCATGCCTGTCAAGTACCCCGTAATGGCTGGGGTTACCCTGTATTTTTTCACCACTTTTCTTCATTTCCCGCCCAGAGCCGCTGCTACCCCGTAATTTGGCTGCAGGGGAAAAGTAGTTACTGTGCATTCTTTCTGCGCAGGTCCTTTCTTTGCATGCGTAGAAGGATTCTGTGAAGGGGATGCATAGAAGGCTTCTATGCATGCGTAGAAGCAACCTGGGCACAACAGTTCTGCGCAGGTCCATTCTACATATGCGTAGAAGGCTTCTACACATGCGTAGAAGTGACCTGCGCAGAACGGTTCTGCGCAGATCCCGTATTGTCCGGAGCCGCGCTTGTCAGGTATGCCTCAGATGCAGTTATGTTATATTATGATGTAGTTATTTGGTTGGATTATTTTTAATTTGTGTGTTTTATTATGTTATTTTGATATTTGTACGTACACCACCCAGAATGGGAAATTTCCCAAATGGGTGGTATAAAAATGCAATAAATAAACATAAGTACACAGAAAGAGCCTCCTCAAAGATTGTGTTATTCTTGAACCACAATCAGGTGTACCCTGGTAACAGGAACCTTGTGTTGCCGGCTAATCTTTCTCACACTAGGTCAGGCGAAGAATCATGTAAAACATATCAGTTAGAATTAAAGAGATCTGTTACAAAAACATTTTGGAGAAGGTATATGACCCCAGTACTAGTACAACTCTTAAAATAAGAAGGAATGATGCAAGGAAGAGACCAAAACATAACTCCATATATGGTGGAAATGCAAACTGGTTAAAGAAATGTGGGAAAAAATTTTGAAGAAATTAACCAAATACTGTATTGTCAATAAATATTAATAACAGATAAATGAGTCCCAGAATTGCAGTGGATCAAGTGGCTAAGATGCTGACTGGGAGGCGGAAGGTCAGCAGTTCGATTCCCAAGTACTGCAGGACAGAATGAGCTCCCATCTTTGTCCCAGCTCCTGCCAACCTAGCAGTTCGAAAGCAAGAAATTGCAAGTAGATAAATAGGGACCACTTCGGTGGGAAGGTAAACAGCATTCCATGCACTCTGGTGTCTAGTCATGCCTGCCACATGACCACGGAATCGTCTACAGAAGCAGACAGCGCTGGCTCTTCGGCTTTGAAACAGATGAGCACTGAACCCTAGAGTTGGATACAACTGGCTTTCAAGCAAGGGAAACCTTTACCTTTAAATTGATTTATTAATGGGTTTTGGAAATAACCCAGTAGAAAGATATAAGTAATGATTCTAGTACTGTAACGGCAGGGAGATTATTGCCAACAAATGGGGGGAAATGTGAATTTGACTTGGCAATTGACATAAAGAATTATGGGAAATGGCACTAAATGACAGATTGACATGCAAATTAAATGTAAAGAATAGATTGGTTGAGCATTTCCTAAGTAAAGTGAAGGGAATAGGGTCAAGACAAGAATATATAACTTTCTGGAAAGAGGGGACAAATATGGAAAATTAAGCTATATACTGATAGTAAGCAGATGGCTTACAACAACATCCCATTGGGGGTGGGGGGCACTTATTTGATTATATATAACAGCGCTCCGTGTGCTGCGTTGTCTAGTCATGCCTGCCACACGACCACGGAAACGTCTGCAGAAGCAAACAACGCTGGCTCTTCGGCTTTGAAACAGACGAGCACTGCACCCTAGAGTCGGATACGACTGGCTTTCGAGCAAGGGAAACCTTTACCTTACTAATTGCTCAATATATATGTACACATACAATGTTATTGTTATTCTTGTTATTATTTTTACTTTTGTTTTTAGTAGTATGTTTTTAAGAAACAAAGATAAAAATTAAAAATGGAAACCCAAAAATATAAAATCTGGTCCTTTATTAATGAAGTGTACAAAATACTTTCAAATTTAAAAAGATCCATAATATGTGACCTAATCATAAACAGAGATAAACATTACTCCAGCAAAGTCTAAATTAAACAACATAATTCTGTGATATGCCAACAGACCTAAGTAATTTAAATTTATAATTTAAAGCCATTGGAATTCATGCCACCTCCCGTTTGAAGAAAAAAAATACTTAGCTTGGGTTGTAGATTTAAATGCCAAAATCCTTTTGGGGTTCTTCTGTACAAGCAGTATCTTTTGGCATGCAGTTGTATTATACCTGTGCTTGTGCAAGAGAGTATCTATTAACCTTCGCCATACACAGAAAGCCTTCATTCCCTTCGCTGAAGCAGCCTTTAGCTTACATAACTTCAAGATAAAGATTGTGAAGAGCAAATTCAGAGCTCTCCATCAGCAGAGTCCTTCCATTCAGTGTTTGCTAACAGGATTCCAGATCAGGGGTCAGCAAACTTGGCTTTCCAAGATGTTCCTAGACTTCAATTCCCAGAAGCCCTGATCAGTAGGTGTACTAACTTGGCCTTCTGGTAATTGAAGTCCAAGAACACCTGGAGTGCCATGTTTGCTAACCCCTGTTCTAGACCATATCAAGGTAAAAAGAAATAAGCATAATCGGGTAAACGTTTCAGAAACAACATACAGGGGCTCCGGTATACGTGCAGGGCAACACATTTTAAAGTATGCCAGTACAATTTTAGATTAAGATGACATATGAGAAGAAAAGGACTGTGTCCTCTCTGGAAGGAGGTTGTTGGGGTTGACAAGAGGAGGAAAAGAAGTCGATCCTATTGCCGCAGCTTGCTGGGCTAGCATACATCCCAGGCTGTACACATTTGAATTTATGACATCATTGCCAGGAACAAGGATGCTCAGCTGCTTCTGAATTCCTTGCAGAACACAGAGCTGACTCTGCTGGTTGATGATAAACATGTCCACATTCTCCCTCATCTTTCTCACTGTTTGGAAAGAGCAGGAAAGTCATTCTGTTAGTGAACTCTGCTTGTTCTACCTTGAAAGAGAAGAAGGTTTTTGAAAGAGAAGAAGGTTGGGTCCTCACCAAAGTCTACAGCAATGTGAAAAGTTCACAAGACATTTTAGAACAAAGGTTGAGGTCATCTGACGGCACCTGGACTTCAAATGTATTACAGTAAATCAGGATGGAATGTCCAATGAGTCATCTTATCATAATTTGTGGGTACAGTTTCAGCTTGTATCATCTGAGGAGGCAGACAAGGCATTTGCACACTGTAAGCCTACTACCTCTGTTTCGATCCTTTCCCATCATGGTTAGTAGAATCTGTAATTGTATCTGGGGAGTGAATTATTATTAAGTCATCACTAGGAGAGGGCAATATTCCTTCTCATTTAAAAGGACATTATTCACACACTCCTAAATAAATCAAATTTAGCTATAGACCTGTAGTAAATATACTTTTTTTGGACAAGGTCATCAAGAGAGTAGTGGGTGATCAGCTGCAGGTGTTGTTGGATAAAGCCAACTGCTTGGATCCATTCCAAGCCTTGCCATAGTACCAGGACCACATTGGTCACGCTGCACGATTAAGTTATCCAAGAAGCCGACAGGACTAACACTAATACACGGTGGAGGTGAGGAACAGATTCAATGGTCTGGACCATATGGACAGAGTACAAGAAGAACTATGGACAGAAATAAGAGACATTATGCAGAGGCAGCAAGGAAAACTTTACAAAAAGAAAAGAAGCGCAAAAAAGCAAAGTAGTTGTCGGATGAGGCTCTTAAAATAGCACAGGAAAGAAGTAATGCAAAAGGCAAAGAAGAAAGGAAAAAATACAATCACTTAAATAAAGAATTTCAAAGAAAAGCAAGGAGAAATAAGGAAACCTACCTAAATGAACAGTGCAAAGAAACAGAGGAAAACAACACAAGAGGCAGGACTAGAGATCTCTTTAAAAAAAATTGGGGAAGTCAAGGGAACGTTCAAAGCAAAAATGACCACGATAAAAGGCAAAGATGGCAAAGAGTTAGCAGATGCAGAAGAGATAAAGAAAAGATGGAAAGAGTACACAGAGGAACTTTTAAAAATACTTAAACACCCCAGATAATAAGAATGAGGGGGAAATTGAACTTGAACCAGACATCCTAGAGACTCAGAAAGGCCCTAAAAAGCACGGCAAATAACAAAGCCAGTGGAGATGATGGTATCCCAGTTGAATTCTTCAAGGCCCTAAAAGATGATGGAATCAAGCTACTACATGCTATTTGCCAGCAGATTTGGAAAACGAAACAGTGGCCACAGGATTGGAAAAGATCAGTATACGCCCCAATCCCAAAAAAGGGCAATGCCAAAGAATGCTCAAATTATCGAACAATTGCACTCATCCCACAAGCTAGCAAAGTGATGCTCAAGATAATACAGGATAGACTGCAGCAGCATGTAGAAAGAGAACTACCAGAGGTGCAGGCTGGGTTCAGAAGAGGCAGGGGGACCAGAGATCACATTGCCAACATACGTTGGATCATGGAGAAAACAAAGGAATACCAGAAACAATCTTACTTCTGTTTCATTGACTACACCAAGGCCTTTGATTGTGTGGACCACAACAAAATGTGGCAAGTAATTAAAGAGATGGGAATACCAGCACATCTCATACGTCTCATGAGAAATCTGTACATGAGTCAAGAAGCAACAGTTAGGACAGAGTATGGAATGACGGAGTGGTTTGGAATAGGAAAAGGAGTAAGTCAAGGCTGCATTTTGTCACCTGTGCATTTCCCCCCTGCTTATTCAACTTATACACAGAGAACATAATGTACAATGCAGGAATGAAGGAATCACAATATAGGATCAAAATTGCTGGGAGAAACATCAACAATTTGAGATATGCAGATGATACCACCCTAATGGCAGAAAGTGAGGAAGACCTAAAGAAGCTCCTGATTAGGTTGAAAGAAGAGAGTGCAAAAGCAGGCCTGAGACTCAATATCAAGAAAACCAAGATAATGGCAACAGGCCATATCAGTCCCTGGAAAATAGAAGGGGAAGAAGTAGCAGCAGTAACAGATTTTACTTTCTTAGGATACAAGATCTCTGCAGATGGAGATTGCAGCCATGAAATAAAAAGGCAACTGATTCTTGGGAGACAAGCTATGAAAAACCTGGGGAACATAGTGAAAAGTAGAGACATCTCACTGCAAACAAAGGTCCGCATAGTCAAAGCAATGGTATTTCTGGTGGTAATGTATGGCTGTGAGAGCTGGACCATTAGAAAGGCTAAGTGAAGAAAAATAGATGCCTTTGAGATGTGGTAGTGGAGGAGAGTTTTGAGAGCCCCCTGGACAGCGAGGAGAACAAATAGGTCAATATAGGAAGAGATTAGCCCTGAGTGCTCATTAGAAGGTCAAATAGTAAAGAAGAAGCTGAAGTATTTTGGACATCAAATGAGGATTCACTTGAGAAGGCCTTGATGCTGGGGAAGGTGGAGGGCAAAAGAAGAAGGGGACAGCCAAAGATGAGATGGCTAGATGGTATTGTAGACACAATGGGCACGGGGCTGTGCGGACTAAGGAGGATGGTGGAGGACAGGGGTGCCTGGAGAGCGATGGTCCATGGGGTCGCAAAGAGTCAGAATCGACTGTGTGACTGAACAACAAACACTTTTAGTCTTGCAGGTTTGGCACCTTTTTATCTGTCAGAATGTCTCTCCCTTAGAATATCAGCCAGCAACACTCATTCATCAGAATCCATGCAGCTTCAGGTGCCAACACCATGAATGGCAAGAAAGGGTGTGACAAGGAGAAGGGCCTTCTTGATGGTGGATCCATTCCCCTTCCCTGCCGGCACTCAGGTGAGTAGGGAGGGAAAGGGGGAGGCGGACACGATCCATTCCATCTTTCCTTCCTGCGCCCGGGGGGGAGGGCGCGAATGCGATCCATTCCCCCTTCCCTGTCGGTGCCCGGGAGAGGCAGGGAAGCGAGGGAGGCTGACGTGATCTGTTCCCTCTTCCCTGCCGGCGAGGCAGGTATCCATTAGGGGAGGTGCCTTCCCTGGCGGATTCCTGCCTGGCGCCTTTGCATTTCCCCCTTCGCTGTTTTGAGAACAGACCTCGAAACAGCAGAGGGGGAATGGCAGGGCGAGAGGCAGTTATCCGTCAGGGAAGGTGGATCGCTGGCTGCCGCCTGTGCATTTTCCCCTCCACTGTTTCGAGGGCTGGCTCGAAACAGCAGTGGGGGAATCATGGTAAAGGCGAGAGGCAGGTATTCGTCAGGGGAGGTGCCTTCCCTGGTGGATCCCTGCCTGGTGCCTTTGCATTTTCCCCTCTGCAGGGAGGGCCCTCAGCTGTAGCGCATGCATGCACTGCAGCCATTGGCTTGAGCATTTGCGCGTTGGCTGTCCCGCAACCTCCGTGGTTTATTGTTTATGTGTTGTGGGGTTTGTTTCTTTGATATAACTGTAAAATTTGTAATATTTTAATGCTTGTACACCACCCAGAGTAGGAAAATATCCCAGATTGGTGACTACTTAAACAGATAAGCAAACAAACAAATCTGCCCTCAAAGCCTACTACATTTTCCCACATACTTACATTCCTGGAGCATGAAACCTGATTGATCCACAGCCTGATTCTCTGCTTTCTGCTCTACAGGCAGACTTGCTAAATACACAGAAAGAAACAGAGCATACGGTCAAGCCTCAAAATCCTCTGGCAGAGCACCTGAGAGCACCTCACCTCAGCTCCTGAGAAACTCCCTGGCAGAACCTTTGCACAATCCATTTGCTGTGGCATTAGCCAACTTCTTTAAACAGAATATTAAGTGACAGTGGCTGAAACCACTCTCTATGTAACGCTTAACATAGGCAGCATACAACTAGGTTTTTTTTTTGTTTGGGCTTTCTTTTAACAATCTCCACACCCCATCTCCATTTTCCACTTCCTTTTGCTGAAGTCCTCCTTGTTAGATTCAGCTGTTCCACAAATCTCTATAACTGAGATTTTTACCTAACACATCCTGCAAAATAATCAAAACCATGTAGAGGTTTTATTTATTCAGCAGTATATGAATACTAAAACAAGCAAACCAACATGAGTTGGAAATTTGAGGAAAGGCAGCATTTTTAATCCCAGTTGCTATAATAAAAGCAGCATTCCTTCTTTGTAGTCAAAGATTTCATTATACCTGTGTTAGGACTTTGGGGCATCACTTTTGCATGGCTTTTCTGATGCGTAATTAAATTTTTGTGGAGGACAAACGTCTTTTTACATTCCAGACACTTGTTTGATTTCTCTCCTCTGTGCCTAATACGTTTTGGGCGTTTGGAGGCACAAGTTTGGCTTTTCTTCTTCTTAACTTTATTAACTTCCTTCACTACGTGGGTTTTAAAGTGGCTTATGAGGCTTGATTTCTGGCCAAATGCTCTCCCACAGTTACTACACGTAAAAAGGTTTGATTTAGTGTGGATTCGCTGATGTATTGCAAGGCTCAACTTCTTACTGAACTCCTTTTCGCAAGACGAGCATTTGTAAAGTCCGTCTCCAGGATGGATTTTCTGATGTTTGACTAAGGCAGTTTTTTCTTCAAAACTTTCCCCACATTCAGTACACTTATAGGACTTCATTCTTGCTTGGACGTTTGGATGACTAATGAAAATGTTTAATATTTTAGACCTGTTTGCTTGGACAACAATTATTCAGTTTTGCTTCTTCTGATCTTAGTTATCTAGAATTTGTATTCCATCGCACTGTGTCTTGGTTTCTAAAGATACCATAAGTTCAGGAGGGTCCACGTTACATTTTTCTTCAATGCAGTTCTTGATGTACCGCTAGCATTGCTCACGATGCTTTCAGTGACTGGAAAATAAAAAAGAAATAGTTACTTGATGCGACTCATCTGCAGTGGTAGTCTTAGAATGGATAGAACAGGCAGAATTCACTAAAGAAATGGAAATAAATATCAACAAGAATTGTAACATGCCTGCGCAAACAGAAAAACAGGACAGTTGTAATGAAATAGCATCACAATTTAATCAACATGGAGTTTCTTAGGTTCAGAAACTGTTATAGGAGTTTTAGATTTTCTTCTTTGCAAAGGCCCGGTTTTCTTTCTGCTTGCTTATCAAGCAGGCATAGCTGTAGAAGTTCTCAAGGCCCTAGGCCTGTGTTTTGTCTTACTCTCAAAGCCTGGAATGTCTGCCTGGGTCAACATCCAGATCCTGAGGACAACAAGACTTTATTATGAGAACATGGTGTGTTTACATAAACCCTTGATTCTGACTGGCTATATGCTAATTCAGGAAGCCAGACTCATGTTCTATTCTATACTGTGAGTTAGTTCAATTTTGGTTCTGAGTGGGATCACTCAGGAGGGAGTTGGATTCCAATATGCCACGGAGATTACCTAGTTTAGTCAGTTTTCTTTCTATTCTGGGAGAAAGCCTGAGTGTGGATATTCATGTGTATTTTTGATTAGAGACCGTTTTGGATCATACCTGTCAAGTACAGCTCCGGAGATTACGGGACCTGCACAGAACGTTTCTGCGCAGGTCCATTCTACGCATGCGTAGAAGGCTTTTATGCATGCATAAAACAGACCTGCGCAGAACTGTTCTGCGCAGCTCACTTCTACGCATGTGTAGAAGGCTTTTACGCATGTGTAGGCTTTTACGCATGTGTAGAACGGACCTGCGCAGAACTGTTCTGCGCAGCTCACTTCTACGCATGCGTAGAAGGCTTCTACGCATCCCCTTCTGCACAGAAGCATGCGTAGAAAGGACCTGCGCAGAAGGGATGCACAGTAACTCCTTTCCCCCCGCTGCAAAATTACGGGGTAGCGGCAGCTCCGGGCGGGAAATGGCAAAAATTGGTGTGGAAATACGCAAAATCCCAGCCAATCCAGGATACTTGACAGGTATGTTTTGGATTTATCTGTATCCTGAAACCAACAGATGGACTGTAATCTTTTATTTATGCTTTAAGATCAATAAACAACGTTTCTGCAACTCAACGGCTGTTTATTGGGAAGGGGTAAGATCAAAGAGTAAAGCCAAGTTCATGCCATATGCTACCACATATTCATACTATCCATAGTGTTGTCTGGGCTCTTGATAATTAAGAGAAATCCCAGGTTGCTGCAAGGTAATTTGCAAAACGGCCTATCAGTTGCTAGGTACTCGGAGACTCAGGTGTCCCAAAGTGAGCTTGCCGGCCTTGGAAGCTCAGGGGGGACTTGGAGAGGCTTGAGGCAAGAGTAATAACGGCACATCATTCTCTTTCTCTTACACACATACAAACTCACCCTTTCTTTCTCTCACATATACATGCCATGCAGTCCTTGCACAGTCCCAAAACAATGGTAGGTGGTACTTGTACTATACCAGTAAAATCTCATAAAGATAAACTGGACTCTGCATCAGGCTAAGTGTTACAGAGGTGGTGGAGGTGGGGTGTGTGTGTAGGGGTGTGTGTGCAGAAGAAACATCAGCATCATCACAATTGTCATAGCCAGGAGTGAAGGCCAGCCTCCTTATTTAAAGTAAGTTCCAATCCAAAGTGTGTGTTTTTATATCAGAGACCACTCTGGGTTGAAAGGATTTTTGCAGGGGATGCCCGAATGAGGCTCCTTTCATGTCCCCTACCGTGCAGCTCTTGGGGAATCAAACCCTGTCCTTTTGGTCTCCAAACACAGTGCTTTTGCCCACTGAGCCAACGGGGAGCTGCAGTTCCAAAGTGAAGTCTGCAATCTTGTTGAAATCAGTGTGAGATATGTAGAATTCAGGTAATACAAATTTCATTGTCATCCCAATTTTGGTAGACTTTTCTTGTTTCTTCTGTATCACTACCCCAGCTCTATAATGGTGATTTAATAAGGTAATAGCCCACCTTTGTATTCAGACTGTGTACAAGGACCAGTTTTGTTTTATTGAACACATCCTAAATAGCCAACCAGGTTGCTATTTACAATAAAATCAAGGTGATTTACCATAGCCCAAGAAGGAACTGCAGCTTCCTCCAACCATTAGATAATACCCTAAATTTGGCAATGTCTCGTTTATAAACCTAGTATCTAGGCCAGGGGTTCCCAACCTTTCCACGCCGGGGACTGGGTCACACTCTCTTAGTTAGCTTCGAGGGCTGGATGACCATTTTGCATTGTTTGCACAGTGGGGGTAGCCATTTTGTCCCAACAGCTTCAAAATGGTGGCCATTTTGTTTCTCAAATGCCCTTGGAAGGGTGGGCTAGATCTGGCTCACAGGCCTTAGGTTGAGAACCCCTGAGGTAGGCTTTTAATAAATATAACTGAGTCCCTGGATTATTATTTTAATCTAATTTATTGTCTATTTTTCACACTTTTCATGTTTTATTTAATATATTTTAATTATGGTGCAAGTTTAATTCTTTTTAAACTGTACAAATATTGTGTTTTAGTTTGATTTTTGTAAAAAAAAATGTAAGCCAGCTTGTGAAATGATAGTATTGAACACAATAAATGCAAGAGATTAAAATGCTGGGATGAATATAAGCAGTACCAAATTGTTAGAAACCACAAGATGCCTTGCAATCCATCTGAGTAATTCCTCCTTTTCAGGTGTCTAAATCCTTACAGCTTCATATCTCGTGGCAAGCCTACAAATTAAATTATGCAGCTTCCAAAACCTTTAGGATTTCTTTTTAAAAAAATATTTTTATTAAATTTTCAAGGAATAAAAAAAATACAAAATAAATCACTAAAAGAAAGAAAGAAATATACAAATACAGATTTCAAAAAGCAAAATACAAACAAAGAACATCATATCTCAGTAACATCCTTATCAAGCTTCAGTATAATACATATTGCTCTATCTTATATTTTATTCCAAAAACCTTTAGGATTTCTTCACTTTCTGTATTCTCTACAGAAACTGCAGTGAGGGTTGGTGAAAAAAATATATAAAATTTTAAATGTAGTTATAAATATAAAATTAAAATTTTAAATGTAGTTAAAGAATCCCAAGATATTTTGAAGAAAAGTTGGGAGTTGGACTTGAATATACAAATTACAGAGGATTTTTTTTGGGGGGTGGGGGAGGGATGGATAAGCAGAATTATGAGAAATTTATCAATAAAGGATAAAGAACATAATTATAGCAGCTGTGCGGCTCGGGCGGCTATAAGACCGCCACCACCCTTACTGGACGCTCCCTCGGCCAGCCGGCCTGGAGGGAACAGCAGCTGTGTGGCTCAGGCGGCTACAAAACCGCCGCCGCCATTATCGGACATTGTGTTTTTGAATGGTTTAATTATCTCAGTTTATTATTGAAGTGTTTTTGTATTGTGACGGTTTGATAATTCGTACTTGTAATTGCAATATTTGATTTTTTGAAATGTTTCTGAAATGTTTTTGATATTATGTAATTGTAGTTGTTTTTGATACATGTAATTGTGATATTTTGTTTCTTTGTTAGCCACCCAGAGTCGCTCTGCGAGTGGGGCGGCATACAAGTTTAACAATTAAATTAAATTTAAATTAAATAAAATATTATGGTGATAGTATTTAACGCCAGTTCGGTTGAATCAATATGATAATAAATCAAACAAATGTTGGAGGCGTCAAAAAGAGCTAGGAACATATAAGAATATGTGGTGGGAGTGTGAGATAGTATCAAAGTATTGGAAAAAATAGAATCTGGAATGAGGAAAACAGTGGGACATAATTATAAGTTGGGAGTAAAAACTGCATTGTTAACAGACTTTGAAGAATTGAAATGGGATGAAAAAAGGAAAGATCTAGTATCTATTTTTCTAACTCTGGCAATGCAGCAAATTGCAAAAAATTGGGGAAATGACATGAAATTGGAAATGGTAAATTGTATAAAGATCTATGGGATATGGCTCTGAATGATAAATTGACATGCGAATTAAATGTAAAAAATGGGATGCTAAAGGAGAATAAATTTTGGGACATCTAGAAACCATTTCTGGATTATACCTTGAAGGATAATATGGGCAATAAACCAGAACCTGAATTAATAAGTTTTTTGGGGGAAAATAAGAAAATTCCTGTAATTGACATATGGTGAATTCATTGGATAATGCAGATAACACTGGGTGAAATTTTTATCTTTTCTAGTTTTCTTTTTTTTACTATGATAGTATTTTTTTCTTATAATGTTTATTGCTCTGTTTAAAATCTTTCTTTTTCATTTTTTTACTTAGAATGTCATTGTTAGAAGTTAAGGGAAGAAACAAGACTTAAAATTTTTATATTTCAGTGAAACAAAGAATTAAGAAGAGGGTATATGTCATAAAAGAGTAAAGTTGAGAGAGATGTTTTCTTGTTATATTTGAAAGTGTTGTTATGATTATGTACAAATTTGTTTATATTTTACTATGTGTGGTCTCTTCCTTTTAACTACTTTTGTACTTTTATATTTTACTTCACTTTTTTCTGAAAATTAATAATAATGATAATAAACTGCAGTGGACTTTCCAACATTTACATATAAATTTTTTTTGCAGTTTTTGAAACACATGAATACTCTCACTTGAACAGCTAAATCAGCTGTTCAACAGCTGATTGAACAGCTTATGTTGTGTTTAACCACATAAGTTAAAACAGAATATATTGTTATTAATTTAATGGTCTTATGAGCAAATGATCTCATGTATCTATCACACACCCATTCTAGAATTATAGCACCTATGTATCAGGCTTAAATTCAGCAGGTAAACCTTTTAGCAGCATGTCAATCAATGGTGGGAATCTGTCTTTCCAGGTGTTATCAGACTGCAACCACTCTTATGTCTGACGAAGTGGATTTGATCCATGAAAGCTCACATTGAAATACAGGAGTTAGTCTTGAAGGTGCCACAATGTTTTCTGTAACTGTTGTTGGATTGTTTACTGTTTGATACATCAACTTAATCAAGTGGAGAGAGGGATAATGGGGGTTGAAATTCAGTAACATACAGAAAGCCATGTTATGTTCTCCTCATTCCTGGTGTAACTACTCAAACCATCGTTGCTGGAAACACCACAGTCAAGAAGTCAAGTTCTTTCAGGCATTCCAACTCATTCCTCATCAGTTTGGAGGAGAATGCATGCTTCCATACGACTTCATGTATCCATGTAGTTAATAAACACATGGCGAGATATTAAGTGCTGTACAGTCACAACTCACCACTTGGCTAAGCTAAAATTATCACCACCTGTCACCAACAGCAAAGCCTAAAGTGATAACTTTGTAAGATTCTCCCTAAACAAGGTCACACCTAATTTTAAGAGACATTTCAAAAACCAGCTTTAGCGGCCTTGCCACAAACAAATTCAAGTATAGAAAATTGATAAGAACATTTTTTAACACTGCCAGAAAAAATCCTGCCTTGTCAGTTTCTGTATATCAAGTGACTGCCAAAGGGCCAAGAACAAGCCAAGTCATTTTCCTACTTGTGGGAATACTGTATAGGCTATCATCCAGTTTTACTTAAAAGGAGGAAGGGTTACTGCAAAACATCTAGGAAATAAAGTAAAGCAGTTTCACAAATAATAGCAGAGGTTCATATACCCACAAAATGCTGTTTTATGTCACACTATAATTGCTTTTTTTAATAAAAAAATCAATATTATTCAAACAGACTGAAAAATTCAATGAAAGCATGGAAATCACTCAATTTTTAAAAAAAAAACCAAAGAAATTATGGGGTACAGAAACCTCAACATTTATCTTTATAACTCTGCACTTCCTTAGTTTTAAAAAGAAAGGAGAAATAGCCACTTACCAACCAAACTCTTCACAATGGACATGGTCCTAGTCCTCCCTTTATATATATGGCTTCTTCCCTTCCAGCAACAGCCAATGGAAGGAGACTTTTAGGTGTCATGTATAAATGCCTGTTCTTTGACTCAATTCTAGTGGTATCTCTTTATACATTGCACACTTTGGAGGGGAAGCTTGAGTGCAGGGAAGCAGCAGAGTAAAGCCCCATAATGGGGCAAGCTGCATTTATACCCAAACCACTTATTGCAAAGCCTGCTGTGTTAGTATTCACAAGTGGGTTCAAGCACATCAGCTTTCTACAACCAGTCATACATCTAAGCTGCCCAAATGAGCCCCGCCCCACCTACATTAACAAGTTCCTCTGCAATGTTTCAAACAGCTGTGGACTGCAGCATTTTCATTGTGGTTCTGGTAACCTGAGGGGATCATCATCCTTCAACATTTTGAATGTCATATGCTTAATTTTATACCTGTGGATTTGCATGTAATACGCATATTTAAATTAGTTTTCCAATATTCTCAGATTTATGGAAATACATTTTCTTTTGCAGTTGTTGGTTCCAGTCTGTTGCCTCCTAATATTTTAAACACTTGTCTGCAGAAACAATGATCCTGGGATAAGAATTCTCTACTTCCATTGCAGACCAAAATAGTGACCATTAATTTAAATGGAAAACTTTTTATTTTAACCACACTTAGTTTCCCTTAGTCCCAAA
Organism: Bradypodion ventrale; assembly: GCA_035047345.1. Classification (NCBI taxonomy): domain Eukaryota; kingdom Metazoa; phylum Chordata; class Lepidosauria; order Squamata; family Chamaeleonidae; genus Bradypodion; species Bradypodion ventrale. The sequence continues at coordinate 177,641,178 of JAWDJE010000005.1, forward strand.
TGCCAATAAATCACATAAACCATGTCTGAATCCTAAAACATAAACATTTTAAGGTTTAAATATAAAATTATTTTATAAAATATACATCAAGAAAATGATAAAAGCCAAACTATCTGATGTAACATTAAAATGTTTAAATGCAAATACTAAGCCCAATACTACAAGTTAGCCATGTGTCTATGCTATGAAACAGAGATGAGCGCTGAACCCTAGAGTCCAATACCTTTACCTTTACTACTAGTTCTAGTAATATCAGCACTCCCTGGAAAGAGCACATGAGACAATGAACAGGTATTAATAAAAGCAACAGTATTATTTAATGTATGAGAACCAGCAATGAGCAGCAGCTTACTAACCATGCCTAATCTTTGGTCATCCTTAGAACAGAGTTCAGAGGACGTTTTCCTCTTTAAGTTGTGCTTACCTGTCAAGCGCGGCTCCAGACAATACAGGACCTGCACAGAAGGCTTCTACACAGAACCCTTCTACACATGCGCAGAAGGCTTCTATGCATGTGCAGAAGGCTTCTATGCATGCGCAGAAGGCTTCTACACATGCACAGAAGGCTTCTGTGCATCCTCTTCTGCGCAGAACCCTTCTGTGCATGCGTAGAAAGGTTCTGCTCATGCGTAGAAGGGTTCTGCACATGCATAGAAGGGTTCTGCGCATGCATAGAAGGGTTCTGCGCAGAAAGGGATGTGCAGTAACTACTTTCCTTCCCAAATCTACAGGAGCTGGTTGGCAGTGAGAATTCTAAAGAGTAAGAAAACGTCATCTTTACAACATCACAGGGCAGAAACAATGTCATTGTGGTTAGAAAAAGAAAATACGAGTAGATTGGGTCTGTCTGACTGTCCCATGTATTCACTTAGCATGCTGATTAGCTTGGTTTGTTTTGTGTTTCATCAATAAGACTTAAGTGTGGGGTTCTTTTGAAGTCTTGAGTTCATCGCTGGATAAGGTGTGGATTCCATGTGTGGAAGCTGTGTACCTTTAAGAAGCAGGACCGAGCCTAAAATCCATATTTAGCAAATTAGATTGATTTTATTTTGCATCTTGTGAATTGGAAAGTAGCATGGCTTTGTTTGTCTGTGTGTTGTCTGTAGCACTGCATTATTTGTCTTTTCCCTGAAGGAATAAGTGTTTTAAAGTGAGATCTGACCTTGATTTTGTCTTAAAATATGATCCGACCTTGAGTTTTCAAGCAGGAGATACTGTCACAGGTGCCCAGCATTTACATGCTGTGTGCACTTACTACTGCTAAGTGAAATGTTCTCAGAGCACACTCATCTGAATAGCAATGCTTAAAAATCACATCCTCTCTGCAGCAGACATTCCACAAAAGGGCACTGGCTTAACAGTTAGCTTCCCTTTGACTGAAATGCCAACAGATCACATAAACCTTGTCTTGATCCTAAAACATAAATTACACTTTTCAGTTGATAAGTTGCACACAGTGGTGGGATTCATTTTTTTTACTACCTACTCGGTGGGCGTGGCCAGGGGAAAACTCTGTGTTGCACCCGAATTAGGACTATTTTATTTCAAAACTTGGATGGGTGGGGCCAGCCAGAATTTTTGCTACTGGTTCTGGCAAACTGGGGGGAACCTCCTGAATCCCAAACCATCATTGTTATGTCCCGCAAAGCACAAAGCTTGATCTTAGTAGTGCTCTCCTAGTTGCTTGGAGGAAGCGAATAAGACAGCTTCCAAAGGCCCTTTACTGATGCTGCAGCTGCCCCAACACCCCTGTTGTAGCTCATTATCTTCACTGTTTCCACTTTTAGCCAATTGTTGGGAGGGGAGGCTTTCCTATGGCTTAGAATAAGGGTGGCCAAACTACTGCCCGCTGAGGCACCAAATCATCTGGCCCACGCCAGCCACGCTGCTACCAGAAGTGGAAGTAAAACGTGCCTGCGCATGTGCAAAAGCTGCCATAAAAGCACCCGTGGCTGTAGTAAATGCATTTACAACAACTGCAGATATGTTTTATGGCAGCATTTATCGTGGGAGGAACCACATGACTGGTTCACTCAACCATGTGATCAGCCAGCAGCATGAAAAGTTTGGGAACCCCTGGCTTATAATCTTAGGCTCTGCAAATTTACTAACCACATACTAGTTTAGCAACCATGCAAGGTAGAAGATAAAAACTATCTATTTCCTGTTTTAATTCAGAGAAACTCTTAGCCAGCACCGAAACAGGGAGAAAAACCCCTTAGAAGCAGTAGGTGGGGTAGGGGATCTGGCAGAAACTTGTAATTTGACCTAAGTGGGCCCTCTGAGTGACTACAGAAACTCTCCAACTAATTACTTAAAGCCAATATAAGCAATACAGTATATTTAAGAGATGAATAGAAACAGAGTTGCTTTAACAGGGACAGACTGTTTATTTATTCAATCAGCTTTTGGCATATTACCTCCTTTGGTTTTATAATTGCTGGTTCGGGAAATAGCACTGCTTTATTTGCATAATTTAGGCAAATAGCAATGAATGATTTTCTGGCCTGAAGGGATAACATAGCAAGAGGAAGAAATATATTTTCCCTTGCTCTGTGAGCTGATCCTTGGATTTTTAATCCAGGCTTGGAAATGATGGGTTATCAATATCTAAGGCAGGGGTGGCCAACTATGGTTCCCTGTAGGATTGGGGCCGTAAAGCGGCCCTTGAGGTCCCGGAGGAGACTGGTCAAGTAATGACACGAGGCAAGATGGAGCGAAGACCAGTGATTTATTGAAGGAAAATCATCAGTATATATTATGTTCAAGGCTGCGCATGGTAGAATGGTCATCTGACAGAAAATCACATCACCCATTTACCCGGGTTAATTGAGAACCTCTCTTGGGGAAGTTAATTTACTAGGGCAAACACTGACAGGGGAAAAACCATTGTCTAGGGCTTAGACCAGGGTAAATATGGCCACTATTTGCACCAAGGATTAGGCTCTTCTGTGAGTCAGTAATTGCCTAATAGGTAACGGAGGTTAGTGATCTGCTTCTCTCAGCAGGATCGCTGGTCAGGTCAGATTGTGGGTGAATCAACCCTTATTATTAATCCACCCCCCTTAATTTCTGTGCCCGCAGAGCCCACGGGCCAGGAGCATTCTCGACTGAAGTGGCCTCTGCGAGGGCCGTTCCATGCCAACTGGGCAAGGGGAATCCACATCTCCCCTTTTCCTTTTACTTAGGGACCTGACCGGCAACTCTGCGCAAGAGGGGCATCAGCTGATGTGTGGGAATGACGTGTCAGGGTTCCCTCCATGGGGGACATCTCGATAGCAGTGAGGGAATACATTGCACGAAACAACACACTGTTGTGCCCAGTATTACCACCCCCACAATCACTTTGAATGTAGTCTGAAGCCATCCCCATGGGAACCACGACCACAAGGAGTCCTACCACCCCCATGAAGAATCCTCCTTGATGTTCTTAACTAGGGTGTGGAGGTCCGTGAGCTGGCTCTGTATCTTGTGGGTATTGTCTGTGAGATTAAAGCAACACATGCTGTGGACAGATTCGCAACCCAAATGATGTAACAACAGGGGATAATCGATAGCTGCTTGATTATCCAGTATGGCATGGCGAAGCTCTGTCTGCTCCTGGTTGAGCAGCACTATTGCCGAGGAGGTATGGTTGATGGCTTTTGCAAAAGTGCAAGCCAATTGACCAATTCATTCTCCGAGCGTTGCCTATGGCTAAGCCTGACACGCTGAATATACTGACTGCAGCCTGGTTTTTCAGAGCTGTGGGTCTGAATCCAGACTGCTTTCTGTAGCAAGGCAAGATAACGAGATGTGTCATTGATTTACTGTGACCTGGGGTGATTCTAAGCTATCTCTGCAACCTCTGGTGTTGTGCAAATGTCTTTCTAACACCTATGGGGGTGTGTGAAAATAAGTTGGGGATTACCGGCTACCGGGTGCTCAATCTTTCCAAGCAATGGGCCGGTGCAAAACATGGGCCGGTCTGGCTTCCTTTGGTGGAAGCTGGCCATTATTAACAATATACAGAAATTCAAGTGTCCCTTGCAAATCCCAACTGGAGCATTGTACAAGGCATGAATAAATAAAGAGCAACTACAGATAATAAAAAGACATTCAGCAGCTTCTTGAGGATGAGGCTTCCCTTCTTGGTGGGGTTTCATGTGTAACTTGAGCTTGGAAAAGTCTTGTTTTGGGGAAAAGCACGGTCCTTAGAAGTGGCACTGAGTGTGCAAAATGTCCATAGAAATGTCTTTGGATATGTAAGTCATAAAGGAAGACGGACAGCTGATGACATCCAGGACAGTGACTGGTGCCGCTCTTTGCAATCATCCGGGTCTGATTCTGGCCTCTGGGACCTGCATGGGGGAGAGACTTGTTTGGGAGATAAAAATTCTGAAAGAGTTAGTTAGCTTTTGCACTTATAGGATAGCAATTGCTGTGCAACTATGGGATGTTGTTCCCCCCCCCCTTTCTGTTTGTTTGTCCATGTGGGACTTAAGTGTCCGATAGACCCGTTCCACAATCGCTTGCCCCTGCGGATTGTAAGGAACGCCAAAAGTGATCTTAATATCCCAGGTGGCCCTGAAGGTGGCCAGCTGCCTGGAGCTATAAGCTGGGGCGTCATCGGACTTCGTGTGCCGAGGTTCGCCCTTGGCCGTGGGAAAGGAGATGCTGCTCCACATGGGGAGCCGTTTCTCCCTTCTGTGCTGTTACCCAAACAAACTGTGGGAAGGTATGAATGCAAACGTGCATGTACTGCCATTTGCCAAAAATGTGGGGCATGTGTGACGTCCATTTGCCACACCTGGATGGCCTCTGTCCCTCGTGGGTTGACCCCCCACGAGGGCCCCCCGGTGCCCCTGCACGATGCAGACAGGAACGGACTATGCCTTGGGCTTGGGAAAGTGGCAGGTTGAACTGCCTTGCGAGCGCTTTGGCATTCTGATGAGAGAATGCACAACTCTGAATTGGAGTTGTGAGCAACAAACTCAGCAAGTTTTTGTCTATCGCGGGAGTGATGTATGCTCCCGGTAGACTGTGAAGCAAATTCCTGGGAAACTGGCTGCCAGCAATTATGTTGAAGCGTTCTTTGGCAAAGGTGCGCAAAGTGAGCTTCACGGCTGCCAACTCTGCCCGCTTGTGGAAGAGTCAGGAGCGTGCGCCAAGCTCGGTCCTCTTGCCAAGTAAGAACCTGATATGTGCGACCCCCATAAGTGAAAACTGTCCTAGCCCCCCGAAGAGGAACCAGTGACATCAATCCACACAAGTTGACTGTCTGCGTTTGAAGCGAGACAAGTCTGGGGTCTTATGGCAAACCTTGGCGCATGAAGCGCCAGGCTTCCCTTGGGTAAACTTCTCATGAAGGCCCCCCGGCGCACATCCATCCATGGTGTGCGTGCACACTTTTAGAAGGGTGCCAGATGGTGGCTTAGCCTTTTGACTGTGCTTAGACTAGCAGCCAAAAGGGATGGGGTGGCCTAAAAATGCCTGTATCTGATTGAAGGTGTGACCTGACTGCACTCTTAAAATGGTCCTAGGCAGTCCTGGCTAATGGGTGGCACTCTGCACATGCTCAGGAGCTTAGGGACTAATCCTTCCTCTGTGCTCTGGAGTTTGCAAAATGTGTCTGCTCACTAGAGAGGGTGCTGTGGGCCAGGTGCCATACTTAAAATGACCGACTAAGACTTATTAAAGACAAGCCAACTGTGACGTGCCAGCTGTAAGGAAATAATACACAAAAAATGAAGAGACACACAAGTTAAACATTTCCAGCAGGGAGTTCCACTGGCGAAAGGAGGAAAGACAAGTCAGGAGTTAGCACAATGAGAATGCAACAACTCTTATCATAACGAAATCAGATTAGGTCAGGTAACTAAGACAACCGGGTCCTCCTGTTAAGAAATCCCTATCAGTAATTAACTCTGAAGCCTGTGAAAGGAAGCAATTTAAGGCTGTAGAAATAAATAAATTGGTTACTATTAAGGCCTGGATAGGAGTTTTGTACCTGCAAAAAGAGCGCAAGAATGTTTGCGTGCTTTTTCCTGTGAAAGGGGTACAATGAGTGAGTTACTTTGCACAGATTAAAGTCAAAATACCAGAACAGTATCTTTCTTAAGAGAATGAAGGAGAGTTAGAACGATTCTCAACCTGCGGCCAGATGTGGGCAAGTGGGCCGGATGCGGCCCACGTCGCTCTGCCACTACCTCCACCAAGCCAAGAAGGGCTGTGCGGCGAAGGAAGGGCAGGATGACTGTCCGGACCCCCAGAGCTGCCTGAGGCCCCGGAACTTGGCCCCTGACCTTAAAAGGTTGAGAACCGAGGTTACAAGATGATAACACAGTACACACATGAAGACAATGCAATTCTCTCACTCCTAGTGAGATACGTGACTTCAAGATGCTAAGAGACATTCAAAAAACCTTAAAACACAGAGATGGGGGTTTGAGGAACACAGACGTATGGAGGGGCCCCATAGTTTATGATTTAGTGAGGTAAACTCATAGAAGTGATTTTTGTTTTCAGATCGCGCTTCTGAAAAGAAAAATCTGTTTTCCTGAGTGGCAAGGATTGCAAAACCGGTTTCCAAGAGTGGCTTAATCCTTTGACAAAGAGAAAAGTCTCAAGGGAAGAAGGGGGAACCACCCTGCCCTATTGCAGGTTAGGATTCCCCCCCCCTCCTGCTGCCCTTAAGCTGCTAAGCAGGCAAGGCAAAGGGTTTTGTAAGGATTTTGTACATCATGCTTTCTCAAACTTTAAATAGCTCCTGCCCATGAACAGAGTGCAAACTGTTTAACACATATTTCACAGTGACATTACCACACAGTTACACACAAGGAACACTTTCTCAGTAATACTGTGGTCATAGAGACAAGGCTTTTGCAACCATACACAGTTCTTGCAGTCATACATTCAGTGGTGCACCACACATACACACATTTATTTACGCATTCGTACATTCCTCCCCTGATCTGCAGCGTTCTATGCTACACATGAGGAGATGACTAATACACAGCTGGCTATTTACAACCATCTGGGTGCTTCTACTTAGGGGCGAGTTTCTCTGGGCTACTCCCAAGGTGAGACAAGTAGGTTCTGCCTGTGCCCTGGGGGAACTCGGGATACTATTGCTGGGATGGTTCTTCTGGCATAGCCAGGGCGATGGCTGCCTCCTTTCTAGCCTGGGCCAGATGCATGCCAGCGTGGCCATTTGGCATTAAGACAACCTTTTGAAGATCTCCCTGGTCTAGATTGGCTTTCTTTTCTAAGGTGTCTCATTTTTCCATGCTGGAAGCAGGCGCCTTGGGGCTTTGGCACTGCTCTGCGCCTGAGTGTGGCAATGGGTCTGCTCTGGAGCCCTGCGTGGCCAGGGGCCGTGCAGATTTCCGTGAGCAGTGGGCGCTGAGCAGCCCTGCCTGAACTTGTGTCTGCCTTCAGATAGGCTGAGCACAGCAGTTGGGCGCTAGCTAATTGTGCCACTTGCAATTTTCCCGTGAATGGATCTTCCTCACCCATGCGCTGAATGGAGTTCTTAATTGGCAGGGGACTTTTAACTGTCAGAGAAGCGCCAGGGCCTCTCATGCCATGAATTCCTTCAGTGACGTCTGCAGCTGTCACTGAGGGAATGCTCCCTACCCTGCCCTGCTTAAGCTGAAATGACAGATAGAGACTCCTTGGGGCTGATGGTTCTGACTGCGCTGGGGGTTTCTGGGTCTCTATCCGGACTGGGTCATCCTCTACTGAGAGTTTCCTACATTTGCTCCATGTGTGAATTATGCCCTCTGGAGCTTTTGGGGGTTGCTGAATGCAGACTCCTATCTGATCCCAAAGCTGAAGGGTTAACGTACCTACTTCTGGGTAAAGCAGGCAGTGTTCCCTTAGGTACACCAAAAGTCTCGCTAGCTGTCCACTGTGAAAGCGTAACTGATTTACCCTGGCCAGGATTTTGAACTCTTCCTCACGAGTTCTTTGGCTAGCGGACGGACCTTGTCGCTGAGGACAAGTCCCCATACTACCTGCGGGGTCCTCCGAAGTTTCCTCCTCGGGACGAGTCGACGCGTCTTCGGGCAAGGTAATAGGTTTTGGCGACGGTTGTCTGGGTAGAGCTCGGAGCGTGGCCTGCTGCCACGGGCCCTCGGTGGCCTCTGCGCTGTCAGGGGTTCACAGCTGACCCTGAGCGGAACGCGTTTTTCCGTGCCTTCAAGCCGCCGCGAAAGTCGGGAGCAAGCTGTAGGATGCCTCTTCTGTAATGCCTCGCCGCTTGGGCCGTCTTCCCGATTGGCTGGCTTACCGACCGGGCTGCCGTGCAGTCCTCCGCGATGGTTGGACGCGGTTCGAGCGCAGAACCGGACTGTGTGATCGCTTACTCTCGGGTAAGATCACGTCTCGGGGTCACCAGATGTAGGATTGGGGCCGTAAAGCGGCCCTTGAGGTCCCGGAGGAGACTGGTCGAGTAATGACACGAGGCAAGATGGAGCGAAGACCAGTGATTTATTGAGGGAAAATCATCAGTATATATTATGTTCAAGGCTGCGCATGGTAGAATGGTCATCTGACAGAAAATCACATCACCCATTTACCCGGGTTAATTGAGAACCTCTCTTGGGGAAGTTAATTAACTAGGGCAAACACTGACAGGGGAAAAACCATTGTCTAGGGCTTAGACCAGGGTAAATATGGCCACTATTTGCACCAAGGATTAGGCTCTTCTGTGAGTCAGTAATTGCCTAATAGGTAACAGAGGTTAGTGATCTGCTTCTCTCAGCAGGATCGCTGGTCAGGTCAGATTGTGGGTGAATCAACCCTTATTATTAATCCACCCCCCTTAATTTCTGCGCCCGCAGAGCCCACGGGCCAGGAGCGTTCTCGACTGAAGTGGCCTCTGCGAGGGCCGTTCCATGCCAACTGGGCATGGGGAATCCACAGTTCCCGAGGTGTTCTTAGACTTCAGTTCCCAGATGCCCTCCCTGATCAGCAGGTGTGCTTACTTGGGCTTCTGATAATTGAGGTCCAAGAACACCTGGGGCACCAAGGTTGGCCATCCCTGATCTAAGGTATACACAGTCCATCAGATATTTGGATCAGAGTTTTGGAACCCCAGTGCTCAAGTCCTAGCCCTGGACCTCACAGTAGGTGAGGTACCACCTGATAATGTAGCTGGTACCTAGTAATGATACTCTTTGCAACTGCTGTATTATGATCTTATCAATGCCAAATGCACTCAGATATTTTAACCCTTTTGGGATTCATTATTGTTATTATACAAACGTACCATTCAATTCACAGTTGAGGACAGGTATAAAATTAACAGTTCAAGTCCTAATCAAGGACTTAAGAACTGTTAAAGTAATATCTATGTATATATAGAGTTCCTAGTATAGGGTTTTTTTATTTTTAGAGTTAGGATGTTCAAGTCCAATAGATCCAAAATTTCCAAATTAGTGCCCAACCTTTTTTTTTGTGGGCTGGTCCCACCCCTTTTTTTGTGGGCTGCTCCTGCTGACTGTTTTTATGTCAGCGGCGGTGGTTGTGCTTTGTCCCGGCTGCTCCGAACAGCCTCTGTCTTGGTCCCATCCCCTCAGCAGCCTTTGCCGAAGCCTATCACCGTGTTGGGGTAATTTTCGGAACCTCCTCTGTTTCAAAATCCATGGTGCTGGAAGGGTAAACTTGGTGCGCTGTGGTGACATCATCCCAGGTGCACCAGGCGGCTCTCCTAGCGTCACAGATTTTGAAACGAAGGAGGCTCCTAAAATTGCCCCAACACGGCGATCGGCTTTGGCAAAGGCTGCAGAGGGGATTGGACCGAGCCAGAGGCTGCTCAGAGCAGCTGGGGCAAAGCACAATCGCCGCTGCCACAATAAGGCGGTGGGGGCGGGTGGAGGGGTGGTCCATGGTGAGCCCGGTTACTCACTGTGGGCTGCATTAATGATATGCATGGGCCTAACGGCCATAGTTTGACCACCCCTGATCTAGAGAGTCCTTTAGGTATTGCTCCAAGCGCTCTAATCACTATGGATACAAAAACAGATTTCTTCCTCTCAGCTTCAATTTGCAAATCATGATATTTTGTGATTTTCTCCTGTTGCTTTTCCTCAGTCCATGCATCTCCTGGTATAGCAATGCCAATAAACCAGGACGTCTTCTTTTCCACAACAGTTACTTCATGTGTGTTGTGAGTCTGATGTCTACCTGTTTGAGTTTTAAAGTCCCATAGGATTTTTGTGCTCTCATTTTCCAAAACTTTCTCTACCTGATGTTTGCAGCTATAGATCGATGACTTGCCTGGAGATGCAGTTTTTAAAAATCCAGGATATTGCCTCCCAGCTGCATCTGAAGCATCCTTTGCACGCTGATTCTGTGCATGTTCACATGGCAGCTTTAGTGTATGAAAACCAAGACAGAGGAACAGCCGAAGGATTGGCTTAACACATCTTTATTGCATGAGTGGTCAGAGGGAACATGAGGTAATGGCGGATGAGCAGCTCAATATATACGGTGGTTATACATTTGAATGTGGCTCCACGACAGCCCATTGGCTACCGTTGGCGTGACGTCATTCTTGGTCACGCCCTTCTTGTCCAGGTGAGGTAGTGGCGGGAACCTTCCCGCGCTGTCGCTCTTTGGTGCTTTATGACCTGTGAGCTGGGCGCTCGCTATTGCCACCGGGTGGTCATTAGCTCGCGTCCTGATTGGAGCGGGTTACATTGAAGTATGGTTTAAAGGCACAGTATGACGAAACACAATGCATAGACTTGAACACAACATTCCTCCCCCCTAGGATGAGACGAAGTCTCTCATCCAAGATGGTTTATTGCAAACGCGCCTTGGGCGTGTTGTGGGCTGGCTTGTCCCGGCTCCTTGTCCTGCAATGGGAGAGGGAGACTCGTTAGTGACTCGCCGCGGCTCAGCGGCCGTTGGGGAGGAAGACTCGTTAGTGACTCGCCGCGGCTCAGCGGCTGTTGGGGAAGGGGCAGAAAAACCGGGGGCACTGGGGGCTAACGAAAAACCCCGCTTCTCGCTTGGAAGGGTGGGGGACCACTCCTGAAAACCCCCCCGGTTTTGTAACTGAAAATTAGAATTATCCCCTAGGTCTACATTAGAAAGATTCCACAGGATATCTCCGGGGACTGCCTCGGACTCCTTTCCCTCCCCCCTAGGTGGGGACCACCGATCCCCTTCTCCTCCCCCTTGGGCTGAACGGGTGGGGGAGAACCCTAACGTTGAAGTCACTGCCGCGCCATCCGCGGGGCGGCCGTCTGGGACCCGGCGCCGGAGCTGGTCCGCGTGTCGGGGCCAGAGTAGACCCGTACTTGTCTCGACACAGTACGACACGGGACCCGTCTGCCCAACGACGACGCCTGGGACCCAGGCCGGCCCCGCGCTAGCGTAGTTTCTGCAATGCACCGGGGCACCCACTGCGAAACTCTTCGTGGCTGCTAGCCCCACGTTCCTCCCCGTGTCCTCTACCCTTGTTGGATCGAGCCTGGTCAGGATCGTTGTCAGCTTCCTACGCATTAAGAGCTCTGCGGGCGAATACCCTGAAGCTAGGGGGGTCACCCTGTACCCTAGCAGGAACTGGCACACTTGAAGGTTGAGATCCCCCGGACCCATGCGCCTCAGCGCGTCCTTAGTGGTGCGCACGAGGCGCTCCACCTGGCCGTTTGTCGCCGGGTGGAAAGGGGCAGAGGTGATATGCCGAATGGCGTTGATCTCCATGAATGCCCTGAACTCAGTGGACGTGAAGCAACTCGCGTTATCGCTAATTAGGGTGTCGGGTATACCGAACGTGCTAAAGACCCTCCGCAGATGCTTCACCGTCGTTGCTGACGAGGTGCTTGTAACTGGGATTACCTCCAACCACTTGGAGTAAGCATCCACCACAAGGAGAAAAAGTGTCCCTCTAAATGGCCCCGCGAAATCAATGTGCACCCGCGACCATGGCCCCCTTGCCGCATCCCATTCCCTGTGCGGCAGACGCGTTTCTTCGGGCCTGGAGCATTGGCATTTCTCGCAAGTGCCCACCATGTGCTCGATGTCGGCATCTAATTGGGGCCACCAAAAATAGCTCCTGGCCAGAGCCTTGGATCGAACAATCCCAGGGTGGCTGACGTGCAGCAGTTTGAGTACCCTGGACCTCAGGGAATCGGGGACCACCACCCGCTGGCCCCACAGAAGACACCCCCTCTCTAGGGACAACTCTAGCCTCTTCCTGAAGAACGGGGCGAACTCGGCTGCCGGGGAGGACGCAGGCCACCCTTTCTGCACCCCGGAGCTGACAAGAGCAAGCGTCTTGTCCTTGCCGGTCGCCTGAGCTATATCCGCGGGCACAATGGGGGGCGAATCCAGGACTTCGATCAGGAGCACTGAGCGGTCTCGCTCTTCGTCGGCTACGACGCTGTTAACATTGGGAAGAGGAGATCGCGACAGGGCGTCTGCATGGCTTATTTCTCTACCTGGGCGGTAGACCAGCGCGTGCTGGTACGCGTTTAGGAAAATGGCCCACCGTAGCATCCTAGGGGACAGGATCTGAGGAGTGGGCTTGTCTGCAGTAAAGATGCCCAACAGGGGCTTGTGATCGGTCACAATGGTGAAAGGGCGGCCATAGAGGAAATCGTGGAACTTTTTCGTTCCCGCGATTATGGCAAGCGCCTCCCTGTCTGTTTGGGCGTAATTCCGCTCTGCCTGGGACAGGGATCTAGAGTAGAATGCGACTGGGGCCTCTCTCCCGTTTTCCAGCACATGGCACAGCACCGCCCCCACCCCCACTGGGGACGCATCACATATCAGAACCACCGGTCTCTTGGGGTCAAAATGGGTTAGAATAGCGTCAGACGCTAGGAGTTGCTTCAGTTCAACGAATGCCCTCTCTTGATTCTCGCCCCACTTCCACGCCTCGTCTTTCTTAAGTAGCTTGTGCAGTGGCTCTGCCACTGATGCCTTCCGCGGTAGGAAGGAGTGGTAAAAGTTTAAGAGCCCTAGAAACGATTGCAATTCGGGCTTAGAGGTGGGGCGAGGGGCATGTCGAATGGCGGCTACCTTTGATTTGGAGGGTTTGATCCCCTCGGGGGTTACCCGGAAACCTAAGAACTCAACCTCTTTGGCAAAGAAAACGCATTTGTCTCGCCGCAACCTCAACCCCGCCTTTTCGAACACCGCCAGCACTTTGTCCAGCCTCTCAGCCAGCTCCTCCTCGTTTCCCCCGGTTATCAACACGTCATCAAAGTATGGCAAGACCCCCTCCAAACCCTTTAAGAGGCGTTCCACGAGTGACTGGAAAATACCGGGCGCCGAGTTCACGCCGAACTGTAGGCGCGTCACCTGGAACGCCCCCTTATGAGTGACTATCGTTTGCGCAGCAGCCGCAGCTGGGGTTACAGAGAGTTGCTGATAGGCTTGCGCAAGGTCAAGTTTGGCGAAACACTTTCCCCCGTGTAACCTGGCCAACAGATGGCTGACTACCGGCACCGGATACGCATTTGGGCGGATCGCCTTATTTATGGTGCACTTGTAATCAGCGCAAATGCGAACCTCCCCGTTGGCCTTTAGCACAGTTACAATCGGAGTTTCCCACTCCGCGGAATCAACAGGAACAAGTATCCCCTGGCCCACCAATTTGTCCAGTTCCGCCTCTATCTTTTCTTTGAGTGCGAAAGGCACTCTGCGTGGCTTGAGTCTGATAGGGCGGACCTCCGGGTTCAGGTCGAACGCTACTGGGGGTCCCTTGAACTTCCCAAGTCCTTTCTTGAAAACTTCGGGTGCGCGTCACACACCTCCTGTATTGGGTCAGTCCCGATGGCATGCACCCCCCCAATGAACAAGCCCAGAGGCTTGAACCATTGAGTTCCTAGGAGGCTGCAACTTCCCCCTTTGAGAACGACCAGGGGCAGTTCCGCGGCGTGTTGCTTGTATTGGACCTTAAAATTTCCAACCCCCAAAACCGGAATGCTATTTCCCTGCACGTCCCGCAGCGTGGACCTCAACGCTTTGAGCTTAGGGCGCACGTGGGGAGAAATTCCCAAAAACTCCCGCTGGGACATAATTGAGTATGAAGAACCCGAGTCTATCTCCATCCTAACAGGGGCCCCTTGCACCAGTACCTCAACAAAATAACGTGGGTGTCCTAAGGACACGCTGTACACGGGGGTCTCGTCGCTGCTGTCGTCGGAGATGCGGCCCACGCCGTCCTGCTTCCTCGCGGGCCGGGCGCCCTCCTTGGTCTTCGGCGGCCGGTCCGATGGTTTTCCCTGGTCTCTACGTCGTTGTCTGCAAACCTTGGCGATGTGACCCCGGCGTCCGCAGTTGTGGCACTCGGCCTTCCGGAACGGGCACTTGATGCGGTCGTGGGTTGCTCCACAGCCATCGCAGCGGCGGCCGTCCTTCCGCCCCTTCCGGACGTCCTCATCATCGCTACTCTCCGTGGAAGACTTCGGCGTGCGCCTGGCTGCCTGCACCGAGGCCGGGGCCTTGTCGGGCTGCGGGGGTCTCTCTCTGAACCCCTTAACTCCGGCCCTCGTGGCTTCCGCAGCCTGGGCCGCCTTCACGACCTCGCGTAGCGTCGGCGGCGGCTCTTGGTTCATCAGTTTCCGTTGAACCTCTTCATCCCACAGGCCGCACAGCAAACGGTCCCTGAGGGTGATTTCGAGGTTTTCCCACTTGCATGGGCCGGCGGCCAATCTTAGGGCTGCTGCAAAGGCGGCGATGGACTCACCGGGCGCTTGAACTCTCTTCCAGAATGCGTCTCGAGCCGAAAACATCGAGACCGTAGGCTGGAAATGGTCTCGCATCACCTTTAGAAGCTGTTTGGCCGTCAGCTCGCTCACTTTCTTCGGGGCTACCAGGTCCACCAAGACTCGCTTAGCGGCGTTTCCCAGCATCCGAGTGAGGATGGCCCTCTTCTTCCCCTCATCTGTAATGTCGGACACCACCAGCGTATCCTGGAAGTCCATTTCAAAGAGCTCCCAGTCTTCCGGCTTGTTGACATCGAAACCGGCATGTGTCTTGGTCTCGTGGGAAGCCATATCCCATCCTCGTCGCCAATTTAGTGTATGAAAACCAAGACAGAGGAACAGCCGAAGGATTGGCTTAACACATCTTTATTGCATGAGTGGTCAGAGGGAACATGAGGTAATGGCGGATGAGCAGCTCAATATATACGGTGGTTATACATTTGAATGTGGCTCCACGACAGCCCATTGGCTACCGTTGGCGTGACGTCATTCTTAGTCACGCCCTTCTTGTCCAGGTGAGGTAGTGGCGGGAACCTTCCCGCGCTGTCGCTCTTTGGTGCTTTATGACCTGTGAGCTGGGCGCTCGCTATTGCCACCGGGTGGTCATTAGCTCGCGTCCTGATTGGAGCGGGTTACATTGAAGTATGGTTTAAAGGCACAGTATGACGAAACACAATGCATAGACTTGAACACAACAGCAGCAAAAATGGGATTTAAAAGGAGTTCTGCAACAGTTGGAGTTAACCACTATTAAGGTCTGGCTGATCATTTCATTATATTAGCATGGAATACTGCTAATATGCTGATTTCACTGTGTTTTCGCTTGTTTCCTCATAACTTCTCCCTTAGTGGTGTGTCTTTTTATTATCTTTCCTCTTGGATTTGTCTTCCCTTTCTACTGATCCAGACACTGATTATCTGATTCTCTATAGTCTCCATACTTATTCTTTAGATCATCCTGATAAATATTAGCATTAGCAGCAGCATTTTTATAGTCTGGAGAAAAGTGGTCATCAACTACAAATTGTTCCAGATCATGATGCGTGAAATAAGGAGGCTACAATGAAAAGCTGAATAGAGATTTGAAACCAGATACAGTGATACCTCGTACAATGTCCAAACTTGGTTCCACAAGTTTGGACTTTATACGGATTTGGACTTTGTATGAGGCATGCAAAATCCTAGCCGCGATGCCTCATACAACGTCCAAATCCTTGCCACGATGCCTCATACAACGTCGTTTCCATAGATACATTGTACTGTAACAGCACAGACTTCAGGGCAAAGTCAAGGAAACAGACAGGAAACTGACAGAACTTTAAGAAATCATTGTCTAAAGGTGAAAAACATTACAAAAACATGTCAAACAACCCTGATTGTCCAAGAACCTAAAGAATGCTGCAAAAATCCCAGGGATGCTTCTAAAAATTCTGATGAAAAAAATTCAAAAAATTCCAAAATTGTGCTCAAAACCACACTCTTCGCCTCATGCAAAACCCACAAGAGCAATGCACGCATGTGTCCTGCCTTTTATACTGCCCAGGCACAATGCAACCTGGGGGAAAAACCCAATGCCTCATACAAAGTCTTTGTATGAGGCAACTTTTTTCAAGGAATTAGGCAATGTTGTATGAATTTAATGTTATACGAAGCGGACTTTGTATGAGGTATTACTGTATTATTATTATTGTATCTGAGTCCATCAATCACTTTGGTCAGTTGATTCTGAGTGTTTGGAAAGTGAATTCACCATTTGGATTGTTAGAGTGTCTTGAGCTGGTAACATTTTAAAGCAGATTTTATTATGTACTAGCATAGTTTGCCTGGCCGTGCCGGGCTGTTTTAAATTGTGTTGGAAGGTTTTATTTTTTGGTAATGTTTGTAAAAAAGAGGTTAGTCTGTAATTGTTCTTTTTAAATTTTTTATTTATGCACAATTCCTTTATGTTTTCATTTGTTAAATAGATTGTAATGTTGTGATACTTTACAGTAATAACAACTTGTATTTTGTAATTTTTCTAATGTGTTTTTGAATATTTGCTTTAACATATACGTTAATTTTTGTTACGATGCCGGGCTGTTATAAACTGTGATGATTTTTTTTTGTTTTTTTTTTTTGTTTTTTTGTGTGTGTGGATTTAAAAAAAAGAACAAAGGATTATATAATTTTTTCTAAATTTTCTATTTAACCAAATAATATTTTAGTATGTGACCTTTTTAATGGTTGTATTGTGGGTAATAATTTTAAAAATGTGAAAGTACATGTTTTTTACATTCAATGTTTTTAAACTGTGTTTAGATGTTTTGGGTTTTTATTTGAGTTACAACTAAACATAGGATTTTAGAAATCTTTTTATGTTATTTTTTTGATATATATTTGTGATTTGTGTAAAATTGTGACTTTGTGTTATGTTTTTGACTTGTTTTTACTCTTGTGGCCTCTATGTGTGGCTGTTGAGTCTTTTTGAGTTGTTTTTACTGTTTTGCCCTGCAGGTGGGGCTGCTAGGGGTTTTGGTTTCATTTCAGGTGTTTTTTCTCTTCTGGCCTCTGGGTGGTGCTTCTTCCAGTAAGTCGTCTTTGTTTCTTCATTTCTGTTCTGGTTGTCGTGGAGGGAGGACACGCTGGTTAGTTGTCTGGTTTTCTTTCTTTTGGGGGTTTTCTGTTTGGTCTTTTGTGTGTTGGTTTATTTTTACTTTGGTTTAATTGGTTTGTTTGTGTTTTTCGTGTTGTAATTAGGTGTTTTGTTTGTGGTGTTGTGATGTTGTGGAAGTTTTTGTTTCTGTATTTTGTGGTTTATTTATTTTTGTTTATTTATTTTTTTTAATTATTGATTTATTTTTGTTTAATATTTTGTAATAGTTTTGGTGTTTGTTTTTGTTGGTTACTTTTTGTGTATGTTGTTGTTTAGAGGTTGTTTTGGTGTGCGCGCACACATACACTGGGCAGGTTTGAAATGTCCAGCCCACTATGTGTGTGCTGCGCCCGGGTGAGGAGGTCTGGGAGGTGAAGGCAACAACCAGAGGCCCGTTCGCTGCCTTTGCTTGCCATGGAATTGGTTTGCTTTCAACCGGGGGGGAGGTACTGGTGCACTCCGACCCCTCAAAGCGAAACACTTCCTCGGGAAGTAAAGGCAGTGACCAGAGCTTCGTTCGCTGCCTTTCCTTCCTGGGGAATTGGTTTGCTTTCAAGGGGGGGGAAATGCTCCAGTACCTCCCCCCTTGAGGCCGGTGGTGGTCTCACCATGTCTTTGGTGGGGTAGCGTGGAGGAGAGGGAGTCCCTCTTCTTCCCATTGCTCTGGGAAAGAAGGACGGCAGGTGTCTCGCGGTGGCGTTTTTTGGCTGTTTATTTTGTGTGGCTGTGAGGCGCCGAGTCTGCCTGCTGGGGAGTTGTGCTTCCATTGCCTTTTGCAAGTTTATTTTTTGCACGCCAGCTTTCTCAGCGTTCTGCGTGCTCACGGCGCGCAGGATGCTGGGGCTTGTATTTTTGTGTTTGTGGTTTGCGTTCGTGCTGCGGGTTTTTAAGCGGCTCGATTTTGATTTGCCATGGTGCATTTCCCAATGTTCTTTTTGTTCACGCCTCTCAGCCTGATTGGCTGTGGTGCGGCTCAAGGAACGTGGGAATTGAGTTTGTTTGAGTTTGTGGGTCTCCTGCTCCACTGCCGCATTATTAACCCGACAGTTACCTGTGAACCCAGTTCAGGCAAGTGCACGAATGCTCGGTATGGGATAGTATGGCTGAGTGCGGGATCCTTTGTCAAATTACAATGGTTAATGCTCAGATTTATAGGTAAAGATGATACATAGAGTAGAACACATACTGTATATACTCAAGTATGAGTTGTTGTTTTTTGAAAAAAACAAAACAAAATGAGGTCCAAAAAGGGGACTCGATTTATACTCTGGTCAACGTAAACACTGAAAAACATACCCACACAAATGTCTAAATTAATTAATTTTGCCGTAATTTAATTATTGAAACTCACTAGCAGCTGCTGCATTTACCACCCCTGACTTATACTCAGGTCAATCTATTTACCTAGTTTTAGAATTTCAAATTAGGTACATCGACTTATATTCGGGATGACTTATAGTCAGGTATATGCAGTATAATGTAATAAGGCATGTAATATGAGCTTTGTTGGACTGATTTGCTACATGTGAGTGTGATGCAATACTTAAGGTTTTAACTTTGCATCATCCAGATTTATGGTTGCTGTGATCTGTTAAGACTAGGGGCAGTCAATAATACTTCCTCTGTCCTTCAGAGGGTTGGAAGCAATTTGAAAGTGCAGTTATGTTCCGGTAAACAGGTGTTGCAGGTTTTTCGTATTGTTTGTGTGCCTTCCCATGGCGAGCACGCTCTTGTATGTACTTAGGGTAGACACGCAAAGAGAATGTATCATCTTGCCATTGTATTAAATAGAAGAGTTGATCTGTGATCTACATTTCTTTCCTTTTAGGGATATTCTTTCAACTATAACCTTTTGCTTGAGAGAGAGAGGGAGGGAGAGAGAATCTCGATTGATAGAGAAACCACACTCACTCACAAATGTGAAGTTGTTATTTAAGCTTGTCTCTTAAAGTTATAAAACCTACATGCCCCGTTTGTGTTTGCTATTCAAAGCTTTCTCCTGATTAGAAGATCAAACAAGTTCTACCAAATGTCAATCCCACCTAAAGAGGGAAGGGTTAGAAAACCAAACATTCTATTTGTTAATCTTTCACTGTCCATTTGGGTAGAGACACCTCAAGCTTTTAATCGATTTTAATCCGTTCCATGGGACTCATTGTTGTACGAAACAATTGGTATACGATGAATGCATCGTATAGCGATTTTCCCTATGGGATGCATCGTACAATGATATTTTTTTTGCTAAGTGGTTTTTCCCATTGAAAAATTGTTGTATGATTTTTTCCACAGGGAAAATTGTTATGCGGGATGCCATCTCCCCCAAAAAACCTAATTGTTATACGATTTCATTGCTATACAGGACGATTGTTGTACGAGGTTCCATCGTACCTGTATTCTTGGATTGTTGTTTTATCCCAGCAGGCAATAGAAACATGAAATTTTATTACAATTAATTACTGAGAGTTCCAGAAGTTATGCATTGTTTTATGAATTGTTTCTCGTGGGTGTTTCTCAAAGTCTTGGCTTGGAAATGGTGTGAGATTCTTTCGAGGATGGCTAGCAGAAGACTCATTGTGAAAGAGGGTTCAGGAAATGGAAGGACACTATTGTCCACCAGAATATTTTTACAGGAGAAATCTTATATCTTTGGTGAATGTGGACAAAGCTTCATTCAAAGCTCAGATCAGACATCAGAGGATCCATATGAGTGAGAAACCATACATGTGCAGAGACTGTAGAAAGAGCTTCAACCAGTGGTCACACCTCATTTAGAAGATTCAGCAGGTCCAATGGGGAAAAGACCATTCTAATATTAATACTGTGGGAAAATATTCAGCAAAAGCACACACGTGGTCTAGCACCAGGACAATCATACTAGAGGGAGATCTTAGATGTGGGAGGCACACCTACCAGAATTCAGGCTGCCTCCAGCATGCCAACTGCAAAATAGAATGGAAACCATACAAGTGCCAAGAACTATGGAAACTGTTTCAGTGATAGCTCTAACCTTGTGCCTCATAGATTGCACACAGGTAAGTAATGCTACAAATACCTCGACTGTGATAAATGTTTCAGTGATAGCTCCAAGCTTTCCTTTCACTAACAGCCCCATACAGGAGAGAAGCCTTTCATGTGCTCAGAGTGTAGGAAATGTTTGTCAGGGTAACATGTCACATAGCATCACTGGATATACACTGATGAGAACCTGTAGAAGCACTTTGTTTGCAAGATGAATGCACCCTGATCAGACACTGTGGCAGATCCACACTGATGAGAAGCCCTGTAAATGCGTATAGTGTGGAAAAGCTTCAATCACAATGCCAACTTTGTTGATCGGCAGAGAGTGCATAAGTTGCATGTATCAAGCAGCGGTGTGGCTGATAGAGAGGTTTATCCTCCTCCCCATGGATTGTGTTCTGTGGCCTCACTGTGCTAAAAGCACACAAACTTGTACTTTTAATGAGACGATCTGAAACAATTATGTAGTTAATATTACTAGTTAATAAGCATACAAGTATATCCTCAATAATGAATTGTCTGTGAAATAAAACTTTTAAAAATACAATTGCTTTCTTCTTTATTTTCAAAAATAGAAAAGTTAATTGCTGATCAATGGAGAAAGGAGAGAAGAGAAGACCTCTTTTCTATGGAGTTAGGCTTTTGCAGATGGCCTTGGCACTGCTGCAGGCATATAACTGCCCTATCAGCTAGGGGTTGGGTTCTTGATCAGCAAAGGTTGGTTATAAATATACATAAGACGTATATCCAGGTCTTTGCTTACAAATAAAATGGTTGCTGTGCAGCTATAGATTAGATCAGTGATGGCGAACCTTTTAGAGACTGAGTGCCTTAATTGCAACCCAAAACCCACTTATTTATCGCAAAGTGCCAACATGTCAATTTAACCTGAATTCTGAGGTTTTAGTTTAGCTAAACTATGCTCCCCTCCAACCTAGCTCCTCTCCAACCCCATCATGGGAATCACCTTCCCCACAGACGTTGAGGCTGCTGTCCAGGCTGCACCCTCATGCTGCATGTGAGCTGCCCACTTTACCCCAGACAGGGGAGGGAGGAAGCTCTCCCATTGGGCTGCTGGGCAGAGGGGTGAGTGATGTGAGAAATGCTTTCAGGTGTGTGTGGAGAGGGGGAGGGTAGCAGCCCGGTCCTGAATACCTCTGGCAAACTCTGTGCTGGGGCGACGGAACGCGTTGCCCAAAGAGAGGGCTCTGAATGTCCCCTCTGGCACGCGTGCCATAGTTTCATCACCACAGGATTAGATGATGAATGATGGGGACCACACCAATTGGGGGAGTGGGCAAAGATGGATCTGATTGGGTTGGTGTTCTCTCATCCATACACAGCTGTATCTGAAGAGATGCAGAGGAGCAAGGATGAATTATGCCCACAGCAGTAATTGTCCTGTCTGCCACTGGGTAGGTATACCCCTCATAGGAGGGCTGAAGATCATAACCTGATCTGTTGTTGTTGTTGTTCAGTTGCACAGTCGAGTCTGACCCTTTGTGACCTCATGGATCACAGTATGCCAGGCTCCCCTGTCATCTGCCATCCTCCTTAGTCCACCCAGATCTACGCCCACTGTGTCAACAATGCTGTCTAACCATCTTGTCCTCTGCTGCCCCCTTCTGCTATTGCCTTCAGTCTTTCCCAGCATCAGGGCCTTCTCCAGTGAGTCCTCTACCTAAACTGTAGTTCTATTTACAGTATTTTGTTTATTTAAAATATTTATGGCCTGACAAGATCTTAAGGAGAGCTACAAAGCTGTATAAAACCAGTTTAAAATCAAACAATTCAAAACACAGAATCAAAGTATAAAAACATTAAAGCGTTCTGTTGAGTCCGCACAAAGAAGTATTCTAACCAGCAGGATTGAGTTAAACTCAGTGATCTTTATTCAGCTCAGGTTCCGGACTGGGGAGTGTGTACAGGCGTGGCCAATATACACAGTGTTTGGACCGTTACAAAAGAAGATATATTTAGGCAGGCTTCCAGAGAACATACAGAGTTCAGTCTTTTCCTGCTTTGACACAGATTTGAAATTGGCGCCTTTGGAAATGACACGCTTCCGGGTTTCCGGTTTGGCGCGGTTTTACATTTAAACATAATAAAACCTTATACACAGCACCTTCACAAACCCACTGTCCTCAGTCCCTAAAGTTTCTAGTAAATGAGTATGTCTTGACTTGATGTTGAAATGATGCCAATGTCAGTACCAATAAAAACACTTTGGAGAGGGAGATGCTTTTAAAACTAGATTTTAAAAGACACAGTCACAAACAATTTTGCTGTAAGTCATTGGTTCCATTTCAGTCGTGCCTCCCAACAATAAACTATCCTTGAAGGGTTTCCTTAGTGAGCTGTTGTCTTGAGATTTGTGTGATGGCTGAGATCTGAATTATTTTTGGGCATGAAGGACAAACATGGACCTGCCAAACATATTTGATGAGTAACTTGAAGGCAAGGTCCACTTCTGGGGAGAATCAACTATGTTGCTAAGGGGCTTATCCATCCCTTATGCTGAGTGATTCTGATCTGTGACTCCGCATTTGTCCTTCAGAGCTGAACTCTGAGGGCTGGGTTCTATGTGTAGAGAAGTGATGTGTGAGAATGGCTAGCTGAACAAGTACTAAGCCCTAGCCAGCTTCCCCCCCCCCCGCGCCCCAAGATATTATGTCCACAATTCCCTATTGCGTCTGAAAGGAATGTGTGCTTGCCTTTGACTGTCACTATGCTCTTCTGCCCTAAGAGTACAGGCCATCATGGGCTCGGTCAGGGTAGCAGCTGTCAAGCTCGTAGGATCCATGTCTCCATTTTCAGATAGAATCTGAGTGTGATAGAATCTGAGGATCCACCATCCAGAGGTCTAATGCAAATCTAGAACACTGGTTCCCAACCTTCTAGGACATGGAGACCATATTGGAATACCCAATGCCTAGAGAAGGACACATCTTAAATCAAAATGTAACAAAACTGATTTAGATCCAAATAAAGATCCAATAAAGAAATATTATTAAGAGTACCTAAGCATTGCTAGCTAGTGGAAAAAAACAAAAACACACACACACACACACCAGAATAACCAAAATGCTAGTATGGAAGATAAGAGGATAAGGCTTACGGAAGGAATCAGGCAGACCAGAAGAAGCAAGGCTGCTGTTGTGGGGTTGTTGTTGTTGTTTTGTGGTAAGAAGTAGACATGCAAAACAGTAGATGGTATCACTTGAGATGGAAAAAAGTGTGTGTCTGAGGGAAAATGCTTGAGGGTGAGAGCAGGAGACAAGCAGGTTGGAGGGCCACATAGAGAGAATCAGTGATGCACTGCAGCAGGTTATGTGCAGAACTGGTAGCAGAAATTCCACAGGCCATGCCCACTTGGTTGGCCATGCCCACCTCCATAGCCCATAATGCAGGATGTTTGGCCACACCCACAGATTTGACCCTGCCCACAGATTTGGCCAGCCCACAGAGTAGGTAGTAAAAAAAATTGCAGCACATGGAACTCAGAGGTTGCATGTAGGCTGCAGGTTGGGGGCCCCTGATCTAACGAATGGCTAATTTTAGTGTCCTATCAAGTGAATTCTGACTTATAGTGACCCTTTCCAGGGTTTCATCAGTATTTTAAGAGATAGCTTATCACTGAATGTATTGCTCTGTGCCAGTGTAGCTTGCCTAAGGCCACACAGACTGGCTTTTCTCTTGGGAGGCACAGCGGGGAATCAATCTCCTGATCCCTGGCTCTTCAGCCAGGTACTCCTTTTCTCAGAGTTATCCAGCCATCTAGAGAACTCCTAGTAGTAGATTCCTATCTCCCTTCCTTCAACCTTGGGCTGGACAACCACCTAATCCCATCCAGTCCTGTGGTTCTCTAAAATTATGAATGGCAGAGGAGAAATTGGGATCACTCTGCTCCCCAGTGACACATCTGCCAAGCCTGCATCAGAGAAGCTTGTTTCCTAAGGCTGCAAACATGAAAAGTGGTGAGAGGTCACTTTATTTCTATGACTTTGGATAATTGCAGGAGACAGGTGGTATTTATTTATAGAAATGTTACATGCAAAGGATTGCTTACTCTGACAGTATTAATATTTTCTCTCTATCCAGGTCTTTTTCACACTTCTGTGGATGAATATAACCAGGATGCATGAGTAAGTGCTAAAAACAAAAACAGAACCTTGCACCTCCTTTAAAGGTTAACCGTTTTTACCAATGTATAATTTTTTATAACTCTAAAATGGTGTCTAAGTAGGAAATGATTACATATATCTGCCTCAAATGTTTGAGGTGAGCAGGAAAGGTTACAGTTCGGGGTTCCAATGCAGGGCAGTAGGAATCTGTTTTGCAAATTTAAAAGGTAAAAGAAACATTCTGGCTTTGGTGCAGGGGAGCAATACATATGTTCTTTGAGAATTATGCTTCTTAGTCTCTGAAGTATGTAGAGAAGATTTCTGTGGCTAGGAAAGAAAATCAAGCTGAATTGTGTGGGCTGTATAGATTGTTCCCGTTCCTCCCCTATACCTTACCAAAAGGAAGCTAATTTTTTTTGGTGATTATTTGTTTTGATTAGGATGAAATTGTCCTGCTATGAGGTATAAAATAAGGTCTTGTGGAGCACAATTGTGAGAAAGATGATTTAGAGCAGGGATTCTCAACCTGCGGCACCATTTCATGTGCCCCCCCCCCCGCCTTCACCACACCAGGAAGTGTCATGTGGTGGAGGAAGGGCAAAATGGCCGTCCGGCCCCTGAAGCTGTCTGAGGGAGCATTGACCTGGTCCCCGGTTGAGAACTCCTGATTTAGAGAATGATATGCTTTAACATTTTGTGGATTATTGTCTTCTTTTTCCATGTCTAGGCCGGACATGAAACTGCCAAAATGAAGGCATCACTTGGTGAGTTCATTCTGCAGTTTCTTTCGCCTAACCTAGTGTGAGAAAGATTAGCCAGCAACACAAGGTTGCCATTACCAGGGTATGCTTGATTGTGGTTCAAAAATACCATAATCTTCAAGGTTGAATTTTTTTGGAATAGTAACTGTGTTAGTCTGTTGTTCAGGCATATCAGAAAACAAAAAATATATATTTAAAAATAAAAATGAAAGTAAAAGTGCTGCAGTGTTTTTATTATTTATTTATTTTGTTTTCCGATATGCCACAGTCTTCAAGGAGACTCTTTCTGTGTATCCTGTGGATTATTGTGATAGTAAAGTAATTAGTTTCTTTCTTGTTCATTTTAACTCATGTATTTACTTTATTTGTTGTTTCTTGTTCTTGTACGCCACCTAGAGTAGTGGAACACACAACTGGCCATATATAAATTAAACAAACAAACAGTGTTGTAGTCTGTGACCCAAGCATGAATCAGCCCCTATGTGACCCTATATGTATCGCCTCTTCTGGCTGCTAGTGAGGAGCATTTTACAAAAATTGCAGACAAATATTACAAAGAAAAATTCAATGGAGCTGACTGGATAGCTCAGTGTTTTAGGTATCTGACTCCAGAGCCAGAGGTTGGAAGTTCGATTCCTTACTGTGACTCTCAAGAAAAGAGCCAGCCTTTGTAGCTTTGGGCGAGCTGCACAGTTCCAGGGTGTTCCCAGAAGAAGAGAATGATAAACCACTTCTGAATATTCTGTACCTAGAAAACCCTGGAAAGGGTTACTGTAAATCAGAATTTACTTGATAGCATACAATCATTATTATTGAAATTGCACAAGTGAGACAGAAAAAACAGTCAAAAAACAGAGCCTTATTTGGAAGCACCACAGTCACCTGAGATGACTGCACTCAAGTGCTTTGTTTATGTAACACTCATCCTTTATGTTTTATGTTTATTGGATTTATATCCCACTCTACTCAGGCACAAGGCCGACTCAGAGCAGCTACAACAAATTAATATACATACAAATTACAACAATATAATGATACACATAATCACAGATACCAAATAAATAATCAGAAAAATCCCCAATAGTACAAAGTATCAGCACAACATCAAAGTAGAGTATCAGCAATCAATTGTTACAATTCAAATTACAAGGTGTGAAAAACCATCAAAATACACAATATCAAAGACATTTTTAGGATCCCTAAAATACAAAAAAATCAGTCAACCTACGCAATGCAACACAATAGCAAAAAGCAGATGAAAAAAACATACAGAGCCTGTCAGGAACAACTGCTCCCCCATCTCCCTCACAGCGAGGACGGGCCACAGGGAAAGTCCGACGATGGGGAAAGAACCCTGTGGACAAGTGTGTGTGTGTGTGTGTGTGTGTGTGTGTGTGTGTGTGTGTGTGTGTGTGTGTGGTCCGTAGCGGTGGCGGCGAGTTCTTGTAGCCTCAGCGCCAGCCTTGCACATCTGGGGCCAGTCATACCTCCTCAATCTTGCTGAAACGGCCAGAGGAGGAAGGGCAAACGTCCAGTGTTCTGCCAAGCCTAAAGGCGAGGCTGGTTCGGTGGCAGCCACAGGGGCCCCTGGCACAGCTCTCCACTTTCCCCGTGGCCAGTCCGGGGTGGGGAAAGGTGACCGACGGGTGGGGGAAGCAGTCCAGGGTGGGCGGCTCCAGTGCTGGTGTTTTGTAGCCACCCAACATGGTTGGTGTTTTTCCTCCCCACCTCCTCCTACAGCTGGCTGCCGGACGAGCTCTGCGGGGCCTCCAAGCCCTGCCGTTGGCAGGCGGCTCGGGAACCGCTTTTGGGGCCACGGAAAGGCGAGCTCCAGGTGCGGCCAGTTCTTTCCTCCCCGCCTCCTCCTCCGGCTGGTTGCCGGGCGAACTCTGTGGGGCCCCCAAGCCCCGGCGTCGGTGGTCTCACTGGCCATAGCCACCTGTGACCTGGAAAATGGAATGGTCCACCTGGATCCCACAGTGGAGTGAACTGAGCATGTTTCATGCAAGATACTTGGGGTTCATTAAAACAGCCTTGAAGAGAATTGTGGAGATGAATAGAGGATCCTCAGTATCCAGGTAAAAAGAGAATCAAAAGTAATTGGAAAATCTGCAAGAGCAAAAGCAAGAACGGAACTTACTACTTTTCATTAATTATTATAGGACAGTGATGGTGAACCTTTTAGAGACCGAGTGCCCAAGGAAGCGGGGGAAATGGGCAGCAGGCATCACACATGCCAGTGACATCACATGGGAGCATATGGAAAGCCCCCGCCACTGCACCAGGCCCCATTGCCACCCCCCCCCCTGACAAGTGTTGTGCAGCCGCACCATAGCTGTCAAGTATCCCTTATTGGCCGGGAAAACCCCTTATTTTACCCTCTTTCCCGCCGTCATCCCTTATTAATTAGACTGCAATGCCCTATTGCCGCCATTGGAGGGCAGCACAGGATAAGCATAGCTGTCAAGTATCCCTTATTTGCCAGGAAATTTACCTTATTTCCAAATCCAAAACTTGACAGGTATGAGCCGCACCAGGCACCGGAAAATCCTCCTGGGCTCTGGAGAAGCTCTGTGCAGCCGATGAAAAGGCCTCCCGGGCTCCAGAAAGTTCTGCATGGCCTTCCCACCTCCCTGTCAAACCTTCCCACTCCCTGTTGAACCTTTCCACTCCCTGTTGAACCTTTCCACCCCCCATTGGGCCTTCCCACTGCCTGATGGGCCTTCCTACCCCCCATTGGGCCTTCCCAGTGCCTGATGGGCCTTTTTACCCGATGCCACCCCGATGGGCCTTCCTAACGCCCGATGGGCCTCCCCGCCATGAGTGGTCCCCACCTTACATCTCCCAGCTGCAGATGGATTTCAACCTTCCCTCTCATCTCCTTTGGCAGAGAGAGAGGGTTGGTGGTGGGGAATTGTGGGGCCAGGCTATGCAGGGCGTGGCTTTCCATCGATCATGCACATACCAGGAGAAAGGCTTCTGCATGCCACTTCTAGCATGCATGCCACTTGCATGCCACAGGTTCACCACCACTGTTATAGCACATTTATTTGTATGTATTTATTAATTACCTCTGTGTGTACCTCTCCAACTAATTCAGTAGTTAATAGTAAAACCAGGCTGCACAAAAAATACTTTTCTGCCTAATTTTTTGAGCCGTACTATGCATTGTCTTTAAAGTGGAAGGAACAGATGATAATGCTATGAATTAATAAATAAACAAAAGAAAATATTTTAGCTTTATGTCAACAAAATGCATTTTAGAAAAAAGAGGCATGATCTACCATAGTAAGCTAATGAGGGTGTGGTGTCGTGCACACTTAGGACCTATTGTGCTGATTGAAATAATTTGGAATTGTTTCTCTGTAGACCATCATAGGATTGCACTGGCAGACCATTTGATTTCACACTGATAAATTTTGTGATCTCCATGAGGCTACTGCAGTGGCCCCTAGACAGCAAAGAGAACAAATAGGTCGATATTAGAAGAAATCAACCCTGACTGTTCATTGGAAGGACAAATAGTAAAGATGACGCTAAGGTACTTTGGACATCTAATGAGAAGGGAGGACTCACTTGAGAAGGCCTTGATGCTGGGAAAGGTGGAGGGCAAGAGAAGAAGGGGGCGTCCAAAGATGAGAAGGCTAGATGGTATTATAGACGCAGTGGGTACAGAGCTGGGTGGGCTGAGGAGGATGGTGGAGGACAGAGGTGCCTGGAGATCAATGGTCCATAGAGTCGCAAAGTGTCGGAATCGACTGTGCAACTGAACAAAAACAGGGTTGCATTTTAACCATCCATCAGAAAGTTGCTTTGAAAAAGGTACTTGTCATCCTCTCTTAGAGCAGAGCCACCCGTGACCCCAAATGCAATCGTGTTCACAATACCTCCTTTGAGAGTCAGTCTCACATAGATTTACTTCTAAATAAAAGCATGAGGCATCAGATCACACCTCAGCTGCTTTGTTTTCATTGACTGTGCGACTGAACAACAACAACTGCAGTGGCTCAAGTGGCTAAGATGCTGACTGGGAGTTGAAAGGTCAGCAGTTTGATTCCCGAGTACTGCAGGACAGAGTGAGCTCCTGTCTTGGTCCCAGCTCCTGCCAACCTAGCAGTTTGAAAGCAAGAAATTGCAAGTAGATAAATAGGGACCACTTTGGTGGGAAGGTAAACAGCATTCCATGCACTCCGGTGTCCAGTCATGCCTGCCACATGACCATAGAAACGTCTGCAGAAGCAGACAGTGCTGGCTCTTTGGCTTTGAAACAGGGATGAGCACTGCACCCTAGAGTTGGATACGACTGGCTTTCAAGCAAGGGAAACCTTTACCTTTATGAGGCTACAATCTTTTGCAAATATTTAGAATCCAACCATTTTATTTTATTTCTATAGAAGTTGAATGATAGACTTTGGCTCAGCAGGGCCCAAAATCTATTTATTTTGCACACACACAAATCAGGATGTCAGGAGGGTTCCTAAAACTAGCCATTAAAAGCCAACACACAACTATTCTGTATTTTCCTCCTCTACTGCTTATTTTAGTAAGAAAAAGGTGGGAAAGAAACAGTGGGAAAGCTTGAGAGGGTTTTCAAATCTAACATGCTTATGAAATGCCACAACTGAGGTAAGTGGAAGCCTGCGGCAGCTTAGTGGTTAAGATACTAAATTTGATGATTAGAAGTTGAGTAAGTCAGCAGTTTGAGATCCGAATGCTACATGATGGAGTGAGCTCCCATCTCTATCCCACCTTGTGCCAACCTAGCAGTTTGAAAGCAAGAAATTGCAAGTAATTAATAGGTACCGTGCACTCCGGTGTCTAGTCATGCCTGCCACATGATCTACAGCTGTAGATGTAGACAGCCCTGGCTCTTTGGCTATAAACAGAGATGAGTACCTAGCCCTAGAGTCGGATATGACTCGCTTTCGAGCAAAGATGACTTTTACCTTTACCGTTACCTAATTACACAGTAAAAGCTTTACCTTAGAGTTCAAGTTAAAGAGATAGGACTTTCCTGGAAGCAAAATCAAGACCTTGTCTTTCTGCCCAGCCTGAGGTCTAAGCTTCAGAGTGGCAACAGCCCACCTGGTGAGCAACATCCATTCTTAGTAACTTGACCACTGGTTGCTCTCTTGCGGAGGGAATGCGGAGTCCAAGCGTCCTGTGTACAGACTTCAGAATGGGAAGTGTAAATGCAAAGCTGGCCTCAATCAGCTTAAATCTAAATACTTTGGATTAGTGAAGATTCAGGCCAGGCTAGCTGACTTCTAACTGAGTGATTATGAGTCACAACAGAGTTCATGAGACAGAGGGGACATTTGCTTTCTGTTCTCTCTGCCTCTGCCCCAGCCAGTACTTTTTTGCCAGGTGACATCAGGGTGGGCTTTTTTTTGTGTAAATGTGCCACTGGAGCTCTGCCCCACCTCCTCTCTCTCCTTGGGCTGCATTTTCAGAGTTGTTTTGAGGATAATTAAATGTAACAATTAAAATGGATTAGACAAGAATTGCTTCTCTGGCTAAATCTCAAAAATGGCACCACAGAATGAATGATCTGAAGCTTGCCAGTATAGGAGAGATGGTAGGGGGAAAGGTGGTTGTTGTGTCCAAGCATTTTGTTATTTGTGTGTCAGCTTCGCCGGCAGTCTAAGGCGAAGTTGCGTGCCATTTTCCAAAGGCGCATATTTCAGACAAGCAGCCTAGATCACTGATTCGCTGTATTGAATGTTCCTACTTCTCAGGAAGCTCGCCAAAATGTATCTTCTTGTAATGGCTAAACCCACTGCATCTAAGCAAGCCACCGTGTCATACCTGTCAACCGTGGCTCCGGAAAATACGAGACCTGCACAGAACGGTTCTGCGCAGGTCGCCTTCTAACGGCTAAATCCACTGCATATAAGCAAGCCACCGTGTCATACCTGTCAACCGTGGCTCCGGAAAATACGGGACCTGTGCAGAACGGTTCTGCGCAGATCGCCTTCTACGCAACATGCGCAGAACGGTTCTGCGCAGACCGCCTCCTATGCATGCGTAGAAGGCTTTTACGCTTGCGTAGAACCCTCCTATGCTTGCACCTTTTATGCATGTGTAGAAGGCTTCTACGATCCCCTTCTGCGCAGATCGCCTTCTACGCATGCGTATAAGGGTTCTATGCAAGCATAGAAGGGTTCTACGCAAGCATAGAAGGGTTCTACGCAAGCATAAAAGCCTTCTATGCATGCATAGAAGGCGATCTGCGCAGAAGGGATGCGCAGTACCTCTTTTTCCCCCGCTGTCAATTCCGGGGTTTTGGCAGCTGCGGGCGGGAAATGGCGCAAATCGGTGCCGAAAATCGGGAAACCCTGCCAATCCGGGAAGGTTGACAGGTATGCACTGTGTACATATTCCCGAGTCCGGATCATGAGCTGAATAAAGATCACTGTCGTTAATCCAATCCTGCTGGTTAGATTACTTCTTTGTCCGGACTCAACAGTGGTCCAATTTGATTTTGATGTAGATTGGGGAGAGGTTATCATAGAGAGTACTATAATGTTGATGAGTGGCCTCCATTAGTTTGACAAATGTCTTGTTTTGATTTTCTTCCACAGGCTTTGTTGGGCTTAAACCTGAACAGCTGATTTTCCTCTGTACAATGTCTCGCGGAAAACAGTTGGATGCATCATGTCTGGAGGGGCTTTCCTCTTGCAACAGTATATCATGTTTGTTGCTTTGATTAGAAATTTAGTTTTGATAATTAATGCCATTGTTTTGATTATTTCAGGCTGCCATGCCCCTAAGGTCTCTACTGGACCATGCTTAGTAGGTGTATCTGAAGTGGCCAAGAGAGAAGAAGCAGGACCAGAGTGAGTGTGGCAGATATCTGCAGGAGCTTGCAATAACCCAGAGAGAGACCTGGAGCTGCTTCTGGTTTTGAAGCCCCTATACACACATGAACAATTGCAGGGATTTTTTTTGGGAAGTGGCAGAAACTGCATGGTTGAAATTTGACAGCACTAATGAAAGGATACACAGAAAGAGCCTCCTCAAAGATTGTGGTATTTTTGAACCACAATCGGCCATACTCCCCAGGCAACCGCAAACTTGTTGTGCCGACTAATCTTTCCCATTCTAGGTCAGGCGAAAGGAACTACGGAATGAATTCGCCAAACAGTGGCTTAATTTTGGCAATTTAAATCCTGGCCTAGATACGAAAGAACGAGAAGAAGCACTAATGAAAAACAGAAGAGGCATTGCGACCTATGTAGAAGATATATAATAAAAATCAAAACAACCAAAACAAAAACCTAAGACGTGGGAAATATATCAACATAGTACTTAAAAAGAAAATAGCTATTTTCTGGCATTACCATCATAATAGTGACAATTTCACTTGACATGTTCAGGAATGGGGGTGGGGGAAGTCCCTGTATTGTAGGATTTGATATCCATGGAATCTAGAAGATAGATGAAGGTCTGGGTTCAAATACTCGCTCAGCCATGGAAAATAACTGAGGGTGCAGAACTCATAAAACCACTCCTTAACTATATCACTTACTTTGAAAAGCCCTATTAGGGTCACTGTAAGTTAGATCTGATTTGGCAGCACACAACAATTGTATAATTAATTTCATCATCTTGTAGACATTGGGAAACATTCTCTAGGGCCAGCAGCATGCAATCTCCAGAAGTCCAGGAGGTGCACACTCCTGGAAGGGCTGAATTTGCTCCCATAACTCCTGTTCAGCAGACATTTCCATGGACATGTGGCAGGCATGACCATACCTGTCAACCGCGGCTCCAGCCAATCTGGGACCTGCGCAGAATGGTTCTGCGCAGGTCGCCTTCTACGCATGCATAGAAGGGTTTTACGCTTGCGCAGTCCCCTTCTACGCATGCATAAGCCTTCTACGCAAGTAGCGTAGTCTTCTATGCATGCGTAGAAGGGTTCTATGCAAGCGTAAAACCCTTCTATGCATGCGTAGAAGGCGACCTGCGCAGAAGGGCTGCGCAGTACCTCCTTCCCCCCCCCCTGCCAAATTCCGGGATTTCGGCAGTGCGGGGAGGGAAATGGCGCAAATCGGCGCCGAAAACCATGAAATCCCGGCCAATCTGGGAAGGTTGACAGGTATGGGCATGACTGGACACCGGAGTGCAGGGAATGCTGTTTACCTTTCCACTGAAGCCGTACCTATTTATCTACTTGCAATATCTTGCTTTCAAACTGCTAGGTTGGCAGGAGCTGGGACAGAGACGGAAGCTCACTCTGTCATGCAGCACTCAGGTCTTGAACTGCTGACCTGCCAACCTTCCAGTTGTCAAGTTCAGCCTCTTAACCACTAAGCCACCACAGTCCCTTTTTCTCCTTACAAAAACATTTTTAAAACCTAAATAAAAGTCTTGTGCCCTCTAGTGGCCAAACTCTTTTTAAAGATTAAACCAATGTGTGTGTGTGTGTGACTTCCACAAAATGTAGAGGACACATGAGCTGATTCTCTCCCTTTTTTTAAATTTGGGGTTGCTGTAGCTCCCCTGAGTTGGTAAGGGAGTAGCGGCAAGGGCTGCAGAGTGGATCTTTGGCAAGAACAGGAAAAGAGGGCTTTGCTTGATTGAGTTTGGAGGTTCTAGAGATGAAGAACTGTTCATTTTACTTTTCATAATGACATCAGCCTTCTTTGCCTATGCTACCATCAAAGAACATTTGCTTGCCTACAGTTTTAATTGTACAAAAATCCTTATGGAGCTTTACTGCACATTTTATGCATTTTTAAAATCCCCAATAGTAACTGAGAACAGGTCTACCATTTCTGGCATTTTTTGCAAGCCTGGGCATTAGAGATCTTCAAGACTCACAGATCTATTCTCTGAGAAATCTATATCAGGCTTCCTCCTCCATGGGTTGTCAGTGGAAAGACCTGATAATTGGGAAATGGCTTTCCACCTGCATATGTAAACTCTTGACTCTACTATTTTCCATGTAGTATCTCTTAGGGATGCTTTGTAAACTAAGTGTAATGGTAAGGTTTCCCTTGCTTGAAAGCCAGTCATATCCGACTCTAGGGTTCAGTGCTCATCTCTGTTTCAAAGCCGAAGAGCCAGCATTGTCTGCTTCTGCAGACGTTTCCGCGGTCATGTGGCAGGCATGACTAGACACCGGAGCGCACGGAATGCTGTTTCCTTCCCACCGAAGTGGTCCCTATTTATCTACTTGCAATTTCTTGCTTTCAAACTGCTAGGTTCCTGCTCACACCTTCCTGCTCACACCTCACTGTGTGGCCTCTTCCACCAACCGTGTGGCCCGTCTCAGAGCAAATGGGGCGATTCCCCCTTATGAATTCCCCTAGACTCCTTGTGGCATTTAGACTAGTGAAAGTGTGCAGGGCTTAGATTAGGTAGCTTCGTGGCCTACGTAGCACGGTCCTGTCAGCCCCTTCTCCCAATTCAATAGACACAAAGGCTCTATATATTATTAGTTTTATTGAAAGTAAATCAAAGAAATATTTATAGCATAGGAAATCAGACTTGCAAACTAGTCATCCGTGGTACAAAAAGAAATGAAACTGTCCATATCAGGCCTTAGGCCTACTGTACTTGCTCCCCCCTTCTGGTAAGAGGCTTCTCACCCCCATGGCTTCTTGCGGTAAAAGACAAAGTACCTCCCTCACACTATCCTTTTATTCCCACCTCATCAGACCTTCCACATGTGGGACTTCATCCAATTACAAATACTGTAGTTTAGCCTGATAAACACATTCCATTCTCAGGTTGTTTTGGCTAGCAAAAGCAGACAGGTAAAAGTAAAGACCAGAGGAATGAATTTTCCCCTGACACTAAGTACCAACAGAGTTTGCCATCCATCTCCCTAAATTCTGCTCTCTGGGCAACCCTGAAAATTCCAAGATCTACATTATTGCAATATGTGTGTAAGACTCACACATATTGGAAGAAGGAGCAGATAGCAACATGAATTTGGCAAGGTCACAGTTCTGAAATGGGTATGAAACATACCTGTCAAGTATCCCGGATTGGCCGGAAAATCCCGTATTCTGGCATGCGTTCCTCCCCTTTCTCAGCGCCATCCCATATT
The DNA here is from genome assembly GCA_035047345.1 of Bradypodion ventrale. NCBI lineage: Eukaryota > Metazoa > Chordata > Lepidosauria > Squamata > Chamaeleonidae > Bradypodion > Bradypodion ventrale. Next base: position 177,676,481 of record JAWDJE010000005.1, read on the forward strand.
TAGAATGGTGGGGAAAGGGGTTACTGCGCACACACGGAGAACCCATCTGCACATGCACAAACGAGTTCTGCACCTGCGCAAAGGGGTTCTGCGCATGCGCAATGGAGTTTTTCCTGTGCATGCGCACCCGGGGCAGAACAGTTCCCGTATTTTCTGGAGCGGTGCTTTATGGGTATGGTATGAAAGGGAGGCAGTTCCTCTTCAAGCTAATTGCACAGCCTTGCCTCCTGTGACAATGGATATAACAATATGATATTAGTTAATTAATTTATCAGCATGAATTGGCAACAAACTTTTTCAATGCCTAACAATTCCAGGGGGAGAAAAAAAATCAGTTATAAAGTTTATGACTCTACCATGGCTGCTACCTTTTGTTGGACGTGGATAAGTCCCAGTGATACCAGCTTGCTGAATCACAGTGATTCTGGCCTTACATAGTTGTGATTTTCTGTCATGGAGCAGTTACCAGTTTTTTTTACCCAAGATGACTAAAGCAGTGAACATGAATGTTCCTTCTCCAGAAATGGTGTACTAGTCATTGCTGTAACTTGATCCATTAGGTAAAACTGCTGGTCAAAATCTTATTGTTTAATGAGGTAAATTGCAATTGGAGTAAGAATCAAATTCATGGGGATTTGGTGAGTCAACTCCTCTGTAGGTCCATTGATTCAAATGAGCCTACTGTGTGACTTACTATGCTGAAGTAGTTTTAGTTAGAGTAGGCCTATTTGAACCAATGGAACCTATGTAGAAATTTGATTGAGTAGTCTACTCTACTGTGATTTACTACACTAAGCAACATAATTCGAGCCATTGAGGTACTGTAGGACAAAGATAATGGATTAAAAACCAAACAACTATAGCTGACATTTGTCATATCTTGGCTTCTAACAAGGACTGCACAAAGCTGGAAGTCTGGGAATTTTAACTTATGGAGGGGACTGCCCCTCTCCCACTCTACAGACACCTGTCTCTCCATAATGAAGGTTAATATAAAAGAGACATGCAGACAAAATAAGGCACTAAAAGGACATAATTTGAAGATATTTTTTATTTAATATGAACAGTTTTCTAGGTACTTACTATATGCTGAACTGAGAGTTCACACTTTGATCCTATGGGAATACACACAAAGAAGTGAAATTAATTACATACCGAAAAATTAAGAGGTGTCCAAAGTTGAGGCCTCCTTTGAATCTGAGGTCCCCCCCATCACATGCAGGCATATATATCTGGAAGGCTCATACTACAATCAATATACTGTACAGTATTAGTCTTTTAGTTGTCACTGGACATGTGGTTATTTTTGTTGCAACAGATTATCCTAGTACACTTTGGAAAATTTTGAAGATGGGATTGCTCTCCTACTCTTCTCATTGGAGTCTGAGTTGCTGTTGTAAGAAGGGCTGCAGTTTAGTAAAGGTAAAGGTTGCCCTTGCTCGAAAGCCAGTCGTATCCGACTCTAGGAACCTTCAGTGCTCATCTCTGTTTACAGCCAAAGAGCCAGTGGTGTCTTCGTCTGAAGACGTTTCCATGAACATGTGGCAAGCATGCTTCGACATCCGAGTGCATGGAATGCTGTTTACCCTCCCACCGAAGTGGTACCTATTTATCTACAGTTTTGGAACTGCTAGGTTGGCAGGAGCTGGGTCAGAAAAGGGAACTCATTCCATCGTGCAATACTCTTGTCTTGAACTGCTGTCCTGCCGACCTTCCAGTCGTCATGTTTACCAGCTTAACAACTTGAACCACCGCAGTTCCATGGGCCGCAGTTAGGGGTAGGATATATGTTTTACACAAAGAAGATCCCAGACAGAATCTCAGTGTGTTCAAGGAGAATTTTTTTAAAAACTGCCAAAGTCCTGCTTATCAATACTGTCCAAAAGTATTCAGCAAGGTGCTCCAAATCAACTTTCCATATGCACTAAGATACAGAGCACTGGAAAAATACATGAGGGTGATAAATGGCCAAGGCTGTTGCTTTACTGTTGTTATGTATGCATGTATATGTTGCTTTAAGAAATGTATGAATGTAACCTGACCACAATTACAATGTAGCCCAGCTGTTAAGGAACGCGAGCAAGCTGCCCATAGAGGGCAGCTGCGAGCGTTCAACTCACATGGTTGTCATTCCTCAAATCACCGGCAGCCGCGGGAACTCTCCCGCACTATCAACAACTACAGAAGAGGAGCGTGACTTGGAATGACGTCACACCGGTAGCAGCCAATGAGCTACCGTGCAACCAGATTCAAATGTATTGTGCTACTGTATATAATGTGATGTACCTCCACCATTACCACATGTTCATCCTGATCATCAACCAATAAACCTGTGTTAGTCCTTACTGCAACTCCTTCTTTGTCTTCCGTGCAAGACACTAAATTGGCGACGAAGGTGGGATCGATGGTGAATCCCAAGGTCAAGCCGTACCAGTTCGATGTCAGTGAGCCCGAACAGTGGGAACTGTATGAGTGCCAGTTTCGGCACACGATGGAAGCTGCGGGCGTCGATGACGACACGAAGATGCGCTCCCACTTCTTGGCCCAGGTGGGGCCGGCCTCGCTGCGTATCCTGATGAACCTGGTGGCCCCCCGGAAGGTGGATGTGGTGCCCATCGACCGCATTCTGGAGTTGTTGGGCGAACACTTCCAGCCGCCCGTTTCGATTTTCCCAGCCCGGGTCGCGTTCCACAGGCGAGACCAGCGACCGGGCGAATCCGTGTCCGCCTACGCGGCGGCCCTCAGGCTTGCAGCGGTGCACTGCCAGTGGGACGACCTGGACCAGGCCCTCCGAGACCGCATGTTGTGTGGTCTGAGGGATGAGGAGCTACAGAGGAAGCTGATGACCTGAGAACACCGCCTCACATTCAACGAGGTACTGCGGGAGGCCCAAGCGGCCGAGGCGGCCAGGAGCGGGGTCAAAGTGTTCAAGTCCCGAGGGGCCACGTCCGAAAGGGCCAAGTCACCAGTACAGGCGGCCCGGCGGACATCAGCGAAGACGGCCTGGCGGGCCCCCAAGCCACCCGCCGGCACTCCAGCGATGTCCGAGGAGTCGTCCACGACGGTGGACTCCTGCTCCAGCGAGGACGACGACGTCCAGAGGATCAGGAAACGAGGAGAGAAGCGGCAGAACCGTGAACGGCAAGACCGCCGCTGCGACGGTTGTGGGGCGGCCCACGACTGCACGAGGTGTCCGTTCCGAAAGGCCGAGTGCCACAACTGCGGCCGAAAGGAACACATCGGCAGAGTATGCAGGCGCGGGCGAGCCGAGAACAAGAGCGCTTCGAGTCACCCCCAGACACACCAACGGAAGGCGGCCGGCACCAGGAAGGTCTCAACCAACCATGACGAGGAAGGCGTGAACCGCGTGGGCCTGGAGCACCGGCGTTTTTTCGTAGAGGTACTGTTACAGGGGCTTCCAGTGAGGATGGAGATAGACTCGGGGTCATCTTATTCCATCCTGTCCCAAAAAGAGTTTATGCGCATTCCCCCAGATAAGCGGCCCAAACTGCGGGCCATGAAGTCACACTTACGGGACGTGCAGGGAAATGGGATCCCAGTGTTGGGGGTGGGGAAGTTCAAGGTAAAATTCAAGAACTACTCCGAGAAACTGCCCCTAGTAGTTCTCAAGGGGGGAGGTGCTGCCTTTTGGGAACGCAGTGGTTTGCTCCCCTGGGAATCGAACTGTCCGGCATTAACGCCATCGAGACTGACCCAATGCGGGACGTGTGCAATGCACACCCGGACGTCTTCAAGAAGGGGCTCGGGACGTACAAGGGCCCCCAGTTTCCTTTGAGCTGGACCCAGAAATCCGGCCCATCCGCCTCAAGCCAAGGAGTGCGCCCTTCGCCCTCAAGGACAAGATCGAGGCGGAACTGGACAAATTGGTGGGGCAGGGGATTTTGGTTCCAGTTGATTCGGCAGAGTGGGAAACGCCGATTGTTACAGCCCTTAAGTCCAACGGGGAGGTCAGGATTTGTGCGGACTATAAATGTACGATCAATAAGGCCATTCGGCCAAATGCATATCCGGTGCCCGTGGTCAGCCACTTACTGGCCACGTTACATGGGGGGAGGTGTTTTGCCAAGCTAGATCTGGCGCAGGCATATCAGCAGCTCTCAGTAACCCCGGCTGCTGCCGCTGCGCAAACGATTGTGACACACAAGGGGGCATTTAAGGTAACGCGCCTTCAGTTTGGTGTGAATTCGGCCCCCGGAATCTTCCAGTCCCTCGTGGAATGCCTTTTAAAGGGGCTTCCAGGTGTTCTCCCATACTTCGACGATGTGTTGATAACAGCGGGGAGCGAATTAGAATTAGCAAAGAGGTTAGATGGGGTCCTCTCAGTGTTAGAGAGAGCGGGGCTTCGACTGAGATGGGACAAATGTGTATTCTTTGCGAGGGAGGTCGAGTTTCTCGGTTTTAAGGTAATCCCGGAGGGAATCAAACCCTCTGAGTCCAAGGTGGCGGCCGTGAAAGACGCCCCTCGTCCCACCGCGAAACCGGAGCTGCAGTCATTTCTAGGGCTCCTAAATTTCTATCACTCCTTCCTGCCTAGGAAGGCATCGGTCGCGGAGCCACTGCACGCACTACTAAAAAAGGACGCGGTTTGGCGGTGGGGGGACAGGCAGGAGAAAGCATTCAAGGAGCTTAAGACACTCCTATCCTCGGATGCTGTCCTGACCCACTTTGATCCGAAAAAACCAGTGGTTTTAGTCTGCGATGCGTCCCCAGTGGGGGTGGGGGCGGTCCTGTGCCACGTGTTGGAGAGCGGGCGGGAAGCCCCGGTGGCGTACTACTCAAGGTCCCTCTCGAAGGCCGAGCGCAATTACGCGCAAACAGATAGGGAGGCCCTGGCCATAATCGCGGGAACGAAGAAGTTCCATGATTTTTTATACGGCCGCGAGTTTACGGTAGTGACGGATCACAAACCACTTCTCGGGATCTTCACGACCGGCAAACCCACCCCGCAAATTCTATCCCCCAGAATGCTGCGTTGGGCCATATTCCTCAACACCTACCAGTACGAGCTGGTCTATCGCCCAGGGAAGGAGATCTCCCATGCGGACGCGCTGTCCCGGTCTCCCCTCCCTAGCTTAGGGGACCCCGCATGCGAGGTAGAGCAGGAGCACCAAATCCTGCTGATTGAGTCCCTCGACTCACCCCCATCGTCCCGGCCGACCTCGCCAAGGCCACGGCGGCCGACAAGACACTGGCCCAAGTTAGTTCCTGGGTTAGGAAAGGGTGGCCCACGTCTACCCCCGAAGAGCATTTCAAGCCGTTCGTCAGGCGCAGAGTAGAGCTTTCCCTGGAAAGGGGCTGCCTACTCTGGGGCCAGCAGGTAGTTATCCCAGAGAAGTTAAGGGCTAAGGTGCTGAAGCTACTGCATACCAGTCACCCGGGAATAGTGCGCTCCAAGGCACTGGCCAGGAGCTTCTTTTGGTGGCCCAAGATAGACGCGGATATAGAATGCCTAGTGGGCATGTGTGAGAGCTGCCAGAGCTCTCGACCCGAGGAGTCCAGGCTACCCCATAGGGAATGGGACACGGCCCGCGGGCCATGGTCCCAGATACACGTCGACTTCGCTGGCCCCTTCCGCGGGTCCATGTTTCTGCTGGTAGTCGACTCCTATTCCAAGTGGTTGGAAGTAATCCCCATGAACAGCACCTCCTCCGCGGCAACCATTAAACAGTTGCGCAAGCCTTTTTGCCTGCTTCGGCCTGCCAGACGTCCTTGTTAGCGATAACGCTAGTACCTTCACGTCTGTGGAGTTCAAGACGTTTATTGAGAGAAACGCCATCAGGCACATTACCGCTGCCCCGTTTCACCCTGCCACAAACGGTCAGGTAGAGCGCCAAGTGCGCACTACGAAAGACGCACTGCGGCGCATGGGTCCCGGTGAGTTGAACCTTCACCTGTGTCAGTTCCTCATCTGCTACAGGACAACCCCCCTAGCTTCAGGATTCTCCCCAGCCGAGCTCCTCATGAGGAGGCGTCCGGTAACAATTTTTGACCGGATGGATCCGTCCAGGGTGGAGGATGAAGGGAGAAATATAAATGTAGGGGTAGAAAGCTCCAAAAGCTTTGCGGTAGGGGACCCGGTTCACTGCAGGAACTACGCGGCCTCGGGGCCAGCATGGGTTCCAGGAACGATCATTGAACAGACGGGGCCATTATCCTATAGAGTCGAGACCAACTCGGGTTTACTCTGGAGAAGGCACGCCGACCAACTCAGAAGGCGAGTCACCAGCGAGGGGGAATCAGCGTTAGGGTCCTCCCCCACCCGCGTTACCCAAGGGGGAGACACGGCGGCATCCGCCGATACAAATGCATACCCTCGATTTTCAGCAACAGAGGAGGGTGATTCGGGAGAGAGGGATGAGTTCGATTATGATTTGCAGTACCAGGGGGGTGTCGCGGAGTGGTCCCCCACCCGTCCTAGCGAGAAGAGGGGTTTCAGTTCAGCCCCTGGTACCTCCAGTCCCCCCAGTCCTTGGGTTTTAGAGTACACCATAGCTCCAGCCCCCCGGAGACAGACACCCCCGAGACAGGCAGCCGGGGGAAGTTCGCCCACCTCAGCACACAGAACCCCCGGATGGGCAGCAGGGGGTAGCGAGACCACGAGGGCGTCCTCGTCGATCCCGAGATTCGTACTGGGGGGGACCCCAGGCTCCTCAAGCGGTAGGCAAGGATTCACCTCCCAACTGTTCATTCCATTCCCGTCCCCCAATGCAAGGTTGCCGCAGAGTCCCCACCGAGCCACTAATGAGTCCCCCCTTTCCGTTACAGGACGAGACTCCGCGGAACCAGGAGCCACCGGCTCCCCTGTGTTAAGTCAAGCAGCCGCACGCCCCAGGCGCATGTGCGGCAAGCCACAATGGTTGAGGGACTTTGTCCCATCCTAGGGGGGAGGGATTGTGGATTCCGCGTGCCCAGTTGGCACGCATGGCCTCTGGCAGAGGTTAAACCTAGCGAGCACGCTCCTGGCCCCTGGCCCTTGCCAGTAGAGAGAAATTAAGGGGGGTGGATAAATGATAGGGTTTGATTCACCCAATTACTTGACCTGACCTAAGACTCTGCCAAGTAAGCAGATCGCTAACTCCTGTAACATAATTAGACAAACACTCATCTCCGAGACTCAGTCTTATCCCAGAAGCAAACAGGGGCCATGATTGCCTTAGCCTAAGCCCAAAACAATGATGTTTTCCCAGTCAATGTTTGCCCGCACTAATTAACTTCCCCAAGAGAGATTCCCAATTAACCTGAGTAAATAGGTGATGTGATTTACTGTCGGGTGATGGTTTTTTCTACCTTGCCTTCTGATCTATAAAAGGTGGTGTCTTTTCCCCAATAAACTACTGATCTTATCCTCCTCCATACTGCCTTGTATCGTTCCTTGATCAGTCTCCTCCGGGACCTCCGGCCCCTAGCGGCCCTGATTCCTACACCTGGTGACCCCGACGTGATCTACTCGTGAGTAAGAGCGGTCTTCCTCAGAGTAGCGATCACACGGTCCGGTTCTGCGCTTGAACCATGTCCGAATCATCCCGGAGGACAGCGCGGCACTCCAGCCGGCAGCCAGCCTGCGGTGAGGCAGTCCAAAGAGGCTTCCTACAGCTTGCTCCTGGCTTTCGCAGCGGCTTGCGCCAAAGGGAAAAACGCGTTCTGCTCAGGGCAGCTGTGAGCCCCTGACAGCGCAGTGGCCACCGAGGGCCCGTGGCCGCAGTCCACGCTCCGAGCTCTACCCAGAAGCGTCGTCGCCAGAACCTGTTGTCTGCCAAAGACGCGTCGACTCGTCCCGAGGAGGAATCTTCTGAGGACCCAATCGCAGGTAATATGGGGACCTGTCCTCAGCGACAGCGTCCATCCGCTAGCCAAAGAACTCGTGAGGGAGAGTTCAAAATCCTGGCCAGGGTATTTAAGGTGCGTTTTCACAGCGGAGAGCTAGCGAGACTTTTGGTGTACCTAGGGGAACACTGCCTACTTTACCCAGAAGTAGGTACGTTAACCCTTGAGCTCTGGGATCAGATAGGAGACTGCATTCAGCAACCCCCGAAAGCTCCAGGAGGAGTAATTCGCACATGGAGAAAATGTAGGAAGCTCTTAGCGGAGATAGAGCCAGTCCGGGTAGAGGCCAAAGAACCCCCAAATCTGCCAGATACGCCAGCCGAACCAACGGCGCCTACGGCGCTCTATCCGTCACTCCAGTTTAGGCAGAATAGCGTAGGGAGCTTTCCCTCGGTGACAGCTGCAGACGTCACCGACGGAATGCAAGGAATGAGGAGCGCAGGCGCTTCTCAACCAGTAACGGGTTCCCTAGCTACCAAAAGTGCCCTTCAGTGCACAGTAGAGGAAGAACTCAGGAAGGGGGAATTACCAGTAGAGGAGCTAGCAGAGCTCAGTCAGATATGTCCTATCCGCATGGAGATGGACGCGCTCACGGGCGCACAGCAGATAGTTCACTCCCCAGTCCCGTATAAGCTTCTCATGGCTATACGGAAAGCCATTTCAGAAACTGGGTTCCAAAGTCGTTTTACTAGGGGCACGCTTCAGCAAGTGTGCGAAAACACCATGTGGATTCCCCATGACTGGAAAGCCGTCATGCGGATGATGCTCACCCCTAGCCAGTATCTAATTTGGGACAGCGAGTTTCACCTTGAGGCGCAGACAAGGGCTGCAAGGATGGGAGGCACAGTACTTCCTGACCAGTTATATGGTTCAGGTGCCTTCGAGCCCATCAATGCCCAGATCAACTTGCCTCTCGCCACTCTCCAGATGTCGGCCGAGGCCGCCTTTAGGGCGTTTTTCAAGGTCCCAGCAACTGGCCAAGCGGTTAAAAATTACACCACTATTAAGCAAGGAGCTCAGGAACCCTATATGGACTTCATCAATCGCCTGGAGGAAGCTATTAGCAGGCAGATTGATAATGAGCAGGCCCAACAAGAGCTCATGATGAAGTTAGCCAAGGACAATGCCAATTTAGACTGCCGTAAAATCTTGCAGTCCCTGGGCAATCGTCCTGATTTGACCCTTACGGACATGATTAGAGCTTGCGCCGACGTTGGCACAGAATCCTATAAGATGGGTTTGCTAGCGGCAGCGGTGCAAGGGGGTAGAAGACCAAAAGGAAAGACCCAAGGAGCATGTCACAATTGTGGCAAGGTTGGTCACTTCGCTAGGGAGTGCCGATCCAAGGGAGGCGGACAAAAGTCCGGCCGTTCCAAGGCTCCGAACACCCCATGTCCGAAGTGCAAAAGAGGCTACCATTGGGCCCGAGACTGTCCGAATTCGGGAAACCGGAATGCGGGCATGTCTCTGGCCCCGGTCCAAACAGAGGCTTCCCTCATTCAGAGCTCACCAGAGCTAGAGTAAATCCCGATCACAAGCCAGACATTGCGAGGGCACAGGCCAGCCCCAAGGGTAGTACAGGGTTAGACTTGACTTGTCAGGCAGACGTTACATGCGACCTGCCAGGCACGGTCTATCTGGTGGACTCCCAGTACATGGGTCCACTGCCCAAGGGCTTTATAGGTTTAGTTTTGCCCCGCAGTGTAGCTGGAGCACGCGGAATTCTTATAATTCCAGGAGTCGTTGACTCGAATTTTTCAGGCGTTCTCCAAGTTCAGCTTTGGACTCACCTGCCCCAAACAATTCACAAAGGAGACACCTTAGCGCAACTGATCATGGTTCCTTGTCACTCGCCAGCAGATAGCCAGGGAAGGCTCAGTGACAGCTCCGAGTCCCGGTCAGAGGACCGCTCGAGTGCCAGTGAGGCAGTACAAGGATACCAGGTCTTAGCGACAGTGGAGACCAACATTGAGTGGAAGCAGCGCCCCGTTATCGAGGTATTTTTGAACAAAAAAGCGTTCTCAGGGTTACTCGATACCGGAGCGGATGTGAGCGTGATAAGCAGAAGCCAGTGGCCGAGGGAGTGGGCCATTGAGCCGGTCTCCGATGTGTGGGGGGTAGGCGGAATTCAGGAAGCGTTTAGGAGCAGAGAGTGGGTGGAAGTCACAATCCCAAAGGTGGACGGCACGGCGGTAATTCGGCCGCACATTCTTGACGTGCACATCAATCTTTGGGGGCGAGACATCTTGCAGCAGTACGGTGCTACGCTTACCTTTGGGTAATGGCGTTGCCACTTAAATGGCTCACCGATACTCCGGTCTGGGTGGAACAATGGCCGGTAGTGGGAGAGAAACTGGTTGCTCTCAAGCAGCTAGTCAAAGAACAGCTAGACGCAGGACATATAGAACAGTCCACGAGTCCATGGAATTCGCCAGTTTTTGCTATTAAGAAGAAGTCGGGGAAGTGGCGACTCCTCCACGATCTCAGAGAGATCAATAAATGCATACAGCCGATGGGTCCGCTTCAGTGCGGCATCCCAAATCCTAACTTGATTCCCGAGGGGTGGGAGATTCTAGTCGTAGATCTCAAGGATTGCTTTTACACAATTCCCTTAGACCCCCAGGACCGGGAACGGTTTGCCTTTACGGTGCCGGTTGTGAACCACAGCGAGCCCACGCAGCGTTACGCGTGGAAATTTTTGCCACAGGGCATGCTCAATTCGCCCACCCTGTGCCAAATTTATGTTCACAACGCGCTGGCAAAGTTTCGAAGCCGTTACCCTAAAGCCATAGTTTGCCATTTTATGGATGATATCTTGGTCGCGATGTCGCAACTTGGCAGCGAAATGTTTTCTGACCTCCAGGCCAGCCTGGGGGACAAAGGTTTACTCATTGCCCCGGAGAAAGTGCAGAGAACCGAGCCCTTCTCATACTTGGAGTAGTGCGATAAACACTCCCGATAATTCCAATGATTATATCCAAATTATCAAATTTTAATATAACTAACACTGGTTATGATACATAATTAATGGTACGCTGGACTCTTGTTAGGGAGGTCTGATATAAACATTGCATATGTACACATATATGCGAAAGATACATCAAGTGTATGGCATGTAAATTTGTGTGAAAACTTGGAAACCCCTCCCTTACCCCTTCCAGAGATTGGGTGAGTCGAAAACTGCAAGATATATAACAACGTTAAATCACAAAAGCAGTCCAAGGTAAGTTCGTCTTCAAAGGTCAATGTCCGTACGTGCAAAATATCTGTTGTCACAAATATCCGTGCAGGGCGATGGAGCCGCAACGGTGAATATAAAGTCTTGTATGCACTCCCATGCGGGACGGAACGAAGACCTCAAACAAGCAATCAGTCGGCTCGACCCAGATTTGGGGAATGCGAGGTCCGCTAAAAGCTGATGTCCCTCCGGTATGGTGACATTTCGTACACTTCTCGCGAGAACACAACAAGAATATACCCAAGAGGTTCACGCGCGGGATTAAAATTTCTACAGACTCTGAGGAAGTGTACGAAATGTCACCATACCGGAGGGACATCAGCTTTTAGCGGACCTCGCATTCCCCAAATCTGGGTCGAGCCGACTGATTGCTTGTTTGAGGTCTTCGTTCCGTCCCGCATGGGAGTGCATACAAGACTTTATATTCACCGTTGCGGCTCCATCGCCCTGCACGGATATTTGTGACAACAGATATTTTGCACGTACGGACATTGACCTTTGAAGACGAACTTACCTTGGACTGCTTTTGTGATTTAACGTTGTTATATATCTTGCAGTTTTCGACTCACCCCTCTGGAAGGGAGGGGTTTCCAAGTTTTCACACAAATTTACATGCCATACACTTGATGTATCTTTCGCATATATGTGTACATATGCAATGTTTATATCAGACCTCCCTAACAAGAGTCCAGCGTACCATTAATTATGTATCATAACCAGTGTTAGTTATATTAAAATTTGATAATTTGGATATAATCATTGGAATTATCGGGAGTGTTTATCGCACTACTGCTATTATCACACCCCGGCCGCTTTTCTTTGCTTCTCATACTTGGGTCATCGGCTTCTCCGCTCTTTCGCAGCGCCAGTTTTGCCCCAGATCAATTTACAGGACTCAGTCACCCTTGTAGAGTTACAGCAAGTTCTGGGAAACATCAATTGGGCCAGACTGTACTTCCGACTGGATACGGATCTCTTAAAACCACTCTTCTCGCTGCTAACGTTAGGTAAGCAGCCGGCAGACCGGATAACAATTTCTCGAGAAGCACGCTTGGCTATCGAGAAGGTGAACCAAGTTCTCAGCCAGAGGTGGGTAGATAGGATCACCCCAGGGCCATATGCTCCGATCCTGAATTTGTACATCGTACGGTCAGGATCCATGTTTACCGGAGCGCTCGGCGTAGATGCCGAGAAAGGGGCGAGTATCGTGGAATGGGTGTACCTTCCGAACACCTCTTCATGAAACATCGTTCCTCCCCAAGAATTGGTCTCCGCGGTGGTCTACCGCGGAAGGTTGAGAGCTAGGGACATTTCAGGGCACGATTTAGTCAAAATTGTAGTCCCGTTCACCAAGGAACAAATTCAGCAATTGATGCAGCTTGGTGACTCGCTTCCAATTGCGTTGGAAGGATTCACCGGATGCTTGGCATACCACTTGCCAAAAGACCCCAGACTTGTCTCACTCCAAACGCAGACAGTCGGCTTGTTTGAATTGCTTTCGCTGGTTCCACTTCAGGGGGCCAGGACAGTTTTCACCGATGGTGGTCGCACATATGGTGTCTTGACCTGGCAGGAGGGCCAAGCTTGGCGCACGCTGCTAACTCTTCCACAAAAGTCCGCGCAGCGGGCAGAGTTGGCAGCGGTAAACCTTGCTTTGCGCACCTTCGCCAAAGAACGTTTAAACATCATAACTGACAGTATGTATGTTAGGAATTTGCTTCACAGTCTACCGGGAGCATACATCACTCCCGCGATAGACAAAAATTTGCTTAGTCTGTTTCTCACTGCTCAATTTCATTTGCGGAACCGCACGGAGCCGCGCTATATTGCCCACATCCGAAGTCATCAAGACCTATCGGGTCCGATTTCCGCGGGCAATAGCAGAGCGGATGCGGCGGCAAAGGAAATTCAGCAACGTTCAGTTTTGGGTGTTTTTACTACTCCAATCCAAAGTCATGCCTTTTTTCATCAAAATGCCAAAGCACTTGCCAGACAGTTCAATCTGCCACTTTCTCAAGCTCAAGGCATCGTTCGCTCTTGCCAGCATTGTGCAGGGGCACCCGGGGGGCCCTCGTGGGGGGTCAACCCACGAGGGACAGAGGCTAACCAGGTGTGGCAGATGGATGTCACGCATGTTCCGCAGTTTGGCAGATGGCAGTACATGCACGTTTGCATAGACACTTTTTCTCAGTTCGTTTGGGCTACGGCGCAGAAAGTGGAAACTGCTTCCCACGTGGAGCAGCACCTCCTTTCCTGCATTGCAGCCATGGGCAAGCCACGGCACGTTAAAACCGATAACGCCCCGTCCTACAGCTCTAGGCAGCTGGCTGCCTTCATGGCCACCTGGGATATTAAGCATACTTTTGGCGTTCCTTACAATCCGCAGGGGCAAGCAATTGTGGAACGGGTCAATCGGACGCTCAAGTCCTATATTGACAAACAAACAGAAAGGGGGGAGCCACCAGCCCTCCCCAAGTCACAGGCTCAGGCACAGCATTGTCTGAATAAGGTATTGTTCACGTACAATCACCTTAATGTTTTTTCGGACTGCATGCCGCAGGAGAAGCATTTCCGCCGTTCGGAAGCCCTCCCGCGACCAATAGTCCGATACCGGGTGCCACCGGACCCTTCTTGGAGGGGCCCGGCGCCACTCGTAACCTGGGGAAGAGGGTATGCTGCAGTTATGTCTCCTACAGGTGTCGTTTGGATTCCAGCTCGGTGTGTCAAGCCTCACTTGGAACCTCATGGCGTGGACCCAGACCGACCCGAGTCCGATCCCGGAGATGGAGGACCTCACCCTGACCGAGGAGACCCACCGGGAGAAGCGACGGCCGCGGAAGCCGACGCTGAGGATAACCTGGGGGATGGTCAAGACCCTTTGCAGTGAGGCCCAGGGCGCCCTCCGACGCGAGGAGAGGGAGCCAACACCGGAGAACTTCGTAGCAGCAGTCTTTGCCCAGATTGATGCCAACACCGTGATCTTCACCATCATCCTGACCCTCTCCCTGCTTTTGGGGGGAGGCGCTCAGGCCGCCTCGTTGGAGGCCAACGATCTGCTGCCCGGCGGAGATCTCTCTGCCCGGATGCAGTACAATATTTGGGAGAGGTTGGCGGGTCTCGTCAACCAGTCTGATTTTTGCCTCAGGCAGGACCTTGGTTCTGCTTCAATCCTCAGCACCTGCCTCATCCCAGTGTGCCATTCTCCAGGCACGCACCCCAGGGATGGGGATTGGCTTGTGAAGAGACTTTTCAGCCCGTACATTCCATCGGCTTCTTCAGAATATGCCCATTAGGAAATGCGGCTGACCATGACTTTGCCGGCTGATGCAGCCACCCTCCACACTCCTCGGGTGGTGGTCAGCCCGAACTCTACCTGTGGGCGGATGTACGGCTGCGCCTCAGTTGGTCGTACGCGGCGCCGCTGTCTCAACGTTGGCAGTGGCAATTGGACTTGCAATAACCCGGTGCCACTTGGCACCATGTATGCTCATGTCACCCTACCATCTGGTTGGTTCTTTACATGCAACCAGTATACGTGGAACTACATCCCTGCTAATGTTTCAGACTCTATATGCTGTATCAGTCGTTTAACATTGTTACTCCCTACTAAGGAGATGGTCACCCCAAGCACAGATGTTACAAATGTTTCAAATGTTTCCTCACTCATACGGCACACTCGCACCACCCAGTTAGACAGCTCATGTGAGAGCAGCTTTAGAGTAATGAGCCCTGCCGAATATCTCTCTTTGGCAGTCAGCATATTTGGCGTGCCAGGCTTAGCCGTCGGCAACGCAAACAGGATTGGTCGCTTGGCTTGCAGCTTAGCAAAGGCCATCAACCATAGCTCCTCAGCGATAGCGCTCCTTAATCAAGAGCAGGCAGAGCTTCGCCATGCCATTCTTGACAATCGAGCGGCTATCGACTACCTCTTATTGTTGCACCACCTGGGTTGCGAATCCTTTCATGGTATGTGCTGTTTCAACCTTACTGACAACTCCCGCAAAGTACAGAGTCAGCTCACTGATCTCCACACCATAGTCCAGGGCATCACAGAGGGTTCTGCATGGGGAGCTTGGTGGAGTTCAGTGTGGAACTGGATGTGGTCGTGGATCCCTTGGGGGTGGCTTCAGACGGTACTCAAAGTGGTTGTGGGGGTGATTATACTAGGCATAGCAATCTGTTGCTTTGCACAATGTATTCCCTCGCTGATATCACAATGCCGACGCAGAAGGAAACCCTGAGACGTCATTCCCGCTCAACAGCTGATCCTGCTCTTGCGCAGGGTCGCCGGTCAGGCTCTTAAGAAAAATTAAAAGGGGAGATGTGGATTCCGCGTGCCCAGTTGGCACGCATGGCCTCTGGCAGAGGTTAAACCTAGCGAGCACGCTCCTGGCCCCTGGCCCTTGCCAGTAGAGAGAAATTAAGGGGGGGTGGATAAATGATAGGGTTTGATTCACCCAATTACTTGACCTGACCTAAGACTCTGCCAAGTAAGCAGATCACTAACTCCTGTAACATAATTAGACAAACACTCATCTCCGAGACTCAGTCTTATCCCAGAAGCAAACAGGGGCCATGATTGCCTTAGCCTAAGCCCAAAACAATGATGTTTTCCCAGTCAATGTTTGCCCGCACTAATTAACTTCCCCAAGAGAGATTCCCAATTAACCTGAGTAAATAGGTGATGTGATTTACTGTCGGGTGATGGTTTTTTCTACCTTGCCTTCTGATCTATAAAAGGTGGTGTCTTTTCCCCAATAAACTACTGATCTTATCCTCCTCCATACTGCCTCGTATCGTTCCTTGATCAGTCTCCTCCGGGACCTCCGGCCCCTAGCGGCCCCGATTCCTACAAGGGATGTTATGTATGCATGTATATGTTGCTTTAAGAAATGTATGAATGTAACCTGACCACAATTACAATGTAGCCCATAGAGGGCAGCTGCGAGCGTTCAACTCACATGGTTCTCATTCCTCAAATCACCGGCAGCCGCGGGAACTCTCCCGCACTATCAACAACTACAGAAGAGGGGCGTGACTTGGAATGATGTCACGCCGGTAGCAGCCAATGAGCTACCGTGCAACCAGATTCAAATGTATTGTGCTACTGTATATAATGTGATGTACCTCCGCCATTACCACATGTTCATCCTGATCATCAACCAATAAACCTGTGTTAGTCCTTACTGCGACTCCTTCTTTGTCTTCCGTGCAAGACACTAAAACTGTCTTGGGTGCAGTGAAAATGAACAGGATACAACAGTTACATACTGAGTGCCTAGTATGGAAACAGGCAGTTCCTGGTTTCTCTTAACTAGTCTTTCTGAATCATCTATTTGGATAGTGGAGAGCAAGACCTAGGTTCAATGATACCAAATAAACAGTCTGTGTGGGTTTTCTCCCCTGTTGTCTGTATGTACGTTAGAAACATAATTTATGTCATAGAAACATGATAATGTGTGCACATAGATGGCACTAAACCTATTAATAAGTACAGTAAGAACAATTCAGAAATTATATACTGAAAGAGTCCTGCAGACTACACAAAGCAAAGGAAGTTATTAACTGGTTTCACTTTCCAGCCAAGTGAGGTGCATAAATCAATGAGCACTCTGATTTACCTTCACTTCTCCCTAGTCTACGTATTTATCATTCTGCTTTTCTTTGTGCTTAGCTTTTCCCCTCCTCTCTGCACCTGGTATAGCAATCTATTTCCTTACTAGACTGTGTTGCGTGAAGGAGACCAATCAGCCTGTAGCTTTTGTTGGCTTCCTGTCTCTCCCAGCTTGTAGGTGTGTTCACCCGTACTCACCTGGAAAAGTTAAGACACAGATGAAATACCTTCCGCCTCAAGGGAAGCAGAAAAACTTCAGTGTGATATAAGCAGCAGCAGCAGCAGCAGCAAGAGCCACCACCAGAGCCAGGATAACAGAGAAACACTGACCCACAACCCAGGATGTGACACTAATCAGGTAAGAAGATGGGATTTTGCCTCCGACTCTGAATAAAAGGAGACAAATTTTGCTCTGTTGCCACATTCCTGATTGAGTTGAAAGAGGCGTGTGGGGCCTTGCACAGAAATTTCAGCTGCGCTATGTCAGATTGAATCAAGAATGTACATGGGGTCTGGCAGGCAATTACAAGGGAAGAAAGAAAAGAAAGGAACCCTCCATTTTAAAATGCAGAGTGAAATCCCTGATCAGCTTTTTATCCCCAAGTCCCAGTTGAGAAACAGTATCTTGGGGCCTGCCTTGACAATTGTTGGATAAGTTCTCTGAACTCTTAAGTACTACCTTATAGGGACACTTGGTTTATGTCTTAGCTTTTCTATCTACCTGAGACAACAGGTGGGCCTGAACCACATCTCCTTTGTAGAAACAGCACAGCAAGTAGGCTTTTGTGTGTGTTGAAGCCAGGCTATCTGGGCTCCAATTCTGCTTATAGGTTCTATAGGAAAGTCACCAAATGTGAAACTAATTATAAATACTCTCTGAATCAATGCAGTACTGTGAACCAGGAAGTCGGATACTGCTAAGTGAGTCTCCCATGAGCCTCTTGGTGAAACCGAGCCTTGTCTTATCCCCCATAAAAATGGTTTTGATCCCACTGGACAGAAGCTTCTTTAACTTCTGCCCTGGGAGATGAGTAATTGTAGGGTTGTTTCCCTAATTAGAAGGCCAGCTGAGGACAATGTTCAAGTAGAGAAGGTGGCGTTTGAACTCTGGACAGCTTTGCATACTCCTGTGTTTTGTTTGTTGATGTCCTGTGATTTTTATGGTGTGCAGAGGTGATGACTGACAGCAAAGAGGCGAGGGATATCATAAAGCCTTGGGAATCTATGATTTTCCTGTCTCCTTCCTGACTTAACTGCCCCTTTCTTTAAAGGGGAGGCTTTAAAACATCTGTGTTTCTCACATATATGTCTGTCTCCCTTTTAGATGTTGTTAACTTAAGGCTACTTCTGAAATGAAAACATTCTTCCTTTGTTTTATTCAATTCGATTCGATTTGATTTTTAATTTATATCCCGCCCTTCTCAGCTTGCGCCGTCTCAGGACGGCTAAACAACATGTCAATAGTACAATACAATCAGTACAGCAAGAATCAAAAAAACAATATCATCATGTCAAAGTATCAATAAACACAGTACAATCAAAAACAAAATGCAGTAATACAATATCAGAACAGGCAGTAATAACAATACACTAGTCAGCCCATGGCCCTTTATCCTCCCCCCAGAACAGTCCGAGACATTTCCTATCACTCCAGGAGTTGCTGAGCTATTAACTAGCATACAGACGGCAACGGTTCTTGCTATCCCCCGCCATAGCGCCAGCCAACACACGTGCTCTCATCTCTCATGGTCGGCCAGGCCACATAAGAAGCCAAGAGGTTGCCGACTGGCAGAGCGATGGGAGCTGTTGGTGCTCCACATGTAGTGGCAAGGGGAGTCCAACAGAAACCAACACCTTTATAGTATCACTATAAAAGTATCACTATGGAAAATAATTTAAACATAAAATGTAATCGGTTCATCATCTTTAGCATATCCTGGTCAAGATCAACAGTCTCTTTGAAGCCCCTTTGATTTGATTTGGTCAAGATCAACAGTCTCTTTTAGTTTCTAGTGCCACCAAAACATCAACTGCTTTCCCTCCCACTCTTGCTACACAAATGACAACCAACCTGCAACTGAAGGTTCCCCAACTTTCCACAGCAGGTTTTTATGGCACATAGGGACCGAAAGGGAGAGTGTTGAGTGGATCTGGTGAAGTCCACACTGCTGAAATGTTGAGTTTGTACCCCAAGGCCAAGACCATGTTGCGTATTTTGCTAGTTTATTTATTTATTTCTTTATTCAGACTTGTTTAGCAGCCCCCTCACCGAGGTGACTCGAGGCAGCTTACAACACAAGAAACCCCCAACAGAACACACTTCAACAATCCATACATATAGATAAAACATCATAAAAACTCAAAAATCTCTGAAATCTTAAAATCACAAAATCTCAAAACTAAAAATCTAAAATCCCCATAACAAAATTGTCAAATGGTCATATAAGCCAGCGGGGTGGAGTAGATCCAACAGCAGAACTCCACACCCGCTGTGCCAGCCATGTTTTTAAGTCTTTCCTAAGGGCAAGGAGTTGTGGTTGGAGTTGGATGTCCGTTGGCAGGAGGTTGCAAAGGGCCAGGGTGGATACCGAGAATGTCCTTCGTCTAGACTCTAGTGCTTGCAACCTTCCATGGTGGGGATATGAATTCTTGATTTTTCATGTTTCCAGGGGGAAAATGAAAATGTTTTCTCCTCACCAGAGGATTTTGTGAAGTGGTTTTATGCATTTTTCTACTTTTCAAGACTAATCTTGGGAAGAAAGGAGGCATAATTGCTTTTTGTGCAAAAAAATCGGTATTTTGCACAAAAATATACATTTTGCTCAAAGCATAAAGATGTCTTTTAAAAGTGGATTTTAAAAATATAAAATGAATGTTTTAATGCAAAGTACAAGTTCTTGTGGGAAAATATTTTTTGCTTAATAATAATAACTACCACCACCACCACCTCATTGACTATTAGGTCCAGGGCCAGGACCCAAGCCAAGGAGTTACACAACTCCGGTCTGAACATCTGGTGGACTGTGTAGTTGTATGAGGAGGATAAGAATAATAGTAATAATAATAGCCTATATACTTAGATGTTATCTTAACAGTTCTTAGGGCCTTGGTTAGGTCTTCTCTTTCCTTTTGCCATATCTGAATCCGAATATTGGTTATCCTCATGTTGATCACCTATGAAGACTGTCCTGAGAAAATAATGCAGTGGCCTTTTATCTGCCTTCCGCCAGTATTGATGAAGCTGCTGTCCTCCTTCAAGATGGATTCAAGTAGGATTTAATCTACTTGGGGACCATCACCCTTCCCTGTGTTTCCCAACCTTTGATTTTTTGGACTTCAATTCCCAGAAGCCTAATTCAATTCCCCAAAGCAGCGATCAGCTAATGTACTGATTTAGGCTTCTGAGAATTGAAGTTCCCTGTGGGGCATATGCCCCTCATTGGGAAACACTGCTCTAGAGCAGGGATCCTCAAACATGGCTCTCCAGATGTTCTTGGACTTCAGTTACCAGGAACCCTGATCAGCAGGTGTGCTGACCCGGCTTCTGGTAATTGAAGTCCAAGAACACCTGGAGAACCAAGTTTGAGGAACCCTGCTCTAGAGGTAGGAATTTTGGGGGGTCTTTCAAAGCAACCTCCCGAGCCAGCTGGTGGTGCCAGTTTGGAATGCTAATGGGTGTGTCTACATTAAAAAGAGCCTCCAGACTACAATGAATTAAATGGACTGCATCTGTTGATTCATATGGATAAGTGTGATTCTCAGGTGCAGCAGTTGCAACAACTCACACACACCACAAGTCATAGACTGGAGCCAAAGTCTACTTTTTCACTAATATTTGTGCAGCTGTTTTCCACAACTTTCTGCAGGATTCAGGTAGTTTTCCTGAAGACAGCTCATCTGTTGAAATAATTCTTTCCCAACACTCACACTAATGCTTTGTTACTGTATTAGGAATCCACTCCATCACCACCCTCAGGAAACTAGCTTGAAACACTTGTGCCAATTAATGATGTGTGACATATGACGTTGCAAGTGGCATGGCTGTATATGCAGTACTTAATAGACAGGGTCTATGACATCATTGTTGATGAGCAACACAAGTCCTCATCTTTTCCCTGTCATTTTGTGATTTTTAAACAGTTTTTAAACAGTTTTTTTTATTGTCTTACTTTTATTAGGCACAATCTGTATTGAATAAAGGAGAAGAGCTATATGCATAATTCTTGACCATTAAAAGCCCTAAGCTTGGATCTGGATTATGGCATCAACCATCTATAGCAGTGTTTCCAAACTTTTTTTTTAACTTCAATTCCCCAAAGCCTAAGTCAATTCTGCGAAGCACTGATCAACCAATGTACTGGCTTAGGCTTGGAAACACCGATCTATAGCCACGTTTAGTGAACATCTTCCCTATCTGTTACTATTGTAATGCACTCTACATGGGGCTGCCCTTGATGACCATTCAGAGGCTGCAACTGGTCCAGAATGCAGCCGCCCAGGTGGTGTTAGGGTGCAAGTGTTATGCCCATGCCTCACCACTGCTCCAGGAGCAGCACTGGTTACCGGAGTGCCTCCGGGTGCAATTCAAGATGCTGGTAATGACCTTTAAAGCCATACATGGTAGTGGTCCAGGATACTTAAGAGACCATGTCACCCCAAATACATTTGTCCGTCCCACTAGAGTGGACAGGAGGGGCTCTCTAATCATCTCATCAGAGAGAGGCTCATCTCTCTAGCGCAAGAAGGAGGGCCTTCTCTGTGTCCGTGCCGGTTCTATGGAACCTCTTGCCAACTGAGCTGTGGCTACAGATGGAGCTGCTGCCCCTCAGGAAAGAGCTAAAAACCTGGCTGGCAAAGCAGGTATGGGACACTGGGGGAGCAGTGCACCCTGCCTGCTGGCTCATATAACAAGATTGCTCCCTGTCTCTTTTAACTGATGGGGTGGGTGTTCTAGATAATCATCTAGAAAATAATGTTAAACTCTTCTAGATGCTTCAGAGTGCATGGATATAGGTTCCTGGGTATTTTCTAGATTTCACTGTCTCTCTTTTCTAAGAGACAAATCTTCTCCTGCTGGATCTTAACAACCACCAGACCAGGTAGCACAAAGCCAAATAATGAAAATATAGGGTAGTGTTAGGTCCTTTTGTGTCAAGACACCTTTTTTAGACACACCAACCCTTGTTGTTTTTTGTTGTTCAGTCGCACAGTCAATTCCGACCCTTTGCGACCGCATGGACCATTTTCCTCCAGGCACCTCTGTCCTCAACCATTCTCCTCAGCCTGCCAAGCTTTGTGCCCATTGTGTCCACAATACCATCTATCCATCTCATCTTTGGATGCCCCCTTCTTCTCTTGCCCTCCACCTTTCCCAGCATCAAGGCCTTCTCAAGTGAGTCCTCCCTTCTCATTTGATGTCGAAAGTACTTTAGCTTCATCTTCACTATTTGTCCCTCCAATGAACAGTCAGGATTGATTTCTTCCAGTATTGACCTATTTGTTCTCTTTGCTGTCCAAGAGACTCTCATGACTCTTCTCCAACACCACATCTCAAAGGCATCTATTCTTCTGCGCTTAGCCTTCCTAATGGTCCAGCTCTCACACCCATACATTACCACTGGGAATACCATTGCTTTGACTATGTGAATTTTTGTTTTCAAGGTGATGTCTCTGCTTTTCACTACATTCCCCAGGTTTGTCATAGCTTGTCTCCCCATAATCAGTCGTCTTTTTATTTCATGGCTACAGTCGCCAGCTGCAGTGATCTTAGATCCTAGAAAAGTAAAATCTGTCACTGCTTCTACTTCTTCCCCATCTATTTTCCAGGGACTGATGGGACCTGTTGCCATTATCTTGGTTTTCTTGATATTAAGTCTCAAGCCAGCTTTTGCACTGTCCTCCTTCAATCCAGTCAAGAGGTTCTTTAGGTCTTCCTCACTTTCTGCCATTAGGGTGGTATCGTCAACCCTTGCTGACCATACTTGTCAACCTTCCCGGATTGGCCGGGATTTCCGGTTTTCGGCGTTGATTTTTGCCCTTTCCCGCTCTGCGCTGCCGAAACCCCGGATTTCGGCAGCGGGGGAAAGGAGGCACTGAGCAGCCCATCTGCGCAGGTCGCGTTGCACGCATGCGTGGAAGGGCTCTACACTTCCGTAGCTCCCTTCCACGCATGCGCAGAAGGCTACGCCGCATGTGTAGAAGGCTACGCAAGCGGCGTAGCCCTCCACACGCATGCGTACAATGCAACCTGCGCAAACCCGGTCCGCGCTGGTCCTGGATTCGCTGGAGCCGCGTTTGACAGGTATGTTGCTGACACTTTGGCAAATATTTAAAATGATTGACCTGATGAGAACAAAAAAAAAAAAATCAGGATAATGCCAAAAGCTGTTACATTTTGCAAATTGTTGCTCAAACCCGAAAAAAATTAGGGTGATCAAATTACATTTTGTCGGATACTTGTTTTGGTTGCTGCATGTCACAAATGCTTTACAGATATAGCTTTGTTACTTTCCATGACAAAGTCCATCCCATATTAATACTCTTGTTTCATTCCTATGATTGTAAGTCTGAAATTTATGATGCAGTGACATGAGGTATTCTTCTCACTTGTCATGGCTTGTAGCCAGTACAAATAAACTAGATCCCAAGCACATTTATTCTGAGGTCAACCATGTTGAGCTCAAAGGGTCTTACTCCCAAATAAGTGTGGATAGCACTGCAGTTTACTTTCAGATGGGCTGTTACTAGCTATTCCATAAAGGATACTGCTTTATGATGCAATATTATGTTGGGCACATAAATACTATAGGGGTGAACACAATAACTTGACATTCGCATGTTCAGAAAACATGTACTGCCTCTGAAATGTGTAACACCACCCTAGGTATGTTTACTCATAATGGCCACAGGCCATAACAGTAAATCAAACTGTTCCATTCAGCCCTAAACTATATATAATCTGTGTTTTCTGCTGTTTCCTATTCACATTTATCATGCCTATATAGACTGGGTAAGAGTACAGTACTCATGGTTCAACTAACAATTAGTACAACTGAGTAGGAATATAATCAAAATTTATTTTGTTAATCATGCTTTGCTTATCCCAGAGAGACATGCACTTGTCAGTTTCTTCTTCTGCCATAGCCATATCTGAATCCGAATATTGATGATTCTCATGGTGATCAACCATGAAGACTGTCCTTAGAATATAATGCAGTGGCCTTTCATCTGCCTTCCATATCGCAACATGACACCCCAAGGCCACTGATCCAGCTCTGCGAGTCACTTTCTGGTCCTGAGCCCTTTTGGGCACGCAAAGTCCTCATCAGCCCCAGGCCAGTATTGATGAAACTGTTGCCTTCCATTAAGATGGATTCAAGAGGAATTTAATCCACTTGGGGACCATCACCCTTCCCTGTGGACTTCGCCACCCAAGAATGTTAGTCCTCAGGGTTGTCAGGTTAGTTAACCGCTGCCTGACACTCGGTGTTGAATTGCTAGCAGTATGGTCTACTCTATTACCATAGCTAGATAACCTGGCCAGACTCTTGTCAGTTTAGGGTTGGAAATATTTTGAGGGTTGGGTGGGTTCTTCCAAGATCACCCACAGACTCAGCTTGTACATCTCAGGTGATGTGGAACTGAAAGCCCCTGAACAGTGAAGACTCTGACTGAGCAATGACTTGCATCTGCCCTGGCAGAGATAGCAAATGGCCTTGCCTTGCCTTCCCTGGTCGGGCTCAGCCCGCGTGTACTCCCTGCTTGCCACGGAAGGAAAGGGGCGAAGCGATTTGCCCCTTGCCTTCCAAGGTGAGCAGGGGGTGCACACAGGCTGAACCTGGGCTTGCCTCGGAAGGAAAGGGACCAGCACTTCTCCCCTTGCCTTCTGAGGCGAGCAGGGGGTACGTGTGGGCTGAGCTCGGGCTGGCCTCTGAAGGCAAGGGGTGAACCGCTTGTTTGCCCCTTGCCTTCTGAGGCCAGCATGGGCTCAGCCCGCACACACACACACACCCTGTTCATCTCCTTTGAAAGGAAGCCAGGTTCAGAGGTTCCCAAACCTGACTTCCTTTGGAAGGAGAGAAGCAATCTGCTCACCCCCTCCTTCCAAAGGAAGCCGGTCTCAGGGGCTCCCGACCCTGGCTTCCTTCAGAAGGAGGGAGGTGATTTGCTTGCCCCCTCCTTCCGAAGAAAGCTGGGCTCAGAGGCTCTGAACGTCCATGGTGGGGTCCGCAGCAGCAGCTGCTCCCAGTTCCCACAGGCCAGATGGTCCAGGGAGGGAGTTCATCAGCGGCAGCATTGGCAGTCTCAAAATCGCCGCCACTGCTGGACTCCTTTCTCGGCCCGTCTGGCCGGTGGGAAGTGGGAGTAGCTGCTCCGGTGGTGTTGGCAACCGCAAAATTGCCACCACCAACACTGCTGGTGGTGGACTCCCTCCCCGACCACCCAGACGTCAAGAAATCTGAGGAAAAAATTGCATCACACAATGTTAACTTAACGTTATGCGGTGCAAATTTTTCCTCAAATTTCTAGCGTCGTGCGGTTTTAAAGTTGTGCAGTGCACACGTTAAGCGAGGTACCATTGTATAAGCTTCTGTAAAGGACTTCTTAACATCTAAAAATACATCACTGTGTAGTTATCTATGTGCCATGCATTGGTAAGTCAATAATACTATAATGTATCCAATTAATTTCATAGGGTGGGCATTTATTTTTTCAATGTTGTAACATACATTTTGTGGCAGTAGTAAGGGCACAGAGAGCCCATTTATGTTGAGAGTCAAATATATTTTTAATCAGAAGTGTCTTTAGCATTTAGCCTAGTTTACTCATGCACAGGCTTTAATTAATGATTAGTTCTTCTTATTAATATGTTATAGTTGCATTTTTATATCTGAAATTTTATTGTTAGGCACTTTAACTGCCATTTCCAGTTGAAAGACAGGTTACCCTTTTAATGAATAAATAACAATATTCTCCATGCTCTCCCCACCTCTGCTCTACATTAGTCACTGCCATGGATGCAAACTATTGTAATATCATGACATTGATGAGTTGTCATTGTAGTCGGCTATAACTTGTATCCAAGAATGCATTTTTTTCTGAAGCAGGAAAAATGCCATTGCCGTGAGTTTGTTTAAGGTGGATCCCAGCTTGCCATGAAATGACCCACACACTGTGACCACTGAGCCATCTCTTGCAGCATGTATGAAATGAGACATACAGGATTTAATGCTGGGACTGCAATGGACTGCCTCTGCCTTGAGGATATGGACAAGGTGCACCTTCATAACCAGTTCATCTGGCATGGCCTCTTCCACCTCCATGAACGTTGGGAATTAGAGTTCCTCCTCTGCTAATTTTGCTGCTGGGCCCAATATGATGCTTTCCAGTGGCATTTCCTCCACTGAGGGGACCATCACCCCACCTAAAGGGGCTCATCCACCTGTAGCAGTTGGTCCCTTTAGGGAGTCAGATTATTTACCATTGCCCAACACATAGCGTTGAGTCACTGGTTGTACAGTCTACTTCATTACCATAGTGGGATGTCCAGCCAGACATCTACATTGATGAGTAGGGGTGAGGAGGAGGTGAAGGAACTAAGCCATGTGGTTAGTTTAAATCTCCACATTTCTCACCAACTAACCTGAATGCACTCCAGCAGTCTTGTACTGTACTTGGATGTATCAGAAGCTTGACAATCATAGCAGTCAGATAGTAAAACTGGGTTGTGTTGACATAGATAGCTAATGGCCTGCCTTGGGTTTAGTGCATCAGAAGTTACATAGGCCTGGGTTGACCCTCATCAACTGATTGCCAAACATTTAATGTCTCTAAACTTCAAGTCTGCATCCTGCACATTCTGAGAGAAGAACATGGAATTGCCCCTGTGTGACTATTTTCTAAGGTCCCTGGCACTTCTATTGCTACAATGTTCAAAGTACCAAGGAGAGATGAATATATGCTACAGGGAGAGTTCTTTCCATGAAACTTTTCTACCACTACCATGAAGAAACTGGACTATACCCGTCAAGCGCGGTTCCGCAAAATACGGGAAATTACTGCGCATGTGTGCACAATAGCCCTTTTGTGCATGCGCACAGTGAGCACGCATGTGCAGTAACCCCTTTCCCTGCCATTCAAATATGAGACAGCAGCGGGAAAGGGGAGGAACGAGCGCTGAAAAACGGGAAATCCCGGACAATACGGGATACTTGACAGGTATGAAGTGGACCAAGCGTCTCAGGACAGAAAATGGACAGGATGGTATAGAGATCCGGAAACCACCTGAGCTTTGATAATGTAATCAGGAATGTGACAGTACAAATTTCAAAAGTGGAGTCAGAAAAGAAAAAGCTACTTTCTACTTTTATTTCTACATATGTTGGGGAGTTGTCATATGGGGAAATAGATCACATATTTGATCACCTGGGGACAATCTAGTGTGATATATTTCCCAGCAATCACAGGGCATGTGGTGAATTGTGCTCCTGCCTGTCCCCAAATCCATGGCCAAGCTGGAGTTTTTTAATCCAGCTTTAGGGGCATTGCTTCTTTGGAGTAGGATAGAGCTGTTCACTTACAGCTGAAAGGTGCCACGGATATTACTCCCTGGACAGGGTTTCTGGTGCATACTCTTGGTTTGTCAAACCACCCTGTTGTCAAGCTGAGGAAAGTTTGTCTATCTGTCTTCTCAATGCCATTTTCCCTTGCTCGAAAGCCAGTCGTATCTGACTAGGGTTCAGTGCTCATCTCTGTTTCAAAGCCAAAGAGCCAGTGCTGCCTGCTTCTGCAGTCATTTCTGTGGTCATGTGGCAAGCATGACTAGACACCGGAGCGCATGGAATGCTGTTTCCTTCCCACCGAAGTGGTCCCTTTTTATCTACTTGCAATTTCTTGCTTTCGAACTGCTAGGTTGACAGGAGCTGGGACAAAGACGGGAGCTCATTCCGTCCTGCAGTACTCGGGAATCGAACTGCTGACCTTCCGCCTCCAAGTCAGCGTCTTAGCCACTTGAGCCATTGCAGTGGCTCAATGCCATAGCTCTACCTTAAAACCTACAACAGAAAAAAATTACCTTGTGCAGACAGGTAGTACATGTCACTTACTGTTAATCTCAGAGGACCCCAATGCATAGGGAGTCAGGTAGAGGAAAGAGTTCTGGTAAGAAGAGTAGTGTTTACCATATATGTTGAGTTATTGCTAAAAAATAAAAATGCAACTGCAACTGCTTTTATACCACATCATAGCGCTAAAACATTCTCTGGATGGTTTACATAGTGATTGTGCAGTTTCCTGCTTCTACAATCTTTCCGATTCTGTAGAACTATTCCCCACCTTGAATCCTCCACTAAGTAAGCCCTGCATGGTGCAGAGGATTTTGTGTACTGTAATAATCTGATGCAGGGCTAGACCAGCAGTGGTACTATAGTCAAGCAACAGGGTATCTGCTTATGTTTTAGTCCTAAGCAAATGCGGATCTGGGTAGTGTCACTTCAGGTAGCCATTGGGAACCTGGATGACTGGGTACTAACTGCACAGAATTCCTTACCTAAAGTGAAAAGTAATGTGTGCACCTAAAATTCTTTACAAAAATGTTTTAGCCATTTTTTAAATTTTAAAGTTACGGCTCCAGACGGAATCACTGCCCTTTAGAAAAGATCTCAAAATCTGGCTGGCGAGGCAGGTGTGGGGCACAGATGAGGAGGTGACCCCAGCCTGTTGGCTGTTATAAATTGTTCCCTCTTCTGTGGTGGGGTGGGTGGGTATTTTTAATTGGATTGATTTTAGATGTGTGGGGAGCTGATAGAGGAGTGACCCCCACCTGCTGGTTCGTCTAACGTAACAGAATAATTCTCTCTCTTTTTAGTAAGTGTGGATGGGTTTTTTTAATGGGCTTTAATTTGTATTTGTATTTTAATATTTTTTTATCTGTTTTGGTGTTTTTTTTTTTAGTATTGTAAGCCACCCAGAGTCCTTATGAGCAGGGCAGCTAAGAAATATGAAAATTGAATTAAATTAAATTTATTGAGTATTTTTAATGTTTTTATATCATGTTGTGAGCAGTCTAGAGTCGCTCCGGCGAGGGGGCGGCAATACAAATTCAAAAAATAAATAAATAAGACAATCAAATTACACAATTAAAGAGGGTAGCATATGCAACATATATGCTACATGCACCAATTTGAGGAAATATTATGTTATTATTTTCCCATCCCCCTTTTTCTTAATTATTTCACATGCCAATATTCATCTTCAAAATGATTATGTTTTTGCCATATTTAAGGTAAAGGTGAAATGTATGTGTAAAACTCATAAAGCTGAAGAAATATTCAATGTTTCTAGAATGCTTTTTAGGGGCAATAATGGTATTCCCAGTGGTAATGTATGGTTGTGAGAGCTGGACCATTAGGAAAGCTGAGCGCAGAAGAATAGACACCTTTGAAATGTAGTGTTGGAGGAGAGTTTTGAGGGTACCCTGGACAGCGAGGAGAACAAATAGGTCGATCTTAGAAGAAATCAACCCTGACTGCTCCTTAGAATGTCAAATAGTAAAGATGAAGCTAAAGTACTTTGAACATCAAATGAGAAGATAAGATTCACTTGAGAAGGCGTTGATGCTGGGAAAGGTGGAGGGCAAAAGAAGAAGAGGGCAGCCAAAGATGAGATGGCTAGATGGTATTGTAGACGCAGTGGGCACAGACCTGGGTGGGCTGAGGAGGATGGTGGAGGACAGAGGCGCCTGGAGATCAATGGTCCATAGAGTCGCAAAGTGTCGGAATCGACTGTGCAACTGAACAAAAACAGGGTTGCATTTTAACCATCCATCAGAAAGTTGCTTTGAAAAAGGTACTTGTCATCCTCTCTTAGAGCAGAGCCACCCGTGACCCCAAATGCAATTGTGTTCACAATACCTCCTCTGAGAGTCAGTCTCACATAGATTTACTTCTAAATAAAAGCATGAGGCATCAGATCACACCTCGGCTGCTTTGTTTTCATTTGTATAATGAACTGAACTAGAATTTAAAAAAAAATGAAAAATAGTCAATTTTCCTTTCTAAAGAAATACCAGCCCTTGCTCAGTTTTATTTTGTTTAGAAGCCCACACATGTGTGAACTGTGTAGGAAGGAAACAGCTGCTGATGAACAGTCCATTGAATGAATTGCCTAAGGTGAAAGCGAATACCAGAGCTGTTGAGTGATAGGTGTGGTTCACAAGTAACTTCACTGGATTCAGTACAAACATATTCCTCTCCCAACACAAAGCTGTGAGGAAATCAGTTTGGTTCAAATGGCAACAAGCAAATTTTCCTCATTGATTGTAACTAGTCATGACAACCAAAAACAAAGTCCCCCTGCCCCTTCCTTGAAAGGATAAGAACATAAGAACAGCCTTGCTGGAACAGGCCACAGCCCAACCAGTCCAGCATTCTGTCTCACACAGTGGCTCACCATTTGCTTCAGGGTATTCCCAAGGAGATGCCTTCACCTGCTTAGGATTCCCTGGAAATGGCATTGAGAGATATCCTGCCTATCTCTCCAACCCAGAGGTTGTCCTTAGGTATCCATAATTATAGTCATTGATACCCTTGTCCTCCATGAACTTGTCTAATCCTTTCTTAAAGCTGTCAAGACTGACAGCTGTCACCACTTCTTCTGGCAGGGAGTTCCATAGACCAGTGATCCTCTGGGTGAAAAAGTACTTCCTCTTATTTGTTTGAGAACTAGTACCCAAAAGTTTCATGGAGTGCCCCCTAGTTCTAGTATTGTGTGATAGGGAAAACAGTTTTTCCTTATTTACTTTATCCACACCGTGCATGATTTTATAAACTTCAATCAGGTCACTTCTTAGAAGTCGTCATTCAAGAGTGAAGAGGCCCAACTGTTGCAGCCTCAGATGGTAAGGAAGGTGTTCCAGTCCCCTAATCATTCTGGTTGCCCTCCTCTGCACTTTTTCCAGATCCATAATATCCTTCTGGAGGTATGGCGACCAGAACTATACACAGTATTCCAGATGGGGCCTCACCATAGATTTATAAAGAGGCAAAATGACACTTGCTGACTTATTTTCTATACCCTTCCTAATGACCCCTAGCATTGAGTTTGCTTTTTTCACTGCTGAGGCACACTGGGTTGACACCTTCATTGAGCTGTCCACCAGGACACCAAGGACCCTTTCCTGGTTTGTCGCAGAGAGTTCAGACCCCATCAGTTTATAAATGTAATTGGGGTTTTTTGCCCCAACATGCATCACTCAGCACTTACTAGTGTTGAAGCTCATTTGCCACAGTTTTGCCCACTCCCCCAGTGCCAAGAGATCCCTCTGGAGCTCCTCACAATCTCTCACAGTTTTTACTACCCTGTATAATTTAGTGCAGGATGTTCCACATTCTGCGACAAGCCACTCAGAAATCCTTCTATTGTATCCCTATTGAACATGCCTTTGAAGAAGGGGGCAAAGAGAAAAGTCTACTCAGGGCAGGGTCACAAAGCAGAACATAATCTTTTGGATAGGCTGCAGTCATAGATGCCAGGTAGGTCATACAATGAATCCCATCCATTCATTTGTACGTGTGTGCAATACATTGTAAAGTTGACCGGAACCGAATTAAAACTGCAGGTAAATAACTTGCTGTGTTCACAGCTAACATAGCCTGTCTCCCCACCCCCAGCCCTCCCTTGATGGTTCGCCTCAGTTTGTGCACCAGTGAATTTGACATTTTCCATCCCCACTGCTGTTTCCCCAGTAAAATCCTTTGCCTGGTTCCTCTGACCTGAATCTTGGCAAATTTAATGAAGCTCACATCATACATTTTTTACACATATGCCCCCCAATATAAACCATTTTAATACAAAACTCAGATAGTTTAAAGGTAGTCATCAAATACAATTCTAAAACAACACTACAAATCATGGTTACTAATAATAAAACATACCTTAGCATCTAAGTGGCTTAGTGGTTAAGACACTGAGCTTGGAGACTGGAAGGCTGGGGTTCGAGACCCAAGTACTGCATGATGGAGTGAGCTCCCATCTCTGCCCCAGCTCCTGTTAACCTAGCAGTTCGAAAGCAAGAAATTGCAAGTAGATAAACGGGGACTGCTTTGGTGGGAAGGTAAACAGTGTTCTGTGCACTCCAGTGTCGAGGCATGCCTGCCACATGTCCATGGAAATGTTTGCAGAAGCGGACAGCGGTGGCTCTTCAGCTTTGAAACAGAGATGAACACTGAACCCTAGAGTCAGATACAACTGGTTTTCAAGCAAGAGGAACCTTACCTTAGCATCTGCAGGTGGGGTTTCCCACTATGACTCCTAAATCTAACTATTTTAACATATATAGACAAACACACTGGCCAGAGCCCTATTAGCAATGGGAGAGTGATATTGCTCCCTGATATCCAGCTTGCAAGTTATCCCAGCCAGAGACCACCCTGTTAAAAACAATGGGATTTGAACAAACACAAGGACTTAGTGAAATTCCCTTTGCACAACTGGCATAAAAATCCAACCACGTGTCCAACAAACTGTTGCAAACTTAGAAGCAGAACTAGGTGTAGTGGTGTGCTATGCTCACTCCTTAGATTAAAAACTCATTACCAGCTTTGCCCCAGGAAATACATGGAGATTTGATAAAACTTACAGAGCTGTGCCATGCAGATGGTTAAATCTGGTATTATGAAGTTGGAACAAAAGGGCGGGAAAAGAGGCCCTTTCTCAATCTCTGGTCAAAAGAGAGGTGTAGTTTTACTACCTTTGTTGTTGTTCAGTCATACAGTCGAGTCTGACCACCACACACCAGGCTCCTCTGTCTTCTGCCATCCTCCGTTCTCTGCCCAGATCTACACAGACCACATCAATGATGCCATCCAGCCAACTCATCCTGTGACATCACCTTCTTCTCCTTTTGCCTTTGATCTTTCCTAGCATCAGGGCCTTCTCTAGCGAGTCCTCTCTTCTCCTTTGGTGGCCAAAGTACTTGAGTTTCTGCTTCAGTATTTTGTCCATCCAAGGAGCAGTCAGGATTTATTTCTTTTAAGATTGAGTACAAGGAGCCATACCTGTCAAGCGCTGCTCTGGAAAATATGGGACCTGCGCAGAACCCTTCTGCACAGAAGGGTTCTGCGCATACACGCATGCACAGTACCTACTTTCCCCGCCAGTCAAATTATGGGATGGCATCGGGAAAGTAGAAGGGGTGCAGAAATACAGGAAATCCCAGCCAATCCGGGATACTTGACAGGTATGAACTTATGTACATATATGCATATTTTTTCAACTTCAGTTCATGGTGTTAACTTACTGCCTTTCTGGAACTTATTGGCTTTCTGGTTAGGCATTTTTTTTACAAAGAAACAACCTCCAGGAACTTGCATGAGAAACTCAAGGTGGAGGGAAAAAGAAAGAGGAGAAAGTAATGAAGTGCCTGAGAGAAAATAAACATAAACCCATCAGCTACGTAGCTAGAATAATTGCATGTGAGGTTATCATATATGCCATAGCCCACATCCTGGTGGGGGGAGACTACTGCCAATATTCTTCAATTATAGCACAAACTGCATCAAAAATAATGTGATATATTGAAGTTTAAAAACACTGTTTGAAAATCATTTTTTAAAAAAACCTAAGCCCCACCACTGTGTTTTCCTTGTCTTTCTGGAGGACAGCTGTAGCCTTCTTCTTCAGGTGCCGTATCCATTCCAGATATTGGCTATCATCATGGCGATAATCTTCTTGTTCTTAACTCCTCAGAACAGTTCTTCCAAGGACATGCTACACCAGTCTCTTAGGTCCTTCAGCCATGAAGTTCATCTACATCCAGGGCCTCTCTCCCCAGGAATCTTTCCTTGCAGAGCGAGTTGGAGCATTCTATGTTTTATGTTGTTCCTCATGTTATTGGAGCTTTCTTTGCTTGATGATCTTAAAGAGTTTTTGTTCTTTATCCATTGGCGCAATACTTCTATGTTAGTCACATGGCCAACCCATGATATCCTTAGCAGTCCATCTGTATATCCACTTTCCAAAAGCTTTGATTCTCTTTTTCAGATGGTTTAGTCAACGTCCAAGCTTCAACTCCATATAGTAACAGTGGGAATACATAACATCTCACTATTTGGATCTTTGTAGCGAGCGTTAGATCTCAATGCATAACAAATGTCGCATTTTTATGAAGGAGGATCTTGCTTTTTCTATTCGTATTTTAATCTCTACCTCGGGATCCCAATTTTCATTTAATATACTCCCCAAATAAACAATTTTACCCACACTTTCAATATTTTGTGTTCTTGTCATTCTTTAGTTTTGTCTTCCTGCCATTCCATTAGTCTTTCTTTTTGTCTCATGGTGAGGCAATAGGCTTGCCATCTACCTGAGAACATCGGACCAGAGCCACATTTCACAAATGGATTTATGTAAATGTATGCTGCTGTATGTAGGCCATTGCTTCGTTATGTTGTGATAATAAAAACAGCTAGTAAAGGAGTGATACCAACCCGCAAAGCCAGTTTAAAAGTAGTCTGGCAGCACTGGGAGGTTCATGGAATAAAGGGTTGCAAGAATCTATAGAGGAGGACTAGTCGCTTCCTGTTCAACAAAGTCTATTTCATTGCAGAAAATGGTAAAATACATATGTCGCGAGATAGTTCTGGTGAAATAGCTGGAGAACTCACCTCTGTAGTTGGCATTTGCATAGCTATATGTACAGAAATGTAAAGTAGCATGGAAAATCAAGAGGATAATTAGCATTTTGGAAACAATCTTCTTTTCTACTTATGAAGTAATAATTCATGTGTTCACCCCTTTTATGATAATATCTGTGGCCCTAAAGGCCATAATTAAATTATAAATGTAGAACTCTCTTAGAAGGGTGGGACAATAGCCTAGGCATTTCTGCTTAGTAGTAAAGGAAGGGCTATAAGAATAAAAATTTCTTGTGTAAATTCCATTCCAAAATAGTGACTGGATTTTTGCTAAATATGAGATTTCTGTATTCGACTACTTCACCCCATAATAGCTGCTTTTTTCACCCTAAAGAAAAGCCTGTGAATTAGCTACATGGAAACTCTTTTTGATTTGTTTAGCGGCCCCTCCAGAGTAGCAGGAGCAAAGAGGCTGCTTGCATTTGCATGCAAGATATTCACAATAAACAAGGATTATCTGGCATTCCAGCATCTCATCCCTGATGAAAGCAGCCCCTATTCAGTAGATCCATGTGTACATGTCCAGAGAATTCACACATTTGTGACTTATTATAAGTGCTAAATTGTTGATTAAATTCTATCAACTTTAAAAAAACTAATCTTTTGAATATGGAATTTGTAAAGGATGATTTTACTAACTATTTTGGAGGAAGATGAAAACATCATTCACAATCTATAGGGGAAATCACCATCATTGTCATCATCAAACTGCAGAGTCTGAAGGAGCCCCATGGGTGGGGGAATTGGGGTGCTGAACTCTTAACCTCTGGCTCAGATACCTAAGTCACTGAGATCCCTTGTAGTTCTTCAATTGATTTGGTCCTCAAACTAAATCTTCCAAGCAAGCATCATCATTTCTTAAATCATAGCCTAGTTCAAGCATTCATTAAAAGGCTAATTTGCAAATGTTAACAGGAGGAGCATAAGCCCGCCCCTTGTATGTTGCTGTCTCCATGTGAAGAAAACAGACTCTGTTTGTTTTTATTTAAAGCCTCTTCTGGCAGTTTGTTGGAATTGCACCTGCTAAAAGTCATAGCCCTAACAATCATGCTACTTGGGTACCCTGTATACAGGTGACCTTTACCCTTTATACAGTGTGATATCCTGTACTCTACTTAGCTCCAGTTTCACTGCTGTTGTGGAGCTAGATCAGGGATTCACAACTTGTGGCCTGCGGCACCATTTCATGTGCCCTCCTGTTGTGTATAAGGATTTATTGCCTTTAAATGTAAAACTGTGCCAAACTGGGAACCCGGAAGCACGCCTTTTCTAAAGACGCCAATTTCAAAGATGTGTCAAAGCGGGAAAAGTCTGAACTCTGTATGTCCTCTGGAAGCCCACCTAAATGTATCTTGTTTTGTAACGGCCAGAGCATTGTATATACAGTATATTGGCCACCCTTGTACATAGTTCCCAGTCTGGAACCTGAGCTGAATAAAGATCACTGAGTTTAACCCAATCCTGCTGGTTAGAATACTTCTTTGTCTGAACTCAACACCACCCCCCCCTTCTACTGCACCAGGAAGTGCCATGTGGTTGAGGAAGGGCAAAATGGCTGTCCAGCTGTCTCAGGGAGCATGTCCCGGCCCCCGGCTTTAAAAGGTTGAGAACTTTTTTGTTAGGACCTAGCTAAGGAATATACACACTGCACACTTTCTTTTCAAGCTTCCTTAATATTCTTTTTGTAAAACAGCCGATGCACAATACAGTAGATGCTCACATAACGACTTTACTTGGTTCCCCAAGTAGCGTTGCTAAGCGATTTTTGTTGTTATGCAGGTTTCTCTGGAGTTTCCCGCATAACAACATTTTTAGCATCGTTTTCCAGATAATAACGGTTATTTTAGTGTTGTTGTCCAGACAATGACACTAAAAACGTGGTTATGCGGGGTAACACGTGGTGCATAATGACGCGTTGTTAAGCGAAAATAATACTATCCGAATGCGTTGTTATGTGAGGGTTGACATATAAGAATAGAAACTATTCTGTTTCCTTTCTTGTATCCTTCAGAATTTGTTTATACAGTGCTATAGCCTCTTCCTTTTTTTAAGCATTTGGAACAACAACAATAAACGTGTGTGCTTTCAGCCACTTCTGACTTATGATGAGTCTTTCCAAGGTCTTCTAAGTAGAGAATACACAGAAGAGGCTTACCGTTCCCTTATTCTTGGGGTGCCATGGGACTTTTCAGATTACCCATAACTACACAGGCTGGTTGTTCTCTTTGGAATCCCAGTAGGGAATTGAACTCCCCGTATCTGACTCCACAGCCATGTACCTAAACCACTGAGCTCTTTAGCCACTCACAGGGTTTTTAAAAATTACAATGAGAATTCTGGAAGAGAGAATTTTGCTTCTTGTTCCTCTCCTACTGGTGGTTTGACATCATCATGGCTCTTCTGACTCTGAATATGGCTGCCAAGTGCTTGTCATTTCATAACTTCAGTGAGCATGGGAAGCACTGCTTAACATTTCACATTAAACCGAAAGAGTTTGCATTAATCAATTTATATTCTTCAGCTAGTAAGTCCTTCTCTCCATACTTCTTTTCTCTGTATTATACCTTGAATCAAATGTAATAATCTGTACTTCTAATTCATAATACATGGCCAAAGTATTTTGGATTTTTTTTGTGCTTTATGATTTCTTGATTTGTTTGCTTTAATATTTCTTGACTTACAGTCCTTTTGATCTGAGACATTCTGAGTGTGCTATGATACATTTGAATGCTTCTATCTTTATGTTCACATATGGTAGGCTATATTAAAGTCCACAGTGTCATGCCATGTATCGGAGAATACACAGCATGATACTGTACTACTCGCATTTTTTGAAACCATGTTGTTGTTGTTGCTGGTGGTGTTATTTTTGCTGCTGCTGTTGCTGCTACATATTATGGTATATTCCTCATCTTAATGAAGTTGCTCCAAGCCATATGAATTTTATTGCATGGCTATGAATTCAACCAAATTTCAAAGAACTACTTAAATTATGTAACTGTGATTGATATAAAAAATAATAAAATAAAATCTATCACTATTCAGAGGCCTTTATGAACTTTGCCTTACCTAATGACATTTCCAAGATCTCTTCCAACTCTGTTGACAGCATAAAACAGGAGTTCTCAACCTTTTAAAGCCGGGGGCTGGGTTATGCTCCCTCAGACAGGGAGCTGGATGGCCATTTTGCCCTTCCTCCACCACATGGCACTTCCTGGTGTGGTGGAGGCGGTAGGGGGTAATGGTGCCACAGGCCCGTGGGCCATAGGTTGATAATCCCTGGCATAGAAAATCACTCCACATGAATATGACCTAAAAAATAATGCATCTGTTAAGGGTGTGGCTCATGGCAGCTGCCAAGTTCTTGTCATTTCATAGCTTCAGCGAGCATAGGAAGCACTGCTTAACATTGCACATTAAACCGAAAGAGTTTGCATTAATCAATTTTGACAGCTTATGTATACATATGCTGCCCGATATGCTACATAGCATGGGAGGATCTAAGTCTAAGTAAATCTATTTATATATATAGTCTGAAGTCTGTGAATTTAATAGAAGAAATAATAATCTCCCATTGTTTTTGCAGTCCATGCTTTTGCTTGCTTATATTTCTTCACTTTCATGTGATGAGTTGGCTAACTTATGCCAAAAACAAAAGAAAAAGTCAGCATAAACTAAGGACATTTGAAACCTAGTGTTCTACAATTTCATTTAAAATGTGAAAGATTTATGGCTTAAACCACCCTCAAATTCACTCATGATTTGGAAAAAACTAACCTTGTGTGTTCAGAAAGGATTGACAGTGGAATTATTATTTTTACAGAGTTTGAATTTGTTTGTATGACTCCAACATATTTTTCAAATGAATGAGTACGCCAATAGGAGAAGGTTACAGAACTTTATTAAAAGAAAAGGAAAAGGAGAAAACCTACAATGAGATCAATACAGACTAATAAAAGAAAGGAAACTAATACTGTAAATCTAATATAACAAGGATAGATGAAAGCAATGATATGACCTGAAGATCTGTTTTGCCACAGAGAGCTGTCTGTTAAGTGCCAGGCCCATTCTGTCTCTCACGTCCCCAGTCCCATGGGTGTCCACAAGCCACATGGATGGTGTAATAGCGCTGAAATCTACTGTTTATTTGTAATAATTCATGATCATTCAAGATAAACAGGTTTTCTTGATGTGTGATGGCTTAGATCACACCTGGAAGGAAATGGCTTAATAAGTGATCACTTCCCCTGCTCAGCAGGGGAAGTGAAAATAATTCTTTCTCTTTAAGACTATCACTGATGTGATATGTTATTAAAAATATTTTCTTTGCCTTGTTGGTCCTCTGTCCAAGCAGGGGAAGTGATTAATTTGCCAATATCCAAAAACGGCTCACTTATTAAGCCAGTCCCTGATATTGCCTTTGGAATGATAGGGCTTGATTGGATCATTCCAAACCCAGCTAGGCTAGATTGCTCCAAGGTGGTAATGTAGCAGTTCTCTAACTGAGACAATGATCATCCAACTCACTTTCAGTCTATACCCATTTTTTTCCTGGCATTTTCTACATTTCATAGCATATGTAGAACAGACTTTAGGAACTCCATAGCTTGAAATGAGCTGGATACTATACTACACTTCTTTAAAAATTATAAAAAATTATAATTAAAGCACAATCTAGTCCATTTCCCCAAATTAATAAAACAAATCATTTCCTAAAAGACATTGCGCAAACAGAGAAAATGGGTGGCAAATTCTAACAACAGTAACAAGGTGTGTGTGTGTGTGCGTGTGCATGCGTGTGTGCATGCATGAGCACTGGGAGAGAAACAATTCCTGCCTTGTTGTTACAAAGTTAGCCCCCAGTTTCAGATCTGTCAGTTTAGTGGCTTCTAGAGTATAAGTCTATTATCACATCAATTGATGGGGATAATGACAGGATATAATATAATTCATCTGATGTTGTGAGTTCAATCCTGACAGGGATCAAGGTTGACTCAGCCTTTCATCCTTCCGAGGTCAGTAAAATGAGTACCCAGCATGATGGGGACAAAATATTAATTACCTATAAACCGCCCAGAGAGTGCACTAAGCGCTATGGGTTGGTATATACCGTAAGTGTAATTGCTAGTTGCTATTATCTTTAACATAGGCCTGTGAATCAATGCTTCTGTAAGTTTCATTAAATAAAATGGGCCTACTCTAACTGTGATTTCTTTAGTATAGTAAGTTGCAGTTAGAGTAGGTCATTTGAATCAAGAGAACATATAGAGAAGCTGATTCACTAAATAACCACTAATTTAATGAGTCTACCCTAGTACAAGTTATTAAGCTAAGGAACATGATTTTGACCAATAGGTAAGAGGCAGGGGGAGAATCCCTGCTATAGGGAGATGTTTGTGTTATAACAAAACTTAGGGTGAAAAAACATTTTAACAATAATTTTGAAAATCTAATTTAAATCATAATATTGGGTGATAGCCAGTAAAGGTAAACGTAAAGGTCGCCCTTGCTCGAAAGCAATACCAACTCTAGGGATCAGTGCTCATCTCTCTTTATAGCCAAAGAGCCAGCACTGTCTGTGTGTGCAGACATTTCCATAGACATGTGGCAGGCATGCCTCAACACTGAAGAACACAGAACATTGTTTACCTTCCCATCGAAGTGGTCCAGTAGTAAGTTACAATTAGAGTAGACCCATTGAATCAGTGAGGATCTAAAGAGTCAGTTGGTTCATAAATGCTCTTAATTCAAATGGGCCTATTCTTGTTTCAAATTGCTGTTGGATCAATTCAAAGTATTTGGATATTTTTAATTATACATTTTAATTATTTCTTTTAATTGTTGATTTGCCTCTTGTTGTTCAAACATCAGTTGTCTGGAGCAACTCTGATAATATATTTATACATTCAAGCCAAAATCTGGTCTAAAGTAAAATTTGTATACATTTGTATAGTCAAAAGAGTTTAGAAACATCGGCATTCTTCTCATGCTTTCAATAATCCCTTAAAACATTCCTTTCAAGGATGTAATTGTTCATAGGAACCACAAGATGGTGGAGTAAACATGGCCAGTGATTACATAATTTTCTTCCAGTAAATTGTAGTTCATCAAAAAATGACAGAAACTGGGAGGGGGAGGAAGGGCGGTGTTCAGCTACTGGAGCATTTTAAGTTCTGGGGCATAAAGTTTTACATAGCAACAAACTGACAATGAAATAAATCAACAGGAATTGAATCCAGAAGTCTCATGTATGTCTAAAATTATAATATTATATGCTATCAGGTTATTTCTTAGTTATGATGACTCTGTAAATTAAAGGACCTCCGAAACATTAACAGCCCTATTTTGGCCTTGCAAACTAAGTACCATGGGTTATCTTACTGAATCTCCTGTTCAGTCCTCCTTTATTTATCCTGTCTTCAGCTTTTGCTAATATTGTCTCTTCCAGTAA
Source organism: Bradypodion ventrale (assembly GCA_035047345.1). Lineage (NCBI taxonomy): Eukaryota > Metazoa > Chordata > Lepidosauria > Squamata > Chamaeleonidae > Bradypodion > Bradypodion ventrale. The sequence continues at coordinate 177,717,322 of JAWDJE010000005.1, forward strand.
ATCTTGTCTTCTCATGATATCAACAAAGTGATGAGATAGTGTTAAGAGGAGTTCAGGCTTGATTTGATATTTTGTTGTTCTTCAGTCGCACAGTCGATTCCGACCCTTTGCGACCCTATGGACCATTGACCTCCAGGCACCCTTGTCCTCCACCATTATCCTCAGCCCACCCAGCTCTGTGCCCACTGCGTCTACAATACTATCCAGCCATCTCATCTTTGGCTTCCCCTTCTTCTCTTGCCCTCCACCTTTCTCAGCATCAAAGCCCTCTCAAGTGAATCCTCTCTTCTCATTTCATGTCCAAAGTACTTTAGCTTCATCTTTACTATTTGACCTTCCAATGAGCAGTCAGGGTTGATTTCTTCTAAGATTGATCTATTTGTTCTCCTTGCTGTCTACGGGACCCTGAAAACTCTCCTCCAACACCACATCTCAGAGGCATCTATTCTTCTGCGCTCAGCTTTCCTAATGGTCCAACTCTCACAACCATCCATTACCACTAGGAATACCATTGCTTTTACTATGCGTATTTTTGTTTGCAATGTAATGTCACTACTTTTCCTCCAATTCCTTATTTTAAGTGAATCAGGGTTTTTTTTCATGTTGACTTTCTTCATTGTCCTTTTTACATCCATACATAACACAGGGTGAATGGTCTCAGCTTTGGTTGATAGTATCAGTCATCTTCTGTTTTCTTTGTTGCAGATTCTGACTGATGGTTCAACTGGGATAGAGAAAATATTTAAGAAGTTTGATTGCTTTGTTACAATGTAATTATGTTACTGCAGTGGCTCAAATGGTTAAGATGCTGAACTTGCTGACTGGAAGGTCAGAGTTCATTCCTGGGTACTGCATGGTGGAGTGAGCTGTCCCAGTTCCTGCCAACCTAGCAGTTCGAAAGCAAGACATTGCAAGTAGATAAATAGGGACCACTTCAGTGGAAAAGGTACATAGCGTTCCCTGCACTCCGGTGTTGAGGCATGCCTGCCACATGTTTATTTACTTATTTATAGTTCAGCCGGGCACCGCCGGGGTTGCTGCTACTGTACTGTTGCTCCTGGAGGGGCGGCGTCATGAAGCGGCACTTCAGCATCCCGCTTTCCGAAGAGCTGCCAGAGAAGTTCGGCGGCCGCTTTGTGTGCACCCCCAGGAGACACCATCTGCAGCCACCATCACAGCGAGGCCCGAGTTGGCGCCTTTGACCAACTCCTCGCAGCCGAAGGGAGGCGAGAGCTGCTGCATGCATGCAAGGGATCAGTAATCGAACTGAAGTAATATAGTTGACTTAACGTAGATGACTTATAGCAACTGACGTGACTGTGTCAGTTTAGAACTGATTGACATCAGTTCTAAACTGATACTGTGTTCTAAACTGTGATAATATGCATGATGTTACCTTGTTTTAAACTGTGATAATATGTATGAGGGGGGGGGAATGGCGTAGAAACTTGCAAAGCACGCCAAGGAGTTTGCCAAGAGAACCCTATTGACCAAAGCAAAGGCAAAACAAAGGGACAAATCAGAGGAAACAGGAAGGATGCTCAGCACATTAGATGGACAGAAAGGGATGGGCAGGAAAGGGGGAGGAGAAATACAGTGTTGTAAGGAACAATATTGCATAGGGACATGGAATGTAAGATCTATGAACCAAGGAAAGCTGGAAGTGGTAAAAATGGAAATGGAAAGAATAAGTATTGACAACTTGGGAATCAGTGAGCTAAAATGGACAGGTATGGGCGAATTCAGCTCTGGAAACCATAATATCTACTACTGTGGACAAGAAAATCTCAGAAGAAATGGAGTGGCCATAATTGTAAATAAAAGAGTGATAAAAGCAGTAATGGGATACAATCTCAAAAATGATAGAATGATGTCTGTCAGACTACAAAGCAAACCATTTAATATCACTGTAATCCAAATATATGCACCAACTACTAGTGCAGATCAAGCCACAGTAGACCAGTTCTATGAGGACCTACAACATCTTATAGAACAGACACCAAGAAACGATGTCCACATTATCTTAGGAGACTGGAATGCAAAAGTAGGAAATCAAAAAGTGGACGGAATAACAGGCAAGTTTAGTCTGGGAACACAAAATGAAGCAGGGCAAAGACTGATAGAGTTCTGCCAAGATAACACACTAGTCACACTAGTCATAGCAAACACCCTTTTCCAGCAACACAAGAGGAGACTGTACACATGGACATCACCAGATGGCCAACATCGAAACCAAATTGACTACATACTCTGCAGCCAAAGATGGAGAACCTCCATATAGTCAGTAAAAACAAGACCTGGAGCGGACTGTGGCTCAGATCACAATCTACTGATTGCAAAATTCAGGCTCAGACTGAAGAAAATAGGGAAAACTAATAGGCCGGATATATATGATCTAGACAACATACCCAAGGAATACATGGTGGAGGTGAGGAACAGATTCAATGGTCTGGACCAGATAGACAGAGTACCAGAAGAATTATGGACAGAGATGAGAGACATTATGCAGGAGGCAGCAAGGAAAACTATACCAAAAGAAAAGAAGCGCAAGAAAGCAAAGTGGTTGTCGGATGAGGCTCTTAAAATAGCAGAGGAAAGAAGGAACGCAAAAGGCAAAGGAGAAAGGAAAAAATACAATCACTTAAATAAAGAATCTCAAAGAAAAGCAAGGAGAGTCTATACAGCAGAGATTACCAACCTGTGGCCCACGGGTCGGATGCGGCCTGCAGCACCATTTTATGTGCTCCCCCTGCCTCCACCACACCAGGAAGTGCCATGTGGTGGAAGAAGGGCAAAATGGCCATCCGTCCCCTGAAGCTGTCTGAGGGAGTGTGACCGGGCCCTCGGCTTAAAAAGGTTGAGAACTCCTGCTATACAGCCATTGATATCATTAAGAACCCACGAAAGCTGGGATTTTGCAAGGACTGATGTCACTTATCACTGAACAAACCACAGCAGACACCATTTATCTCTGCCTGCGCTCCTAGACTAACTCTGTGTACATAGGGTGGGGAATATCCAAAGGACATTCGATGAACTCCTCTCCACTGGGCACCCTCCTTCAGGATGTCATCATTACCCATAACACAGGGCTAATGTATGTCTCACATATATTCAGTGTTTCCTGCCTCCAACCCCTATCACACACTTCTCAGTGGAAGGACATTGTGTAGCCAAATGGGATCCTGAAGAATATTGATTGCTACTTATTACCGGCATGTAAGAGCTAGGAGGTCTTTGTCCTGTGAGTAATTGCTGTCATGTTACCAGTGTCAGTACAGTAACTATGACACAAGGGATATAATGATGAAGTTGAAAACTCAGGTTCTCATCATGACGTTCCCCATAGCGTCCCCTGCCACTAAGAGTCCAAAAAGGCAGGCATCAGGATTGGACTACATTAACGAAGGAGGAATGGTTTATTCCTAAAGTTAGTGGCTCTTAATTGCCTACACATGCCTATTACAACATTTTGTAATTATGTTTTAATTAATTTAACATTAAATAATGTTTTGCATTACAACAAAGGTAGCTTGGGTCAATATCCTTAGAAAATCCACTTCTCCCTCAGCTACTGTGAGCAGTGCAGATAAACTCTGATGGTAGAGGGAAACCTGAATGGAGTAACAAATGGCACCATTGTCTCTGTCACTCAGATAGTCCTAAGACTTTGACCTGATGAGCACTAGTTGTACTACATCAATGATACTGAGAACTGTGGTGAGAGTTGATCTTGGAGGAGGGCTCGTAAAGACTGATCTAGGGTTGCTGAGTTGTTGCCAAAGCTTGCACATAGTTATTTTTAGGCAGAGTTAGTCATCCTGTTAGGGACTGTGGTGGTTTAGTGGTTAAGATGCTGAACTTGACAACTGGAAGGTTGGCAGATCAGCAGTTCAAGACTCAAGTGCTGCATGATGGAGTGAGCTCCCATCTCGGCCCCAGCTCCAACCAACCTAGCAGTTCGAAAGCAAGACATTGCAAGTAGATAAATAGGTACTACTTTGGAGGTACCACTTTGGAGGTAGCATCCTGCGCTGACCTTCCGCCTCCCTGCCAGTGTCTTAGCCACTTGAGCCACCACAGTCCCTAACAGGACGACTAATTCTGCTTAAAAAATAACTATGTGCAAGCTTTGGCAACAACCCAGCAACCCTAGACCAGCCTTCACGAGCCTTCCTCCAAGATCAACTCTCACCACAGTTCTCAGTTAGGCTGTCTCCATCATTGATATAGTACATAATGTTTTAATGGTCATGTGTAGGCAATTAAGAGCCACTAACTTTAGGGGAAAAACATTCCTGCTTCATGCCTGCCACATGTCGAATGGAAACATCTGCAGATGCAAACAGCACTGGCTATTTGGCGATAAATGCAGATGAGCACCAAACCCTAGAGTCAGATACAACTGGCTTTTGAGCAAGGGAGACCTGTTGGTTGAAGGAGTTCTGGGACTCACTATTCTAAAAAGGATGAAGCAAACCAACCTAAACTTTTCCAGAGCTGTGTCGCTGTACAGACAATGAACAGCCACTGCTTTTGAAGATTTCCTTCCAATGGGATTTGGGCTCTCAAACAGCATCATATAATTTGGGTTTGGCCACCTGAAGTTTCATCGTCGGCAATGATGTCAGAGCAGATTTCCAAGTAAATGTCAGGCTGCTCCTGCTTGGGTTCAGCAGGGAACAGTTTCCTATTTACGAACGGACTGTTCTTTCTCCTGCCACTCCTCCCCCACTGCCCAAGACGGCTACTAGACTGTGGACTGCAGCTAAAAGTATGGTGAAATTTCCTGAGTTTGATGATGATGTCAGAGGGTGCAGGGTTGTGTGTGTGTGCAAGGAGAAGAAAACTCAGTTTAAAGAAAGCACACGGTTTTAACTCAGCTTAGTCATTGATGGGGGGGTGTTAAGGCCAGATTCTCAGAATTGCCCAATGTTCTGGCTTCCGCTGCAGCAGAATGAGGAGTGGCTCAACAAGAGCAAACAGCACTGGATTTCTATGTTTCCCAGTCCTCCTGTTGTGATGCAGGAAGTCGGGGGAGAACAGCTCAGCAACAGTGGCTTTTGAACATCCGGCTGACTATGAACATTTTCCCAAGCTACTTCTTGGCATATCCTCCAAGATCTTCACTGGCGATTTCTGCTGATGCCCCGTCTGGAGAACTCTGTGTGCTTCCATCCACTATCTTCCCCTCCTTCTCACACTGAACATGACAGAGAGTGATGTAAGACTGTCTCACTAATGCAGACCTGGCCACAGAACCCTGGCCTGGGGGGAAAAGGCTGGTTGCGGACATATTCTTTGACTTCCTTTGTGTGTGCATGTGTGGCAGATGTGCATTATTGGATTAGAGCAAATGGGATACAGAGGAATAAAGAACAGGATGCATTGCTATAGGAGATTGTCAAGAAAGGTAATGTGCCCTTTTTTGTTACTCAACAAGGTCTCAGATTGTAAGCGGTCTTTTCAATGATTGTATGTAGTGCACAAGTGAAAAGCAATGGACTGGTTACCTGTTGAAAATCTGTCCTTACCATAGATGCATTGGAGTTTCTAAGTTCAGGAGTAATGCATCCCTGACTGCTTTTTAATGATGACAACATGTCATGAGCAGTGGCCTTTTGCCTCCTGTGGTTTGGGGGATATAATGCTCTTGTTGAATAACAGTTCTCATATTTGAGTAGCTAGCATGGCTTAAGCCAGGGGTTCCCAAGCTTTACCAGGCTGTGGGCCGGTCATGTGGTTGGGAGGGGTGGTCACATGGTTCCTCCCACCCAGAAGCAGAAGTAAACATGCCCCAAAATGCTCAAAATGCTGCCGCAAATGCACCCATGGCTATAGTAAATGCAATTACGACAGCCATGGGTCATTTACGGCAGCGTTTTGTGCTTCCATGGGTGCATTTTACTTCCACTTCTGGAAGCGGTGAGGGTGGTGTGGGCTGGATGAATTTGCATCAAGGGCTGGATCCAGCCTGCCATGGGCCATAGGTTGGAACCCCTGGCTTAAGCAATTAAGCTAGGGCCAGAAAACCAATCATGTAAGTTCTTGTTCTAGTATGTGTTTGACTAGGCAGCCTCAGGCAACCCTTCATCTCTTCACTCTTCAGCCTACAGGAGGATAACAGAGATCTGCCTTATATGGGTATAATAATCATAGCTGTCAAGTCTCCCATTTTGGCCAGGAAAGTACCGTTTTTTACTCCTCTTTCCCACCGTCTTCCCGTATAATTATTTTCCCATTTTTCTCCTGTATTTTTTTTAAAAAATCCTCTGCTCTGCCTCTTCAATCCCAGGCCCTGGCTGCCTCTCTTCTCCCACGGTCACTCTCATTGGTCACAGGGCTGAGTCACTCAGCCCTGTGACCAATGAGAGCGAGCGCAAGAGAAGAGAGGCAGCCGGGGCCTGGGATTGGAGTGGCATCGGGCGCCGATTGGCTTGTTCTGAGCTAGTGTGTGCATTTGAGTGAGGAGGAGGCCTGAGACGAAAGGCCCTTTAGGTCTCTTCCCCTGCCGCCACCCTCCTCTTTCTCAGACCCGACCCGGACGGGTTGTTGCTGCGGTTGCTGCATGAGGCGACTGAGACAGTGGAGCTGGGTGGCGGCAGCGATGGCAACGGCTTCTCCTTCGCTTCAGCTTGGGCCATGGGGGATAGGAACAGGGGTTGCCACTAAGTCTGAGGGAAAGATGGAGTCCCTTCAGAGGTGGGGGCCAGTTATGGGGAGAGGAAGTTTGTGGGGAAATATCAAGGTGGGAGAGGGTTGTAGGGAGTGTCTTGAGAGAGGGGCCCTGGGAAAATGTGTGTGTGTGGTTTAATGTGATCTTTTATGGATCAAGTCCACTGGCTGTTTGGCTATAAACAGAGATGAGCACTGAACCCTAGAGTTGGATATGGCTGGCTTTTGAGCGAGGCCAACCTTTACCTTTACCTAATAACAGAAGATCCCTGATTGGTATTCAAAATTGCTGTGAGGTTTTGCCTCTGTTTAGTTGCAGTGGCTAGCAAAGGTCTCCCTTGCTCAAAACCCAGTCGTATCCGACTCTAGGGTGCAGTGCTGCTCATTTCCATTTACAACCAAAGAGCCAGTACTGTCTGTTTGCAGACGTTTTCATGGCTATGTGGCAGGCATGACTAGATAGCCCACTCAATCACATGGCTAACCCCAGCAAGTCCCATGGCCACCCCCAGCAAGTCACATGCCCACTGATTTGGCCACACCCACCAATTCCCCTTATTTTCAAATCCAAAACTTGACAGATATGATCATAATGTGTGTATAAAAAATTGAGCACATGGAAAATGCAGTGTAATCTGGAGTGAAAAATACCTATGATCTGAAGAATTGTCAGAGTATTGTTGTTGCTGCATATACATAGTCATTTATGGCTTTAAAAATAGACTATATTCTTTAAAAAGTCCAAGGATGGTCTGAGCTCCATCAGAGTCAAATCAGAGAAAGGTGGATGGATCTATCACAAACTACATGTTTTGCATTCTCAAAGTTCCTGATTTAGCAACTAGAATATTTTAATATATTTATCAGAGAGTAAACAGTGAGTTTCCATGGCAGAGCAAGGATTTGAACCTAGGCCTCCTGCATTCTACTGTTACTCTACCCACCACCACACTGAGTATGGTTAGCCACTTACTTTCTTGCCCAGCTTTTTCTACAACTCTTTCTCCTCACCCCCTCAACTGTCCTGATCCTAGAGGACCTTTCCACTGCACTTCTACTATTGGCTCTTGAATGCTTTCCTTCTTCTTTCCAGCCCTGTTCACTAGGCCTGTTGTAAGTCTATTCTTCTTGTGTTGTATCCAATTCTGAATATTGGTGATCATCATGGCGCTCGACCATGAAGATTGTCCTGGGAGCAATATAATGCAGTGGCCTTCCATATCACAGCATGAACACCTGTACCGCTGATCCAGTTCCGTGAGTCACTTTCAGGTCCTGAGTCCTTTTGGCACGCAAAGTCCTCCTCAGCCCCAGGCCAGTATTGATGAAGCTGCTGTCCTCCATCAAGATGGATTCAAGTGGGATGTAATCCACTTGGGGACCATCACCCTTCCCTATGGACTTTGGCATCCAAGGCTATTGGTCCTCAGGGTTGTCAGGTTAGTTAATTGCCGCCTGTCAATTGGTGTTTGAGTCTCTGGCAGTATGGTCTACTCTATTGCCATAGCAGGATAACCTGGCCAGACTGGGTAAGTCTATAGATGTGGAAAAAGCAGCTCCTTTACAACATATGCATCTATTATATCATTTGCTACCCATATCTCGTTCCCTCTTCTTTGGTTACTCAAATAGTTCTCATGCAGGACAACATTTGGTGTCGTAATGTCCTATGGTGTGGTGTCACAAGAGTGCTACATTCTCCCTCTTCTTGCTCTGGTTTGAAAGGGAAATGTTTTCTAAGTTGCAGGTTCCCTAGGAAAGGTAGGGATGTCTTTTTTCTGCCTCATTGGTAACAGATGGTATCTGTCCAGCCAGAAGAGTTGCAGAGGAAGCAAACAAGCACTATGGAATTCTTACAGGAGTTTACAACATAGTCATAGAACAGTAGTTTTAATGTTATGTATCTCCAGGGAAAGTGTTCCACCTTCTTTGTGAGACCCTCCTGAGTACTGGCCACACTGATTAGTTTCCTACCATTACTTTCTATCACAGTATGTGAAAGTGACTTTAGAAGACAAAACAACTTCTTTGGAACAGGGGAAGGTAATTCATTATAGATAAACATAGGACTATATGATGAATATAAACCTCTTACTTACTGTATTCTGAAGAAATTGAATGTGATCCACAGAAGCTCATACGGTCATTCTTAAAGGTGCAACGAGACTTTCTTCTAATAGCATTCTGCCTCAATATGTATTTGGTAATTTAGCTTACTTTCATTTTGTTATCAGTCCTTTGAGAGATAGTATGATTTTGTTTCCATATTTAAAATTGTTGGCTTGTAGCACTGAAATTAAGATTGCTGGGAGAAACATCAACAACCTGAGATATGCAGATGACACTACCCTAATGGCAGAAACTGAAGAAGACCTAAAGAAACTCTTGCTTAAGTTGAAGGAGGATAGTGAATAAGCTGGTCTGAAACAACTTTTCCTGGGATCCAAGATCGCTGCAGATGGTGACTGCAGCCACGAAATAAAGAGACACTTACTTCTTGGGAGGCAAGCAATGAGAAATTGTGGTAACATAATAAAGAGTAGAGACATCACCCTGCCTACAAAAGTCCTCATAATCAAAGCAATGGTATTTCTAGTAGTAATGTACAGCTGTGAAAGCTGGATCATGAGGAGGGCTGAGTGCAGAAAAATAGACGCCTTTGCATTGTGGTGCTGGAGGAGACTCTTCAGAGTCCCCTGGACTGCGAGGAGAACAAATCATTTGATCCCGAAGGAAATCAACCCTGACTGCTCATTGGAAGGACAAATACTGAAGATGAAGCTCAAGTATTTTGGCCATCAAATGAGAAGAAAGGACTCACTAGAGAAGGCCTTGATGCTGGGAAAGAGAAGGAAAAAGGAGAAGGGGGTGCCAGACTCAGAGGATGAGGTGGATAGATGGAATTGTCAATGCAATTGGGTGCAGATCTGAGTGGGCAGAAGACAGAGGAGCCTGGCGTGCCGTGCGATTGTCCATGGGGTCACAAATGATCGGACTTGACTGTGCGACTAAACAACAACAAAGCACTGAAATATGTATGTTCTGGAGAGATAATGTTTTAAGAGGAAGAAAATTCATGTTTAACTTAGCTGAAATTTAGGTCAGATTGCAAGTTATGTCAAACAGATATAGAGTCAAACAACACGACACAGTGGAATTCAGCAACTGGCATGTGCCCAGCCTCTCATTTCCTCAAATGTTATTTTAAAGCAGTGGTTCCCAACATGGGGCTCATGCCCCACAAAGGGACTTCAATTCCCATAAGCCCAAGTCAAGACATTTACTGATCAGTGCTTTGGGGAAATGACTTAGGCTTCTGAGACTGTGAGGTCTCTAGATCTGAGTCTTGACATTTGTCTTTCTATCAATCTGATAACCATAGTAACCTCTCTGACTGTTTATCATTTGACACCTACCTTACCTCTTCAGATAGTGGAAAGAATGATTGTATACAGGGGAGCATGCCCATTGCCTGCTTAAGAGCTCAGGTGGCACAGTGGTTACACCGCTGTACTGCAGCCAAAACCGCTGCTGATGTGAGTTTAATCCTGATGGGGATCAAGGTTGACTCCACCTTCCACCCTTCCGAGGTTGGTAAAATGTTAATTACCTTGTGAAACACCCAGAGAGTGCATTAAGAGCCATGAGGTTGTAAATAAGTGTAATTGTTATTGCTACTTTTCACAAGAGAAAAAAATTAGATCAGAAGGAATGCTCAAGTGAGAAATTAAACTGATCAGATTAAAGATAAGAAGCTTTTGAGTGCAAACAAGACCACTCCAAAATCCGCCGTGTTTATACACCCTCTTGATGCTAAAGCATGCCCTACCTAGAGTAGGTACATTTGAATCAACCAAAGGAGTTGATTCACAATGCCTCTACTGATTCAATGGGCCTCTTGTAGTGCCCCTTACTATGTTAGGTAATAGGATTGCAACACACCTTTTAAAATATTCTGTGTAATTGCTAATTGCTATTACCATCAGTACGCTGATGACACTCAACTGTACATCACGGCCTGTGGGGATCTGAGTGATGCAGTCGAAGTCCTAATCAGGTGTCTGGAGGCTGTTCGGGACTGGATGGGGGACAACGGGCTTCAGCTGAACCCGGGCAAGACTGAGTGGCTGTGGATTTGAGATCCTGTGTTATCCCGGGAGCTTCCAGCTTTGGTTCTGGATGCCCCAGACAGATCCAGTGTGTAATTTGGGGGTCCTCCTGGACTCATGGCTCCTGCTCAAAGAGCAGGTGGCGGTCATGGCCAGGAGGGCCTTTGCACAACTTCAAGTTATTTACCAATTACGCCCGCTCCTGGACCGGGACTCCTTGCTCATGGTCACTCATGCTCTGGTCAACTCCAGATTGGATTACTGTAATGTGCTCTACATGGGGCTGCCCTTGATGACCATTTGGAGGCTGCAGCTGGTCCAGAATGTGGCTGCCCGGGTGGTGATGGGTTGTGGGCGTTATGTTCAAAAGGGTCAGCCCTTTTGAATCTGCATGCGCTCTTAAGCAGAGCTGCTGCTGAGGAGAGCCAAACAAAGGAAGTGAACACTGGTAAGTTTTGCAGTTGGAGTAGAGCTGCTTTAGAGGCCTCCACTAGATTGCAAAATAGTAACAAAGGAAGAATATAGTCTTACTAGGTAGAAAGGTAGTAAACGTGTACATTTTTGAGGCCCAGAATACTGCACTTGTTAAAATGAATTCTGAGGGAACAGCTGTAGTTACCTGCAATACTTGTCCCATGTTTGTGTTCTTGCCAAAGCATATGGAGAACTACACTTGCAGCAAGTGCAAACTGGTTGCACTACTAGACGAGAAGGTCCAGCAGCTAGAGGTCCGCATATCTAACCATCAACAAATTTAGGAGCTTGAGCTGTTCTTGGACAGAGCAGAGCAGACTATGCTGGACAAAGAAGAGACAGGGCACAGTTCTGAGGGAGAAGGCCCTTCACTAACTCAGGAGGGAGATGTTTGGAGGAATGTGACTCAAAGGAGGAGAAGAGTAGGGGATCACTCTGAGAGTCTGAAATTACAGAATAAATTTTAGGCTCTTTCCCTCATCACACCTGATGAGGAACACACAGAGGAACAACTGGTTCCACCTGATGATCTCTCCTTCATCACACTTGATGAGATCCAGGAAGATAAACAGCAGGAACAAACTGAGGTTCTCTCCCTTAATATGGTTGATGAGGTGCATGTAGATGAACAAATTGCAGGAGAAAGGCTCCTTGTACTAGGCGATTCAATAATTAGAAATACAGAGAAATGGATTTGTGATGCACATGATAACCGTATGGTGACTTGCCTGCCAGGTGCAAAAGTTGCAGACATCACAAGAAATCTAGATAGATTGTTAGAGAGAACTGGGAATGAGCCAGTTGTCATGGTACACGTTGGTACCAATGATGTTGGGAAGGCCAAGCGGTCTGTCCTGGAAGCCAAATTTAGGTTGTTAGGAAGAAGATTGAAGTCCCGGACTTCCAAGGTAGCATTTTCAGAAGTGCTGCCTGTCCCTCGTGCAGGACCTACCAGGCAGGCAGAGCTCAGAAGCCTCAATGTGTGGATGAGGCGGTGGTGTCAAGAGGAGGGCTTCAGATTTGTCAGGAACTGGAGAACATTTTGGGACAAGCCAAATCTGTTCAGGAGGGATGGGTTGCATTTGAACCATGATGGGACCAGATTGCTGGCACTCAACATCAAAAAGGCTGCAGAGCAGTTTTTAAACTGATAACTGGGGGAAAGCCGACAGGAGCTGGGCAGCATCCGGTTTGGGAAAGTGTGTACTTGAGTAGTGAGGAGGATGCAAAAATTACTGAGCAGAGCAAGGAGCTAGTCACCAGCTCTCTAGCAGAAGGATGCAAGAGGCAGTCTAACAATGCAACTGGACTCAAAAGACTGTATCAGGAAAGCATATATAAATGCTTGTATACAAATGCCAGAAGCCTCCGGAACAAAATAGGGGAGCTGGAATACTTAGCAATAGATAAGAATATTGATATTATTGGTATCACTGAAACCTGGTGGACGGATGATAACCAATGGGATACAGTTATCCCAGGCTACAAACTGTACAGAAAGGATAGGAAGGGGCAAACGGGAGGTGGTGTAGCCTTGTATGTCAAAGAAGTGATAAAATTGTATGAATTGGAATATCTAGGTGATTTGGAGTCACCATTAGAAGCTCTGTGGGTAAGAGTACCAGGCCACAAGGATGGTCTAACAGTAGGCATATACTATCGGCCTCCGACCCAAACTCTTGAGGGAGACTGGCAGTTGGAGAATGTTGTAAAGGAGGCATCCAAGAAGGGAAGCCTGGTTATAATAGGGGTCTTCAATTACCCTCACATAGACTGGGTGAACTGTTGTTCAGCACATGATAAAGAGATAAAGTTCCTAGATATGCTAAATGATTGTTCCCTGGGACAGATGGTTGAAGACCCAACTAGAGGTACAAGAATCCTTGACTTGATCCTGAGTAATAGGATCTGGTGCAAGATGTTAATGTGACTGATCCAATAGGGAACAGTGACCACAACTCAATTATGTTTAACTTGATCATAGACTGCAAGTCACTGATAAAATTTAACACAGAGACCTTAAATTTTCAAAAAGGAAATTTCCCAAAGATGAGGAAACTAGTAAAAAAGAAGCTGAAAGGGAAAATTGAGAGAGTCCAAACACTCCAAGAGGCATGGAGACTGTTTACAAAATCAATAACAGAGGCCCAATTGGAATGCATACCCAAAAGGAAAAAGGGCACTGCCAGGTCCAAGAGGACTCCGATGTGGCTTACAGGAGCTGTTCGGGAAGTGATCAAGAGCAAGAAAAGCTCATTTAGAAGATGGAAGGTTTGTCCGAATGAGGACAGCAGGCAGAAACATAAATTCTGGCAGAACAAATGCAAGGCAACAATCAGGAAAGCAAAGCAAGACTTTGAGCGTATAGCTAAAAATACTCAGAGAAATAACAAAGACTTCTTTAAGTACATTAGAAGTAAGAACCCAACTAGGAAGGCCATTGGACCATTAGATGACAATGGAAGGCAAGGGGTTATTAAAGAGGAAACAGAGATTGCAGAGAGACTCAATGAATTCTTTGCTTCAGTATTCACTGAAGAAGACAGAGACCACATGCCCAAAACAGAGCCTATCTTCGTAAGGAGGGAAACCAAAGAATTAAGCCAGATAGAAATAACGAGGGAGGAGGTCCTTGTGTGTCTTGTTAAACTAAACACTAACAAATCACCAGGACCAGATGGCATCCATCCACGAGTTCTCAGGGAACTTAAAGATGAAATTGCTGATCTCCTAGCCAAAATATATAATATTTCCCTCAAATCAGGCTTTGTGCTTGATGACTGGAAGGTAGCGAATGTAACACCAATTTTCAAAAAAGGATCCAGGGGTGATCCAGGAAATTACCGACCTGTCAGTTTGACATGCGTCCCAGGTAAAGTGATGGAAACCATCCTAAAAGATAGAATTAATAGGCACATAGAAGAGAAGGCACTGCTAAAGGAGAGCCAACATGGCTTTTACAAGGGCAAATCATGCCTCACTAATCTGTTGGAATTTTTTGAGAGTATCAACAAGCATGTGGATAAGGGGGATCCAGTTGACATTGTTTATCTGGACTTTCAGAAGGCTTTTGACAAGGTCCCACACCAAAGGCTCTTGAATAAATTTACCAGTCATGGAATAAAGGGACAGATCTTGTCCTGGATCAGCAACTGGCTAAGGGACAGGAAACAGAGGGTAGCACTAAATGGACACTTCTCCAAGTGGAGGGAAGTAAAGAGTGGGGTCCCCCAAGGTTCAGTACTGGGACCCCTGCTTTTCAACCTCTTCATAAATGATCTAGAGGTAGGAGTAAAAAGCAAGGTAGCCAAATTTGCTGACGACACTAAATTATACAGGGTAGTGAAAACTATGAGAGATTGTGAGGAGCTCCAGAGGGATCTCTTCACACTGGGGGAGTGGGCAAAACAGTGGCAAATGAGCTTCAGCATTAGTAAGTGCAGAGTGATGCATGTTGGGGCAAAAAAACCCAATTACATTTATAAACTGATGGGGTCTGAACTCTCTGCGACAAACCAGGAAAGGGACCTTGGTGTCCTGGTGGATAACTCAATGAAGATGTCAACCCAATGTGCCTCAGCAGTGAAAAAAGCAAACTCAATGCTTTTTATAAATCTATGGTGAGGACCCATCTGGAATATTGTGTACAGTTCTGGTCGCCATACCTCCAGAAGGATATTATGGAGTTGGAGAAAGTGCAGAGGAGGGTAACCAGAATGATTAGGGGACTGGAACACCTTCATTACCATCTGAGGCTGCAACGGTTGGGCCTCTTCACTCTTGAACGACGGCGTCTAAGAGGTGACCTGATTGAAGTTTATAAAATCATGCACGGTGTGGACAAAGTAGATAAGGAAAAATTGTTTTCCCTATCACACAACACTAGAACTAGGAGACACTCGATGAAACTTTTGGGTACTAGTTCTCAAACAAATAAGAGAAAGTACTTTTTCACCCTGAGGATCCCTGGTCTATGGAACTCCCTGCCAGAAGAAGTGGTGACAGCTGTCAGTCTTCACAGCTTTAAGAAAGGTTCAGACAAGTTCATGGAGGACAAGGGTATCAATGGCTATAATTGTGCATACTTAAGGACAACCTCGGGGTTGGAGAGATAGGCAGGATATCTCTCAATGCCATTTCCAGGGAATCCTAAGCAGGTGAAGGCATCTCCTTGGGAATACCCTGAAGGAAATGGTGAGCCACTGTGTGAGACAGAATGCTGGACTGGATGGGCTGTGGCCTGTTCCAGCAAGGCTGTTCCTATGTTCTTATGTTCATGTTTTACCGCTGCTCCAGGAGCTGCACTGGTTACCAGTGTGCCTCCGGGTGCAATTCAAGGTGCTGGTTTTGATCTTCAAAGCCCTACATGGCAGTGGACAAGGATACCTAAGGGACCACCTTGCCCTGAGGCATTCCGCCTGTCCTACAAGGGCAGACCAGAGAGGTCTTTGGTGGTCCTGACCACTAAAGAGGCACATATGGTGGGGACCAGAAGAAGAGCCTTTTCGGTGTTTGCCCCGGCCCTGTAGAACCTCTTACCATCTGAACTGCGCCTCCAAACAGAGCTGTTCCCCTTTAGGAAGGCCCTTAAGACCTGGCTGTGCCAGCAGGTATGGGGTCCATCAGCTGCTATGGCCCAGTCCCGCTGGCTGGTATCATGGCCTGTTGTAACACACCTGTCTGCTTTTTACCACACCTTTCTGTGTTTATTTCTGTCCCCCGCCCCTTCACCTCCCCCTTTTTTTTAGCTTTTTAACATTTCTTTTGGCATTGTTTAATTTCTTTTTTTAACAGTTTTTAAATTTGTGTACCTTTTTTCTTAAGGGGTTAGGGGGATAGAGGTGGATGTCGTTGTTTTTAACCTGTATGTTTTTAAACTGCCATGTAAGCTGCCTTGGGTCATCCACGGATGAGGAAGGTGTGGTAGAAATTTTTTAAATAAATAAATATTACCAGTCTTCCACGTGTTTACTCTGTCCTCCAGTAGGTCCATTTAATGCCAATCCTTAGTGTTTCTTCTTCCCAGACTGTCATCTGAACAGGACCGTCATTTCCTTTCTTATACAGAACAATCAACTGCTGTCAACAACAGACATTTCTGTAGGAAATTCCCTACACACATGCATTTATATATAGTATAATGAGCAAATATAAAAAATGGCAATAATTATTATTACCCAGCTTTTAGTGCAAGTGCACATAAATTGCACAAATTGTGCAAAGTAAGGATACTTGCCACATTTTTTCGTGGTCTTTCAAGAGCTGGTGACACACTGGCTGGTTGTTTGCATCCTGACTTACAGCTTGACTTCTGGCTCTTATCTCCAGCTCCTCTCTTGCATGCTCCTTAAAACATGCCTCTGACTAAGTATTTGATTTGAACCACCTGTTGACCACTCTTTCTCCTGTTTATGGACACATTTCTTTAGAACAAACAACTACTTGTTGCATCGGGACACATCCCTTCAGAATTATTACCCCATTTAGCTAATTTCAGCTCATTCCTTCTCTGCCCAAATTCAGAGAGCTTCCTTCTGTCTAAGCGTAGGTAGTTTGCTGATCTAAAAGCACTTGAGGTAGAAACATCACTCAGACTGTGGGCATGAGATTCTTGGACAAAATTGGGATTAAATGGAATAGTACATAAACAGAAGGGTGATCACCCAACTTCCAAGCATTTATCATGGTGCAGCCAAACAGCTGGCATATCCATGTACCCAAACATCTGTGGAAGCAGCACAAAGCTGGCCGGAGTTGTAAATGGTAAAGGGGACCTTCCTACTTGGTGGAGCATCTACCCCTCAGAAATCAGGCCTGCTTCACCCACTCTTTTCTTTTACCTCAACTCCAAGTACTAACTCCCATGTTTGCTAGAAAATCTGTTACCCTTCAGAGGGCTTTCTCAATGGTGGCCACGGCTAACTGGAATGCTCTACCCAGTGAGTTGTGTTTGATTGACTCTTTAGAGTCCTTTAAGAAGCAACTGAAAACTGGCCATGATGACCTTCCCATCATGGCCACTTGGGCTAGTGGTCTTCTGTGCTCATTGGACCGGGTGGGTGGGGGTTTTTCTCTGGTTTTATGGTGTTTATTCTGCTTTTTTAACATTGCAAGCTGTCCAGAGTGGGAGTTTATCTCAGATGAGTGGAGTATAAATTGAATGAATGAATGAATGAATGAATAATTCAATGAATCTTTCTTCGAAATAAACATCAGTAAGACATGGCTGTTTTCCTGAAATCCTAAGCATACATACAAGGAGGAAATGAGTCCCATTGACTTCAGTGGGACTTGTATGTCAAGTAAGACAACATTAGCAAGGCAATTTGGAGAGATTACGTCTTGATTCACAGCCTTTGTTATGCAATTGTCTGGATTAGGTGATCACATGGATACAATCTGATGTGGTCTGATACATACCAAAGCCTATAGTCCTGCTTCCTTTGGTCCCCACCCTCTGCTGATCCCTAGCTCTTCTTTTATGATTCAGGTGGCTGTTTAAGCTGTTGAATAGCATTAAAAGAGAAAGTTTTCCAAGGTTCTGTATAATGTACAAGCACAAATATGTGTATCATCGAAACACTGTAGTTCAGTAGAGTTGTTTCTATTTCAACTCTAATCATTATCACTTTATATTTTTTGCTATGCAGAAATGATCTAGTGCTAAACTAGTACAGGTATATCTATGTAGTGATAAAGTGATTTAGCACTAAACATTATAGTTTTTTTAAAAATGTGTTGAGATGACTAGGGAGAAAGATTGCAAGAATGGATATTCCCGTTGTCCAAAATATCACATCCAATTTAGTGCATTAGCACAATACCACCCACACAGTCAAGCATACCATTCTTTTAGAGAGAAAAACAGCTGATCATATGGGGGAAAGTCTATTCAAATCAAGCCTGTTTAATGCTATATTTGGATGGCTATTTTAATGCTCAACCATCAGGACACCAGTTAGATGTCCTGTACAATTGGATAGATTATAATGTATGTGAAATCTTTTGCTGATAAGTAATCATATGAATGCTAGGTATTTTTATCCATTCCATGTCCTGTTAAATCTTCACTTTCATAGCCAACATGCTGTCATAAGGACTGCCTTCAGTTTGTTTCTTTACTGCCTCATGGAGATTTCTCAAGTGAGCACAGTTAGATTTCTGATGAAGTGGACTTGATCCATGAAAGCCTGCATTAAAATATAACACTTAGTCTTCAAAATGCTACAATGTTTTTGTTTTGCTTTCTTTTACTTATTCTCTGATATGCTTGAAACACAGACTAACATGGCTACAATTAAAAACATAATCAGTTAGATTTCTGTAAGTTCAATTTAATTAGTGATAAGTACATCCCACTTCATTTGGATTTAAAACCAAAGAGGAATACTTGAAATGGTAGCCATCTTAGTCTGTGCAATCATGTCAGATAGTAAATAAAACAAAAAGACAAAAACATTGTGGCACCTTAAAGATTAACTAATATATTTTAATGTTAGCTTTTGTGAATCAAGTCCACTTTGTTAGCCACGTTGTCCTCTTTGGCTACACATTATCCTCCTCCTTAAATACAATGAAAGTGCTGTGGAGGTGAATGTGATGGCCTTGATTGTGAAGGAGACACTGGAGTGTAAAGTAATAAATGCAAAATGGGAAACCAGACTCATGATTAACAGACTCTGGGTAAAGGGGTTGGCTCAAACCAGGAGTTCTCAACCTTTTAAAGCCGGGGGCCAGGTCACGCTCCCTCAGACTGCTTCGGGGGCCAGATGGCCATTTTGCCCTTTCTCCACCACATGGCACTTCTTGGTGTGGTGAGGGTGCTGGGGGACTAAATGATGAGAATCCCTGGTTTAAACTGAAAAAGAAGTGGAGAGCTATCTAGGGACAGCTGAAACGGCCTGAAGATTCAGATTGAACCTGCATAGCCAAGATAAAAACTAATGACTTGTGGTATCTTAAAGACAAACATATGAGTACTGTGGATTACTGTCTATCACTTCCTCTAAAGAAGTGGCTTGTAATCTATAGAAGTTCCTGCTGAAATAAATGTAAAGTCTTCAAGGTGCCACAACTTGTTGTTTTTCATTTTGGTGATATGTTCTGAAAGAGACTGGCATGGCTATGTATATGAAGATTGGGCCTAATTCTTATTACATTTACACATACTCATAGAGAGATTTTTCCGAGCTAGATTGAGAACTGAGTAACTTGTATGTAGCCACCCACTCAGCCTCATTTACTCATTCCTTGCTCATTCCAACAACAGACAAATTTGCCAGAGCGGCAAGGAGGTAGAGGTAGTCCTTGAAGTCTTCCAGTGCAGTTACTCCCCTGAGTAGAGAAGGCTTCTTGTGGATGCATTGTCCCTGTTAATCGTGCCTCTTCAGCCATGTCATGCTGTTGCTGCTGTCTGTGTTGCAAGAGTCTTAAGAGCAATGGTGTTGGGGGCCTCTTCCTCTTCCTCCACCCTTTTAACCTCAGTCAGTTGTTCAGAAAGAAAGGAGGCAGGAAAAGGAGAGGAAGTCATAGTATTGAGAGAGAAAAAGGTGCCAACTAGAAATGATTCCTTGCAATTTAATATAAAAAGCTTTAGGACCACCACCCTCTTACTTCTAGTGAGATTTTTAGATGTGGATACAATGTGCACATTGTAGAAATGAGATCTCAAAGCCTTGTAGACCTTATGGAGTTGTGATCTAATCTCATTTGACAATGTACTGTTGTGCTGTATTAAACCGAACAATCGTACATTTCCTAGTCACAGAACTCGAGCCAGACTCAGGACTGCCAGCCCTTTCACCGTGGAATAACCAAAGCTATTGCCTGAACTTGTTGCTTGCCTCTCATGTGTCTCTTATTATTCACAGCCCTGCTACTCCAGTGTCCACTTACTTACATGGTGTTTCAGGTGTGTTAGCTAACTCTCAGTTCCTAGTTCTCCCCAAATATGCATGCTTTTCACCCATTATGCAAGGTATTTTAGGCTTGCTGTTTAAAATGTTGCTTTAAGTCAGGATGAACAACTTGTAGCCCATCAAACATACAGGTTAATATATTCAATTGATATCATCTATGGCAGTGATGATGAACCTTTTAGAGATCTAGTGCCCGAGGAGGAAGCATGTGGGCAGGCACCACATGTGCCCACACATCCATGTGATGTCGCCAGTGCACTTCTGGTGAAGTCACGTGGATGCATGCACATGTGCACCATGTGAGGCATGCCAGCAACATCATGTGGGTGCATGCAGACCCCCCATGGGTATGCCCCTACAGATACACCTGATCCCACCTTTGTGGGTGTGCCCCCCATGTGTGCACCTGTTCCCCCTGCAGGTACACCTGCCTCCTGGGATGTGTGTGTCCTGGTCAACTCACCTCACCACCACTGCCACTTCCCGGACAGGATTTCAGCTTCCCATCTCGCCTCCCCATTGGTGGAGGGAGCGTGGATGGGGAAGCAGTGCTGTCATTGGTACCAGTGCCATGGGGCAGGGCTTGCCCATGATGGTGTATGGGTAAAGAGAAGGCTCTGCATGCCTACATTGATCTATGGGAACTAATTTTATTAAAGATATTTAAATGGCAAGGAAGCACCTGAAAGCAAGCCATATACTCCCCTGGCCATTTTTAGTTGAGGGAGATGTTCAACTATCTGAAAATTGGTGACAAAAGTGCTCCAGGATGACTAATTGCGGTACCAGGAAAAGTGATGGCAGTAGTAATGGGGAAATGTGGGAGGGTTACTGTAATGGATTAAAATAGGGGCTTTTGCTTTTAGTGAGTAAAGTAGTTCTTTGAATTCTTTATTCCCTGGGCAGAGCTAGAGAAGCCTGGGAAACGACCTTCAAGGCAGATGTTAGTTTACTTTTGGATGTAGCCATAACAGGCTGAAAACTGTGTGAACGGAACTAAGAATGATGGACATATAATAGTATTCTGTGCAATAATTGGTTTAAAATCCAGGAAGAGGTGGGATGAGTGAATGAAGATGGTTTTTGTTATATTGGAATGTGAGGGGAAAACATCATGATTGTCATTGTGATGACTCTGATTGCCAAGATGTTGAACAAGAAATAGTGTGCTTGTGAGTAAACAATGACAATATGTAGTCAAATGTGTTAGCTGGCTTGGCTAGGCCAGTGAAATATAGTGAGGTGTGCTTTTCTTGTTTTATTCTGGGAAAGGGGCAAGTAAAAATGTTCCTTTTTTCTATTTTGTACCTGATCCTGAACTTTTCTATTTTTTCATCTAAATAAGCCTAATTGGAACCAGAAGACACATACTTTTTCATAGAGTTTAAGCTGGTGGGAAAATTCCAGTTCCTGTATTTCATTATTGGCAATGCCACTACAGTGGAACCTTGGTTAACAAATGGCTTGGTTAACATAAAAATTGCATAACAAAAGGAAATCTATAGAAAATAGTGGCTCGGTTTATGGATTTTTTTTTAAAAAAATTAATTGGTTTTCAATGCATTCCTATGGGAAATTGCATCCAATGGATTCCTATGGGAAATGCGGTTAAAGTAATTTTCACTGTAAGAAATGTTCCAGAGAACGCATTAATTCCATTAACCGAGGTACCACTGTATTAAGCTAATTCACAATGCATGTCCTACCTGATCTGGCTGGTTTCTAAGAATAAACAGTCAGTGATTGAAATCTATCATAGATTTCTCTAGTCTGGGGCAGGGCCACAGGTACTCTGAAGCAACACAAAGGTTTATGTGGGTTTTCCAAATGGGTACAGGTCTCTGGAAGGTGGAACGAGTCCTATGATATTGGGATAACATGGGTTGAATATATTGAAATGATATGATCTATGGAAATGAATCCTTACAGTTACACATGGAAAGTTAGGGCTGCCATATAATGCAGTGAGTGAAGCAGGGCAATTTATACAACATAAAAGATTTTTATGGAAGAAACAAAACACTAAGAATGCATCTATATTACACAGTTACAGCTGTATGATACTGTCTTAACTCTATTGTGGGGAATCCCATGATGTGGACATTGTTGACATACTTAGCATCTTCTGCTGCAGTTCAAGAGAGGGCAGAAGAGCTTTCTAAGTTCCTCACAAAACTAAAAATCCTTGGATCCCATAGGATGGAGCCATGGCTATTGCAGTGGTCTCAAACTTCTGTAACTTAATGTTGTGTACAGGAAAGGGAGACACAAGGTTCTTCCAGACACGACTTTTATTGTACAACCACTCTGCCTCATTAGTGGAGTTTGCAGAGATTTCTGTATGACATTTTCACCTTTGTTCTCTCACCACTTTCCATTAAACACAACTGTTATGGTGGAACCAGTAGACTACAGTAGAAAGGGCAGGATGGCCACATTTAGATGTTTAGTGCTTGAAATCAAACCATCTAGAATCAGGCCATTTCTCCCTAACCAGATTTTAAAAGCCCAGCTATTCTTCAGAAATAAAGTTAACTAGGTCTTGGACTCAAGGCTATATTGGACTTCCCTGTGTTGAATTCCCACTTTTCAGTTGTAATCTAAACTGTGACTTTTTCAAATGAGTAAACATGTTGCAAAATGAGCGAATTTTCAGTTCTTCTCATGTGGTCGTTTTGTATGATTTGCTTTGAATTTGCCAGCTGTGGAAGGGCTTTCCGAAGTTCTATACCAGCTAATGGCAATCTTGTTGACCCATCCCTTTGATTCCTGAGATTTGAAACAACATTCATATGTGCTCAGCATATTTTATAATAAGGAATCCCATGATTTTCAGAATCAGGCTGCATATTCTGTGGAACTGCATAATTCTTCTGTGATAATTTCTCAGCTTTGATTTTCAACCCAGCTATTTCCCAATGACAATAATTATTGCTTTCCTCCATTTTCAGAATGCACCATTGATGGAGTCTGAAAAAATCAAGGAGGGCGATCCTTTCCCCCCAGCAACCCATGAATTCAATGAAGCTGTGGATTTTGCACCAGCCAGAAAACCCCAGAATGGCACTGAGTTTATAACCATGAGTCATATTTCTGAAGATGTGGCAACGGGAAAGGAGAGGATCTCTATTTCTGAAGACCTAACACTTCTTTTTGTTGTAGAAGAAGAGATATGGGGCAGACTCTCTAGCTCTGTGCAAAAAGAGACTTCTGTGGAACTTGAAAAAACCCAGGTGGATCCAGACACCTGGCCAGAATCTTCAGAAGGAGTAAGAAATCTCAGTATCCAAGAAGCCAGAGATACCTCCCCTCATGGCCATCTTGAAGAGCATGCAGCTGTTTCTTCTTTAAGTAGTCACCAGTCTTCTCTTGTCAATGAAGCCACTCAAGCACAAGTCCCAAGCTCTCTCAGTGAGATTGCAGCCAGACAAGGGGAGGCCCAAGCCCTCACTGTTGGATTTTCCCAAACCCTGAACCCTGAGGAACAGGATGAGGAAACTATTTTAACTAAAAGTGTTCTTGCTCAGAAGGCATCAGTGTCTCATGATATTTCAAAATGTCACCAAAACATTAAGACTGTTGACACCGAATCAGATGTAGATCACTCCTGGGAAAGAGAGGCGCAGCAGGAGGTGGGCAAGGAGATTTTACAATGTGTGCAGCCTATGTGGAACATTGAAGTGCACCCTCATAAAGAGGGAGTGGGCCAGAGAGAGTCCAATTTTCCCACAAAGAATGAGGAACAGAAAGTAAGAGATCTAAAGGGAGAAAGAGATGATGACAAATCTTCTGCTCTTCACCAGTTAAGTTCTGTGTCATTTGAAGACAGGGGAATAAATGCAGATATAACACAAACACAGCCTGATAGAATTTTGTCTCTGATCTCTTCCAAAAGAGCAGATGATCATTTGGACATGAGAGAAAAGGTGGAAGAACAGGGGGAAAATTCAAGCAGCCTTGTTCTTCATTTCCTGGCCAAGGAGGAGGACGGTGAAGGAAAAAGCAGGACCCATTTATCAAAAGAAATAATCAGAACAAGGAGTGCTGAAAGCCATATAGATTGTGATCAATCAGAAGCAGATCAGAAAGATCTGTTGAACAAAGTGCAGCTAGAATCTACAGAGACGGAAGCACTGGAGTCAGAAGACAGTAGGAAGCATGGTGAGCAGGAGATTCTGGATTGTAAAGGAACGGAAAACAAAATGGAGGAAAATGACAAGTTTGGATTGGAGCATGATGGTCAGGAAGATCAGGAATGGGACACAAAAGAAACAAAGACATCCAGGGAAAAGGTACAGCGAAATAGGGCCACCCCACCAGTCACAATGGATCTAGAGACATTTCCTAATGTTGAAAACAATTCAGCCTACCCTGATTTAAACCAAAACAATTCTTTGGCTAAAACCGAAGGATTTTCAAATTCTTTGGAGCATGTTTGGACATTAAGTCATTGCTTAAAGCCAATGAGTGGATTACCTGAGTCCTGTATCCAGGAAACAGCCAGAATACCAGCTGAAAGTTTACTTTCAAACCCGAAGATGTTGCCTCCTGTATGTTCTGACTCCAGACAGTTAGAATGCTTGGGCACATATGATCAAGCAGCCTGTACCTCCCATAGTGGTCACAATGGTGAACAGCCCATTGTAGAAGACAGGAATGGTTCCTTTGAAACAGAACTCAATGAAAATGCTGGGGATGAGAAAAGGGTCAGGGACACTGATGGTGAAGGAAAGAGAATATCCTGTGGAAATTTAGTACTAGCCCATGATCCCAAAGATCAACCTGATTTACAACCTGAAGATCACCCTGTTGATGTTGAAATTCATATCCCTCCCTTCTCACTGAAGATCACAAAAGCAACCAATCAACAGCACGAAAATGTAAGCAAGGGAACCAGTGATAGTATTGTAAGTAATGTCATGCTGTGTCAAGAATCTGATCCCTTACATGAGATGCCAAACCAAAACCTACCTGCCTCTTGTCAACTGGAGCTAGTGGCTCATGATGAAGTCTCAGCAATGGACAGAGATATAGGTGTACAGGATTCCAGCAAAAAAGCCACCATTAGTGAGGAATTCCATGAAAATGTTCAGGATTCTTCTTCTAGGAATCCCCAGAGTGTATTTCTAGGAGAACTATCTGATATAGCACAAGAGACTGGAGAATTGAGCCATGTTTCATCTTGGACTACACGGGATTCAGAATTTTTTCAGGAAGAAGACACTGGCATAAATTATTTGCAGAATTCACAACAACATCTTAAAGCCCCAGTGGGAACCTTTGTGTTTCCAGGAAAAGATGCAGGAGCAGATACACCATACATGGAGCAACAAATTTCAGTTAACGAGTCAGTTGTTTTGGGAATGAATAAAACAGAAGGTGATCACAACACTGACAGTCCTGCTTCTCTCAATATTTCTTTTGCAACAGCCACTGATGTGACTCGCCTCACAAGTCTTTTGAGCTCAGTGTCTGAGTCTAATTCCACTCACTTTGGTCAGACTTTGTTACCTGCATCAGATGAGTTGTTAACCCATATAAAAGCCCTTACCCACACAACAACAGCCACTTTTCTTCATCCTAGGTCTCCAAGTCAGCATGAAGAACAATTATCCTCTCCCAACCAAACTAGTCAGTTTCTAGCTCCCATTAATTCTTCATCACATTCTTCAGCCTCCATGCCTGATGCTGGAGTTCTTGAACAGTCTACGCCTTCTGAATGTGATTTGAACCAATATTATCAGCTCCCAGAGTCAGTGCTCAGTTCAGATGAATCTCTGTCCCTAGAATATGATGCCAACCAAACTGTTCCCATGCCAATAGTCTCAAAAAATCCCACAGCACATTCTATGTCTACTACACTTGATGCTAGTCAGCCTGTTCAGATAGATAAATTCAACCAAAGTAGGGAAAGTATAGCTACTGAGAGTAATAAAAGGCTTCCCAATGAAGTCCCCACATATATCTCATCTCCAACTACCATCTTCAGCATCCCTCCAAGTCTTGATCTGAACCCATTTGCCCAACACTCCATTGGAGCACCAGCACCTAATTCACCTTTTCACTGTACAGAAGATGGTGGCCGGCCACCTGCTAGAATGCCAATTGACAATTTGGTATCTCAAACAACACCTGCTGTTTATGAATCTAACAGTCTTTCCCAGCTTCGTAACATAGATAATAAAATGAAAGAATCATGTGTTGAAGAGTTGGCTAAATCAGAGGATGCAGCTGCTACACAAGGCCAGGAAGACCAGAATACACCCAAAGCATGCAGAGACTTGAGGTTTGATCTCTTGGGCAAAAGCTCAGATTTAACCACTTCAGGAAATGACATGGCTGCAGAATATGCTTTCTCTAACATTCCTGAAACAATGTCTAAGGGTATGGATATGTTTGATGGGAAAGCTTCCTATCACCTGGTAGAAGGCCAGAAAAGTTGCAAAGCTTCAGAGTTGAGAAATTCAAGAGAGACTCCTTCACTTTTGGCTTTCACAAACCCAATTCACTTCCTCCAACTTGGTCCCCCATCACCACCAACTAAAAGATGGCCACAGAAGCAACAGGCTGTTTCTGTGGAACCCCAGTGGTGGCAAGCAAATGCAGAAATAGATGCAGAGGACATGGCAGGGTCTATGGTATCACAACAGGTGGTAAAAGACTCTGGAAGTTTGAGGATGGAGTTGGAAAAATCAGGCATGGAGCCTCTTCCTGCTGTGATTCTAAGAAAGAACAGTGGAGCAAAACATTTACCCTTAGATAAATCCTCAAGTTGTCCTTACAAAAATATTTCTGGGTCAGACACAAAGGGGTCAGTGTCCAAATCAAAGAAACAGGAAGAGGAGAGAATGAAACAGCGAGCAAAGAGCAAAGATTGGCATCGACAGGGTGTAAGAAAAGCCTCAGTGCCCACAGACAGTGTATTAGGTGAGTATCTTTAAACCTGATTCTCACTCAAAGTTAAAAGAAAAACAATCACAGCTAGGAGATTGATGAGAGAAAGCACACTTATTTAACACTTTACCTTTCACCCTTCAACAAAAGTACTGGCACCTCTCCATTCAAATACCTTAGGGTCAATAACGTAAAGTTACATTTGTGAAATAAGTGATATTCCCTTCTGGTCTGGACAAATAGACAGCACAAATCAGTTAAAAATATGAAGTTAAATTTCTCTGCAAGTCATATTAAGAACGTAAGAGGAACCCTATAGTACAGACCCAGAATCTGTCTAAATCAATTATGTTTCCTCTGAGACATCCGGAAAAAAGAACATAAAGGTTATTATCCTACCTTGTTTGTCCGAGGCAATCAGCTATAGAGATGTTCAGGTATACCATTCCTGAACATGGGAGTTCCATTTTGTGAGTGGCTATTGAAAGGTCGCTGTTCCATTATGTTATCTAACCTCTTTTGAAACCATCTGAATCCAGGGGCTATTATTACAGCAATGAGGGGCTTAGATGCTTTTAAAAGGCAATTTGTCAAGTTTGTTAAGGTAACAACTTCCACTGAAATTCACCACAATAGTTAAATAACACTCGCATGTTGAGAAACATATACCTTTGAATTTATTTATTTATTTATTTACAGTATTTTTATACCGCTTTCCTCACCCAGTGGTGACACAAAAGCAGTTCACAAGATGAATAGAACCATCAGATGAAAGCATTAAATAAAACCCCTATCTAAAACCAGATTAAAACTCATAAAAGCTATCTGATACAATAAAACCACCCTTTACCCTCTGTCCGCCCACATTAAAAGGACTGCCTGGACAAATAACCCCCGCGCAGGCTAAACAAGCCAGCGGGGTTGAGAAGTGGAGCCGTTCATGCCCCACACCTGCTGGCATAACCATGTTTTTACTGTCTGAAGGCACAATTCAGATGGCAGGAGGTTCCAGAGGGCCAGGGCAGACACCGAGAAGGCTCTCCTCCTAGCCCCAGTTAGATGTAATTCCTTAGCTGATGGGACCACCACGGAGCCTCTCCTGTCTGCCCTCATAGGACGGGTTGAAAACCTTGTGGCGATGCGGTCTCTTAAGTATCCTTGAATGTAGGGTGGCTTGGGTGAAAAAGGAAAGCTATTGCCTGTGTGCTTTGTTTATGGGATTCCTCCAAATATCTAGTTAAGTAAGGGGGTTCTGTTAGATATGTATGTGTTATTTGTATATTGCTGTATATTGTTAACCAGTGTACTATTTTTACATTAAGTGGAGTAGTTTATACATCTAACTCGTTGTCGGCTGCAACTCGTATCCGAAAGCAGGAAAAATGTTATTGGCATGAATTTGTTTAAGGTGGATCCCAGTTTGCCATGAAGTGACTCACACACTATGATCATGGAGTCATCTCCTGTGGCACATATGAAATGAGACATGCAGGATTTAACATCAGGACTGCAATGGACTGCTGCAGTCTTGAGGATATGGTCAAGGTGTCATCTGTCATGGCTTCTTTCACCTCCATGGCCATTGGGAATCAGATTTCCTCCTCCACATTTGCCATTGGGCTTAATATGATGGTTTCCAGTAGCATCTCCTCCACTGAGGGGACCATCACCCCACCTACATGGGGGAAAGGGGCACATCCACCTGTAGCAGTTGGTCCTTTTAGGGATCCAGGTTATTTACCACTGCCCAACACTCAACGTTGAGTGGCTGGTTGCACAGTCTACTTTGTTACCGTAGCGAGATGTCCGGCCAGACAATGGGCACCCATGAATTTAAGCAACATTTAAATTGGAACGCTAATGAAGTGTGAAACTCATGGCAAAATCAAAAACTAGGGTACTGAGTGGATATTTCTGTTTGGTTCCTGTGGAGTGAATGACTGCTGCTCCATTCTGGGGAGAAAACAGATTTCTACATTTGGGCATACCACTGTAAAGGTAAAGGTAAAGGTTTCCCTTGCTCGAAAGCCAGTCATATCCGACTCTAGGGTGCAGTGCTCATCTCTGTTTCTAAGCCGAAGAGCCAGCGCTGTCTGCTTCTGCAGACGTTTCCGTGGTCATGTGGCAGGCATGACTAGACACCGGAGCGCACGGAACGCTGTTACCTTCCCACCGAAGTGGTTCCTATTTATCTACTTGCAATTTCTTGCTTTCGAACTGCTAGGTTGGCAGGAGCTGGGATGAAGACGGGAGCTCATTTCCGTCCTGCAGTACTCGGGAATCGAACTGCTGACCTTCCGCTTCCCAGTCAGCGTCTTAGCGACTTGAGCCACTGCCACTGTGGTAAGAGCCAAAAATGTGTTCTTCGATGAGATGCACAAGATGGTCATTAAAAGGATATATTTTGATCTCTTTTGTCTTCAGAAGAAATAGCTCCTCTTGTTACTTCAAAGGAAGATACTTTTGCACAAAAAGATAAAATCGAACATTTTGACAGAGTTAAATATGGGTAAGTCTCTAGTCTTCTAGTCTCTTTAATGTTCTCTAGGTGTAGTGGACTTCAGTTTTTTTCTCACACCTTCTGAATCAAGTCTAAGTTTAAATTCTTTATCACCCTGATAACAAATTTCCTAAATATCCCAGTTGGCATGAAAATATAACCAGACATCTGAAGCTATCCTTTGCTCATATAATTTGATTTCCTGCAGATTTTGTCTGCTTGGGGACTTCGGGACTTTTCTGCCTTCTGTTTGAGGGGAAACTGTGATTTTACATTGCGCTAAGTTACTTCTTTAAGGAGATTCTACATCCTTGGTCAACATTTTTTCTTCTGTTTTCTGCATCTATTCTCTTGTTGATTGAGGCATACTGTATATTGAATCTAATTTTCATCCCAATGGTTCCTCCCTCCCTCTTTAAAAATGGCAGTTTATCTATGATTTGGTTCTTGTTGTGTATGCAATTAAATCATCTGCCATCGCACTCAGCTGCCAGCCATAGCGCAGCTGAGGAAACTCAGCCCATGTGACCCCAATCATCCAATCAGCAACTAGCGTGGGAAACCTCCCCGCCACAGGTGAACATTAGCAAGGTACACAGTAGTTAGGCGAACATTAGGAAGGTATGCAGTACGTCCCAATGACGTCACTGCTACCGCAACCAGTAGGCGCTCCGGGGGGGGGGATTTGGATGCAATGTATGATATATAAGGAGCTGCATCTCCACCATTTGGTTATGTACAGATTGACCATGCTGCAATAAAGAAGTGTTTGGCCCGCCTGCTGGCTCCGTGTGCAATCAATCTGTCTACATCAAAGTTCAGAACTCCAGCCTGTCATTCTTTGCAGCAAGAGTACTCAATATAGACTTGTAAACAAGACAGCAACATAGCAGTTGTGATTGATGAGATCCAACACTCAGCATATGCAATGTCATTTGGATGCTTTGTTAATTTTCCTTATTTTAATAAAACTCATGTCCTCATTATTTTCTCTACCTGAAAGAGAGAGAGAAACAGGAGCAACAGTGGAAAATCTCACAAGGCGACGTTCTAAACTGATCAACTCCTGTAAGTATCTTCTGTTTAATACATGTGTAGCATTCTTTCCTTTTGTGAAGTGTCAGAACATTTATGTTTCCAAACAAGTGTGCTTAAATCATACCTGTCAACCGCAGCTCCGATGAATCCAGGACCTGCGCAGATCGGTTCTGCAAAGGTCGCGTTCTACGCATGCGTAGAAGGGTTTTACGCTTGCGTAGCCCCCTTCTACACAAGCGTAGCCTTCTGCGCATGTGTAGAAGGGTTCTACGCAAGCATAAAACCCTTCTATGCATGCATAGAACGCGACCTGCGCATAAGGGCTGCGCAGTACCTCCTCACCCCCGCTGCCAAATTCCGGGGTTTTGGCAGCGTGGGGTGGGAAATGGTGCAAATCGGCGCTGAAAATCGGGAAATCCCAGCCAATCTGGGAAGGTTGACAGGTATGGCTTAAATAGGCTGCTTACATTTTGAAATGTAAGTAACCATGAGATCCTAATAACCATTCCATTTTCCTGTTTAAGAATACTAGATTTACTCAGAGTATGGCTGAAAAGGTTATTTAATAAAATTTTACAGAGGACTCTTAACCTCCCCCCCCTTTTTTTAATACAGAAAATATGAGTGATCTATACAACAATTTACTAAATCAGTGTTTCCCAATCTTTGGTTTTGGGACTTTTCGTGTTCAGGGAATGAAAAAGCAGATGAGCGAAGTAGTGAAATTCAGCTCTTTATTAGTGGGGTTTGAACACAGTTTGGATGGAGCAAAACTCGAACTTATATACACTATAAACAGTAACAATAATACAACAAGCCCATTGGCTAACAGAGTGTGCACATTTTTTGATCCACTTATTTGCATAAGAATAGATACATGAGAAAAGATACATTCCGCTCCTGTCAGAAAACACAGTTAACATACATAACAGGACTTAAATTCCCAAAAGCCTAAGTCAATTCCCCAAAGCATTGATCAGCCAATGTACTGACTTAGGCTTCAGGGAATTGAAGTCCACCAGTGTTCTGTGGAACATAGTTTGGGAAATGCACCTTATCACCACTTGGTTGTCTGTAGACCAACTAGCAATGGTGTTGTTAACAGTTGTATCTGCTTATTTGTGTCACCATCCCATTCATTGTTAATTGGTGTGGAGAGTGGAGCTGATCCACACGTTGATTTTTGAGAACTGGTGAGGAGAACTGTGTCTTGATATATTTCTGTTATTTCAGTCATAACTTCTTCCAAGCTCACTTCCATTATCGGAACTGAGCTGAGGGGAAAGTGCTTACTGCAACAAGGTTGCATGGGGATAAGGTGGAAGAAGATTGAGTTCTGCTTACCCATCTGCCTCCGTTGATTGTAAAGATATGCCTCAGCTCCTACTTTCTTCATGAATAGGGAAGATGTGCAACTAATAAATGAAGTTGTTCCCACAACTCTATTCAGCACTGCTAGAGACAATCTTCCACATCTGAGAAATAATTTAATTTGTTGAGAAGATTAGAAAGGTCTGTGAGGCTTCAGTATTTCACTCTCCATCTCAAAATATGTAGTTGTTAAAAAAGATAAACATAAAGACTTCTTCTTCTGTGTCTAGGCCAGATATGAAACTGCCAAAATGAAGGCACCTTTTGGTGAATTAATTCTGCAGTTCCTTTCGCCTGACTTAGTGTGAGAAAGATTAGCAAGCAACACAAGGTTGTTACCAGGGTATGCCCGATTTTGGTTCAAAAGTATCACAATTTTGAGGAGGCTCTTTCTGTGTACTCTAACATAAAGACTTAATTTACAGAGTTATAGGGGGAAAAGCATACAGAGAAGGATTTTCCCCCAGTTGATGAGAAAAGAAGCAAAGTTGCTCTTCCTGTGATATCTATTAGTAGCCAATTAAATATTGGCTGTGTGACGACCAACCTATTGTTACCTTTCATAAGAATGTAATTCTTATGAAACCAACCAATGTAATTGCTTTAAGTGACTTTCTGAATTTAGAAACAACAGAAAATTCTCACAGATTTAGGAGTTTTGCTCTCTGGCACTGAAACATGGGCATTTATTTTCCTCCAGTGCAGACTCACATACAGCAGCTATGGGCCAGATGCATTGATTCAGAATATATGACATGATGTTTTTTGTCCACAGCAAGGTTACTCTATCAGGAGTACAGTGATGTTGCACTCAATAAAGCCATTCAAAGCCAAAAAAGAGATTCCTTGTCAGAAGATGTGGAGCCAGGGTCTACCCCAAACTCCCCAAGGTTGCGAAGAAAAGTGTTGTCCCCTCAGGATTCCTACCTCCAGCGCCTATCAGTCTCCTCCAGCACATCTCTCTGGCAGGACATCCCTATGGTTCGAGGGAGCACAATGCTGCTGAGCATGACCCGGGAGGAACAGAAGCTGCAGGAGGTAACATTATATCCTGCAATAGGTTGGGAGAAAGAGTAGAAGCAGCAATGGTCTAGACCAGGAGTTCTCAACCTTTTAAAGCTGGGAGCCAGGTCATGCTCCCTCAGACAGCTTCAGGGGCCAGATGGCCATTTTGCCCTTCCTCCACCACATGCACTTCCTGGTGTGGTGGAGGCAGTGGAGGGCCATATGAAATGGTGCTGCGTGCTGCATCTGGCTCACGGGCCACAGGTTGAGAATCCTTGGTCTAGACAAAGAGGACAGTGTGATCCAGAGAAAGGTGAGGAAAGGAGGCATGCGCCTGCCTGTTTGTTTGTTTATTTGTTTGTTTGTTTGTTTGGGCAGGCAGGGAGAAGAGAAATGATGTTGAGGAAAGGTCCATGGGGCCAAGGGGTGCATAGTCAAGAAAGAGATTGACATGTTAATTGGAAAAAATACTGGCTGTAAAACTAGTATCTGTTTTGATATTAATCTTAAGGAGGCATCTGCTTACCGCAGGCCAAGCATTATACAGTAGTAAGTCCTTTCTCACATCTGGATAAGTGCACATAGGACTGTGACTGGGGCAGATATAGGAAAATGGTTTCTTGGTGACTCCGCCCACTCAATTCTTAATTAAAATGTGATCAATAGGAAGTACAGGGGC
Source organism: Bradypodion ventrale (assembly GCA_035047345.1). NCBI lineage: Eukaryota > Metazoa > Chordata > Lepidosauria > Squamata > Chamaeleonidae > Bradypodion > Bradypodion ventrale. The sequence continues at coordinate 177,750,985 of JAWDJE010000005.1, forward strand.
TAATAACCCCACTTTTTTTGGGGGGGGGGAACCCACAATGGAAATAAAACTGAGATGAGTCATGGTGGAGTCCTCCAAGGTTCAAGGATTGGTTTATGCATCTCCCAGACCTTCAGAACTCATCATCTCCTGCTCTACAGCTGTGTTTTCTCTCTCTTGTTATTGATAGGCTAAGTTTGAACTAATTGCATCAGAAGCCTCCTATCTACGGAGTTTAAATATTGCTGTGGATCACTTTCAACACTCCCAAGAACTCCAAGCTGTGTTGAGTAATCAAGACAGACAGTGGCTTTTTTCCCGCCTTCAGGATGTCCGTGATGTCAGTGCTAAGTGAGTTCTAACTTTCCTGGTTTTAAAAGTCAATATTGTCTATCAAAAATTCATATACTGTAATAAAATAAACTATCTCAAGCCAATGTAAGAAGTTGATGCCTGCCAGCCTGCAAAACAATATTCTCCAATGCTGTACACTTTTTAAACTGTTATTTAATATTTATTTAGTTGTTTTATTTGGGTGCCCTTTGGAAGGTGGATGGAATGCAAATAGTTGAATTTAATTATTCATTGAAATGTTTGAAATGGTAGCCATGTTAGTCTGCATTTCAAGCATATCAGAGTTTTTGTCTTATTGTTTTGTTTACTCTCCGATATGCTTAATTATCTGTGTGTCTGTGAGTTAAGCACACACACATGCTTAGACACTACCAAAAGCAAGGTTACTGAAAATTGATGCAAAGCATGTCTCAAATTCAATTAGAACACACAATTGATTGATGTACTGTTTAAATCACCTTGAAAATTCTCAGTCTGAGCTGCTTTGAATCTGACTCTCTGTAAACAAAATGTTCTCTAGTCTTCCTGGACCTTGGTAACCATGTCACCTTCAAGTTCATCCTTGTGGTGCTTGGAGGAGGGTCAGTCTTCTAGTGCAGAACCCATTTCAGCCATGAATAGGGAAGCTGTGAAGACTATATTTCAAGGGTCAAATGATTGCCAAAGTTTTGAAGATGGAATGAATTTGAATGGCCTGTCTCTGAGCTGCAAGCAAGCTGAGGGCTGAAATGACTACTCAAGTTAGTATTTAACAGACAATTTGAATGTCAGCATTGTGGTTTTGGAAACGAAAGTGTCTTAGTGGTTAAGACGCTGAACATGATGACTGGACGGACGGTCAGCAGGTCGATAACCAAGTACAGCATGACGGAGGGAGCTGCCAGCTCTGTCCCAGCTCCTGCCAACCTAGCAGTTTGAAAGCAAGAAGTTGCAAATAGATAAATAGGTAGCACTTTGTTGGGAAGGTAAACAGCATTCTGTGAACTCTAGTCATGTCCACGGAAATGTCTGCAAACACAGACAATGCTGGCTCTTTGGCCATAAACAGAGATGAACACTTAACCCTAGAGTTGGATATGACTGGCTTTCAAACAGTGGTGACCTTTACCTTTATTGTAGTTTTATTGGTGCCATTTCAAGGTCATGTGACTATTAAACCTCGGCTGCAGTCTTCCACCCACTAACTGTGAGTAAACCATGACGAGAGCAGTAGGACTTTATTTCTGAGTAAGCATGTACAAGATTTGCATTGTTTATTTTCCAAGCTTAGCTTCATCTTAAAGGTGAGCTGGATGAATTATTTTCCATCAGAATTACCAGAAATAGAGATTTCAAGTGGCTGTGTTTTTTTTTAAAAAAAAAAACCACACACACACACACACACACACACACACCAGCATCAGTGAATTGATCTGGAATTTGGAAGGGAGAGAAAAAAAATGTTTGAGTGCAGCCTGTGTATCAGATTTGAAGGATAAAGGAAGAGCAGTTGTTTATTTATAGGAGTTTCAAGTCTGATGGCTGCCATTTGCCAGGTGTTCTCCCCTCCCACTGCCTTCAATAGTATTAACTAGCATAGTTTACCCGGCCTTGCCGGGCAGTTTTTATGTGTTTTTTTTTTGGTGAGGTGTGGTTTGGGTGGGGGGTGTTTTGCATTTGTGGTTTGTGATTTTATATTATATTATTATATTATTTTATATGATATTTTATATTATTTTATTTAAATGTGTCATTTTGATTTTTAACATATTTTTGACTGTTTTTACTCATGCGGCCTCTAGGTGGGGCTGTTATTAAGTTTTGTGTGATTTTCCTTTCTTTGTTCAGTTTAGTTCCGGTCCCCATGGAGGGAGGATGTGTCTGGTAAATGCTCTTGAGTGTTTATTCTGATTTTTTTGTTTTGATTTTGTGTTGTTGAGTTAAGGGTTTAAGTAGAGAGTTTATACTTAACCCCCCCCCCAAAGTGTTTCAGCTTGTTTGTTGGTTTGTATTGGGCGCACCACGTTTCCCAACGTTCTACTTGCTCTCGCCTGTCAGCCTGATTGGCTGAGGGGCGGTGCAGCGCAGAGGACATTGGGAATTGATGTTGTTTTGCTTTGTTTGCATTCATGGGGCTATTGCCCCACTGCCAACTGCGGGACCATTGCAGCGCTCTACAGGTCAGGTTAAGGCGAGTGCAGGTGGCTCGGTATGGGATACTATGGATGGGTGCAGGTGTGTATACCGGATGCTGAATTTTGCTCTCCAGTTTCTCAGTTGCTACTGCAACTTTTATGAATACAGGTGAAACTTGAAAAATTAGAATATTGTGCAAATGTCCATTCATTTCACTTAAAAGGTGAAACAAATATATGAGATAGACTCACTACATGCAAAGCGAGAGATGTCACACCTTAATTCGTTATAATTGTGATGATCATGGTGCATACCTGTCAACCTTCCCAGATTGGCCGGGATTTCCCGATTTTTGGCGCCGATTTGCGCCATTTCCCGCCCCGTGCTGCCGAAACCCTGGAATTTGGCATCAGGGGAAAGAAGGTACTGCGCAGCCCTTCTGCACAGGTTGCCTTCTACGCATGTGTAGAAGGGTTTTACGCTTGCGTTGAACCCCTTTACGCATGCATAGAAGGCTATGCATGCGTAGAAAGGGGCTACGCAAGCGTAAAACCCTTCTCCGCATGCGTAGAAGGTGACCTGCGCATAACCGTTCTGCGCAGGTCCTGGATTGGCTGGAACCGCGGTTGACAGGTATTTCGTGGTGTATAGTGTACATGAGATTATGTGATGATTATTGGGTATATGAGATTTGGGGGGGGGTTTAGCGTTTTCATAAGCTGTAAGCCATAAGCATCAATATTATAACAAAGTAAGGCTTGAACTATCTCGCTTTGCATGTAATGAGTCTATCTCATATATTTGTTTCACCTTTTAAGTTGCATTACTGAACTGAATGAACATTTGCATGATATTCTAATTTTCCGAGTTTCACCTGTATGTCTTGTCTTGTCTGCTTGATTAAGAGACATATGCATGATATTCCATGCCCTATTGGTATGATAAGATTTTTGTAGATTTTTATTACAGAGGAGGTTTTCCAGTCCAATTTGTCTAATGATAACTCATTAGGTCTCCTCCTAGGCATGCTGCAAACACATGCATGATTTGCCTTTGTAGTGATCATTTGGTGGGTGGCCAGATAGCAAGGGGTATAAAGGAGAAAGTGTGGGTGATTACCAAGGAAAGAAGAGGAAATTGGGGGGAGAATGGAGTTAAAACCAGTTAGAGAGCAGACAAGGATGAGATGCCCAGCCCTTAGCAGCTGGAGATTCTTAGCATTTTATTGCCTGAGTAAACTTGAATAGATGTTAAGGCAAAATGCTAAATTGGAAATTATCTCGGTTAATTGAATTCTTCAAATAAATTATAGTGCATTCACCCAATTTATACTGTTATGATTTTGATACAGAGTAGGCTCTCTCCCTTAAATCTCATCTGATTTAGCTTTATTAGTAATAAAGTATAATTACTCCATTTCCAGTTAGAAGTACAGAGCCTCTTAATGAGTTTGGAAACAGCAATATATGCTATGCTTCCCACAAAGAAGGATATATGAATGCCCTTAAAAGCAAACAACACAACATGAGGGGGGAAGCATTTAAAATATCCTGACATACTTCACTTAAGCAATTGTTTATCTATGATCCATTTATCCTCTAAGCAGCATATATATGTGCTTTTGTGAAGGGGGTTTAAAAAGTCATTCCCTCTAATTCCCACTCATCATAGATAAGAGCTTCTCTACTGCACATAAGGACAGGATGTGACAACATCTTATAATTCAGTATGCCATCTACATAAAATTAATAAAACTATCTACAAAATCAAGAGATACATTTAAAGTCTAGCAGCAAAAGAAATACACAACACATACTGGGTTAATCAAACCCCTTCTACCATTTTAGATATGTTGTCAAGGGTCTCTTTTAGAAGAAGGGGTCCTTGCCTGGCAATGGAAAGAAGGCAAAAAGGGATTCAACCTACACTTTCTTAGTAGAGGGTTCTAAGAGGTACCCACCATGTAAGTCTCTTATCAGATCCATGTGCTAGGTATGTCTCAAAAAGTATTAAGATCAAAAGAGATACTACCCAAAAAAATGCAAGATCTTGAAAGGTCGTGCATGCTCTACTCATGTCTGCCTTTGAACAAGTATTTAGAAACCTTATCTGGTCCTGAATACTGTGGCTCAACTTCTGACTTGGTACCAGGTAGAAGGATCTTGAAATTTCCTTGTCACAATAATGTCACTGGCACCTGTTTCTAAGCACAACTGAGAGTGATGGTTATCACTTATAAAGCATTATATAACTTTGATCCAGGTAATCTGAATGAATACTGTCTCTTGTGTTTGCCTACCCCAAGTTTCATGATCTTTGGGGGATGTTCTATCTGTCAAGCCACCTTCTGATGCATATTTTATGGTGACACAAAAGAGAGATTTTTCAGTGGATGCTATCAGGCTGCAAAATTTCTTATCAAGAAAGACCAGGTTGTTCTCCTTTGTCATTATATATATTTCCTACCCTAGATGTGAATTTATTCTTACTCTAGGAGGCTGTCAGAACTTATCCTTTTTCATTATTGAGGAAAGATGTTTTAATTGTTAGATGCTTTATGTTGTGTTTTTTAAACTATCTTTTAATTGTATCAATTTTATGTAGCTTTATTACAAACCACCTTGAAATACATTTTTAGAAGAAAATTTAGATGAAATGAAATGAAAATGAATAACCGTTGTAGTAACGATTATGTGCTTTTCTTTCATGATCATCTTCCTGCAGTTTCCTCTTTGACCTGGAAGAAAAACTTGAGGAGAACATGTTCACCTTCAATGTGTGTGATGTGGCTCTGAGACATGCCCCAGAATTCCGCAGGGTTTACTTGCCATACGTGACAAACCAGACCTACCAAGAACAAACCTTTAAAAGGCTAATGTAAGAAACGGAGATATTTCTTTTCCTCTTTTTGTTCTTCCCACAGTCCTTTCAAGCAAATCTGTTTCACTCAGATTTGTCATCTCCTCCCTCCAGCCAACTGTAGCTCACAATGAAGTACCAAACCACAGTTCTCAGGATTTGCTGGGAAAGTCATACTGGTTAAGCTGAGAAAATACCTTTAGAGTAACATAATTTCTGGCTGGAAATGTAGGCTGAAGGAAGTATTTTCTTAAAGTGAATTGCCAATTGTGAACTTTGGGAAAATATAATATAAAGATTATTCCTGAAGATATTTCAGTAGTCTCCCTCCTTTCATGTGTTCCTTAGAATGATGACCTATCTGCTTCAATTCAGTATTGATTGGTACATATACACATAGGGTACACACATTATAAGGGCAGGTGTGGGGCCCGAATGGGAACACGGTCCCCGCCTGCTGGCTTATGTAAACCATTAAGAACTCTCTCTTCTTCTTTTTATAGTGGGTGGGATGGGTGGGTGGGATATGGGTCTTTTAAAGTGGGTGGGATATGGGTCTTTTAAAGTGTTTTTATGTGTTTTTAGAATTTGTTGTAATGCCACCCTGAGTCGGGTTCTGCCTGAGTGGGCGGCATATATAAATATGACTATTAAATTAAAATTAAATTAAATTTACTTTAGGATTCATTTTAGATGAGTGGTGGTGAACCTATGGCACGTGTGCCAGAGTGGGTACTCAAAACCCTCTCTGTGGGCATGTGTGCTGTCGCCCCAGCACAGAGTTCACCCTGACCTTCTGCCCAGCAGCCCAATGGGAGCGATTCCTCCCTCTCCCCAGCACAGGGTTCACCCCATCCCTCTATCCAGCAGCCCAATGAGAGCTCTTCCTCCCTCCCCCCAGCACAGAGTTTGCCCCGCCCCTCTGCGTCATGGACAGCAGCCTGTTGAGTTCGGACACTTGGTCACTGAAAGGTTCGCCATCACTGTTTTAGATGAAGCATTGTACCCCACCATTTCTCTACCATATAGATTTTTGCAGATAATATAACTACATTGCTGAGTATTAAAGCGGTTCCAAGTGAAATAGTTTGGCTGGATATAAGCAAACTATGTTTGACAAAACGATCCTTCCAAAGGGACTGCAGGCTTTCATCATTGGAATAATGTACAGTCATGTGTTACAGATTACCCATCACTGGGATTACATAAATGCTGAAAATGTGTGTGGTCAATTTGGAAGATTCTTCTCTCCTATGATGTGTTTTGTTTTGTGATTGATCTCTAGGCCATAAGGACATTTTCCCTTTGTTAGTCTGATATTTCAGACATGACAAGACAGCCTCACTAACATCTGTTAAACAACATATAATTTCAGCTGTCATGATGGATTATCTATAATATGTCTCTCCCTGAACCATATTGCCAGAATATAAATGTTTCCATATTTTAAATTGCAAACAGAAGGAAAAGGTTTCAATCCTTTACTCACTTACTTGGAAATAAGCTTCACTCAAATTAGTGGAATATCCTTCTGAGTAGACACATACAGAACTATGCTGTAATGCTGCAAGCCTGTATGTGTTTACCTGGTAGTAAGTCCCATTGTCTTCAGTGGGCCCTCTTCTGGTGATACATATGTTTCTCAAGCTCTGTCAAGCATAAAGAGAGGTCAAATAGAACTGACTTAACACATTTGTTTCTTAAAGACTTGGTCTTGTAAACTGAGGTGGCATATCCATCCACCCATTTAAAATGAATGAACTTATAATTTTACTGAGAAAATTATAAAACAAATAATTAAGCATGGGTACTTGCCTATCTATCTGTCTGTCGGCACATTCACACCATACCTGTCAAGTATCCCGGATTGGCCGGGAAACCCCGTATTTTGGCATGTGTTACTTCCCTTTCCTGGTGCCATCCCGTATTTAGAATGGTGTGGAAAAGGGCTACTGCATGTGCGCATGTGCAGAACCTATCTGCACATGTGCATGCATGTTCTGCGCATGCACGTGCATGTTGTGCACATGCACATGCATGTTCTGCACATGCGCATTCATGTTCTGCGCATGCGCAAAAGAGTTTTTGCTGCATATGTGCACCCGGGCTGGAGCAGTTCCCGTATTTTCCGGAGCGGCGCTTGACAGGTATGATTCACACCCCCACACCCCAATTTTAATAAAATTAAAAAATGAGATAAAATTCAAGATATAAAATATGAAGTGTAAAATAATAGATCTGTATCTAGATCGGCAAATATAAATTTCTGCTTCATTTGTCACAGCCAGGAAATCAATGAAATCTCCATTATAGGCTCTATTTTGGCACACTGTCACTATGTGTTGGTCAGTTTGTTTTCCAGCCCCTCAGTCACAATTTGGTGTTATTTTGCCCCACATAAAGGGCATTTGCATATCTATCATGACCAGTGTTGATTCTATTCAGAGTATCGCACAGTGTTGGTCAAATCTAGATAGTTTCCCTGTAATGCAGGGCAAACCTCAACGCTATGGGAACAATTTTCTAGCCAATGTTGTTTTCACATGTTATGGATGTTAAAACCATCTTCTACAAGTGCTTTAGCACATTCAGATATAGCTTTAGCACATTCAGATATAGCGTTGTCGTTGACAAAGGAAAGCGGTATATAAATTTAATAATAATAATAATAATAATAATAATAATAATAATAATAATAATAATAATAATAATAATAATAATAATAATAAAAATAAATGATTAGATCTTACACTTTCGCTGGAGGCAGGCTATGTTGTTCAATATTGACCACATATGACTGCACATTATGACTGTTTTATGCCACCGTAACAACAATAATAGGCTTCTGGCCATTATTTTGTTTTATCTCTTTACTGCAATCATTTTATTTATACATTTAAAAATAAAAGTATTTTTGTTTATACTTTTATATGAAAGTATAGATATTAAAATGCTTTGTTGGCATAGTCTTCAAATGTCCACAGTCACTTCCATTTCATGATGAGACAGAAAGGACTGCATATCTCCACCCCTCCCTCACACAGAAGGCTTCCATTCTACAGGTTGACTACTTATGATGTAATAATAATTTTGTGTCAGAAATTATTCTGGATTGAAAGGATTTTTGCGGGAGAAACTCTGCTCAGGGAATGCCCAAATGAGGCTTCTTTCATGTCCCCAAGAGCTGGGACAGACGGGCGCTCAATCCGTCATGCAGTACCCGGTTCTTGAACTTCCATCTTGCCAGCCTTCCAGCCAACAAGGTGAGCTTCTTAACCACTGAGCCACCGCAGCCTCTTATGCTGTAGAACAGATGGAATAGAAAAGCTGCATAGATGTAATTAAACATGTCTTATTTCTTATTTCTGTCAGGAATGGTGTCCCGGCTTTTCAACAAGTCTTGGAGAAACTGGAAAGTGACCCTGTATGTCAACGTCTGTCCCTTAAATCCTTCCTTATCCTTCCATTCCAGCGTATTACCCGATTAAAACTTCTTCTCCAGGTAGGCAACTTGGACTAACAATGGTCTCTTGGATTTAATGTGAGATAGATATATTATCTGCATAGTTAAACCACTAGTTGTCATAGCAGTGTATAAATAAGTAGCAATTGGGAAAGAATTAGGTCCCTGCTTGATTATTATAAGGAACACAATCATTTACATATGTGGGATCCATTCACAACTGATAGAATAGAACACATACTTACCATTAAAATTCATGAAAGTTGGACATCATCTTCCAGAACTTGTAAATAACACATAAAATGTAACATTATATTCATTATTTTTCTGGACCAGTGCCAGGAAAAGACTCTTAAATGCTAATGTTTTAAAAGAAATATAATATTTTAAAATGTCAGTTTTGCACACTCCTAAATAGAGGACAGAGGTCTGTTCACATTCCCCTCCCTCAAACAATAGAGGGGTTATAAAATCATTGTGTGCTATCAAGTTAATTCTTACTTATGGTCACCCTTTCCAGGATTTCCTAGGTAGAGAATACAAAGAAGTGGTTTACCATTCCTGTCTTCTGAGATTGTGCACCTTGCCCATGACTACACAAATTGGCCTTTCTCTCAGGAGGCACACTGGGGAATCAAACTCCCATACCTAAACCACTGAAATATCCAGCCAGCTTACACTATACTGTTTCAAAAACTACCTTTGCTGAGGCTGTACTGTTGAACTGTCAAACACAGACAGCTTAACTGCTATACAGTGGAACCCCAACATCCAAACGGTTCAACTTACAAAAAAATTGATGTACAAATCAAAATCCTGGTTTTAAAAAACTTGGCCTACAAATTTTTAATAGGAAAAATTCGACATACAAAAAATATGTTGACATCTAGTGGCCTCTGGTAATGCAATGTATTTTTTACATGCAATTATTTTGACATACTGTACTGTACAAATAACCTAGTGGAACAGGGAAAAAAATCATATGTAGAGGTTCTACTGTATTTTAATCCAATTTTGTTGACCACCCACTTGTTGCTGCGAATAAAAAAGTGCCTCTCCTTTCACTAATAAACTTTTTTTTATTTTTCATGTTCTGAAAAACTGGTGATGCAGAGGGTGATGCACTGTAGTTTTGCTCCAAATAGTATTATTTTGTTACAAACATTATCACTGGGGGACTGAAGTCAATGTGGGCTTTGTTTGTTTCTTTGTTTTCATTTGTGGGGCAGTGCTGTTGACTACATCTGGGGACATAGGAATGGGATCTCTACAACTTCAGTAGATGCCTGATAGATTGGCTAGCTTTCTTGAGGAACGACTTGCTTATCCACATGCTTTCAGTCAAAGATTTTTATAGTGTTATGCTGAAGAAGTATTTTTGAGTGGTTATTGGTTCTTTATACAAAAATAGTTCCTAACTTCGGGCTCCTAACGGGTCATGGCTACAACTCCCAGATGCTGTGAGAAACGCCACAGACTCTTGGCTATGTTGCTTTCTGGGTATTATAAGCCAAAATTGGGCTATGAACTGTAAATCTATGATTTTTTAAAGGGATATCTTTATGATTTTTTGTTTTTCTATCATCCTCCCTCAGGAGTGTGAGGTGATGCCAATATTTACATGCACTGTATTTCTGATTATTATTATTATTTTGTAAAATTTCACCATGGGAATAGAGTTTTCAGGTAGCACATTTTTCTTTGTTCAATATTTATATTATTAGAGGATGCAGAAAAAAGAGGCAAGGACATTATAAAAATGAAATAAAAATGAGGGGAGAACAGGATAATGTTATAGTTTTCCATACATGCAACACTTGTGACTTTCTCTCAAGTTAAAATGCATTTAAATGCAAGCTTTTAAGCCTGCATCCTACCCCATACCCGGAACTTCAAAGTCAAATCATAAGGGCCCTTGCTTTCCACAAGTAGCACATTTTTCAACACACATAGGGATTAATAAATAGAGCTTCTGGCCAAATCTGCCCTACTGAAAGATGCTACTTTTCCCCTACCTTCCAGTTAGCAACCTAGAGGCAAAAGAAGTCTGTAGATAATAGCACCCATTACAAAAGAGCAACACTCTTAAGGAAATGGAAATGGAGGTATTGGCCCATTACTCCGTTCTAAAATGTTATTCTACAAAAAACAAGATGTCCTCTGGGATTATAGATTCTTTCAGTAATTCACCACTAATGTGGGTGAGGTAAAGGATGGATCTGAAAATACACAAGCATTTTACTTCAAAAACTCTTTGCTTTCATTTTGCAGAACATATTGAAGAGAACTCGCCTGGGTGCTGAAGAAGAAATTCAGGCAACTCAGTCTTATGATGCTCTTGAAAAGGTAGTAAAGAATTTTTTTAAAAAAACAACCCCAACAACAACCAACTATTTTTCAATTCTGCCTCGCAGTTCAGTCATACTGATTGAAAAATGTCATCTAAACAGAAGTAAAAAATAATTGTTTTCTGTTTTTAATGAAGACCTAGATGAAATCAGTTTGTGAGGGTCTTTTTTCGGAAAAAGGATGCTATACAAATCTTTAAAAATAAGTAAACTACATCGCGTGTTATTTTATACCCAGTCCTATGAGTATATTTGAAACAAATGTTGGTGACAACCTCTACAGGACGATGGACTTGGTTCCATCACTACTACATTCTGAAAGGGGCAGCTCCCCCCACTTTCTACAACCTTTCCAACCACCTATGCTAACATTTTTCTCTTTGCAGCTCATCAAAGATTGCAATGAAAATGTCCAGCGCATGAGGAGCACTGAAGAGCTAATCAACTTAAGTAAAAATATGGAGTTTGAATGCAAGGTAAAAACTCATTCAAGGAGGCAGATCTCTTGCCACTGCTTCCTTTTGCCAAAAATAGATATAGACACTAAACATGTACATAACTAATTCAATAAAGAACTGCCATGGCCAATACCTGTCCTCCTCAATTTTGGTTCAGATTATTCTCATTGTACAGGTAAGGTTCCAGAAATGACTGCATGTGTTGCTAGACTATTGTTACTTGAGTGTATAATGCAGACATGAGGATATTCTGTGAGTTAAAGAGCAGTTCTGTTAGGCAGGATGGATGCCCAGTCAATTCTGTCTCTTTAGCTGAAATATGAAAGAACTTCTTTTTTTAAAAAAAAATTTATTTAATACTACACATTACAAAGCAACAACAACAACAACAAAAAAAGACCACAACAACATAATACAAAACATTCACCATGTGATATTTACATTGCCATAGGGGACAGAGATACTTAGTTCTTACTTATTTCCTTTCCAGAAAGAATGCTGATCAGGCATTGGTCAGAATCTTGATTGTTATTCAAAGTATCTATACCTATAAAATGGTGTGTTAACCATTGGAATGTGACAAAGGATGTTGCACCAGGCTCCACTAGCCCCATCTGAGCCTCCGTGCACTCGCCCAAACGGGGTTCGCAGGTAACTGTCAGGTTGAAATTTTCGGCTGGGGGGCTGGAGCCCCCCGGATGCAAACAAAAAAAGGGAACTCCAATTCCCAACGTTCCTTGCACCACGCCATACCAGAGCCAATCAGGCTGAGCGGCGCGGCAAAAGGAACGTTCCGAAATGCGCCGCAGCCAATTAAAAAAAAAGCCACATGAAAAAACCGCTGCAGTAACCAAACGCGCATGCAAAAAGTACAAGTCCCAGTGTCCTGCGCGCCATTAGCGCGCAGAACGCTGAGGCAGCCGGCGTGCGAAAAATAAAATAACACACACACACACCCGCCGCCGCTGCCCTTTTCTTTCAACCGGCCAGGGATCGAGCCTGGCCTATGAAAAAAAAAAGAACACCCCCCGCCCTTTTCTTTCCACGGGCCAGGGATCGAGCCTGGCCCGCAAAAAAAAAAGACCCCCCCCCAAAAAAAAAGTATACACAAAAACATTCAAAAACACTCACAAAAACAGTCAAAAAGAAACACAAAAACATCCAAAAAGTAACCACAAAACATCACAAAGACCCCCCCCCAAAAAAAACCCAACACAACCCCCCCAAAAAAAACCACCAGAAAGCTTACCAGGAGACGTCTTCACTCCATGATGACCGGAACTCAACTGAGAAAATGAAGAAAATACTTACTGGAAGCGACACCCAGAGGACAGAAGAGAAAAATTGTAGAGAGGAAGAAAAGCTCACCACCCCCACACAGAGGCCACAAGAGAAAAAACATTCAAAAATATTCACACTAATCTCAAAAAATACCAAAAAAACCAGAAATCACTTTTCACTCCAAAAAACCAAAACCAAAAATAAAAAATGCGTAAAAATAAAGATTTAAAAAACCAAAATTAATTTTTAAATTAAAAAAATTAATGTACATTAAATAAAATATTTTTTTTGCATAAACATAAAACAAAAACCTTCCAAAACCAATTTAAAGAGCCCGGCACTGAGGAAGCCAGTGCACAAAAAATAAAAATAAAACACACACTGGGAGTGCAAGTCCACCACAGGCGGATGCAGTACCTCGAAGCCACAAAATCACAAAACCTTTAAACACCATTTAAAACAGCCCAGCACCATTGGTTCAAGAAAAAAAAACCTTTACTATCCAACACAATTTTACAAAGCCCGGCACCGCCGGGCAAAATATGCTAGTAGTCTATAAAGCATCTCCACATGTCCTGAAATTTGCTTTCTTTTATTAAACCTTTTCTTAAATTTAATTCCCAGGTAAGCTTATCATTTAAAGCGATGTTCCATAACTCATTATACCATTCCTCGGTTTTTGGAGTAACTTCATTTTTCCAATACCGCGCTATACAATGTCTAGCACCTGATAGCATAACTGCCATTAATTCCCCTTTACAACAATCCACTTTATCGACATCTGTTAGCAAAACTGTAACTGCATCCAGTTTGACCTTTACATTCAAAATTTTTCCAATTTCATACTCTACATTCATCCAAAATGGTTTCAACTTCTTGCACCCCCACCACATGTGCTCGTATGTTCCTATATCCTCCTCACACCTCCAACATGCACTTGATTTTGTCTTATCAATTAGGTGTAATCGCACGGGGGTCATATACCATTTCCATAATAACTTGTGATTATGCTCCTTAATCCTTACAGATAAAGTTTTCATAATCCTTTTTTTCCACTTTCCATTCCAACATTCATCTGTAATTTTAATATTTAAATCTTGTTCCCACGTTACATTTAATGCTCTCTGAGATTCATCTGAATCGTCTAATATTTTATATAATTTACTCACTAAACCTTTAATTTCTATTTGGCCGTTTCTTAATTTATATACTAACTCCTCAAACTGTATCATATTTCTATCTAAACTTATTTCTTCCCTATATTTTTTATTCCAATTATTCAATGTAGCAACTTGAAGCCAATTTAATTTCAATTGATTACAAATTTTTAACATTCTTTCTTTATCCTCACAAGCTGCTAACCATTCCTTTAATAAAATTACTTTATGCCGAACCATTATTTCTTCAGTCCTATAATCCAAAACAAGCGGAAATGACTTTAAGTCCTTTAACTCTGTAATTGGTGATAACCCTGGAGATAATTTGTTTTTGAAATATGAAAGAACTTCTGCAGGGCTTGGGACCAGTCTTTAGTTGTTGCAATATTCTGGGTGCAGAGAAGATTCGTTCAGGAAAGACTACATAGCTATCTCTTGCAAGATGTCTGGAACTGTTCCTTCTCACAAAGAAATATTAATTACTTCCTGGGTTACGTAGTCGGTATCTCTAGCCAGATGTATCAGAAAGCAAAAACAAAAACACTGCAGCACTTTAAAGACTAACTGCTATATTTTTAATACAATAATTGAGAGCTTTGTCTCACTTGTGCTCTGGATACCTTCACGGGAAACAGAACTTGTAATTATTAGTCAAGTCACTATCTGTAACTTTTGAAGTGGTAGCCATGTTAGCCTGTGCAAGCATATCTGAGAGTAAACAAACAACAAAAAAGACAAAAAATGTGGCACCTTAAATACTAACTCCTTTATTTAAATGTGAGCTTTTGTGAATCAAGCCCACTTCATCAGACATAAGATACATTAAGGTGCCACAACATTTTTTGTCTTTTTTGTTGTTTTGTTTTGTTTACTCTCTGATATGTCTGTAATTTGTTACACTTGCTTTCTGTTTTTGTAATGAATGCATAATGATAGTACTAGTGGTAACACTAATACCTTTTGGATGTACCAGCAAAATTCTCTCATTACTTGTTTTATTATTGTTGAAAGAATTATTTTGAGTGTCTTGAATTTTTCAAGTATTATATCATTCTTTTTTAATCCTACATTTTGCTTCAAAAGTGATGGAAAAGTAATTTTAAAATTAACAAATAATACAAGTTCCTTTTCTGTTTACCCTTTTTTTTTTGCAATACAGGCAGTAACAAGTTAAAATTGCATTATGAATCACGTTTTTAAAAAGGAACTTTCTAAGATCCATTCCAACCATGATATCAAGGTCAGAATATATCCTCCAAATGGTTTATAAGCTTGTCCCAGAGTGGGACTACACAGTAATGAAAACTTGCTTTGACTCATAATTTTTGAATTCAAGTCTTTCCTGATTTCTTTTGGTTTCCACAGGCAAAATTGCTGTAGTAATACAAATGAATATTCATTGTGCTCTTGAGTCCATATGACTTTGTTTTTGTGTATGTTCAGTTTTTAAATATATTGGTGGTGAAATACCCAATAAAACAGTGCCCTTTACCCTACTGATGGAGGAAATGAAGAGTTATATTATCAATCTCAACTTTAATTTTAAAGATGAAGGTACTAATTTGAAATACTGGATAGGTCATTTCAATATTTTCATAAGGAAAAGGATAGAAATTTAGGTTGTGTTACACCAGAAAGATAATCACAAGAGGTTTCAATCTTGTAATCAGAAAGGGTTCAGAGGTAGATAATATTCCTACTGTTTCTGGGAAAGCAGTAATTTCAATTAGAGACTTCAGGAATTATTGTGTTGCAGGAGTCGACAGTGACACAGGCAGACATTTATGAAATACTAGCAGAGTTTGCATGGCGTTGCCGGGCTGTTTTAAATTGTGTTGGAAGGTTTTTTTTGTTAATGTTTGTAAAAAAGAGGTTAGTATATAATTGAAATTTTTAAAATGTTTATTTATACACAATTTGTTTTTGCTGGGCTGTTATAAACTGTGATCAGTTTTTTTGGTTGTTTTTTTTTTGGTGGATTAAAAAAAGAACAAAGGATGATATAATTTTTCAATTTTTTTTTATTTAAGCAAATAATGTTTTCGTATGTGACTTTTTTTAATAGTTGTACTGTAGGTAATAACTTTAGCAATGTGAAAGTAGATGTTTTTTACATTCAATGATTTTAAACTGTGTTTTTATTTTTTGTATTTTATTTGAGTTAACACTCAACACAGGATTTTAGAAATCTTTTTATTTTATTTTTTTTGACATATGTTTGTGATTTGTGTAAAAGTGTGATGTATTGTTATTGTTTTTGACTTTTTTTTACTCTTGTAGCCTTTTGTTTGGGGCTGTTGTGTCTTTTTGAGTTGTTTTTACTTTTCTGCCCTGCAGGTGGGGCTGCTAGTGGTTCTCTTTTACTTTGACTGTTTTTTCTCTCTTGGCCTCTGGGTGGAGCTTCTTCCGGTAGTAGTCTCTTGGTTTTTTCATTTGTGTTCCGGTCGTCGTGGAGGAAGGAGGTGCTGGTGAGTTGTCTGATTTTATTTATTTTGGGGTTTTTCTTTGTTTTGCTTTTGTGGTGGTGGGCTGGGCGGTGTTTCTGTTTGTTCTTTTTTGTTTTGTTTTGTTTAATTGGTTTGTTTATTTCTGGTTTTGTTTACTTTTTGTTTGTTTGTTTGTGTAATTTGTGGTGTTTTTGTTTTGTTAGGTGTTTTGTAAGTGGTTTTGTGTGATTGTGGATGTTTTTGTTTGTGTTTTTTGTTTTAATTAATGGTTTTTTAAATTGTTTATTTATTTATTTTTTATTATTTTTGAATAATTTTGGTGTTTGTTTTTGTTGTTTAGTTTTTTTAACCCCAGCAGCACTTCAGGCGGCGTTGTTGGGGGGGCCTTTCCTTTCCGCAGCCTGGCCTTGGTGGCCGGGCCACGGGAACCCCAGCGGTGCTTCAGGTAGCATTGGGGAGGCTTTCCTTCCTGCAGCCTGGCCAGCAAAGCCAGGTTGCAGGAACCCCAGTGGCGCTTCAGGCGGCGTTGGGGGACTTTCCTTCCCGCGGCCTGGCCTCGCTGGCCGGTCCACAGGACCCCCAGCATCGCTTCAGGCAGTGTTGGGGAGGGGGGCTTTCCTTCCCGCGGCCTGGCCTCGGTGGCCGGGCCGCAGGAACCCCAGCAGTGCTTTACACGGCATTGGGGAGGTGGGCTTTCCTTTCCGCGGTGTGGCCTCACTGGCCGGGCCGCGGGAACCCCAGCGGGACTTCAGGCAGCATTGGGGAGGTGGGCTTTCCTTTCCGCAGCCCGGCCTCGCTGGCCGGGTCACAGGAACTCCAGCGGCGTTTTGTATTTTTATTTTTTGCTCGCCAGCTTCCTCAGCGTTCTGTGCACTTATGGCGCGCAGGACACTGGGGTTTGTAGTTTTGCGCTTGTGGTTTCCGTTTGTGCAGCGTTTTTTCCCCTGTGGCTTGATTTTGATTGGCCACAGCGCGTTTCCCAACGTTCTTTTTGCTCGCGCCTCTCAGCCTGATTGGCTGTGGCGCAGCGCAAGTAACGTTGGGAAGTGAAGTCTTTTCCTTTTGTTTGTGTTTGTGGGTCTCCTGCCCCAATGGTGCATTTCTCAACCCCCCCAGTTACCTCCATACCCAGTTCGGGCGAGTGCACGAATGCTCAGTATGGGATAGTATGGCCGGGTGCGGGATCCTTTGTCAAATTACAATGGTTAATGCTTGGATTTATAGGTACAGATTGGCAGACCACCTTTGCCCTTTGCCTCTTTCTAAAAGAAAATGTATAAGATGTGAAACAGTTTTATTCTGTTGCATTGGCAACTTTGGAAAGCATTCTTCTAAAAAGGAACAGTTTGGAAAGTACAGACAGTCAGCCTAGGGGAACTGTAACAGCCTCTTGACTTTGGATCAGATTATCTCCATTCAAACAAGAGACCCCCCCCCAACCTGGCTTCTTTGGACATAGCATTACATTGTATACTCACCAGTTTTTTTTCATTCAATTGCTTTTGTGCTATATACAATACAAACTATAGTCTAAATAGCCAATATGTATTCACCCTCTCAGTAGGAAACTATGCATTATAATACAGGTATATCTCTTGCACCACCAAGATTTAAGAGACACCCTTACTCACCTTGAAAATCTCTGGTGAACCTCTACTTAAGGATTCTATGGTGCCAGAACAGTGACATGTTTTTGCTGACACCACAAAATAGGCTGGCTAAAGAGCTGTCAATTATATTCAGTCATAATTTCCAGGCACTCACATTCCAACTGTCTTGTATCCAGATTCATAGTCCATCTACTACCCAGTAAACTAAAGAGTTAGTCAGGTTCTGTAATGAAGTCGTAAGGTGCACCTGGCTTAAATACTAACACTTCCCAGAACAACCACCCCAGAGATTACAACACCACGCATGGGAACAGCTCTGCCAACTGAGACTTGAAGACTGTTGGGAAACAAGGTGTTAAATAGAACATTGGAATTCCCAGTCTGTCTCTCAAGTCTAATAGTTAGTACATGCCCTGGGGGGCACAGAAAGAGCTTCCTCGAAGATTGTGGTATTTTTGAACCACAATTGGACCAACCTGGTAATGGTAACCTTGTGTTACTGGCTAATCTTTCTCACACTGGGTCAGGTGAAAGGAACCACTGAATGATATCACCAAGGTGCTTTCATTTTGATAGTTTCACGTCTGGCCTAGACATGGAAGAAGAGGAGGTGCATGCCCTCAAGAGATCTCCTGGAGAAAGAGTGATGCCTACAAAAATGACGAAAACCCGCTACCCCAAACTTTCCAGAATGTGTTGAAAACCACTATCACAATTAAAAGGAGAGTGCACTAGAAAATGTACCACAACCAAATCTGGCTTTTTAAATATATAAGACTAAGTGCTTTCTTATTAGGCTAGCCCAGAGGTCAGCAAACGTGGCTCTACTTAAGGATTCACAAGCCCAAGTCAGTATACCTGCTGATCAGGGCTTTTGGGAATTGAAGTCCATGAACATCTGGAGAGCCACGTTTGCTAGCCTACCCTAAGATTTATCCACTTTATACTTAGCAGACTGATCTAACATTACAGCACATTGCATTCTTCCCATTAATCTCTCACCCTTTTTCCTAGCACTTCTCCTCCAGTAGCAGTGATCGGGTTTTTGAAAATGCTCATTTATTTATTTATTTTATATTTATTTTCTAGATTTCTACCCCGCCCTCCTAGTGCAATGCACCACTCAGGGCGGCAACAACATATATATGTGTGTGTGTGTGTGTACAATATGAGAAAGAAAACCATTACCAATAAAACATTACATAAAAACCTCATCTAAAAGCAAAATTGAAACACATAAAAAACTAACAACATCATCATTAAAAGCTACCCTAACCCTCTCTCCACCCACAGTAAAACAGGCTTATCGGAGAACGAGAGAGGGGGGGGCTCAATCCCACAACTGGCAGGCTAAATAAGCCAACGAGCTTGAGATGTGGAGCCTAATGTGCCCCACCCCTGTTGGTAGAGCCAGGTTTTCAACATCTTCCTAAAGGGGAGTAGCTCCAACTGGATGCACAATTCTAATGGAAGGAGGTTCCAGAGGGCTGGGGCAGACACAGAGAAGGCTTTCTTTCTGGTCCCCATAAGAGAGGCTTCTTTTACTGATGGGACCACCAAAGCGCCCCTCCTGTTTACCCTTGTCGGACGGGCTGATAACCTTGGGGTGATGCGGTCTCTTAAGTACCCAGGTCCAATGCCATGAAGGGCTTTAAAGGTCAAGACCAAGAAGGTGAAATTATGAGGAAACAATGTAATTAACCTAAAACCATTGTACTTTCTCTTGCAGATTTTCCCACTCATCTCACAATCCCGACGGCTGGTGAAGCATGGCGAACTTACAACCCTGGAGTATAATCCTGGTTTGAAATGGAAACTTACCACCCGGTCCATCTTCCTCCATCTCTTTAATGACTATTTGCTGTTATCTCGGCCCAGAGAGTAAGTGCTGGGGAAGGGGCCATGCCTACTGCATGGATATGTTAAACAGGCTGAATTTTTGTTGGACTTTCTGGCTACTGCTGGCTCTGCAAGCTGATTCAGCAAACTAAGGCATTTGCAGCGTCCATTGTACAAATGTGAATAAGGTGGATCTATGTGAGGTTCTTCTAACACATCTTGAATCTGCAATCAGAGACCAAAGGAAGACAAGATGGAATAAACTGAGTGAAGAATCAACTTTCTGAACTTCTGCTTTTTAGTGTCGGGCAACCACTCTTTGGAAGGACCCACAATTGACCTGTAGAGCCTTCCACTTTGGTTCTGTTGCTCCTGTTCCCGTTTCCTGTCTCTGCCAGCTCATCTGCTCAAGTGAACAAAGAAGGAGAGGACAGGATCTAGAGCCTTTGGCCATTGTACCTTCTCCATTTTGGGTAACTGAGAGAACAATGAAGAGGATGGGGCAACTGCCTGCTCCCTCCCCATTTGCAGATGACACAGGCTGCAGAGATCAGGAGTGATAGGGGAAAAAAGATGCAACCAATGTTCACTATTAGGACACTCCCCAGTGAATGTAGCAGACCATGTGGTACAGTATAGTGGTTAACATAGTAAGCTGGAACTAGGGAAAAGGTTTAAATCTTGATTCGAAAACAAGGCTTTTTGAAAAAGCAGTTATGATCGACTGAGATTGGTCATATCAGAGCACTGCACAAATTAAAATTATGGAATGTATGAAATATAAATAAATTTCAAACAAACTAAAATGTTAAAATGATTAGACTGTTTTTGACCAGAAGTGGGCTACTTCAATAGCATTATCTTGACTGTTTAGTAGATCTTCTTTTGTATACATAGTAAGGCATAAATTATATCTCTGTGACTTTCCAGGGGTTTTCTAGATAACAAGTATACAGAAGAGATTTACCACTTCTGCTCTCCTGGGCACCCGCAAATTGAGCAGCTTGCCCATGACAAGGGGCTAGCTCTTCTCTTGGGAGGCACAGTGGGGAATCGAATTCCCAATCTCTGGCTCTACAACCAGTTATGTAAACCACTGAGCTATTCATCCATGCACATAAATGCTGTTTTGATTGAATTTCTTCGCATCCACAGAAAATTTGTCCTGCATTCAAGAAGCCCCATTTTACTTGCTCATTCTTTGATCTTCTTACTTCCCTTTGAAGACCATGAAGTGACTTCCAGATGTCAACATATGTTGCTTCAGTTATTTTATGTGTATCTTCTATGTGCTGGGTTAAATTTAACATTTGATATGTACAGCACTTGCAGGTCTAAAGCCTGCCTGTTCTGGAATTTGAAGAGGTTCAGTTTTAGGGGATAGACAATTAATATCTTTCATTCAAACACTATGTAAAAGTATTGTGTGTGGATACTCTCAGCAACTACACACACACACCATGGAACCATTGGTAGACACGGACTCCTCTGTGATTTTCATAGACACAAAAGTTGTCACATTTTAATTCATGGCAAAGTGAAGCCAAGAGTTTATTTTTGGATGAAGAGATACCCAATAGATTTTTTTTTGTCATTTGTAGTCTTGAAATTGACCATTGGGTCATTTTGCTTGTCATCAAATTTGTACTGCAACACTTCTGGATAGGAGGTATTTGCTAGCTGCACACACTGTTCTAGGAGATGCCCAAGAATATTCAAAGTGTTTCCCACTGTTTGGAAAGGCTCCTTCTATGCTTTGACCCCAAAAGGGTTATTTACACGTTATCGCATGTGTAACTGAAGCAAAGCACTGGCACCTTTAAAACTAGCAGATACATTTTAATGTGAGCTTTTATGATCCACAGTCCTTTTTGTGCCACAAGTCTTGGTTTTAGCTGCTCTTGTTGAAACTGATAACTAAGAGATCCTTGGCTAAAACTGCAAAGATACTGCAAAGAGATTGCCAACAAAATTGCCAGAATCCTATTGATGACTTACGCTTGCATAAGGAAAATTGCATTTTAGCAACATATTGCTACTTGTTGACACCATATCAGTTGTTTTCCTAGGTACAGACCTCATGCAGTCTAGTTTCTACTGAGGAACACAATCAGTACAGTACTTTACTAATAGGCAGCAGCTTACACAATTTCCTTAACACAAACATAAATCCCCAATAGGATTCTGGCCAACAAAAGAGAAATGGAATTGGCAATAATGTTCAAAGTTCAGAAAGAAATAAGGATAGTTCTGTTTAGTTTTTTTCTTATAAGACAGCAATTAAAAACAAGCAGCCCTCTTTATTGATAATGAAAGCAATCTTCAGCATGCTTAACCTCTCTTTCCTTTTCTCATTGCGCTCTAGAAATGGCCGCTTTATTGTATTTGATTATTCTGCCTCTTCGGATGTGCGTGGAGAGAAGTGTGAAATGAAGCTGCATGGAACAAGCAAAAATGTTTTCCGGCTCTTCCTGCTGAGGAATAACCAAGGGAAAAAAGTAGAGTTCCTCTTCCGTACAGAAACTCAGTAAGAAAAACTAAGGGTTTATGTCTCTGACGAATTCCTAATATGACAACTTAACTTTTTAGAGTGGTGTAGATGCTTATAATTATGTTATGCAAATGTACTTTGTTGTTGTTATATTAAGCATGAATACAAATGTATGCCAATTTTAATAGTCTTTAATAAGTTTCACAACAAAGCATGGCTTAATGAGAATGCTTAGTTCATAGATCCTTAGTATCCCTTCCCTCACAGAACTTCAGTTCCCAGGTTTCCAGGAGAGAATAACTATAAATAGAGTAACACAATCCTAGGTAAGGCTACTCAAAACTGGGTCTCACTGAGGGTCGAACTTGACAATATACTCATCATATGTTTAGAAAAAGTGCTCTCCACTTCATGAAAGATACCTGTTTGTCATAGAATCTGATTTTTCTCCCCTAATTATTTTTATTAAATGATTATTCCAATTGCAACTTTCTTTTCCCAATTGGTCTTTTATATGTAAACACAGACTTAATTTGCAAATGTGGTTGTTTATGCACATATTGCTGAGGAAATTCTCTTATGTTTTAAAATTCCAACCAAAGGATAATAGAATCATCGGTCTATAAAAGCCAAAAGCCTCTCCCTGCTTCTAGCAATCCCATGATATCCATTTTCGTCATTTGGGAAATAATAATAATAATAATAATAATAATAATAATAATAATAATAATAATAATAATAATAATTTTGTGTCAGAAATTATTCTGGGTTGAAAGGATTTTTGGGGAAGAAACTCTGCTCAGGGGATGCCCAAAAGAGGCTCTTTTCATGTCCACAAGAGATGGGCACTCAATCTTTCATGCAGTAACCGGGTTTCGAACTGCTGACTTGCCAGCCTTCCAGCTAACAAGGCAAGCTTCTTAACCACTGAGGCAATGCAGCTGGGGCCACCCTAAAATAAAATAAGTGGCTTCAATATACCCAGAAGCCAACACCTAAAGAGTTCAGGTCAGGGAGACACAATGGTTGCATCATATGTAGCTCCCTGGGTCACACACAAGTTCTAAAGCACTAAATGAAAAAGACACTTGCAATGACCTCCAAAACACACGAACAGAGATAGCTTACCTTGATCGTACAATTACCTTTAGATTGAAGACTGGGGTGGGAGAGCAGAGGCTGAAAGAAGAATGGCTTCCTTGGGGATTTTGGTTAATGGACAAGTAAATGCTGAGATTGTATAATTATAATTATGCCACAAACACACAGGGGAAAACATGCCATATCTTGTACTTCATTAACAACTATTAAATATGTCCCTGGCTATTCTTCTTCTCAATTCTTTTTTACCTTCCTCCTTTGTATTCTTCTAGAAGTGAGAAGCTACGATGGATTTCGGCTCTATCCCCTCAACAAACAGAACTTGACCTTTTGGATGATTCTGGTAAGAGTGCTCAGGATGTACAACAGAGGACTAAACCCCACACCAAAGGGATGCTAACATTCATCCATTAGAAAAATACATTGCATTTCACACCCTTGTTTGTTTTACTTATATCTTGTCTTTCTCAGAGGACTGGGCTCCGAGGCAGCTCATGACAAGGACAAAACAAAAGAATTACAGTTCCTTCCAAGTACTGCCCATCCATGTACACTTCCCTGAAGAATCCCATTCACTCAGCTCCATATGTTCAGTCTGCTGTAATTACACACCAGCTTGGTTTTTTAAATAATTTCATGTTGGTGTTCCTGCATCTTCCAGGGCTAACACCCTAGTATCTCTGATACTATGGGCTGCAGTGGCTCAGTGGTTAAGAAGCTCGCTTTGTTAGTTGGAAGGCTGGCAAGTTGGCAGTTCGAGACCTGGGTTTGAGTGCCTGTCTCTATGCTAGCTCCTGCCCAACCTAGCAGTTTGAAAGCAAGAAATTGCAAGTAGATAAATAGGGACAACTTCAGTGGTAAAAGATCTTGGAGACATTGGGATCTTGGGAGCCTCATTAAGGCATCCCTTGAGTGGAGTTTCTCCAGCAAAAATCCATTCAACACAGAATAATTTCTAAATAATAATAATAATAATAATAATAATAATAATAATAATAATAATAATAATAATAATAATAATAATAAGTATTAGTATTAGTATTAGTATTAGTATTAGTATTAGTATTAGTATTATACTACTACTATTAGCTGCTGCTGCTGCTACTACTACAACTACTGTTGCTGCTGCTGCTGCTGCTACTACTACTACTACTACTATTATTACCACCCAGTCACCTTGACTCAAAATTCCCCATGCAGACAAGTGCTTCTCCTGTCCATAGAAGGCACAATTGCTACTATTCTGAGACAAATTTTAAGAAGAAAGAAAACTAGTAGCAGGACTGTACATATGCCTTTATTTCAGGACTGAAAATTGTATTGGGCACACAATTAATCAGCCTCGCAGTCAGTTTTCACTTGAGGCAGTTCATGGTGAAATCTCACCTTTCAAGAGCAGCGAATGGAACAGAATTACACAAATACACAGACATACAATAACATACACATGCTTGCCTAATCTATGTAAGCATATCACAGAGAAAACAAAAGAAAACCTCAAAGACTGACTCCTGTATTTAAATGTGAGCTTTCGTGGATCAAGTTCGCTTCGTCAGACTTTTTAAAACTTTTTTTTATTTTGTTTACTCTCAGATGTGCTTTTGCACAGACTAACACAGCTATCACTTCAATGATCTATGTAAATTATACAAAATCAGGATTTCTTCGTAGAAAAAAAGAAGTGAGAAGAATGCACATTTACGGTTACATTTGGGGTATGTATGTGATGAACTCACATTAACAAAACACCTAGCAAGTAACAATCTGTATGTTCCCATCTGATTCACAGATGCACCTCAGGTTCAGTGTGTGAAGTCATACAAATCCCGAGAGAATGATGAGCTGGCATTGGAGAAAGCAGATATAGTTATGGTCCTGAGGCAAAGTAGCGATGGTGAGTGGACTCAGCATTGCAGTTGGGCAAAAAGACTGGACCTTTGGGTGTGGAAAATGCCACATGATGGCCATGATATCTGATTTCCTGAGGAAGAGTGATCCTTTTGGAGAAAATGAGGAAATACAGAATGAAACGTGTTGTTTTACTTCATCTCAGATCATGCAGGATACAGGAGATATTTTGTCTGTCTCACAGTGATATTTTTGTTACTTTAGTGCAGATATGAGTGGCCGCAAATTTTATTGGAGTGGTGGGGGTGCTTAACCGATTCCCTTTGGGCTGTTGTTTCCATCAAAGTCTCTGTATTCAAACAGCTTTGATCATATTTGAGGGGAACATGTAGGGACCTAATATCTTTTGCTCTTCAGATGCCAAAAGGTGGTAAAGAGCTTGAATATATGGGGCATACGAGACACTTGGGAGACACAAATGGTTTATTTTTGCATTAAGTAAGGAGATGATTTTTTTTCCTTAGTCCTTAAATACTTTTGTGGAAGATTTTCTCTAAGAAAACAATTAAGCAGAATCCTATTGGTGTTTGCATAAATTTTGCAGAATATGCTATGGCTAATTGTTGCTAATTGATCATGTGCTGAGGTGCATTTTTGTTACCCAGTTGGTCACATGCATAATTGGACAGCTACCTCATGCACCTGCACCTTGTTAATTATTTGCAGACAATTTACACAAAGCTTAGGCAAACACCAATAAGATTCCAGTCATTGTTTCAAAAATTTATTTGTAACAATAAATTGATGTCAATACAATATTAAACAAGCTTGACAGTTTCAAAGTTAACAGTTATTCATATATTCTTCGGCAAGATTTATTCTTAATATTCTTAAGCAAGATTTATGATAGAAACCATGTTACAACCTTGTAAATCACCCTCATCCCACTATCTTTCTACATCAGATTCCACACTCTCTGCCAGGGTGTTTTGGATTTACAAAGTTAGGAGACAGAAGACATGTTAATAATCCTTTGAGGGAAGTGGGGGTTATTGAGAGAGGAACTGTCCCAAGGTCCTTCAGTGAGCCTCCTTGCTAGGGATGTGTATGTGTGCTGAACCAAATTTTTGCCAGTCCTCATTCTAGCCCGACACATTAATAAATAAATCAGATATTCCCATCCAAATACTTATGAATTATTGTGATATTAAACAATTTTATTCAGTATATAAACATCAGTTAAATGTTTCCAATTAAATCTCATGTTGTTTAAGGTAGCAGAAGGGGTACACAGAAAGAGCCTTCTTGAAGATTGTGGTATTTTGAACCACAATCGGATGTACTCTGGCAATGGCCGCCTTGTGTTGCTGGCTAATCTTTCTCATGCTAGGTCAGGCCTAGACATGGAAGAAGAAGGTTAGTAGAATATTTTCTAGAAAATGTTTCGATTGAAATCTTCTCACCTCCCAGAATATAACAACTGGTGAAAGGAGACAAGCCAAAAAAATAACAACAACTTAGACTCCCCAACCTTATATTTCCATCTACAAAGCCATTATGAAAGAAGTATTTTTGAATAGGAAATGGGTGGGATGGGAGTTGCTGCTCAACTTTTATCCAACCCATCTCATGATTTGCAAAGTATGCAACTGATTTGCAGAATGTGCAGATGAGGGGACCTTGGGGCAGTAGATTGTGACAACCCTATTTAAAGCTGCTGTTGGAGAAATGCTGTATTGAGGACATTGCCTTCTGCTTTGTTCTCCAGTGTTGTCTTTAGCAGACACTTTCAGTTCACTTACCCTGCTTGCTGACTCTTCAATCTCTTCTATCAGATTTGCCATCCTCCATCACAACTCCCCCCCCCCCCCAACATTTCCCTCCTTAGAATCTCCCATGCAGTGGCAGCTAATGACTCCAGATTCAAAGGTAACTGTGAATCCAGTCCAGAATTTAATCTGCTTTATGACAGAATTAGGTGCTGAACCTGTTTTGGGGATAAGATTCAGTACCTTTGACAGCTCCAATAACTCATAAGCTCAGTCCTAGAGTAGATCCACAACTTCAACAACAAAAAGTCCCCAGCTGCCGTTGCTCATCTGGCTAGACGTTGTAGGGCTAGAAGAATAACAGGATCTAGATATTTTAGGAGGTTATATGTAACGTTGTTAGTTACATCATGTACCACTTCACATATTTTTTTAATATGTGAGAGGAAATGCTATAGGAAATATTGACATATTCCCTTCTCACTTTATACAAGAGGTGAGCCTTAGCTACACATGGCGTTTTCGCACAAAACTGAAGACCCTGAAAAATCAGTGTTTGCAATCCAGTGTAGAGCAGACTAGACTTTTCAGATTGTCAGTCTCCACACATGAAGGGGACAAGTCTAGTACAATCCACCTCCTCATATTTTCAGATTAGCTTTTTTAAAAATGGAACAGAGCTACAGTGAGCATGAGTTTACCTGTTTATATAGATATACTGTAGCTATACTTGGACACTTCTTGTACTTGAGTAAAAAATCAGTTTACTTGAAAAATTCCTGCAGTGTTCATGGGTTGTGAATACACATCCAGTATAATGCATGAATACCTCTATGAACAGCCCATGATAACAGCCAAACTACTGCAAAGTAAGTATTTCTGCTATGGAAGGACAATTTCAGTTGTAAGTGGTATGGAGGATGTTAAATACACATCAGAAGCAATTGTGTGACAGAATGTCTGTACCAATCAAATGGCTGATTTAGCAAGTGGCTACATGTAGATGTGACAATTTGCTGTTGTTTACCCATCATGCCTGTTGTTCTTGCAGGCTGGATCGAAGGAGTGAGACTCTCAGATGGAGAGAGAGGGTGGTTCCCTTCTGATCAAGTGGAATTCATCTCCAGCAAGCATATACGGCAAATGAATTTGAAAGAGGAGCAGCGTGTTCAAAATGCCAAACAACAGTTCTTTCACAGAAAATAGGCGCTTCTCTTCAAGCGCAACACTCTGTGCTGTGATTTCCTGATCATGCTGGACAATTTGGTCTTCCGGGAGAAAAGTATCTCTAAAAACTAACAATACCTGTTTAGTCCCAGCAAAAAGTGGCTTAGTAAATAGACATTTTGCTGAATAAATTTAAAAATCATGGGGAAATCACTAGGAGGAGGAAAAGAGTATAGCAAAAAACAGCATCAGTTCTGGAGTGGTGGATGCAAAGGAAAAAATGCAAGACAGCTGGGAACTGGATTGTTACCTCCTCTGGAGAGCTATTATTGACTCTTCCTCTATTTGACTGCATGGATTTCTACCTTGGGAAATGTGCTTCTGCTTTGCAACAGGAATCTAAAAATGTTAGAATTTCAAAGTGTTTTGAATGCATACCAAAGAAGACTTTAAAAAGAAATATACTTATCATAGATACTGGCTTTTCCATTTTAAATATTTATTTTTGCATTATTATATTATATATCAAACACCTCTACATCTACTAAGAGAAAAATTAGTCTCAGGTTTCTAATGGAGATCTTGTTCCTGTACCTTTAACAGTGTCTCCCTTTACCAAGGGAGGAATTCTTCACCATTTCGCTTACATGCTGGAAACCCTCACCTGCAATTAATTTTCTTAGGTCAGTGAATTTGGAAAGGAACAGGTGTAGGGCTAGACTCAAACATGGAAAGGAGCTTCTTTTTTTCTTCTTCTTTTTTACAAAATCATGAAACATAAGGTATATTTTCTGCACCTTTGTTTAAACAGAGCCACTGTTTAAATTATAGTAGACTTTGGGGTTCTTATTTTGGTGTGTGTGTCTTCTCAATTTGCAAGAAAACAAAAAGTGGGGTTTAGAAAGTACTGTCATCTTACTAAGGCAAAGGAGAGGTTCTTTTAAGCCCGTGTTTTGCTTTGGGGTACACTTATAAGTGCCTGCCTGCCTACTAGATAGACATTTAATTCAATTCAGCATGGCTCTTTTTAAGACCAAGTGTCCTAAAATAGATGAGCATTTAACAAAGATGAAGGGATTGGTGAGACAGCTAAACCCTTTGAGATAAATGATAACCAGACATATTTGGAGATCCTACTATAAAAGAGAGACAGTAGCTCAATGGAGCAATTGCTTTGCCTGGTTTCCTGTTCTCTCATCACTATTTAAAAGATGCAGAGAGCACATGATGGGAAAGCCTTCTATCTGATTCAGTGGCCATATCTCTTCCTTCTTTTTTCAGCTTCAGAAGTAGCAGTCCAAGTAATCATTGAATGAAAAACAGACCTGGACTGCATATTTGTGTTTTCTAACAGGCTGCCTGTCTACACAGTCTCACTGAATACCTTTGAAATCCAAGGAACTCAAGCCTGCTTATTTCCACATAGGTTTGTGACTCAAGGTTCCTGCCTTTGAACAAGATTAATTAAATGATTCAATTTTTAAAAAACATTCTAAGTTAAAAATTGACTTGCCACCTAATCCCTAACCACATGCATTATAAAAATACCAAGTATCTACTAGGCTTGTTTGAGAATAATATAACAGGATGATAGTATCAAGAAAATTACAGATTTTCTACTCTTTATTGAAGGACTGGAAAATGCATAGCTTTCCAGACACTGCTGTTACTGCTGCTCCCATCATCTTTCACCTTGGGATATGGTGATTAGAACTGATGGAATTTGCAGTCCAGAAATAAGTTCCTCATCCCTGCCATTATTTGGAACAAAAATTTGGGATTTTTGTTAATTATCTTCCATTATTCAGACTGGTAAAATTGAACCTCAAATTGCACATTACCCTAGAGATCTGTCATTCTTCATTCTTTCTTCTCTATTTTTTTTTAAATTAGTCTAGCCTTGTTTGGTGTCTTGCATGGAAGACAAAGAAGGAGTCGCAGTAAGGACTAACACAGGTTTATTGGGTGATGATCAGGATGAACATGTGGTAATGGCGGAGGTACATCACATTATATACAGCTGCACAATACATTTTGAATCTTGTTGCACGGTAGCTCATTGGCTGCTACCGGTGTGACATCGTTCCGAGTCACGCCCATCTTCTGTAGTTAGTGATAGTGCGGGAGAGTTCCCGCGGCTGCCAGTGATTTGAGGAATGTGAACCATGTGAGTTGAACGCTCGCAGCTGCCCTCTATGGGCAGCTTACTCGCGTTCCTTAACAGCTGAGCTACATTGTAATTATGGTCAGGTTACATTCGTACATTTCTTAAAGCAACATTGTACATACATAACACCCCTCCCCCCTAGGATGGGACGAAGTCCCTCAACCATTGTGGCTTGCCACACGTGCGCCTGGGGCGTGCGGCCGCTTGACTTAACACAGGGGAGCCGGGGGCTCCTGGTTCCGCGGAGTCCCGTCCTGGAACGGAAAGAGGGGACTCATTAGTGGCTCGGTGTGGACTCTGCGACAACCTTGCATTGGGGGACGGGAATGGAATGAACAGTTGGGACGTGAACCCCTGCCTACCACTTGAGGAGCTTGGGGTCCCCCCCAGTACGAATCTCGGGACCGACGAGGAGGCCCTCGTGGTCTCGCCACCCCCTGCTGCCTGTCCGGGAGTTCTAGAGGATGAAACGGGCGGATTTCCCCCTGCTGCCTGTCTCGGGGGTGTCTGTCTCCGGGGGGCTGGAGCTATGGTATATTCTAAAACAAAAGGGCTGGGGGGACTGGAGGTACCAGGGGCTGAACTGAAACCCCTCTTCTCGCTTGGATGGGTGGAGGACCACTCCGCGACACCCCCCTGGTACTGCAAATCATAATCGAACTCGTCCCTCTCTTCCAAAGTATCCTCCTCTGTGGCTGAGAATCGAGGGTATGCATTTGTACCCACTGATGCCGCCGTGTCTCCCCCTTGGGTAACGCGGGTGGGGGAGGACCCTAATGCTGATTCCCCTTCACTGGTGACTCGCCTTCTGAGTTGGTCGGCGTGCCTTCTCCAGAGTAGACCCGAGCTAGTCTCGACCCTATAGGATACTGGCCCCGTCTGCTCGATGATCGTCCCTGGTACCCACGCTGGCCCCACGGCCGCGTAGTTCCTGCAGTGAACCGGGTCCCCTACCAAAAAACTTTTGGAGCTCTCTACCCCTATATTTATATTTCTCCCTTCATCCTCCACCCTGGACGGATCCATCCGGTCAAACAGTGTTACCGGACGCCTCCTCATGAGGAGTACGGCTGGCGAAAATCCTGACGCTAGGGGGGTTGTCCTGTAGCAGATGAGGAACTGACACAGATGAAGGTTCAACTCACCGGGACCCATGCGCCGCAGTGCGTCTTTCGTAGTGCGCACTTGGCGCTCTACCTGACCGTTTGTGGTGGGGTGAAACGGGGCAGCGGTAATGTGCCTGATGGCGTTTCTCTCAATAAACGTCTTGAACTCCGCAGACGTGAAGGTACTAGCGTTATCGCTAACGAGGACGTCTGGCAGGCCGAAACAGGCAAAAACCTTGCGTAACTGTTTAATGGTCGCCGCAGAGGAGGTGCTGTTCATGGGGATTACTTCCAGCCACTTGGAATAGGAGTCGACTATCAGTAGAAACATGGACCCGCGGAAAGGGCCAGCGAAGTCGACATGTATCCGGGACCATGGCCCGCGGGCCGTGTCCCATTCCCTATGGGGTAGCCGGGACTCCTCGGGCCGAGAGCTCTGGCAGCTCTCACACGTGCCCACTAGGTGTTCTATATCTGCGTCTATCGGGGGTCACCAAAAGAAACTCCTGGCCAGCGCCTTGGAGCGCACTATTCCCGGGTGACTGGTATGCAGTAGCTTCAGTACCTTAGCCCTTAACTTCTCTGGGATGACTACCCGCTGGCCCCAGAGTAAGCAGCCCCTTTCCAGGGAAAGCTCTACTCTACGCCTGAAAAACGGCTTGAAATGCTCCTCGGGGGTAGTAGTGGGCCACCCTTTCCTAACCCAGGAACTAACTTGGGCCAGCGTCTTGTCGGCCGCCGTGGCCTTGGCGAGGTCGGCCGGGACGATGGGGGATGAGTCGAGGGACTCAATCAGCAGGACTTGGTGTTCCTGCTCTACCTCGCATGCGGGATCCCCTAAACTAGGGAGGGGAGACCGGGACAGTGCGTCCGCATGGGAGATCTCCTTCCCTGGGCGATAGACCAGCTCATACTGGTAGGCGTTGAGGAATATGGCCCAACGCAGCATCCTGGGGGATAGAATTTGTGGGGTGGGTTTGCCGGTAGTGAAGATCCCGAGAAGTGGTTTGTGATCCGTCACTACCGTAAACTCGCGGCCGTATAAAAAATCGTGGAACTTCTTCGTTCCCGCGATTATGGCCAGGGCCTCCCTATCTGTTTGCGCGTAATTGCACTCGGCCTTCGAGAGGGACCTTGAGTAGTACGCCACCAGGGCTTCCCGCCGGTCTCCAACACGTGGCACAGGACCGCCCCCGCCCCCACTGGGGACGCATCACAGACTAAAACCACTGGTTTTCTCGGATCAAAGTGGGTCAGGAAAACATCTGAGGATAGGAGTGTCTTAAGCTCCTTGAACGCTTTCTCCTGCCTGTCCCCCCACCGCCAAACCGCGTCCTTTTTTAGTAGCGCGTGCAGTGGCTCCGCGACCGATGCCTTCCTAGGCAGGAAGGAGTGATAGAAATTTAGGAGCCCTAGAAATGACTGCAGCTCCGGTTTCGCGGTGGGACGAGGGGTGTTTTTCACGGCCGCAACCTTGGACTCAGAGGGTTTGATTCCCTCCGGGGTTATCTTAAAGCCGAGAAACTCGACCTCCCTCACAAAGAATACACATTTGTCCCTTCTCAGTCGAAGTCCCGCCCTCTCGAACACTGAGAGGACCCCGTCTAACCTCTTTGCTAACTCTAATTCGCTCCCCGCCATTATCAACACATCGTCGAAATATGGGAGAACACCTGGAAGCCCCTTTAAAAGGCCACGAGGGACTGGAAGATCCCGGGGGCCGAATTCACGCCAAACTGAAGGCGCGTTACCTTAAATGCCCCCTTGTGCGTCACGATCGTTTGCGCAGCGGCAGCAGCCGGGGTTACGGAGAGCTGCTGATATGCCTGCACCAGATCTAGCTTGGCAAAACACCTCCCCCCATGTAATGTGGCCAGTAAATGGCTGACCACGGGCACCGGATATGCATTTGGCCAAATGGCCTTATTGATCGTACATTTATAGTCCGCACAAATCCTGACCTCCCCGTTTGACTTAAGGGCCGTAACAATCGGCATTTCCCACTCCGCCGAATCGACTGGGACCAAAATCCCCTGCCCCACCAATTTGTCCAGTTCCACCTCGATCTTGTCCTTGAGGGCGAAGGGCACTCTCCTTGGCTTGAGGCGGATGGGCCGGATTTCTGGGTCCAGCTCAAAGGAAACTGGGGGGCCCTTGTACGTCCCGAGCCCCTTCTTGAAAACGTCCGGGTGTGCATTGCACACGTCCCGCATTGGGTCAGTCTCGATGGCGTTAATGCCGGACAGTTCAATTCCCAGGGGAGCAAACCACTGCGTTCCCAAAAGGCAGCATCTCCCCCCCTTGAGGACCACTAGGGGCAGTTTCTCGGAGTAATTCTTGAACTTCACCTTGAACTTCCCCACCCCCAACACTGGGATCCCATTTCCCTGCACGTCCTGTAAGTGTGACTTCATGGCCCGCAGTTTGGGCCGCGCCTCTGGGGGAATGCGCATAAACTCTTTTTGGGACAGGATGGAATAGGATGACCCCGACTCTATCTCCATCCTCACTGGGAGCCCCTGTAACAGTACCTCTACGAAAAAACGCCAGTGCTCCAGGCCCACGCGGTTCACGCCTTCCTCGCTGTAGTTGGTTGAGACCTTCCTGGTGCCGGCCACCTTCCGTTGGTGCGTCTGGGAATGGCTCGAAACGCCCTTGTCCTCGGCTCGCCTGCGCCTGCATACTCTGGCGATGTGTCCCTTTCGGCCGCAGTTGTGGCACTCGGCCTTTCGGAACGGACACCTCGTGCGGTCGTGGGACGCCCCACAACCGTCGCAGCGGCGGTCATGCCGTTCGCGGGTCTGTCGCTTCTCCCCGCATTTCTTTATCCTCTGGACGTCGTCGTCCTCGCTGGAGCAGGAGTCCGCCGTCGTGGACGACTCCTCGGACGTTGCTGGTGTGCCGGTGGGCGACTTGGGGGCCCGCCAGGCCATCTTCGCCGATGTCCGCCGGGCCGCCTGCACTGGTGACTTGGCCCTCTCGGGCGTGGCCCCTCGGGACTTGAACACTCTGACTCCGCTCCTGGCCGCCTCGGCTGCTTGGGCCTCCCACAGTACCTCGTTGAACGTGAGGCAATAGTCGCGGGTCATCAATTTCCTCTGGACCTCCTCGTCCCTCAGGCCACATAGCATGCGGTCTCGGAGGGCCGTGTCCAGGTCTTCCCACTGGCAGTGCACCGCTGCAAGCCTGAGGGCCGCCGCGTAGGCGGACACGGACTCTCCTGGGTGCTGGTCTCGCCTGTGGAACGCGACCCTGGCCGGGAAAATCGACACGGGGGGCTGGAAGTGTTCACCCAGTAACTCCAGGATGTGGTCGATGGTCACCACGTCCACCTTCCGGGGGGCCACCAGGTTCATCAGGATACGCAGCATGGCCGGCCCCACCTGGGCCAGAAAGTGGGAGCGCATCTTCGCGGCGGCGTCGACGCCCGCAGCTTCCATTGCGTGCCAAAACTGGCACTCGTACAGCTCCCATTGT
This sequence comes from Bradypodion ventrale, assembly GCA_035047345.1. Taxonomy (NCBI): domain Eukaryota; kingdom Metazoa; phylum Chordata; class Lepidosauria; order Squamata; family Chamaeleonidae; genus Bradypodion; species Bradypodion ventrale. The sequence continues at coordinate 177,786,021 of JAWDJE010000005.1, forward strand.
TCTGGATCGCTGATATCGAACTGGTAAGGCTTGACCTTGGGATTCGCCATCGATCCCACCTTCGTCGCCAATTTGGTGTCTTGCACGGAAGACAAAGAAGGAGTCGCAGTAAGGACTAACACAGGTTTATTGGGTGATGATCAGGATGAACATGTGGTAATGGCGGAGGTACATCACATTATATACAGCTGCACAATACATTTTGAATCTTGTTGCACGGTAGCTCATTGGCTGCTACCGGTGTGACGTCGTTCCGAGTCACGCCCATCTTCTGTAGTTAGTGATAGTGCGGGAGAGTTCCCGCGGCTGCCGGTGATTTGAGGAATGTGAACCATGTGAGTTGAATGCTCGCAGCTGCCCTCTATGGGCAGCTTACTCGTGTTCCTTAACAGCTGAGCTACATTGTAATTATGGTCAGGTTACATTCGTACATTTCTTAAAGCAACATTGTACATACATAACACCTTGTTAGGCTGTGAGTCCCACTCGAAGAAGGTCAGGACATGGGCCATACTTTCTGACTTACGATTGCTTGTCAGTTCAGATTTGCACTCTCCAAGTTGCATTTTCATCTACTGGGGATGAGATACAGAATCTGTGCATCAGAGAGGAAACAAAACAAAAATACAAAAAATGTTGTGGCACCTTAAAAACTAACTGCTGTATATTAATGTTAGCTTTTGTGGATCAAGTCCATTTCGTCAGACAGAGAAGAATCTGTGTAGTGCTCTATGTTTGTGTCTGTCTATTTTATACTAACATCTGATGTTTCTGATGTTTAAAAGTATAAAGGGTAGTTACACATTGTTTTGGGCTGGAGAAGGAACTTTCAACATCAGGAACTCCCCTCCTCAGTTCCATGTAAAGCTCACCCTTGCTTGAAAGCCAGTCATATCCAACTCTAGGGTTCAGTGCTCATCTCTGTTTATAGCCAAAGAGCCAGTGTTGTATGTGTATGCAGACGTTTCCGTGGACATATAGCAGGCATGACTCAACACTGGAGTGCACGTAATGCTGTTTACCTTCCCACTGAAGTGGTACCTACTTATCTACTTGCAATTTCTTGCTTTTGAACTGCTAGGTTGGCAGAAGCTGAAACAAAAATGGGAGCTCACTCCATCACGCAGTACTCGGACCTCAAACTGCTGACCTTCCAGTTGTCAAGTTCCGCATCTTAACCACTAAGCCACTGCAGTCCCCTTAGTTCCATGTGCACAGTAGTGAATCTTTCCTGTTTGCCTGAGAGCTACATAGGAAATTCTTCATGTATTTCAAATAAAAAGAAAATCCTTCTGTAGCTGAAAGAAACAAACACATCAGAGTGTAAACTAAACAAAAAGACAAAAAAGGTGGCACTTTAAAGATTAACTGCTGCCTTTTAATGTTAGCTTTTATGGATCAAGTGGAACAAGTTTCATTTTGTGGAGTGACCACAAGATGGCCAATTTTTTGAAGACTGTCTATTACATACAACTGGATAGATTCCAACTTATTTTATCATAAAAAGTGCATGAGGCCTGGATTTATCCAAAGCATAGTATGCTGAAATCTCAGGATGCTTCTCTGAAATAATTAGAAAATCCAAAAGTCCTTTCAATAGTTTTTTTTAAAAAATGTGGTGACTTTGGTAATGGGTTCTACTTCAGTGGCTTGTTTGTTTGTTTTTAAAAATCCTCTTTGCTTAGCAATGGGTGTGTGTAACAATATCCCTTTCCCCGGATAATGGAAGGTGGAAGGATCATCCTTTCCACCAAAGCAAAGTACTTTCCTTGTACTAGCAAAAGCATGTGTTCAAGCAATAGAAAGGAAGAATGACACATGGCTTCCAATTTTTACTTTCTCTCCTATCACAGCCCTCAAGTTAGCAATTTATTTTAGTTATCGTATGATGAATGTCAGTTGTCTACATTAATGCTGATATATACAGTAAGCACAAACTGTCCATCTCAATGTCAGTTGTCTACATTAATGTTGATATATACAGTAAGCATAAATTGTCCATCTCAAGTTCCTAGCTAGAGTTCCACATTCAGGCTTGAAAGCCATTGAAGGGCTTCCTCTGTGGCACCATGCAAGTCCTCCAATGTGCCTCCAAACACACGTAAAGGACACCTAAAAGCAATATGGTCCATGGTTTGGTCTTCCTCACAGAGGAAGAGGACTTCCATCCCCATATATGAAAAGACAAAAGAAACCAGGCAAAATGGACAGAAAATGAGAAGAAAAAAGCAAACCCAGCCATCATATCTTAAAGAGAGAGCTCTCCTAATGACCAGTTCAATGATCCTGATGGAATAGCTGTAACTACAAAAGAGTTGATGTGTCTCCCCAAGCCCTGACTTTCCACTCACTCTGCCTATCAACAATGAGCCAGGAAAGAATTCAGGTTTATGGAGGGACAGGAGGATTATAGAAGGGGAACCACAGAACCAAGTTTGCCTCTATAAAAATGCTTTACTCTTTTTTGTTCTGCTGTTGCTAGAGACTTCTTATTCAACACTATGGTTCACCACAGCAAAGTCCTCCTTAAAGGAGTGGGAGGTATAAGTATGGCTATAATGGGTGTGAGGGCCACACATCTTCTCCCTCTTGCATAGTGAAATGTGATAGTGACCTCCGTCTTCTTCAGCTGCCGTATCCGTTCTGGATATTGGCCATCATCATGGTGATAGTCTTCCTGTTCTTAACTCCTAAGAACAGTTCTTCTGAGGACATGCCACACCAATGAAATGCATTGATAAGTATCCTTAGATCTTGCAACTGTACCAGTTGGGTACAGTCACAATGTTATACGTTTTTGAAATTGGAGCCATGTTAGTCTGTGCAAGCATATCAGAGAGTAACAAAACAAAAATGCAAAAAACATTGTAGCACCTCAAAGACTAACTTTACTAAAATACAAAGCATGCAAAAGCAAAGCATCACGCTTATATACCCACCCCAAAGTTCTTAGTGCACTCTCTGGGCGGTTCACAAGTTAATTAGCATTTTGCCCCCAACATGTTGGGTAACCATTTTACTGATCTTGGAAGGACAGAAGGCTGAGTCAACCTTGACTCCTGTCAGGATTGAACTCACAACATGGTTGCAGGACAGCAGTTTAACTACTGCACCACCAGGGCTCCTAAATTCAGCAGTTAGTCTTTAAGGTGCCACAGTGTTTTTTTTTGTCTTTTTTTTTGTTTACTCTCTGATAATGTTATACATGTTTCAACCGTTTCACATCTACAGCAACTACCATACTGCTTCCTTTGTGACTGTTTAACATGAAAATGGAGGCTCACTTCATTCGTACCCTCAAAAAGATACTGTTTTGACTTGTTCCCAGGACAAGTGTTTCTGCCTTAGAGGACAGCAGAGTTAGTAATCTTGTCACTCTAATACACTAGGTAACCCATCTTCCAATTTCCTTAACGGCATAAGTCTTTCTAAGCAAAAGTGGTAATTATAGCTTTCCCTTACACTTGTGTGCTCTAAGAAGGAGAGGGTGAGACAAACACCACAGATTCTTATGCACATATATATGGGCTGTGGTGGCTCAGTGGTTAAGAAGCTTGCCTTGTTAGCTGGAAAGCCGGCAAGTCAGCCGTTCGAGACCAAGGTACTGCAAGACAGTTTGAGCACTCATCTCTGTCCCAGCTCCTGCCAACCTAGCAGTTCAAAAGCATGAAATTGCAAGTAGATAAACAGACCATTTCTGTGGGGAAAGATATTGGGTACACGAAAGGAGCCTCGTTCAGGTGTCCCCTGAACGGGGGTCTCCAGCAAAAATCCTTTCAACCCAATAATAATTTCTAACATGAAATTATTATTATGACTTTATTGGTAGTGATGGGGGATATAAGGACTATGTGTGCTGATGGTGGTACAATGAAATCCTATACACAGGTACTCAGAAATAAGTCTTCCGAAGTTTAATCCCAGAGAGAGAGAGAGAGAGAGAGAGAGAGAGAGAGAATATGATTGTATCCTTAATTTTTGCCATCCAAATCAGAAATCACACTGGTTTAGATTAGGAAGTGAGATTCCTACCAAAAAGGACTGCAGTGGCTCAAGTGGCCAAGACACTGACTGGAAGGTGGGAGGTCAGCAGTTTGATACCAGACTGCAGGACGGGATGAGCTCCCGTCTTTGTCTCAGCTCCTGACAACCAAGCAGTTTGAAAGCAAGAAATTGCAAGTTGATAAACAGCAACCACTTTGGTGGGAAGGTAGATAGCATCCCGTGTGCTCCGGTGTCTAGTCATGCCTGCCACATGACCACAGAAATGTCTGCAGAAGCAGACAGCGCTGGCTCTTTGGCTTTGAAATGGAAATGAGCACTGAACCCTAGAGTCGGATATGACTGGCTTTCGAGCAAGGGACACTTTTACCTTTTCAGTCAAGTAAACATTTTTTAAAAATATAGAGATGAAAATAGAGGAAGAGATTTCATCATTGTCCATTTTAATGTGACAGCCCACTGCATAAATCACAGGGTTGTCACTTCAGATAATCCTACCTACAGCTTTATTTACCTGTAAACTAACCATTCGCTCAAACTAGGAATGTAATAAATTAAGAGTGTTCCAAAATATAGATCCCCCCTGACAGGAGTTGGAGCTTGTTGTACAATTAATTAATGTACACTGGAGAGAAATTTTATTCCAGTAATTTAAACATGAAGGGAAACTTGGCTCTGCCAGAGAGAGGTCCCAAGCGTGCGCTTGCAATTTCTAACACAGCAGATTTGTTCCAGCTGATTCCAGAAGGATAGAAGAGAAGGAAATGCTCCAAACGTAGTTTATCTTTTAGGGTATGCAGCATTCCCCCCCCCCCTCAGTCTGTGATCTTGGACAGCAAATACGTGCGTCAAACACACACACCTCACATATATAAAGGTAAAGCTAAAGGTTTCCCTTGCTCGAAAGCCAGTCGTATCTGACTCTAGGGTTCAGTGCTCATTTCTGTTTCAAAGCCGAAGAGCCAGCGCTCTATGTGTCTCCCTAGGAGACAAGGAGGGGGGCGGGGACAGCGAGAGAGTCTTCTTGGCCAGGTTTCGGTGGACCTCTCCCCCTCTCCGTCCAGGTGGCCTTGATGAGGCTTCTGAGCAGCCTCCGCGCACGCGACCGTCGGAGCCCTCGCGCCCTCCCTGCGCGGAGGGAGAGGATGGAGCCTGGCTCGAGGCAGGAGCAAGGCGCCTCACAGCAGGACGCGGGTAATGAGGAGGGGGGGGGAGTGGGCGAAATTGGCGGGAAAGTGGAGCCGAGTCTTTCTTCGAAGCCTTCTGTGGCTCTCATTAATTTACCCGGTTCTTCCCCTCTCCTTGTTTCTCAGGCACGGGCAGGGTTTGAGGAGCGGGGGGCGGGGAAGAAACCTTGTTAATGAAACTTTTCTTTGCCCTGTTTAATTGCCAATAAAACAAGTCACGAGACTTTTCTTTGCCCCGTTTAATTGCCAATAAAACAAGTCACGAGACTTTTCTTCGCCCTGTTTAATTGCCAATAAAACAAGCCACGAGACTTTTCTTTGCCCTGTTTAATTGCCAATCAACCAAGTCATGAAAACGTTTCTTGGCTCTGTTTAATTGCCCAATCCTGCCCCCCCCAGAAGAAATTAGAAATTACACCTCCCTTTCGTTACCTGTGCGAGGCCAATGCTCTGCCCTACCTAGGGTGAGGTGAAGAAACTTACTAAAATTAGCAGGGACGCTTTAGGTCAGGTTTGGTTAAAAGCAAAAGCAATTTACACGTCTGTGGGAAAAGCTAGTCTCCTCTGTTACTCATCCTTGCAACCAGTCCTTGGGTCTCTTTGTTTTGTTGCAATATGTATCTTTCCAGAATTTTCCTTTTAAAAAAAAGTTGTTAAAGTAAATATTTTAAAAGGTGTGCTGCAATGCTATTACCTAGGATTGGTAAGGGGTTTTACAGGAGGCCCATTGAATCAGCGGAGATATTGTGAGTCAACTCCTTTGGTTGATTCAAATGTACCTACTCTAGGTTGGGTTTGCTTTAGCATCAAGAGGGGCTGCAAACATGGAGAGTTTGGGAGTGGTCTTGTATCCACTCAAAAGCTTCTTATCTTTGCCTATTTCTCACTTGAGCAATCCTTCTGATGCAAGTTTTTTTTTCTCTTGTGAAAGTAACAAGAACAATTACTGTACACTTATATACTGCCCCATAGCACTTAGCACACTCTCTGGGTGGTTCACAAGTTAAGGCGTAGATAAGTCCTTTGTGAAAATACAGTAATTGCAACTTTTGAACTTTTAAATTACATAAGGCATATATAAGTACTTCAGTTTATTTTTAATTCTTTATTTTACATTACATTAAAGACAGCAATTGATCAAATCAAAAACAATAGTTGAATAATTGTGGAAGCAACATCATACATTTGCATTTTTCAATGGTTGTCTTCGTCGTTTTTGCATTTCCTACCGTTTTGCCATTTGTGGACATCACAAGTTAATTAGCATTTCCCCTCAACATGCTGTGTACTCATTTTACTGAAGACTGGAAGGCTGAGTCAACCTTGAGACCCTGCCAGGATTGAACTCACAGTGTTCCGGCTGCAGTACAGCAGTTTAACCACTGCACCACCAGGGCTCTTTGAATTGCTCCTGTTGCCCCCTCTTTCAATTATTGACAGCCTCTTCCCTGCCTTTCTGCAGAGCATATATTTGGAGGCAAACCCCTTCCAACTCCCTCAGCTTCTCCGCTAGAATTCTTCTCAAGAAATCTTTTTAAGTGATTAAAGCAAGATTTGTGCCTTATGTCTTGTGAGGGAAAGCATGGGGAGATTAAAACAAAAAGCAAAGCAATGACACTTATATACCATCCCATGGTGCTTATTTCACTCTCTGGTTGGTTCACTGAGTAATTAGCATTTTGTCCCCTACATGCTGGATATTCATTTTACTGACCTTGGAAGGAGAGAAGGCTGAGTCAGCCTTGAGTCCTGGTCTCAAAATTTTGGCTACAGTACAGCAGTTTAATCACTGCACCACCAGGGCTCATTAAATGTAAAAATGTTGTTTATTATTATCATTTATTATTATTTATTGGACTAATATGCTTGTGCCATCTTACTTTTGGTATTTGTGAAAGAGACAGAGAGGTCCTGCAATGTGAGAGAGTCAGAGAGGTCCTGCATTTTTTTTTGTTAGAAAGTCAGGCTGCAGAAACTCCACCCCTCCTTTTTGTTGTTGTTAGTAAATGGTTCCCTGAGTAGACCTTCCATGGGGTTTGACCCAGCTCAGCGTGCCACCCCACTGCTTCTGGACATCCTGAAATGTTACCACTGCCCCCAAGATTTCTTTCTTGTTCCTGAGTTCCTGGTGCTTGTAATGCTAGTAGTGGTAACATTATGCGCTCACTGCATATCCACTATCTGTCACCTCCTTACTCATTAGTAAACAGGGTAAACTTTACTTGCAGTAACCTGATATAACATTACAGTAATATATCTTCCTAGCATAGTATACATATTATTTTTGCTTCTAGAATGCGCTGTGTCCTGCCAACGTAGCAGTTCGAAAGAAAGAAATTGCAAGTAGATAAATAGGGACCACTTTGGTGGGAAGGTAAACAGCATTCTGTGCACTCCAGTGTTGAGTCATGCCTGCCACATGACCACGGAAACGTCTGCAGAAGCAGACAGCGTTGGCTCTTTGGCTTTGAAACAGAGATGAGCACTGAACCCTAGAGTCAGATATGACTAGCTTTCGAGCAAGGGAACCTTTACCTTTACAGTCAAGTAAACATTTTTTAAAAATATAGAGAAGATGAAAATAGAGGAAGAGATGTCATCATTGTCCATTTTAATGTGACAGCCCACTGCATACAGGGTTGTCACCAAATAATCCTACCTACAGCTTTATTTACCTGTAAACTAACCATTCGCTCAGACTAGGAATGTAATAAATTAGAGTGTGCCAAAATATAGATTCCCCCTGACAGGAGTTGGAGCCCACATATGATGATATAACTACTGATGAATGGTAGCAAGTTTGTGGCATGAACATCAGATGTGATGTCATCCCAGGAGTGTACGCTCTGAAAGCACAGTCATCTGAAATAACTAATTGTTGCCTAAATAGGTATTTCAACAAAACAACAGTGGCCTCTGTTAACATTCTTTATACAGTGGTACCTCATACAACAATTTTAATCCTTTCCATTGGGCTCGTTGTTGTATGAAACAATTGCTATATGATGCATGTATCTTATAGCGATTTTCCCTATGGGGTGTATTGTACAACAATTTTTTTCGCTAAGTGGTTTTCCCATTGAAAAATTGTTATACGATTTTTTCCATAGGGAACATTGTTATATGGGATGCCATTTCCCCCTAAAACCTAATTGTTATACAATTTTGTTGCTATACAGGGTGATTGTTGTATGAGGTTCCACTGTATATTAATTCTCAGTAACCTGCAGAAAGTGCAAGGCACAGGGCATTTCAAGACGTTATTACACACTATGATTTGTTCATTTGATTTCAATAGCTTTCTTTTATATTTGTTTTTAATCTGTTTTTAATTTCTATAGAGCAGTGTCTGAGTAATGAATCTGACTAAGAACCCTCCTATTAACCACAAATAAATCTCAGTGCCGCATCCCAAGTTAGTCAAGTAACCATAATCTTGTGCAATATGGACTCAGAGCAGTCATGTATTTCCATTTAAATTGTCGCATTTGTGTATAATTATGATGATATCTGCATATTTTAGTTTAAATTAACATATACAAACTTAATGCCAAACCATCCTTCTTTTTGGTGAAGAATGTCCTCGTTTTTTAATTTTCCCATCCTCATGTGATGTCTGTCCTGCTTTTTGGCAATGAAGCAATGATCATCATATTGAAGATCAGTAGCAATGACAGGTATTGAAATGCGGAAATTTAGGAACTTGAATGCTGGGGAGAGGGTTTTTTTTCTTTCCACTTCTTCATTCGACCTTGCCCCAGGCCATCCCAAAATTAAAAATCCATAGCTGCTAGGATGAAGTAAGTTCTAACAATGACTGTGCAGATTAAAGCAGTTTATTTTTACATTGGAAAATGACATGATTAGGTTTGGTAGACAGAGAGTAAACGTTCATTTTGAAAAGCAATCAAAATGTCCTTAATTTACATAGTTAAGCCTGCTTTAACCGAGTGTAGCTTTAGGCTGTCTAATATTAAACTACTTATTCTTTAATGGTAATGTAGCATTTATATTTACTCAATAAAATATTCAGTTTAAAAAATCTTAAAAAATTATTCTACTGATTTGTAAAATGATTTCCTCTGTGCAGTTCTCTCGGTGTGCCATTTACTCAGAAAGGAACACAAAGAGAAGAGAAGCAACAGCATCTCTTTCCTTGATGCATTTCACTACAGTCTTTTGATTTAACCAGTTTTCTTTCACCAGTACTGTATCTCTTTTGCTATTGGGACTGGGCTTAGTAGAAGCTGTTCAAAGTGGACGAGCAGAGCACCAGTGAGGAAAGGCAAACAGCACTTATCTGGGTACACCTTTTAATAAGTTCCCTCCTATTCCTGCTTTATTTGTGAATAGAGACATGCACAAATGATTCTCCGGCACATCGAGTTTGGCCTTAAATTTTGGGCTAATCCTTGATAAAGCCTTTGATAAAGTTCTCCAGTCAGTTCCTGTAACTTGCATATCATTAGTAAGCTAGCTCTGAGGTACAACCAACTTACAAGAACACACTTCATATGTGCCATCCTGGGCCCAGTATGTGTTGCTTCCTCTTTGTGGTTGGCTCATTGGAGGATGTGGATAGACATTTCAGCTATTTGAAGTGTGGCTGGGATTGTGGATGCTCAGGTGAGTTCCTAACTGAATGGCTCAGAAATAGGCCTGCTCCACTGAGATGTTTCATACATGTCTTTAGTACAGTCTAGCCAAAAGTTGTTCTGAAAGGGCATGATACCAGTGTAGTCTTGGATATTGCCTGAGCGAGTGGTTACATGAGAACCAGATGCAAGGCTTGCTAAACTCTCTGGAAGCAGAGACTGCTACAGTCAGTGTAATTTTGGGCTGTACTAAAGCCTCATATTCTCCACAAATCCTTTTTTGTCGCATTAAGACAGTCTCACTATGGGAAAGGTATCTATTTGCAAACATTAATGGGATCAGGCAAAAAAACAAAACTGAAATACTAATGAAGAGGGGCAAGCGAGACATTGTTTGGAATTGGAGGGATCTTCTGACATTTTCTCAGCTAACTGTAGACAAGGTTAAAGCAATTTGTATTAAGGTTACGTCGGAGTGAGCTCCCATCTCTGTCCCAGCTCATGCCAACCTAGCAGTTCGAAAGCAAGAAATTGCAAATAGATAAAGAGGTACTGCTTCAGCTGGAAATGTAACAGTGTTCCGTGTGCTATGGCCTCTAGTCATGCCTGTCATATGACCACGGAAATGTCTGCAGACACAGACAGCTCTGGAAATTTGGCTGGACACGTTTACCATGGTAAAATCTTTGAGGACATTAAAAAGTGTCCAAGTCCCTTTAGGTCATGATATTTCATCTAAGGCTCACAATTTATTTATGGCCTACCTTTCAGCATAACTCTCATAGAGGACAGAACTGTTTCCTTACTCCTCAGATCAAGCACTGAGATATTGAACCCACATAACTAACTGCATGTGCTCAGTTCAACTAGAGTTTTCTTTGCCTGCCCTTTCACTGCTTCTTTGCTTGTATTCTTGGTATTGAGATTTAAATGGTAAGTTATCTGAGCAAGAACTAGTATATTTTAAAAACTTTTAAAAAGGCTCTTTTCCCTTTTGCAGTATGCAAGGAAGAATTTGAGGAGCAAGAAGGGCCACCATTATGCTCAGAAAAATTTACTCACAATGGAAAATGTGTGAGTGAGGTTGAAATCGGCAATAGTGTTGTGTCTGTGCTCCACACAGTCATTATAGAAGAAGAGACTCAGAAAAACATGGAGAAAGGAAATGATGTTGCAAAAGAAGAGCAGAACGGGCACTGCTATACAGGCATGGAGCCTGGATTACTTGCTCCACAACCATCAGCCTTGAATTCTCAACAGTTCAGCTTCACTGCCATTGGTAGGTACTTACCTACCCATTTCAGTGATATGGATAGTGATCCCGCTATTTCAGAACCTGAACTGAACCAGGAACATATTGGCCAGCCAAAATCACAGGGCCAACCAGATAAAGACGATATGAAAAAACAAAGCATTCTTACAGCAGGTTCCTTAAAATCATCATCTGCTCCTGGAGACTTGTACCAAGCAGAGCAAATCGAGGACATGAATCAGAATCTAAGCCTGGCCCATGTGACTCGCAGATCAGCCAGGTGTGCAACGGTTAACGCCACAGGTCTCCAGCCTTACAGGCATTCTTCATTCCAATTTTCCAGAGACAGCCCAGAGAAACACAAAGAAAATGAATGTTCTCCAGAAGCTCCAGAGGAACCAGCTCCACCTGCCCGGAAAAAGACACGCACATTCTATAGTGCTGGTAAGATTTTTTTTTTTTAAAAAAAAAGGCTGCCAAAAATGTTATCAGGTTATTAAGAAAATGCATATTATTTAGTGACTTTGGGTTTTTAGTGGTCTGAATGGCAAAATGTTTTTATGGTGGCTACTTTATATGTTTCTTTGCAAGCAGGGTGACTTTTTATTATATCAGTTTGTTTACAAGTATAAGTTCTAAACATGAGCAGGCAGATATCTTGGTAGACAAAGTTTGGTGTCAGTCATCTTCCCTACTCCAATTTAACCCTCCCACCCCAAATAATTTATTGTCATCCTTTCAAAGCTTCCTAAGGCCCTTTCTTTTACTCTGCTGCTTATTTTTCCCCTGGATATGTCTGTGTGGAAAATCCTTTTTCTCCCCAGGCCTGCTTTGAGCAAATGGGATGTCTTTTAGCTAGGAACCACTAGTGGCCAACACCCATGAAAGAAATATCTCCTGGTCATCAGGAAATATTCAGTCGGGTTCTGAAGTTATGTTTAAACGGGTAGACAGCTTGGGACCTTTGATTGCCATTCTCTTTGGTCCTCAGCCAATTCCAAATGCCCTCTATAAGATGTTAGTTCAGATTTGTGGCAAAGGAATTATGTCTTTCACCTGTTAGCCAACTGAATGGGGGGAAAATAGGGAAAGAGAGAAAGAGAAGCAAGAAAGTATGGCAGAACGAAAGAAAATGAATGGCCCTGTCCACTTTTGGATGGTTCCACTCACCACTGACATGGGCCTTATGAGAGGGTGGCCCCAACAGAAGAAAAGGCCCCTAGCACTGTGATGAAAGTATAAATTGGCCACCTATGCCCATTAGCAAGCAATGCAAAAAATAAGGGACTCCTCACTCAATTCCATATGTTGTTTCTAATATGAATGGATATTAGGTTATAAGAGTGCTTATATCAGAGGTTCTCAAACTTTTCCAGTTGGGGGCTGGGTCATGCTCCCTCAAAAGTTTGGTGAGCTGGACTGGTGCTCCAGCCACTGCCGGCAGAATCAGCCACAGACTCATTTATGGCTGTTGTAAACAGATGTAAATGAGTCCGTGGCTGTTGTAAATGCATTTATGATGGCCATAAATAAGTCTGTGGCTGATTCCGGCAGCAGCGGCTGGAGCAAGGGTGTAGGCCGAATTATTTGGTTCCGTGAACTGGATCCGGCCCATGGGTCATAGGTTGAGAACTCCTGGCTTATATTAATGTTACACTGGAGAAATTACACAGGAGGAGATAAATAATAGCAGACCATAGTGGTTGCTTCTGTGAGTAGAGTTCTCCTAAAGTCTAACTGCAAATGCAGCCACTGATTCTTCATTGCATATGCTTTTCATGCTCTATGCACAGGAAGATCATTTGTGTGAGTAGATATTCCTGTGAAGCAATAGCAATAACTTTACCGGAGCCTGCAACTGCTTGGAAAGATTTATTTCAGAGATTTTCAACCTACGGCCTGGGGACTGGATGCAGCCTGTGACACCATTTCATGTGGCCCACCAGCACCTCCACCATGCCCGGAAGTGCCATGGGTGGCAGGCAGGGCAAAATGGGTGTCTGAGGGGGCATGACTTGGCCCTCGGCTTGAATAGGTTGAGAACCCCTGATTTATTTGGTGAAATGGGAAAAGATATGACCATGCTGGCTATAAATCTCACAGGATAACCATCTCACAAGGAAGACCAGGGATCTTTCATCATATTCTCAGACCCCCATGGAGAATATAATTTCTAAGATTATTTAAAGCAAGATAGGATAGCCAGCAAAGACAAAGGGGCTCAAGAACAAAGCAAGCCTGAACTTTCCCTGGAGGCAAAAATGATGAAATTGAAGCTGTCATATTTTGGACACATTATGAGAAGGGGAGATTGAGGACAGAACATTTTGGAGGCCACTCATTCATAGAGTTGCTAAAAATTGGAGGCATGTAATGGCATGTAACAACAGAAAGCCATCTCGGGATTATACTGTAATATAATTTAAAATTACCTGTAGTGCAGTTAATATAAAAACTGTATTTTTCTCTCTTTTTACCTATGTGATGTGCTTTTACTAAGCATATAGACATGTCCCAGAAATAGCTAGGATATTAATTTTTATACACAGAGGATCAATACTTGTTTGTTAATATATTCATGACTATATACTCCTTTCATATTTACATCTTGGCTTCAGCAGCAGAAAACTTGCGTCTAATCTTATTGAGAGTTCGGTAGAACTGAGAAGATTGCATGTGTTTTTGTGGCTTTGGGCTGTTTTAATAAGTTGTTGGTTGATTGAATGTGGACTTCAGAAGATTTCCTGTTAGGAATTCTTTGCAGGTCTGGACCAGAGGTAGATGGTACTTTTCAGTCACCTAGATCTATTCTAGAGGCATAATACCTGAAGCTGCTGAGTTAGCCTGATATCTGAGGCAGGAATTCTCTCCAACACTTCTTCCATTCTAAACAGTAAGCATGTAACAATAATAAAGCAGAGAAGTTTGCTTTTCTTTTCTTGATTCCCATAAACTGCTCTCTGAAGTCTTTCTCACTCTGAATGCTATTCTCAGTTTCACATTCTGTTATTCAATGGTTCCTTCATTTCTAGAGCAGTTAGATGAGCTGGAAAGAATGTTCCAGGAGGACCATTATCCTGATAATGAGAAGCGCCGGGAAATTGCTGCCACTGTGGGTGTTACACCACAACGGGTTATGGTGAGTCTTTGCTGATGACCAAGAATAGGCCTGGTTGAGGTAGGCCAGCCTGGCTTGTTAAATCATTGTATAGCAAGCTGGGAGTAATTATTTAGCTTAAAAGAAAATAGCCTGGTCTTTAATTTGCCCCTTTCATTTACAGGCCAGCTTTGAAGCACCAAACCTCCTTATCTTAGATTATAGATTCCTGTCATACCTGAAGTGAGGAATGTTTGTTTGGCATCCAAGATCTTGAATTAAAAAATTGGCATTAAACTGTATGCCCACAAGAATCTATACTTTCAGCCAATCAAGATTAGTATGTCTAAACTAGGCTAGTGTGGAGCATATGGATGGATGAGGCTGTGGTCAGCTTTCAACAATGTATTGCCATTTTACTTTCACACAGACAGTGGTGCTCTGGCAAGTAATTTGCTTATCTGAGCAATGTATTGTTGCCACTGTTGCTCCAAGCCCAGCTGAACTGTTAGGAAAGTTTGGCAATGGAACCAATTATCATGGGTGGTGGTGACTGCTCCAATGCTGGAGGCATTCAAGCCAAAATTGGACAATTATCTGTCAGATCTGTTTTTATTTGGACATTGAACAGGAATTTGGACCCAATTGCCTCATAGGCCCCTTCCAACTCAGATATTCTATGAGTCAATGAATTCTAGCAGAGATCTGTGAAAAAGGTGGCAATACAGTCCTCCAACAACCAAGGCAAGTATTTCAAAAAACATAGATGCCAGGCAGAATTGCTCAGGATTTTAAATTTAAATTTATGAAAGGAAAGGTAACTTTCACCTTTGTGATAGCTACTGAACCATCTCATTTCTATATACTGCTGGGAAAATCCAGCAAGAATCCTTCCGAATCACAACAATCAGAAACTCAGATTTCTGGAAGGAACAGAGGACTGTTGACATAATTTTTTGCCATTTTACAGCTTCAAGAAAAGTGTCAAGAGCAACATGTTAGCTTTTATGTAACATTCATGGATTTAGCTGAAGCTGTTGATGTAGAGAAGGTCTATGGAAAATCATGAAGAAATTTGGACATCCTGGTCCATGGGGTTGCAAGGGGTCGGAGTCGACTGTGCGACTGAACAACAACAACAAAATTGTTCAAGAATTCTGTAATGGTATTCAACTTCAGGTCCTTGGCAATGGAGTCCTCTCATCCATTTACATTACAAACAGTGCAAAAGAAAGCTGTGTTCTTGCTCCAACTCTTTTCATTATACTTTCCTCAATGGTCTGAATACTAACAGGGAAGAAAATGCTGGTGTTGAACTTTGCTATCACGCTGATTCTGCAGCATCTACAGGCCATATCTCAAATCTCATTTTGTACAGTGTGTGAGTTTTTATTTGCTAACAACTGCATTTTTGATGTGACCATGCTTATGGATATGCAAAGAAGCCTTGGTCTATTTTCTTCCATCTGCAGCAATTTGGGACTGAAGATTAGTATTGGTATGATAATGGTGATGTAACAAAGTGCTCGAGATCTACCTTATGACAAACAATTTCAGAAGATATATGAACACCTCTTTAATGCAGTGATAAAGTTCACATGTCTTAGCAACACTGTCTCCTGTCTATCCTTCTCATTGACAATGTATTGACTTTATGAATTTTAAAACTAGCACTGCCTTTGGAAGACTTGGATTCCCCTGTGTGGAACTGATGTGGAATCATTTTTTCTGCTAAGCCATTGTTCTATCCTCTCTAATTTATGGAGCAGAGATATAGATTCTTGAAACAATGACACACTCTGAGGGCTGGCTGTATAATCAGGATGTTAAATATCTGTTTCACAAAATGTATCTTCCATGGGCAGCTTGTTTCAGGTGCTCAATTGTGTGGTAAACAAAATAAATGATTGAAGGATACACTGAAGACAAGACTGAAAGGTTTCAATGTTGATAATGTCAACTAGGAAGCTCTTACTCAAACAAAAGTGCCTGATGAAATACAGTAAAACCTCGGGTTACGACGGAGGTCTGTTCCAACAGTCACCATTGTAACCCAAAAAATTGATAACCCAAAGCACGTTTTCCCATAGGGATGCATTTAAAAATGAAAAACGTCCTGACCAGACAATAAAAAAATACAACACCACTCCAAAAAAATCCCAAAAATGCCAGGCGTGACCCCTCCCATCCCCACAAAAGGGATGAAGCAATTTCCTTACGTTTCCACGCTATTTGGGGATCTTATCCAATGATGACGATGGCACCTCCACAGCAGTAAGCACTGCATTGTGACTTTGTGTTAAGGGGGTGGCCATTTTGAATTTTGAAATGGTTGTGTCAGCCAGTTTGAATTTCAAAATGGCCATACACCCTTCACCCAAAGACAATGCAGTGCTTACAAAGGTGCTGTTGTCATCAGATAAGGTCCCCAAACAGCATGGAAAAGGTAGGGAGATCGCTACCATTTTAGAGTTTAAAATACTGTAGCACAATCTTAAATCGTAAACTGAAAATTGGTCTTAACCCAGGGAATTTTTTAAATTAAAAGTAAGGGTGTAACATCATGACAGCCCAACAAACCCAGGATCAGCCAACCTGCCCTTACTATTTCTGTATCTTCCAGGCTCAACTTGGGTTAGTTAGTCACCTGCATGTCCATCAGTGTGCTACTGTTCTGTTTTAGTCTTTCATTTCTTATTTTTCATTAAATGACAAATTTGATGGGAATGATAATGTTCAGAAATGAAGGATAAATTATATACATAGAAATAGTCCCTTTTTAATCTCCTGTGATTTAAATGGGACTGAAATTGTCTTGTCCAAGACCTGAGACTTAGTTTCATGGTAAAATAGAGATTTGAATCTGTCTCTATCCAGTTCATGCTTCACATTCAGTCCACTGTCCATTACTAGGCTAGGGTTCAATCTGTACATGTGGAAGCTAAGAAATCTGCAAGCAATCTCCTGCAGTAACAGTAATTTTATTTTCCTCCCCATGAGATGTCCACTTGGGATACTGCCAATTTTGTCACAGAAAATGTGTGATTAACATTGCCATTTTAGCTACTTTTGCTGTCAGATTTGTGTTCTAGCCTAAATGGGAGGGTGGGTGTAGCTTGTGGAGCTCCCTGTCAGGCTCCTTTTCATTAGTGGCAAGGGAGTACCATTTGATAGGTCATTAATCTCTCAATCTTATTCGTAGCTTTAAAGGGAGATGACTGTGTTTCAAATTATATATAATGCTAAGTCATTTATATTCTTTAACCTTTTCTTAATACAGTGCTATCAGCTATAGATGGCATAATATGTAGTGGAGGAAGCAAGAACTCTGCTCAACCCTTTCATCTTTGGCCATTTCCCATTCAAAGTGGTATTCTCAAGCTGCTTTGGATCCTATGGCGGTAGAGACTGAAAGAGACAACCCTTTTGCTTGATGGCTCTCTGTTCAAGACTACAGGCCACTCAGATGCTTTCAGTTTAATGGACAGATTTGCAGGATAAATAGTTTTTGTTCATGGCTTTTCATTCCCTTCTCCCCACTTGCGCACACCTCATATGGAAGAGACGGTCCTGTGAATAGGCAATATAGTGTATTTGTCTTAATGTCCCTTCTAACAAAAGTCAGCATAGTCAAAACAATGGTATTTCCAGTAGTAATGTATGGTTGTGACAGCTGAACCATAAGGAAAGCTGAGCACAGAGGAATAGATGCCTTTAAAATGTGGTGTTGGAGGAGAATGTTGAGAGTACCCTGAACAAAGAGAACAAATAGGTCAATCCTAAAAGAAATTTATTTATTTATTTATTTATTTATTTATTTATTTATTAGTCATATTTATACTTTCCCCTTCTCTACGTAGCAACTCCGGGCGGCTAACAGATTAAAGCTCTAAAAGCATATACAAAACCCCCAATTAAACATTTAAAACCTATAAAACATCATCAGTCTTAAAAAAACCCACCCAACCCATTCACTGAAGGGGAAGGGAATCTTTTAGACAAGCCAGCTAGAAATGAACCCCAACTGCTCTTTGGAAGGTCAAATATCAAAGATGAAGCTAAAGTACTTTGGACATCAAATGAGAAGAGAGGACTCACTTGAGAAAGCCTTGATGCTGCGAAAGGTTGATGGCAAAAGAAGAAGAAGAATGAGATGGCTAGATGGCATTGTTGATGCAATGGGCACAGAGCTAGGTGGGCTGAGGAGGATGGTGGAGGATAGAGATGACTGGTGTGCGATGGTCTGTGGGGCCGCAAAGGGTCAGACTTGACTATGTGACTAAACAACACCAACAACCCTTCTATTTTGAAAACTGATTGTATTTATGTGGCTGAAGATCATGTATATGTGGTGTGTGCATGTGTGTGCATGCATGTGTGCACATGTGTATGTGTGTTTTCACTTCAGGATTGCCATCTTCATTCCTTTTATTAGGTCTGGTTCCAGAATCGCAGAGCCAAATGGAGAAAAATAGAAAAATTGGCAGTGAAAGAAAACAAGAAGTGTTCAGCTACAGCTACAGCTTTGTCAATAGTCCCTCAACAGAGCTCTCAAGGGTAATAATTATCTGCATCTCAAATTTTAAAATGGGGGATAATTCTTTTTAAAAATACATGTGGTACAACAGAGGTACTGTTGCTGTCGGTTTCATGCCATATCTGAGAGTAAACAAAACAGAAGAGCAAAATAAGGACAGAAAATTTTGTGGTACCTTAAAGACTATATTTAAATGTGAGCTTTCATGGACCAAAGTCCACTTCATCTGCCAAAAGCTCACATTTAAATACAAGAGTTAGTCTTTAAGGTGCCACAACATTTTTTTGCCTTTTTTTTTCTCTTCTGTTTTGTTTACTCTCAGATATGCTTGCACAGACGATCACAGCTACCACTTCAAATGTTTCATCCCAGTGTCTTTTCTTATTACATGTGTTTTGCCTCATTTTGGAATGGTACAAAGTCTGCTTTTAGAAGTGGTGATGAGTTGAGACACAGTGGTCTTTGATGCTCACCCACCTCACTTTCAACAGATGGAGGAGAAAGAATCCAGCCAAACAATCAAGCTTAAAAAGCTCACTTGTCTCCTTAAGCTTAACTCACAGGAGGCAGAAGAAGAAGATGATTCAATTTTTGAATCACTAAATAAAAAAAATCATTGTGTGTTTTTGTGATTCAAGATTATTTCTTCAGGCATGGAAAAGTAGGGAAATCATCAATGAAAGTCCAAATGTGCATGGCATGGTAGTTTCTGCCAATCTCTGTTCTGTTCTTAAAAATAAGTGTGAAGTAGCAGTCCATTTTATATCCCTCCCCCATTTAACAAACACAGGAAACCAGATCTTTGCTTATTGCTCCTTCCAAATGGCTCCATGGAGGTCTCAGGGCCCTTCTCTGGCCAGGTCAAAGCAATGCAAATTTCAGTAACCTCCATCAAGGAATGGGGTGGGGAGAATTGGGTTTACATACTAGGTATTCCAGTTGTAGCTAATTCAAAGTCAATTTAAATATTACCTAGTGGTTAAATTTGTAGTGATGTTGTCCCAATGTTAAAATGTCCATGCAGTTCAGGTGGCTTTTCTTGGTATCTTCAGCAGTTTCATAAACAAAGAAATTAGCCATGTGATCCATATACAAAACAAATGTAGAAGGAGAAGGTGATCGCAGGACTCAAGATCACAGGAGGTAGAAAGTCTTCAGCTTTTCACTTTAATGATATTAAGATAGGAAGAGGCCTATAAATAGCCTGTTGATGTATATCCTAAGCATAGCCTAAGGTTTAATTCTAGAGGATGTGTGATTTCACATTTTAGGTAATAAGTCATCTTTTAAAATATAATAGAAAGTTTAGTAATTTGCAGGAATCTGCAGTTTAGTGCATAGATTTTCACAGAGCAAAAGAAAGGCTGAGTGAGAAAGAAAAGAATGAGACAGAAAATGCTTTGCCTCCTTCCTGAATTTGAGATGCATAATTTTATTATGAGTTCTGCTAGCCATAGGGAACATATAAACCTACAGATGTTTTTGAACATTGATTATATGTATCACAGCTGATGGCCTTGGCTAGAGCTGAGAGCAGTTGCAGTCCAACAACATCTGGAAGGCCAGATGTTTCTACCTTAGAAAAGGGTCATCTTGGAATTGTTTTAAAAATTACATGAGTAGCTCTAATAATGCTTCACAAAAACTGGTTACCTTGAACAAAAAAAAAATATGTTGGATAAGACCCAACAATATTACAGGAATGAGATTGTGTTTGCTATAACAGGTCCTCATCCCCCCCCCGCACCCCACCCCACGGCTTCAAGATTCTGCATATTTGTTATCTTTTGTTGCATGCCTTCCTCTCTAGTTTCCTGAAATATCCCAGTTTCTTTTCTCCATTTGTCATGTTATAAGTTAAAACTAAGCCTGAACAATCAAATGTGAAGCAGACATTTCTTTTTGACTAGAGGAACAAAATGGAGGGTGCTCTTACATTGCAGTGGTGTTGAGACAGAGCAGAACTGGCAGCTTCAATGCTTACTACTGTTTAGTGTCATTCCTGAGGTGGGTGAAGCTATGTGCCTGCCACTAGAAGACACCAGTAGCATGCTCTGTCCCCAGGCTATTTCAGGGAACTCAGCATTGCAGCCCTCAATAATTACAAAATAGCTGCCCCAAATTAGCATTTTAAAGTAAAAGTGAGAAAGTGGGAGCAGAAGCTGTGTCAGTTCAGCCCTTATTTGAACTGTTAAGAACATTTTAATGTGGGGAAAAGAAACTGCTTCTTGTTGTTTTTGTCAGAATAAATCAAGAATTCCCTTATAATCAAATGGTGGGTAACTTTCCACCAGCAAGAAAACAAATTGAAAGTAAGGCAGCGGGAAGAAAGATTTAGTTTTTGCCCTAGGTTTTTTCTGGTTCTGACCAAGTTTAACTTTCCTTCCAGCACACTGCTGCTGCCTATGCCCCAGCTGTCTGACCCTGTGCATGAACAGCCTGCTGCACTTGTGATGGGCACAACCACTGTCAACTATTCTAGCATATTCAGTGGGCAACCTGCATCCTTGGTCTCTACATCAGGTGAGACCTGTGGCTTAGTTGGTTTTTGGTTGACCATACTGCTAGTGACTCAGCACCAAGTGTCAGGCAGTGGTTAACTAACCTGACAATCCTGAAGACTGATGGTCTTGAGTGGTGAAGTCCACAGGGAAGGGTGATGGTCTCCCAGTGGATTAAATCCCACTTGAATCCATCTTGATGGAGGGCAGCAGCTTCATCAATACTGGCCTGGGGCTGATGAAGACTTTGTGTGCCAAAAGGGCTCAGGACTAGAAAATGACTCGTGGAACTGAATCAATGGTACGGGTGTCATGCTGTGATGTGGAAGGCAGATGAAAGGCCACTGCACTATATTCTCAGAACAGTCTTCATGGCTGATCACCATGAGGATCGCCAATATTTAGATTCAGATACTGCAGCAGAAAAAGAAGGTTGGCTCTTGTTTCCTGCTGCTAGCAAGGCACTTTACCATCTACACCACCACCACTTCATTTGCACATTACATTTTGCACATTACACAGCACCAGAATTAAGGCTGTATCTTTATATGGTACACTTTGTGGGAGTGGGTGAAACAAGGGATGAAGTGGTGAGCTGTGTCTGGTTTTAAATGAGAATCTCATCCTCATTCCAGAAGTGGCATTTCTCTTTAATTTTTGTTACAAAGAGAGTGGTGGTGGTGGTATTGGTATTGTCACATATACAGGTAAGGGTGTGTGTGCATGTGACCCACATGCTGTGTGACTGGTACCTCACTTGTTGACTGAGAGTGCACTGGCAAGGCCACCACAAGACTTCCCTCTTGTGGTGGATATAAGACATGTAAGTGAGAAGTCTATGGGGTCGTGTTTGTTCCCTTTAAGAAGCAGCTGATTTTTGTTCTGTTAGGACTTTGCAGTAAAGAGAGGGCAGCAGCCCATTGGTTTCCTTTCACACTCTCATTACATCTTATACACTTGATGTACTTATATCTGCCATGACTGCCTTGGAACTCTTCAGAGCAAAATCTAATCATAAGTATAGATCATGTGTTCATTTTTTATATTCACCAGACACAATTTATTGCTGTTTGTGTCCCCCCCCCCCCCGATGGTGCCAACATAGAGAGATCTGGAAGCTTTGCTTACATGAGAACTCTCCTCCCACTTGTTTAACAATCCATGGTCCAGTTCCCATGCTGTGGAAGGACTGACAAGATCTGGGTTAGGCAGTTTGAAGTCAAGATTATGAATGCTTAGACAATAGATTTTTGGCCTTACATTATAAATAGGAAATGCAGCCTGATTCAGCCCTTTGGGCTAATTGTTTTTGGTTTGAAAGGTTTCAGCCTCCTACCAACAAACAAGGAAGAGAGAAAATTCACAGATAAGGATTGCGTACTGCTATTCTAAAGAACCTGTGCTTTTCTACACTCCTGACATAAGCATCACTGGGGGGAGGGAAATAGATTGCATTCAAAAGAAAGGAAGAAGGACAATCTACTGCCCTGAAGACAAAAATCACACAGCCATGGTGAATCCACTGGCCGTTACCTTCTTCTACTCAGTACAGAGCTTTTTCTGAGGTCACCATCTCTGCTAAGGAGCTCCCTATAGAGCTTCCCAGCAGCAACAATGCTAGCTGTTTTTCCCTCAAGTGGCTAAGATGCTGACTGGGAGGCGGAAGGTGAGCAGTTTGAT
The DNA here is from genome assembly GCA_035047345.1 of Bradypodion ventrale. NCBI lineage: Eukaryota > Metazoa > Chordata > Lepidosauria > Squamata > Chamaeleonidae > Bradypodion > Bradypodion ventrale. The sequence continues at coordinate 177,808,872 of JAWDJE010000005.1, forward strand.
TCCTGAGTACTGCAGGATGGAATGAGCTCCCGTCTTTGTCCCAGCTCCTGCCAACCTAGCAGTTCAAAAGCAAGAAATTGCAAGTAGTTAAATAGGGACCACTTTGGTGTCTAATCATGCTTGCCACATGACCACAGAAACGTCTGCAGAAGCAGGCAGCGCTGGTTCTTTGGCTTTGAAACAGAGATGAGCACTGAACCCTAGAGTCGGATACGACTGGCTTTCAAGCAAGGGAAACCTTTACCTTTACCTTTACTAAAGACATGTATGCTTCATGACTGTGTCTCACTCAGTTCCCCAGAAACTCTGGTTTCCTCCAGTTACCATGAACAACCAGCTGTTTTTAGCTGAGGGATCTTCCTTGGGTAATACTTTCTCAACTACAATGTGAGTCATGTGGTTTCCTAAGCCCACTGCCCAGGGTGCTCCTTGACTGTTCTCCCCATGCTACCCCCAACCCATCCAGGAGTCTTGGCACCTACAATTCCTCTTGTTTCCACCAGATGGTGGAATTGACACAGCAGTCTTCCCACTAACTAGTAAATCAGACGTTTCCTGTCGGGTCCATCCTCCATTCTGTTTCTACATATAGCAAATATTAAGGAGTGCATTGTGCAAGGTACTCTGAAAGTGGTAGCAGTCAGCTTATTCCATAGTCAGGAAAACTTTTCAACATACATTTTCAGAGGTCTCCTTCTCATCTTCTAAACATTCTTTTTTGCATTAACCTTTGTGTTTGTTTTAAATATAGAGGGTTTCACTCCTCTCCTTTCCAAACCTAAGGCACATTCAATATGCAGACCAAGTTGAAAATAACAAGGATCTGGAAAACACTATATTCTATACAGGTCTACTTCAGATTATTTTCCTCTGCCTTCTTTTGCAATGGTCTCTTTTGCCAAAACCATTGTTGTAATTACTGTCGCTTGCAGATCAAATCAGTGTGACAAAGGGGCTGGTACATCTACTTCTACAGTTCAGGAGACTAGGTTTCATCAATACAGCTCTTAAGAGCATTTTGGTAGAAACAAAGTAGAGGAAAAAATACTGCCTCTTCAAACACATTCTCTTTGTTCTTATAGTGCACCAGGATAATCCTTTTGCTCAATACATGGGTGGGTGGGTGGGTGGGAACATCATTGTCAGCTGCAACTCGATCTGAGTATACATTTTTTCCTCCTGCCCCAGGGTGCTGGGAGGCCTGGTTTTGGACACAGGCTGGTCCTGGGCCCCCTCCCCCCCCAAGGTAAATCAGGTAAAATGCCACTGGCATGAATTTGTTTAAGGTGGATTCCAGTTTGCCATTGAGTGACCCACACACTATGATCTCAGAGTCATCTCCTGTGGCACATATGAAATGAGACATGCAGGATTTAACACCAGGACTGCAATGAACTGCTGCAGTCCTGAGGATACGGACAAGGGGTGCCTTCTGTTATGTATGTTAACTGTGTTTTCTGACAGGAGCGAAATGTATATTTTCTCATGTATCTATTCTTATCCAAATAAGTGGATCGAAAATGTGCACACTCTGTTAGCCAATGGGCTTGTTGTATTATTGCTACTGTTACTGTTTATAGTGTATGTAAGCCAGAGTTTTGCCCCATCCAAAGTGTGTTCAAACCACACTATTAAAGAGCTGAATTTCACTACTTCACTCATCTGCTTCTTCATTCCCTGAACACGAAACTGGCGACGAAGGTGGGATGGCGTCCCCACATGGCAGCAACATTGACCCATTTGACCCAGCGCGTCCAGAGAAATGGGCAACATACGAATGCCGATTCTACCACGCAATGGCCTCGCAGAAGATCACCGACGAAGACCAGAAGTACTCCTGTTTCCTCGCTCAGTGCGGTTCTGAGACGCTTGAGCTGGCAACTCACCTCGTTCTCCCAAGGGTGGTGCCACTCGCAGAAATCATGTCCACACTGAGGAAACTCCTGCAGCCAGAGGTCTTGATCTTCCCGGCCAGGGTGGCCTACCACAGAAGGGAGCAGCGACCTGGGGAGTCCATTGCAGACTATCCCGTGCTAGTGGGACAACATCGAAGAAGCACTCCGGGACCGTCTGTTGGTCAGCATGAGGGACGAAGATGCTCAATGTCACCTCATGATCAGGAAGACGCTAACTTTCAAGGCTGTTCTAGAAGAGGCAGTAGCGTCTGAGGCTGCACGGTTCGGCATCAAGCTTTTCTGGCATCGCCACTCCACCACCAGTGCCACCGACTCAGCTGTGCAATCTCAGCAAAATTCATCTTCATCCTCCTCAGCTTTGCCTGGTTCCACCTCTTCATCGGAGTCCAGAGACGCAGAGGGAGAAGTCCGAGCGGTCTGATGAAAGCACCGAGAGCACCGTGACGATCGGGAGAAGAAATTCCTTTGCAAGTTTGATGGCTGTGGAGCCCAGCATGACTGCAGGAAGTGCCCCTTCCGCACCGCAGTATGCACAAAAGAAGGCAATGAGGGCACATTGCTAAAGTATGCCGACAGCGAAAGCAAAGAACTCCAGCACCTGGTTCCATAAAGAGTCATAACCACAAAATGTCCACCGCCAAAGTGTCACCAGAGCCTGAGCCGTGCCAAGTGGGCATCGTCAGCGAGCATTTCTGCAGGACGTCCCCTTCAAGATGGAGGTGGATTCTGGTACTAACTTTTCCATAATCCCACAGCGGGAGTTTTTGAGAATTCCCTCTGCCTCTCGGCCCAAGCTCAAATCTTTTAAAACTTCCCTCCGGGATGTGCAAAGTTGCCAGATTCCGGTCCTGGGGGTGGGAAATTTCTTGGTCAAATTCAAAAACATTCGCATCTCCTTGCCATTGGATGTAGTTAAGCAGGGCACTAACTGTCTTATTGGGACCCAATGGTTTAGGCCCCTGGGAATCCGGCTTTCTGGCATTCAGGCAATAGACGCTGAACCAATCCGGGACGTTTGTGCTGCACATCCTGAGGTGTTCAAAAATGGTTTAGGGTTATACAAAGGACCCCCTGTGGACTTTGAGCTTGACCCAACCATCCGGCCCATCCGGATGAAGCCACGCCAGGTACCCTTTGTTTTAAAGGAGAAGATAGAAGCCGAGCTGGACAAACTGGTGGGGCAGGGCATCCTAGTGCCAGTGGACTCCACAGAGTGGGAGACACCAATAGTGACTGCTTTGAAAAGTAACGGGGAGGTCAGGATATACGCTGACTACAAGTGTACCATCAATAAAGCTATTCGCCCAAACGCATATCCTGTGCCCGTGGTAAGCCACCTTCTTGCCTCCTTGCATTGAGGAAATTGCTTTGCAAAACTTGACCTTGCCCAGGCTTACCAACAATTGACTGTGTCTCGTGCTGCTGCCATAGCCCAGACCATAGCAATGCATAGGGGAGCATTTAAGGTAACTCAACTACAATTTGGGGTGAATGCGGCCCCTGGAATATTTAAATCTCTTGTAGAACATATTTGAAAAGGTTTGCCTGGTGTCCTGCCATATTTTGATGATGTCCTGATCACTGCTAAGGACACTGTCGAACTAGCAGCCAAGCTCGATAGAGTCCTCTCACATTTCGAGAGGGCCGGTCTACGTCTCAAAAGAGACAAATGTGTGTTTTTGGCATAGGAAGTGGAGTTCCTGGGCTACCGAATTACACCACAAGGTATCATGCCCTCTGACTCCAAGGTGGTGGCCGTGCGAAATGCACCCAGGCCAAAATGTAAATCCGAATTGCAATCATTTCTAGGATTGTTAAACTTCTATCACTCTTTTCTCCATCGCAAAGCCTCAGTTGCCGAACCATTACATCAGCTTCTTAAGAAAGATATTGTTTGGCACTAAGGCCATTGCCAGGAGAAAGCGTTTATAGAACTTAAAAGGCTGCTATCTTCAGATGCTGTATTAACTCATTTTAATCCTAACAAGGAAGTTGTACTTGTGTATGATGCATCCCCTGTGGGGGTGGGAGATGTGTTATGCCATGTACTAAATGATGGAAGGGAAACCCCCGTAGCATTCTATTCCCGTTCCCTCTCAAAGCCTGAGAAAAATTACGCTCAGACAGACAGGGAGGTGTTGGCAATCGTGGCAGATACTAAGAAATTCCACGATTACCTTTACGGAAGGCCTTTTACCATCATAACTGACCACAAGCCGCTCCTTGGAATCTTTGTGAACGGGAAGCCCACGTCTCAAATTTTGTCCCCAAGGATGTTGCGTTGGGCAATTTTCCTAAATGCATACGATTTTAATTTGGTGCACAGGCCCGGCAAGAACATCAGACATGCTGATGCCCTGCCACGTTCTCCACTGCCAGCAGTCGGGGAAGTTGATTGTAAGATCAAAAGTGGCCACCAGGTCCTTATGATTGAGGCTTTCGACTAGCCTATCTGGCATGGCCTCTTCAATCTCCATGATCGTTGGGAATCAGAGATCCTCATCCACTCATTTTGCCATTGAGCCCAATATGATGGTTTCCAGTGGCATTTCCTCCACTGAGGAGACCATCACCCCACCTAAAGAGGCTCAGCCACCCATAACTGTTGGCCCCTTTAGGGAGTCAGGTTATTTACCACCTCCCAACACTTGGTGTTGAATCGCTGGCTGTACAGTCTACTCCATTACTGTAGTGGGATGTCTGGCCAGGCATTCGTGGGTGGACAATACTGTAACTGGCCTTATAACCCCAGGGCACTCTGGGTTGATTGAGAATAAACTCTTCCCTTCCTATTCATGATTATCTTTGTTATTTGAAGAGTGCTATCATATACCCATTCAGTCTCCTTTTCTTAGTCTAAACATATCCAGTTCCTTCAGTCTTTCCTCATATGGCTTGGTTTCCATTTTTCTGATCATCTTTGTTGCCTTTCTCTGTACCTGCTCTGATGAGTTACGAAATAGGCCAGGGAACTGGTTTTTTTTTTTTGGTAACTTGGGGTTTTACTGTATCTATTTCTTAATTCAATATTATACCAGTTCCAAGATGTTGGTCAAAATCAGGGGTGGCCAAACTTTTTGGGCTGCAGGCAGGTCACATGGTTCAGTGGGCCTGTCACATGGTTCTTCCCATCGGAAGTGACAGTAAAATGTGCCTGCGCACGTGTAAAACGTTGCCATAAATGCATCCATGGCTCTTGTAAATGCATTTGTGACAGCTGCAGGCTGTCATAAATGCATTTCACTGCCCCTCCTCTTTATGTTCCTTCAGTATTTCCTTATATGGCTTGGCTTCTAGTTCCCTGATCCATCGTTGTTGCCCTACTCTGAACTTGTTTCAGTTCGTTGCCATTCTTCTTGAAGTGTTGTGTCCAGAATTGGACACAGTACTCTAGATGTGGTGTGACTAGTACTGAATAGAGGAAACGAGTATCTCACAGGTTTTGGAGGCTATACTTCTGTTAATGCAGCTTAAAATACTATTGACTTTTTTCTAGCCACATCACACTCTTGACTCATATTCAGCTTGTGCTCTACAACAATTCCAACACCCCATCTCATTTATAGTATCACTGAGACTAGTATTCCCATCTTGTAATTGTGCATCCCCCCCCCCCAGTGTAAAACTTTGCACTTACCCCTGATGAATTTCATTCTGTTGTTTTCAGCCCAGGAATGATACTCATGGTACCTCACTTGTTAATATGCCTGAACAGTTGTCCTGAATGTGAAAAATAAACTGATCCACTTTAGAATTGTGTAAAGACAAATCTAAAACTATGGATAGTACACATATATCATTGTTATGTTGTCGCACACCATCAAGTTGCACCCAACTGATGGGGGCCCTATTAAAGGGTTTAGGGTATATAAGATAAAATCGTATGAATTGGAATATCTAGGTGATTTGGAGTCACCATTAGAAGCTCTGTGGGTAAGAGTACCAGGCCACAAGGATGGTCTAACAGTAGGCATATACTATCGGCCTCCGACCCAAACTCTTGAGGGAGACTGGCAGTTGGAGAAGGTTGTAAAGGAGGCATCCAGGAAGGGAAGCCTGGTTATAATGGGGGACTTCAATTACCCTCACATAGACTGGGTGAACTGTTGTTCAGCACATGATAAAGAGATAAAGTTCCTAGATATGCTCAATGATTGTTCCCTGGGACAGATGGTTGAAGACCCAACTAGAGGTACAAGAATCCTTGACTTGATTCTGAGTAATACTCAGGATCTGGTGCAAGATGTTAATGTGACTGATCCAATAGGGAACAGTGACCACAACTCAATTATGTTTAACTTGATCATAGACCGCAAGTCACTGATAAAATCTAACACAGAGACCTTAAATTTTCAAAAAGGAAATTTCCCAAAGATGAGGAAACTAGTAAAAAAGAAACTGAAAGGGAAAATTGAGAGAGTCCAAACACTCCAAGAGGCATGGAGGCTGTTTACAAAAACAATAACAGAGGCTCAATTGGAATGCATACCCAAAAGGAAAAAGGGCACTGCCAGGTCCAAGAGGACTCCGATGTGGCTTACAGGAGCTGTTCGGGAAGTGATCAAGAGCAAGAAAAGCTCATTTAGAAGATGGAAGGCTTGTCCAAATGAGGACAGCAGGCAGAAACATAAATTCTGGCAGAACAAATGCAAGGCAACAATCAGGAAAGCAAAGCAAGACTTTGAGGAGCGTATAGCTAAAAATACTCAGAGAAATAACAAAGACTTCTTTAAGTACATTAGAAGTAAGAACCCAACTAGGAAGGCCATTGGACCATTAGATGACAATGGAAGGCAAGGGGTTATTAAAGAGGAAACAGAGATTGCAGAGAGACTCAATGAATTCTTTGCTTCAGTATTCACTGAAGAAGACAGAGACCACATGCCCAAAACAGAGCCTATCTTCGTAGGGAGGGAAACCGAAGAATTAAGTAAGATAGAAATAACCAGGGAGGAGGTCCTTGCATGTCTTGTTAAGCTAAACACTAACAAATCCCCAGGACCAGATGGCATCCATCCACGAGTTCTCAGGGAACTTAAAGATGAAATTGCTGATATCCTAGCCAAAATATATAATCTTTCCCTCAAATCAGGCTTTGTGCCTGATGACTGGAAGGTAGCGAATGTAACACCAATTTTCAAAAAAGGATCCAGGGGTGATCCAGGAAATTACCGGCCTGTCAGTTTGACATGTGTCCCAGGTAAAGTGATGGAAACCATCCTAAAAGATAGAATTAATAGGCACATAGAAGAGAAGGCGCTGCTAAAGGAGAGCCAACATGGCTTTTGCAAGGGCAAATCATGCCTCACTAATCTGTTGGAATTTTTTGAGAGTGTCAACAAGCATGTGGATAAGGGGGATCCAGTTGACATTGTTTATCTGGACTTTCAGAAGGCTTTTGACAAGGTCCCACACCAAAGGCTCTTGAATAAACTTACCAGTCATGGAATAAAGGGACAGGTCTTGTCCTGGATCAGCAACTGGCTAAGGGACAGGAAACAGAGGGTAGCACTAAATGGACACTTCTCCAAGTGGAGGGAAGTAAAGAGTGGGGTCCCCCAAGGTTCAGTACTGGGACCCCTGCTTTTCAACCTCTTCATAAATGATCTAGAGGTAGGAGTAAAAAGCAAGGTAGCCAAATTTGCTGACGACACTAAATTATACAGGGTAGTGAAAACTGTGAGAGATTGTGAAGAGCTCCAGAGGGATCTCTTGACACTGGGGGAGTGGGCAAAACAGTGGCAAATGAGCTTCAACATCAGTAAGTGCAGAGTGATGCATGTTGGGGCAAAAAACCCCAATTACATTTATAAACTGATGGGGTCTGAACTCTCTGCGACAAACCAGGAAAGGGACCTTGGTGTCCTGGTGGACAGCTCAATGAAGGTGTCAACCCAGTGTGCCTCAGCAGTGAAAAAAGCAAACTCAATGTTAGGGATCATTAGGAAGGGTATAGAAAATAAGTCAGCAAGTGTCATTTTGCCTCTTTATAAATCTATGGTGAGGCCCCATCTGGAATATTGTGTACAGTTCTGGTCGCCATACCTCCAGAAGGATATTATGGAGTTGGAGAAAGTACAGAGGAGGGCAACCAGAATGATTAGGGGACTGGAACACCTTCCTTACCATCTGAGGCTGCAACGGTTGGGCCTTTTCACTCTTGAACGACGGCGTCTAAGAGGTGACCTGATTGAAGTTTATAAAATCATGCACGGTGTGGACAAGGTAGATAAGGAAAAACTGTTTTCCCTATCGCACAACACTAGAACTAGGGGACACTCCATGAAACTTTTGGGTACTAGTTCTCAAACAAATAAGAGAAAGTACTTTTTCACCCAGAGGATTACTGGTCTATGGAACTCCCTGCCAGAAGAAGTGGTGACAGCTGTCAGTCTTCACAGCTTTAAGAAAGGATTAGACAAGTTCATGGAGGACAAGGCTATCAATGGCTATAATTATGGCTACCTAAGGACAACCTCCGGGTTGGAGAGATAGGCAGGATATCTCTCAATGCCATTTCCAGGGAATCCTAAGCAGGTGAAGGCATCTCCTTGGGAATACCCTGAAGGAAATGGTGAGCCACTGTGTGAGACAGAATGCTGGACTGGATGGGCTGTGCCTGTTCCAGCAAGGCTGTTCTTATGTTCTTATGTTCTTAAGATATAAATTGATTTTGCCACAACCCAGTGAGTTTTTTAGGCCAAGCAGAAACTTGAAACCATGTCTCCTGAATTTCCAATCCACTCTATTCACTGCAGCTCACTTGTCCTTAATATATTATGTGTGAATACCTGCTTGTCAAGATTTCAGTTGTACACTTAAAAACATCTTAGATGTGTGCATGGAAAAAAAACCCGAACTTGCAAACCACTCTCCTAGAAAGCCAACAATAACATTTGATGATAAATGGGAAATTTATTTCTTCCTTTTTTAAAGAGTGCTGGTGTACTTTATTGTTGTTTTGTGTTTTGAGAAGGAAGGTTGTCATTTTTTTGTTTTGGCTTTTTGCAGTGTTTCATTCCTATAAATGTTCTACCCTCATTTCACTGACTTTCTGCTTTTGGTTCTGCTGTTTAACTTTCAGAAATGACAAAGCCTTTCTTTTCCTTTACAGTTGGCAGAACAACTCCTTACGAATCTGTCCAGACAAAACCCATCTCTCAGAGCTCCTTTGCTTCTCTCAAGGAAGAACTCTTTCCTGGAATTCCAAGTCCTCCACCCATTCGTAGAGCCAGCTTGCCTCTCAACATGGTGATTAACCAAAAGAATCCAATTGTTCCATTGATGTTGGATAGTCCAAGCAGTGAATATAGTCCAGCCAGCCAGGAAAGCAGCTCTGGTGATACCTTTGCCTACAATATCCAGAGCCAAAGGTAGGCAAATAGGGATAAGGAAGCTTAGCAGAGGGAGCTTGGAACCTGATCCTTAGAATTAATGAAACATGCTGTTCATTATTAAATCACTTTAATGAATTGGTTATAATCATCAAGCAAACAGTTAGATGATCCTCATTAGCTAGTTTTTCTTTGCTTCCTCTTTTACCCCATTGGGTGTCGATGATTAGCTGGTTTGTTATTCATTAATATTGTCTATTACAGGTATTTAAAAAGAAAACACAAGCTTATTATCTTAAAACTATACTGGTAATAAGTAACAACCCTATCTAGGCATTTGTGAGGAGGGAGATAGAGAACAGGGATATTTCATCAGTTTTCCTATTTTGACAACTGAGAAATGGTGGTACCTTGTATCAGAGAAATATAGCACAACAAATATATACAAATAAGTAGCAGGCATGTTGCCAGTTGTCATACAGTGAGAACTAAATATTACATTAGAGATGAAAGTACAGTACTAGGATTTTGAATGGGCACATGAGAAATTCAAGATGTTATTATATCTGTAATCTGCTGTGTTCATCTGTCCCTGCCAAATGTTAGCAGCAAAAAGGAAGGCTATGTAGTGACTATTTTGTATTGCCATTCTTGTTCCAAGTGCAATAGACAAATTGAGGTGATGGAAATGGGAGGGATTTTTTTTATAAAAAAGAGCAAAACCAAATTAAAATATGGAGGAAGGAGCTCACTGGGCAAGGAACACCATTAAAGGAGGATATATATATAGCTGAGGAACTCAACCTCCCCTACATCATTTCGAGGACCCTGAATAGGCTGAGGGTTGGAGTCCATAAATGCAAGACCAACATGCTCAATTCGAAGCTGTTGGCGGACATCAACATGCTGTGTGAATGTGGAGAGATACAGAATCTGGCTCATTTACTGGTCTGCTGATTACTGACAGAAACATGCACCAATGAGGACCAAGGTTTAGCCAACGACAATGCAAAGAAAGTGGCTTTATTTTGGCCATCCTGGGTTTGATCAGGACAAGAAAGATGAATTACCTAACATGGCTTTTTGATTATTCTGTTGAGGGGGGAAATGAAACAAATTATCAGTCACACATGTGATTCAGTGTCTGAAATCAGTGGTAGTAAGTCATGACTAAAGTAAAGGTAAAGGTTTCCCTTGCTCGAAAGCCAGTCGTATCCGACTTTAGGGTTCAGTGCTCATCTCTGTTTCAAAGCCGAAGCCAGTGCCGTCTGCTTCTGTAGACATTTCCGTGGTCATGTGGCAGGCATGACTAGACACCGGAGCGCACAGAACGCTGTTACCTTCCCACCAAAGTGGTCCCTATTTATCTACTTGCAATTTCTTGCTTTCGAACTGCTAGGTTGGCAGGAGCTGGGACAAAGACAGGAGCTCATTCCATCCTGCAGTACTCGGGAATCGAACTGCTGACCTCCTGCCTCCCAGTCAGAGTCTTAGCCACTTGAACAACTGCAGTCCCACTATGATTAAAGTAGACCGATTGAATCAGTTGGGATTTTCTGAGACAACTCTTCCATAAGTTCCACTGATTTAATGAGTTTCTTCTAGTTGTAATTTATTATTAAATTTCAGCTAATATGTGACTTCTAGACTCTGAAAAGACGACTAAAGTTCTTTTTTTCTTGAGGAAAAATTGTGTTTATTGTGAGACAAAAAAGAAAAGTGAACTGAATTCACCAGACTATTAGTGCTTGACAAGCATGGTCTCCTCTAAGAAAGGTACAGGTTTCAGACCATGATTATTTGCTCTCCCTGAAGTTTCTCCCTGACTTAGATGAGGACAGATTCCACCCCCATTCCTGCTATTCAGCAGCTCCTCTTCTTCAAATCCCAAAGTCTTTCTTCAATTCTCTTTATTGCAGCCTTGATTGGGGGAAAAAAATATTTCCTTTTTGTACTGTTCCTTGTCTCTACCCACCCACCCCCAAGCCACCACTCCATTTATCTCCTCATCCTGTTCATTTTTTGGTAAAGGTAAAGGTTGCCCTTTCTCGAAAGCCGGTTGTATCTGACTCTAGGGTTCAGTGCTCATCTCAGTTTATAGCCAAAGAGCTAGCACTGTCTGCATCTGCAGACGTTTCCGTGGACATGTGTCAGGCATGACTAGACACCAGAGTGCATGGAACACTGTTTACCTTCCCACCAAAATGGTACCTATTTATCTATTTGCAATTTCTTGCCTTTGAACTGCTAGGTTGAGAGGAGCTGGGACAGAGGCGGGAGCTCACTCGGTCTTGCAGCACTCAGGTCTCAAACTGCTGACCTTCCAGTTGTCAAGTTCATCATCTTAACCACTAAGCCACTGCAGTTCTTAGTACTTTTTTAACCAAGTAGTAAAGAAGGAAGAATCTGCATCTCAGCATAATAAGGTGACAAATGAAGTGTCCCCTCCTCAGGCAAGAAAGTGCTGGCCATTGTCAGAGTCCTCCCAGACAAAAAAGGAACATGAGAGGTAAGAACACTTGAGAGCCAGGCAGGCAGATGGAGAAAGCCATCTTCCTTGCTCCAGCCACTCTGGCACATTAGGCTGCCTTTGGCCCTTGTACTGAAGGCAACCACCATGCATGCTTCCTCTGCATCAGGCCACATCAGGCCACTTGCTACCTCATCAACCTTTTGTACTTTGGAAACAGCAGCCTCTGCTCTAAACAATGGCTAGCTGTGTCCTTTGTTAGTGGAAGGAACAATGCAGCAGGGAAGGAGGCTACAGCCTGAGAGTTCATTCCCTTTCTTTTGAAGAAGAAGGCTGACAGGAGCTCTTTCCTAGCCCACTCCCCTACCCAGGATTTTTTTCTTTCTGTGCCCAAAAACTGCACTTTTCCCGCTGCTATGGTGTCATCTATTGGCCACAGGAGGGAGCCCACCATCATTTTAGTATCTCTTGTGTTCTAAGCTCTGATTTGCTTACTGAGGCTAAGCAGTCTTGAGAGTTCAAAAAAAAATCTGCAAATCAGAAAAGTCACTAAGGCACTAAAAGTGCTGGGGAACTGCAAGGTCAATAATTCAAAGCATAAATGGGCTGAAACTCTGTGTACTTGGCTCATGTTATAAGGAGTGTGCCAGGAATTATTCCTATCTGATTTAAAATAGGAGGGTTTCTGCTTATGGATATACGCATTTGGTATTTCTTCCTTGCTTCTTTTGCCTGGGACTGCAGTGGCTCAAGTGGCTAAGATGCTGACTGGAAGGTGGGAGCTCAGCAGTTCAATTCCTGAGTACTGCAGGACAGAATGAGCTCCCGTCTTTGTCCCAGCTCCTGCCAACCTATCAGTTGGAAAGCAAGAAATTGCAAGTAGATGAATAGAGACCACTTCAGTGGGAAGGTAAACAGCACTCCATATGCTCCGGTGTCTAGTCATGCCTGCCACATGACCACGGAAACGTCTGCAGAAACAGACAGCACTGGCTCTTCGTCTTTGAAACAGAGATGAGCATTTAACCCTAGAGTCGGATACAACTGGCTTTTGAGCTAGGGAAACCTTTACCTTTATTAGTAGTTAGCTAGATTTGCTCATGGCTGTCATCCTCTCAGCTCTGTCTTCCATGGCCTCCCCATATTGCTAAGAAAGGATCTGTTTATCTTCTAATTCATGGGCAGACAAACTCTTTTTAGAATAAGCAGAAGCAGACAGTCTTTTCCTTGTCATCTATTAATTTGTTGACTATGTTATCTAGTTATTGCAATGGCATTTACATACACTAGCAACATGCAATTAAGAGAGTTAAAAGAGAAAAATGAACCAATGCATTGAACAAACAATACAAGTCAGAATCAAAACCATCTCTGACCTAATATTTTGAACCCAAATCTAGAAGGATCAGGCAGATGTCTGATATGGGTGAGAAGAACAGACAGCATATTGTATAAAAGAGTACACATTACAATAACTATACCATGGAAGGAGAATTTGGAGGTAGGACCCATATGTAGAATTCTAGGTTCCTTGGGGCCTAGAGCCCCCTTTTAAATCCAGGTCCCAGCTGTCACCAACCTGAAAAACTCCTACCTTCACATTGGTCTGATTTTTCTCCCCTGTCATTGTTTGGAATCTGCTTCATCTTCTCTTTCCTTCCTTAACCTCAGTTGTCATAAGAGGAGACACTGTAGTTTAGCTGAGATTGAAGACACCAGGAGCAAGAAAGGGACAACGTAGACCAGTATTTCGCAACCTTTGATTTTTGGACTTCAGTTCACAGAGGCCTAAGTCAATTCCCAAAGCACTGATCAGCCAATGTACTGACTTAGGCTTCTGGGATTGAAGTCCCCCTGAGGGGTATGGGCCCCACATTGGGAACCACTGTTGTAGACAAACATGAAAGCAAACAAACACCGAAACAATCCCAATAGGAGGTGAATAACTGCCACAAGTGATATTAAAATGCCTTCTTGGCATTGAAAAGGCTGTGCCTGGGGATGCCTCAGGAACTTTAGAAAAGAAGAGGGACGGAAATTCCAGTAGCAGGAACAAAAAAATTATATTCATTCATTCATTCTCATTTCTATACTGTCCTCTAAGTGGCTCACAATATACAATAAAATCATGTGCTAAAATCACCATATATAATTTTTTAAAAATACAATAAAATACAATACAGTATATGATAAAATGCAATAAATCATGTATCTAGCTCAGTGGTTCCCAACATGGGGCTCATGTCCCACAGGGAGGTTTCAATTCCCAGAAGCCTAAGTCAGTACATTGACTGATCAGTGCTTTGGGGAATTGACTTAGGCTTCTGGAAACTGAAGTCCAAAAACCAAAAGTTGGAAAACATTTCTCTAGCCAAAACTACTTTAATATAAAGATATACATAGAAATCCTATTTGAACATCTCAGACAATATGCACATTATTAGAAAGTAGCTTTATGTAGTTTTAGCTTCCTAAAAACAGAGAGAGATGTGGTGCCTGGTGAGTCTAGGATGCTTATTCCAAAGGAAAGAGGCCATAACCAAGAAAACTCCGTTCCTAGTGCTAGCTTTCTTGACATTCTTGGATGTTAGTTCTCAACATCAAGGACTGTGAGGAACATGTGGGATGGTTTTTATGAGAGAGTTATTCCACCAGATATAGAGCTCCTAAACAGTTAAGGGCTTTATAAGTTAAGACAGACAAACACCTTACATTGGGCATGGAAACTAATAAGGTGCCAATGAAGTTGTCCCAAGACTGATATGTGATCACATCTACAGATACCAGTCTTGCTGATGCATTTTGGATCTGCTTGATGTTTTCATATTGACTTTAAGGGTAACCCTATGTATAGAGCATTACTGTTGTTTGTTATAGAGATGACTGACATATGAGCCACTGTTGTTAGGCATTTCTTATCCAAGTAGGGGTGCAGCTTGGCAATCAACCAAAGTTGATAAAAAGCAGTCTTGACTGCAATAGATATTTGCACTTCCATAAGGAGAGCTGGGTCCAAGGGTACCCCCAAGTTAAGAACCTGATCCTTCAGGGTGTGTAGCCCCATTGAGGCCAGTTAAGTGTTCATCCAATCACTGAGGTTCCTCCTAACAGTGGGATCTCCATCTTATATTGATGCCAGGCAGCATTTAAAATAAAGGGAGAGATAGAACTGTGTGTCAGCCACATATTGATGTCAATAAACTCTCAAATCTTTGCATGACTTTTCCCTCTGGCTTCATAGAAATGTTAAAAAGCCTTGGGGAGATCGCCCATCCCTTGGGAACCCCATGCTAGATGTCCCAAAGAGTGGACAATGCTTCCCCATGATGTACCATCTGGGATTATCTCTCAAGGAAGGACTGGAACCACCACAACATGAAGCCTCCAAGACTATAATCATCCTAGATGGCTAGTTGTATTAAAGTCAGCAGAAAGCCAGAAATGCCTGCACCCATGGCATTTTCAAAATGCCATGAATCCATCAACCTTCAGTGTAGACCAGTGATGGTGAACCTTGGCAATCCAGGTGTTCTTGAACTTTAGTTCCCAGAAACCCTGATCAGCAGGAGTGATGACTTAGGTGTCTGGTAATTGAAGTTCAATAACACCTGGAGTGCCAAGGTTCACCATCACGGGGGTAGACCATAATAATAAGAAAAGGGCAAACCTTTAGAAAGCTATTTTATAGCTTGCTGGGTTTTATGAGGCCAGTTGACTGAATTTGCATTGCACTCTCATAAAGCTTGCTCATATCAAACATGCCTTTCTCTCAAATCTTATGATGTTCACCAGCTCTCAGCCACCTTGAGATACTGTGATACAACCTTCTCTTCCCACCAATGGCAATCAGGAGGCTATTCTGTTTGGAATTTGATCAAGTCAATTGTGCAAATTTAAAATGAGCTATGCCATAGAAGCAGATCCTGAATCCTAGAGGCAACTGAGACAGTGGGTCCAGTACCTCTGAAATCCAAGTGTGAAAGGATCTCATTCTCTGATGGTCTTCTTTCTTATACAAACATGTTCTTACTTAAGATAATTTAGGATTCTTCAGGTTTTTTTCTGTCATTAGCTTAGCCAGAAGTGAAACTGGAGAATGACCTGAGGATTATCAGTGCTAGACCAAAAATCATGGTTATGTGATCCTTACCTCTCTGGGTAGTAGAAGGGACTTAAATCTACTAGGATGCCTTTTTCACAACATAGCAAAGAGTAAACAAAATAACAACAACAACAAAAACTAAAAATGTTGTGGCACCTTAAAGACCAACTCCTGAACTTAAATGTGAGCTTTTGTGGATCAAGTCCACTCTGTCAAACATAAGAGTGAGACCTCATTGCATCAATTTATATACATGAGGTACAGAGGCACACAATGGTTGGCCAGCCTAACAGAAGAGTAACAAAGGTTTTTCACAGCAGACTCCATTGAATATTTATGGTTTGTAAATAACCTGTGAACTATTTCATTTTTTTTTCTCCAGTGCCAGTTCTCCAGTACAGTGCAGCTACCCTGAGCAGCTGGAGCCTACAGCCAACCTAGAGACACCATATTATCTCCCAGGAACTCAGCCTGGGACATACCCATTTAACCAGTATCCACAACACCAGGTGTCTCAGTTGCACCACTTTCCAATCCACCTGAATGGTAATATGTTATCCAGTGTCCATCTCACACCAGCAACACCCAGTAAGTCCAGCACAACGTTTTTCTCGCTACCTGCCCAAGGTGGGCTTGTAACATATGGAACAGCAGAGGCATCTCAAGGGTATCTACAGAACCCCATAGGAAGACAGATTCTAATACAGCAATCAACTGGAAGCTCAGGTGAGTGGCTTTTGACTGAGTTCACTCCAATTCTGATGGCCTCATCACTCTCAGGAAGAATGAGAGAAATTCATTGCACATTTGCAAATGGTTTATTCTTCCCCAAAGGACATGCACGTGTAATTCTGTGGCTCAAGTGCCTAAGACGCTGACTGGGAAGCGCAAGGTCAGCAGTTCGATTCCCGAGTACTGCAGGACGGAAATGAGCTCCTGTCTTCATCCCAGCTCCTGCCAACCTAGCAGTTCTAAAGCAAGAAATTGCAAGTAGATAAATAGGGACCACTTTGGTGGGAAGGTAACAGCGCTCCGTGCGCTCCGGTGTCTAGCCATGCCTGCCACATGATCACGGAAACGTCTGCAGAAGCAGACAGCGCTGGCTCTTCGGCTTAGAAACAGAGATGAGCACTGCACCCTAGAGTCGGATACAACTGGCTTTCGAGCAAGGGAAACCTTTACCTTTACCTAGGGGTCTGATAATCAAATTCTCTGGGCACTGAATAGAGTATTTTAAAATATCAAAATCTATTTGAATGTATGATATCAATAGAAGAAGGACTCTATACTTTCCATTCACTTAATAGGTCATAACATAGTTAAAAGCAATGGTGCAGCCTTTTTTCCTTTGTACTTTCTCATGCATTAACAAGAAAGAGCCAGTGAGGAGCAGTTAATAGATTGCCTGGCCCTGATTCAGAAGCCCTGGGTTCAAATCCCCACTGAGATATATCACCTCACTGAGGTAGCAATGGTAAACTTCTTAAACATCATGTACCTTGAAAACCCTGGTAGAGTCACCATAAGCTAGAATCAACCTGACAGCACATAACAACAACAGTGCAACTTTCAATATTAACACATTGTTGCTGCTGCCAACTGAGGTGGTTTGGATGATTACGAGAAGGAAGGTCTTCTGATTGTGGTACAAAAGCTATGGAATATTCTTCCCAGAGAAGTAGTGTGTCGACTGCTTTACTGCCATTTCAGCTACTTGTGCAACCTTATCTTCCTAAGCTTTTTAAATGTGGCTTTTAACTTTTGCTGACTGTTTTACGCTGCTTTATATACCGTATTTTTCAGACCATAAGACACACTTCCCCCCCCCCAAAAAAAGGGGGGAATGAGGGTGCGTCTTATAGTCTGAATGCTGTCCAGCAAGGCTGTTGTAAAAGGATATTTTACAACAGCCGCGGCTGGCCGAAGACCTCCACCACTGCAGTCATAGCTGTTCCGGGACCGGGAAAGAAGGGCCATGGAAAGAAAAACATATGCCATTACTACAGGTAGCCACAAGAGGGCGCAAATCACAATTTCCCATTTAAATGCATTGGAAATCAATTTCTTTTACAGTATTCTAAAGCTTTTCTGTTTGTATGTTCCCAATGAATTTCAGTGGGAAATCAAACCTGTGCATAAAAAGAAAGGGTTTCATTTACCTTTCTTGCCTTTGTCCCTGCTCCATGTGGTCAAAGTGGAGGGAGAAGCCATGCTTTTTGGTTGCAGGGAGAGCAAGAGGCTAGGCTAGAGCATTGCTTCCTGCGTCAGTGCCATTGGCATGCCCGTCCATTTCTCCTGCAGCGCCACCACTAGTTGGTGGTGCAAATACAGTACTATTTGGTTCAGAATATTTTTTTCTTGTTTTCCAGCTTTAAAAACTGGGTGTGTCTTATGGTCAGGTGCATCTTATGGTCTGGAAAAATACAGTATGTATATTTAAACAAATGTTTTTGCATTTCTGTTTTTAATTATTTTGTTTTGTTTTGAAATCAACTTGAGAATTTAACTGGAAGATGGTATACAAATACATGTGATGCAACCGACTGATAAAAGCTAAAATTTTAATTTGTTTTAGACTATAAATTGTGATTATTATTTTTCTTTAGCTCGTGCTATATTACATTTAAGCTTAACTTCCCTGCTTTGGTATTTCACAGTTGTGGCTTGCTTTGCCTTCCATCCTCTTCTTTGTCTTCTTCCCTTTGTCTCCGCCCCCTGCTGTTCCTTTCTACCTAGGCTATATCCCTGCATTTCAGGCTGTGCCCTGGAATGAGGTTTATGTGCAAGGAGCTCCAGTTGCCACTCAGCTTTGCTCACAGGTGCCATTGACCACCTCAGGAGGAGGCTGTTACTCTGCAGAACAGCCACAATATACCAATAGCCAGAGCATGCAACCTAGCTCTTGTCTGCTTCAGCTGCCAAAAACAGCTTTGCCAGGATCTGCTCTGGTGTTTACTGGCAAACAAATGGCACCAGCAGCTCAAGATACAAGCCCAGATGACCTATCTCAGGCAGAGCCCACAGCACCAAACAAAAATGACTATGATGCTGGCAGTATTTCAAAAGATGAAGAAAATATTGCTGGTGAGTGACTAAGTGGTATTACGTGAATTACATACGGGGACAATTGGGGGTCTGGGGCAAAATATGAGAAAGAATGATTAGAAAGAGCTTTTTTTCCTGGTATGACAGTAATTATACTTTCTCATACATTCTCTCAATTACTGGGATGCAGAAATTTGCAGTAAATTGTCTTGAGCAATTTGCATAATTGGCCTTAGTACCAAACTGCTGGGGGGGGGGGGGGGGCGGCGGCAGCAGAATCTACCCCCTACAGGGTGCTTTTATACAATCTCTGAAGGAATTGAAAGTTACCCCAGTGCAATTTTCATATTATGTAACAAAAGCTGCCATTTGCTTCCACTTCGTATATGTAAAGATGAAGTGTATGTGCTATCTTTAGTTTGTGAAATATACTTTGACTGTATATTTGCTAGCACTATGAAAGATTTAGGAAAGACATTATGGTTGTGTGCAAGTGCTTGAAGGAAGTGATTGTAGATGTCCAGATCTTTTTGAAGATAATGAAGAAATGCCTACCACATTTAATATGATAAGACTGCAGTCTGGTAGTAAAGCTGTTGACAAGGGAAAGGTTTTGAGTTGCAGACTCAACCCAACTGAATATCACACAGTGGAGAAGGTGAGGTCTGAAAGGCCAAAAAGATATCTGAGTACTCTTTTCTGTAATTCCATCAAAGTGGACTGTAAAGCTCTAAAGCTCATTGTCAGTTTGCACTATGTACTGCCATCTTAGGTACATGAATATTCCTAGGTGCCCCTTTGTATGTCTGTGCACTCAAGCTGGTTTTACTGATGCAAATAATTTTTTGAGAAGCAACCTGAATGTTCAAGTTTGTGTTGGTTGTTGAGCAACCAGTATCTAATAACATACAGGTTATTCGTTTCTGTGCCAGATAAAATTTACGATATAGTGACTCATAATGGTTGAAATCCTTTTGTTTAGCAAAGTCTCACTAGAGTACATCCATTGAATCAATGAGGATTTGTTGTATCAAAGCTCTTCTGCAAGTTAAAATGATTCAAATGGGCATGCTCTAGTTGTGACTTGTTGTGCTAAATAACTGGATTTCTGCAAATGAGTTGGGATGAAACTTGCCAATGATAGGGGAAAATGAATAATATCAATCTTACAGTGGTGTAGGGATGTAAGGGAACATGCTTATCTGTCTAAGTTTCCTGTGAACCATTATTTGAAAAATGGCAGGCAACTAGCCAACATTAAAAATGGTTATAAAAAAGTTAGGATTGGGAGTTAGATTTAGAACTATTATATATCAGTTAAATTAAGAATTTTATGGCAGTATTAATGAGTGATAGTATAACTGAACAGATTTCCCTAGCCTATGGAATTAGACAAGGATGTCTCTTGTCCTCAATCCATTTTTGCTTTGGTTATAGAATTGCTAGCAAATGTTATTAGGGAATATGAATTAATAAAGGCTATAAAGAGAAAATTAAGATTAGATTATTTGCAGATGATACATTGTTAACTATAATGATCCACCAAATGGTGTGGAGTAAATTAAATACATTTGGGATTATTTGGAAAAATAATGGGTTTAAATATAAATTGGAGTAAATCAGAAATGATGTTGTATAATTGTAATAAAGAAGAAAAAGATATGACCCAAAACAACTTGATCCTAAAATAAGTACAGTTATTATTTAGGTATAAACATTACCAAAAATTTACAGAGATAAATATGAGGTACATGCTACAAAGAGGACACTGAGAACAATCATTGTTACTTTGGATAAAATGGGACACAGCTCCTCAATAGTCTGCAAGAATTTCATTGCATAGTTTGTGATTCTGTCTCCCTCATCCCTAACAATACCTTTGCAAGATTTTCTTGGCTCACTTATCTTTATCATTACAGATTTCTCTGAAGACAGCAAGAACTGACTCAGTCTCTTCATTTAGAAGGTGCAGAGAGACAAAAGGATATAATGCTTTTATTTTTATTTTTTTAATCTCCTTCTGGAAATCAAAAGAAAAGAATGTATATTTTGAAGTCTCCTTTAAAGACTGAAAAAGAAGGAGAGTAACGCTGTGTTGTTACCATGACTAGTTCTATTATGATTACTTGTTATTTATTAATTAACTATTAGTACTGTTGCATGCTGAGAAGAGAAGCAGCGAAACTTCAGTAATAAACAAATTCTAGTCATTTGCTTTGTGTAGAAGAACTATTATTCTTAATATATCCAATTCCCCTCAGTCTTTGTCTGTCAGGTACCAGGATTCTCATGGTTACTGTAATCATGTTATTATTTATGCAGTGCCTAAATTAAAAAAAAAACCTTTCTTACTTTGGGACTGTGTGCAGCATCTGTACTTTGCAGCTATGAAAGCAGATTTTGCCTGAGCATATTTTCTTTCATATCTGCTCAGGTATGGCTGTGAAGTCCTTTCCAGTGTCATAGTAGTAATAGCTATCTGTCTAGAGGAGCATCAGCCTGCTTCTCTCCCCACCCCCAATATTTTGGACTGCTCAAATTCCCCCTCCCCCAATATTTTGGACTGCTCAAATTTTCACTGACAAAAGTCAAGGTAATCTCAAAAAGAGAGAGGACAATTATGTGTTTCAGCCTCACTATGCACTTCAACGTCATTGTCTATATACTCTTGGAAAAGTGACTCTGCTGATGGGGATTCCATGATTGCCCAGTCTTTTGTATTTCAGTAAAAACAAGCAGGCAATTAAAATTGAAGAGAAGTAACTGGACTAGGATCACAGAATGGAGTCTATTGCTGAGCTGTGGTGTGAGTCCAAATTAGTCTGCAAATAATTTTTATGCTGGAGTGATAACAGATAATAGTTGCCAAAAATAATGGGATAAAGATGACAGAAACTATTGCACAAATGTAGTCAGTGTACGTGTTTGGATATGGAAGTGAATGATCAACAGTGAGAATAAATAAAGATAAGAAGTCCATTTCCCGTTGTTCACTAGGGATGTCTGCTTCTGATTACTGTCAGCATCATGATGTACAGACATAGGCATAACTCTAGTTTTTCATCCTAAGTAGAACAGGTAAATTCAGTGAGTTTATACAAGTGTTAATTTACCATTCTACAAATGATTTAATGGCCAAAATCCTGTTGCTTGGCACACTAAAGTAGGCCTTATAAGACAATAGGAATTTGTTGGGTCACCTCTTTCATAAATTCAAATGGGCCTACCCTAATTGTGACTTAATATGCTAAAGGAAAGACTAAGCCTATTTTAATCAAAAGAAATTTATGTAGACATTGATGCAACAAATTCGCATTGATTCCATTGGCCTACTCTGATGGAACAGGATTTTGGCTACTGTGCCTACTTTTGTGGGGCATACCATTTGGATTTAGACTGGATTATGATGTCCATCTCCTTGCTGTGTAAAGTTTCACTGCTGGTTGTAAGATCCAGGATTATCACTTTTTTTGTTGTCAGCCCTAATATTAACCTAGTTTGTAATTAGTCATTGAGAGAAGGGTGCAAATTGTACAGACGAGGAGCCTCAATGACAAAGGCTGTATGAAGCAAATACACCTCTGAAACTAGTCACAAATATTGGGAGGGGGAAGGAAATGAGGGATACAACATTTGTTTTATAGAGTGTACATCTCATGTTTCAGTATAATCTGCAGTTTTGTATAACCTTTGAGTTTAGTTTCTGTTGTGTATGGATTGTAATGTGCCTTTAAGTAAATGCAACCACACAAATGAGTGAATGTAACAATCTCTAAAAGTAACATTGTAACCTTCTGTATTAGGACGCGAGCTAGTGACCACTGGGGGCAGTAGCGAGCATCCAGCTCACATGGTACAAATTTTCCAAATGCCTACAGCCGCGGGAAGATTCCCGCCACTGCCTCACCTGGACAAGAAGGGCGTGACTAAGGGTGACGTCACGCGGACAGTAGCCAATGAGCTACCAAGGAGCCATATTCAAATGTATAGCCACTGTATAATAATGAGCTGTTCGTCCGCCATTACCACAGGTTCTCCCTGACCATCATGCAATAAAGATGAGTTAAGCCAGACTTCGGCTGTTTCTATTGTCTTGGTTCTTGAACACTAAATTGGCGACGAAGGTGGGATTATGCCTTCCCATGGAATCAAGACAACACATACCGGTTTCGACATCAACAAACCAGAGGAATGGGAACTGTGCGAGATGGATTTCAAAAGCGCACTGATGGTGTCCGACATCTCAGACGAGAGGGAGAAAAGAGCCACCCTCATCAGGATGTTCGGTTTCCCGTCCATGAAGATTTTGGTGGACCTGGTGTCTCCAAGAAAAGTAGACCAGGTCCCGGTTAAACAGCTCCTGAAAGCTCTGCGGGACCATTTCCAGCCCACGGTCCCGATGTTCTCGGCCCGGGACGCTTTCTGGAAGAAGGTGCAGTCCCCTGGTGAGTCTGTGGCTGCCTTTGCAGCAGCCCTCCGTTTGGCTGCAGGCCCATGCAAGTGGGAGAACCTAGAAATCGCCCTCAGGGACCGCATGCTGTGCGGCCTGTGGGACGAGGAGACCCAGCGGAAGCTGATGAACAAAGAGCCGCCCCCAACATTACAAGAGGTCCTGAAGGAAGCGCAGGCAGCAGAAGCCATGAGAGCCGGGGTTAAGGGGTTCAGAACAAGGCCCCCACAGCCCAACAGGGCAGCAGCCCCGGTGCAAACGGCCAGGCGGGCGCCACACTCCTCCATGGAGAGCAGCGAGGATGAAGATATCCGGAAGGTGCAGAAGGACGGCCGACGTTGCGACGGCTGCGGGACATCCCACGACCATAGCAAGTGCCCATTCCGGAAGGCTGAGTGCCACAACTGCGGACAGCGGGGCCACATCACCAAGGTTTGCAGGCAATGGCGCGGAGAGCACAAGGGCTCAGCAGACCGTACCCCAAGGAAGGATGCCGTCCGGCCCTCGAGGAAACAGGACGGCGTGGGCCGAGTCTCTGGCGACAGCGACATCGAGGTACATGGAGTGTACCGGCGAGTCCCCAGTGACGACAATGCGGCGGTCCAAAGCATGTCCTTGGGACACCCACATTACTTTGTTGAGGTACTGTTGCAAGGGGTCCCTGTTAAGATGGAAATAGACTCGGGTTCCTCTTATTCCATTATTTCCCAGAGGGAGTTTTTGCGAATTTCCCCCAACGTGCGGCCCAAACTCAAAGCACTGAAGTCTACTTTGCGAGATGTGCAGGGAAATAGCATTCCGGTGTTGGGGGTGGGAAAATTCAAGGTGCAATACAAGCAACATGCTCCGGAGCTCCCTCTGGTCGTTCTCAAGGAGGGGGCCTGTTGCCTCCTGGGGACACAATGGTTTAAGCCCCTGGGTTTGTTCATAGGGGGTGTGCATACTGTCGGAACTGATCCAATACAGGAAGTGTGTAACACGCATCCCGAGGTATTCAAGAAGGGACTCGGAAAATTCAAGGGGCCCCCAGTTGCGTTCGACCTGGACCCGGAGTTCTGGCCAATAAGGCTCAAACCGCAAAGGGTGCCTTTTGCACTAAAGGACAAAATAGAACTGGACAAATTGGTGGGCCAGGGAATTCTAGTCCCAGTCGATTCTGCGGAGTGGGAAACTCCTATTGTAACAGCGCTAAAGGCTAACGGGGAGGTTCGAATTTGCGCTGATTACAAGTGCACCATCAACAAGGCAATATGCCCAAATGCGTATCCGGTGCTGGTAGTCAGTCATTTATTGGCCAGGTTACATGGGGGAAAGTGTTTTGCGAAGTTAGACCTGGTGCAGGCTTACCAGCAACTTACGGTAACCCCAGCTGCAGCTGCTGCGCAGAAGATAGTCACCCACAAAGGGGCTTTCAAGGTGACGCGCCTACAGTTTGGCGTAAATTCGGCTCCAGGCATCTTCCAATCATTAGTGGAGCGACTTTTGAAGGGTTTGGAGGGGGTCTTGCCATATTTTGACGACGTTTTGATAACGGGGGGGGGGGAGCGAGTCAGAACTGGCCGAAAGGCTAGACAGGGTACTGACCGTATTCAAGAAAGCGGGTTTGAGGCTGCGGAAAGACAAATGTGTGTTCTTCGCAAAAGAGGTAGAGTTCCTAGGTTTCTGGGTAACCCCAGTTGGTATAAAACCCTCTGAGTCAAAGGTGGCCGCTGTTCAAAATGCTCCTCGCCCCACCACAAAACCCGAGTTGCATTCGTTTCTGGGGCTCCTGAATTTTTACCATTCCTTCCTGCCTAGGAAGGCATCAGTGGCGGAGCCACTTCATCGATTATTAAAGAAGGACGAGGGTTGGTGATGGGACGAGAGTCAAGAGAGAGCATTCAATGAGCTGAAACAACTTTTATCCTCAGAGGCCATCCTGACCCATTTCGATCCCAAGAAGCCAGTGGTTCTGGTATGCAATGCCTCACCAGTGGGGGCGGGGGCGGTGCTGTGTCATGTGTTGGAGAGCGGGCGGGAAGCCCCAGTGGCATTCTACTCCAGATCCCTGTCCAAGGCAGAGCATAACTATGCACAGACAGACAGGGAGGCACTTGCAATAATCGCTGGAACAAAGAAGTTTCATGACTTTCTATATGGTCGCCCTTTCACCATCGTGACTGACCACAAGCCCCTGCTAGGCATTTTCACCACAGACAAGCCCACACCGCAGATCTTGTCCCCCAGAATGCTGAGATGGGCCATTTTTCTAAACGCGTACCAGAGCACGCTGGTTTATCGCCCTGGAAAGGACATAAGCCATGCGGACGCACTCTCAAGGTCACCTCTGCCTCACGTGGGCAACACCACGTGTGAAGTGGAACAAGATCACCAGGTGCTCCTGATAGAGGTTCTGGATTCACCCCCAATAGTACCCGCGGAAATCGCCAAGGCGACAGGGAGGGATAAGACGTTGGCCCTAGTGAGTTCATGGGTGCAAAAAGGGTGGCCAACGTCTTCCCCAGTGGCAGAATTTGCCCCATTTTTTAGGAAGAGGATAGAACTGTCCACGGAGAGGGGTTGCCTCCTTTGGGGCCAGTGGGTGGTCGTCCCTGAATCTTGGAGAGCAAGGGTGCTCAAGCTACTGCACGTCAGCCATCCAGGGATTGTCCACTCCAAGGCTTTGGCCAGGAACTATTTCTGGTGGCCCCAGTTAGATGCTGACATAGAGCACATGGTGAGCAGCCAAAGGGCCGTGGTCTCGCCTGCACATAGATTTCGCAGGTCCCTTCAGAGGTTCATTTTTCCTCCTCATAGTGGATGCTTATTCCAAGTGGTTAGAAGTTATCCCAATGGCAAACACCTCATCAGCCGCAAACATAAAGCAATTGTGCAAGGTGTTCAGTTCATTCGGTATACCCGATGTGCTTGTGAGTGATAATGCGAGTAGTTTCACGTCCGCCGAGTTCTGGGCTTTCATTGACATAAACGCCATCCAGCACATCACCTCTGCACCTTTTCACCCAGCGACAAATGGACAGGTAGAACGCCTCGTACGTACAACAAAGGAAGAACTGAGGCGCATGGGCCCCGGGGACCTGAATCTACAGTTATGCCAATTCCTGCTGGGTTCTAGGGTGACACCGCTGGCATCAGGTTACTCGCCTGCAGAACTCCTCATGCACAGGAAGCTGACCATGATACTGATTAGGCTAGACCCCACAAGGGTGGAGGATACTGGGAGGAACATAGGGATAGTGGGCACAAAGAGTTTAAAAATAGGCGCCCTGGTCCATTGCAGAAATTACACAACCGCAGGACCAGCCTGGGTCCCGGGGATAGTCATTGGCCAAACTGGACCTGTGTCGTACTGCGTTGAGACCAGCACGGGTCTACTCTGGAGGCGACATGCAGACCAATTCCTGCGATGGGTTCCTGGTAGTCAGGGCATGGAAAACGCGCATCAGAACTCAGCGTTAGGGTTCTCCCCCACCCGTTTAGCCCAAGGGGGAGAAGAGGGGGACCGGCGGTCCCCACCAAGGGGGGAAGGGAATAAGTTTGTCCCCACAGATATCCTGGAGGATGTCCCCATAGATATCCCAGAACATGAGTTTGACTTCGAGTTACAAAACCACGGGAGTTTTTCGGAGTGGTCCCCCACCCATCCAAGCAAGGAGCGGGGTTTTTCGTTAGTCCCCAATGCCCCCGGTTTTCCCACAATTGAGTTTACCCCTACCCCAAAAGCTGTAAAACCGCAGCAAGTCGACAAACGAGTCTCCCTCTCCTGTTGCAGGACAAGAGCCCAGGGAACACAGAAGCGATAGCTCCCCCGGGACAAGCCAGCCAGCCTTACACCCCAAACGCTCATGCAACAAACCATTGGATGAGAGACTTCGTCTCATCCTAGGGAGGAGGGGTGTTGTGTATGGATTGTAATGTGTCTTTAAGTAAATGCACGAATGAGTGAATGTAACAATCTCTAAAAGTAACATTGTAACCTTCTGTATTAGGACTCGAGCTAGTGACCACTGGGGGCAGTAGCGAGCGTCCAGCTCACATGGTACAAATTCTCCAAATGCCTACAGCCGCGGGAAGATTCCCGCCACTGCCTCACCTGGACAAGAAGGGCGTGACTAAGGGTGACGTCACACGCACAGTAGCCAATGAGCTACCGAGGAGCCATATTCAAATGTATAGCAACTGTATATAATGAGCTGTTCGTCCGCCATTACCATAAGCCAGACTTCGGCTGTTTCTTTTGTCTTGGTTCTTGAACACTAAAGTTTCATAAAAATCTAATAGACTGATTTTCATTCATTTTTTTCTTATATACATTGCAATTTAAATGCAATAGTGTTAAGGACAGATTATATGGCACACTTTGCCTGGGCTCTCATTGCAAACATTTTATTTCACATGTTTAAATAATTGCCTCTCATTTCAGACTTATAGGTTTGGGTAGTCAGGGAGACTATTATTACGTGGACTGAAAAGGCTGTACTGTGGGTAGTGATAGAACTTCAGAATATAAGGATAGTAGTTGTTGTTGTACTTATATGCCAGTGAGGGCTGCTTCTTCTTTAATATTTCATGATCTGAATGAGCATGAAAAAGTATATATAAACTTAGAAAATATGAGTCACATATTTACTTTACAAAGGTGTTAAAGGACATAGTCAGTATATAATAATAATAATAATAATAATAATAATAATAATAATAATAATAATAATAATAATAATAATAATAAACAACTTTAATTTTATATCCCGCCCCACTCAGCACATGGCCGACACTGGGCGGCTTACAACAAGTTTAAGGTACAATATACATAACAATATAATAAACAATTCCTAAATCCATAGAAAATAAGTACAATGTAGATACAATAAACGAGATAATACAAAATAGTAATAATCGATACATAACATAATGAAATCAATAAAGATACAATATCTTACAATAACAAACTACCCTTAGTCTCTCCCATACAAAGCAGAAAAACACCCCAAGAACAGCACCAACCGGTGGAGGGGGCGGGGAAGCGCGGCTCACGGCACGTCTTCGAGCCCCAGCTGGGCTCCTTTTACCTTCTCCACCGGTGGAGGGGGCGGAGAGGCACATCTCACGGCAGCATCTTTGACCCCAGCTGGGCTCCTTTTACCCTCCCCGCTGGTGGAAGGGATGGGGAGGCACGGCTCATGGCGCATCTTCGAGACCCAGCTAGGCTCCTTTTACCTTCCCCGCTGGTGGAGGGAGTGGGGAGGCGCGGCTCACGGCGCGTCTTTGAGACCCAGCTGGGCTCCTTTTACCTTCCCCGCCAGTGGGGGGGGGCAGGGAGGTGCGGCTCACGGCAGCGTCTTCGAGCTCCAGCTGGGCTCCTTTTGCCTTCCCCGCCGGTGGAAGGGGCGGGGAGGTGCGGCTCACGGCAGCGTCTTTGGCCCCATCTGGGCTCCTTTTACCCTCCCTGCCGGTGGAAGGGGCGGGGAGGCGCAGCTCATGGCGCGTCTTCAAGACCCAGCTGGGCTCCATTTACCCTCCCCGCCGGTGGAAGGGCCGGGGAGGCACGGCTCACGGCAGCATCTTTGAGCCTCAGCTGGGCTCCTTTTACCCTCCCTGCCGGTGGAAGGGGCGGGGAGGCGCGGCTCACAGCAGCATCTTTGAGCCCCAGCTGGGCTCCTTTTACCCTCCCCGCCGGCGGAAGGGGTGGGGAGGCGCGGCTCATGGCAGCATCTTTGAGCCCCAGCTGGGCTCCTTTTAACTTCTCCGCCGGTGGAAGGGGAGGGGAGGGGAGGCGCAGCTCACGGCAGCGTCTTCGGCCCCAGCTGGGCTCCTTTTACCTTCTCTGCCGGTGGAAGGGGTGGGGAGGCATGACTCACAGCAGTGTCTTCGAGCCCCAGCTGGGCTCCTTTTACCTTCCCCAACGGTGGGAGGGGTGGGGAGGGGTGGGGAGGTGCAGCTCACGGCAGCGTCTTCGGCCCCAGCTGGGCTCCTTTTACCCTCCCCACCATTGGAAGGGGCGGGGAGGCGTAGCTCACGGCGCGTCTTCGAGCCCCAGCTGGACTCCTTTTACCCTCCCCGCCAGTGGAAGGGCCGGGGAGGCACAGCTCATGGCAGCGTCTTCGGCCCCAGCTGGGCTCCATTTACCCTCCCCGCCGGTGGAAGGGCCGGGGAGGCGCGGCTCACGGCAGCGTCTTTGGGCCCTGCTGGGCTCCTTTTACCTTCTCTGCCGGTGGAAAGGGCGGGGAGGCGCAGCTCACAGCAGCGTCTTTGAGCCCCAGCTGGGCTCCTTTTACCCTCCTCGCCGGTGGAAGGGGTGGGTAGGCGCGGCTCATGGCAGCGTCTTTGAGCCCCAGCTGGGCTACTTTTACCCTCCCTGCAGGGAGAGGGTGGGGGAGGTGCAGCTCACTGCAGCGTCTTTGGCCCCAGCTGGGCTCCTTTTACCCTCCCCGCCGGTGGAAGGGCTGGGGAGGTGCAGCTCACGGCAGCGTCTTCGGCCCCAGCTGGCTCCTTTTACCTTCTCCGCCGGTGGAGGGGGTGGGGAGGCGCAGCTCACGGCAGCGTCTTCGAGCCCCAGCTGGGCTCCTTTTACCCTCCCCGCCGGTGGAAGGGGCGGGGAGGCGCGGCTCACGGCAGCGTCTTCGAGCCCCAGCTGGGCTCCTTTTACTTCTAAATCTAACTTCTGAGAGGACATATTTACTCTCAAACTGCAGAGCTCACATTCTGTATGCAAACAAAATTGACATTGTGGCATCTTAAAGACAGCTAAGTGCAGATGATGATGATGATGTGTTTGCTGGCAGATACTTATGTACATGTTTGTGAGGAGAATGTAAAGGAATAAATAATGGTGACATACAACCACTGATGAGTATCTTAACAGTAAACAGTTGTTGAGAGATACTGATGATATACTGCCAAAAATACGTTGAATTGTGATGTAAATCTTCAAACCACATGTGCAAGAGAGAGTATAATTTCTTGTTATGTATGATTTAAGCATTACTTTTTGTTTGCAAAGACTGTCCCTTTTGTTTTGCATGGCCAATTATTCATATTTTGCTAGGAAAGTCCAGAAACCTTACTTCCTACAGTGGTACAAGGGTCAGTTTCCTCTACAGTTCTTTACAGAGTGAGGGTGTCATACTAATATTTGTCAATCAGCTGCTCTCCCCAGTTTTAAACATACAATATGAGAACTTCTGGCTGCTGAGCAGAATTTTAAGTCCATGACATATTTGCTTGTCCAAGATGTCTTTAAGGAAAAATGTGTGCCTGAATCCTTCAGTTTAAAATCATTATTAACCTGTGCTAAAGTGTAGGGGACGACTCCATGCTTTTTTCCAAATTTTCAAAGTGACTGTTCTTATAATAGTATGAGAAACATAATCAACTCTGTGGGTTGTATGATTGTATTGCAAACCTTTCACTTAGCAGTTTTAGTGTATGAGAACCAAGACACAGGAAAACAGCCAAGGCTGGCTTAACACAGGTTTATTGCATAATGGTCAGAGGGAACATGAGGTAATGGTGGATGTACAGCTCTATATATATGGTAGTAAAACATTTGAACGTGGCTCCACGATAGCCCATTGGCTATTGTCCGCGTGACGTCATTGCTGGTCACGCCCTTCTTGTCCAGGTGTAGGTAGTGGCGGGAAACTTCCCGCGCTGCGGCACTTTGATGAGTTTGGACCAAGAGAGCTTGGACGCTCGCTGCTGCCCGCTGGTGGTCATTAGCTCGCGTCCTATTACAGGGTTTATAGTGATGCAGCTGAAGGTTACATTGTTACCCGTAGGCAAGGTTACATTGGTTAAGATACATTGTTATGACATGTAGAATGGTTACACTGTTAGAACACAACACTCCTCCCCCCTAGGATGAGACGAAGTCTCTCAGCCAAGATGGCTTATTTCGAACACGCTGGGGTCTCGGCGCGGGCTGCCCTGCCCCGGCTTTGCTCCCTCCTCCTTGCTCCCCAGCTTCCTGTCCTGTAATTGGAGAGGATGACTTGTTAGTGACTCGCCGCGGTTGTGCAGCTTTGGGATGGGCAGGAGAGGGGAGAGGACAGGTTTCTGATGTGGATGTGGGCAAACCGGGGGCACTAGGGGCTAACAAAAAACCCCGCTTCTCGCTTGGACGGGTGGGGGAACACTCCAAAAAACCCCCCCGGTTCGGTAACACAAAATTTAATTCGGGGGTGACAGTTGCAAACTCATTTCCCTCTTCCGAGGGACTGGGTGAAATTGGAGGGGCAAACTCGTTTCTCTCTTTCCAGGAATTGGATAGAACCGGTGTATCAAAAGGATGTGAGTTTGGACCTCTGCTTCCCCCCCTTGTTTGGGACTGTTGCCCTCCGATGTCTCCCCCTTGGTATAAGCAGGTGGAGGAGAACCCTAACGCTGAATCCTGTTTCTGAACCCCACTGATCGGCCCCTCAATTACTCGGTGCCTAAGTTGGTCAGCGTGCCTCCTCCAGAGGAGACCGGTGTTAGTTTCCACCCGATACGACACTGGCCCCGTCTGTTCCACAACCGTCCCTGGTACCCAGGCTGGACCTGCGTTGGCGTAGTTCCTGCAGTGTACAGGATCGCCGACGGTGAAACCTTTCGAGACCGCTAACCCTATGTTCTTCCCTTTGTCCTCAACCCTCGTCGGATCTAACCTGGTCAGGATCGTGGTCAGCTTCCTCCGCATCAGCAGCTCCGCCGGCGAGTACCCTGATGCTAGGGGAGTTACCCTATATCCCAATAAGAATTGACACACTTGGTGGTTCAGGTCCCCTGGGCCCATGCGTTTCAACGCATCTTTTGTTGTGCGCACAAGGCGCTCCACCTGGCCGTTCGTGGCCGGGTGGAACGGCGCGGCGGTAACGTGCCGAATGGCATTAATGTCTGTGAACGCCCTGAACTCTGCGGACGTGAAACAACTAGCGTTATCGCTGATTAGAGTGTCGGGTAAACCGAACGTAGAAAAAATCCTCCGTAAGTGCTTGATCGTAGTGGCGGAGGACGTGCTCGTGACCGGAATCACCTCCAGCCACTTGGAGTACGCATCCACTACCAGGAGAAAAAGGGTCCCTCGGAACGGGCCGGCAAAATCTATGTGCACTCTGGACCACGGGCCCCTCGCCGCGTCCCATTCCCTATGCGGGAGTCGAGCCTCCTCCGGCCGGGAGCCCTGACAAGCCTCGCAAATGCCGACCATGTGTTCTATGTCTGCGTCTAGTTGGGGCCACCAGAAGTAGCTCCGAGCCAGTGCCTTGGAGCGAACAATTCCCGGGTGGCTGACGTGCAGCAATTTAAGCACCCTCGGTCTCAGGGATGTAGGGACCACCACCCGTTGGCCCCACAAAAGGCACCCCCTCTCTAGAGACAATTCTAGCTTTTTCCGAAAAAATGGGTCGAATTCCGCAGCCGGGGAGGACGCCGGCCACCCCTTTTGCACCCAAGAACTGACTTTCTCTAATGTCCTATCCTTGCCCGTCGCTTTGGCGATGTCGGCAGGTACTATGGGGGGCGAATCTAAAACCTCTATCAACAACACTTGATGGTCTTTTTCTACCCCACCCTTGTGGCCGCCCGCCAAAGGCAGGGGGGATCGCGACAGCGCGTCCGCATGGCTAATCTCCTTGCCGGGTCGGTATTCCAACTCATGTTGGTATGCGTTGAGAAAAATAGCCCACCTCAGCATCCTCGGGGACAGGATCTGCGGCGTGGGCTTATTCGCAGTAAATATTCCCAACAGGGGCTTGTGGTCAGTCACTATGGTGAAAGGGCGACCATACAGAAAATCGTGAAACTTCTTGGTCCCCGCTACTATCGCTAACGCCTCCCTGTCGGTCTGTGCGTAATTCCTCTCCGCTTGGGACAGGGACCTGGAGTAAAAGGCTACTGGCGCCTCCCTTCCGTTTTCCAACACGTGGCAAAGCACCGC
Source organism: Bradypodion ventrale (assembly GCA_035047345.1). NCBI lineage: Eukaryota > Metazoa > Chordata > Lepidosauria > Squamata > Chamaeleonidae > Bradypodion > Bradypodion ventrale. The sequence goes on from JAWDJE010000005.1 coordinate 177,842,105, forward strand.
CCCCACCCCCACTGGGGATGCATCACAGACTAGGATTACTGGCCGTTTGGGATCGAAATGGGTCAGGATTGCGTCGGAGGTCAGGAGCTGCTTCAGCTCCTTAAAGGCCCTCTCCTGTTCGTCGCCCCACATCCATACCTCTTCCTTTTTAAGCAACCTATGGAGCGGTTCGGCCACAGCCGCTTTCCGTGGAAGGAATGTATGATAAAAATTCAGGAGTCCTAGGAACGACTGCAGTTCGGTCTTAGATGTGGGGCGAGGAGCTTTCTTTATGGCGGTTACTTTGGATTTGGAAGGCCTAATTCCCTCGGGTGTGACCCGGAATCCTAAGAACTCAACCTCCGTTGCAAAAAACACGCACTTGTCTTTCCGCAGTCGCAACCCCGCTCTCTCAAACACCATCAGTACATTGTCCAATCGTTTGGCTAGTTCGGTCTCACTCCCCCCTGTTATCAATACGTCATCAAAATAAGGCAAAACCCCCTCCAAACCTTTCAGGAGGCGTTCCACGAGCGACTGGAAAAGGCCGGGTGCCGAGTTCACGCCGAACTGTAAACGCGACACCTGGAACGCCCCTTTATGAGTGACTATGGTTTGTGCCGCTGCCGTGGCAGGGGTCACTGGGAGTTGCTGGTAGGCTTGCGCTAGGTCAAGCTTAGCGAAACACTTTCCCCCATTCAGCCTGGCCAGAAGGTGGCTGACCACCGGCACCGGATAGGCATTAGGGCGGATAGCCTTGTTAATTGTACACTTATAATCAGCGCAAATGCGCACCTCCCCGTTTGCCTTTAGTGCTGTTACAATCGGAGTCTCCCACTCCGCGGAATCAACAGGAATAAGAATCCCCTGGCCCACCAGTTTGTCCAGTTCCGCCTCTATTTTGTCCTTGAGTGCGAACGGCACTCTGCGTGGTTTAAGTCTTATCGGGCGGACCTCCGGGTCCAGGTCGAAAGCTACAGGGGGCCCCTTGAACTTTCCCAGTCCTTTCTTAAAAACGGCGGGGTGCGCGTCACACACCGCTTGAATTGGATCTGCTCCCACGGCATGCACCCCCCCTATGAACAAACCCAAAGGCTGAAACCACTGAGTTCCGAGGAGGCTGCAACTTCCCCCCTTGAGAACGACTAGGGGGAGTTCTGCAGAGTGTCTCTTAAATTTCACTTGGAATTTTCCGACCCCCAATACTGGAATGCTGTTCCCTTGAACATCTCGTAGTGTGGACCTCAACGCTCTAAGTTTGGGTCGGACAAGGGGATCAATTTTCAAGAACTCCCTCTGGGAAATAATAGAATAGGAGGACCCCGAGTCGACTTCCATCCTAATAGGGGCCCCTTGTACTAGTACCTCAACGAAATAACGGGGTTGTCCCGCGGACACGCTGAACACGGGGGCGTCGTCCTCGCTGTCGTCTGAGACGCGGCCCACGCCGTCCTGCTTCCTCGTGGCTCGGGCGCCATCTTTGGACCTCGTCGGACGGTCCGGTCTGGACGCGCGGTCTGGTGAACGCTTCCGTGCCTCTTGCCGTTTTCTGCACACTTTAGTGATGTGCCCACGGCGGCCACAGTTGTGGCATTCGGCTTTCCGGAATGGGCACTTCGCGCGGTCATGGGCCGCCCCACAGCCATCACAGCGGCGCCCCCCTTTTCGGACTTTCCAGACATCCTCGTCGTTGCTGCCTTCCGCAGACGATTTCGAGGTTCGCCGAGTCGCGTGCACCGAGTTCCCCGGCTTGCCGTGCACCGAATTTTCTGCCCTGCCGGCCTTCGGACGCCATTCGTGCATCTCTTGCACCCCTGCATTCGTAGTCTCCGCGGATTCCGCGGCCTCCACGACCTCTTGTAATGTGGGGGGTGGCTCTTTATTCATCAGGGCGCGCTGCACCTCCCTGTCCTTCAGGCCGCACAGCACGCCATCCCTGAGAGCTAGCTCTAAGTTCTCCCACTTGCAGGGGCTGGCAGCTAACCTCATGGCCGCTACGAAGGCTTCAACCGACTCGTCCGGTGCTTGGACTCGCCTCCAAAACGCGCTCCGAGCGGGAAACATTGCCTTCGAAGGTCGAAACCGCTCACGCAGCAGTTTCATGATGTCATCGGCTTTAAAATCGCTCACCTTCTTCGGTGCAATGATGCTCACCAGCGTTCGCTTGGTTTCTTGCCCAAGCATTCGGGTGAGGATGGCCCTCTTCTTTGCCTCGTCCTTTACGTCGAGTTCTACCAGTGCTCCCTGGAAGTCCATCTCGAAGAGCTCCCAGTCTTGCGGTTTGTTAATGTTGAAACCGCTCTGTGTCCTGGCTCCTTGGGGATCCATATCCCACCTTCGTCGCCAATTTAGTGTATGAGAACCAAGACACAGGAAAACAGCCAAGGCTGGCTTAACACAGGTTTATTGCATAATGGTCAGAGGGAACATTAGGTAATGGCGGATGTACAGCTCTATATATATGGTAGTAAAACATTTGAACATGGCTCCACGATAGCCCATTGGCTATTGTCCGCGTGACGTCATTGCTGGTCACGCCCTTCTTGTCCAGGTGTAGGTAGTGGCGGGAAACTTCCCGCGCTGCGGCACTTTGATGAGTTTGGACCAAGAGAGCTTGGACGCTCGCTGCTGCCCGCTGGTGGTCATTAGCTCGCGTCCTATTACAGGGTTTATAGTGATGCAGCTGAAGGTTACATTGTTACCCGTAGGCAAGGTTACATTGGTTAAGATACATTGTTATGACATGTAGAATGGTTACACTGTTAGAACACAACAGCAGTAAGGTAGTATTTTCTGTGTCAAGCCATCAAAGAATGCAGTAAACCCTTAATTTCCACATAATATCAGGATTCTCTGCCTAAGACAATGATGGCTAACCTTGGAACTCCAGATGTTCTTGAACTTCAATTACCAGAAGCCCCAGTCAGCACTCCTGATGATCAGGGCTTCTGGGAATTGAAGTTCAAGACACCGGGAGTGCCAATGTTAGCTATCACTGGCTTAGGACAACAAGAAAATTTTGTACAAGCAGCAGCCCTCCGAGCTTCCCATAGCCCAGTGGACAAGGGCTTCTTTTACTAAATCTTTTGTCAAACCATGGAGACGAAAATGATTTGTAGATAGACCATTAGCTGGCTATTTGTCTGGTTATAATCTGGTTTGTCTTCTCAAGGGAAAGGCAGAAGTTTTTTTGGTCTCCTTTGACAGTCTTCTCATTTATGGCATTTTGGAGCCCTCACACAATATGCCTAAAGAGGCTCTGGACAGAAGAAAGTCTAGGACAGGAGTTCTCAACCTTTTTAAGCCGGTGGCTGGGTCACACTCCCTCAGACAACTTCAGGGGATGGATGGCCATTTTGCCCTTCCTCCACCACATGGCACTTCCTGGTGTGGTGGAGGTGGTGGTGGGCCACATGAAATGGTGCCACTGGCCACATTTGGCCCATGGGATACAGGTTGAGAATCCCTGCTTTAGGACACTCCCCCTTCCACGAAAATCCACACCAGTTCTTAGTTGATGCTTTATATTGCCTGTTGCAGGACAAGTGCCCCAGATGCTCAGTTTTGCAACTCTTATTTTACTTTCTGCAGGAAGAACATCAGTGAGGCTGGCTCTTAGATTCATTGGATCAGCTAAGGAAGACCTTTAATTTAATTTAATTTTTCAATTTGCATGCTGTCCCACTTGCAGAGTGACTCTGGGCGGCTAACAGAGAAAAACACAATATCGCAATTACAGTACAAAATATCAAGTCATAAGCGTTTCAGAAACATTACAGGGAATATCCCAACCACCATCATAAAAAGCATGAGTGATTCCTACTCTAAATGAGCCAGTGGGGGGTGGTAGTTACTCCATCTCCACCTCCCCACACCTGCCCTGCCAGCCAGGTCTTCAGCCCTTTCCTGAAGGGCAGCAGCTCCATCTGGAGATGCAGTTCAACTGGCAGGAGGTTCCATAGGGCTGGAGCGGATACTGAAAAGGCTCTTATTCTAGTGCTAGAGAGCCTCTCTAGCAGTTGGTATTTTTAAAGAGCCCCTCAGGTCCACTCCAGTGGGAAGGGCAGATGTCCTTGGGGTGATGCGGTCTCCTAAGTATCCTGGCCCACTACCATGTAGGGCTTTAAAGGTAATTACCAGCAATTTAAACATGGAACATGGGCTTTAGCAGTTACTTAATCAAGCTTTGGCAATATTTTTGGGCTGGGCACCAATTGTTCTGCTTACACATTTCAGTTGAAGGCACCAACAATCTGTGAGTGAATTTCCTGTTTAAGACGACAGAGGATTCCTTATCTACTCGAAGGGCAACATTTCCTCAGTCAAATGTTATTGGACAGAGACAACATGCCACTGCTGATAAATGTATCCTGGACTAAAGGCATAAACAAAGCAAGAATAATGAAAGTTGCAGATGAGTCATATGCTCATGCCTGAAGCCAAGGAATCCTGTTTATGCACTAATTCTTGTTCTTAGTCTGACTCAGCAACAAACCAATCATATCCTTTCTGATGTTGCACTGGATTATATTACCATAAAAGATAGACTCCACAGGAGGTAACTTTCAGATGTTAAAAAATAACAACAAACTATATTGAGTGAGCTTTAATGGGTCAAGCATAGTCATGGCTTCTTGCATTCTCAAATGTGTTGAATGATGATGGAAGACTATTAGTAGAATTATTTTAGTCTGTGTAAGGATACCAGTATAATAGGAGAAACACCATATATAATCTTCCTCAATGGGCAGCTAGCTGGCCAGGAGGAGCATTACAGATTCTCACTTGCTCTGTGGATGAAGGTGAATGCAGCCAAGTAAAGCCACTGAAAAAGTACCTGCTGGATGCTGGAAGCAGTGCAATACTTTAAAGAGGAGCAATTGTCTATGCTGGTTAGGATGGTTGGGAATTACAGTCCACCAACATCTGGAAAGCTACACATTGCCAGTCCCTTCTTCCATGTCTAGGCTAGACGAACTGCCAAAATGAAGGCACCTTTTGTTGAGTTCATTCTGCAGTTCCTTTCACCTGACCTAGCGTGAGAAAGATTAGTTGGCAATGCAAGGTTGCCATTACCAGGGTAGATCTGATTGTGGTTCAAAAATACCACAATCTTTGAGGAGGCTCTTTTTGTGTACTGGTTTGAAGATACAGCTACAGGCACTAGTCCAACTATAAAGTATATATGAGCCAGTGTTTGGAGATTCCAGTGGAGCAAAAGTGCTATTTAACATTTTGGTAGGTAACTCATATAGTTAGTGAACTGTTCTTAAATGTGCAAATAACATTTTGGGATCAGACAAAAAGTCAATGTATTCCAGCACCCTTTTTCTCACAGTGGTCAACATCTGGTTCTGGAGTTCTAGACGCTCGCAAGAAAGCAATAAAACTTTATCTACTTTTTCTATCCATCCAGCAACAGTTGTGCAAAATGCCATTTCTGAACACAAAGGTACTGTTATCTTAGAAATATGGAACTGAATGATCTCTTGATATAACAGTCACCTTCATTATTCTTGGCAATAGTTAATACTGTAATGTAATGGTGGATTTCCCCCCCCACTCTGATTACCTTTGGCTGTGAGAGGAGTTAAATGGAAGGTTTACAGAACAGTTACTATAGTATTAAATTATTAGAAATAATTAGATTTTTTAAGAAATCAGAATTGTGAAAGATTATCCATACTTTAGTTTAATCAGCAATCAAAATAGACATCATAGTCCAGAAGTCAAAACCCAACTGAGATCTGGAAATGAAACAAGAAAGGAATCAGGGGGGAAAACCCTTAAGTATAACAATCTATATTTGATGAAACCAAGGCCAAGATCATCATCATCACAGTTTTATTTGTACCCCGCTTCCCTCAACCCAAGGGTGACTCGAAGTGGCAAAAACAACAGTGGCAAAGAAATGCAGAAGAATACACTAATACAAGGTAGATAAATCCTAAAAAAAATCAATAATACATATCAGCTTCCTTAAATATACAATAGATACCATAAAAAATACATCAATACAAAATGATCCATATCAAAAACACAGGAGAGATAAGAGAACAACATCAAACCCCCTTCAATAGTCCAGCCCCAGGTCTACCATCAAACTGACAGCACCTAACTCCCATTCTGCTGTGGCGGCAGTGGGGCAGCGTCTCCGGTGTCCTTTAGTCTCCCCGACTGGGCGGGCCAAGGGGAGGGGCGCCGGGCGCAGCTTCCTCCCATCCCGAGGCCGTTGACGTGAGCCCCGGGAGAGGCTTGCAAGTCCTCCAGCTGCGGAGGTGGCAGGGCAGTGTCTCCGGCATCCTTTATACTCCCCGCCCAGACAGGCCAAGAGAGTATAAAGTATAATCCATTTTGGATATACTAGCCAAGGATAAATTTTTAGTCTCTAACACTCACTGCAATGTCAACTTTTTTCTTGATGCACTGTAAACATAGTTTTTTTAAAAAGTAGTATCCTGTGCTGTTTAGAAACTTTCTCTTTTACTGAGGTATCAGAAGATACTTTACAGTATTTACATATAAATTTCTGCCATATTTATCAAGATCCTCAGGACTTTCATTAGTAGGCCTAAGCCAAAATTAGCCGAAACAGGTTTATGGCTACATTCAGGATTTCTGTTTCATCATTCCCTTCCAAGTCTTTGTCTGCCTCTGTTTAGGTAAAGGTCATATCTGACTCTAGGTTTCAGTGCTCATCTCCATTTATAGCCAAAGAGCCAGCACCATCTGTGTCTGCAGATGTTTCTGTGGTCATGTTGCAGGCATGACTAGACACTAGAGCACACGGAACACTGTTGCCTTCCCACCAAAGTGGTTCCTATTGATCTACTTGCAATTTCTTGCTTTCGAACTGCTAGGTTGGCAGGAGCTTGGACAGAGACGCGAGCTCACTTGGTCATGCAGCACCCAGGTCTCCAACTGCTGACCCTCCAGCCGTCAAGTTCAGCATCTTAACTACCAAACTACTGCAGTCTCCCTGCCTCATTTTACACAACTACAAATGCATGTTTTGGTGATGGTTCTGTCTTCTCCTTTTTTTATTTTCAAGAAGAAATGAAAACAATAATGAAATGCTCAAATGGTTACCAATTTTATGGAAAGTCAAGGAAATGGAAATTGGTCAGTGAACGTCAGGGAAATTGGTCTGAAGTCAAGGAAATTGTAACTATGATTTACTCGAGTAGCAGATTTTTGAGATGCTACTGCAAGATTATGGTATTTTCCTGGCCAACGGAATACAATTTAATCAATTTCCAAAAGCCAAGAAACTCAATTTTTCAAAACAAACAAACAAACAAACCCCTCCATTTTATGAATATGGGATATTATGCTTACCGGTATGTATCCACTATTCAAAATTATGGGAAATGGCCTGATATTGCTGCACAATATTGTGCTTGTGTGGATGGCAATAAAAGGATGTCAAACATTACATTGTAAAGGGCAGCTTCAGTGTTGGTGATGATAATGTCAGCAGTCAAGATGGTCTACAGTAGGGGTTCTCAACTTTACCACACTAACGGCCGAACAACTCACTCTCAGACTATGCCGGGGGCTGTACAAAATGGTAGCAAGAACGTTTGCGCATGTGCGGGCACATCCACTTCCACATCCACTTCCATCGTCGCAGGCTGGATGGAACGGTGTCGGAGGCCAGGTCCAACCCATGTGCCATAGGTTGCAAACCAGTGGCCTACAGGATTCCCTTTTGTGCTCACTTCCAGTGTAATCACCAAATAGGAAAATTCCAAACCTGAGTCCTTTTTTCATAAGTTAACCACTTTATCATTTAACCAGTGTAATTACACATTAATTATGCACACATTCCCACAGCAACTTCTTTCATGCTGAATTAATCCATGTCAGAGGATCATTAGGAAAGTTGAGCGCAGAAGAATAGAGGCCTTTGAGATGTGGTGTTGAAGATAATGGTGGAGGACAGAGGTGCCTGGAGGGCAATGGTCCATAGGGTCGAAAAGAGTCAGAATTGACTATGCAACTGAACAACAAAAGAGGATCACAGAAGATGAGCATATGACCTGCAATAAGTCTGATGGAGGAACCAAGAACAGCCAGAATCCAGGACATAGGCAGTCAGCTAGCGGCACAGGCACCAGGGCAACCAACCTAAAGGCAAACTTTATCCAGTGCTTAATTTAATTTAATTATTCAACTTTTATGCCGCCTACTCAGGCTCAGGCGGCTTACAAGTAGTCAAAAACATCATACCTGTCAACCTTCCCAGATTGGCCGGGATTTCCCGATTTTCAGCGCCGATTTGTGCCATTTCCCGCTTGGAGCTGCCAAAACCCCGGAATTGGCAGCGGTGGAAAAAGAGGTACTGCACATCCCTTCTGCGCGGATTGCCTTCTACACATGCATAGAAGGCTTCTATGCTTGCATAGAACCCTTCTATGCTTGCGTAGAACCCTTCTATGCTTGCATAGAACCCTTCTACGCATGCGTAGAAGGCGATCTGTGCAGAAGGGGATTGTAGAAGCCTTCTACGCATGCGTAAAAAGGTTCTACGCAAGCATAGAAGGGTTCTACGCAAGCGTAAAAGTCTTCGATGCATGCGTAGAAGGCGATCTGTGCAGAAGGGGATTGTAGAAGTCTTCTACGCATGTGTAGAAGGGTTCTACGCAAGCGTAAAAGTCTTCTACGCATGCGTAGAAGGCGACCTGCACAGAACCATTCTGCGCAGGTCCCATATTTTCCGGAGCCGCGGTTGACAGGTATGAAAAACATAGAAGTATAAAAACAGTTAAAACCATGAAAAACCACCCACATTAAAACAAACCCACCCACTCCACAGAAGAGAGAGATGCATCTTATTATAAATGCCAATGGGCAGGGGCCACATTACCCTCAGGGCTCCATACCTTCCCCACCAGCCAGGTTTTAAGACCTTTCCTAAAGGGCAGCAACTCCATCTGTAACCGTAGCTCTACTGGCAGGAGGTTCCAAAGGGCTGGTGCTGATACGGAGAAGGCCCTCTTCCTTGTGCCTCTTCATTAATCTAAATCCAAGGTCAAAACTAGGAACAGAAAAGGGAACAAGGCTAGTCCCATAGAGGAGAAGTAGTAGAAGGAGGTCAGGAGTCAAACAATCAAGGTATCAACTGAAGCTGGGTACCTTCAAGTCTGAGCAGGAGGTTTGCATGAAGCACTACAACAAAACCAGATTGCTGAGGCAGCTTTTAAGGGGTAGGGGCCAGTTCTTCTATAGCTCTTCTCACAGGGCTCTCATGTAGAGCTTACTGGAGCCTAAGCATCTGAAGCTGGCTGTGAGTCTGCTCAGTGTTTCCCTTGAAGTTATCTCAGAACTTGATAACAGCCTGAATGTGACTGTAGTCCGTCTGCATCAAAATATTTCAAAGGGTTGTTTTGGACTTTATGAATGAAATGGCAAATTGAAGATGTGAATAAGTGTAGTACATACAAGAGAGGAGACATACCCTTTAACCTCTCAGATAAGCAAATACAGTAATACCTCATACAAAGTCGGCTTCATACAACATCAAATTCATACATCATTGCCTAATTTCTTGAAAAAAGTTACCTCATACAAAGTTGCTCGGCTTTGTATGAGGCATTCAGTTTTTCCCAGGTTGCATTGCAGGCGCACCCCCCAAAGAAAGACTCAGACACCGGTATATGGATAAAGGCATTGGGCCACTTTTATTGAATAATGCCCTAGTCCGAATTATAACTTTCAATTGGTACTCATCCAATTATAATTCTTAAGGCAAGCAGGCCGCAGTAACACTGGTAAGGTTCCTCCCAAAATTGCCAATGGCAATTGGCTACAATGTATCCATTTGTATCCATTTGTTTGTTGACACAAACAAATTGTTGACCGTAGTCAATAAACTATCTACTGACCCCACCCTCTGACGTGTATCCGTCAAATCATGGAGTGATGCATGCTGAAAAGCTCCTGCCATCACCCCTTGCCTGGTTCGTCGTTGACCGGTCAACGTTATTACACCTGTACCTGTCTAAGTGTTGCGAACCTGCCGGATACCTATGGGTCATAAATCTTTACCTTACCAGTGCTACCCGCCTAAGTGACCAAAGTCAAGAGCAAGAAAACCCCTATGTCAAACCTCAGCAACAGTGTGGGATGGGCAAAAAAGCCAGAACCCAAGGGCCAATTGTGGGTTCCGGCCAAAAATTCCCACCCGGCCCCGAAGCGACCAAAATATCACACTGTTCACTAGGGAGGGGGTGGAGGGAAAACTTCTCCTCTCTGTCGCTATTTTAAAATGGCAGCTCGGCTGCCTTGTGGCCACCCCTTTTATAGAGGGGTGGCCATGCCCCCTAACTCGCCTGGATGTCTGAGTCCGGGTGGTGGGGGGCCCGCAAAGAGTGCGGCGGCCATTTTGGCGCCGCACTTTCATTGCAGGCGCACCCCTCAAAGAAAGACTCAGACACCGGTATATGGATAAAGGCATTGGGCCACTTTTATTGAATAATGCCCTAGTCCGAATTATAACTTTCAATTGGTACTCATCCAATTATAATTCCTAAGGCAAGCAGGCTGCAGTAACACTGGTAAGGTTCCTCCCAAAATTGCCAATGGCAATTGGCTACAATGTATCCATTTGTATCAATTTGTTTGTTGACACAAACAAATTGTTGGCCGTAGTCAATAAACTATCTACTGACCCCACCCTCTGACGTGTATCCGTCAAATCACGGGGTGATGCATGCTGAAAAGCTCCTGCCATCACCCCTTGCCTGGTTCGTCGTTGACCAGTCAACGTTATTACACCTGTACCTGTCTAAGTGTTGGCCAGTCAATTGCGAACCTGCCGGATACCTATGGGTCATAAATCTTTACCTTACCAGTGCTACCCGCCACACGGGGAGGATTCAATGAAGACTCACCGCCCCCCCCCCCCCAGACCGTCAGCTCGGTCAACAGGCCTGCTTGCAAATCTTCCAAAAAGAGGTTCATACCTCTAGCTGACAGGTGGACCCCATCCCCTGCATACAGATCATAATTTTGTAAACTAATGGTGGGGTGTCAGATGACCATCCCCAAACCCTTGTCTGCCACGAACCGGGCAACTGCCCTGTTCACCGAGCGACGAGCGTGGTCAAGGGCACGGAGGTCAATACCTCCCCTGTAAGCATGACGTGGTATGATGTCCGACCATAGCAGCCTTGTGGATGGCCACACATAATGCAAATAAGCTAGGTCGCTGCAAATCGTGAATTTTAAAGAAAGGCCAGTGACCTGGCCTAGGTCATTGCCCCCGAGGTGCAGTACAAGGACATCAGGCGGTTCAGCATCCCTGATGGAGAAAAGGAATGGCAACAGTTCCCGCCATCTCATTCCATGCTTACCGTACCAACGTATGCATGCGGCCGCACGCAGTCCAAGCTGGGGTCCCCACTCTGTCGCCGCAGCATACTGCGCTGCCCAGTGCACGTAACTGTGGCCCACCAGCCATACTGCCACCGGTGTGCGGGGACACACAGGGTCTGTAAGAGAAAAAAGAGAACAGTGACTTAACTGGTACTCATGCCTGAAGAGGGCGAACATATAATGCAAAACGCATAGATCCCCATCTTCCCATACGGCGTATATCAGCCTCAGAGTACCCAAATGCAGCTGCAGTTGAAGCAGCACCTATTCTAAACGAATGGGTGCCATAACGAGCCCCTGGGAGACCAACACTGGATAGTGCCATACCGGTCACCTTCCAAAATTGAAATTTAGTAAGGGGAGACCCATCCTGGTGGCAGAAAAACGGGCCAGGGTGCGTGCCACGCACTGCCAAGAACTCCTGCAGGGCACCAACCGGACAGATGTCTGCAATGGAACATCGTAGCAGTCTAACTCCACTGCCTACGCTGTGCTGATCAACTTTTGAGGACCGTATCCTCAACTGAGCCCACTCATTAGAAACATAGACATCGTCGAGTTCCAGTGCCCTACAAGTCGCATCCGCCTTAGACAGTAGTACCAACTCACTGATGCGGAGCGCTCCAAAGAAGGCCACCGTGGTAGCCGCATGAAAAAGAGCTGCCTCATACCTGTCAAAACATAGGTTATGCTAGCCTCGTGCAAGGTGGGTAAGCACCCCTGGGGAAATTGGGTGACGAGTGTCCGGGCGGCGGCCACGTTCCTGTGTCCACCCCTCCAAAACATGCCGTATGCGGAAATTGTTCATGCTGTCAGCAAAACCCCTCACCTTGGCAATAAATGCCAGTGCTGACAGCCTGGATGCTATAGTGCGGGGAGCGAGGCCCTGACTGTGTAAATAAACCATGAATTGTAAAACTTGTTCTACTGGAATGGGTCACACCTCGGGCAACTGAAGTTGCACACAAAAATTTATAAATTGGACGAAAGCATGATGATACGCCTTACGCGTGCGGGGCGCCAAGGACATGCCGATCGCCAGGTTCACCTCTCCTTGCCAAATGTCCAAATCTCGGCCGGGAGTGGCGAGGGGAATTCCTCTGCGTCCGGAGCCAAGGCGCGGAACCGGGGGATCTGCAGGCGGGATAAAGCATCGGCAATATCATTATTAATGCCTGGTACATGTCTGGCCCTAAAAAGCACATTGAGGCGTAGGCTACGTAACACGAATTGGCGAACTAAAGCCATCACCATGGGTGATTTAGACGTCTGAGCATTGACAATGTGCACTACCGCAGCATTGTCACACCAAAAGTGAACCACAGAGTCGGCCCACTCCTCGCCCCATAGCATCAAAGCTCCCAGGATTGGAAAAAACTCAAGAAATGTAAGATCGCGGAGGCGATCCGTGCCCCGCCATGCTGGAGGCCATTGGCCATAAGCCCACCTCCCCTGGAAGTAAATCCCATATCCCAGGGAGCCGGAGGCATCCGACTGTACTTGAAACCTAGGGGAAACTAAAAGGTCGGATCTCCAAAAGGAGACCCCGTTGAAGTCCCGCAGGAATGTGAGCCAAACCAAAAGGTCAGCCCGCATGCCCCTGGTCAGTCGGACCCTATGATGGCGCCTTGACAGGCCAGACATGGCATCGCATAGGCGACGAGCAAATGCCCTGCCAGGCGTGACCACCCTGCAGGCAAAGTTAAGATGGCCATGTAGCACCTGAAGCTCACGATGTGACACTTTACGTTTGGCCAGCAAGGCCAAAACCATCACGGAGATCCGGGTGACCTTATCGATGGGTAACCGGGATGCCTGTGCGACCGTGTCAATTTCAATACCCAGCAATGTGTGGGTAGTGGATGGGCTCTCGGTCTTTTCGGGCGCTAAAGGTACACCCAGTTCCTGCATTAGCGTCTGAAATGTGGTGAGGAGACGTGTGCACGTGTCCAAGCCCCGTTCACCCCCGAACAAAAAGTCATCGAGGTAATGGGCTACAGACCGAGACCCGGACCTGCGAACAAAGGCCCACTGAAGGAAAGTGCTAAAACGTTCAAATGCTGAACAGGATGTAGAGCAGCCAAAAGGCATGGCCTTATCTACATAAAACTTCCCTTGGAATCTAAAACCCAATAGCTCAAAGTCCTCCGAGTGCACTGGCAACAATCGGCATGCCGATTTAATGTCGCATTTTGCCAGGAGGGCACCAGGACCACAAGAGCGCACCATTCGCAGGGCTTGGTCAAAGGACGTATACCTGACCGAACAAAGGTCATCAGGGATAGCATCATTGACAGAATAACCCGCCGGGTACGATAAATGGTGGATTAAACGAAATTCCCCCGGGGCCTTTTTGGGTACCAACCCCAGAGGGGAGACCTTCAGGTTGGGAAAGGGTGGTACAGAAAAGGGGCCTGCCACCATCTTGGCCTCAACCTACTTAGCAATACTCAGGGCAGCCACCTCTTCTCTACCCTTCAGGGACAGTAAATTGGGTGCATCTTGGGGTCCCCGCACTCCCTTCAATGGGATTCGGAAGCCCCACTGAAAACCCTCGAGGAGGTACCTCGCGTCCTCTCTCCTTGGATTAGTTGAGAGCCATCGCTCCAAATATACACATTAACTGGGGAGGGGGCCTTTTGTCTGGCTAGCTCCATCAGCAGAAGCTCTGCCCACTCCCTGTCCACCTCTACCTCTGCCCCGTGACCCACCGGCCCGTGGGCAGGTGGCGGCGGCGTGGGGGCCAGCGCAAGAGGGACACTCATGTTTGTATCGGCACTGCCACTTATTGCACACACCGTTAGCCGAGAAGCTCCAACACAGCAAGCGGGCTGGAACCCCCTGCCCCGCCGGCTGGTGGGAAGCCTGCGTTGGAGCAGCTCGCTGAACGGCATGGCCACAATGGTAACTATCCCCAGGCGCCGGACGCGTGGGGGTCATGTACAATAGCCACAATTTCTGACAGGGCTCATCCCATCTCATCTCCGGGTGCAAGGGCACCCTCATTCTAAATTCCTCATCGTAAGCCAACCACGATGGGCCAGGGAAATCCACCATTGCCCTGTAAATATTGTCCAAATATTGGACCATAGGAATGGTCAGGTCAGGTACACCGCCATATAAATAAGATATGCGGGCAACCAGTTGGCCCAGATGCGTGGTGGCTTACGACGGCGGGACAGCTCTTTGTCTCTGTCATCCTGTCCCTCTTTCTCCTCCTTAGTGGGCTCACGGTTCAATAGGGAGAATATATCCACGTACTCCCCCCACCAAATCTTTTCCCTCGTGACCTGGGACAAATGATCACCAAGGGGCAACGAATAACCAGCCATCGGCAAGGCCGTCACTGGCACATTAGGTACACGAGGCATACGCAGCGGAACCTGGACAGTCCCTGCGATGCCCGGCACTGCCACGGGGGCGGAAACCCCCACCCCCAACGCTGTACCAGTATGGAACCAAGGGGCACTGGGATAGGCTGGCAACTGATGCCCACTCGCCTCGACTTGATGAGGCCATGGCCACTGAACCCCACCATTGGAAGTGGACTGTGATGTGGGTGCATTAACTTGAACCTGATACTCACTAGGTGCACCCCCGTGAGCCGCCCCCACTGGGGGTTCCGGCCCACAGCGGGCGTCGGAGCTCGCAACCGGAATCGAGCTCTGGGGCCACACCTGACCACTCTCCTGCAGTAGCTCTGGACGAACAGGGAGCTGTGAGACACCGGCAGGCGCAGGCCGGAGCGTCTCAAGCAGCTCAACCCGGCTGGCCGCTTGTTGCAATGTGGTGGCCGTCGAGGTAGCCGGTGAACACGAAGGGCCCCCAGCAGAGAGTGAAGGGCCCCCTGACATGGGGTTGTGTGCAATCCCCAAGGATGCCTCAAGCACAGCTAAACGTGTTAGCAATGCATCCACTGCCACAGATCCCCCAGTATAAAGTGGGCCGGGTAGGCCGGACAACCCACCAGGCATTTGACCAGGAACCCCAAAATGAGAGCCTGGGCCCGAATAGGGCCATGCCCAAAACTCCGGCCAATGAGGGGCCGGAAGGGGAACGTGCTGTGCACCAGCACCGGGGGCCCCCCGCTGACCGGACCCATGGCCGGCAACTGCGGGCCGAGGGCCAAAGCCCCAGAAGGGCCGGTTGAAGGCTGGCCAGCCGAGGGCCAAGCAGCCTGCATCGCCCCACCAGTATCGGTGGAGGTAGTGCCCTGCCGCGTGGGCGCAGCCCTGGTCCTCCGACCTGAGGGCTGCCCCCTGTGTTGCGCAGGGCCAGCAAAAGTCCTCCCCGTTGGCCGCGGTTTCGTCGCCGGGGCCTTCCGTTTGGGAGGCATATCGGTAGAAATAGCAGGATCCCTGTCCAAGGATCAACCGATGCCAAAAAACACAGAGCAAGCAAGCCAAAGGCTCTGTGCAACTCCTTCCTTCCCAGCCGGGAAAGCCAAGGGCTAAAGAGCCAAAGAATTGACTTCTCCTCTCCGTCGCTATTTTAAAATGGCAGCTCGGCTGCCATGTGGCCACCCCTTTTATAGAGGGGTGGCCACGCCCCCTAACTCACCCGGATGTCTGAGTCCGGGTGGGGGGGCGCAAAGAGTGTGGCGGCCATTTTGGCGCCGCACTTTCATTTGCCTGGGCAGTATAAAAGACAGGACACATGCGTGCATTGCTCTTGTGGGTTTTGCACAAGGCAAAGAGTGTTTAGGAGTGGTTTTCAGCGTGACTTTGGTTTTTGTTTTTTTTTTTAATTTTTCATCAGAATTTTTAGAAGCATTCCTGGGATTTTTGCAGCATTCTTCAGGTTCTTGGACAATCAGGGTTGTTTGACATGTTTTTGTAATGTATTTAGCCTTTAAACAATGTTTTCTTAAAGTTCTGTCAGTTTCCTGTCTGTTTCCTTGACTTTGCCCTGAAGTCTGTGCGGTTACAGTACAGTGTATCTCTATGGAAACGACGTTGTATGAGGTATCGCAGCAAGGATTTTGACGTTGTATGAGGCAATGCGGTTAGGATTTTGCATGCCTCATACAAAGTCCAAATCCGTATAAAGTCTAAACTTGTGGAACCAAGTTTGGACGTTGTATGAGGTATCACTGTATTGCCATTCCTCCTCCATAGAATGTAGACTAGAAGGCTAACTTCCAGTTTCCAAACCCTTTCCTTGGGTCAGGCAACCTGAGAAAGAAATCTCATAGACCAAACACTCTACAAACATGTTGTCTGCATGCTTTCAAATATGTCTCCTCATCTTGTGAAATAAATTTTAAAAAGAGATGGACTGTGATTTAGCAAAGATTGTCACTTGAAACCAAGATCAAATTATCCATACTATGTAAAAGATGGTCAATTGAGAAAGAGTGGGTGAAGAGAGACAGAGGGAGTAAAAATCAAGTGAGAAGAATGCTGCTGATAGTGGCTTATAAACAATGGAGGTATTCTAACAACAACAAAGACCCTGACTGGAAAATATATTTCCTACAACTCATTCTGTTTCTCTTCTGATGCAAGTAAAGGTTTATTTTCACAAGACCTCTCCTTTTGAAAGATGCCTTCCTGTTTTTGCAGTATTCTCCTGTAATATTCTGAAATAACTTCAGACCAAACACAGAGTGATTCATTTCCCCTTGCAAATGGAGGTTCCCAGTTACCTCGGTGCCTATGGATTCACCTAATTACAATTTCCTCCTACAGATACACAAGTTCCTTTTTCTGGATCAAAATTTCCTTCAGATTAAATGGCAAAAGTGGCTGACTGATTGACTAATTTGTAATATTAATAAAATACAAAGACCAGGCAAAAAAAAAAAACTATATAACTTTTGCCTAGTGAGCTTAGATAGCTACTATATATTCTTATGATAGAAGTATTTCTCTGTTTGAAATGAGCACTGAAGGCAGGGAGGAAAGGAAGTATATGCAGTGTATGCAACACATTACCAACTGGGGAGAATAGCCTTCACCTAGGGTTTATATGCTGGATAACAACCAAGAAAGAGAAGCTTGATCCAGGATGGATGTTTTTGCTTACTAGTTTCCTCAGAAGCATCTCCCTGTGGAGACCAGATGCCAGTGGCTGACTAAACCTGGATCACTGCAGCATGGATGGCACCCATCTCTAAAATTCTGTTGAGTGACTCATTAGCTGCCAAAACTCTCATCTTCTTGACAGTTTAGACCCTTTCTAGGTGTTTTAATTTGATCTTGGATGATCCATTTTTTCTGAGGTTTCTTAACTATGATCATTTAGATGATCAATAATAAAAAAATAGGCTGAGGTGGCTCAGTGGTTAAGAAGATCACTTTGATAGCTGGAAGGCTGGCAAGTTGGCAATTCGAGACCCTGGTACTGTATGATGGATTGAGCACCTGTCTCTGTCCCAGCTCCTGGGGACATGAAAGGTGCCTCATTTGGGCGTTCCCTGAGTGGAATTTCTTCCACAAAAATCCTTTCAACACAGAATAATTTCTGACATGAAATGTCAACGACAATGACGATGACGATGACAACCACACCAACAACAATTATTTACATTTATAACGTGATACATTTTAAATATGATTATGGAAATTATCCTGGGAAATCATATATGGTAGAACATAGGAATAAAGGTGCTGTATATACACATAGTTATATATTTTTGTTTACCCAATGGAAATCAGTTTCTGGGGCAATGTATATAATTATATTTAAAATGTAATACCAGTAAAATGTATGTATGTGTGTAGCTATATATGCATGTAGTTAGTTAGTTGGCTAGATAGCTCAGTGTGTTTGATTCCAGTGGATAGGAGTTCAATTCCTGTGTGCTTTCTGGGATAAAAGACAGTCTTGTCTGGCCTTGGGCAAGCTGCACAGTGCCAGAGTGTTCCCAGAAGAAGGGAGTGGTAAACTACTTCCAAATACTTGCTGTCTAGAATGCCCTGGAAAAAGATGCTATGAGTCAGAATTAACTTGAAGGCATGTGACGTATGTACAGTGGAACCTCATATATCAATTGCCCCGTATAGCAACGAAATCATATAACAATTAGGTTTTTTGGGGGAAATGGTGTCCCGCATAACAATTTTCCCTATGGAAAAAATTGTACAACAATTTTTCAATGGGAAAATCCACTTAGCAAAAAAAATAATAATCGTTGTATGATGCATCCTATAGGGAAAATCACTGATGCCTTTGCGGCGCCTATATGAAGAACTTGCTCGCCAGCACTATGGACCCAGGACACTCATCCTCCCCTCCTTTGGCCAGTTTGGCGGGAGGGTGGAGAGGTGAGAATAGCTCCAGCTGGGGTGACCGGCGCATGCCTATATGAAGAACTTTCTCGCCAGCGCTATGGACCCAGGACGCTTGCCCTCCCCTCCTTTGGCCGGTTTGGCCAGGGACTTTGCCACCAGGACTTTGCCACCTCCTCCCCCTGTCCTTCTTCATTGGCTAGGGAGGAGAGACACACAGCTGTTGAGCCCGTTCTATTCCTCTGCCCTAGTTGGGCTGGAGGCTTGGAAGTCGTCTGCATACATTTATTTGGTATTAATAATGTTTTTTGTGATGTATTATTGAATTTGTTTATGTATGAAATGTATTATTGAATTGTGCTCGAGTTGTTACTGTATTATTGTGTAAATTTGTATCTTATTTTTTTGTACCTATGCATATCCTGTATATTATATTTCGTATCTTGTAAACCGCTTTGAGTTCCCTTAGGGAAAGAAAAGCAGTATATAAATATAAGTATAATAATAAGTGTAATATGATTATAATAGAAGCTAGGATGAAATATGGAAAAGGGCCTTCTTGGTAGTGGCCTTTTCTGCATGGAACAAACTTCAAATTATACTTGCCAGGCAACTTCCATCCAGGCATTCAAGAAAATGTTAAAAACTTATTATTATTTTAAGTAGGCCTTTGTGGAATTGTTCCCACTCATGAAATTTGAGCTTTCCCCACTTTTGGATCTGTATTAGATTGATCTATCACCCGCTTAAAGAATTTTTGCTGCCATTGGGGATTTTGTACTACTTGGTCCTTTGTTGTTTGTATGGTTCTTTATATTATTGTTTCAGGTTAGAGATAAATGTAAGATTGTTTAAGATTTTTATCAGGATTTATATGCTAAAAAGAATATAGATTTGGAGAAGTTAAAGGATCAATTGGAGAAACAAATAGAAAATAAGATAAAACAGGAACATAGAAATAGAATGGAAGAGCGAATAACGGAGAAAGAAATAAAAGATGTAATAGCCAACTTGAAGTCAGATAAAGCTTCGGGAGAAGATGGGTTACCAGCTGAAGTTTATAAGGAATTTAAAAACATTGTGGTTCCAAAATTGATAAAATTATATAATTATATCTTGGAAGGAGGGCAAATTCTGACTTCATGGTATAGAACTATAATTGTTTTATTACCAAAACCTGGAAAAGATTTAGAAAAAGTGGAATCGTATAGGCCTATTTCTCTGATAAATCAAGATGCTAAGATTTTTACAGCAATATTGGCAAACAGATTGAACAGTTTTATGGGTAATTATATAAATAAAGATCAAACAGGTTTTTTGAAAGGAAGACATATGGTGGATTTGACAAGGAGAGTTTTAGATTTAATAGATACTAGCAAGGGTTGCCCGGCGTTGCCGGGCTTTGTCACCCCTTTGTTTAATTTAAAACGATGCATGTTTTTTTATTTTTTAAAAATAAACAATTTAACAAATAACAATTTTTCTTTTGTAACTTTTCTTGCAAATAAAATCTTGTTTTTTGAAATGTCTGAACACATTCGTAAATCTGTAAACTATTTATAATTCTTTCTGATGCCTTTCGTTCTGTAGCGAATTATCTTCTGTATCTGTGAAACATAATATACAGGAATAGATAATGTTATATTTTTTTTTGATTATTGCTGTTTTTTCTTTTAAAAAATTATTTTTAGTAAAGTCAATATTTACCTTCGTTATCAGCTGCTTTGTTTTTTGTGGCTCACGCAGATGAATGATTATTTGCTGAGGTATCTGTGTAATGGAAATAATGAGTAAGTTATATATATATGCTTTTTAAACTAATTGATAATGCTATTGTTTTGGTTATTTACCTGATGTTTTCTTGCTCTGTTGAGATTTTATTTTGAGGAAATGCTTCAGCATTGATTCTGCTAGTGGCTGATTGTATGGAGATGGTGGATGTGTCATCATAAGTACATGTCTCATTATTATTTTGTCTATATCCACCACAATTTTGTTTGGCTGGGGTTTTTTTTGGGATGTTGTTGTTCTTGCAGATTATTTTCTTGTTGTTTCTCATTGGATGAGCAATTCAATTCCTTCTGTTGTATTTGTTTGCTATTTATTTCTGTTATTATTTCTTGTAATGTTTTTTTTTGTGGTTGTTGTTTGCTTGTTGTGTCTTCTTGTTTCTCATTGTTTTGTTTTTTCATGTCGTGTTGTTTTATTTGTTTGTTGTCTATTTCCTCTATGATTTCTTGTAATGTTTTTTTATTTGTGTGTTGTTTTAATTCTGTGGCCTTCATTTGTATGTCAGCAGTATTTGTTGGTTCCCTTTCAAATTTCATTGATGTCTGTGGTGTGCTGTTTTATTGTTTTTCTTTCCTTCTGACTATTAGCATTTCTGTATGGCTATTTTTGTTGTCTTCCCTTTTGTAATTTGTTTGGTTTGTTGTTGTTGTTTTATTTTCCTTTGTTGTTTTTGGTATCTCAATAATGTTTTCATTGTGTGGTTTTTCTGGTTTTTGTTCTTTGCATGGCAATATAAGTTCTTTGTCCTTTGTTGTGTGTTGTTCTTTCCTTATGTATATTTTCTTGTCTTCTATTTGTTTTTTTGGGTCATGTTTTTGGATGATTTGCATGCTTTTGTTTGTATGTTCGTTTTCGTTTGATGATGTATTTCTGTTTATTTGGGAGCTTTTCTCTGAGGTTGGTTGTTTCCATGGCAGTATAATTTCTGTGGGAGTTGCGTTTTGATTTTCCTTCTTCCTTACAATTGGTAAGTTCTGTTGTTTTATATCCTGGTTCTCAGTTTTTAAGACATTATCTGTCATTTCATTTAGTTCTTGTTTCCATGGTAACTTTTTTCCACGGTAATATTCAATTGGGGGATGCATGCTATATTTCTGTATAGAGATTGTACCTGTTTGGTTTTGGCTTGTAACTTGGTTATCTTCATGCTGGTTTTCTGTTTTACTTTTAGGTGGCTTTAGCGAATTGTTTTCATTGTTCTCCATGTCGATATATGTATTTTTTATATTTGTTGTTTGAAAAGTGTACACTCTCCCTTTTTCAAAGTCACGGCTGATCTATGTACTTTCGTTTCCAACCTGCTTGTTTCCTGTTTGGTGAGAAAATCTCGTTATCGCGTTATCTTCCTCCGCTGCTTTGGGACTTGGGCAGAGTTAGGAGAGCTAAGTGGATTTGCAAGTGTGGAGGTGTTGATTTCTTCCGCATGTCTGTTTGGCTGTTCGGAAGGCATGTGTGTAAGTGACTATTTGGTTTTGTTTATATTATTTATTTCCTTGCTGTGTATTGTCCCGTTTGTTGTTAACGTTCGGCTACTTTTTAAAAAATTTCTGGATTTGCGATGTTGGCTGTTGTAAACATTGCCTTTTGCCTTTACTCGTGGTTTTGTTATTGTTCCCGTGTTCCTCAGTTGTTTCTCTCCGCTGCTTATGGACTTTGGAAGAGTTAGGTGTGCTAAGTGGATTTGCATGATAAGAGGTGTGTTTGTTTTCCTTGTTGTTTTTTGGCTGTGTGGAAGGCATTGTTGTAAGTGAATGTTTGTCTTTCTGTATGTTATTTTAATTTTTAATATCAGTGGGTGGGGCTTGCGACCCCCCTCTCCGCTTGCTTTTCTAGGGTTGGGAGGTTTGTGGGGAGAAAAGGGGAATGTTTCCAAAACCCTTCTGGACTCAGGACTCCAAGCACAGTGGATCAATTCCCTCCCCCCCCTCCTTAAAACAACTCCGTTTTTAAAGAGTAGAAAAGACGGAGTTTTTTTAAGGAGGGGGGTGGGAATCGATCCTGTCTCCCTGGTGTCCAGAGTCCAGAAGGGTTTTGGAAACATTCCCCTTTTCTCCCCACAAACCTCCCAACCCTAGAAAAGCCAGCGGAGAGGGGGGTCGCAGCCCCCACCCACTGATATTAAAGGGTAAACTCCAGGCGCCGTGGATGAGGGAAAGAATGCCGGCTGTTGTGTGTTTGGCTGTGACGCGGTGAGTTGTTTTTCTTTTTAATTTTTTGGGCGCCGTTTTCCTCAGCGTTCTGCGTGCTCATGGCGCGCAGGACGCTGGGGATTGTAGTAATGGGTTGGTGCTTTCTGTGTGTGCTGCATTTTTTTAAAATGGTTTTGTTTTGATTGGCTGCGGCGCGATTCCGAACGCTGCGCCGTGCGAGAGCCTCTCAGCCTGATTGGCTCTGGCGCGGCGCGGCGCAAGGAATGTTGGGAAGTGAAGTTCTTTCCCTTTCTTGCCGTTTGTGGGGCTGAGGCCCCCGTGCCGGATTTTTAAATCCTTCGTTGACCTGCGTAGGCAATTCGGCC